>CM053791.1:88224129-89706629 GCA_028749045.1 Cupressus sempervirens | reverse complement strand
CTTCTCTCTCTCTCTCTCTCTCTCTCTCTCTATATATATATATATATATATATATATATATATATATATATATATATATATATATATATATAAAATATATCCTTAGAACATTTAGGGTTTGTCCTCCTTAATAAGACCTAGGTGACTTAGGATTAGGTATGAATCAATAGTTGTGATTCACCTATATTACCACTTAAACCTTCCCTTTTTCTGATTAGATGCATGAAATACATAGGGATTCAAAATTAAGATTCATCCTTATCAACAAAATATCATAAATCAATCCTTAAGTCATCTCAAAAATGGTTTATATAGTAATTTGTGCCAATACAAACAACTATATCAAAATTGTGTTACTTGACATTTGAAGTCCCTAGCGCTCGACACTAACTATGACTTCAATGCTGTCACTCAACATATGAATGACTTGGCATGCACTGCTTGCTCGACACCTAAATCACTTGACACATACTATCTACTTGGCACTTGAATGACTTGGCACATGAGTGACTTGACACTCACTATTTTCTCGACTACTCTAACTTACATGTTGTGCTCGACATATGTTACTTGTTTGGCATGAACTAAGTAAATGACTTAAGTTTATAGGCACTCACTTGTCAAAACCAAACTAAGATTAAAAATCTCCCCCTTCGACATGAGTGTCAAAAAAACTTGGTCATGCATTAATGATCTTATCCTTGTGAGCATAACATAGATATTTATTTAGATTCCAAAATTTCAAAATATCAAAATTTTAGCAATACATGACTTGTACCTCAAAATTTCATAACTCCCCCTGAGTTGAATGTTCAGTTCAATTCTCTATTTTGTATCAAAACATTTCTCCTACTTAGTAGATTTGCATCAACTGATACTCTTTCATTGTTCCTATATGAACTGATGTTTGCATTTTGTTACTCCCCCTTTGTTCTTTGTCTCTTATTCTGGTCCCTTGGGTATAGGCATCTCTTTGCTCTACTTGCTTTCTCCCACGCTTCCCCATTGCTCTTACTCCCCCTTTTTGATACTAATGTCAAAGGGTCATACACTAACAGTGTATTTGTCCAAATAATATTTATGGACCTTAAGTATAATCTTAAGAGTTACATCACAATTATCACAAACTACCTCCAAAGACTTTATTTGGATGGTCAGCTTGACAACAAGGTGTACTAAGTCATCCAATGTAGAGAGATTAGGATCTTTCTTCATAAGTGTTTCTAGATAGCCTAGCTCCTTATGTAATAGCTCCATGTGAGGAGTCAATGTCGACTGGATGTTGATCAATTTAGCCCTTATGTTGGCTTCATCTACTTGTAATGATGCTAATTGACTCTGGGATTGCAAGAGATTCCAGAAATGTTTCTCACTTTGAGTTGGAGACTTGGGAAAAGTAGCACTGGATGATTGTATATGGCTCTCCAAACTTAGGATGTGAGTCCTTACTTCTTATGTGAAGAGTGTAGGATTACATAGTTTGTTGTACAAAGAGAAAATGTTCTCTAGTACCTTCTTCACACTTGCTATCTTGGTTACTAGCTCAACTTGTGTCAGTGCAATAGCACTTGATATCTTCTCATTTACCTTTTTTTGAAACTTCCTCTCAGACCATTCTAGTAATTTTACATTAGTATCTAGGTCTATATCACTAACACTTTCCACTATATTGGTTAATTGTTCAATGCTTGACTTGTTTTCATCTCGAGTTAGTAGACTGAATGCATCTAGGAAAATCTCTTTGATGTCAATCAAAGCTTGCTTCTGCCTATGCTCCCTTCTGAGCAATTATTGATTTTTATTCTTTGCTAGGGTCTCTTGTAATATACCCATATGCTCAATCGTGATTGTTTCCAAATCAAATTTAGGCAATACAATCTCTTCATCTAGGCTAACATCTCCATAAGTAATTACCTCTTTTGTCTTAGATGAGCTAGGAATCGGCCTTGAGAATTGCAATGGTGTAGCATTTATGCTTAGTCTATGAAGAGTTTGACTGGAAGGAGTACCAAATTCTGGTAATGTTACTAGTGATTGAATAGCTATTAGCTCCTTTGGCTTGGGTGTTAAACTTAACTCTTTAGTCTTGTCCTTTTCTTCCTCTGTAGTTCCAGTTGCACCTTGATCTTGTGCTGCAGGTGCAAGTGTATCTACTTGACCTATTTGGCCTTGAGTGCCATCATTTTTTGATGTTTCTATCTTATCTTCTCCAACTATCTCATCCTTTTCTTTTTTAGTTTCTGGTACATTCACCAAGACAGGAGTGTCTTGCATAAGTGTATTGATAGTGAAACTTATTTTCTCCTTCCTTTGATATACCACTATAGGTTGTGAAGGTTGTACACATGTGACTTGAGGAGTGATTATAGATGTTCCTTGTATTTTTACTTCCTCCCTTGTAGTTATTGTTTCTTTCTTCTAAATTTCATCTACACTCACCAGTACAAGGTTGTCACATAGTTTGGCATGGAGAGTGGACTGGACAAGTATCCTTTTCAAATCATCCTCTGTAAGGGGATTGATGTTTTGAGAAATGGTCTCATAAACATCCTTACTTTGATAATTTCAATATTTACACTTGTCTCCTATGGAGGGCTAGCACTTAGCATTTCTGTGTCTTGAACACTCAGTATTATTTACTGCTCTTCCTTAGCTGATGCCTAATTGTCAATATTCATATATGTGCCTCCCTCAAATGTGCCTTGTTCGGTATCATCTTCTTTATCCTCTCCTACCTCAATAGGTGTCTGGTCAACTTCCCTAGATGTTGACAGACCATATGTTATCTTCCACATTTTTTTGGACTTTTGTACAACATCCTCTATATTATTTTGCAATATGTTGAATGCCCACATACTTCTTAATAGCTTTAGACATTTTAGCCTTACTAAGTTTTGGCATAACTTCAGCAAGGGTTGTCTCCCTATTTTTTTTTCAGTGTCTAAACAATAATGCTATTTTTCTCAACTCTATCATATAAACTTTTAGTTATGGAGTTGGCAAGTTCTAGAGGAGTCTTTTTAAATATAGCCATCATGACATATACTACCTCTTCAACTTGGTTCTTCTCAATTTTCCCAAGATTGTCAAACTCAGTGTGAGAGAATCCTAATAAATCAACATTGTTCCTAATGTTCTCACATAAATTGTCTAAATATGAAGAGAGACTGTGACTTACCACTTGAAATTGGTTGTTGTCATCCGATTTAATCTTCTCTTCATCAGATTTAGCTTAAGCAACATACTTCCTCATTGTTCTCTTATATGTTTCATCTTCCTTCTCTTTAGGCTTGACTATTTCTTTAGCCTTTTGTGCAGTGACTCTAGTGCTTTCCCTTGTGGTAGGTGTTGTAGGTTTGGGATGATTAGGTTTAGCAACTTTCTTTGGTTTTTTCACTACTTGATTCTTTTCTTTTCTCTTTTTCTTCTCAGTAGTTGTAGGTTCTTCACTGACTTCTTCTTCCTTGACACCTTCTATAGTTTCTACTTCATCTTCTTGCTGATCTTCTCCTTGACCTTGTGTCAATGCCAATGGTGCTTGAGCTTGTGTTTCCTCTTCTTCTTCTTCCTCTTACTCTTCTTCTTCTTTGGCCAATTTGTTTTTTTTCCTAATCACTGAAGTAGTCTTCAATTCCATAGTGATCTATTATTTGGCCAAGTCATAATTTCCAAATGCTTCGGATTTCTTGTCCACTTCTTCTACAAGTAATGTTGTGATTGTTGTAGAGGCCTCATCAACATTTATTTCATATCCTAATGGACTTAGCCATCTCACCCTAGGAATTTCTACTTGTACATATGTGAAATCAGTATTAACTAGGAAGAAAACATCATCAAAATGTTTCTCCACTAGTGAGACTAGTATCCATAATCTTTTCTTCATAGATTGTTTGAAACCTTCAAAATAACTTGACATGACAGATTCAAAGTTTTCACCTAGTTTCTCAATAAATTCAACTATCTAAACCACAATAGGTTTGTTCACCTTCCATGCAACCTAACTAAATGTAGGAAATGTATTCTACACATAAAAGAAAATACATACAAGAATAGATCTGAATTTTCGCTATGCACTTTTGTTCTTCCTTATAGCTCCCAAATTATCAATCAATTGTTGCAACTGCCACTTGGCAAGATCATCAGTATGACCCTTCTTCACAAATTTGTAACCCATATCAACTACAATGCAGGGTACATTGAGTAGTTTGCTAGATTGATAAAACTTGTGTGCTTTGACCCTCACTACAAAAGTTATCAGGGGATTTGTGATAGTATCAATGTTCATTCCCCTTTTATTCCACACAATCCTTGTGTTCTTTTCAATTATTTTCCTTGCTTCACTTCACATTTTTTTTGGCCGATCTAGGGTTGGATATCCTGTTACTCTATGAACAAATCTTCTTAGTGATTTTTACCAGCCCATTCTCTAACCATATAGAGCTATCATGAATTCTACTCAAAACAATTTTTATCCACTCTGTCTTAAACTCATTGGGGAAATCTAGGGCATGAGTTAACACATTCTTCTCAACAATCTTAAACTCTTCCTTCAATGCTCCATTTTCACATAGTTTCCCATATATTTCCCTAATTTGCATATCTCCTATGCTTCCAATTTTTCATGTGTGACAATTTCTAACATCTTGAATCATCAAGACTTGTAGTGGTATCATGGATAATGCACTTGAGGGGTCCTATTTATAAGCTATATCTGGGATAGCCTTAAAATCAAGTTGTTTGATTTCATTACTTATCAATCAAATATTTAAAACCTCATTTCCCTCTACACCTTTGGCTGCTAAAGAACTAGACATCATTACATGAAACTAGGGTTTGTGAATTCAAAACTGCGTAGCTTGGCACATGATAAATACCTTGTAAAGCCCATTGGAATGATGTTGAACAACCTTTTAAATCTCCTACAAATGATTAGATCAATTCTCTAGATTGCTTTTAGCTCTTTGTACTCTTCTTCAAATTTGAATGATGTCAAATGAATAGAAATTGATCAAATAGCCCTTAAAAAACTAAATTTAATGCTAAGTTCTTACACAGCTGTAAGCTCGGCTTCAATTGAATTTCTGGCTCCATATGAAACTTTTCATGCTTGGCAGTAACATGAAAACTAACAAAACTTAAAGATTTATTCTTGATTCCTAACAAAACTTTGCATCTTTATTCATGCATATGTAATATTTTCAAAACTAAATCCTTGAAACTGATGTATGGTATATCTTTTAAATATTAGTCCCACATACCTCTTGATTGCTTAATTTGATGAGGTGTGATCACCTGACCCATTGGGTGAAGTGATTCCATCTACACTTAATGTGTTGTAATCTTCCTTTCTCTTCCATGTCTTTATTATCTCATCTCTAACATTTTCAATATCTGCCTTTCCTTTGCTTTTTTTGAATTCACAACTTGGTGCTTTTGATCTTGTTGGACAATATCTACTTATGTGACTAGTCTTCAAACAACTAAAACATGTGGTTTGACTCAACCACCTTTTGTAATCACTTCTGAAATGAGTTCTAATACAATTCTCAAGAATATGTCCATACTCTTTATAGTAGTGACAACTATACCTTGTATTATTCCCTATTATAAAGTTACAATTGTTCTTTACATTTTTTTTCTTGTTTGATGACAACTTGGGTTTGGATTTGTACTCAAAATCTCTATGTCCATACTTCTGACAGTAATAATAGTATCCTTCAAATCTTTGAGTGTGCATGGTCTTGGTTATGCATTCATGTGCCTAATGACCTTGTTTGTTACACTTATGGTAGTGACCCATGTTCTTCTGCTTAACATTCAGATTTATAGTCTTCCTCCTGCAAACATTAGCAGTATGTCATTTCTTACCACAATTATGACAAGTAGGTTTGGAGTTCTTACCTTTGTTACTTCTTTCTTCAACACTTTTGGATGATTCTCCTTCTTTAGTACTAGTGTATCCCAGTCCAGATGTATCTTTGCTAGATCTAGGGGATCTCATCAATTGTTCAAAGTACTTGATGGCTTCACTAGATTTATTGAAACTTTCAGCAAATTTCTTTTCCCTTTTCAAATCATTGCTCAACTGTTTATTCTATAACTTCAGTGTTGTAATCTCAATGTCTTTACTATTTATTTCATGATTACCAAACATGACTTGATTCATCTTTTCCAATTGCATGTGAGCAATCTTGTTTATCTCTAATGATTTCTCTTCTACTTTTCTAGTCAAAACTCTTTTGTCATCCTCAATCATGAATTTTTCATTCATAGCTTTCTTTTTCTATTTGGTCACCTTACATAGTAATATGGCTTGTGATTCTTTCTCTATCTTAAGATTTTTGACCTCTTTAGCTAGAGTTCTATTCTTTTCCATTAGATCTACTACTACTGCATCAAATTCATTGGAGTTTCCATTTGCAAATATTTTAGTAGTGTCCATCTCTTAGCATTGTGTGTCATTCTCCTCAATAGCAATTTCCTTCCTCCTTCGCAATGATTTCTTTAGATCTTCTCTTGCTTCATTCAAATGGTGTAGAATGAGTTGAATTTCAATATCTTGGTTCTCAATAATCTTTCCCAACTAGTAGACTTCCATTTCCAAGATCTTTCCTCAAAGCTACAAAGCTTTACTTTTAGAGGACTAGATCTAATACCAATTGTTGGAATTACAATAGGAAAGGTAAACTCTAAGAAGTAGGGGGGGTGAATCAGTGCTTTAAAATTTTACCCATAAAAACATTCATCATACATTCATCTCACAATTTTACAAGTAAACTAAATACCATATAAAGCATATACATCTAAAGTATGTAAACAAGTAAGAATTCACACATATATGACACAAGGTATGATTACCTAGAAACCCTCCAATGAGAACGTAAAACTAGGGTAGGGATGACACCCACAAATCTTTACTACTACAATAATAAAGTGTATCCAATGAAGGTTACAATGTTTGATCATAAAACATGATCTACCCTGTGAAAGGTTTGCCTTTTTAAAATCTTACAAAGACTGTCATCAATACAACCTATTAGGACTACTCTATTAAGAGATTTAATTGATTCATCTATTAGGATGTCTCAGCATTGATCTTGCGATTAGCACTCTATTGCTTGATGTTAGATCACCTCTATACTGATGTGTACTTGATCCTTTTTTATTAGATGTCTCTCTAATGTCCACTATTTCCTTCCTTTTTTCTCCTTTAACTAATTCTACAATGTAACTCAAATCATAATACCTTGGTCACCATGAATTTCCTATTTGTGCATGTAAAAAATCTCCTTCTCTACTCTTCTCTCTTTATATCTCCTTAGAACATTTAGGGTTTTTCCTCCTTAAAAAGACCTAGGCGACTTAGGATTAGGTATGAATCAATGGCTATGATTCACCCATATTGCTACTTAAACCTTCCCATTTTCTAATTAGATGCATGTAATACATAGGGATTCACATTTAAGATTCATTCTTATCAACAAAAGATCATAAATCAATCCTTAAATCATTATTAGTTTGTGCCAATACAAACAACTATGTCAAAACTGTGTTACTCAACATCTAAAGTCCCTATTGCTAAGCACTAACTGTGACTTCAATGCTGTCATTTGGCATTTGAATGACTCAACATGCACTACCTGCTCAACACCTGAATCACTCGACACGTACTATTTTCTTAGCACTTGAAAGACTCGACACATGAGTGACTCGACACTTATTATTTACTCAACATGCTCTAACTTACATGTGCTTGGCATATGTTAATTGTTTGACATGAACTAAGTAAATGACTTAAGTGTATAGACACTCACTTGTCAAAACCAATTTGAGATTAACAATTCATTCTATAAGTTTGATATAAGCTTAGTAAAAATTCATAGTGACATTTCTTCACTTAAGGTCTCTTTCACTAGTTGATTTGGGTTTTAGTACTAACCCCTTTTTGAGACTTTTATTTTATGAATTCTTTTGTTTTCCTTTTTGCTTTGTTTTTGGTGCTCTTATGCTTTGGAATGGATTTAGGATCTTAAGTTTGGGGGCTTTTTTTGTTGAATTTGGTAATGTTCTACCTCATTGTGACATTGTTTCTGTTAGAGAAAAAGGTTAATTTAATTTCATCAATTAAATTACCTTTTCTCCCTTCTTAAGATTTCACTTTATGCACTTTTTTCATTTTGTATTTAATAATTAATTAGTAATTATTAAATAGCTTTTACCTTTAAGTTACTCTTTGAAAATTTTAGGTTACCCATTTTGGGTTTCTATCTCCTTTTATAAGGATTGATCTCTTTGTAATTCTACATCTTTTTCATTTCTAAGAATACAATTTGCATATTTTAAGAGCAAAACCCTTGCCTCCTCTTGTCTTTTTCTTCTTTGTGATATGTTTTTACATGTAGGTATTCTTCAGGCTTTATGGATTTGTATTGCGTATTGCTCAAATCCTTCATGGTATCAAAGCCAAATCTATTGTAGCTTGTTCGATATTTGAAGAAAAAGAGAGAACAGGGGTTTAACGGATTAGATCTAGAGTTTTTCAAGTATTTCCTAAGAAAATAGGGGGGTAATTGATTTTCTAAGTAGCTTGAGGCCAAATAGACCTCATGGGTAGATTCAAAAGGCATCAAAAATAAAGTTCATCCATTTTGGACAATGTTGATTTGGGAGGCAAACAATTTGCCGAGAAGGTCGTATGACCTCGTACATGCACTTCAAGGTAATATTTTTATCACAATTTTTAAATTTTTTTTTTGTTTTTTTGGTCATTGCAGTTTAAAAAAAGTGCCAGTGGTCACTGAGACCGCTAGCGGTTGGCAGTAACTGCCAGCGGTAAACCACCAACAATCCTGCTAATCGTAGTGGCTCTTAGCAACCACTGCCGCTAGTGTCACCTCCCACTCACCACCATGGTCTCGCTTTGTTGTGGAACTCCCTCCCACCACCACCATTGTGGTTCCATTTCCCAAAGTTCCACTTCACCGCCGCTCAACGGTGGCACCTTTTTTAAAAAGTTTTTTTTTAAAAATATTTTTTTGATGCATTTCTAGGGGCCTTGTTGGTTTTTTCACCATAACTTGAGCATATAGACATCTTTTTTTTATCTAAAAGAAATTCTGAAAAATTGGTTCTAAGATAGAGATAGTGGTGTAGGATTTTTTTGGTTTTGATGTAGTTTGGTTGCCTGTTTGGGCAGTCAAAGTATGGTGTTTAGTTTTCACTCTAGAGGGCATATCTTGAGCATCCCATCTCTATTTTTTGAAAACGTTATATTTTTGAAAATCTAGTTTAGTTCTCTTTCCAAAATTGATGTTTTGTCTTTCATATTCTACTCCATGCTCTTTCTATTATGGTTTTTCTTTATTGCACTATGGTGGATATCTTGGGTGTTTCAAGTTTGGGGATCATTTTCGTGGCATGGGATTTCTTCTTTTGGGCTATACTATATGTTGTAATAGCTCTTTGCCCTTTCTGATCATTGTTGATATCATTTGTAAGCATATTTATACAAACATATTGAGATAAAGTGTCACTCCTTGCATTTTCAGGATCTTTTTCTTCATTGTGACTTATTGTACTTGCACTACATTATAAAGTGCCATGGGGGGATAGTTGTTTGACTTTTAGTGCCCTCTTCCTTTTTCAAGTGAGTGTCCCTTTCATGACATTAGCCCCATGATGTGTTGATGACACATGCCTTTATAGGTGTCTGTACCTCTTCCTCACTCTCGATGTTCTTGGTTCTTTTTGCTTTGCCGGAGATATTGGCCCACTTTCTTAGTTACCTATCACCTCACCCTTGTCTGTATTAGGGGGATTCTTTTATTGTTTCTTATGCTTCCTTAGTTTGATTGATCAACTCTTCAGGCTTTGGTGTTTCATGCCATTTGTATTTTTGAGTTTAGTTATTTGCCTTTGTTTGCCTCTTGATTCAATGCAGATTACAACCATCTCTACCTGGTCAGGTTCTATTTCAAAGAAGGTTCTACAGATCAACTATTTCTTTTTGACAGAGTTTGTAACTTCCACATGCTTTAGTGGTTTTCTTCATGATCACTCTTTGTTCCTTTTTCTAGAATATTCCTCTAGGTAGAGGCTTCTGCAGTCCTTCACTAGGTCTTCAACTATCTCTTTTTGGAGTAGAGTTTTTCCCACTGGGTTTTCTCTATTTTTCCATTTCATAGAGATTTGGTTGTGATTGGGTACCTCATCAGGCCTTGTTGTCAGGACCCAAGTTTTCTTTCAGCATTGCATTGTAGTTTCCTTACTCCTTTGGCATTTTTTATAACTGCATTGTTGCTCATCTTAAGGTGGGGTATTAGAGAAAAAGGTTAATTTAATTTCATTAATTAAATTACCTTTTCTCCCTTCTTAAGATTTCACTTTATGTGCTTTGCATTCTTTATTTAATAATTAATTAGTAATTATTAAATAGCTTTTACCTTTAGGTTACCCCTTATAACTTTTAGGTTACCCTTTTTGGGTTTCAATCTCCTTTTATAAGGATTGATCTCTTTGTAATTCTACATCTTTTTCAATTCTAAAAATACAATTTGCATATTTTTAGAGAAAAACCCTTCCCTCCTCTTATCTTTTTCTTCTCTGTGATAGGTTTTTACATACAAGTATTCTTTAGGCTTTATGGATTTGTATTGCATATTGCTCAAATCCTCCAGTTTCCTCATCTCTTCTCCTTCTTCCTTTACTGAGAGTATGACTTGCTCATGCTCTCGTTAAAGTGGGGGCTAAATGTACCATCCTAAAATGGACACACTTCATTTGAGAACTTTTAGCCCTCCTTGGCATGCTTTTAGTCTCTTTCTCTTCTTCCCAATCCTTCTTACATTTCTAGGTCATCTCACGTCTTCTGATGTGGTCCTCTAGGTGCTATTTTATCACCTTTTTGGTTGTATCTTTGAATAGATTCAATTTTTCTTGATTCTTTTTATACCTTCTCTGAGGACTCCATGACCTCTTTCTAGGACCTCCCTAGGGAATAGGTTGATATTTTTGACCTATTATGGAATAGGTCAACCTAAATGGTTGATTTGTGCCCTCAAGAAGCTTTGGTTGTGGGGTTTGAGGTGCCTCAACTTTGCCACTTGTTTAATTGTCCGTCCTAGGCTAGCCTACTTTGTTTTCAATCCCAAAAAATAGTATATAAGGAGGCTTGGGAATTTAATTTTAACACACATGAGCTATTATAATCTATCAATAAAAAGCATACATGTGACTTCAAGCAAGCATCTTCAAGCATTCAAGCTAAAGCATTTCCTTCTTGCATCAAGCTTCTTCCTTCGAGGTGGTAGTGGTGTTTGGTTTCCAAGGAGGAGATTTGTCATTCCATATCATTCAAACTTATTCTATTATTAATCATAGCATGTCACATAAATTTCTCTCCAAAAGGTTTTGGTTTCTTTGATTTCCTTTTGGTTTTTTTGAGTCAAGACTATTATATTTACATACTTGATCACATATCAAAATCAATTTCATATACAAAAGTAATTATATCTTTCATTTGATGTATTCAATCGTACTACATGTTAGTATTTCATTTATCAATATATTCAAATCTCAATTTAAAGGTTGGGTCCTCAATCTAGGGCTTGAACAAGGCAATCACTCATCCAAAAATAACAAAAACCAAGTTTTATTATGTATAGAAGCAGATTAGTTGAATTATAATTATAGATCAGGAAAATATTCAATGTACTAATTCTGAAGAAGCTAGATCAAAGTTACCACAACCCCCCAAGAACATGGTGACATTTTTGCCCTATTCTTGAAGCCTTACAAAAAATAACATTTTATGGGCTTTCAATTGTGATCGCAAATTTGCAAATGGAAGTTCCATCATTATTTCAGATCCACAATTTTTTAGAGTGAAAAAATCATATTCCTCTACACATTTTAAGTTGATTTGTTATTAATTTTATCTTTTGATGTAGACCTATTTTTATATCTCAACTGGGTTGATCACTTACATTTAGCACCTATACATATTTTGCACTACACATTTTATAAATTAAATCAATTGCACTTTTACATTTATACATCTTTAATCAAATTTATATTGCATGAAAGAGGACTTTCTTGCATACTTTCTTGATATTGATTTATGTTAAGCATTAACATTCCTTTATCCCTATGGGTTTTGCTAATCTAACTTGGATAATATTGAGAGTTATGTTTGGAAGCCCCTCTTTCTCTTATATTCAATGTTAGTAGAAAGTGGAGGCCCTACCCTATTGAGTGCTTCCATTTTACCATTAAACAATAACACTTCGTAGATTCAGCAACAATACTAGAATCATGGATTTATGAAGTCAATAATGTACGGTTCTGTTGCTGTCAACTACTAATATATTTTTTAGATATAAGGAGTAGATGTAGCTAACTTCTTCCTTACATCTAGCAAAGTGCATGTTTTTCCCTCAAGTGTGTCGTAGTTGTCAAATTTGTAGTTGCATTTTGAACATAATACATGGAAGGGATTGGAAAATGCATTGCCCACTTTTAGGGTTCCATCAAGCTACAATATTTTTAAAAATATTATTTTTTA
Organism: Cupressus sempervirens; assembly: GCA_028749045.1. Lineage (NCBI taxonomy): Eukaryota > Viridiplantae > Streptophyta > Pinopsida > Cupressales > Cupressaceae > Cupressus > Cupressus sempervirens. Next base: position 89,694,067 of record CM053791.1, on the reverse strand, counting down.
TCACGGTATTTTTTTAATCTCTTTTTAAAGTTTGAAACTTGGCAATTTCTAGTTCATTACCTCAAATGTTGATCATAGTAGTCTCTAGAGTTTTTGCAATGTTATTTTGTTTGTCAATTTGCAAATGAATGTTGGTTGACATGTAGAAAAACTATTTATTTGATTTGTCTAGCTCACAATATTTTGTAATAGAATTGCTGGAAATTGATTCATGTGCACTTGTTCCTCTATTTTTTTAAAATGGCATGCTAGACTCGAATGTAGTAGCAATTGTTTATTATTGGCAAAATAGTGCTTGGTTAAGCTAAAATAAAGCAAGGAAGATAGACATCATATTAGGGTCTGTTTGGCTATGGGAATATAAAAATGGGAATAGGAATACTTATTCTCGAATAGAAAATGGGGTTACATATTCTTATTCTTGTTTGGTTCGCCCAGAATTTGATACGAAATTCACAGACTCAACAATTTATGTTTTCTAAAATAAAAAAATTGGAATAGGAATATGTATTCCAATTCCACCTATTTAGGTGGAATAAAAAATGCTCATTTTTGGGCCAAAATTGGAATACGTATTCCAATTTTATTCCTATTCCAATTTTGATTTGTTGCATCCAAACAGAGAATTCAAAATTTTAAGAATATACATATGCCTATTCCACTTTTATTCCCGTTTCCAAACAAACCCTTAAAGTAAATGCAAGGAAAGGGTTTGAGATATTTGTACCAATTCTCTATCCATCCTTCTATCTCCATATTTTATCTCAATTCCATATTGAAAAGTTAATTTTATTGTGGCCATAGCCAATGCACTATTTTTTTCCTATTGGATAAGTATATATGCTTAGCAACAGTTAATAATAGTTGTGCTTGGCATTAAATTACATTCTTCACAAAGACAAGCTATATTTTCAACAATAGTTGTTTCATTCAGGAGGAGAATCCAATCCTCATCTCCATGATCGTAAGCTAGTTTTAGGGCAATTTGGAAGCCTAATATAAATATGGTCGATCCTCGTACTATTTTTTGCTCAAAATTTTGAATGAGTTCTCTGGTGCCATTTAATGTAGTTGTCATTTTTCTCTTATATGTGTTAGCTTAGCACACAATAGTTTGTGTATTCTACAAGTTTTATCTAGTGCAGTTCTGTAAACCATCATTATGTCACCTTCAAATATATTTCTAGCTTTTTGAGCACTGATATATTCTATAAATACCAAATTTTAAACTTTAGTTTTTTATATGTATAAAGAATAATAAAATAATTTAGATATGGTATAATTGGATGACTATAGTTTGAGTGCTGGAAAATGTTAATTACCTTTTGGATGCTTCTTCTTATGTACCTTGAATCTAGTTTGTTGATATCTTGTTGATTTCCATTATGTTGTAACATAATTCTATAGTATTTAGTTATGTGTGTTGATACTTTACAAGTTCATTTGCATGAAATAATTTTTTTGAATCTTCTATAATGCATTTTGCAAGGTTATTAACAATTTTGATTATTATTATTGTCAATGTTTGCAAGTTATTTGGTTTAGTACACATTGACAATGGTCAATTTAAGCACATTCAAATTAATTAATGTTGGTCAAGTCTTAGAAGGATTATAAAAATTGGATCATGGTCTATCCAATATGATCTTGATTTATAAATATAATATTTTTGTGTGTCGTCATTTCTCGATGTATGATCAATTTGTGGTTAATGTTGATTTTTTGGTTCATTTAGTAAAAACTAGATTCCATGTTTTTGTATAAAATTTGTGAGCATTTGGTTTTTTTATTATATGTTCACATGTCAATTGAAATCACATACAATATATATTTTTGTTGACATGTTTACAAATGAAAGCAATTCATTTGTTATTATTTAATGTTTTATTACCAGTGTATTGGATCTTGCATACAGGTTACATATGCTTGTTTCATCATAGCAATATTTATTATTATCATTATGACCTTGATGTTTGTCATTTTGTGTTGTCTTATATTTGAGATTGATAAGTTTTTTTTACAAAATGTGTTAATGCTATGTATACTATAAATTGAGTAATAGTTTAAATTTTGCAGTGGATTATTTAATTTAGTTATTCGTGTATGTGTTTCTTGCGACCATATAATGTCTAACTATTTAATGTAGACATGAAATAAATTTTGAATCTTGTATAATGCATTGTTAAAGGTTATTCAAAAATTTGATATTTTGTGTAGTTTTGATCATTTTGGTTGTTGATGTTTGCAAGGTTGTTTGGTTCAGTGCACATTGAGTGTGGCAACTGAAGCATACTCAATTTGATTTATGATGTTTAAGAGTGATGCAGGATCACTTGGGCTCATTGGAAATCTTGTATCACCCAAAAAAATTTCCTTTATGTTTTTTTCTATTATATTCCGACTAGGAAATTTTTTGTGTTCTAGGTAGTGATTGGTCCGATTCACTCATTATCTTATGTAATCCTTATGGTGTGATCTAGTCATCGTGAAGATCATGTGTGTATCTTTGCAACTCAATTTGATTTTTCTAGTTAAAGTTGTCTTAGGATTGGCCCAATCCTATATGTAGTTTCTTGTTCAAATAGTTGGGTTGGAAAGACTCCCCTTGCAATGGGCATCCATGTCATGCAAATCCTAATAGCACATTGTCCTATGTTTTAATACACGTAGTAGACCTCATTGTATTTTTCATGTCCTAATATATCTAATAGAGACCATTCTCATGAATTTAAGTCCCAAACTATATTGTTGTAATGTGTTTCTTTATCTTGGAGATTGTTGATCGGACAAGTTGACTTGCGACTGGTGATCTTGTATATAAGTAGGGTAGTAGTTCTTGTTTGGTATGAGAATTCAGGTAGCAAGATTGGTAATGATGAGAGCCAACATATATGTTTGTGAAGATTGGAAATGAGGCTATGCCCTTAGTAGTATGGTATGCTTATTGGATAATTTTTTAACTACACTTGTAGACCATCTTAATGATATTTAAGACCTTACTTTCTTATTTACTAGTGTTGTTCATTTCTTTATTTTGTATTTTTTCCTATGGTGTTTCTAATTAGACGATTGGACGTCTCCTTTGACAATTTTTCCTCCCTTGATTGCACCAAATGATATCATAGCACAATTGTGATTGTAGATTTGAGTTCTTGAGCTTGCAAAGTTGGAGATTTGTTATTTGCAGGGTTGCATAATCATATGTTTAATTTAGATCAACAAAGCGCTTGCACAAGGTGGTTTGGGATAGGATTTTTTGCTAAGAGTGCATGACAACAAAGTTATGGAAAAAGGATTGATTAGATTGACTTTCAAAGATTTTGAATCCTTTGATCCTAGTTGTGGGATAGAAAAAAAGTGGATCTATTGGATTTTGGAAGAGATTTATATTAGGAATTTTTATTTATTATATTTGGCATTAAGGTTTTGTCATTGATGTCACATATTTTCTTATAAGTCAATGTTCATATTGATAAATAATGTAGAGAGAGTTTTCATAAAGACACAATTTTTTGACATGAGCTTGCGAACCTTATGGGATGATTATTGTTAAATTTACATGCTATATTTGTCATTGAATAAGTTGATTAAGAGAAGTTATAAAAGTTTTGCTAGAGGCTAGTTACAAACAATATTTACCAAGAACTGTTTCAGATAGAGGTCTGGTGTATTTTTTAGTAAGTTTCGTTGAAACAAAATTTTGTCTAGGACTCTGGATATATCGTGAAGACTTGTATTTTTGTCTATATTTGGATTTTTTTGAGGATTTGAGAATTGGAAGTCAGGTTTCTTACTGGAAAGTAAAAGGGAAATTATTTCCTAGCTAGCTCAATCAGAAACTTGTTGATTTATTTATTATGATTAATTATAAGTTGGGAGCATGCTATTTTATATTGTTATGTATTCTATATCTGTTCTACTTGATACTTATCAAATATCATTAGTTGATGAAATTTATTTTATAATTAGGTCTCATGTTGAGCTGACCTAATAAGTGTTAGAGACTTGTATTAAAGAATACATTCATTTGTGATTTTGGATGTATGTATGGTATGATATAGAAGTGTATGGTATAGTGTGTGAGTGAATGATATGATGTTGATTAATAAAATTTTGATTAGAGACAAAGATCATAGTTGATTAAGGAAATGTACGAGTAAAATCTAGTAAAGTGCTTCAAAGGAATTGTTTTGGCATAATTGATGCTTTTAGTCAATTCATTTTAGTACATTATTGTCCACTTATTAGGTTTTTTCCTTTATTTTATTTGGATTTTTGTCCAATATAAATTGTTTCCTTTTTTTAATAGAGTAGAGATTTCAAGAGAGTGGATGGATGCATTTGCATACTTCATCTACCTTTAGTAGAACATTATATATGCTAGTATATCATCTAGTGGGTTTGATCCCCACTGTGGCTTTTCAAGCAAAAAAATAGGTATTATTTGTTATGGTGTTATTTTATTTGCATTGTCTTTAAGTTTTCAAATTTGATATATGGTAAATGGTTTAATGTTTTAATTTGGTGACAACTAATTCATAGTGGATATTCACATCATATGATAGGAGATGTTAGTAATTTTGTAAAATGATGATGGTGTTTTTAGATCAGATGACAACACTACTTGCTTGATCAAAGGAAGAGGTTCAATAAATCTCGATGATAAGAATAATATTGATGACATTGCTTGGTCAAATGGTTTATCTAGAAGCTAGAAGTTTAAACTCAAGGACTAGACATCCTAAGTAGCATTCAAATACTTTATTGAACTCATTTAATTTATCAACAAGGGGCATAGACTTGAAAGGATGTCTACAAAGAATATGCTCTAAATCTTTCTAATTGTCATTATTAACCTATGAGAATGAAAGTACCAAACTTAATAGAACTAGAAATACTGAATCTAAGTGAAAAATTTATGAAACTAATCTTAATTATAGGAATTGAATTACAAATAGGAATCTACATTGTTGTCCTTTATTGTAGGAACAACCAATAATTATGTTACCAATGAGTGCAAGAGCAACAAAGTTCTATCTATTCCAATGGAAATGAAAAGACTGCTCCTACTAACTTGATTCACTCAACAAGTGGCCCCCCTTGGATGAGTGAATGGTTACAAACTCAAGATAAAGTGTTGAGAAAAAAAAATGTCATATTTATTGATATAAATCCATTAACACTACAAACTAAAAGTAACAAACTATATATTGAATGATGTTATGAATTAAAATCATTCCTGGGCTAACTCAGAGACTCAAACTAATAGCTTATTTATAAAATCTCAAGAAAGCTAACTTCCCAAAATCTAGGATTCTTGAACAAGAGAGGATTCAAGAACATCATTAATCAATGTAGAGCACATTCTTCTCAATTGAACAAGTCTTGTCAAATGTAGTGCACCATAACTTTTGGATTTGTGCACAAGCATTTGACATTTACATTGACCCATTCTAGTTGAACCCCTAGTATTGAACCCATGAACTATTCATCACTTCCTTTGATTGTACTCCTTCTAGTCCTCCTCGACTTATTCTTACAAGATATTAGTGCACATTCCATGTATAAAAACATATATCCATCTAAATAACTCATAGAAAATATTAAATGTACATATAGACTAATCCTTGCTCATGACATATGGCTGCAAGAACCTACCCCATAAAAAATTTAAAGGAAGAAAGTATTCAATCTATCAGTATACACACACATGATTCCATTATCGCATATAAGTTATAACTTTAGCATTATATTTATGAAACCATGTCTTCAAAACCATAGCAAAGCATAGTAATTATAGGTTTATACAAAGCATTTAATAAAAAGCCTTCGAACTTAAAAATAAAAAGACCTTTCAAATAACCATAAAACATTATAAAACTATACTATTTTATAGTCCTATAATTCCCCCCATCTTAAGATCTTGCTGGTCTGCTAGTAAGTATATGATTTATGACACAAACTCTCATTCTGAAATCTCATGCAATTATTTCTCCTACTCCACCTTTATGCCAGCTCTAATAGTACCCCTTAGAATCTCTCAGTTGTTCTCAAATATGTATTTTGGTAGCCATATCATGTTCATTTACATCTTCATTTACACCTAAGAGTGGGTGCATGAGTAGAAGGGGTTGAAACCTATGTGGAATCCAGAAACTATCTCTAGTTTGACCCATTATTACATACCATGGAGCTTGTCTACTTGCCATAACAAAGTTTTGAGGAGAATGTGACTCTTGGACTTGCAAATCATGGGGAAGTCTTATGTACCTTTGAATAATGGATATCTCTACTTCTTATAGCTCTCTAGCCCATAACAATTCAAATTTTGTATGAGCATCGTGCCTAAGAGGTCTAATGTATCTCTTCCCTACTTTTCTTTCTGCTACTTTCAACCAATCATAGTAATAAGTTCTCGGATCTTTTGTTTCAGGCTTAAGATATAATGGTGTTTCTATTTCATCTTCTTTGTATGGCCTAGCTTGATTTTATCTAGTAATTTTATTTTGGACACAAGACATGAATGCTCTAAGATGAATATATCCTACATACATCAACGAATTCCAATTCATATCATCTAGGACTAACAAATTATGCATGCATTATTCACACAACAAATTCTTAATAAATGCAGGAGATTGTTGGAATGCATAATAAAATGATTGTTGGAATGCATAATAAAATTCATGAGGTGTATTTAAAGAAGGACTAAGACCCTAAACAACTCTAGTAATTTTATAATTCTATTGATCTCATATTGGCTTTGACAAGTGAATGTCAACACACTTAAGCCATTTACTTAGTTCATGTTGAACTAGTAATACATGTCAGGCACAACATGTAAATATTAGACCATGTCGAGTTGCAATGAGTGCCAAGTCACTCAAGTGCCAAGCAGATAGACCATGCTGAGTGATTCAAGAGCCAAGTAAATAGTAGATGCCGAGTAATGCAAGTGTCGAGTTAGAAGCAAAAATACAGTGCATGCCGAGCATTAGTGACTTCATATGGCAAGTGACATAGTTTTGACATATTTGTTTGCAATGGCACAAACAACTATGCAAACCATTTTTGAGCCAACTTAAGGATAGATTATGATCTTTTGGAGATAAGGATGAATCTATATTTGGATTCCCTATGTAATTACATGCAGCCAATCAGAAAATGGGAAGGTTTAAGCGGAAAAATGGATAAATCTTAGCCATAGATTCATACCTAACCCTAAGCCACCTAAGTCTTCTTAAGGAGGATGAGGACCTAAACTCTTTATAGTGTATGATGGGTGAATGATTGAATTGAAGGAGCAAAAAAAAAAGTTTGTAGAGCATTCAAGGTGACTTAGAAGTAAGAGTGAATTGTAGAATCAATTAGAGAAGAATAGAGGATAGAGAGAAGCATACAAAATTGAGACATCAGATCATGAAGGATCAATTATACATTGTGTAGAGGTGATCTATTATCAGACAAGCAAGTGCCAACCGTAGGATCTATGCTGAGACATTTTAATAGTTGATTTTAGCTAAATCTCTTAACAAAGTAGTCCTAATAGGCTGTATGAAATCCTTTAATAGGGTTCTTACTTAATTGTGAGTTGAAGTCCTCTAACTAGGTACACTTCTAACTGGGTGTTGAAATCCTCTAACAAGGTGAGACCTAATAGTCTTTGTAAGCCTTTAATAGGGCAATTCATGATTCATGGTCAAATCATTGTAACCTTCGTTGGATACACTTTATTGCTATAGTAGTGAAGATTTGTGGGTGTCATCCCCACCCTAGTTTTACCTTCTCACTGGAGGGTTTCTGGGTAATCATATATGGTGTTATGTGTGTAATTGATAACATGTTTACATGATTTAGATGCATATTCTGTACATGTTATTTTAGTTTTCATATTGAATGCATGTGATGAATGAATGGCGAAAGTTTTATGGATCCAAGTTTAAACTCCCGATTCAACCCCCACCCCCTCCTCAAAAGTTTACTCTCTTCCCACTTGTAATTCCAAAAATTGGTATCAAAGCCTTGTTCTCCAAAAGAGAAGCTTTTTAGCTTTGAGAAAAGATCTTGAAATGGAAGTCTACAAGTTGGGAAAGACTATTGAGAACCAGAAGATTGAAATACATCTCATACTACATCAACTGAATGAGGTAAGAGAGGGACTAAATAAATCCTTGAAGAGAAGAAAAGAGATTGCTATTGTGGAGAATAATACACTATACAAAGAGATAGACACTACTAAGCTATTTGTAGATGGTGACTCCAATGAATTTGATGTAATAGTTGCAAATATAATGGAAAGGAACATAATCCAAGTTGAGGAAATAAAAAATCTCAAGCTAGAGCAAGAATCACAAGCTATACTACTATGTGAGGTGATCGAACAAAAGAAGAAGGCTATAGAAGACAAAGCCATGGTTGAATAAGAAAAAATAATTTTGGTAAACAGATTGGAAGAGAAGTCAACAGATTTAACTAAGATCTCCAAAATGCAATTGGATACTCTAAGTCAAATGATGAATACCAACTATGAATTGAATGTCAAGGAAATTGAGATAACTACATTGAAGTTGCAAAATGAACAATTGTAGAGTGATCTGAAAAAGAGAAAAGGAATTGTTGAAAGTCTCAACAAGCCAAATGAAGCCATCACCTACTTTGAGCAATTATTGAGATCCCCTAGGTCTAACAAAGATACATCAGGATTGGGCTACACAAACACTTGAGAAGGGGAATCATCCAAAGTTTTTGAAGAAAGGAACATCAAAGGTAAGAACTCCAAACCTACTTTTCATAATTGTGGAAAGAAAGAATATACTGCTAATGTGTGCTAGAGAAAGAATACAAATCAGAATGTCAAGCCTAAGAACATGACTCATTGTTATAAGTACATCAAGCAAGGTCATCAGGCACATGAATGTAGAACCACGACCATGCATAAACAAAGATTTGAAGGTTATTGCTACAACTGTTAGAAGTATGGACATAGAGCCTTTGAATGCATATCCAATATGTGGTCATCAAACAAGCCAAAAAAGGTAAGAAAAAACGTAAACTTTTATAATTGGGGTTATAATACAAGATATAGCTATCACTATTGTCAAGAGTATGGACACATTCCTAAGAATTGCATTAGGACACACTTCAGTGGTAACAACAAAAGGTGGTTGAGTCAAACTACTTGTTTTAGCTATTTGAAGATTGGCCACATCAGTAAGCATTGTCCAACTGGGTCAAAGGCACCAAGTTGTGAATTTAAGGCAAGGCAAATGTTGAACACATCAGAGATGAGATGAACAATACATGGAAAAGAAAAGATGCTTGCATCACATCAAATGGAGAAGGGATCACGTCACCCAATGGGTCAAGTGATCACACCTCATCAAACTAGACAATCAAGAGGTATGTGGGATTGATATTCAAGTGCTATATCATACATCAGTTCCAAAGGAGACAAGTACTAAAATGACTACATTAGCATGAGTAAAGATGCAAATTGTTGTTGAAAATTCAAGTTAAAACTTTAAGTTTTTCATGTTGTTGCCGAGCATGAAATGTTTCATATGTATGCCAAGTGGAATGTTAGTTGATGCCAAGCTTCTAGATTATCTATTTGATGTTGAACTCATAGTAGCTACTGAGTGATGGAAATATCAATAGATGCCAAGCGAACCCAAAAATTGGTTGATGTCGAGCTTACAGTTGTGTAAGCACTCAACATTAAATGCAAGGTTTTTGAAGGGTATATGATCAATTTCTACTTATTCTTCATCATTTCAAATTCAAGCAAGAGAAAGCAGAGCAGAAGGTGATTCAGATTCCTATCCAAAGCATTTGCAGAGAATTTAGCAACAATCTCACATTAGTTTATTAGATTTTGCAAGGTATTCATCATAAGTTGAGCTACGCAGTTTATTTTTTGCATAAACCCTAGTTTGAAAAAATGGCATCTGGTTCAAAAAATGTAGAAGGGAAGGAGGTTTTGAAAGTTTATCTTGTTAGTAATGAATTTAAACAACCAATATTTAAAGCCATTCCTGACATAGCCTATAAACTAGATCCTTCTGGCACATTGTCAATGATCTCGCCAAATGTCATCATGGTGCAAAATGTGAGGAAGTGCTACAATTTCAAAATAGGAGGTATAGGAGATATGGAGATTAGAGATGCATATAATATATTGTGTGAGAATGGTGTTTCGAAGGATGAATACAAAATTGTTTACAAAAAGAGTTTAATGCGAGCCCTAAATTTTATGAATGTGTTTAAAACTGAGGGGATAAGAATTGTGCTAAGTAGAATTCATGATGATTCTTTATGGCTAGAGGGAGGAATGATCAAGATTACCAAGAAGATAATTCATAGGGTTACTAGCTATCCAACCCTAGATCGGCCAAAGACACTCAGAAGTGACTCCAGGGAAATAATTGAGAAGAACATAGGAGTAGTTTGGAATAAGAGAGGTATGATTATAGATACCATCACTGACTCACTGCTAAAATTTGCTGTAAGGGTAATCTCTCATAAATTCTATCAATCTAGTACATTGAATAGTGTACCCCGCATAGTTGTGGATGTTGGCTACAAGATTGTAAAGAAAGATCATACATATGATTTGGCAGAGCTACAATTACAACAACTGATGGAAAATCTTGGAGCTATCAGGAAAACCAAGAGTGCATAATGTAAATTTGGTTCAATCCTAGTTTTCATATTCTTTTATGTAAAAAATACATTTCCCTCTTTTGGTGCTGTAGGATGGAAGACCAATAGGTCAATTGCAATACAAATCAATGAGTTCATTAAGTAGATGGGAGAAAATTTTGAAACATTGATGACAAGTTACTTTGAAGATTTTAAGAAATCAATGAAGGAAAGAATGAGGATACCAATTTCTTTGGTTGAACAACATTATAATGACATATTTTTTCTTGTTGATTCTGATTATACTTTTATGCAAGATGGTTCAGGCCACTTGGGTATGAAATTAATGTTGATGAAGCTTCAATAGCTATCACAACACTACTAGCAGAAGAAATAGATAAAAGTGCAAAGATATTTGGAAATTATGAAATGGTAAATTCAAAGATTACCATGAAATTTAAAACTACCTCCACACTCAAGAAGAAAGATAAGCTAGTTAAGAAGTTGAAAGAAAAATTTGGAGAAGGTGTAGAAGAAGAAGAAGAAGAAGAGGATGAGGTGGAAGAACAAGCACAATCTCAAGAACCTCTTACACTAACCCAAGGCATGGGAGAAGACAAGGAAGAGGAGGAAATTGAAGGTGCCAAGGAAGCACTTACTCCTATTGAGCCAAAAAAGAGCAAGGGTAAAGCATAGCTAGTGGAAAAAGAAAAGAAGATTGTCAAACCTAGCCCAATCAAGTGCACAACACCTACCACTAGAGAAAGGAAATGTGCCACAACTCAAAAGGCCAAGGAAAAGACCAAGCTAACAAAACAAGGTGGCCAAGAGTAGAAAAGATAGAGAAGAAAATATGCGGCACAACTAGATTCAGATGAAGAAAGGATAGAATCAGATGAGAATAACCAATTTAAAGTGGTAAGTCACAATCTGCTGTCTAATCTTGAAAATTTATGTGAATATATCAAAAGAAATGTAGATTTATCTGGTTTCAAACACATTGATTTTGATAAACTTGGAAAAGAAGAGAAAAATCAAGTGGAAGAGGAATTATATGCCATGATGTCTAAGTTTATGAACACTCCACTAAAATTTTCCAACACAATACGAAAAGATTTATATGATATTTTTGAGCAAAAGTGGTATTATTGTTTGAATTTGGAGAAGCAAATAAGGGAAACCACATTAGCTCAAGTGATGCCAGAGCTAACAAAGGGACAAATTGCTAAGGCTGCCAAAAGTTATGCAGTTATGTTTACACCTAAATATAGAGCCTTCAACATTCTTCAAAATAATATTGAATATATGGTCAAGAAATCAACCTAAATATGGAAATTTATCTATGGGTTGACCATTATGAAACAAGTAGAAGATGACCCTTCAGAGGATAAAATTGATGATAAATATGATGACAAAGAAAAATATGATAAGAAAAATGATACAATTAGGGAGGAAACTGAAAAGAAAACTGATGACAAGGCAACAACTGAACAACAGTAAGATGAACAAAGTGTGTAAGACACACAAGTGTCGGTTGATAGTCCCCCTCATGACACAAGTGCAACAACTGAGACTATAACTGTTAAGGATATTTTTGATGCTTCAGCTTAAAACATCAATCCACTTACTATAGAAGACCTGAAGAAGATTTTGGACCAATCTACACTCCAAGCTAAACTTTGTGAAAATCCAGTTTTGGTCAATGTAGAAGAATTGCAAAAGGCAGTAACTGAGGTCACAAGGGAAAATGTGAATACACAAGAACCACCTTTTGTCATCCCTTAAGTTACAAATGTACAACCTTTAATTTAAACAATAGTAGATACATCTACTAAGGTTGATACAAGTGTTAAAGTTGATACTATTAAGAAGAAGCAAGCAAGAGAGAAAGATATTGCAGGTCAACAACAAAAAATAGGATAAATAGATTCATTTGTACATAAAGCACATGAACAAGGTGCTATTCAAGTCGTAGTGATAGATTAGGGCAAGCTTGAAGAGTAGGATTCAACACCTAAGGTGAAGGAACACGAAGCCATCCAAGCATTGGTAACTCTACTAGCATCTGACACTCCTTCTACACAGGTTCTTTAGAAGCCAAGCATGGAAGCCATTCCATTGCAAATCTCAATGGCAAGCCCTAACTCATCAAAGGTTGAAAAGGTAATTCACTATGGAGAGATAAGCCTTGATGAAGAAATTGTGATTCCAACATTTGAATATGACACTATGACATTGGAGCGAATAGGCATATTACAACAAGCCCTAGAGAAGAAAAATCATCAAGAAAGGCTCAGGAGAGAACATAGGCAGAAACAAGCACTCCAAGATAGTAAAGACATCTTTATAGATGCATTCAGCCTACCAAATCCTAAAGAGACCAAGCCACTAATAGAACAACTCATAGATATAGTGAAAAAGGTTAGTAATGAAGACCTTGATACTACTGCAAAAATTTTAGAATGGTTTGAGAAGAAGTTTCAAGGAAAGGTGAATGAGAAAATATCTAGTGAGATAGCACTAACTCAAGTTCCATTAGCAACAAAGGTTGAAGATATGAAGAAGGTACTTGAGAATATATTCTTATTGTATACAAAGCTACGTGATCCTACACTCTTTACTCAAGAGACCAGGAGCCATATTTTGAGTCTAGAGAGAAACCTCAACATATCAGGTACTAAGCTACCTCAAAACCCAGCTCAAAGTGAGAAGCATTTTAGAACATTGCTTCAAACATAAAGTCAATTAACTGTACTAATAGTAGATGAGGCTAGCATAAGATCCAAATTGACATGTATATAGGCATCCCTTACCCCACACATGGAGATACTACACAAGGAACTAGGTTATGTCGAGACTCTACTAAAGAAGGACTCCAATCTTTCTACTCTAGATGGCCTAGTGCACCATGCTACAAAGCTTGCAATCCAAATCAAGTTATTGGATGTTACATGTGACAACTAGGATGTATCCCTCAAAATCATAATGGAAGTCCATAAATCATTTTTGGACAAACACACTATAAGTGTAGAACCCATTTGACATAAGTGTGAAAAAGGGGGAGAAATATAACATGGGGGAGATATAATATAGGGGGAGAATAAAAGAAAGGAAGATATATAATATGAGAAACATATTTGGGGGAGTATGAAAAAAGGGGGAGCATACTAGCAGAGTTATATCATTGGGGTGATATACATTTTTGGAGATACATCATTGAAGAGAGCAAGCAAACAGATACAAATATCAACTAAGACAAAGCATTAGATACAGTGCATTGAAGTTAGAGAGGAGCACAACTTTTTGGACACAAATCAAATACATTAACTCAAGGGGAGTTATTAGTTTTTAGGTATAAGGTATATAGGTTATTACATAATTTTGAAACTTTGAAACTTTTGTATATAATCTGAGTCATGGATATGTTATGCTAAAGAAGGTTAAGGATAATATTGTATATTTAAGTGTTTTTGACACTTATGTCAAAGGGGGAGATTATTGATCTTAGATTGGTTTTGACAAGTGAGTGTCAACACACTTAAGCCATTTGCTCAGTACATGCCGAACTAGTAATACATGCTAGGCACAACATGTAAATATTAGACCATGTCGAGTTGCAATGAGTGCTGAGTCACTCAAGTGCTGAGTAGATAGACCATGCTGAGTGATTCAAGAGCTGAGTAAATAGTAGATGCCAAGTAATGCAGGTGTTGAGTCAGAAGCAAAAATATAGTGCATGTGAAGCATCAGTGACTTCATATGCTGAGTGACATAGTTTTGACATATTTGTTTGCAATGGCACAAACAACTATGTAAACCATTTTTTAGCTGACTTAAGGATAGATTATGATCTTTTGGAGATAAGGAAAAATCTATATTTGGATTCCCTATGTAATTACATACAACCAATCAAAAAATGGGAAGGTTTAAGTGGAAAAATAGATGAATCTCAGTTGTAGATTCATACCTAACCCTAAGCCACCTAAGTCTTCTTAAGGAGGACGAAGCCCTAAACTCTTTACAATTATGATGGGTGAATGATCAAATTGAAGGAGTGAATAAGATAGTTTGTAGAGCATTCAAGGTGACTTAAAAGAAACAATGAATAGCAGAATCAGTTAGAGAAGAATAGAGGATAGAGAGAAGGATACAACATTGAGACATCAAATCATGAAGGATCGATTATATATTGTGTAGAGGTGATCTGTCATTAGGCAAGCAAATGTCAATCATAGGATCTATGCTGAGACATTTTAATAGGTGATTTTAGTTAAATCTCTTAACAGAGTAGTCCTAACAAGCTATATGAAATCCTTTAACAGGGTGCTTACTTAATTGTGAGTTGAAGTCCTCTAACCAGAAACACTTCTAATAGGGTTTTGAAATCCTCTAACAAGGTGAGACCTTATAGTCTTTGCAAGCCTTTAACAGGGTAGACCTTTCATAGGGTAGACCATGATTCATGATCAGATCATTGTAACCTTCATTGGATACACTTTATTTTTGTAATAGTGAAGATTTATGGGTGTCATCCCCATCCCAGTTTTACCTTTTCAGTGGAGGGTTTCTAGGTAATCATATATGGTGTTATGTGTGTGATTGATTACATGTTTACATGATTTAGATGCATATGTTGTGCATGTTGTTTTAGTTTACATATTGAATGCATGTGATGAATGAATGGTGAAATTTTTATGGGTCCAAGTTTAAACTCTTGATTCACCCCACCACCCCCCCGCCCCCCCCCCCCCCCCTCCCCTTAGAAGTTTACTCTCTCTTCCCACTTGTAATTCCAAAAAATTCATTATTTGTTCCTTAAGGAATAGGGTATACACATGTGTTGGAGGCCTATATTGAAGTAGTCCAGGTACTAGTGTAGTAATCTATGTGACCTTATCCTTAAGAATTATAATCTCATTGTCCTTATCCAACAACTTCCTTTATTGATTATTAATAATATGCTACAATTTATTTTTCTCTTTCAACCACTAGGCTTTTTCTATCAAAATTTGTTAGTATAAGCTCAGTCCTATTGTCAATGGTGTAGAAAAATCTCATGGAGGCATTAGTTCTTGGTTATCAACATCAATCTACCCAGGACCAACAACATTAATTTTGTGGCTCATTATTCTTAGGTTCATCAATTAGAATCTTGTTCCATAAAACCAATGCTCTTTTAGGGTTATCATTTGTTGGCTGTTGTGGAGGATTGTCTACTTCCATGTATTGAATTTCTTGAACTAAAGTGTCTAACCCTTCATTAGCCTTTTGCTCCATAACTTGACTAACAATATTCACATTAACTATAGGATAATCCTCATCAAGGTCTTCAAGATTATAATTTGTGACTTCTTGTTCATTTCCTAAAACAAAAATTTTATGATCATCATCAGAGTCAAGTACAACAAATAAATATTTCCTTTTTATTCTAAACACAAAATTGTGAGGGACAGATTCATTATCATTGCTATCATCTTCTATTGAAAAATATTTTCATCTGCTTAAACTCAAATTGAATTATGTTGATCATTTTTTGAAACATTTTTTGAATCATTTTCCAACATTTCTACCTTATCAAATTTAGGAGTTTCTTTTCCAACCTTAGAAACATCAGTATGAATAGGCTTAACAATAGGGGTATTAATTATACTATGGTTTCTATAAATCCATTCACTCTTCCTTACAATGTTTCAAATAGAGTTTTTAACACCTTCTTTCTCTTCTTTGAAGACTCTCCTTTAGCAAAAGGTGCAAGAGTTCCTTTTTGGGATTTCTTCCTCTTAGCAGGAGGTGAGGAGGTGATATTAACATATTTGAAATCAGTTGATTCCTTTGGTTGTTCTACATTTTCTCCTATTGGTTCCTGGACTGGTTCTTTCTTGACCCTTTTAACAGAAGGCCTGGTTGTAACACCAGTTTGGGTTGAGGAGTGACATGATTTTCTTCAAAAACACATTTTTCCTTGCCCTTCCCTAGGGTAGAAATAGATGGTGATTTCTCTACCTTCTTCTTCTTCCTAGATGACCTAGGGTTTTTAGAGGAGCTAGTTCATTCTACTATTTTTATAGTACCTGATGCTATAGAAACCCTCCTTCCTATTCCTAACCCTCTAGGTCCTCCAAATTTAGGGAAATATCCATCCATTAATAAGAAATCCTCCCATGAAATAGTAGAATTTTGTCTCAAATCCCTTTCAAACAATAATTTAATTTTGTTACAGAATTGAGCTTACCTTCCTGAATATTAGTGTCTTTCTTTTTCAATAAACTAAATAGAAAATGCAAAAGATTTACCAACCTATTCTCACATCTAAGGCAACTGAGAAGCTAAAAATGAATTTCATGCAACCATTGATGCCTACTTTCATAGGTGATATATTGCATGACGTAGAATGCACATTGAGTGTAGTATTTTTGCACAAATGGTCTTCTTGTGCCTTGTTTTCTATCAACTTCCAACTACCCATCCTTGTGCAAGGTAAATTGAGCCCTAGTTGATAGTGGATCCAAGTCTTCTTCAAAAAATTTCCCTTCCAGTGACAAACAAGAGACTTCAAAATTTATATCCACACTACATTCCACTCTAAGCCCCTTTACTAAAATGACACTATTGCTAAGAAAATTCATAAATTGGAATGCCACTTCATCATCCCATGTTGTGAGTTGTAGGAAATACTGCAACCACCCATGATTCTCAAACAATGGATGACAGACATTATCTTACAATATAATGTTATAAATTGTTTTGTTCATGGTGTATCAAATCTCCACCCATGATTGTATCTTTAAATTGTCACCAATTGAGCTAATACCCATAACAAGAAACAACACAATCTTGGCAAAGAAACAACTAGTTAAAAAATAATTTGTAGAGTAGAAATATTTGACATTTTTCTTTAAAGCGATGGAAATACAAAGCAAATAAAATGGTGTACTCAAAGTGCAACCGTCTTTGATCATATCATTCCATTATTTTAACTCACTCATGTCCTTATCATTCCATAAATGCATTCTTTCTTATCTCTTTCTCGTATGCATAAGTATCAAATCAATAAGTTATGCTTTTAAGTTTTGAAATTATGATAATGTCATGGTTTAATGTCTTAAAAATTTAATGCCAAAATTGACTTAACATTTAAATGTGAAATAGTGTGTGCAAAATTAGAGACTTAACACAATCCCCCCAACTCAAAGTAGAGCATGGGTTCCACCATGTATGCATGAGAAAATATTGCTATATAAATTATAATACTAAACTATGAGATTAAAGAAAGTAATTATATATACAAATGCATGAAAATTTTGTTGTTGCATATCGTAGTGTTGAAGTGAGGATGAGGTGGAATTGTGGAAAAGAGAGAAGGCAGGATGAATTTATTATGGAGAAGGTGAGGTGATCTATTATGTGTCTTTCAATGGAGTCAAAGAGATGAGGTAAGCTAGGTAGAAAACCCAACTATTGTGGCTACAAGAGGTTCTTAAAACTCAAATTACTATAGGAACTCCTCTTTACTTTGTGAATCATGATAGAGCTTAAGCCTATGAACATTTACCATTAGTTTTAAATAGACAGGATCAACTGTAGAAAGTTGTACTACACTCTTTTTGAAAACTAATATTATTTTATATGACCCTAACCACCAACCACCATGTTTGAAACTTACCTAGAGCGTGTTGATATTGTGAACCATATAGTAGTTCCCAATCACTAACTAGAAATTATTTGTCTTTGATAAACTTATCATGTCATCTCTTTATTTTCTATTGGATAACTTTAGTGTTATACAATGCAGACTTCCTATACTCATCTAAGCCACTCAACTTCATAATTCTTTCTCTTTGAGCTTCAGTGAGATCAATGTTGAGTTTCAATGTTGTCGTCAATGTTTGATGTTTAAATTCAATGGGCATGATAACTTGTTTACCATAGACTAACTCAAAGGGAGTGAAACTGGTTGTAGTCTTCCATTTTGTGCTATAAGCCTAAAGTGCTTCAGGTAGATGGAGTAATCCTTTTTTTTTAATGGATAGCTACTATTTTGGTTAGAATGACTTCAATTGCCCTATTTTTTATCTTTTCTTGACCATTAGCTTGAGGATGATAGGGTGAAGATGTTCCATGCTTACTAGTATATTCATTCATGAGGGTTGTTATCAAGCTAGAAGTGAACTAGGAACCTTGATCAATTACTAGCTCCATAGGGACAACAAATCTGGTAAATATTGCTTCATACAAAATCTCTGCAACAATATTATCCCTATCATGTTTCAAAGGTTTAGCTTCTACCCATTTAGTAACATAATTAGTATAAAATAAATGTATGATTTCCAATTTAATGAAGATTATATGGGTCCTACAAAATCTACTTCCCATTTATCAAAATGTGTGACAATTACCCATGGTTGCAAGGGAATTTCATTAGACTTATAGACCTTCCCATTCTTTGACATATGTCACATTTTTTTGTATACCTTACTGCATCTTTTTGTAGAGTGGGCCAGTAGTAGCCTATTGTTAAATTTTGAATGTTGTTATCTTTGCTGCAAACTGTCCTCTACATGGCTCATCATGACATGCTTCCAAGATGCCACATGTCTCATCTTCCCTAATACACCTTTGCATTACTTGATCAAGTCCAATGTAAAACATACAACCAACAATCCAAGAAGTTCTTTGCTAACAATTTGTGTTCCTTAGGAGAGAAATAGGCTAGGATACTTCTTGTAGTAAGGTAGCTTTTAATATTATCATACCATATACCATAGGTTTTGTGTTGATATAGAAAAAAAAAGTTCATCTAGAAAGCTATCATTAATGATTGTAGGATCTTCTAGAATATGCAAACAAGAAAGAAAATCAGCTACCACATTTGCTTTCCTTGGTTTGTCTATTATAGTTGGATCAACTCATGGATGAGCAATAACCAATGAGCCAAGCATTAATAAATATTAGGTTTATTTATCAAATACTTGATAGCAAAGTGATTTGTATGCACAAATATTTCATAACCAATGATACAATGTTTGAATTTGTTGAGTGCATAGATCACTACAAGGAGCTCCTTTTTAGTGATAATCTAGTTGAATTATGCCCCTTGCAAGTTATTACTAATATAGTAGATTGCATGTTCAAAAACTCCTTTTTGAGCCAAGATAACTCTTACAATGTAATTAGAGGCATATGTATGTATGTGGAATGCAAGGCTCCAATTAGGTCCACAAAAAATAGATTTTGTAGTCAACACTTCCTTTACTACTAGATTAACTTGTCACATTTTGAAGTCCATGAAAAATTAGAATCCTTATTCAAGAGATTATATAATGGTGTTGCAAGTTGACTAAAGTCTTTTATAAATCTCCTATAGTGACCAACATGTCCAAGGAAGCTTCTATCATCTTTATGTTTTTCAAGAGTTGGCAATGTACTAATTAGTTCAATCTTATCCATATCAACTTGAGTCTCGAAAGAGGAAATATAATGCCCAAAAGTGACTCCTTCTTCTATCATCATATGACACTTTTCACTATTCAAAGAGAGATTACAATCTTGACATCGATTGAGAACCTTTTCCAAGTTAGCTTGTGCTTCCTCAAAAGTGTAACCATATACAATAAATTCATCCATATAGATTTCCATGCAATCAACAAATATATTAGAAAATATGCTAATCACAACTCTTTGAAAGGTAGCAGGTGCATTGCATAGGGAAAAAGGTAGAATTTAATAAGAAAAGGTTCTCCAAGGGTAGGTGAAGGTAGTTTTATCTTGATCCTCATGTTCTATATTTTTTTGGTTATAACCACTAAAACCATCTAAGAATTAGAATTATTTCTTACCAACCAAGGTATCAAGGACTTGATCAATAAAAGGTGAGGTAAAATGATCCTTCTTGGTTGCTAAGTTCAACTCCCTATAGTTCACACAAACCCTCCATCCTTTTTAGGCACTATGACCAAAGGAGATACCCATTGACTATAATAACTAGGATAGATGAACCCCACATTTAACAACTGTTGTAGTTCTATTTTCAATATATCTCTTAAGACAAGGTTAATCCTTCTTTGAGGTTGCCTAACAGGTTTGTACTTGGGATTGATATAAATTTTGTGAGTACATAGCTTAGGATCAAGCTCTTTCATCTCAATTTAGTCCCATGAAAATGCCTACTGATTTTCCTGTAGCAACTTGAGAAGATTTTGTTGATGGACTAGATAAAGGATTTTTTTATATTCAATTATTTTCTTGGACTGACTTCAAGTTTGGAGATTTTATCTAACATGGCAACTTTAAAAAAAGTAGGCGAGTGAATCTCATGAGGTAGTAGTGTATGAAGATATTGAGATGTCTCAAAATAATGAGGTGCATTTGAAGCTGTAAGCATTGTTTGCAAGGAGAAATGTGTATCTTGACATGGGGAAGAGTCAACACCATACTCAATTGCCAAAATAGTTGTAATGATATCATCCTCTTCTCGTGATACCATAAATGGATTATTTTCAATTACCATGATTTTACTAACTAAGTTAGCTACTATTTTGTTGTCGCCTAATTCAAGCCATACAACTTTGTCATCATGCAAGAGTGGTTGAGTAGGGAGAATACAAAGTCAATTTCTTTACATTCATTCCATTGGAAATTTTGATCTTGCCAAATTCACATGCTATAAAGGCATTAGTAGTGCAAAGCCAAGGTCTTCTTAGGATAACAGGTGTTGAAGTTGATGAAAGCTCAACCCCAAAGCTCTCGAGAATCAATGCATGCAAACACCTGTTACAGAAAGAGACAAACAAAAGATATGGAGGCTCAAATTCAGAGATCCATAGAAGATGAGACATTCTTGATGTGCAAAAAAGAGTTTGCAATTATATTGAATCACTTATTACAAAGAGATCGATCATTAAAAAGTAGATCAAACTCCTAAACGGTAAAACCTAGGTTGCATGATAATAATTAATAAAAGAATTAATTATTATATGCCCAAAGGTTAGCTTAATTAAACTAGAGATAATAAGTCACTTAATAATTAAATTAATATGATTAAATTAATAAGAAAATACTTTATTACTCTAGCAACCCCCCTTAAGATAATAATTAGGGAGTAACTAAAAACCTAGAAACTACTATTGAAAGTAAGTTTGCATTTCGGCAACAAATCTTGATGAGGTACCCAAGCACAATCAAATCTATGTAAAGAGGAGAAATAAAGAAAACCACATGGGAAAAACCCCACTCCAAAATGAGATGGAAAGAATACTAAAAGAACTAGTAAAGGATTGAAGAAGCCTCCAAACTAGGGAATGTCCCAAAAGATAGGAACAAAAAATGATCATGTAGAACACTAGTGAAGCATGTAGAAGATGAAAAGCTCTATCAAAAGTAGCTATTGATTTGAAGAACCTCCGCTAAAATAGAACCTAACTAGGTAGAGAAGACTGTAATCTTCATGAGTGCTCTCAGAAGACACTGCTCAAATTAGGAGACACAAAAAGGAAAACAATTGAACTCAAAGATACAGATGATGTAAAACACCAAAGCTTAAAGAGTTGATCAATCAAACATGGAAGGGTGCAACCAAAGTAGGAACAAAAAGAAAAGTGTCTATATGGTAAATGATCTTCGTCACAGAAATGCATAGGTACCCAACCACTGCATTCACCTAGTACATAGGAACAAAAAATGAATACATGGCTCACTTTATTGAACCAAGGAAGCATAAGAAACAATAGAAGACCCCCCCACCCCAACCAATGTAGATAAGGGCGAGGTGAAAGGCAACTAGAAAAGTGGGCCAAAAGAAGTGCATGTCAAGGAACCACAATCAAGATGCACAAAAGAATACATATTTGTGTACTTAGGTGATCAATATTAGTCACATCATGAGGCTAATGCCATGGAAGGGACACTCACCAGACAAAGGAAGATGGAAAAAAAAGGAAAAATATCAACCCCCCATGGTATTCTAATCAGAGTAGTGCATGCACAATAAGGCACAAGATATGGTGATTTTCAAGAATACAATAATTTGTAGAGTATCCTTAGATGAAATTACTCAAATCAAAAGGCAAAACAAATGAAAAAAAAAACATACATGAAATATGGAACTTTATCTTAGTGTGTTTTCCATAATGCATACAAATAATGTCTAAATATATCAGAAGAGACATAAGGCTGATACAATAGACCGTACAACCCATGATGAATCATCCGAAGAAACAAAAATGATCCCTAGACTTGAAACAACCAAGATATCCACTAGAATGAAAAAAAAATGCAAAATATTGAATATAATATTCTTGGAGTTGAATCGAGAAAAACAACTAGCATTACTAGAAATATCTCTAAAAGATCTTTCCAACAATATAAAGAATTCCTAAATCAGAGATCAGATGCTCAAGATATGTCTCCTGGAATGTAAAATAGCACCACTAGATTTGACTACATAAAGAGGAAACCAAATAGAATTAGAAGTCCAAATAACTTGCACCATCACAACGGGATCAGAAAGAGCTTTCCAATGATATAATATTTGTCAAAAAATACCTTCGTATGCCCAATAAATTACCAAAAAACCATGAATAGCTTTTTATGACAAAAAAATTCAAAAGGATGATGGTTTGAAGGTCATTAAACCTTGGCCCTTGATTTGATGACCTCAACACCTATGTACATGTTAGTACCTTTCTGTAGTGTCAGTATTTGTTGACATAAGCATCTTTGGGCCCTTTTTAAAAAAAAACTTTTAAAACATGCTCTTTTCACAAAAAAAAAAAAAAAAACCATATATATTTCCAAATAAAGTTTTTTTTTAACATTGTGATTTTTTTTTAAAAAATCAAAAAATAAATATCACTACCTTGGGAAGCATGTCCAGATTTGGGGGCAAATTCTTTTGCCTTACCAATCAACTGTGTCCAAATTGGACAAATTTTATATGGAAATAGGGGTTTGTGGGCACTACGAATCTAACAGTGAGGTCTTTTTGGGCTCAAACTGCACCACAAAAAGTGATCCCCCTAGATCCAATACAAAAAACCTCTAAAAAATAATAGATCTAAAAACTAAAGCCAAACTTCTCATGAAAAGAACAGGGGCATGAGAGTCTGAAACTCTAATACGATGTTGAAGTTGATGAAAGCTCAACCCCAAAACTCCCAAAAATCACTGCATGCAAACACTTGTTACAGAAAGAGAGAAGAAAAAGCTATGGAGGCTCAAATTCAAAGATCCATAGAAGATGAGACATTCTTGATGTGCAAAAAAAAAGATTGCAATTGTATTGAATGAATGAATTATTGCAAAGAGATCAATTCTTATAAAAAAAATCAAAACCCTAAAAGGTAGAACCTAGGTTGCATGATAATAA
Source organism: Cupressus sempervirens (assembly GCA_028749045.1). Lineage (NCBI taxonomy): Eukaryota > Viridiplantae > Streptophyta > Pinopsida > Cupressales > Cupressaceae > Cupressus > Cupressus sempervirens. The sequence goes on along the minus strand of CM053791.1, from coordinate 89,670,063 downwards.
TTAATTATTATATGCCAAAAATTTAGCTTAGGTAAACTAGAGATAATAAGTGACTTAATAATTAAATCAATATGATTTAATTAATAAGAAAATACTTTATTATACTAACAATAGGATAACTACCTAAGGTAGCCTTAGGGGATAAAATGACAAAGTCCACTAGATATTCCCAAGAATCTAATGTAACCATTACATCTTCAACGATTCAATTTAGTTTTATAGTAGATCTATAAGCAAGCTAAAGGATTGTGGGTGTTTCTCTAAGGCCAATGATACTAAGGTGAGAAAAAACTTCCCTTGTCATAACATTAATGAATGCTCCTAAGTCAACTAATGAATTCTAAACTTGAACTTCACTAATAAAGATAGTAACCACTGGACTTCTAGGATCTGAGTACTTAGGAACTGATAACTAATCCAACATTAAATCTGATAATTGTCCCTTAACATGCACTATTTTTGGATCCTTTTTCTTCCTACTAGATTGTTTACTACAAGATTCTTTTATTGCATTTGTATTTATAGGAACTTCTTTAATATGTATCCATTAATAGAGTTGTAACATTCATTTACCTCAACTGATTGAGCAGGTTTACTACAGCTGGGTTCTCAACAAGAATAGCAAAATCAACAAGCCTTTGAGGAATGGGCAAAGTCTTTATTGTAGGGGTAGTTGCTATAGGAGTGGATGATGAAGCAGACACATCCTCATTTTTAAGTAGGAGGATCATCGACAAGTACTTCAGTAATGACTGGAAATTTTGTGTTGGAAGAGAAGTTCCTAACTATAAGTGAATACCATTAAGAGTGATAGAATATGTATGTTGCTGATTAGGTTTCTTACTATTAGGATTGGGACTAGGTTGAGCAAGAAGTTGGGTTCACTTTGTCTGACTTGTATTGGTTGTAGAAGAAGGAGGCAATATAGTTTGTTGCTGAGGTGATGGAAGTATGGATTTTTGGTTACATTGATTGGTCTCACCAGTAACCTTATGGAGGTTTCCATTGATTAGTTTATTACCAAGATTGTTGAGGTTGTTGCCATTGGTTATTTTGCCAATTTTGATAAGGTTGTTTCCATTGACTAGATTGTTGTCATTCATTAGATAGGGGTTGTTGCCACTAGTTATTCCACTAAGGTTGGGACTTACTAGAGCAACTATTATTCCAATTAGGACCTTAAGGTCCAAGATTAGGGAAATATTGGTTTTGCCACTAACTATTATTATAACCAAAATTATGTAAAGGGTTTTGATGCATACCTTGTCTTTGGGCCCAAGGCCTCCATTGAGAAACATATAGAACATCCCCAATCTTATCTATGGCTTTGAATTTAGTTGGAAATGGATGAGCTTCCAAATTGGCCATCATTTACATTTGCAGTCCCTCTTCGTTTCTCTGTAATGTGGAAATAATTCGACAAGCATTGCTTCAACTTCATCATGCTTCCTTATTGCTTGCATGCTATCTAATGTGTAGCAACATTATTTATAATGTTACTTGAAATTTGATAATAGATTAGAAATCTCCACCTTAGATACACCAGAATTGATTATTCTACTAAGTACAATTGGCATTCATCTTCCTTTCTTTACAGTTTCCCTTGAGTAGTTAAGGTATATTATCTTGATATTTTCCCAAATTATTTGAGTGATATCACCTCCCACCATGAGGTCTAATGCTTCAATACTTTCATCATTAACACCTCACTACAATATCTGGGTTCAAATTGCAATGACAATTTGTGATGACAATGTAATTTGTGGTGATTTTCATGTTTTTTTTTTCACAATTATCCCTAATGTCATTGTAATACCGACGTTGGCATCGTAATTGTGATGCCCACATGAGTATAAACAAAAAAAGAAAAGAAAAATTGACATAAATCATTCCCCATTTTTTTTGATTGTGGAGAGTTGTGCTTGAAAGAGGTGGAGAGCTTCGAACGAGGGTGGAGAGCTCTGAACATTATCGTGACCTCATGATCGATGCATTTCATTGATGTACCCTTGTGATCTCTAAATTTTGTTTTCATGCCCTTGCTCTATGATTTCATTTCTATGTCATGCCCTTGTGATCTCCATCCCCTTGTTCTGCAATTTTCTTCAAGGGGAGAAGAGGTACCCATGTAAATGTTCTTTTCTTTTCCTTCTAAACATGTATCTCTTTATATTTCCTTCTAAACTTGTATCTCTTTATATATAGAAAGAGATCTTTTTTAAGGTGCTTATTACATATTAGCCCACAACAGAAAAATTGATCCAGATGCATACATATTCCAGAATCCAAAAAATAAAACAATAAAACTCACTCAATCTGTGCTAAGTGACTTACCTCAAGATCCTGCACAAAAATAATGTATACTAGGAAAAATGGGTAGAGTTCTCAAGAAATTTTACAAAAACATATCATAGTAGATATTTTTAGAAAGAAAAAAGCCATAACCTAGTTAAATTGGTTTAGTTTCTGATTAGCTAGGTTTATCACAAATTCTTATAGATCTATCATCAAATTAGGTACAATAAAATGAACAATCAGTTGTTCCCAGCTAGCAGGATCAAATACAAATTTTCAAGGTGATAAAATTGCATATGTAGATGCATCACTAGCATGCCAGGTATGAAGTGCATTCCCCAAATTATAATAAATGGTTAGATATAAAGGCTCCATACACTGGCCTGGATTCCATCCATATGCTGGCCCAATATGGAAGCCAAGGATGTAACCATGCATGTATTGGCACAGTCTCCCTATGAGGATCCCAAGTATCTATTATTGTTATTAATTTGGGCATCACTATATGATCCATAATGTTATGAAGTACTGAAGCCTACAGTAACTTCTCCCATGTCTCTAGAAAATATAGCATAAGTTCAGGGTCCCTTGCCTCCCAAGAATTTGTAGCAGCTATTCTCACTGTTGGAAGAATAACTATAGTGAAGAGTTGAGTTTAAAAAGGTAAAGAAGCAAGTTTTGCTTATGTGTAAATACCATATTCATGAGGCTTATTCCCTTGTAGAAGCCTCTTCCATAATGACATTACCTCTAAACCATGCAAAGGATGTTGAAGTGGTTCCCAACCTTGAAACACTCTTATAAGCAATGGCAAAGCAAATACAGATGCAATACATGAAAAATTGCACAACTTGTAGTCTTTATATATACAGAGAGATCATTTTTAAGGTGCTTATTACATATTAGCATAATAGAAAATTGATCCAATTGCATACATATTTGAAAATCCAAATAATAAAACAATAAAAATCAGTCAACCCATGCTAAGTGACTTAGCTTAAGATCTTGCACAAAAATAATGCAGACCAAGAAAAATGGGCTAAGTTCGCAAGAAATTTTACAAAAGCATATCATAAAAGATATTTTTAGAAAGAAATAAGCCATAATCTAGTTAAATTGGTCTAGCTGCTGATTAGTTGGGTTGATTACAAATTCTTCTAGAATTGTCATCAAATTAGGTATAATAAAATGAACAATCAGTTGTTCCTAGCTAGTCGGATCAAATATAGTTTTCCAAGGTGATAAAATTACATATGTAGATGCATCTTGCATGCTAGACATGAAGCACATTCCCCAACTTATAATGAATGGTTAGATATAAAGGCTCCATGTGTTGGCCCAACAATGAAAGCCAAGGATGTAACCATGCATGTATTGGCACTGTCTCCCTATGAGGATCCCAAGTATTTATTGCTACTATTAATTTGGGTATCACTATATGATCTAGAATGTTATGAAGTATTGAATCCAGTGGTAATTTCTCCCATTTCTCCAAAAAATGTAGCATAGGTTTAGGGTCCCTTGGTACCTAGGAATTTGTAGTAGCTATTCTCACTATTGGAAGAATAACTTCAGTGAAGAGTTGAGTGTAAGGAGTTGAAGAAGCAAGTTCTGCTTCTGTGTAAATGCCATAATCATGAGGCTCATTCTCTTGTAGAAGCCTCTACCATAATGAAATTACCTCTAAATCATGCAAAGGATGTTGAATTGGTTCCCAACCTTGAAACACTCTTATAAGCAATAGAAAAGAAAATGTAGATGCAATGCATGACAAATTGCACAACTTGACAAGCTAGTCATAATTGAAGTAGCAAGACAATTATTGGCATATGAAAAGATCCAATAAATCACAAGCACACATTTGGGGTGTCTTTCCCTTCTCATATTGGGAATTCATGTGAGATCTACCCATTAGTCCCAACATAGGGGTAGATGAGAAATAATTTTACACTAGGCCTATACAACACTCGCCCCAACTTCAATCCACGTCATAAAATTTAGAGGGCATATGAAGTCAAGTATAAACATATATATCTCACATTGAAGATCATTAGATTACCACGATTTTTTACTATAAGGTAAAGACCTGTAAAGATTAGTGGATTTGATAGTAAATAGGTTATAACTTATTCTAGAGTTGTTTGAGGAGGATGGAAGCTATTTCTAAGGTGATCATGACACAACAAGAAAGAATGCAATTCCTATTATAGATTGGTCAAACAAAGATGAAGTTTTGACACAATAATGATTCATGTTTAACACCATTCACTTGCGCATGGATAAACCAATATATGGATAAGTTTAAGGAAAAAATAATTCCATTGAAATATGAACTGATGAAAGATGTAGAAGAACCAAATGAGGAATCATGTGAACAACTTCTTGAATGTTCAAGAAAATAAGAAGGTCAAAACAAGAAGAAGAATGGAGGGAGTGACAAGGAGTTACAAATAGTAGGAATGAAGAAGAAGGGGATAGAGGACAAGGGGGCACCTCAAAAGAAGCAAAGGTCAAAATGCAAGATGGCTTCACAAGTTGTGACTAAATTAGAGACAACAAGCAGTTCAAGTTCAAGGTACTTGCCTTATCTCCAAGTAAGCAAGAGACAGATTCCCCCTCTAATGAAAGTAAATAAAAACATATTGAGAGACATTTTGTGGTCAACATTGAGGCCCTTTCAAATGACAATAAAATAGGCCCAAAGGCACAACTGCCTTGGACATTAATTTAAGCACCTAAGATCATGATTAAGGAATTCAAAGTCATGAGGATGAACTAGGTGAGATCACCTTCCTATGATGACTATTAAAGCAAATGTGATGGGGACAAATGATAATAGCTCAACCCATTAGGAGTTAGCAAGGTAGATCTAATATTTACCTTTGGATTTGGTTTTCTTCATGCAATATTATTGAGCTTAATTCTTAGATAGGGGTTCCATTTCCCCCATCTTTTCCATATATTTATGTGTTGGTGTAAATGTCATAACAGATTCATAAAGGTTAGACTTGCGAGATTGTAACTAGTCAATTTTTTGGGAAAATTCACCAAGGAACAAAATGCCTTAGAGCCCATTTTGTTGCCTAAAATAGAATGTGTAAGGCATTTTGCTACACTTAGAAAAACTTCAAATTTAGTATAAAGGTTAATATTTTCAGCTTTTCATTGACGATGATTACAAGTTTTTGTTTATTTTTGTTAGTGTGTATTTTCCAAAATTGCTTAATTAAGTTTATTTAAATAATTTAGCTTGAATTATTATTTTTAATTCCCTCAATCCATTTCATCCCTAATCATAAAATTGTCACATTTAGTGCTTGAGTTTAACTTGAGCCTTCCGAGGCATCTTTCTTTTGATCATAAAAAAGGGGTGGAAACATCTCTTTCATACCAAATAGACATCCCCACCTATCTTTCTTTAATGTACACTTATATTCTCGCTAAAATTATTTGAACATTTTCATTCTTGTTAGAAGAATATCTTCAGTGAAAAGTTGAGTGTAAGGAGTTGAAAAAGCAAGTTTTGCTTCTATGTAGATGCCATAATCACGAGGCTCATTCCCTTGCAGAAGCCTCTGCCACAATGACATTACTTGTAAACCATGTAAAGGATTTTGAAGTTATTCCTCACCTTGAAACACTCATATAAGCAATGAAAAAGCAAATGTAGATGCAATACATGACAAATTGCACAACTTGTAGTCCTCCCAATATTTGGACTGTAAATTCTCAAAGACACTTGCAAGTGATTCCAATGCCATAGTACCTACCACAACCCTTTCCTAGATTCTATCCAATGCTCCCATAATATCCTCTATGTTGGCAAGCTGATGTTTCTGCCATGTAGTCTCTTTCTAAAGTTGCTCCTTCTCCTTTTGGTATATTGCCACAAACTCTCTCTCTCGTGTCTTCAATTTTGATCAAACTTCTAAATATTTACCTGTACCATATCTAAAATCAACTTCACATTGTGTTGTAACTTTGGCATAGGTGGTTGATCCTCGATAGCTTTCATTTCAGCATTCAAGTTTTTAAGATTGGTAAACACCCTCACTTGCAGACCTCTCATGTCAAGCACTTTTTGTACTATTTCAATACAATATTCTTGCTTCTGAGCTAATAGTTCTTCAGGTGCATTTTCTTGTAAAAATTAATTTTGTTAAACAATTGTAAACTCTTAGAAAATGCATTCTTATTTTCTATTACCATTGACAAGCTCCCCTTGAATAAAATAAAAATGAAGAGGCATAAATATACCAAATTTTCATTGAAAACCATATGTGAAGACATAAACATTAAGTACAACATGTCCAATATTTTTGCAAATATTTCTAAATTGTAAAAAATTTGGTCTTGATGAATTTTATTACAACAAAAAATTCATGATACCAAGAAAAGATATAGGACATGGAGTTTTAAAAAACAACTTCTGAAGAGGACAAGAAATCAGCCTTTAGACGAGGCTATACAGTCGTGGTTGAACGACTCCAAGCAATGAGTGTGCAAGGTTCTTCTATTGATCTATCAATGGGGTAAATAAGTCAATTTTTATTTCAAATTGAATACTTTAGCAACTACTGCATTTGATATTAAGTTCCAAAAATATAAGTCATTATATTTGTTTTAAGTAAGAAAACAATGATTATATATTTGTTTAAAAAATTTAAAGTGAATATATTTATATGTATTAAAATGAATGATTAACATTTCTCAATATTTATCTTGTATTTATATGTATATATCATTGATAAATGCACTATTTATTTACATTGGATTGTAACCTGCCAATCCTAATACATCAGCCGAGCACCGTGGAGATGTCGATTTGAATGTGGATCGCAGTACTCAAGGTATATATTTTCTATTCAATATTTTATTTCTAAATTATTAATACAAGTAAATATTTTAAATTGAATTTGGTATAGTAATACAAATTTAACTATAATATGTGTTGGGATTAAGAAAACATCTTGTATTGTAGTTGCAGGGGATGCAGAGGTTGTTCTTGATGAGTGTGTTGAGGTCCAAGCCGGTGGGCAAGATGATGTGGTTGGACAAGGCAAAGAGTGCTACAATGTTCTTTAAAATATTTAAAGTCTCAATTTTTTTAAATTTAATCCTTTTATTTGTTATTGTAGAGGACCCACCTTTACAAAGGTCAACGAGTGCACGTCTACAAGTGTGAATAAATATCAATGACGACACGAATATGCATCTGCAACAATATAGGGAAGGACAAAAAAAAGAAAAAAAGAAAAAAGAAATGATTCATGTGAACTTATTTAACTTATTTGATAATCACTGATGTTTATGTCTAGATGTTTTAGTTAGGTTCTATTGAATGTTCATGTGAATGTTCTAATGAATCTTATGTTTTAATGTTAATGTGAATGTTCTAATGAAACTTATGTGTTAATGAATGTTATCATGTGATAGTTCATGAATGTTACATTTTATGAATAGAATGAATGAATTTTAGATGTTAACGTGGAATTTAGATGTTGGGGGGGTTGTGGGGGGGCTAAAGGAGCTTCCACCTTCACGTGGTTGGCCCTGATTAGTAGAGAATGTTAAACTATTCTCGAAACCAAGTGAAGTTCAACATTAACCTATGATTGCATGAAAAACTAATTGTGTGAATCTCTTGGTTTTAGGTAATGCAAAAGGACACCATAGTTCAGTATGCAATCTCAATTCATATGCATATGACATCAGGTGGAGCATTCAAAGTGGCATTCACAATTTTATCAAATCAATCGTATAATGTCATTCACATCTACAATTTTGCATTAGTAAGTTTAGTTAATTGTAAGGTGTTTTGTAGAGTTTTAATTGATAAATTCATGATAAGTAGGTGATATTGTTTGAATTGTGTCAAATTATGATATTGCTATTAGAATTCATGTGTACTTTTTAAAGTCAAACTGATTGATTTATGATTTTTTTGCAGTATATGAAGTATTTGAAAGAATGACTTTCTATGGGATTGCCTCAAATTTAGTGATCTATTTGACAAGTAAACTACATTAGGGTAGAATTGAATATGCTAAGGCAACTCATGAATGTTACATTTTACTAATAGAATGAATGATTTTTAGATGTTAACAGGGAATTTAGATGTTACATTTCTTAGTTTATGATGTATTGGATGAGATGATGTGTGGAGAAAGAGCGTGGAGAAAGTAAGACAAATTAGGAGAGAAGAAAAATAAAATCAATGACTTGCTAGATGGAATCATGTTGTCTCCAAGAAGTGCAACAAATAAATTTGATCTAAATGAAGATGATTGGGCATCTAAGAAAGTACTTCTCTCCTCTTCAAAATCTTGTAGCATTATTCTTTCATATATTATAGCCTATGTGGTCAATCTGCATCCAAACATTTTTTGTACCGTGCATTTCAAATATTTTGGGTTCAATGGAATCAGTTGTTTGTTATGCATGAGGTAGTCTTTGAATATATATCATGGTTACTTGAGGAAAATCGGTGTACATGGTGCATGCATTATTACCTTTATCAAAAATTATTTTAACTATTTGGAGAATAAAAACGTGTGGCATATCTTGAACTTAAGGTAAAGTGCCAAGCTTTCTGAAATATTTCCAATCCAATAAGTTAATGAATATAAATTATACTTAGGGTTTGGACATCTTTTGGGCACTTTTTAAGTGCCTAAACTTGATTTGATAAATAAGAATTGGAAATAGATGTATATATACTAAGGGTATTTAGATGCATACATAACACCTTGATATATGTACATTTGTTTGGTTTCTCTCTTTGTTGCATCAAGATCTCTACACACAACAAAAAAATACAACGAATTGAAATTGGCTGGTAAATTGAGTAAATAAACAAAAAATATGCCCAAAGGCTTTTATTGTTATTCTTTACTTCAGAGCTTTCAATTACTTGAAACAATTGTCATGTATAGTTGAATGACTCAAAGTCTATGGTTCAAAGACAAGAATGATCTTAAACCATAATTAATAGTAATTAATAGTAAAGATTTAATAATGCATAATAGTAAGGCTTCAAAATCTATGCTTGAACTTGACATTAGGCCTCAATGTGAAAATAGTTCATTCACCTTATAGTGATGGCTTACCTAATAATCTATACGTGCTTGGGGACTCTTTAGGAGATATCAACACCAACAACTTCATTCCTAATAGTAGTGTGACAACAAACTTTCAACCATGTGGTGTCTCTTTTTTTCACTATCCAACTGGTCGCTTCACCAATGGCCGAACATCTTTTGATTTCTTAGGTATCTATTTATCTTTGGCATTTCTAATTGAATTTAATGATGATTTTTTTTTAGTATGCTAGAATATGATTCATCCAAGCAAGAAGAATATTAGAGTGGATTTGTGTCTTTGACTAACCTCATAATGCTATACCAAATAAGGTTCAAGTTTATAAGGTATTTCTATTTTCATTTTGGGTATATATAATTGTAAAACATAGTAATGGTATTATGTTATAATACTGTGAATTTATATATATTTAAATCAGAAGATGTTTTGATTAAAAAACTTTGAACAGAAAACTCCATTTATATCACTATGAGTATATCATAAAATAAATAAGGATAGATGATAAATTTTGTTAAGAAAAGTTTTTTTTTAAATGTCATGATGAATTCTTTAGTTAATATTGACAAAGACATTAATTTTCATGAAATTCTATAGTTTATAATGGTGTCAAGATTTCTCTCTAAATTTGGTTAGTTATGTCTTTTTATCAATATTTTGAATTGAACATTTTCTCTTCTCTAAGTATCGGCCAAATACTTAAATGGAAATATTGACAAAAAAATTATCAATATTTTTTCTCTATATTGATGTTGTACAATTATAAACAATGTTGTGAATACCCCTCCTTCATGTTGTTTGGTGTTTTTTTGTTTCTTTGTTCTTTTGTAACTTGTCAATACTCCTTCATGTTGAATTTTGTAACTTGTGATTGCAGCGAAATCTTTCTTGGGGCTCCCTCTCTTCCCTTGTCCCTTTCTAAAGCCCAAGGGAAACTTTTCAACTGGTATAAATTTTGCATCAATGGGTAGTGGACTACTAGATTCAATAGGAGCTGGACAAGTAGTTCTACATTATATTTCCATTCCAAATTTGGTTTTCATGATACCTCTATTAAATAAAGTGAAATCACATAAACAAAATAAGTTTACATTATGGTGTTCAATTCAAAGTATAAAAAACCACGTATATTTTCATTTCTCCATATCATTTATAGAATATTCAAAAAGAAATATCTAATTAGACTTCTTTGTTCTTGCAAAAGGTCACTGACATGAGTACCCAAGTTCAGAAATTTAAGTATTTTATGGGGACAAGAAAAAGCTATGAACATATTGGATCAAAAGAGCTCAAATTGTTCCTTGCTAGCTCCTTATATTGTATATCAACTGGAGGAAATGACGTCTCAATTGTGATAAAATATTCATATTTTTCACTATAATTTGCAAAACTTTACCATGTTGGGGCAAGAAAGCTCCTTGTATATGACATTTCAGCTGTGTGGGATGTACAAGCATCAATTTTTTATTATCAATTCGACTATCTATTGCAATTGCGATGACATGTTCTGACGGATAGTCGTCGCCCCACAACACAACTATCACAACACCGTCACAACTACAATGGATAGTTTTGACATTTAGACATCACTTCCACAACATAGTTGTTGCACGAACATCACAATTGCAACAGAGGACTGTAATATTAAGACATCGTAATTGTGGTGGTGTAGTGTTGCAATTGTGACACTACAACAATGTCAGCATGAACATATTAGATCTAAAGAGCTTAAATCCTTCCTTGCCAACTCCTTATATTGTATATTAGCTGGAGGAAATGACGTCTCAATTGTGATAAAATATTTGTGTTTTTCACTGTAATTTGTAGGAACTTCACCATGTTGGGGCAAGAAAGTTCCTTGTATATGACATTTCAGTTGTGTGGGATGTACAAGCAACAATTTTTTAAAATTAATTTAGCTATCTGTTGCAATTGTGACAACATGTTCGGATGGATAGCTGTCACTCCCATAGCATAGCTATCGCAACACTGTTGCAACCAATAGATAGTTCTGACATTTAGACGTCGCTTCCACAACACAATTTTCACACAAATGTCACAATTGCAATGGAGGACTATAAGATTAAGACATCGTAATTGTGTCGATGTAGTGTCACAATTGTGATGGTGTAGTGTCGCAATTTCGATGACATCAACATGACCTATTGCCCCTTCCTTTTTCCAAGTTACGATAGTTTTATCCGTCACAATGGAGATGACACCCCTTGCCATCATAAATTGTGATAGCAAAAGTTTGGTGCCCATTCGACAGGAGTCAATTTGTGGTTCTATCACTTGGCCGATGGGTGGGCATCACAATTACGACAGCTTGCCATGCAATTCAGGCCTAAATATAGTAGTGCCTTTAAGAAAAAGATGTTTCTATGATTCTTCATTCAACTGATGTTGAGTGTTCCTTTATAAATTGAGCATGAACCTAGACACATAATATTCTAATGTCTCATCCTCTTTCTGTGACATCTTAAAAATGTCATACCCTTTCATATCATAACCTTTGCAATATTCCTTATATTTTGCAAGAAATGATTCCTTCATTGCATTCCAATCAGCTACAAAATTTGCTCCCAGCCCCATGAACCATCTCAGAGCTACCTCTTTTAGGGTCTATTTGGTTGTTGGAATACAATTAATAGGAAGAGAAAATTAGAACATGTTTTGTATTCTTTGTTTGATGCTTCAATTCAGAATTGAGAATAGGAATACATATTCTCATTTTGCCCCTAAAATGAGCATATGTCCATGCCAAAATTTTTTATAATTGGATTAGACTATTCCTATTCTCAATTTGATTTTTCCAAATTATATAACTTTTTTAAGGTTCGTGGTTATTTTGGCGTCCACTCATATTACAACGACTTAGATATTGTTACACCATGAAAAAGGGACTTGTGCATAACCACTGTGTTATGGCCATTGTGTCTATTATCTCTCTTGTGTTTTTGGCTCCGGTTGTTGTATACATATGTATACGAACCAAGAAAAATATTTTTATTTTGAAGTGTGCAGTTATTCCCTTTAAATGGAATTTTGACTCTTTGTAGACATTAAAAACCTTCTAATCTATCATGATTATGAACATTATGCTCTGAATTCCCAAGCTTCAAAATCTGTGAACACTTCCCATTCAAAGTTGTACAAATTGTACTAATTTTAAAGATACGTTCTCAAATCCACAACTACATGAATCTTTGAACACTCCATTCAAAACTATACAAATTTCACTTATATTAAATCTGCACATTCACATAATTATAAAACTCGAGTAGCAAATGTGATGCATAACTTTTCTAAACACAAAAAAAAATCATTAGTAGTTTATAGTTTAAACTTTCAGTAGTAGTTTATACTTTTGATTCTTTGTAATATGTTTTTGGTATCGACATTTTTCCAGTATGAAGAGAAGGGCAGGTATCCTAAAAGCAAGCTAGAGAACTAGAAAAAGACACTCCAAAGAGCCTCAAATCTATCTAGGCATGTGCTTAATAATGGTAAAGTTGGCTAAGAATCCAAACATCCTATTTCTCACATTTATTGAATCATTTTCATTTTAAAGGAATGAAGGGATGCTATAATAAACTCTTTCTCGTAGATATCAAGCCTCTTGTGACATTGTTTCATTGGGACCTCCCACAAGCTCTCGAGGACATATAACAGTTAATATGCGAATCTACAATTTGTGTGTGCAGGCGCTGCACAAGGGACTGATTAGAATTGCTTTAGTTACCAATGAAGGGATGTTATTGAAGATCATTGTAAATTCTATTTTGAGAATAGTGAAAAAGAAGCCATTGGAGGTCGTCAAATATCTAGTTGGAATGGATGAGATCGTAAGAGACTTTGAAACAAATAAATTAACTTAAAAACAATAAATTAAAACAAAAAAAGGTTTTTCAAAAAAAAAATGAACTTAATCATATTCTACTTTCAGTTGTGTACAAGCAAACAAACAACAAATTAACATATTTCCAATCAAATTTCAGGTGAACCAAATGGGACTGGAATTGTCATTTTCCATTCCCATTCTCATTTTTAATTCTAATTTCCAATTCCTATGCCTGAAACCAAACATGACCTTAGAGTGGATGGAAACAACTTCAGTTTTTGGGCATCAGTTGTGTAATCATAACTCCAACATAGAATATCAAACTCAAACAAGAAGGTCTCAAGATCTTCAATAATAAGGCATAGAATTTTGATAATGCAGAAGAAGGAATGTTCTTCAAGTTATTGTTATCACGTAGGTCAAGTATAGGAAAGGGAAAAGTTGGTTGATCCATCCTTGGTGGTAGAGGTGGTACTGCTTGTCTTGGTTGGTAGATTACAAAAGCTAGATGACTATCCTAATACTTAGGTTCAACAAATAGGTCATTCAAATGCAATGATCCCTCAAAGGATACTGGTGAAGGTAATTCTTCTTGGGCATCAACCAATGGGTTTTCTAATGGTGGCTCTTCAATAGGTTGGTCTTCTTCTTGGTTCTCAATTTGGGGGTTTTTTTTGCTTAGGTAATACAATTTCTTCTATTTCAAAAGGATCATTCTGAGGAAGGAATCTCTCAAGATGGTCTCTTCTTCTATGCATGCAAAATAAATGAAATTAGAATTGTTATCTTATTGAATTTGAAAAAATGATCCTTAAGACAAGTTTAGATTGACACCATCCCTTACAACAATGCCTAAAATGCCTAGTCTAGAAACTAGAGTTTTATACTCAAGGACTGGACATCCCAAGTAGCATCCAAATACTTCACCGAACTCATTTAATTTATCAGTTCAAGGGAAATAGACTTGAAATGGTATATGCAAAGTATATGCTCTAAGCCTTTCTAATTGTCATTACTAACCTATGAGAATGAAAGTACCAAACTTAACAGAATTGGAAATACTAAATCTAAGTGCAAATAAAAAACTAATCTAAAGTACAAGAATTGAATTACAAATAGGAATCTACATTGTTTGCCTTTACTGCAAGAATGACCAATAATTCTATTACCAATGGTTGTAGGAGCGACAAAGTTCTATATATTCTAATGGAAATGAAAAGACTACTCCTAATAACTAGATTCACTCACCAAGTGCCCCCTCCACCTTAAATGAGCAAATGATTACAAACTCAAGATAAAGTGTTGAGAAACAACAATGCCATCATTATTGATATGAATCCATTAGTAGTACAAATTGAAAGTAGCAAACTATATATTGAATGTTGTTATGAATTAAAAATGCTCCTGAACTAACTTAGAGGCTCAAACTAATAGTTTATTTATAATATCTAAGGAAAACTAACTTCCCAAAATCTAGGATTCTTCAATAAGCAAGGATTTAGCAACATCATTAATCAACATAGAGCACATGATTCTCAATTGAACAAGTCTTCATGAAATGTAGTGCGCCATAACTTCTGGATTTGCGCACAAGCAATTGACAGTTACATTGACCCATTCTTACTGAACCGCTGATATTAGCTATATGAACTTGTCATTACTTACTTTGACCATGCTCCTTCTTGTCCTCCTTGACTTATTCTTGCAAGAGATTAGTACACATGCCATAAATTGAAACATATATCCATCTCAATAACTCATAGAAAGCATTAAATTCATAGATAAGATTAATCCATGCTCACAGCATATGGCTACAGGAACCTACCCCATAAAAGTTTTAAAGGAAGAAAGTCTTCCATCTATCAATATATAGAGACATGATTCCATTATCACATATAAGTTATAACTTTAGCATTATATTTTTGAAACCATATGATGTCTTCAAAACCATAGCAGAGCATAGTAATTATAGGTTTATACAGAGAATATAATGAAAAGTCTTTGAATTTAAAAAGGAAAAGACCTTTCAAATAACCATAAAACCTTATAAAACTATACTTTTTTATAGCCCAATTAGAGATTTTAGTTGTGTACTAAAGCACAACCTTTTGATTGTTTGACAATTGGTCGACATAGGTTACAATCTATAATTTAAAAATGGAATGTGTACTATTACAAATGAGTCTGGAGTTTAGATTGCATCTGGAACAAAATTAGAGGTAATGCATTTTATTTGAGTTTAGCAAAGAATAAATGTTTGGACACAAAAATTGATGATAATTGGTTGTGGCATATAGCTAACTAAAAGCTATTACAAAGACTTATTGGGATCCACCTTATTAATAGATTTGAAACTCCTGAGAGTCACCTTTTTAGAGGATTTTAATTTTAGACTTGTTAGGAGCGACCCAGTTAAGGGATTTAGCTTGCCAATCTATTAGAATCAACAAGTAAAAGTGATATGAAAATAAAACTCACTTCTTGCTAGATCCAATGACTTTGTGTTTGATTTCTCCACTCTGAATTACTTTTACACCACTTTTGCACTTCTACACTAACTTGTCATATCATAATCTTGCATTGCAACCTCTCCCAAATTGATTTACATCACCATTCTTATACCTATTTCAAGGCAATTGGAAAACTCTAAACATGTTATAATGAGTCAAATCCATAAGAATTTCAAATTTCATGAGTGAGTATTAATCCATCAATTTATGTATCTTGACGTCAACCCAAAATAATTTTCACGAATCAAACAAATTAACTTTAACTTTATTGGATTACTAAATCTAAATAACTTTACCCTGTCGGTTGCCCTATTGTAACTGTTATCACCACTTCAAATCATCAAATATTTATATGTACTTAACTTTGACTAATGCACCTTTAGATTTAAACTTTGTCTTTCTCTTATTCTTACTTGATGTATTGATGTATCTTGTACTTTATATCTTGAAATCTCTTGTAATGATGTATTGTATTGCATTATACTTGTATTATTATCACATACTCTATGACATGTCCAATGATGTGTGAGTTGGATGTACTTTGTTATATTAGTTGTACTTTATGTATCCAGTTATGCAATCAAACATTATATTTATGATCAAATCTATTTAATAAATTTACACATGTGATTCAAGGTTAACGAACCCTTGAGAAATATAAACTATAACTGTATTGTTGTATGTGTATATACATCACTACCTTCTATTTCATACAATATAAAATACTTCAATGTAACTACAATATATGCTTCCATTTGTAAAAGTCATATTTTCATCGTGTCCATACTTCACCATGAAATACACGTAACTAATAATGAGGGCTTTTAAATGGCATGAAATGCATGATACAAATGTTTATGGTATACATAGAATGATTATCTAAAATATAAATCAAGGGAAATATAATAATTATAAACTCTTATGATGCTGAAAATTATATACTTATGTTAAATTTACATTTTTTTTTAGGTCTATTAGAATATCTTAAAACAACTATGCAATATTTTCTTGCGTTAAATTTGGCCCTTTTGTACTTGATCCCTTATTTACATGTGTTTTTATTCACTTGTTGATCCCAATTTACATCCTTACACATATATCATTATTATCCATTTATTGCACTACATTTTGAACTTAATATTGTGCATTGATCTCTAATCTCAAAATCTTATATTGTCCATCCAAGGTGAATCTCATGACACACAAGTTTAATCATGGCTACATCACATTGACCCTAAATTTAAATTTGAAAAAAAGAGGTGTTAAACTCTTACCATTTTCAATGATTGTTGGTCATTTTGGCATGCATTTGTATGATGTAATAAAACCAATATCCCTTGCACACTATCCTTGTATAATTAAGCCGAGAGGCTTCCTACAGTGGAAGCATTCATCAATGTAAACAATTAGCCTTTTTTGAAAAATTTGACAAGTATATGACAGTTCTAACATTGGACTCCAAAATTGACATTTGTTTTTTGACTATTCGTTCACCCATTTATTATTTTTAATGTCCTTTCATTCCTATTTGGTTTATTTACTGTTGCATCTGATTACTTTAAATCAGCCGATTGTAATTCTAGTCTCTTGTTCCATTGCAAGAAATTGGACATTTAAAATTATAGTTTGTTGTTGCATTATGTTAAGAAGTTATGATATGTAGTCTAGTCTTCAACACTTTGTATTCTTTTGATAGCTTTATTGTAATTTTTATCATAGTGTTTTATTGTAAAAATTATTTGTTTTAATATCTATAATTTGATTATATAGATAATATATTTTAGATTTATTATTCCATTTCACTAAACTTGATAGATTACGAAAATAGGCGTCTGTAGAAGGATATCTCTCGGCTTATATGTATGTATGTATGTATGTATGTATGTATGTATGTATGTATGTATGTATGTATGTATGTATATATATATATATATATATATATATATATATATATATATATATATATATATATATATATATATATATATATATATATATATATATATATATATAAGCTAGTATAAATTTGATCAAAAGGTGGCGTATTGCAAGGATTGAACACAAGAAATCTGATGAAGGGCTACTCCACCCAACCCTCTACAATTTGGAGTCACAAATTGCATTGACAAAGCTATCTTATGCTACAACCTACATTCACTTATTAGCACCAATAATGTTCTTTTGGGAAGTTTAATTCCCCATTTTTTGACCTACCACTTTTCCCTCATTTTCCTTTGCCTTGGAATATGTCCAAAATAAGTTTTGACACCTAATAAAGTATCTTGAAAATTTATGATTTTCCTTCGAGAAGTCGCACAAATTACAAAGACCATAACCTCTGATTTGGGAACCCAATCGAGTTTTTTTTTCAACTAAAGGTTTCAAAGTGCTCCACAACATGCTTTTCCCAAATGAAGAATTGATTAAACACTCATCAAGTTTCATTCTATCAATTAAATGCTAAAATTCAAAATGAACATATTTATAAGATTTATGAACCTTCAAACATTTTCTTTCACCAATGATTACATTTTTCAATTCTTCTCCTTGTGGCTACTATTCATGTCCATATGTGCCCATGTAGGCAAACTTTTGAAAGATAGTAGGCAATTATGTTTTTACTGTTTCAAACTTATGATTATTCTATATTCATGTATGTATCATCATGGGCTCTAAAACAACTAGATAAACTTCAAAACAAAAGGAAACTATAGTTTTTGTGGGTGATGTGAGATTGCCTTTACACCACACCACAAAATGTTTCAAAGTGAAAACCTTAAAAAAAACTTTAATGAAGCATATCGACCAATTCTCCTTGGGTCACTTAGGAACACCAAAATGAACCCATTGGTGGCTCTCCTAAATGTTAGAAATATAAATATTTGTGAGTTGGGACATACTTATTTACAAGTACATTACTCTTACAATCAAGAAAACTTGCAATATCCACAAGAAAAGGTACCATTAATTGTGAATCAAGACTCGCTCAATAATCCCTAATAACACAACTACCAACCAATTATGAATGAAGACTTGCTCAATTACCAATAGTAAAACTCATCCATTTAAGGATTGATTGCAACCTTGTTATCAATAAATGCATAATCGAAGAGCTATAGATCAAGACAAATACAATTATCCATAAATACCCCTCACCAAATATGTACCTAATGACAAACTCGATAATCTAAAAAGAAAAATGTCTTCTATACTTCCCTTGCTCCATGAAGGAACACACGATGAAATTAATGTTGTATCATCTCTGCATATGATGCTAACTCTAAATGATAATAAACCTCTTGCTTTAATGGCTTAGACCTCTACTTAGACTTGTTTGGAAAAAAAGTTCTTCATTATCACCGTAAAGAAACTCATGAACATACATTTCAAAATCATATATTTCTTCCTTTATTTTAGTTGGAGTCAAAATATTATTTGTGTTTAACTTGCCACCAATAAAACCTAGAGCATGATGAATGAAGTTGAGAAGAAAATGCTCACCAAAATTCTAATCTTGAAGTGCAAAAGTCTAGTACTCTTAAGGTATACCTAATAAATTTGATAAAACGAACCCACCCTTGAAGAACTAATGATTCTTTAACAATAAAGAATGAATAATATAATGTTGATTATAAAATTGGTCATTTCTATATACGTGACCTACCATTATGCGAGTTGTTTTAAAAAAATCATTCTCAAAGCTATCATTGAAAGACTAACAAGGCAATGAGAAGAAATATTGGGACAATAATCTTAAACAGACAAGAACCCTGACTAGAGTAAACCCTGAATTAAGGTTACATCATTCAAAGAACATGTGACTTGAGCAGATCATTCCTTTCTATAAGTTTAATTATACTTTTGAAATATTTAAGAATCATTTGTATATATTAGGCCAACTCCTTTTCATTAAGTCAGTTTTATTGTGCTACCTATACATCATTTAAAATTATAGTTGACATCTTATTCTCTTACATACAAAAAAAATAATGGTAAATAAAATGTTTATCTTATAAATAATTTTACAGTTTAAAATATTATTGTGCATAGTTTCTTATAATAGTTGAATCTGTTTAAAATAATGGTAAATAAAATGTTTATCTTATAAACAAGAGCTCTTTGCGAGCTGGAGTCCCTGCCTTTTGGACTCATAGTGGGGATTGTAGTGGTCAGCAATTGTTGAGAATGAAGGAAAACCATTCTATTTATTGTAGAAATCGATAAATAAAATACTAGATAGATTAGAGAGTGTGATTAAGAACATCGATTGAAACATTATCATACAATCATCTTAAAAATCTCACTATGAAAAATAAAATACTTTTAAACAATATAATATTGATATAAGCAAACTTTAAATTTAGTAAATTTATTTTCTTTTTTACATTAGAATATTAGATCAATAGCAAGAACCTAAATATAGATAGAAAACTTAATAGTTTTGATATAATAATTATAACAAAACATAATTAATTAATAATCAATACCAAGTTTTATATATAATTTTTTTAATTCGTATAATAAAATAAACTATTTTAAAATTCATATTAAAACATGTTAAAAAGTTAATATTTATATTTAATATAAATATTTTAAACAACACACATAAATACATACAATAAAATAAACTAAATATTATCTATAATAATTTTTTGAGAAAATATCATGTAAAAAAACAATTGAAAAATATCATGAAGAACCATTTATTATTTAAAAGTTAATAAACGGTAATTTAAAACCATAAGCCGGCTGCAGCAGTTCCGCCAGCATTAGCTATGGGCCCCACGCCTTCTTATTGGCTCTGCTAAATAATAATAATGAGAAGCCACCAGGCTAAATTTAGCTCTAGTGTAGGCGGCGCAACTACCTGCCAGCGAGCGGTTTGGAGTATGAAAATTGCTACCGATGAAAACTGTATGATGCCAACCTGGCCAAGATAAGGTCACTGTAATTTGGCTGTAATAAATTCGCTGTCAGATCACCGCCATAGCATTTATTTTTTTCTGATTTTTCAACTAGCAAAAATATGCAAAAACTCCAGGAAAATGCCACATAGCCAATCATAAAATGAAAATAAGTATTTAATTATTTTATTTTAAATCAAACTTTACATCAACCTTCATGGAACTTTGAAAAATGTCATGAGTTTTTGGCATAAATTAATTGGAGGGGAGTAAAAAAAAAACATTAGTTCCCTGCTAAAGGCAGGGACTAATAATTTTACTGTTTATAATATTATTGTGCATAGTTTCATATAATAGTTCAATGAGTTTATTTCTTCAATGCTTTAGATCAGTAAGATGATAGTTCTTGTGATTTGATCTGAAAGTTGAGAGAATAAGCTCACACAATAATTACTAAAATCTGTTCAATTTTTTTTTACTAAACTCTGCTCTAGTGAACAACCAATTTATTGTCAAATATCAGCCACTGTAATTGAAATTCAAATCTAATGCACAACACAATACAATTTTTTCAATGATTGATAAAAAAATAATGCTCTCTAATAATGAATCATAAAATATGATTTATTTTTATTTTATTTTTCAAAATTACATACTAAGAATAATAAAACCATATCATATTATATAAAAGCAAAATGCAATCATCTCATTCCACCATTGCCGTTTGCTTCACTCCAATAAAACAATAGATCAAAAATCTTTATTCAAAACTAAATATCTGAAACACTATCTTCAATTTTAGATACAACTACAATTCATCCATTATCTTCAATTTCAGAAACAACTGCAATTTATCCATCCAATTGTTCATCTGTGATGAAATCTCCATATATTTAGTAGAGAAATCCTGGACGGAAAAACCATCAATTTATTGGACAAAAAAAACCATCAACTTATCCTTTTCATTTAAAAAAAATTCTTCCTTAAAAATTAGTTAAATATTCTATGCAATAGCTGTAACAAGTTGGTATAAATATCCTTCTCATTCCATTAAGATTTTTTTTTGAAAAAATTTAAATCATAGCTTCACAGTCATAGATACAGAAAGTTGAGATACAAGTTGCTCAACAATACAAAGCTTCCCAATAACTCAAGCAGATCCAAGACAGAGAAGCACTTTGTCAAGGAGTGCCTGGCATACAGCGACATCAGATCTGGTTATACGGAGATATTGCAGAACAAGGACTTCAAATATTATTCGAAGAAGATCAAGCGAAGAAAACAGCGGATCTGATTATCAAACTTCAGAAGAGAGACAAGTTAACCAAAACTTTGCAAGTGATTAGTTCCACTCCTGCCTAGGGAGGGTGATTGCATGGGTCCCATAAGTTACTGTAGTCTCGTGGACATCATTAAAATCTATCATATCATATCAACAATACTATGATCAAATAGCAGCCGAAGATACTCAAGATCATATGGTGAATTTATACAAGAATTAACATTAAAAACATCTAATCTAGTATAAACATTTCTGAATTCTATAGCTATACAGAACATATAATATTTTATCCAGCATGTGAAACATTTCTGAATTTTTCTGAAAAAAAATTGTTGATTAGTATGTAAAACATTTTGAATTCTCACCAAAATTGCAATTTTTCCTGAATTTTTATATAAAAATTTGATCTGGTAAATGAAACATTTTGAATTCTCACTAAAACTGCAATTTTAAAAAATTCTTCTGAAACTTCATAGTTCCTTAGAAAAGAGCTTGCATCCAATTCCAGGCAGAGCGCATCATCTTCCACTAATCCAAAACCAGGCCTCCTTCCATTACCCACGTGAAAATAGAACCCTAATTTCATTTCCCCAGGAGCAAACAGAACCCCGAATTTGTATGATAAAAACCCTTTCTGAAGATTCCCTACAAATTCTTTATTTGCATACAAGATTTCTTGAAGATAACCCGAATTACGAATATTCCTGTTTCTGCTGATTCGCTTATTCAACAATGCTTTAAATAACTAGTGAACCAGTCACAGTTACTTGTTAGTCATCATAATAATAATATGCAACACCGGGCATCTCTTAATAAACAAACACAATTATTTACATTTGCTATTATAGCAAGCAAATCAAAACCCTTGTTTGAGAATCACTCGAGAATTTGTAGGCTTCTCATGATTACAATCAGCAACTCTTTCAAGGCAAACCATTAGCGTGATCTGCTTGGCCCACTCAGATCCAAACAATACCCTAATTTAACTGCTTAAGATTCGCAGATGCAAACAAAGCCCTAATTAACTAATTCAGATCTCCAGCGCAAAAAAAAACCCTAAAAATTAAAATTGATTTTCAGTTGCAATCGAAAATCCTAAATAATCGTTGCAGATTTTTATATAACATTGTTGGCTAATGCTTGAAAGTCAGTAAGGATTCTCCTGATTACTTCTTGGATGATCTCCTTTATCGATCTAGATGATCTTACAGACCCTAAATATTTTTCACTATTTAAGAGTGCTATATTCATTAAGCATTCCTACAGTTCTTATCATCTCCCTGGGTACTGTACTTGATTCTGACATTTGGGATTTTCTTGACTCTCGTGATATCTACCATCGGAAATCAAACATGGGTAGATTAGAAGTTCCTGTAAAAAGTGAATTGATTGTTTCCGATTTTCTAGGAATGCATTATTAATCACTCACAGAGATGCTGATGTTTTTATAATTTAATAGTATTAAAAAGAAATCCAATTGATGAGGATGTCATGTGTAGATTTGTTCTCCGGATGACCTTAATAAATCTTCAAACATGTCATATATTGGTAGATTCGATTTCTTGAAGACCTTACTAATAAAGAATAGATCCTTTAGTCTAAGGAGCGACTTGAAATTTAGGTGGAGGTTCAATCAAAATCAATTGTTTATTCGATATGTTCATATCTATCAATATAATTTAATTACATAAAAACTTTCAATTGATGAGGCTGTGAAAATATATACCTCTGATCGGGGTGTGAAGTTTCAATTGACAGAAATCTGATGAAGTTAATTTAAAGGGTGTGAGATTTCAAATCTTCATAATCAAGTGTATTCCCTATCCAAAGAGACTGCTGATATAGATGAAATCTCATCAAAAGCAACCATTTTACAGATATGTACACTGCACTGGATTTGCCTTGATCATACAGAGATCTGCATCTTATCTTCACCTCAAGCAAGTTATAATAGGTAGAGGTTTGAGTGCAGTTAAAAATTGCCTAAGAAAGGAGGCTCAATGCTTCAAAGTCGCTCAGGAACAACTTGATTAAATCAATGACTCAAATCTGGCGGATGGAGTAACACACCGTCATCCTTAAAAAATCCATTTCTCAGAGTCGATCCAGAAACCAACCTAATCTACTTAAGAATTTCAACGCAACAGCTGATACAAAACCTAATCAGTAACTCAAGTTGGCCCCAATTTTTTTGGTATCCTAATTACATTTTTTTTTAATGCATTTAAATTTTAAAATTCTTTCAAAACCAGTCCCCATTTTCTTGATGGAGCCATAACAATATTTATTATTCCCCTGACGCAACCAAGAAATTGATCCCAGAAACCTGCTTCTACACAAATAGAATCCATTAAAAAATGAAATTCACATTCACATTCACATATCCTTCCAAATACATTATTAACACACCAGGACGAAACCCCGGAAAATTCTTCACAATCCCTTACGCATAAAGCACCTGCGAAGTCGAGGGCACGAATCCATCAAAACCCTCGGGCGCCGCGATAACGTCCCAATCAACAGAAACGACCTCGCCAGCGAGCCGCTTCACAGTACCAACAGCAACATGAAGCCCACGGCCAACAACGTACAGCACGCCGTCAATACTATTAACAGAAAAAGGCCTCTGCAACTCCGTCGGCATGGGCGGACCGCAAACATACTTCCAGCTATCAGATTTCCCGTCATAGAATTTAAGCCTCGAGTTCCCGTGCTCGGGAATAATAAAAAGGAAGTTCCCAAGCACAACGCTTAGACCAGTCCAGCCCTCCCGCATCCCGAGCGACATATTCTCCCAGCGATTCGTCATAGGATCATAGATTTGCCCTCGAGGGCTGAAATGAAAAGGCCACGACCAGCCCTCGGTCACATGAAGCTTACCATCAAGAACCGCAGCATCGTACCGCGCCATATTAGCCCCCATACAGGCAATAGGGCGCCAAGTATCGTCCTCATGATCGTAGGCCTCAGCAGAACTGAGGTCAAATGAATCCGCAGAACTTCCGCCGGCGGCATAAACCCTGCCCTCGATTGCAGCCGACGCAAAGAACGATCGAGCCGTCCCCATTGGAGCAGCAGGCGTCCACCGATTCGAAAAGGTCTCGTATTTGAGACAAGTATCCATAGGGCATTCGATATCAGACCTCAGCCCGCCGCAGACGAGCAAAACCCCAGCGCTTCCAATGGCGGCGCAGCCAAACCCTGGTGGACACACAGGCTTCTTGCAGGGCATGGCGGGGATCACATGATAGGACTTGCGGCGCCGGTCCAGAGCCTGCCACTGGATCTTGCCGCTCACCTTGTGGAACGCGAACACGAACAGCCATGGCTCCGCCAAGGAAAGCGCCCGCCGCACGTTCAAGTAACCCCGGTTCGAGATCGCGCGCCGCCATGACCTGCATACAGACCTCGCCACAGCCTGCTCTGGTAATGATAACCTTATCAGGCAACTAAGCGCAAGGTCGTCCACCAGCCCTGGGATCAGCGGCTCCTGGGGCTCTGTTTCTTCCCGGGATTCGATCTCGAGACCTCGTGGAGCAACCTCTTCGCCTGCCTGTGATTCGAACTCAAGACCTTGAGGAGGATCGTCGTCGGCTTCCTGGGATTCGAACTCGAGACCTCTGGGAGGATCGTCTTCGGCCATAATTGTTTTTTTTCCGTATATAAATCTCTGTTCTTTCTTTTGTTTTTTCTATCTTTCTGTTCTGATCTTTCTCTGCTTTGTATTTCGGCTCGTATTTAAATGAAAGGCTTTTCTATCGCATTTATAAATGGGAGGCTTTTTTTAAATTTTTCCCACGAGGAAAGCGAAGTAATGCTTCCCTTTTTTTGGTTCGTTGTTCACGTTTTAAATATTATATATTTTATTTTATCTATGTAAACCCAACTAACCAGTCTCCGCATATCTGTCTATCTTTATCCGTGAGCATTTAACTTGGAATATTATTATTTTGTGGTGTTAAAAAATAGAATCCACAATGTGGAAATCATGCTCGTGCTAGGTATGAGGACTTGGGATTGATATTACGTGGGGTTGTCCACAAGAAATTCTATACTACAATTGTTCCGGGGACCATTACTTGGGATGGTTAATTTTGGCGATTCTCTATGTAGAATGAGACAATTAGAAAAGGTTATTTTGTAGTCTACCATAGCAATCATGTATTTTTAGGTCTATGAATGGTGACAATAATAGGGAACCATGTTCTATACTTTTCGTAGAAGTATCTAATTGTGTATTTTTAGGTCAATATATGATGACAACAATATTGAACCACCCTATATTTCTTGTGGAGGTACTTTAATTGCGCTACACACAAAGCATGCATACCCTGCCTTGCTAGGAGATTTCAACTTGTGACCTCTCTTTCAAGAGCAACAGTTATTCACTATTGGGCCAACTTAATTTGTCAAAATACAAATACTCCTTGTGGAGGTACCTTAATTGTGCTACACACAAAGCATGCATACCCTAACTTTCTATGAGATTTCAACTTGTGGCCTCTCTTTCAAGAGCAAAAGTTATTCACTACTTGGCCAACTTAATTTGTAAAAATACAAATACTCCTTGTGGAGGTACTTCAGTTGCACTGCACATAAAGCATGCATACCCTACCCTTCTACGAGATTTCAACTTGTGACCTCTCTTTCAAGAGCAAAAGTTATTCACTATTGGACCAACTTAATTTGTAAAAATACAAATTGGCATTACTTAACATGGTTTTTTTATTTGGTAGTATTGTGGAGGCAGATTATGAGGATCAAGCGAGTGAAATTTGTGTTAAAAGTAAATTGTGATACAAGAAATTAGATTTTTGTATGGACATGTACAATGGTATTATTTTGTGTGGAGAATAGTTGCAATCTAGATAATGAATAATAGATTTTTACATTATAATGATTAATTTCATCTTTTGTGGGACACTTGTTTAATTCTAAATGACAAGTTCTAAATGAAGAGATGTTTACACCTTATTTTAAGTGGTGTAAATCCTCTAGTATTGTGGACTATAAAGTGATCTATTTCCATCTAGACAATGAAATTGTCAATATTATTTATTTATTCTAATAGCTTGTCACTATCAACTAACATTAACTTCTCAAACAAGCTCTCACATTATAGTAAAATAGAAAGAAAGAAAGAAAATCATTGCTTCCAAATGTCCCCTTCAATAACACTTTGTTCTAAAATTAAATATCCCTCTTTTAACTTTTTATGTGGCCTACAATTCTAATATCTTAGACTCTAGTACATACACTCAAATTATTACACTATATTATTTCTTAAATGGACTTGGTACTACTATTCCTACCTCACCATCTATATAGATTTATTTGGAACATCCATACGAGTCACTTCATCTTTTTCTAAATATTTTACTTATCATTGTTTCCACCACCATCCATGATTAAGTTGTCACTTATCTTTACATTTTATATATTTCTTACAAACCAAACAATAAATCAAAAGTATCATTATGATTGTTTTATGTCTTTTACTCTTTTTTGATAAATTTATACTTTTAAATTATTTCTTATGTGTATAACTTCATTATTTTAGAAATGGTTGTATGGTTGTTGAATGACAATTAAGTTTACTACATATACATTATTTGCAGTATAGTATAAACCTTCCAAGCTATAAAATGATTTATTTCCATCTACACAATAAAATTGTCACTTGTTAATTTCATGTACTATCTTGTCACCATCTACTAGCATTAAAATCTCACAAACAAGCTCCCACATTATAGTAAAACATAAAATTTCTCACAAGCCACAAATATCCCTTTAATCAACACTTTATTCTAAAATTTAATATCATGTCCATTCCTTTCTGTGTCACCCACAATTCTAATCTCATTGACTCTACTATACACACTCAATTTAATTTAGAATATAAAATTTTGTGTCTTAAATAAATTTGGTACTATTATTTATTAAGAACTTCCACATGGGTTGCTTCATCTTTTTCTAAATATTTTACTTATTATTATTTCCACCACTATCTATGACTAAGTTGCCACTTTTCTTACATTTTATATATTTTTAACCAACCAAACACTTGCTAAGTTTGTAAAATATTTAAATTAGAAAGACTCTTTTTAACATTGTTTTAGTTTTGTCTCCTCTTTCATTTGGTGGAAAAGGTTGATCCAATATCATGGACAAACTCTTGTGATATCCTTTTCCTATACAAGCTCTCTTTCAATTCAAGATAGGCATCAAAAAATTTGGAGACTCGTGGATTTTTGTTTCCATGGATTAGAGCAGTTGACTAAGCATCCAAAACAAATTTGCTTTGGACAATAAGTTCAAATGATTCATCATTTTTGCTAAATCTTTGTTATCCATTGACCTCACAATGAAAATTTGCACTCCTTTTAGATGTAATTTTGCCTAAGATTGGTGTTGGTTAGCTAAACATCATTTTGGTTTCTTTTTGTTAAAAGACATATATATCATCCTCTTCCCAGTACTTCCTCTAAAACACAGGCTTAACAATAAATGGAATTGCAAATTCCAAGATAATATCTAGAGAAAACTAAGCACTCAAATCTAGAGGTCTAAAGTTGAAACAAATGCCCATATTCTTTCTTGAAAAATCCTTCATTATAAACTCCTAGTTAAGGATAGTTTCAAGGATATGAAAGTTCACAATAAATTCTATACTATAATTGTTCTAAGGACCATTAGTTGGGATAGTTAATTTTAGCTATTCTCTATGCAAAATGAGACAATTAGAAAAGGTTATTTGTAGTCTACCATATTAAACATGTATTTTTGGGTCTATGTATGGTGACAATAATACATAACCATCTTCTATACTTCTTGTATAAGTATCTAATTGTGTAGTTTTAGGTCAATGTATGATGGCAACAATATTGAACCACCCTATACTCCTTGCAGATGTACTTTAATTGTGTTACTTACAAAGCATGCATACCCTACCCTTCTATGAGATTTCAGCTTGTGACCTCCCTTAATTTGTAGAAATACAATTTGGTGTTACTTAACATGTTTTTTGATTTAGTAATATTATGGAGGCAGATTGTGAGAATTAAGCGAGTGAAATTTGTGTTTAAAGTAATTTGTGATACATAAAATTAGATTTTTGTATGGACATGTATGATGGTACTATTTTGTGTGGAAAATAGTTGCATTCTAGATCATGAATAATAGATTTTTACATTATAATGAATAATTTCATCTTTTGTGGGACATTCATTTAATTCTAAATGACAAGTTCTAGATGAAGAGATGTTTACACCTTATTTGTAGTGTAATATAAACCCTCTAGTATTGTGGACTATAAAATGATCTATTTCCATCCACACAATAAAATTGTCACTTTTTTATTTCTTCTAATAGCTTGTCACTCAACTAACATTAACTTCTCAAACACACTCTCACATTATGGTAAAATGGAAAAAAATCATTGCTTCCAAATATCCCTTTCATTAACACTTTATTCTAAAATTAAATATGCCTCTTTTAACTTTTTGTGTGGCCTACAAATATTTTATCTTAGACTCTAATATAGACAAACAAATTATTACACTATATTATTTCTTAAATAAACTTTGTCCTGCTATTTCTACCCCACTATCGATATAGAATTATTTGAGACTTCCACATTAGTCACTTCATATTTTCCTAAATAGTTTACTTATCAATGTTTACACCACCATTTTTGATTAAGTTGTTACTTCTCTTTTCATTTTATATATATTTTTACTAACCAAACAATTTCTAAAGTATCATTGTGATGGTTTTATGTCTTTTACTCTTTTTTGATAAATTTATACTTCTAAATTCTTTCTCATGTGTATAACTTCATTATTTTAGAAATGGTTGTATGTGTATTGAATGACAAATAACTTTACTAGATATACATTATTTGTAGTATAGTATAAACCTTCTAGTATTGTAGACTATAAAATGTTCTATTTTTATTTACATAATAAAATTGTCACTATCTACTAGCATTAAATCTCCCGAACAAGCTCTCACATTATAGTAAAATATAAAATTTCTCATGGCCCACAAATATCCCTTTAATCAACATTATATTCTAAAATTTAATATCACCATTATTCCTTTTTGTGTTACCCAGAATTCTAATCTCTTTGACTCTAATATACATACTCAAATTAATTTAGAATAGAAAATATTATCTCTTAAATATATTTGGGACCACTATCTCAATCTCATCGTGTATCAATTTATTAGGAAATTCCACATGGGTCACTTCGTCTTTTTCCAAATATTTTACTTATTATTATTTGCACCACCATTTATGATTGAGTTGCCACTTTTCTTACATTTTATATATTTTTGCACAACCAAAAGCTTGTTAAGTCTATAAAATATTTAAATTGGAAAGACTATTTTCAATGTTGTTTTAGATTTGGCTCCTCTTTCATTTGGTGGAAAAGGTTTATCTAATATGATGGATAACCTCTTGTGATATCCTTTCCTAGACAAGCTCTATTTCTATTTAAGAGAGGCATCAAACAATTTGGAAACTCCTAGAATTTTGTTTCCATGGATTAGGGTGGTTGGTTTGGACAATAGGTTCAAAGGATTCATCATTTTTGTTAAATCATTTTTATCCATTAACCTCACTATGAAAATTTGCACTCCTTTAAGATGTAATTGTGCCTAAGATTGGTGTCGGTTAGTTAAACATCATTTTGGTTTCTTATTGTTAAAAGACATATATCTCATCCTCTTACTAGTACTTCCTTTAAAACATAGGCTTAACAATAAATGGAATTGTAAATTCCAAGCGAATATCTGGAGAGAAATAAGTGCTCAAATATAGAGGTCTAAAGTTGAAACAAATGCTCAGATTCTTGCTTGAAAAATCATTCATTATAAACTCCCAGTTGAGGATAGTTTGAAGGACATGAAATTTCACCCAACTAGATGCTCATTTTGTCCACATAATGAAACTATTAAGCATATTTTTTGAGATTGTGCCTAGGGCAAAAGGAAATGGCTTGTTGTCTTCAGATATATTCCTATCATTTTTTGTCATGAATTATGTTGGAAGGAAGTCATTTTGGGCCTAACTTTTTAGAAGAAGATCATTGATGATTCTATGTGACATATTTTTTTAACATATGGAAAAGTAGATGTATGGCAGTGTTTTCGAATCATGATATTCATATAAGAGGTGAAATACTAAGGTTTTACCCTCAAATGATATCTCATATTGTTTTTTTATGTTCTCACTTGTAGGTAGGTGTCAAAGATGAATTAAAGACCAATAAACACTTGGATAAAATCAAGTACCAATTTCTTCAACTTCATAGTTCTAATACTTTATGTTCAAAATGGCTTCAACAAATGTTAAAATTCAGATTATGATCAAGAATTGAAAGCTCATATTGAATCATTTTATTAGTAGTTTGTTAATTGTTATACTTCAAGTTCCTCAACAATGTTATGCTTTGTATCACATATTTAATATGTGCTTCTTGTAATCTTGTGACAATGGTTCTCTTTCTTTAGGAAGCATGGGTTATCTTCCATAGTTTTCTCTTGTAATATTATTTGCATTGATTCAATACAAAAAAAATCACCTAAAGCTTTACTAGGATGGCCTTATATGCTCCCTTTTTAAAATAAAATCATGTTTTATAAATTTTAATTATTTCCTTATGTGTATATCTTCATTACCTTACAAATGATTACATGTTTACCTTTTATTATTCCTCATCTTGTACATACGAACTTATTTTGACTTTTCTTCTTCTCCTCTTTTTCTAGGAAAAATTATGAATCAAATGTTCAAACACTCATATTTAACATCATAACCTTTCTAAATGACAAAGAGAAAAATAAAATAAAAAATTAAGAAATAAAGGTTCAAACCCTAAGAAAAATGCTTCTTAAATTTAGAATATGTTTGTTTCTTGTAGATATTATACTATTGAGCCTCTTTTCTTTCATGGTGGATTTTTTAATTCTATCAAGAAGTGTAAATTATTGCAAACACACACCTCTATAGTCTATTCATGTTGAGCTCCATGGTGATATTGTATTAAGATTGTAGATAGAATTTTGATTTAATTTTAATAAATTTTATGCAAGATAAAATTTAAGGTATGATTTTTGTTTTTAATTTCTAATTCTTTGAGACTAGAGTTATTACACATATTATTCATTTAATAAACTATGTACACTATATAATATTTTTGGAAAGACTAAAGATCTCACATATATGTCACATTTGTAAAAAAAACTAAAAACTTGGAAGAATCGAACATAAAGTCAAAATCATGTCATCACTATGATTAGTAAACCAAAAGTCTCATTTCATTCATTAAGATAATTATAATGATTTGACCAAAATTATCGACTTATAAAGCAATGACTAAAGTTGACCATACTATCAAACATTCAAAGATTATTCATAAAAAATGAATTTATATAAATACAATAAGGGTGTTGACCAACTTGTTGAGCATTGATACATCATAAAAATAACAACATACACCAATTCATTTACAAAAAATACAAGACTATGAAAGTTGAAATGAAACATGATATAAAAATGACATTGGATTGAAAGAGACAATATGGAAAGGGATAAGGATTACCTGGTTCATAACAAGGACTATGATGAACAAGGGTATTGGAAGGATATCACTGGTAATCCAAGTTTGATGAAAAGGGATATCAGTAGAATGAAGGAGCAGATGCAGGACATTAGGAGAGAATTTGATCAGTCAAGAAGGACCACTAGAGGTTAGAGAACTCTTGGTCATCATATTGATAAACTTTTTGAGGTGATTGGTAGTGTTGAAGAGGTTAAGAATCTTATGAAGAAAATACCGCCCTTGGAAGCCAATAACAGAACTATGGAATAGAAGATGAAGGATCTACAGAAAAGGTTGGATGGCATGGATAATAGAGTGGTCAACACTGAGAAGGTGGTTAAGAAACTTGCTGACCAAAATTGCTCCACCCCAAATACTGTGGCGGACAACATTAACACTCTACTAGACAAACTGAAACAAGGGGGAGTTCAAGGCTTAAAGGAATTGAAAGAGGACCATGACCCCAACAAACATACCAGGGCTAACTCTAAGAAGACTATGGTCATGGAAGCCAAAGATATGGATGATTGAAAGGCCTCTATGTTTAACATGAACATCCTTGTAGATTAGGATATTGATGTACTGAAGACCCTGTAGCTGTCTTTGTGTTGTCTTTTTTCTTTCTTTTTGTTGTCTTTTCCTACTAGTTGTATTAAGGCTTATGGTCTTAGTTAGTTCTATTTTTTGGTGTTGATGCACAGTTCTTCTCGACTCCTTTGCTCTTGTTTTTAGTTACTTTGTAAAAGGTTTCGGGTCCTTTAAAACCTATTTTTACTTAATCAAAACAATGGTTCTCTTTCTTTAGGAAGTTTGTGTTATCTTTTATATTTTTCTCTTGTAATATTATTTGCACTAATTTAATACAAATAAAAATTGCTAAAGCATTACTAGGATGTCTTTTATGCCCCGTTTTCAACAAAATCACATTTTTTATTGAATTTTTTTCTTATGTGCATACCTTTATTACTTTAAAAATAAGTACATGTTTATCTTTTATTATTCTTCATCTTGTACATACAAACTTATTTTGACTTGTTTTCTTCTCCTTTATTTCTAGGAAAAATTATGAAACAAAGGTTCAAACACTCATATTTAACACCATAACCTTTCCAAATGATGATGAGAAAAAAAAAGGTTCAAACTCTAAGAAAAGTGCTTCTTAATTTTAAAATATGTTTGTTTCTTGTAGGTATTATACTATTGAGCCACTTTCCTTTCATGGCGGATTTTTAAATTCTATAAAGAAGTGTAATTATTTCAAACACACACCTCTACAGTCTATTAATATTGAGCTCCATGGTGATATTCTATCAAAATTGTAGATAGAATTTGATTTAATTTTAATAAATTTTATGCAAGATAAAATTTAAGGTATGATTTTTGTTTTTATTTCTAATTCTTTGAAACTAGAGTTATTACACATATTATTCATTTAATAAAATACATACAATATATATCATTTTTCTAAAGACTAAAATCCTCGCATATATGTCACATATGCAAAAAAGCTAAAAACTTGGAAGAGTTAAACATAAAGTTGAAATCATATCATCACTAAGACTAGTCAACTAAAAGTCTCATTCCATTCATTTAAGATAATTACAATGATTCAAGTAAAATTGCCAAATGATAAAGCAATGAATAAAGTTGACCATACTATCAAACATTCAAAGATGATCCATAAATAATAAAAGTATCCAAATACAATACAGGTGTTGACCAACTTGTCAAGGATTGATACATCATAAAATGACAACATACATCAATGTATTTACAACATATACATGATCATGAAGGTCAACATAAAACATGATATCAAAATGCCTTCAGACGACTATCGATCTTCATAACCCTATCTTCTAAGCCACTAGATGTGACTGATCACCCTTAAATCTCAAGATTGGAGTGTGGCTTGGGTGCTTTTCCTCCCAACCAAGGAGAAGTTAGATCCCCTTAGGCTCATCCTAAAATAAAGAGCACATTGACCCTTCCCAAGAGGCCCAACAACCTAGAATTGGTGGATAGGATGGAGTCAAATGTGGCTATGTAACTAACTACTTTACACATATGTCTAAGTATAACTAAACACAAGTGTGGAAAAGAAATGAAGAAATAACCAACAAATTTATAAAAATATATAAAACCATAGCTTCATCCAAAGAATTTATACACTAGACTTCTATTGGTATATAGAGAGAAAAATAAATAAAAGCATTGTCTACCCTTCTCTGGCTATTCCACATTCAACACCCTTTTCCATATATTGTATCTTCACAAAAAGAAGAAATTAAGAAAATACATCTTTCCAAAAGACAAGAAAAAATCCATCTATCTCATACATATTTTATAAAGATTATTAATTTAATAAATTTATATCTTTTTCAAATCAAATTAGGATTCTTAATATTATGTACTCATACAGTTTTAGAACATCATACAAAATTCATTCGTTATTAAAAGTTAAAGCTAAATTTGGAATCAAATGGTAAATATTCTTAAAACAATATTATAGTAAAAAAAAAATAGTACTCTAAATCATTGCACATTTTTTTTTGGGTACACCACTCATCTAAGTATATTGAAAAATCCAAAGTACAAAAGGAATGTTGCCTCAATTTGTGCCTTCTTCAAAACTTAATAATGAGTTTTTGCCTCTACAAGAATAAAACTATAACCTATCATCTACTCATTGAATTTAAAGCTATAAAAACCATATATTTGAGAATTCAATATTGATGGATGCTTTGAAAGATAAATTTTCCAAAAATTAAATAAATTACTAGTTCACTAGTAGAAAACAATAGTGTAAATTTTGTCACAAGAACACAAGGACTTAGAAGTTTTTGCAGGCGATTAAAGCTAATAGTTTGAAAGCTTGTTTAATGCAACAAAGACAATCCAACCATGGTGAAATCGTAGTAAATATAGATTTGGAAAAACTAATTATCCATTTAAGGGATAAATGATGCTAGTTTTGATGTGTTTTATCTCAAAGGCTCTTGACATAGACCAAACACCCATTTCCCTACTATTCCAATCAATCCTAATTCCAATCCTAATTCTATTTAACAAAGAAATAAAGTTCTATATTTTTTATGGTTTCCAAATCTCACCAGGTTTTTCTTCCAACGACAACATAAATTAAATTTTAAAGTCTCATATCATAGAATTCATGGGCACTAGTAAGTGATATAATAAAAATTTAAAATTTAATAAAAGAAGAAAGAAAAACCAATTTCTATTTATTGGAACCAGATATTATTCAAGTCACAATTTTAACAAACAATCTAGTAATAAATACTACTTGCAAAGAAATCATTGTACTAAAATGGTTCCCCTCAATAGTAAATACCTATTTAATGACTAACATTTTTGCAAATTAAAAAGAGGTAAGTTTTCTATATTCAATTCGGAAATGGGGTTCAATCTATTTGAAATACTTAAAAATTTTGTGTATGCACATCTGAATCATGACAACAATTACTATTCATAAAGGAAACTATGAGTGATTGAAACAAGTTTTAAAGTTCTTCTATTTGGAATTAATTGAATTTAAAAAACTTGGAAATTTGTTTGAGTCATCCTTTAATGCTAAGCACAACACTAGAAGGAAATGCTTTCTTCCAAATAATAATGATCAGTCTAAATTTAAAAATAAAATAAAATAAAGAATTGGCTTCATGTTTAACATCTACATCTTCCTTATTTTAAAGTTCTAAATAGAAATAAAAATTAATAGTTTAACATAGAGACTTAACACTTACACTTTTTGTTAAGGGGGAAATGTGAATCAAAGAAGGTAAACCTAAGTTTATCACATAACCACACTTACACAACTCAAAGAGGGAATCAAGGAAATTGATCCTTTCAATCTAAATTTTAAAAAACTAGATCTAGAAAGTTTAGTGCTAGCCAAGTGATAAAGGAGTACTAATGCAAAGCTAGGATCTAGTGAGTAGAATAAAGGAAAATATACAAAAATCCTTGAAAACCCTAGTTATAATGAAAGTTAGGAAATTAAATGTCACTTTAATAAGTAGATGTGTTGAAACGAAAAAGGGAATTAGAGGAATAACTATTGGATCTAATTGTGTGTTTGTTGTATTGTTCCAAACTGACAAATAACTTTAGATCTAGACCTAAAAAGTTGAAATTTGTAAAACATAGAAATTGTTCGATGATATGGAAATGTCAACTTTTGTGTGTAATGTCAACTTTCGTGTGTGAGGTCAAATTTATCCTAAAGCATGGGAGAACTACGTCCCTAATCAACTATGTCTGATTCTTAGTCATATTTCTCTGTTCTAAAAAATGAAGAAAAGGGTATCTGAATCTACAATCTATTCACCAATCAAAGATCTGAAGCCTATAAAAGGATTGTTTTTTTTTATGGGTGGTTTTCCTTGGTCAAACCCTAGTTTAAGGATTAACCTTGAATTGAAATAATTGAATTACAAAAATGTAAAGTAAATGTACAAATTTACCTTACAATAGCTTGCAATAAGCTCTCTTTACCTATTGGATTGGATCAATAATGTGGATGAATGTATGTAGAAGATGAAACAAAGGACCTTGAATGGAGTGAGGGAAATCTTGAAGATAACATCCTTCAATTACTAGAATTCTTGAATCCTTGATCTTCAATGGAGGAATTTTCTTGAAGGATGCTTAAAGAGTTAAATTTTTGAGAACTTGAATGTTAGTGCACGAGAATGCATATGTGTGTATTTGAGATGAGATTAAATGCAACATGGAGAGAATTAATGGGTTTATAAAGGGTTCAATATTAACTTTCTCTCACAGGTCGACCTACCTCAATTTTTGCACTGCTTGTAAACTCAAACTTAGGATTCAAGAAGGGACTACATCCTTGATAGGGTAGGGATGCACTATGTCCCTGCCAACTAGGGCCCAAAACCTTAGGAACATGCTATGGGTCCCAAAATAGGTCTTAGATCCTAGAAATTAGGTACAACTTGCAAGATATGACCATTATAGTGTGGAAAATATATTCTGAGTGATTGGATGAAGAAAAAGGAGGACCTAGGTAGTTAGATCCTACCTTGAGATTTACACTATGAAAAAATGAGCATTAAAGGGGATCAATTATCTCTTACCCCAATTCCACCTAGGAGAAATGAGAAGGGGAAGAAAGGAGGAGAGATAAAAGGAGACGATGATATCACATTAAATAGGTGCTAAATATTCATTAAATTTAAGTTCTTCCAATTTAAAATGGTACATTTAGGCCCTACTTTAGCAAGGGTGTAGACTCGATCCAAACTCTTGGTAAAGTAGAACACAAGACAAAATATAATCTTATCAAAATCAAGGAGACAAAGAATCCATCAAGCCCCCAAGGTATTGGGTCTTTGCTAACTCCAACATCATAATAAGAGAGAAATCAATGACTTAAAGTAGAGAGATAAGGGGTGTGACCAATTCTCCAACGAGAAATGTACATCTCGATGTGTTACCCATGTATGGGACTTAGCATGTTGTGTTTGAATGCATTACCTATATATGAGATTTAGAAAATTCTTATGCATTACCCATATATAATATTTAGCATGTATGTATGGATGTGTTACATGTGTATGGGACTTAGAGAGCTTGTAGACGTTAGCCATATATGAGATTTAGCATGTGTGGGAAAAGAAGAGAGACACCCAATGTCAAGTATGATCACTTCCTAAATTGAAGGTGTACATGGAGAATCTATTATTTAGGACTGTGAATAATTCATAAAGGGATTCAAAAGATGTGCATGAAAAAAGATGATGAAGTAACCATGTCTAGATTTGAGGATAACCCAAGAAGCATACCAAGTGTTCAAAGCTAAAGTACCCTAAGCCATACTCAAAATCCATATTTTATACTCCATGAAAATGATTTTAGAATTTTCTAGGATAGGTCAAATGGTCTAGCAAGTGCATGTATCATGATAGTTAATTAAATAAAATAAATATGAAAATAAGGGGACCATGTATGCCCCATCTTAAGATGGAAAAATATTTGCTTATTTTTACATCTTAAGGAAGTGATGAAGGATAAAGAAAATTTTGCATTAAGGTAGTATCCATAAGAAACACCCAGTCCAAACCAAAGAGGTCGTAGCTCGTATGAGGTCATGGAAGGCTAGAGTGCAATGAGACACCATGCAAGAAGTGAAAATGAAAATCCTTAAAAAAGATATCACAATATTATGAGAATCCAAGGTAAGTGATATATCTAGCATGAAAACCCACTTGCTAATAATATAAGATTGGATGTAACATGATGAAAAAATAACACAACCTAATTAAATAGTTGATCCTTGAGAGAATGAGAAAGATGGATAGAGTTCCATTGCCCCCCAAGTGTAGGAACAAAGAGAAAAGATGACCTATTATGATACTCTAAAATCATACCATGTAGGACAATGATCCCTTGAAAGGCTAACAACATTACATGGCATGGATCAACATAATAGGGACCTAGATGTTATTTAAAAAAAGAAGGGCTGACGTAGATCTTGTCATAAAGAGATGTGTGAATAATGTTATTAGTAATGAGTTATTGAATCTTGTAATGTAAAGCTTCATAATCATTGGTAGAGTGATTATTACAAAAATGATACATGCAAAATGGAAGATTCATTGATTTTTTACTATGTTTCTATCTTATTTTAGGTATAGTAACTACCTTGGAATGAAGAAGTGTAGGCGAAATGACTTCTTGATTAGTAGGAAATGATAAAGGAGAGAAGTGATATTCACTGCATCCTAATGTGTGATCGACAATGGTGCTAAAGAATTCTTATGCCCCCCATCACGTAAGGGCATATAATTTCCATCATTTGGCTTGATAGGTTCATCATAACTAGAAATAGAAACAAAGTTAGTAAAGAGAGGAGCTGGTCAATTTTTCTTGAATGAAAGGTCATTAACTCTATACTCTCCTATAAAATTTGGAATAAAATTTAATGTGCCCCACTCATCTTTCAATAAAGGGAAAGAAGAGCCTTCTTTAGTTTTAGGTTCCTTCACTTCTAGTGTAGGAGGAGAAGTCAGAGCATATTCCACTTTTAATCAAGGATTAGGCACATCATCAACATGAAGGGTATACATGAGAATGTTATAAATAAATATAATCTTGTGATGAAGATTATAAGGGAAAAAATGCATAGAATGCAACCATGATCTTCCTAAGAGAATGTTATAGGTAAGGGGTCTAGGCATAACATGTATATGAGTATCCAATATCACTAAACCAACTTTAAGAGGTAGCATTATAATACCCAAAGTGTTCTTAGCAATGTTATCATTCTCAAACATGAGTATTATCTAGTTGAATGGTAGAAATATCAGTGTCAACAGTCTTTAACATATCCATACTACAAAAATTCAAACCATGTCCATAATCAATCAAATTTAGTCATATGGTAGTTTTATTTAAAAAGCACTACTACCATAAGTAGGTCATAATAATATTGAATCTCTTTAGAAGACAAATCCTCACAAGTAAACACAATTGTAGGTGGGATAAGGGTAGTATGCATGCAATGTAAAAAGGAATTGATGTTATCTTGATTAGGAGGTGAAATTGAGAGATTGGATAAAGCTTTTTTCAAGGCATCATGGTATGTAACAGATGTTTGAAGAAGCTCCCAAAGAGAAATCTTGGCAGGGATATTATGTAATTGTGATACCAAATCATAATCCAACCCAAGTATTTGAGAAAGATGAGGCAGAGGAGGAAGAATAGGTTGAGAAGGTGGGAGAGAAGTGGTAGGTTGAGTATTATTCCTTGTATAATAGGTGTGAAACACTACCTGATAATCCAAAGGATCACTAGATTTTACCTTAATGGTTATTGAGGAAACTTTTAATGGTGAGAAGAGGGTAACTTTTAATATTGAGGATAGGTTGAGAAACATTAACTTGATTAAGATCTTGCATCTTAGTAGATCCATCACTGGAAGGGAGAATCTTAAGGAGAATTTCATTATCCACTTGTTCCAAGGAATCCTTTTATAGGGAGTGGATTTCCATTAATGGTTTCTCTTTTCTAGAAGTATCAAATGAAGATAAGATCACATTGATAAATGTGTTCATAATGTCTTCTTCTTGCTCTAAAATATAATTAGGAAGAGGATATATTCTAGGAAAAGAAGAAACATCAATCTTGTTATGGTGCAAAGATAAGGTATTAATTACGTTATCATTTTCATGAAGATAATAATCAACATTATAGTCTATAGGTTCATCCCAAATAGTGGCATTGCCAATGAAGGGAAAAATTCTATCAATAAAGAACGTCATAGAAGAAGAATAGTCATGAGTGGAAGGAAGATCCATAAAGGTAGGAGGATTGAAAGAAGATATAGGAGCATCCTTAACAAATGTGTCCCCATAGTTAAGGCCTAAATGAGGAAAATGTCCAATATTAATATGCAACCCATCTCATAGAGAGGAAGATCATATATTAAATCCAAGTTGATAGGAAGGTGGTGTTTGATGTCAAAGATAGGGGATTGATATTTGGAGAATGTTTTGAATAAATCTTGCAACATAAGAAAAAGAGAAGCATGTATAGAGTAAATCAAACTAATCATTTTGTCAGTCAAGTGTATAGAATATCTAATAAATATGTGAACAATAAAGCATGAAAGGTACATACTCAATGTTGAAAAATCCATGAAAAAGAGAGCTAGCCGATAAACACAGAAAGAGGAGAAAATCAATCTAATTCCACAAGATTAAAAAAAAATCTAACTCAAATAAGAATAGGGGTAGGATGTTAGGTTCACCAAAGATGTTAAGAGGGCATTTGAATCAATGAAGTAAACCTAAGTTCACATAACCACACTTACACAACTCAAAGAGGGAATCAAAGAAATTGATCATTTCAATCCCAATTCTAAAAGACTAGATCTAGAAATATTAGTGCTAGCCAAGTGATAAAGGAGCAATAATGTAAAGCTAGGATCTAATGAGCAGAATTAGGGAAAAGATGCAAAAGTCCTTGAAAACCTTGGTTATAATGAAAGATAGGAAATGAAATGTAGCTATAATAGCTAGACATGATGAAATGACAAAGAGAATTAGAGGAATAGCCTTTGGATCTAATTATATACTTGATATGTTGTTCCAAGCTGACAAATAACACCAGATCTCGGCCTAAAATGTTAAAATTTGCAAAACCCAAAATTGTTCAACAATTTGACAATGTCAAATTCTGTGTGCACAATGTTAACCTCCATGCGCAAGGTCAAATTTATTCTAAAGTAGGGGAGCACTACCTCCCTAATCATTTGTGTCTGATCCAAAATCCAATTTTGCAATAAAAAATGATGAAATGGGTATCTAAATTTGCAATCTGTTCATTAATATGAGATCCAAAACTTGCAATAACAAGGGTTTTTGTTTGTTGATGGGGGGTTTTCCTTAATAAAATCCCACTTTAGGAATTAAACTCTAATTAAAATAATTGAATTGTAGGAATGTAAAGTAAATATATGAATTCACCTCACAATAGTTGGATCTCTTGAATCAAGTGAAACATGCTCTCTTTACCAATTCCATTGGATCAAGAATGAAAATGAATACATGTATAAGATAAAACAAAGGACCTTGAATGGCTTAAGGGGAATCTTGAACATGAAATCCTTCAATTGCTTGAATCCTTGATCTTCAATGGAGGAATTTTCTTAAAGGATGCTTGAAGAATTAAATTCTTGAATGTTAGTGTACATAAATGCTTGTGTGTGTATTTGAGATGAAATTAGATGCAAAATAGAGAAAATGGATGGGTTAATAAAGGGGTTAGAATTAACTTTCTCCCACATGTTGACCTACCTTGAGTTTTGTACCATGGGTAAACTTGGACTCAAGATCCTAGAAGGGGACCCTAGGTGGGGTCCATGCAAGGATCCACTATTGAAATAAATGTCAATTTGTCTATCAGTGACTTAACACTTAGTCAATTGGTTGCACTGCTATTGAGCTATACAGATGCTATGGAGCTTATCATTCAATTTGTAGTATTAACCAAGTGATTCAATTGTTCCCAAGCTAAGTAGTTAGAATACAATGTCTACCGAGCACCTGAATTAGTTTACAATATTTCTTGAGCTACATAGTGTTTACCAAGCTTCAAAGACAAAATTCAATAAAAATTGAGCATAGTAGAGGCTACCGAGCCAGTTAATGGAAGTGAAGAAGATCATAGTGTTAATCGAGCTCTGCAGTGTTAACCAAGTCCAACAATATCTACCAGGCTCATAAGGTTAACAAAGTGGATCTGGTGTTGACCGAGTCATGCAATGTCAATTGAGTGATCTAGTTGCTACCGAGTTTCTCATATTTCACCAAGTCACACAGTGTTGACTGAGTTCAAGCTACTTGGAAGTGATTAGTATGGACTAAGATTCAAGTTCAATCAAGTGCCAAATATTGTGGAGCATTAGTAGTGTATACTGTGTATTAGAACATCACCAAGTTTGTCTTTAGAACCTAAGTTACAATAGTTGGGCCAACTTTGTGAATTATGATGAAATTGATATTGTAGCCGACTCTAGTAAGTTGTAATTTGAATTGGTATATATGTAATACATTATATCATATCCAAATAGGATGTGTAAAGAAAATATGATGAGTAGTAGTGTAAATTAAAGAAGGCTACATGTAGTATAAGGGATAATAAAGTAATATCTATTATAGTCAGGTGATCATTATAATTCAAGGAATCTCAATAGAAAATTAGAGTTTCAGATTAGAGATCAACCACTGGTTCATCCTAACAGGTGCATCAGTCAAATCCTTTACTAAGGTAGACTTAACAGTCTTTGCTAATTCTCCTAACCAAGTGCATGCTTCATTGTATGTTTGTAAATCCAATGACAAGGTGGACCTCATAGTCCTTATTTTTCTTAATAGGGAAAATCACCAGAAGTAGTCAATTGTAAGCATTAATAGGTTAAACTTTATACTACAATACTAAAGCTTGTGGGTATCATCTCCACCCTAGTTTTACTTTCTAATTGAAAGGTTTCTAGGTCACCATATCTTGTTTCAAAGTGTTATAAATGTTTATTTGCTTTCATTATTTCATGCATGCAATTATATTAGAATTTTAAATGAAGGATTAATTGGTGAAGCTAGATAAAGTTTAATTAGTTTCTGATTCACACCTCCCCTCTCAATAACCTTGCATAACTTTTATTTCCAACAATTGGTATCAGAGCTATTTAGGTTCTCCCATTAGAAGTTTAACAACTTGAGAAAATATTAGAGGCAATGGAGGTATACAAGCTACATAAAGCTATGGACAATAAAAAGTTAGATCTTGAATTGGCCATTGGGAAACTAAAGAAAGCAAAGGAGCAACTCTCTCAATCATTGAAAAAAAGGAAAGACTTGTAGTACAAATAAATGACAATCTTTACATTGAAGAAACAATTGAAGATATATATCCTGAAATAAATTTAGATGAAGCTAATGAAGTAATCAAAGATATGTTAGAAAAGAATTCCAATCTTCAAGAATAAGTCATAAAGCTAAAAAGAGAACAAGAAATCCAGTTAGTGAGATTATGTGAAGTCATGGAAGAAAAAGACAAAGACAAAGAAGAGATAGAAGAAAAGAACAATGAAATTCAACATCTATCCCTTCAGCAAGCAGGCTTCATTGATTAACTCACCAATGCAAATGAAGAACTTATGAATCTAAGATTAGAGAATGAAAGACTATAGAATGATCGCAACATTGAAAGGAAAGCCTATGAAAGAATGATGAATCTTAGGAAAGAATGAATCAATTGAATGAAAAAAATCAATACAGATACAAGGGCAAAGCTGGAATAGGATACATAGAAGAAGGTGAATAATCTCAATAAGGAGCTCAAAAAATCAAAGATCTACTTGCAATCATTAT
Organism: Cupressus sempervirens; assembly: GCA_028749045.1. Lineage (NCBI taxonomy): Eukaryota > Viridiplantae > Streptophyta > Pinopsida > Cupressales > Cupressaceae > Cupressus > Cupressus sempervirens. The sequence goes on along the minus strand of CM053791.1, from coordinate 89,625,605 downwards.
GGTAAGATAGGTCAGACATCGAATAAATGTTGGAGTAATTGTAAAGAAAAATTCAATGGAAAGTGTTACAATTGCAATAAGCATGGTCATAGAGTAAATGAATGTAAAGAGAAACCTAAGTTTGAAGGTAAATGTCATAATTTCAAGAAACAAGGACACAAATCTTTAGAATGCAAAACCAAGAAATGGAACTGTAATGAAATAACTTGCAAAATAGAAGAAATAATATGAAATATGATATAAATAGTTGATAATAGCTAAGAATAATAGGCCACTTCAAGGGGGCAACATCCAAATATCTCCAATGAGAACACACTTCAAAATATGATGATGAAACAAGACTCACAACCTCCTATATATACCTAATTATGCTTAGGTTGAATAGACACAACCCTTCATAACACCTAGGCTGACCTACCTACCTAAATTATAATATAATAATGATAACATGACTTAATTAAGGATTAAGATAGGCACAAGTTGACTATTCATAACTCTATATACAATAATATTAAGGGCATAACATGCTCCCTCTCTTGAAAGAAGCATTGTCGTCAATGCTAACCAAGTGTGGATTCTTTTGAATGAACTCCTCATCCTCCCATGTGGCCTCTTCAACTAGTAAATTCTTCCATTGGATGAGATACCGAGTCAGGGTTTTCTTCCTTAGCTTCTTCGTGCATGTTTGAGAATGTACTCTTGTTCCAAAATTATTCTTCCTTCTTCATCAAGTTCTGGTAGTACTGTTTGAGTAGGAATATTCTGCCCAATTACCTTCTTCAAACAAGAAACATGAAAAATTGGATGGATCTTTGTTGTTGGTGGCAACTCAAGCTTGTAGGCAACACTACCAATCTTTTGCATGATTTGGTATGGTCCATAATATCTTAGAGACAACTTATTATTCTTTTTTGTTGCTTCATTGAGATTTTTTTATAAGGCTGCAATCTCAAGAAGACCCAATTCCCAACTTCAAAATTTCTTTCACTACAATGTTGGTCTGCTTGTTGTTTCATTTGATTTTATGCCATAGCTAAATTCTACTTGAGTCCTGAAAGTACTTGTTGTTGATGAAACAAGTGATCCTCTACTACTTGAACTCTTGGTGACATCTTTAATGATGATATGATGGAAGGAGGATGATATCCATAAAGTGCCAAAAATGGAGACATTTTTGATGAGCTTTGAAAAGAAGTATTGTTCCACCATTCTACAGGAGGTAGTCAATCTACCCATTGAGATTGTTTTTCTGAAGTGAAACAACGTAGATATCCTTCCAAACATTTATTAACCACCTCAGTTTTCCCATCTAATTTCGGATGGTATGAAGAACTATGAGACAATTGAGTACCCAAACATGCGAATAAATCTTTCCAAAAGTGACTAGTAAAGATAGTATCACGATCACTAACAATAACCTTAGGTGTACCATGTAGCTTTTGGATATTCTCCAAGAAAACTTTTGGCACTATACTTTTTGTAAAATGATGTGATAATGTAATAAATTGTGCATATTTAGTGAGGTGATTAAATACCACCATGATGAAATTATGACCTTTAGATTTGGGGAGCCCTGTGATGAAGTCCATGGATACCTCTTCCCAATGTTGGCTAGGAATAGATAAAGGCTCCAAGAGACCTGGTGTCTTAATTGTTTTCCCCTTATTTCTTTGACAAGTCAAACATTCACTTTTGAACATCACCTTTTAACCCTTCCTAAAAAAAATCTTGCTTGACCCTCTGATATGTCTTCAAAAATCCTGAATGACCACCAATTGGGTACTCATGTAGTTCTTTGATAATCTTGTATTTAAGAGTGAAATTCTTGTAGAGATACAAGCAATCTTTATACCAAAGAATATCCCACTTAAAACAAAACTTCTCTAAACTACTAGGGTCACTTTTTATTTGCTAGATAAGATTACTTGTTGCAGCATCATTTTTCCACTCTTCTTTGGCTTCTACCACCCAATTTTCTTTTAATATTGAAAGGGCACACAATAAGGCTTCATCTTTTTCATTCTTCCTAGAAAGTGCATCGGCCACAATATTTTCCTTCCCTTTCTTGTATACAATTTCAAAGTCATACCCCAACATCTTAGTGACCCATTTTTGTTGCTCTTATGATGATACTCTTTGTTACAAAAAAATATGTTAGGCTATAATGATCTGCCTTAACCTTGAAGTGTTGACCCATTAAATAAGGCCTTCATTTTTTAACTACATGAAGGATTGCTAACATTTCCTTCTTATAAATAGGTTTGAGTTGATTTTTATGTTTTCACTGACGACTCTCAAAAGCAATTTGTCAACCTTCTTGCATGAGAATTGCTCCTATCCCATTTCCAAAAGCATCACATTCCATAACGAATTCCTTGGTGAAGTCTGAAGTGACAAACATTGGAGTTGTACACATAGCCTTCTTCAATTTCTCAAATGATACATTAGTAGATTCATTTCAATGAAAAGAATTCTTCTTCAATAGAGTTGTAAGGGGTGTTGCTATACGACCATAATTCTTCACAAATCTTCTATAGTATCCTGTAAATCCTAAGAAACCCCTCAACTTCTTAATAGTTTTTGGAATAGGCCATTCTGTGATAGCCTTAATTTTGTTAGGGTCCACCTTTACTCCTTCATTTGAAACTATGTGTCCCAAATACTCTACCTCCTTAAGACCAAAAGAACACTTGGATGGCTTAGCATAGAGTTGATGATCTTCGAGCAATTTTAATGCTTGATCTACATGATGCAAATGTTCTTCCCAAGTCTTTTTATAAATTAATATATCATCAAAAAACACTAACACAAACTTTCTCAAGAACTTCTTAAAAATAGAATTCATCAAACTTTGGAATGTAGATGGTGCATTGGTAAGACCGAATGACATCAACAAGAATTCATAATGACCTTCATGAATTCAAAATGTCATCTTACAAATATCTTCCTCCTTAATCTGAATTTGGTGATAACCTGATCTAAGATCTAACTTGATAAAATACATAGCTCCATTTATTTCATTTAGAAGATCATCAATGACTAGAATAATAAACTTATCTTTAATGGTATACTTGTTGAGTACTCTATAATTTGGACACATGTGCCAAGTTTCATCCTTCTTACACACTGACACAACAAGTGAGGAGTAAGCACTTTGGCTATGCCTGATAATTCCTACCTCTAGCATTTCCTCAACAATTTTTTCTATCTCTCTTTTTTGTATGTGTGGGTACCTACAAGGCCTAATGTTTGGTGGTTGACTCCCTAGAACTAGTTGTATGGCATGATCATGATCCCTCTTAGGAGGAATTCCTTTAGGCATATCTCCAAGAATCACTAAGTGATGATCAATTATTGCTTGTAAATCTAGATGAGTAAGAGCATCAGATTGAGAGACTTCTAATGAACATAGCTAGCCCACAAATCCATCCACACCTTTCTTAAGAAGTTTTTGCATTTGATGAGAGCTTACCATCTATGGGGATTTTGCCTTCTATCCCCTTAGCTCCACTACCTTTCCTTGTGATTAAAATCATATGAATAGTTCTTGGAAGTTCATCTCAATTGTTCCCAATGTAGGAAGCCATTGTACTCCTAAAACAATATCTGCTGCACCCATGGATATCACATACATTGGAGTATCAAGTTGATAATCTTCCATGGATAATCTAATGCTATAACACTTCCCTGAACAACTAACCGTATCCCCATCTGCAATCAAAACCTAAAACTCTAGGGCTAGATATATAAAATAATTTAGAAGAGTTGCCAACTTTTTATTGATGAAATTATGAGTACTACCTAAGTCAATCAACATTATTAATTTCTACTTCTTTAAGAAACCCACTACCTTGAGAGTTTGTGGTGCACTGAAACCTGAAAGTGCATGACAAGAAATGATTGGTTAAGAATCATGTGATTCTTCACCTAACTCCCTATCATCCTCTGATATGTGCTCATCCTCTTCTTCCCCACTTGGACCTTCAATATAGAACAATTTCTTTTCACTACATTTATGTCCTCAACTATATTTGCTATCACAATTGGAACACAATCCTTTTTTTGCTCTTTTCTCCTCAATTTGTTGTGGAGTCAACCTAGTAGGTTGAGGAAGATAAGTTGTTGAATATCCTTTGTCTCTTGTCACATTAGCCCCCTGCTTTCTAGGAACCAAGAACTTCTCATCTACCCTGTATGCCAATATAAAAGACCCATTTACTGAACTAGGACAAAACATGTGTACCTCATGTTGAATGTGATCCTTGAGAGCTCCCAAGAATAAATCATTCAAGTTCTCCTCTGTAATTGTATCCACTCTTAAGGATAGATTTTGGAGTTGTTGAATATAATCCTTAACTGATCCTGTTTGGTGAAGCTTAGCGAGTTGGCTAAAGAAGTTTTCTATAACACTAGTTCTTTTGTGAAAAATGACCACGATACAGTGAGACCATTTTTCCTCCTATGAGTACAAAGCCAACGATACCAAATGAATTGATCTGGTTCTAGATATAAGGAAGCCATCGTAAACTTTTGTCCATATGGGATTTGATGTACTTCAAAAAAATTCTCCATTTGATTTATCCATGTTAGAGGATCCTTGCCATCAAATTTGTGCATATCCACCTTTGGAAAAAAATTCCTAGCTCCTGTAGGATTAATAAAATTTGTGTCATTATTAGTTGACTTCAAGGTTTCACCTTGATTGCTTGAGAGCTCCTTCCTTGTTTCATTCATATAGGTACTTAACATGCTTTGTATATCTGATATATCTCCTCTTAGGTCACACATATCCTTCTTAACCTCTTCCTTGAACTTACTAAGTTCCTCACTGGGCTTACTATCCTCCATTGCTTCTGAATCTTGATTAGAGGATTTCCCTGGAGTGGTAGAATTCTTTTTGCCTCTTGTTGGAGGCCCCATCATGATGGAAACCAATGTTTTTGAAATAAATCATAAAAAATGAAATGTAACTTCTCTGCTTTATTTATTTTTTACTATAACTTACTTGGGCCAAGAAATCCTTACTCAGAAAAAATCCCCCAAAAAAAAAGCAAATTTGCTGCCTTGATAGAGAATTTTCCTAATTTTTCAATATCTTTCTTATTTATGTTTTTCAATTTCTCCAAGCTTTTAATCTAGGCTCCTCTATTATGCATTGAAAAACCCAATACAAGTTATACTCCAATTCACCAAGATGTGAGAGATATGAAGATCTCAAAAAATTGTGTAGAAATAGTAATTATGTAATAATTTTCTCAAATTTGCTACAATTCCTCTAAATTTTGGACTATAGCTTCTTTAATATGTTCTTCAAAAACCCTTTAAAAATCTATTCACTAAAATTTGAAAGTTATGCTCTTCCCAAAATCACCCCACTATTGAGAAAAAATCTTGCCTCTATGGTGCCAATATCATGCTTTGACACCACTTGTAATGAAATAACTTGCACAATAGAAGAAATAATATGAAATATTATATAAATACTTGATAATAGCTAAGAGTAATAGGCCACTTCAAGGGGTCAACCTCCAAATATCTCCAATGAGAACACACTTCACAATATGATGATGAAATAAGATTCGCAACCTCCTATATATACCTAATTATGCTTAGGTTGAATAGACACAACCCTTTATAACACCTAGGCCGACCTAACTACCTAAATTATAATATAATAATGATAATATGACTTAATTAAGGATTAAGATAGCCAAAAGTTGACTATTCATAACCCTATATACAATAATATTAAGGGCATAGCAGGAACCCAACAAAACAAATTGTGAAAGCAATATTTGGATGGGATTACAGTACATGGTACAGATGTCACTACTATGGTAAATTTGGGCACATTGGAGAAAATTAGGTGAAACATCATTTGAGAAAAAGAGACACTACTAAGAGATGTTTTATCTGTATAGAACTTGGACATTTTGCCAAGAACTGTATGAACACAAGTAGAATTGAAGATGAAAAGAAAGTCAAAGCTGAGAATATCAAAAAGAAAATGAGGTAGCAATGGGTACCAAAATCTCTAGAGAATGCAAACCAAGATGACACCCAAATCAATGAGTTGGGTGGTCGAAACCATTTAACTTAGTTCCCTATGGAGTTCACTGGAACTATGATTCAAAAGAAGTAATCTAACATCAATTCTATCTAGTAGAAAGAACAATCCAATCGACATTTGAGATGCACAGGGATCATTGAGCATAATGGAAAGAAGAAGACCTTACTGAACAAGTTCGGGTTGTAAGACTTATCGAGTAAGGTCAGGTTACATATTGTTGCAAACTCAAGTTGGTAGGTCCTACCAAGTGATGGTGACTCTACCAAGCTGTAGATGTCTTCCGAGCATTAAAGACTAAATTGAGTGAAGAACAACCTGTTACTGAGCAAGTATGAAGTAAAAAGCATTAATGGTGATTGAAAGGTTGAAATTCATTAAAAGGAAGAAATCAAAGGCATTGTTTCATCACAAATTTCTAGAGCTATTTGTGAAGAGCAAATCTAGAGCCTCCAAATGATTTAAGTGTTTGTTGTTAAAGATTTTCAAAAACCCTACCGAGCAATGGCATCTTCCAACAATAAAAATAAGAAAGGTTCTAAAATATTAGTTTGTTGAGTTGATTGCAAGGCACCAAACTTCAAGTTGAGTCCAATGATTGCAGAGGCACTTGACCCAGCTGGTGCACAATCTCAAATTCTGCCTAAGGTATTACCCATGCACAACATCCATTCTTTTTTTATCACTTCTCAATCCAAGAACTCAAAACCATAGAAATGAATGAAGTATTCAAGGAATTATGTGTGGATGGTGGATTGAAACCTAAAACTGACATTGAACTAAAGTTTGGCATTTAATTAATTACACATAAGATTTACAATTTGAGTAGATTAAACAATGTATCATGTGAAGCTATCGATCTTGCTTACAAGGTTGTGAAGAATAACATATCCTTCAACCCTGTCAAGTTACTATTAAATCAATTCAACAAGAATATGGAGAGCATTAGAGGATCAAATAATAATCCATGTAAGTTTGGATCTCTTCTAACATGTTTATTCTTCTTTATTCAAAATTTTTTCCTTCTAAAGGTATAGTAGTATGGATGAAAGATGTTCCTATTTTGTATCAAATTAATGAGTATATAATAGAGATGGGTGAAAATTTTGAAAGTATCATGGATAACTACTTTGAAATATCAAAGGAGAAGATGAATAATAGATATATGATCCCCAAGAAACTTGTTGAAGATTAAAAACATGATATCTATTTCATGGTGGACTGTGATAACAAAGTATATATTCAGGCAATCAAACCTAGAGTGGCATGGATTAAGCCTCTAGAGTATGAGGTTAACATTGATGACAACAAGAATATCATAGAGTCTCTACTGAATAAGCCTATGGATCCCAAATCTACATACTTCAGCACATATGATGAAGCTAAGGAAAGAATAGAGCTTGAGATTAAGTTACCTCAAGTAGTCAATAAAGGAAGAAAAAGAGTATAAAAGCTACTAAAAGACACAAAGAAAGAAATTTCCCCTCTAATGCTTACGAGAGGAAAAGGTGATGATATTGAAGAAGATGATGTAGAGGATGAAGAAGAACAAGCAAAATCTAAGGAAGAAGAGCCTCTAAGGAAGAAAGGTAAGGTTATCATAGCCAAACCTGCAAAGTCATCCCCTATTGTATTCACTAGAAGGGTAGCCAAGTCAAGGAAGAAAATGAAGTTAGGTGAAGATGAAGCTGAGAAAATAATCTTCAAGAGATCTACACCTACACTTCTGGAAAAATTGAAGAAGATGGAGGAAGGAGATGTCGTGACAATTTTTAAATTCCTCAAGTACGAGACAAGGATTGAGGATGAGAAAAGACAGATTGAGGATGTCGTCATGATCAAGCTAGATAAGCGAAAGTATTCATTTGATGAGCTTACACAATAGATAACTAATGAATTTATGTAGGTAATAAAGCCAAGATGGGCAAATGCACAAAATATTGTCAAGGATATCTATGAACAAACCTTGAGGCAACTAATGTCAAATCTCAGTAATAAGGAGATGAAATAATCATTGAAGAAAAATGAGAAAATTTTCACTCTCAAGATGAACACATGTATGATTCTTCCCAAATACATTGAATATGTGGTGAAGCAGCTACAATAACATGGAAGAATATTTATCAGTTACATCAACCTAGTGACTTTATTGTTCATGGCAAAGACAAAGATGAAGAAGATGAGGAAGAGGACATAAATAAAAGATGATGAACTTGATGATGTCAATCTAGATGATGAGGAGACAGAACATGAAGCTACTAGAGAAAGTCTTCTAGAGATACAAGGTATTGAGGAGACTGATGTAGAGAAAATTGCAATAGCAGTCATGGCCTCATTTCCTCACTCTTTGAGTACAACCTTAGTGCAATTTGGAAAAGAGATAGCTTCTACTGAGTTGGTTGTGGATAGCACTACTACACCAAGCACCCAACCAAGCTTTGAATTTTTTCAACTAAATGCTACAATGACAGAAGTGCCCAACACTTCATCTGCCAAGCAACAAGGTCCTCCATCATTAAGCTTGACTGAGCAACAACAAGGAATTCATGTTGTTAGTGTATCCATAGAAAGTACAATGACAATTGAGAAAGAGTCTCAACCAAGTACTAAAGTCTTAGACAAGGGGAAACAAAATTTTTCCACCATTTTAAAAGAAAAGGATATAGAAAAAGAAATTGTTGATCTCGACGAGGATATAGTTATTCCAAATTGGGATATCTCTACCCTTACTCCTGATCAAATGAACACCATGGGTGAATTACTGAAGAAGAGAGCCAAGTAGAAAAATCTTAGAGAAGAAAAGAAGAAAGAAAATCAAATCTTTGAAGAAATAAAGAGCATATTTGTTGATGCTCTAAGTATTGAGGTTGATGATACACAACCTATTTTGGATCAATTAGAAGATATTGTCCACAAATACAATGAAGAATTGAATGAACAAGAGAAGTTACTTCAAAGAGCAGAAAGGAAATTTGAAAATAGAGTGTTGGAACAAGTTGCATAGAGAATTGCAATAGATCAAGTAGAGTTAGCTACTATTCTTGGTTCACAAGAAATCTCTGTCAATAATGTTGTATCACTATTTGCCAAGTTAAATGATACATCTATCTTCACAAAGGATATCAAGGAGAAATTATCCAAGATAGATGAAGACATGAAGGCAACTGCACACCAACTGTCACTTGGCCCATGCCATAGCTTTGCACATTATTTAATGATCAGATATTTGACCAATCTACAGGTAGAACTATTGAAGGAAGAAGCTAGGATCAAGGGCACCCTTGTAGAAATCCAAGGCATGGTTCTTCCAAACATGGATGCATTACATAAACACATTGCACATGCAAAGACACTTATCCATGATAAAAACTTCTCCATAGTTGATCACATTATGTAATTATCAATAGAAGTTCAGATTTCATTTCATGCAAGCAAGGTACTACAAAAAAAATTGGACAAGAAAATGGTACTTATTCTGAAGGTACATTCTATATTCTTGTCACATTTTGGTATTAACATATAGTTATTATACACCTTTGGAATTTATGTCAAAATGGGGGAAAGTGTATATTATATGTATATAAATAAGAATAGGAGAGAAGTGTATATATGTATGGGGGAGTAGTATAAGTATGGATAAGTAGAAAATTCTTTTACAAAAGTAATTTTGGAAAATCAGAAAAAAAGTGTATGTTAACGATCCATAAAAAATGGAAGTCAAAACTAAGTTGAAGACATAGAATGATGGAAAATGAAGTCCTTTGACTTATAGTTTTGAATGATTAGTTTTTGTTTTGATAATTGTTTTTGTCACTAATTCCAAAGGGGAAGATTGTTGACATAAAGTTAATTTGTCTATTAGTGACTCAACACTTAGTCAATTGGTTACATTGCTACTGAGCTCTACAGATGCTATTGAGCTTATCATTCAGTTTACATTGTTAACTGAGTTATTTAGTTGTTCCCAAGCTAAGTAGTCAAAATACAATGTCTACCAAGCACCAGAGTCATTTTGCAATGTTTCCCAAGCTACACAGTTTTTATTGAGCTTCAGAGACAAAGTTCAATGCAAATTGAGTGTAGCACAGGCTACCAAGCCAGTCAGTGGAAGTGAAGAAGATCATAGTGTCAACTGAGCTCTACAATGTTAACCAAGTCCAACAGTGTCTATTGAGCTCATAGTGTTAACAAAGTGGATCTACTATTGACCAAGTTATGTAGTGTCAACTAAGTGATCTAGTTGCTACTAAGTTTCTCTGAGTTCACTGAGTCACATAGTGTTGATTAAGTTCAAGTTACTTGGAAGTGATTGGTATGGATTGAGATTCAAGTTCAACTAAGTGCCAAAGATTGTCAAGCATTGAAAATATTTTCAATGTATCAAAACATCACCGAGTTTATCTTCAGAACTTGAGTTACAACAGTTAGGCTGACTTTGTGAATTATGATGAAATTGGTATTGTAGCCGACTCTAGTAAGTTGTAATTTGGATTGGTATATATGTAATACATCATATCATATCCAAATGGGATTTGTGAAGAAAACATGATGAGAAGTAGTGTGAATTAAAGAAGGGTACTACAAGTAGTATAAGGGACAATAAAGTATTATCTATTATAGTAAGATGATCATTGTAATTCAAGGAATCTCAACTAGAAAATTAGAATTGCAGATCAGAGATCAACCACTGGTTCATCCTAATAGGTGCATCAACCAAATCCTTTAACAGGGTAGACTTAATAGTCTTTGCTAAATCTCTTGATTGAGTGCATACTTCATTGTATGTCTGTACACCCTTTGAAAAGGTGGACCTCATAGTCCTTATTTCTCCTAACAAGGAAGATCACCAAAAGTGGTCAATTGTAAGCATTAACAGGTTAAAATTTATACTGCAGTACTAAAGTTTGTCGGTATCATCCCCACCCCAGTTTTATTTTCTAATTGGAAGGGTTCTAGGTCACCATATCTTGTGTCAAAGTGTTATGAATGTTTATTTTTTTTCATTCTTTCATGCATGGAATTAGATTAGAATATTATATGAAGGATTAATTGGTGAAGCTAGATAAAGTTTTATTGGTTTCTGATTCACCCCTCCCCTCTCAGTAATCTTACAAACCTTATATTTCCAACATCCACTACATCCTTGATGTGCTTATTAGGGCTACACTATGTCCCTAATAGGGTAGCGATGCACTATGGCCCTAATAACCAAGGTCCAAAACCCTAGGAACACACTTGGGGTCCCAAAAGAGGTCCCAAATCCTATAATTAGGTACATTTTGTGAGATATGACCATTATAGTGTAGAAAATAGATTTCAAGTGATTGGATGAAGGAAAGGTAGGACCTAGGTGGTTAGATCCTACCTTGAGCTTTATGCCATAATATTTGGAGCTATAAAAAGGATCAATTAGGTCTTACCCCAATTCTAACTAGAAGAAATGAGAAGATAGGGGAAGTAAGGATGAGAGATACAAGGAGATGATGATATCACATTAAAAAGGTACCAAACATTCATTAAATTGAAGTTGCTTCAAATTTAAGATGGTACACTTTCTTAAAACAATCTATTATATATCATGGTACATGATTTTGGTGCTTTTGTAGATGATAAAATTGGCATAAAACTTATCCAAAAATTCCAACTAATTATTTAATCACTTTCAAGAATTCAATAGACATGTAACTATATAAAAAATAGAGACAATAATAGAAATGCCAGTCTCACTACTTACGAAAATTCATTTGAAATCACAAAATATAATGAGATTGGAACCTAGTAAAATTGAAGTTTATCCACTGATACTTCTCTCCTTATGACTTTTATCAGTCTCCTTCCTTACTCTTTATCTTACTAGTTCCCCTTTCCTATGCTTGCATATTTTTCCCACCTCATCCATAAGTCATGTCTTACATGCCAAAATAACCACATGTAAAAGAGAAGAGCTTCACATTTGTCTCACTTTGGTCCTTGTATTCAAAATTCCCTCTCGTTATAATTGACAGTTTATTTATAACTGACAGTTCACCTCATGAGTATGGTTTCTAAATTAAAATAACCTTTCAAATACTATTTTTATTTATAATAATATAGTAATAAAAAACACAATTAACAGAATTACAAAAATGTTATCAAAATTGGAAGTCATTCAAATCACACATGTGATCACATCATGTAAAGTAGAAAATAGGATGCTCATCTCCTTTACAATTGGGAGATCAAGAGGTAGAGACCAAACCCACAAAGTAGATCTAGCTAAAGCCTTTAAAGGAAAAGGGATAAAGCAGAGGACCTCAACTTTGCAAGTTTGGAGGCATCCTTAGAGTTTCTTCCTAAATCAACCAACCTAACAACTAATGAAGGGGGAAAACTAAGATCCACCTCTTAATGTAGATTTGATAACACAAAAGGAAATGTCAATTCGTAACCTAATGCAAAAAAAGGGTGGATTACTTGGATTTACTTTGCTCTCACCTCCAACTTAAGATGGTTTTATACAATGAGATATATAATGAATGTAATCATCCAATTTTGGTCTATTAAACTATAAGCCCCCCTTTCAACATTTTAAATCCGTATGCTAGACCATACTTAATCAACTTTTCATCATTATTTAATCATTAATCCTTGATAAAATGATCATTTTATTATCTATTTAATTATATCCTATAGCTTGATCACCCTATCCTAAGTGTTATTTAATTAGAAGAACATGCTCCCTTTTAATTAAAATAAAAATCTCCTTTGTCCTATGTGTGCAAATGAAAAGAATTTTCTAAATTAAAAAAATTAAAGAAAATAAAGTTGTCTACAACTTGAATGAAAATTTTCCAAGGTGATTGGAATCTCTTTTGTCTCTTAACCTCCACCATTCATATGTTTCCTCATAATCTCATCCATTGCTTTTTCCTCTTGAAAATCTCTTGCACATGGATCAACTAAAGAGCAAATCTCAACCATTGATTTTGCCTCTTAATCTCTAACTGTCCAAATCTCTCTAAAAGGAGGCTCCCTCCCCACTTTCTCATATCCATCTTGTTTATGCTATTGTTAATGTTGTTTCTTTGATTCTTGATTTCTTGAGCACTCGCTTTGCACTCTTGCATATTTTAATTCTAGATTAGCATTTCATTTTCTTGCATTTAGCTTAATTAGGGGGGATTGTAATCTTCATCTTTGTTATCTTATTTCCTTTTCTTTCATTTGCATTATCCTAGTAGCTTAATTTTGCATTCTCACTCTAGTAAGTTTTGTATTGCATGATCACTTAAAGTTCTTGGATACTAGCATTCTTGCTCTTACTCCTTGAATCTTCCATTATATGGTGCACCTTGCAAGGGTCTCCATCTTTATGCTCATTTGAGAGTGACCATCACATAATTTTCATTCTTGCACATCATAGATAGGAAGCTATAAGGCACCTCTTGAGTGTCCTAATCCATGGGATGACTTGAGAATAATGGTCTATAAAAGCGTGCTCACACTTGAGCATACTTTTTTTTGGAGCCTATTGTGGGACTAGAACTTAGTTTCTAGCTCCATTTTGCACAATTTTCAGATTTTTTTTGTCATGAGTTTGTTAGTTTTACTTTCCAACATGAAATATTGTACAATATTTCTCTGTCCTAGGTACAATACTTCTTTATTCTACATTCAATATTTGGGTTTTTTCACTCAGTCACCTACCTAGTATCTTTATCACTTGGGATTATTATGTCACCTAACTTCTAGTAATATATGGTAAATATTCAAGTTGACTTTAATTCAGCACATAGAATGTTTTGCTTGCACATTCTAAATTGGATGGACTAGCTTGCTTTCATTTAACTTGTGTTTCAATTTTTATAGTTTCTCACAATAGCTAACAAGTGGTTTTGCATGTTTCATTGTGCTTTGCTTTCATATTATATGCCCTAATTTGTTGGTTTTCTTGTTGAAGGATTGCATTGCTAGATTAGTAACTTGTGATTTTGTAGGTTTTCTTGGAGATACAAATAAATATTTTCTTTCTAAGACAATAAGAAACCTTGACCCCTTGGATTTGATATGTGTTGGGAGAAATGTGAATCAAGGAAATAAATCCCAAGTTCATCACATAACCACACACCTGAAGAGGATGAGCTCAAGGAAAGGGATCCTTTCAAACCAATCAGCAAAGGTGTTAAACCTTAGTAAGTCAATGCAATCCAAATGATCAAACCATTATGGATACAATTAACAATCTTTAAACTTGCATAAATGATCAAACTAAAAAGCAAAATAGGCAGAACACAATGCAACTCATACCACCATTACTTGTTAACTAGGGAAAACTTGGCCAAGGGAAAACCTCGGTGGGGATGGTACCCACAAAATGATTCACTAATCAAAAGCATATTGTGAAAGATATTGATGCTATTAGGAGTCTATTACACATGTATAGTGTATATGTACTTGTTAGAGGACTAGACCTTGTTAGAAACCTCAACCCTATTAGACGTTATTATTACAATACAAAGAGTGCAAGATTAGATGACTTATCAAACATACATATATAATTGTGCAATGATATCAATAGAGATAGATACAAAAACCTTATACAGTGTTTATATCTTCAATATTTGATTTGTCCTTTGTAGTTCCTTCTTTAAAATTATACACAACTACTCTATTATGTTCTAGCATTAAATTAATTCTATACCAATCACATAAAGTGCACATATAAACATTATATCATTACAATAAAATGCCACACTTCACTTACTAAAATATTCTATCTTTATAACAAATTTCTTTATCATGTCATTATATTGCATGTTACTATGTCCTACCATGTTAATATGTTATTAGTAAATCCTTCATAACTCATACAAAATATTTATTTTAGTGGTCTTATACATATGTCATATGTTTTTTGTACTATATTCATGTAAGTTCTTGAAGCCTCATGTGCCTCCAATGTATCAAGCCAAGAAAAATAATTCTCTCGAAGCTTGTTTCCTAATTAATACATAGTCAATTTACTAAGTATTATGCCTCCAATCTTCATAATAAATTCTTACATAATATACAATACTTACAAATTATAATTTTTCTTGCCATAATATCTCCCCCTTTGACATAAACAACAAAGATGACTCCACAACTTATGTACAAGACTAAATTATAGTACTTTATCCACTATCTTTAAGCTAATTTGTTTCTGATCAAATTTATGAAATTATAGAACTTAGTTTTTAGGTTCTTAAGGTCTTCATCGCATGAAAATTTAATAGCTTCTGCAACATTGATCACTCTACACAAGCCATAAGCTACTTGCTCTGTTGCATTTAGATATGTATAGGACAAATTTTCATAAGATGCCTTTGTGATGCAAGTAAGAGGTGTAGTTCCCAAAGGATATCCTACTATCCCTTCCTAGGACCTACTCAAGACTAGGGTAGAGGTGATTGGTCTCTTCCATAGAACAACTTCACCCTCTCAATCTTCTCCATATCTTCCAAGTAGCCTAAAGCCTTCAAGAAGGAAAACAAACTCCCACACCTCACTCCCTTGAACCCTCTAGGATCTCAAGCTTCCAAACACACCAATACATCCTTCTCCACTATTCCACCAATTTCCATAACCATCTTATGGGTTTTGGGCTTTTTCCCAACTCAAATCTACAAATTACACTAGGAGGCCTAATAGGAGCTCTTTCCTAGTAGCCCTGTTTTATCAAAATACCACCAAACTCAAATAACTCCCAAAAAACTCCCAATTTTTTTTGCATAGTCCTTCATAAAATTATATTATCTAAATATTTCCAAAATATGAGCTCTAGATCACCTCTTTTTACCCCTTAGCTCTTGAGCCCTAGTTTTTAGGTTTTTAGGCTTAAACCAAGTATTTGGTCTTCTACGCTTCCAACCCTAAAACCCACGATGGATTTTCTTCTCCCATCACTATTTTCAACCTTCTACCTCTTCATATACCAAATCTCAAACCTCCATGACCTATTTCTTGACCTTTGTAATGTGATTTCAAACTATTAGCACGTTGAACAGACTAACTAAAAGGACACAAATGTTATTGTAGTACCACAGTCAAAAGAAGAATTAAGGAATATGAGCCATGCATTTTTTCCAAATCCTAATACCTTTCTTCATAACCATCACCAAGTATTTTCACCAAGGGAAATGGGAGATGTTAATTATTTTCATTCAAACCCTCACATTAGGGTAGGGTAACCAATAGACAAACCAAAATCCAAATCAAAAATAGCTTTTCTCCTATTCGATCAAACTAATTGTTTCCTTCACTAATAAAAAAAAACACAAATTTCTAAAAATATAGCCAACAACTTACTATCATCCTACAACAAGAATTATAAAGACGCATGCTAACTATGCATGATTTTCCTCCAAAAAGATGTATTTTTTCATTCCAAATTTGTACTGTCATTCCAACCAAATTAGGTTGAAGATAAACAATTTATAGGTCACAAGTATTGACCTTATAACTTCACTTTTCTGTGCTCGATCCAAATAATCATCTAACTGTTAGACTTCCAGTTTGGAAAAAAAATTGCAAAAAATTGCATGACAACTTTTATTACAATTTTTACTCAAAATTCACATAAAAGACTTCAAATGACAAAAAAAACTATACCAAAACGTGTAAAAAGATTATGAAACATGAAAATGATGATTTTTGGCTAATAAAAGACTTCAAATGACAAAAAAAAATTATACCAAAACATGTAAAAAGATTATGAAACATGAAAATGATGATTTTTGGCTAACTCTCAATGTTTGACCAATTGTTGACCACCCTTAGACTTACCTATACTCTTATTAAAACATTTAAACAACTTGCCTAAATGCATGTTTGAGATTTCCTAAACTATCTTGTGTCATCTTGGACACTTATTGACCTCCTATAATAGCCTCCTTGATTTTTGACCACCTTATATAAGACCTAGGGCCCTTACACCACTTTGTCTCCAAAAGTGTATCAAGTTGCTTCTAAATCACATTTATTTTGGGAATCAAGTGAATCTCAAAGTAAATTTAATTTATTCAATATTCTTTTCTTTTCATGATGCAAAGCTCTTAGCTCATTATTTTCTTTTCCAACCTTCTGATCAAATTTAATGAGTTTGACATATTTGTTCTTCAATTAATCAATCAACTTTTCTACTTCTTGCTCTTTGTCTTTTATTGCATTTGTAGTGGCAAATGTGTGTCTATGTTCTAAAGCACATTCAGTTGGAAACTTACAAATGGAACAATTCTATGGATGAGACATATTGCTACCTAATCTAAATGTCATATCTATTTGATTGATGAAGAGTATTTGAAAGTTACTTATAACTACAACACCTAGAGGAAAGGTTGAAGTTATGAAAAGGAAGTTAGAACAGATATTTGATTAGATAGACTTTGATAAAGAAAAGTAATTATTTATGTCAAGAAATCTAAGCCAAGCCAAACAAAAGAGTAAATTACTAAGGAGTGTCGAGTAATTCTAGTATCAACCGACCATAGTTAGTGCCGAGAAAATCTAGTGTCGATCAAACATTAGCATTGATCAAGCAAGTTAGTTGATGTCGATCCAAAAAGATTAAACAACGACCAGGTATTTTAGTGTTGGCTGAGTGTTAGAATTCAATGATTGTTGAGTGATGGTAAAAGATCAAATTCAAAGGAATCATAAGATTAAATCGACTTAGTTGATTTCTTGGGAGATGTAAAATGTGTTGAAGATTAGATTAATGAGTTGGATCATTAAATTTAAGATGGTGATTAGGTAAAGACTTAACAGAAGGATTCTAGATAAGTTTCTAGAGGATGATCAAGAATTTGTGCAGATACATTGAATCAAGTTGGAGCTGATCATAAACCCTAAGATCTACGATGTATGTAGAAAATGGTAAAGCACAAATTACCTATTCAAAGGGATACTAAACTAAAATTTTGGTGTCGTGTCTAGTCAAGCCTAGCCGATCCCAACCAATGTGTATGAGAGAGTTCATATATAGAGTAAGGTTGATCAGAAGCACACAAGAGTGTGAATGTGAAGCTAAAGGAGAAAGCTTGCAGATGTAATGATGTTATTGATAATTGATTTTGAGCAAAAGGCTCAAGTGTTGATGAGAAGAGTAGACTGATTGCTTGAAGGGTGTCCAAGGAGATTAAGATCAGAGATTACAATGAAAGGCTTATTAGTGAACCAATATAAGGATTAAATAGAGATTGAACTAGAAAAAGTGAGTTGTAATCACATAGATCAAAACCTACTATTTTCTTTCTTATCAATTTAAACAGTTTGTATTGAAATCCTTTTAATAGAGGTTGACCTAACAATCATTGGAAGACTTAAAGTTAGTGTAAATTCTTTAACTATGTGACATTATAAATGGAATGATCAAATTCCTCTTACAGGGCCGCTCCTCACAGGATGACTAAATCCTCTAACTAGGTCACATTTAATAATTTTTATTGTAAACCTTTAATAGGGTTGGCTCCTAACAGAGCTCACTTTGAAAGAGTGAAAAAGAGTGATATGTTGCCAATGGTTTTTTTCCAAATTGGGTTTCCATGTAAAATCCTAGTGTCAAACTGTGATAAATGTCTTATGAATGTTTTACATGTGATGATGTTTTTTATAATGTAATGTAAGTTAACTTTATGATCATTTTACAGTATAGATCAAGCAACAACAATTTAAATAGGAATAATTCAAGTGGTACATATAGAACTTAAGTAACTAATTCACCCCCACTCTTAGTTATTCTAAATATTTCTAACAATTGGTATCAGAGATAAGTGCTTATAGAGAAAAGTTTGAAGGTACTTAAAGCTAAAGATCATGATGAACAAAAGAGATGTACCCAAATTGAATAAGGAGAGCTTTCCTACATGGTAGACCCTAATGAAGTTGCACATATCCAGTATCAATGATGCTGCTATCAATTTTCTATGAATATGTAGAGGTAACAACTACTCCTCTGACTGCTGAAGAATTGAGACATAAGTTTGTTAGGATCAAACCATGAATAGAAAAAAAAATTACATGCAAATATAACCAATAACAAAAAATAATAGATCACACAAAAAAAAACACAAGACACCAAGATTTAACGTGGTTCACCCAATCCTTGGGCTACATCCACCAAAC
This sequence comes from Cupressus sempervirens, assembly GCA_028749045.1. Taxonomy (NCBI): domain Eukaryota; kingdom Viridiplantae; phylum Streptophyta; class Pinopsida; order Cupressales; family Cupressaceae; genus Cupressus; species Cupressus sempervirens. The sequence continues at coordinate 89,606,398 of CM053791.1, read as the reverse complement.
AAAAAGTTGATCTAGTGATTACAACCTGGTTACAATCTATAATCCCTTACAACTCAATATCACCACAAAAACCAATTTTTGCATCACAACCGTAAAATAATCCCTAACCCTTAGCCCTTTTATACAAGTAATTTTAAGCCTCTTTCGGGTTACAACATGTCGGCCATACTTCAGCCACAACATCGGCCATACTTTAGAATTTATGAAGTATGTACAATACTTCCCTAATTAGTCACCATAAACTAATAATCTCGCACTTGGGGACTAATTAGACTCCACACTAGACAACAATCTCCCACTTGGAGACCAATTATGTAGCAATACCGCTACCACGTGGGGCTCCCACTAGATCAAACCCCCCTAGACTCTATTGTTCTTGTATTTATGTTCAGTCTAGAAGACTAACTGAAGCTAAAGAGGAATTCAACTTCTCCCTTGTCACTACCTTTGTAAACATATCTACTGGGTTGCCATCTATATGTATCTTGTCCAACTTTAACTGTCCATCCTACAAAACTGACCGAATGAAATGGTACCACAATTGTATATGTTTGGTCTTTGAATGTAGAGCTAAATTCTTTGCAAGATGAATGACACTTTGACTATTGGTAAAAAAATAATTATCCCTCTGAGGGTGTCCCAATTCTTCCAAGAATTACTGAAGCCATATCATCTCCTTGGCCACCTCTATAGCAGCAATATATTCTACCTCTGTAGTGGATAAAGCATTAACATTTTGTAACCTAGAAACCCAACTCACAGCTATCCCACCAATAGTAAAGACATAACCTGTAGTACTCTACCTGGTATCAATATCCCCTACCAAATTTGAGTCAACATAGCCCTATAAATTATTAGTAGAGCCCCCAAAGTGTAAACACTTATTGGAAGTTCCTCTCAAATATCTAAGAATCCACTTGATTGCATTCCAATGCTCAATTCTTGGATGACTCATATACCTGATAATGAGTCCCACTACATGTGTAATATTTGCCCTTGTACATACCATAACATACATCAAACTTCCTACAACTAAAGCATAGGGTACCTTGGACATCTTATCCTCCTCTTCTTGTGTCTTGGGACACATCTCCTTAGTCAATTTCAAATGACCAGGTAAAGGTGTGTTGATAGCTTTAGCATTATCCATAGACAAATGTTGCAACACATTCCCAACATAATTAGCCTAAAATAGCATCAATTACCTATTCTTCATATCTCTACAAATCTTCATATCAAGGATTTTTTTTGCTACTCCCAAATCCTTCATAGCAAATGTATGTGCTAATTGGCATTTCAGCCCTTTAATTTGATCCATGTTAGACCTAGCTACAAGCATATCATCAACATATAAACATAAAATAATGTAGCTAGTACCATCCAACCTCTTAAAGTAAACAAAATGATCGAAATGACACTTACTATATCCATGCTCATGCATAAAACTATCATATTTTAGATACCATTGCCGAGGTGCTTGCTTCAAGCCATATAAACTTTTCTTCAATTTGCACACTAAGTTCTCCTTACCTTTGACCTCAAATCCCCGTGGTTGAGCCATATATATTGCTTCATCCAAATCACCATGAAGGAAGGTTGTTTTAACATCAAGCTACTCTAAATGCAATTCTTTAGTAGCCACAATACTTAAAACAATACGGATAGAAGCCATTTAAACAACAGGAGAAAATATCTCATCAAAATTAATGCCCTTTTTCTGTGAAAATCCTTTTACAACTAACCTGGCTTTAAATATTTTCTTACCTCCATCCTCTTCTTTTAACCTGTGAACCCACTTATTCTATAAAGCACTTTTACCTGCAGGAAACTTGCATAAATTCCATGTCTTATTCTTCAGCAAAGAGTCAATTTCATCTTTCATTGTAGACTCCCACTAAATCTTAGTATCCACCTGCATAGCTTCATCATAACATTCAAGTTCACCAACATTAGTAAGTAAAATAGAATACAAAGAGGGAGAAAATCTTTCTAGAGGTCTAATTTTCCTTGTTGGTGTGTGTGGTATTTATTGTTGTGGTTGTTGAACATCATGAGGAATGGTTGGAACATCATCTTTTGGATTATCATCTAGCACTACATAATCATCTTCTTTTTTCTCATGTTGTTGCAATATATCTTTATACAACACTTTCTCATTGAATATGACATCCCTACCTCTTACAATTTTATGATTTTCAAAATCCCAAAGCCTATAACCGAATTCATTAATGTCATATCCAAAAAATACACATTTCTTTGACTTAGCTTCTAGCTTGTTCTATTATCAAAATCTATTTGAGAAAATGCTTCACAACCAAAAGTTTTGAGAAAAGAATAACTCACCTTCTTACTAGTCCATGCTTCCTTTAGAATACCACAACCCAAAGTAGTAGAGGGACCTCTATTAATCAAATATACAATAGTATTGATAGCCTCTACCCAAATGTATAAGGGCAACCCAATATGTAACCTCATGCTTCTTGCACTCTCCATTATAGTCTTGTTCATGCATTCAGCCACTCCATTTTCTTGTGGAGTCCTTGGAACAATTTTTTGTCTATGAATTCCATTAGTGGAGCAATAATCTTCAAATTCATGATTGCAATACTCACCACCATTATTAGATTTGAAACATTTTAATTTCTTACTAGTCTCATTTTCAATTAGGCATTTCCATTTCTTAAAAGTTTGAAATACATTTATTTCTGTCTAAGGAAATAAACCCATACTCTTCTAGTTACATCATCAATGAATGTAACATAATAATGAGAGCCACCAAGGGAAGATACCTGAGCTAGTCCCCATACATTAGTATGCACAAGCTCTAATTTCTCCTTTTTGTTTTCTTTTCCAGTCGTCACAAAACTCACTCTCTTTTGTTTTCGATATACAAAACTTTTATAAAAATCCATATTAACACATTTCATACCTAGTAGAACATTATTTGAATGAATTATTTTCATACCTTTCTCAGAATTTATAGCCACAACTCTATATCAGAATTTACAGCAGCTATTTGTTCTCCCTGCTCAACTGTAGCAACTATTCTTGAACATTCATTTTTCTCTGAAAAAATTAAAGTAGAAGGAACAATATGACCTGTATAAAGATATAAGGTGCCTACTTTCATACCTTTTGCTACTATAAGGGAAGCTTTTGAAACCTTCCAATTTTTATCATTAAAAGTAACTACACAACCCTCATTACCGAGTTGCCCTGCTAAAATTAAATTCCTACTTAGCCTTGGAACATGTCTTACCTCATGTAGTAGCCAATGATTCCCATTCTATAACTTAAGCTTAACTTTTCCTTTTCCAACAATCTGACAGGGTTCATTATCCCCCAAATAAAAAAGCCCAAAATCCCCTTGGACATAATCAATAAAATAACCTCTATGAGGTGTAGCATGAAATGAAGCACCAGAATCTATAATCCATGAATCATCAACACTTTCTAAAGATAGAAGCAAAGCATCCTCTTCAAATTTGTTACTTACCACATTTGCCTCCTTATCTCCATCTAGTTTATCTCCTTCATTTTTCTTTCGAGTCCAACAATCTTTCTTTTTATGCCCTGGTTTCCCATAGTACCAGCAGTCATTCGATCCTCTTGATTGAGAGCTCTTCCCCTTTGACTTTCCTCTTGATTTCCTATTATTTCCTCTTTCAGTCATTTTGCCTCTGCTTTTTTCATTCAAAGCATTTCCTGATGTAGATTCACCTAAGGTTTTCCTATGGGTTTCCTCACTGAAAACAACACTAATCATATCATCATATTTTAGGGTACTAGATCCAAGAACAAAATTACTCACAGTCATTACCAAACCATTCTAGCTTTCAGGAAAAGAACACAAAATCGAGAGAGCCCTAATTTCTTCATCAAAATTGATACCACAGAAGATAATTGACTAGTAATAGTATTAAACTCATTTAAATGATCTAAAATAGATCCACCTTTTTCCATTTTTATATTAAATAAATTCTTCATGAGAAATACCTTGTTTGAAGTGGAGGGCTTTTCATATAGTTTTGCTAGGGTTTGCATCAACTCTTTTGTTGTCTTTGCTTTTGTAATATTAAATGCCATCGATGGTGCTAGGCATAGTTGAATTCTTCGAAGTTCCTTTCTTGGTTTTGACACAGATCCTTGATTCTTGGTTTTGCCTTCCAACATCTTTCATAAACCCTTTTGATAAAGATAGTCTTCCATTTGCATCTTCCATAACTGAAAGTTCTGCCCATTAAACCTATCAACCCTCAGCTTACCCTCATCTACCATAGCTCCCACTCGACTGTGAGACTTCAACTCAACCATGAGACTTTCCTACAGAGGATAACTAAAAAGCAACCTCATTCTGATACCACTTGTTAGGATTAAACCACAAATAGAAACAACAATTACATAGAAATATAACCAATAATAAAAAATAATAGATCACACAGAAAAGAACACAAGACACCAAGATTTAGTGTGGTTCACCCAATCCCTGGGCTACGTCCACCAAACAACAAGTCCAATATTATTATGATCTAGTGATTATAACTTGATTACAATCTGTAATCCCTTACAACTCAATACTTCTACAAGACCCAATCTTTGCATCACAACCATAAAACAATCCCTAACCCTAAGCCCTTTTATACAAGTAATTTTATACTGCTTTAAGGTTACAACATGTCGGCCATATGTTAGCCACAACATCAGCCATGACCTAAAGAATTTATGAAGTATGTATTGTATTTCCTTGATTAGTTACCACAAACTAAAAAAGTTAGATCACAACCAATAAAAGTTGGAGATTACCTCAACCCTAAGCTATGCCAAGTTTGATGACCTAAAAGACTACACTATTGTAAAGAAGATGTGGGATAGATTGAAGACCATCTATGGAGGTGATGAAAATGTACTAAGAGCCAAAGTAGAAAGTTGGAGAGGTAAATTTGATGATATGAGAATGATGGAAGGTGAGAACATTGTACAATATTTCATAAGAGTTAAAGAGTCATTAATGCTATTTGAGGAGAAAATGGAACAATTGAAGACAAAACAGTGATAAGAAAGGTATTGAGAGCTCTACTCCCTATCTATGCCATTAGAGTCTCTAAAATTCATGAGCTAAGATGTACACCAAGTAAAAATTTGACCTTAAAAGGTGTAGTTGGTAGACTCACTACTTTTGAGATGTCTAATTTTGATAAGTACGCACCTGCTACCATTAAATCTTCTTTCAAGTCATAGTTGATTCTTACTAAGAAGAAAGGAAATCATGTGAAGAGTGAAAGTGATAGTTTTGATGATGAGATTGATGAAATTGAAGCCCTCATTGCAAAAAGGTTTTGAAGAGGAAGAGGTAAATGTTGGAGTTGATGAAATCCAAGTCCGAAGACACCCAAGATCACCTGCATGTGAAAACCTGTCAAAGAGAAGCCAAGGAGAGAAGAGCGTGGAGCAAAGAAAAAACCCTAAATGGACATGAGAGACCACAAGTATGCAAACACAATGAAAATATATTTACAATGAGAAGTGATATGAAATACAATGAGGGAGCCCGAATATAAAGAGATCCAAGAATCTTTTAGAACAAGCTAGAAGATGCTAGGAGATAAGTGTGACAACTAAGCATACATCCACATAAGGTGAAAAGTCCTCAAACAATGTGAGAAGATAAGTATGACTTAGGAGAGAACAAACTCCCGTATTGTCAACAACTTATAAAAAACTCCTAGACTACAACTAATAAATGAATGCATTTACCTAAGTAAGCTTAAGTAAATAGAATAAATAATTAGTAAATTAATTATTTACTCTAACACCCCCCTTAAGTGCAACTTAGGGAAATTCCTTAAGCTCACAAAACTAAGATGAAATGCAGAATGAGTCCCAGTAATAAGGTCATGTTAGGTACCCATTTACAATGCAACAAAATGCAACCTCTAAAAGCGAGGAAAGAGAGAAAACCACGTGGGAAAAACCCTCCCCCAAAAAGAGGTAACCTAGTGAAGAATTGAAGAAGCCTCCAACTAGGGGATTGTCCCCTAAAACAGGAACAAGGAGTGATCATGAAGAAGCATCACTGAAGCATATAGAAGCCACAAATCTACCAAACTACTGATTTGAAAAACTTCCATGGAAGAAGAAGGCACGAATCGAGCGTGTCTATATGGTAGATGATCCATCTCATTGAAATGCATAGGTAGCCAACCACTACAATCACCTTGTACATAGGATCAACCACTAAATACATAGTTCACACTATCGAAACATCAAACCAAGGATGCATTAGAACAACAACATAACCCCCCCCTTAATGCAGATGGGGTGTGATGATAGGCAACTAAGAAGGTGGGCCAAAGTCTCTTGCAAACGAACCAAGAATGACGAGAGAGGGAAAGAGGTACAGACACCTATAAAGACACGGTCACATTGATGCTACATGGGGCTAATGTCATGGAAGGGACACTCACTTGACAGAGGGAGAATGCCTAAAACAACAAACAACTATCCCCCCATGGTACTTTATGAAAATAGTGCATATACAACTAACTCAAAACAATGTTACTAATCTTTGGAATGCAAAAGTGGCACTTTATCTCAATGCGATACAAAAAAGTGCTTGAAATGATAGCTACAATGATCAAAATTGAAAACAAGCTGATACAAAAGAAAGTATAGCTAAAAATAAAAGAAACCATGCTAGGAAAATGATCCTTAGGCCTAAAACACTCAAGATATCCACCATATAGCAAAAATGTCAAAATTATGATAGAAAGAGCATGGGCCAAAAACTAAGAAAAAGGACTACATTTTTGAAAAGTACATAGATCTAGCTTTTCAAAAATATAAAGTTTTAAAAAAAGGCCATGGGATGCAAAAGACATGCTTGTCGGAGTCAAAAATAAGAATTCAAATTTTGACTAAAAAGATAAGCAACAAAAAAGCATCAAAACTTAAAAATACCTGTAGCAATGTCTCCATCTCGGAACCAGCTTTTCGACGCTTCTTTTGGATCAAAAAAATACCTCTGTATGCTCAAGTTATGGCCAAAAAACCACAAGTAGCTCCAAAACAAAACCAAGAGAGGTGCATGCAAGGTCTAAGATGCTGATGACATCATGCTGATGTCAAAAAGTGATGGGTTTAAAATTGATGTCTTGCGAGTCGTCAAAGCAAAAAAGGATGCCATGTGGCAAAATGCTAAGGTGGCACAAGCCACATGGCAGCCTTGCCATGTGTCATGCAGACTGCAGCTGCTGACATAGCAAAAATTGCTGAAGTGGCACTAACGTGGGCTACTGAATCAGACGAGTAGCGACGGAGCTATCCTTGAGTGAAAACTATCGGTGAAACCTGTAGCGGTGGCGAAAGTAGAAGCGCCACTAGTGGAAACAACCAAGGAGCTATCAGATGAGCTGGGCATAGGTAGAGGAGGGGACAGAGTGTCCCAATGGAGGTGCAACCAAGAGCGGGCAGAGCGTGAGCCGGGTGCAGGCGGCCCCACGGTGGCCGCTAGGCAATGCCACAGCGGTGCACCTGTTAAATTTTTAAAATGTTTTTGGCTCAAAAATCGTCCGTACAGTTCGTACGGAAGCTTGCAACTATTTTTTTTGCCTCCGAGAGCTATGTCTCCAAAATCAATTTTTTTTTATATGAATCCTAACTATAAACAACCTTCCAGATCCAATGGCAGTGTCCATTTTGGCTGAAAGTGCTTTAAAAATTTGCTGATCCCCTGATTTGAAGAAAAATTGCATAAACAAACTAGGGTTTGTGACTTCAAATCATGGCTTCAAAAATCTTCAACGAAGCAACAATAGGAAGGCTCTGATACCATGTTGGAGTTAATAAAATCCAACTCCGAAGATGCCCAAGATCACCTGCATGCGAAAACCTGTCAAAGAGAAGCCAAGAAGAGAAGAGTGTGGAGCAAGGGAAAAACTCTAAATAGACATGAGAGACCACAAGTATGCAAACACAATGAAAATATATTTACAATGAGAAGTGATATGAAATACAACGAGGGAGCCCGAATATAAAGAGCTCCAAGAATCTTCTAGAACAAGCTAGAAGATGCTAGGAGATAAGTGTGACAACTAAGCATACATCCACATAAGGTGGAAAGTCCTCAAACAATGTGAGAGGATAAGTATGACTTAGGAGACAACAAACTCCTGTATTGTCAACAACTTATAACAAACTCCTAGACTACAACTAATAGATGAATGCATTTACCTAAGTAAGCTTAAGTAAATAGAATAAATAATTAGTAAATTAATTATTTACTCTAACAGTAAATACAAAAGTAAATTACCTATCATTTGTTTTTCATGCAACAAAGTTGGTCATATTATTTCTAGATGTCCTAACAGAGAAGACAAGGATTAAAGGAAGGAAAGCAAGTACAAAGGAAGAAGAGATGAAAAGGTAAGAAATCTTTTTATATTTCTAAAGAAAAGATTGATAATGAATCTCAGAGTAATGATGATGAATTTATCTATGTTTCTATGAAAGAAGAGTTTGATGAAGATGAGAAAACTACATTAATTTCTTATGTGAACTGAAAGTGATAGATGGATAATTGATAGTGGATGTTCCAATCATATGACTAGTGATAAAGACAAATTTGAAGATATTGATCCATACAATGATGGATGTGTTAAATTGGGTAATGATATCCCATGTGTCATAAAAGGTAAAGGTGCTATTCAATTGACTGACAAGATAACATGTGAAAATGTTTATTGGGTTGAAGGACTTAACTACAATTTATTGAGTGTTTCATAGTTGAAAAAATTAGGTTACAAAGTTGAGTTTCACAATAGGAAGGCAAAGATACATGATGGTGATGGTAAGCTAATTGGAACTAGTGTGAAGATAAGAGCTAACTTATTCTATCTAGACCTATCAGAAGAGACATGTATGTTTACACAACAAGAAGGTGTTTGGTTATGGGACAAAAGATTATGTCATGTGAATTTTGACAATTTGGTGGATATTAGTAAGATTAAGAAAGTAAGAGGATTTCCTAAACTAAAGAAACCTGACAATGTTATGTTTAAATATTGTTAATTAGGAAAGATGGCCAAGTCTAGTTTTAAGAGTAAAGCATATACTACCAGTGATATTTTGGAATTGCTTCATACTGACCTATGTGGACCCATTGGTGTTAAAATTTGTTGTGGAGATTAGTATTTCATTCTATTTGTGGATGATTACTCTAGAATGATGACTATAATGTTTCTTAAATTTAAATTTGACGGCTTTCAATTATTCAAGTGGTATTTAGCTAGAGTTGAAAAAGAAACAGGGAAGAGTCTAAAGTGTTTGAGATCTGATAGAGGTGGTGAATTTATTTCACATGAGATCATTCTACAATGACAAAGGAATCAAAAGATAGATGTCAGCACCAAGGACCCCTCCTCAAAATTGGATAGCTAAAAGAAGGAATAGATCAATTATGGACTATGCTCGAACATTAATGATGGAGAAAGACATATCACATAAATATTGGAGAGAAGCGGTTAGTACTATTGTCTATACCTTGAATAGAGTTCAAATAAAGAAAGGTACAAATACTACACCTTATGAACTATGGTATGGTTATGCTCCCAATGTTAAATATTTCAAAATGTTTGGAAGTAGATGTTATATATTGAAAGATAACAAAGATGGAAAACTTGATGCAAAAAGTGATGAAGGCATATTCTTAGGTTAGTCCACAAAAAGAAAATGTGATAAGTGTTTAAATTCTAAAATTTAAAAAGTTGTGGAAAGTGCAAATGTGAGAATTGATGAGTTTGCAAAAAAAGGTGATGCTTCATGTAATAAAGAACTTGAAGACTATAGTACATTCATCTATGTGGATGATGATGCTCCCAACACTCAAAATGAATAGACAAATCAAGTTGCAAGTTCCCATTAGATAGGAAATGATGTAGTGGAAATACAAATTTATGATTAGTAGAGAGTGGGTGTCAAAAAATAGATTGTAGATGTCAAGTCAAAGATAGGCAATTCTAACCATCAGATAGTGATTGTTGAGTATTTAGAACCTGAACCTAAATTAGAACAAAGAAGAGGAAATGAACATGAGATTAATTTTTTAGATGAACCTGAAGAAGAACCAAGAACAAAGCTACCTAGATTAGCAAAATATGTGAGAAGACATCATAAACCTGATCAAATAATTGGAGATGTTGAATCAAGTGTTATGACAAGGAGAAAAATCAAAGGTGGCACATACTTATTATGTAAGTTCGATACTAAATAAATAAAAGATGCTTTAGATAATGAAGATTGGATACATCCTATGAATGAAGAAATTGACCAGATTGAGAAAAACAATACTTGGACCTTAGTGGCAAGACCTAAAGACAAAAATGTCATTGGGACAAAGTGGGTTTTTAGGAACAAGCTCAATGAAAATGGTGAAGTAACCAAAAAAAAAGCAAGACTAGTATGAAAGGGTTATGCATAAGAAGAAAGAGTCGACTATGGAGAAATTTTTTCTCTTGTGGCCATACTTGAAGGAGTCAAAACTCTATTTGCATGCTCAACTTACAAGAACTTCAAGGTATATCAGATGGATATCAAATCTACATTTCTAAATGGTATATTGGAGGAAGAAGTATACATTTAACAACCTAAAGGATACGTAGATCCAGACAAGAAGAACATGGTATATAAACTGAACAAAGATCTTTATGGATTAAAGTAAGCACCAAGAGCATGGTATGAAAGGTTATATAACTATTTAGTGAAAATTGTCTTTGAGAGAACAAATGATAAAAACAATCTATACTTGAAAAATGGAAAGAATAATGAAGTATTGTTATCTAAGATATTTGTTGATGATATTATATTTGGAGGAAGGGAAGTGTTATGTAAATCATTTTCTAATGAAATAAAAGGAATTTGAAATGTCTATGTTTGGTGAGATCAAATTCTTTGTTGGTTTACAAGTGTTCCAAATGAAGTTTGGTATTTTCATTTCACAAATCAAATACATCAAGGAAATATTGAAGACTTTTGGTATGGAAGATTCAAGACCAATTTGCACACCTATCTCTACAAGACATAAACTACCTAAGACTAATGATTCTATTGATGTGAACTAGACCCTATACAAATCCATGATAGGAAGATTGCAATATGTTGTTCACAGCATACCAGATATTGCATTAGCAATTGGGATCATTGCTAGATTTTCAGAAGATCCTAAAGAAAATGACATGATGGCTATAAAAGGATAATGGGATATCTAAAAAGTACATAAGATTATGGACTATACTACAAGAGAAGTGATATATTTGAACTAAAGGTTTTCATTGACTTAGATTGGGCAAGAAATATTGATAATAGGAAAAGCACTAGTGGAGGTGCATTCTTTCTAGGAAAAAGATTGGTGTCATGGAAAAATAAGAAATATAATTGTGTTTCCCAATCAACAACTAAAATTGAGTATGTGGCAGCTATAGTGAATTGTTGAAATATAATATGGATTAAGAAAATTTTGAAAGGCATGAAAGAGAGATTACAAATCCAGTAGTTATCTATTGTGATAACACAAGTGCTACTAACATTTCAAAGAATCTAGTGATGCACACTAAGACAGAGCATATTGCTATCAAGTATCACTACTTGATAGAACTAGTTCAACACAAAGAAGTGAAGCTAGAATATGTGAATACAAAGGAACGAATTGCTAACACATTCACAAAACCATTACCCAAAGATGCTCATGAATTTCTTAGAGGTAAATGTTGGCCATTTTGACCCACATTCAGCCCATCATTAATAACCGATCCAAGAGTTCTTCAATGGGCCAGATTCTTTGATGTGGGTTAACACACTTTTTGGCCAAGTTAACATCTTGTGTTAATGTGGTTTCTTTGTAGTGCCTGCCCCTAGTTGGCATTTTTGCTAACATTGTCAAAATCTTTTAGGGCTAGTTTTATGTTGATGGTTAGCAACATTATTTTGAGACTATCAGATATCATGTTATGGATTTAGTTAATATGTGATGAGATTTTTTAGACTCTACATTTCATGTATATATGATGATTATTACATTGCTTTCAGTTATTGATAATGATTAGATTGGATGGTTTATTATCACATGTTCTTTCTTATGGATACTTATCCCATACTTGTATGTGTATGGTGTGTGTGTTTGTTCTTCTATGACATTTCTGATGTGGTTAAAGAAGGGAGTCGTAGTCACCTGCTAGTCGAGATCTACACGATGCACCACTTCCTGCCATTGCCTGTTTAGCTTAGCACATATATATATTGTATGAGCGTACCCTATCACATTATCTCAATGGTAAGAGAGGGGAGATAATTCTCAAGTCCAAATCCCAACCCTTTAAGCCATTTGTCCTAATTGAAAATTAAGACAAGTATATGAGTTGAGTGCCCTCCGAATGCATTGGATGACGTAGTTCGTGATATTAACCATTGGTTTGATTTTGTATGTATTTTGGCTATGATGGGTTTTCGTATTTTACCTTGTGAGTCTTTGGAGTATTTTCTATTAATTAAGCCTAATTAAAAGATTTTAATTAATGGTTTAATTTAATGGAAAATTAATATGGTATTTTAATATTTATTTTATTTAATTAATTAGAAAATTAATTAAATAAAATAATTAAATTTGAAGATAAAAGTTATAATTTTAAAATTGGAATGTGATAATATTTATTTAAGTTAATAAATATTTTAGCAATTAAGTTTTGGAAATGAATTTGAAAGTGGAAAAGATATTAAATTATTAAAAGATTCAAAATTGCATGAAGTCTATATGTGATTAAAATATAAATATATTAAGATAAAACAAGTGGAGATATTAAAGTTAGTGCATGAGATTTAAAAATAATAAATAAATTAAATTGGAAAGAGTAAAGTAAATATTATATTAATTAATGTGCATTATTTTAATGTTTGCTCACATAGGAGTTTGCACTCTAAGTATGCACAAGTTGTCTACACTTAGGAGTTTGCATATTATTTGAGCACATGGTGTCTATAACCTTATGACTTATCTAGAAGGTTGGAGTAGACTCATGCTTAGTTGTCATGCTTATCTTCTAGTTCTTTCTAGACACATTCTAGATGCATCTTAGAGGCCTTTAAATAGAGGCTCTCCTAGTGTGTTTGGACAAGCTTCAAAGCTTATATGCATTTGAGAAGCTCATATGCTTCTACATGCTCATATGTTTCTACATGCTCCTATGCTTCTTCAAGCACTTTTAATGATGTGGGAATTTCGGTTGGCTTGGATCTTGGAGGAATTGCGAATGTTGGAGAAGGAAGGGATTTTTCTATGGACTTCTAAGGCAGGGCAAATTAGCATCAGTGTCTAGGTGCACTCATGATTTTTGCATAATCTATTTGCACTCTTTCTCTTCCTGTCTTCTTCGTGACTGTTATATGTGTCTGAATATTCTCTGTGATTGAATCTGCAATTTAAAATTGGAATCTAGATATGTATGTTATTTGGTTGCAAAGAAAACATTAGAAAACCCTAGTTCCAATTAAGAAAAAATTAGATCCAAATCGGGTTTGGGTTCGAATTATAATCAAATTGAAAAATAGATTTGAAAATGGTTTCAAAATTTATAGCCAAATCCATTAGAGGGATTATTGGATAAATTTAAAGAACAAATATTTTATAAGAAATTATTAAAGTTTGGAAGCTTTTTTGTGTATATGTTCTTTATGGAAACATACATGTTTATTTATTTTCAGATCTCCATATATATATATATATATATATATATATATATATATATATGTTTATACTGTAGTACAAAACTCTACGTATACACACACACACACACACACATATATACCTTTATATATATATATATATATATAAAATTGAAAAGTCGTATGTTATAACGCAGTGAAGAGATTGTTTATTAAAAAACCAAATCACATGAGAAAGTGTTTTAGAAACAATGTTTATTAAAAAATATATATATACATAATAATAATACTAATAATAATAAATTTGGTGAGGGCAGGCAGTCACCTCCCACCCCCCACCGGTGGTCACTGTCCACGATAGTGGAACCACCGGTAGCCATTAAAGGCTACACAGCAGCCACTGTCGTGGTAGTGCCACGACAGGCCTCCTGTACAAGACGACACTGCATTTCATAGATTGTGGTCTTTTTAAATTATTTTGCAGTGTATATAACATTTTAAATGAAACATATGTTATTTGATTTTTATAAAATGAAGTTATTAAATATATATATATATGTATGTATAAATGTATATATATATATAATATAATATTGTAATTCAATTTTTAAGTGATGAATTTATTGAGTATTAATTATTATATATATATATATAGATATAAAATATTAATAAAACTTTATTTAAGTAATTAATCAAGTTAATAAATCTTCAAATAAGTGATATAGTTAGAATTTATTAATTAACTTAATTAAATTAAATTTAATTAAGGTCAATTATTAGAGTGTATGCAATTATTGTTATCAATGGTATTGGGATTCAATAGAGTTGCACATTGGCCTTTTGGGAATCAATGAATTAGTGGAGATCGAATTTAATGGGAAAGAACTCATAATGTGTTGAGAAAATTATTAAATTATAAATCTAAAGATTTAAGTTATTCGAATGCTTACCTTAGTCAATTTTAGAAAAGTCTTCTCACTGAAATATTCATTGAGCTAATAATATAGTAATGAAATTATTAGATAATTTTAAATAATTGCAAATTATTTGATGATTAAGTTATGAGATAGAATCTTAATTGAAATGATTATCGATAATACAAATTTGTTAAGGAAATATTAGTATTCATTAAAGAAAGACGAATGTGGTCATTATAGATTTATTAATAAGATTTCCAATATAGCTTGTTATTAAATATTAACAAGTTATTATTATTGAACTATTAATATGAATATTTGTGTATTGGATTGTAGTTGACTTTTTACGTACAAACTATTGTTAGTTATTAGTCAACTGATTTTCATTGGGTTGATGGTATGGTTATGTAATTATTGATTAAATTAATTAATTAGAGTTAATTAAATTAAATTAATAATTAAGTTATATATAGAGTTTTAATTGATATGCTAATATCGATTCTTTCAGTGAAGTTGTTAAGTATTTACATCGAAGTTGATAAGTCTTATTCTAATGACTTGAATAATGACTTTAGATATTTTAATGGTTGTTAGTGATGATTTAATCAAGAGACTTAAGATTTAGTAATATTTAATTGAGTTTTAATTAAATGATATAGGGTCATGGATTGTGTACCTATGTGCATTATTACATGGCGTTTTAAGTAAGGCTAATTAGTCTTGTTGTTATCTTCTTTGTAGTGCCTGCCCCTAGTTCGCATTTTGTTATCGTTGCTGAACTCTTTTAGGGCTAGTTTTATGTTGATGGTTAGTAGCATTGTTTTGGGATTATCAGATATTATGCTATGGATTAAGTTTATTATGTGATGAGATTACTTAGATTCTACATTTCATGTATGTATGATGATTATTTTCAATATTTGCAGTTATTAATGATGATTAGTTAGATAGTTTATTATCATATGTGTTTTATTATGGATACTTATCCCATACTTGCATGTGTATGGTGTGCGTGTTGCTTTGCATGTTTGCTTTTGTATGGCGTGTCTGATGTGGTTAAGGAAGGGAGTCGTAGTCACCTGCTAGTCGAGATCTACACGATGCACCACTTCCTGCCATTGTCTGTTTAGTTTAGTAGATATTGTGCTTGTACATGCGTAGTTTTTATGCAGGTTGCAGGTACCGGGTATCGATTTCCCTGAATTGTCAGGATGAGCGTACCCTATTACATTATCTCAATGATAAGAGAGGGGAGATAAATTCTCAAGTCCAAATCCCAACCCTTTAAGCCATTTGTTCTAATTGGAAAGTTAGGACAAGTATCTGAGTTGAGTACCCTCCGAATACGTTGGATAATATAATTCGTGATTTAAACCCTTGGTTTGATTTTGTATGTATTTTGGCTATGATGGGTTTTCGTATTTCTACCTTGTGAGTCTTTGATGTATTTTCTATTAATTAAGCCTAATTAAAAGATTTAATTAATGGTTTAATTTAATGGAAAATTAATATGGTATTTTAATATTAATTTAATTTAATTAATTGAAAAATTAATTAAATAAAATAATTAAATTTGAAGATAAAAGTTAAAAGTTTAAATTTGGAATGTGACAATATTTATTTTAATAATAATATATTTGGAGTTCATTTTTTAATAAATAACTAAATAATAATATTATTAAAGCTAATAAATATTTTAGCAATTAAGTTTTCGAAAATGAAATTTAAAAGTGGAAAATATATTTTAAATTATTAAAAGATTCTAAATCTCATGTGATTAAAATATAAATATATTAAGATTGCAAAGTGGAATTATTAAAGTTAGTGCATGAAATTTAATAAATAAATAAATTAAATTGGGAAGAGTAAATTAATTATTATATTAATTAATGTGTATTATTTTATTATTTGCTCACATAGGAGTTGGCAAATTCTCGAGAGTTGTCATGTAGACAACAAAGAAGTTTGCACTCTAAGTTTGCACAAGTTGTCTACACTTAAGAGTTAGCATTTTATTTGAGGACATGCTGTCTACAACCTTAAGACTTATCTAGAAGGTTGGAGAAGATCCATGCTTGGTTGTCATGCTTATCTTCTAGTTGTCTCTAGAGACACTCTAGATGCATCTTAGAGGCCTTTAAATTGAGGCTCTCCTAGTGTGTTTTGACAAGCTTAAGGGAAGCCTTATGGAAGCTTAATGGAAGCAAAATGGAAGCTACAAGCCACAAGCTAAAATGGAAGCTTCAAAGCTTACATGCATTGGAGAAGTTCATAAGCTCATATATTTTCTACATGCTTTATGAGGTTTTCAGTTGGCTTGGATCTTGAAGGAATTCCGAATGATGGAGAAGGAAGGGGTTTGCTATGGAATTTTGTACGCATGACGGATTAGCATCAGTGTCCAGGTGCACTCGTGATAATCGCATATTCTCTTTGCACCATTTGTCTTCCTGTCTTCATCAAGTTTATTATATGTGTCTGATTATATTCCATGAATGAATTTGCAATTTGAATTGGGATCTAGATATGTATTTATTTGGTTGAGAAGGAAGCATTAGAATACCCTAGATCCAATTAAGGAAGAGAAATTAGATCTAAACGGGTTTGGGTTCGATTTAAAATTAAATTGAGAATGATGATTTTAAATTTATAGTTAAACCCATTGGATGAATTAATGGATATGTTTAGAAAACAATTATTTAAAGGGAAGAATTCTTGTTTAAGCCTTTAAATTTGAGTATATATTTCCCTTTATAAATCTGCATATAAATAATTTTATATATATTTTAAATGCAGTAATAATTGATAGCAATAGTGTGTGTGTGTGTATATATATATATATACATACATGTACGTATATACATATATACATATATGTATATATATCTGTGTAAAGTCGAAATGGAAAACTTTATTTAATAAATCCGAATCGCATGTCTTAGCGCACAATAGTAAACGTTACTACAAACATTTTATAAAATGAAATTATATATATATGGGTGGGCGGGGTTTTAACCACCTCATCCCTTTACGGGCGGCGGCATCGGATGCAGGCTCTGCGTGATCGCAGAGTACCTGCATCATCGCAAGGTACCTGCGATCTGCAGGCCTCAATCATTTAAAGGCCCACTATGTATGTACGATTGGCCGCGGCTTTAAAGCCTGCGCCATGCCTTTAAAAACGTGGAGTCGGTACTTTCATACATCCGTTTGTTATGTGATGCGATTCAATTTTTATTAATTGTAATGTGTTGTTGTATATATATATATATATATATATATATATATATAGATATAATATTAATTGTTATATATATGTATATATATGTATATACATAATATAATATTAATGAGATTTGAATACTCAAGCTAATTAAATTTTCAGATAATTAATACAGTTTTATATTGAAAATTAATGTATGTTTTTACATCAATGCTATATATATATATATATATATATATATATAGCAATGAGTTATAATTGATTATGAATTATTGATTAATAACAATTTGTTGATGTAGAAAGAGATATTGATATGGAGGATTTGATATTCTTTGACTGGTTGATTAAATGAACGAAGATATGATTCAAATATTAATTGCTATAATATTAGAATGATCATTTATTAATAATTGTTAAGATTAACAAACTAATAATAAATGATAAGTATAGTTAGTTTGAGATTGATTAATAATTAGAGTATAGTAATAAGCCTTAGATCAATTTTAATTATGGAATGGTTATCGATAATTCCATTAAGTGCTTCAAATTTTGATAATATTTCATCAAGTCCTAATTGAGTTATTAATATAATAATCTGATCGTAAATGGTGAGCTACATGTTTATATGAATTAACTTAGGGAGTCATTGTTATATCATAACAATGCTATGGATTGAATTAATATGTTATTCTTAATTCGTTATGTAAATTATTGATACACCTTAATGGTGTTAAGAGTTAGTTAGATATTAACTGATGAAGTTTATGCAAGGTTTTTCTAGATCGATTAATTATAGTTATCATTTATTAATGTTTGTTGGGTCTACAAACTATTAATAAATAATAGTATAAATGGGTAATTTAATTAGAACTAATCTAGAAGAGATTATTTAACGATTGAAGTCTTGTAAAGACATTAGTTTTTGGATTTGGATTATAATTTGATTAATGAGTTGTCAATATAATTAAATGCGATAGAGATTTAACTAGGAAATGATTATCATTAATACGAAATCGTTAAGAAAGATGAATGTAGTCACTATGGATAAGATTTCCAAAATAACTTGTTAATATTATTATTATTAAAATATTAATATTTGTGTATTGGATTGAAGTTGACTTTGACGTACAAACTATTGTTAGTCAACTAATACTTATTGAATTGATGGTTTGGTTATGAAATTATTAATTAAATCAATTAATTAGAGTTAATTGGATTTAATACTTAAGTTATGTAATGGAGATTTAATTAATATAATTCTTTTGATGAGATTGTAAATTATCTATATTGAGGTTGACAAGTCTTATGACTTGAATTATGATTTTAGATATTATATGATTGTCAATGATGATAACGATTGAATTAAAGGCTTAAGTTTTAATATTATTTAATTAAGTCTTAATTAAGAACTATTAGAATTTTGAAAGGTCATGGATTGTGCACTTATGAGAATTGATTGATTTAATTGATCATTTTAATTAAGTTATATTTTTCTTATTCGAAGAATGATAATTGGACCTCTTATAATATAATGAATAATGATCATAGAAAAGTTGAAAGGTTAATCAATTAGAATATGGATCATGATTAAATATAAAGGACAATTTAATTAAAGGTCAATGATGATCAATTTAATAAGTAAATACTTATCCTTAAGTTATTCTTAGAATATAATAATGGAAGGATAATGCTATCGGGGGAACAAATGGGTTGACTTGTAGGTCAAATGATGAAACTTAGACATTTAAAGTATACTTGAAAATGAAAACTGAAACCCCTACACTTGAAAATGGAAAAATAAAACTCTACACTTAACTCAACTATGAGATTATAGCAAAACCAAAACATGTGTTTGCATCATGTATTCTATATGCTTCTTGTTTTGGGTTTTGGGTTAACTAGTGATGACCAATCCTAGGTTGTTACCAGAGGCTCAAGGGTTATGAGATGTGTTGGCATGTTGATTTTTATTTGGTCTTGGTCTTTATAAGCCCAACCATGGTAATGTGATCGTATGCTCTATGAAATGTTTGTATTTGTTTATCAGTCTTCATCTGTGAAGCTGAGATGTATATGTATTTGAGACACTTGAGCTAATCATTTTTGAGTCATCGATCAGTTATCCTTGGTTTGTTTTCTAGTCACCATGATGGGACTAAAATGTGAATTTATTCTTGATGATGTCATGTCGTGACATGTTTTGACTCAACCATTTTGGAGTCTTCGATCAGTATGATTTTGAGATATTCTTGGTTGCTTGTTGAGAACCAATGGATGTGATGATTTATTTTGGTTATTGAGAACCAATGGATACTTATGATTATCAGTGATGCCTTCAGTTTCCAATAGAGAACTGTTGTGGTCATGATTTTCTATGGATGTTGCTTAGGAGATTTGATGCTTTTATGCATATTTGATGATTTTATTATGGATATTTGATGCTTATATTGTGGATATTTGATGATTCTTTTTATGGATTATCTTTTGGATTTTCTTTACAGTCGCTTGTACAGGACTGTGGTGATTTATGTTTCCATGAGCATTAGGGTAGGTAATCTACTTGTAGTGTCAGGAAGTGGCTTGCAATGGGGGCCGGGGCCCTAAGTGGCTGCCAAGGTAACTCATTGTAAGTTTGGTTGATAAGTGATAACATTTACACACTAAATGGAGATTAAATGAAATTAAAAAGATAATTGTTTTGGATGTTCTCGCCCATGCCTTGAGCGCTTGTACAGGCTAGGATGGGAGTAGTGAGATGCATGGTTGCGACCTTGCATTCCATAGTATGCCTCGTCAGTATGAGAGGATACTAGTCGTCGCACGAGATCTGTATGGACTCGTGGAGTTTAGCTAACTGCCAGGGTAACTTGTACGAGATAAATGCGATGACACTTTTATGCTTGCAGAGTAGGTTTCCTACATGTCATTGTGTGCCTCTGGGAGGTAGATGTCAGTTGTTTTGTGATTGGAACCTTTGAGTTAGTATACTTTTAGGATTCCTGGACTTGTAGAGATTTATGCTTTGCGTTATTGATATCCTCTTTGGGACTTGAGATTATCTCTTCAGCATGGTGGGAGTGGATCACTTAGGTACCACGCGGTCGGGTGGTAGTGTTTTTATCACTCTTATCATTTGAGATCCGTCGGAGACACCGTGGCTGGAGTATTATTGGTTGGTATTTATCTTCATTATGTTCTTGGATCATTATGATAGATGTTATACCTTATGATAGCTGTATTTATTGGTAGGTTCCTTACATTGATGATTTGCATATGTTAGATGATGATATCTTATGCTTTACTTTGCATGTTAGTAGGATGTTCTAGGAGTGACATTCCTACTATGTTTATAGCCGATGATCTCTTCGATGCTTTGGAATGTTATGCATGGAGGGATGGCTAGGATCCATGATGGTCTAATGATGCTATTTACGGTTGGGAGGAACCGTGCACTTAGTTAGTTATGTTTGTGATATATGGTTATCTTTTATGATGGATGTTTATATCTCATGATGATGATGTATGGTTATGGTTTCATTATGTTATTGCATCATGGATTAATATTAGATGATGATGTACTTTATTTACATGGATGTTTATTCTTTTAAGCTTCTCATACCTTGTAACGTGTATAGTGGATGATTTAGCAATCTAAAATGT
The DNA here is from genome assembly GCA_028749045.1 of Cupressus sempervirens. Classification (NCBI taxonomy): domain Eukaryota; kingdom Viridiplantae; phylum Streptophyta; class Pinopsida; order Cupressales; family Cupressaceae; genus Cupressus; species Cupressus sempervirens. The sequence goes on along the minus strand of CM053791.1, from coordinate 89,584,891 downwards.
AGTTACTAAAATGTACACTTGTATATGGTATAAGAACATTGGATGTATCCTTGTTATTTCATTGTTAAGAATGTGATGTTAGATGAATAGTTATGATTAGAAGTAATTCAACGTTAAGGGATCTTTAAAGAATGTAATCTGTTATGTTATGTTTATTTTCAGTTGAATGTTACTATTGCTTCCGCAAATGTTATGAATGGTTTATCTTTCATGTTTAAAAAAAAAAAAAATTGTTTGGTAAACTTAGTGAAATTCTTTGGATCCCTTGGCGGGGCATTACATTCTTATTCCAAAGATTGGTAACTAGCTCTCTCATAATATAACGAATAATGATCCTTTGATTATGTTGGGAAGTTGAAGTAACATTAAGGAAGAGTTATTCAGTTAGTAACATTGATCTTAGCAAAATAAAGTGAATGATTTTATTAAGTGTCAAATGATTTAATTAGTAAATATTTATCCTTCAGTTATTCTTAGAATATTATTTTAAATAATGAAAGGATAATGTTTTCAAGGGAACAAATGGGTTGACTTGTAGGTCAAATGATTAATCTTATACACTTGAAGTATACTTGCAAATAGAAATTGAAACCTTCACACTCAATTTAACTATGTGATTTTAGTAAACCAAAACATGTGTTTGCATTGTGTTTTCTCTATGCTTCTTGTTTTGGATTTTGGGTTGACTCGTGTTGACCAGTCTTAGGTTGTTACCAAAGGCTCAGGGGTTATGAGACGTGATGGCATGTTGATCTTATTTGGTCTTGATCTTTCTAAACCCAACCATGGTAATGTGATCGTATGCTCTATGAAATGTTTGTATTTACTGATTGTTATTGCTTTTCAGTCTTCATCTGTGAAGTTGAGATGTATTTATATGAGACATTTGACTTAACCATTTTTTGAGTCATCGATCAGTTATCCTTGGATTATTCTTTAGTCACAATGATGGGGCTGAAATGTTGATTTATTTCTTGATGATGGCATGTTGTGACATGTTTTGACTCAACCATTTTGGAGTCTTTGATTAGTATGATTTTGAGATATATTTTGGTTATTGAGAACCAATGGATACTTTTGATTATCAGTGATACCTTCAGTTGCCAATAGAGAACTGTTGTGGTCATGATTTTCTATGGATGCTTTTCAAATGCTCATGGAGATTTGATGCTTTTATTATGAATATTTAATGATTCTTATTGTGGATTATCTTTTGGTATTTCTTTCTAGTTGCTTGTATAGGATTGTGGTGATTTAGGTTATTTATGATTCCATGAGCTTAGGGTAGGTTATCTACTTGTAGTGTCGAGAAGTGGCTTGTAATGGGGGTCAGAGCCCTAAGTGGCTGCCAAGGTAACTCATTGTAAGTTTTGTTAATAAGTGATAACATTTACACTAAATGGGGATTAAATGAACCTAAAAAGATAATTGTTTTGGTTCTCGCCCATGCCTCGAGTGCTTGTATAGACTAGGATGGGAGTAGAGAGAATGCTTGGTTGCGACCTTGCATTCCATAGTATGCCTTGTCAGTATGAGAGGATACTAGTGGCTGCATGAGGATCAGTAGGGACTGGAGTTTAGCTAACTGCCAGGGTAACTTCTACATGATATATGCGATGACACTTTTTTGCTTGCATAGTAGGTTCCTACATGCCATTGTGTGCCTCTGGGATTAGATGTCAATTTGTGATTGGAACCTTTGAGTTAGTATACTTTTAGGATTCTTGGACTTAGAGAGTATTTTCGTGCTACGTGATTTTGATAGCCTATTTGGGATTTGAGATTATCTCCTCAGCACGGTGGGAGTGGACCACTCAGGTTCCACGTAATCGAGTGGTAGTGTATTTCCACTCTTATCATTTGGGATCCATCTGAGACATCGTGGTTGGAGCATTCTTGGTTGGTATTTATCTTCATTCTGATCTTGAAGCATTATGATAGATGATATACCCTATGATGGATGTATTTACTGGTATGTTTCTTATATTGATGATTTGCATATGTTAGATGATGTTATCTTATGCTTTACTTTGCATGTTAGATTTTTTTTTGCATATGATGTAGAATATTTAGGAGTGACATTCCTACTATGTTAATACTAATGATCTCTTCGGTGATTTGGAATGTTATGCATGGAGGGATGGCTAGGATCCGTGATGGTCTAATGATGCTATTTATGGTTGGGAGGAACCATGCACTTAGTTATTTATGTTTGTGATGTATAGTTATCTTTATGATGGATGTTTATATCTTTTATGATGATGTATCATGTATGACATGTGGTTTTATTTACTACACCATGGATTAGTATTGGATGATGATGTTCTCTATTTACATGGATGTTTATTCTTTTAAGCTTTTCATACCCTGTGGCATGTACATCAGATGATTGAGCAATTGGAAATGTAATTTAAGAACTTTGGATGTATCATTGCTAAGGATGTGATGATAGATGAATATATAATTTAGATGTGATACAACATTATGGGATCCTTAAAGAATGTAACCTGTTATGTATGTCATGTTTACTTTCATTTGAATTGTTGTTATTACTTCCGCTATCATGTGGATGGTTTATGTTTCATGTTTAAAAAAAAAATTTGTTGGGAAAACTTAGTGAAATTTTAGATTAATTCTTTGGATCCCTTGGCGGGGCATTACATTCTTCATGTATCGAGTTCACTTGGTTCCTTCATGTGCTAAGCTAGTTTAGCTTGTTCATGTGTCAAGTTGCCTCATTGTTTCTTCATGTACTAAGTTGTGGGTCAACACGTGTTTTCTATTGGGGTTAACATTTTGTGTTAACCATTTTTGTCATTTTGGAGAGTGGCTTTTTTTCTCTTTCCAAAATCACAAAATCACTACTATCTCTTCAACCGAACGTTTAAGAAAATTGCATGCCACATGGTGGATCCTTCTTATGTTGGGTTGCTTTTAGTCAAACTGTAGTCATATTTTTTCTTTATTACCCTTTTCTCTTGCAAAGATATGATGGTCATTAGATCTTGGGGCTTCTTTGAATATTTATTAGTGCATCTTAACAGTCTGTGGTTATGAAGAAGATATGGATCTACAGTTGGGTTTTATTCATCTATTGAGGAGATTTTTGCAGCATCTGAGCTTCTCATATTCAAATGAAGATCTACATCAATGGTTCATAATTTTTTAGGGAAAATCAAATTTATTCCATGTGATTCAACTCTATATTTTCATAGTGTTTTAACTTGTGTTGTATCCCATCCTGCATTTTTTTGATAGCAGTGTGGATTTATTTGTTGCGGCCATGACACATTACAAGGACTATTCTTAATGCTAAATGACATTCTCTAGCCTTTTTTGCATGCCATCTATGAATCTCCATGCCTCATTAATGATTGTAATCATAAAATCTCATGGTATTTGATTTCTTATGGCTAGATGCATTTGCTTTTTACCCTTTTTGTCACTTCTACAACAAATTGTATTTCATGATCAGATTTAGTTCTGATATTCATTTATTTATGCTCTTTGCAACTTGACTCCACCTTTGGTTGGGTTTGAACTTCAAGTGAGATTTGAGTAATGCCTGAACTCTTTAAAAGGTAGTTGTAAATACCTTTTCCAGGTTCTTCTCCATTTGTATTTTTGCAACAACATTATGCTCTGCAATTTTTTCCTTTCATGAATAGAAATCTTAGCTTCTACCTCATCTTGCTAGTGTAATATATTGTGCATTTTATGCCTTGTAATGAATTATTTCCTTGTTTATTCTTTCATGTTCTCATATCATGTGTAGCCTGCTACTAAATTTTGTTATGTGAATGTGTTTCCTTGCAACATTTCAGTAGTTTTACCTTCATGTGAATTCTAAAAGAGTAGATTTGAGCCAAGATCTATTTATTTAGGTGATTTATTCATGTTTTGTACATTTATGGGAAGAGGTCTAACCAATATTTCTATCTTGGTACAACACGCCCTTCCCTTTCTGCATTTTAATTTCAATCTCCTTTTCCCTTTTCCTTCAAAGTGATAGTTAGGTGCATCCTGATAGCAAAGGAAGTCAGCGTTCTTTGGATATTTGACCTTAGAGCACAAGTCCCACACTTGGAGGTCATTTCCATGTTACACAAGGATACTTGAGATGCATTCCCTCAGGCAAGGGTGCAAGATTTTGTGTCAAAAGTTTTTGACCTGCCCTATGGGACAAACAATTTCAGCTACATAAGTCCACTAGAAGCCAATCCAATCTTCATGCATTGAGAATTTGGATGTTATTCTCAGTGAAATCAGCCTTTGGAGGCATTCAATCAAACACCATGGTGACTCTAGTGCACATCTAGTAGTTTCAAGATGAAACAATGCTGGTATGTAAAGACCATTCTTGATCTTTTGTGATTTTCAAATATTTCTATGAAATTATAACTTTTATGAAGCTCTAACCATGGACTTGTTTCATAGAAATGACTACTATCCCCCCCCATATCATGAATATTTTAGTTCTCAACCCTCATATTGTCATTTTCAATCTCAACCTCAAGCTAGTTATAGAAAATAAGCTCAAAATTTTTACTCTCTTCCAACCCCTTCCCCACTAGTCCCAACATCCCCATATAATGAGCTTAAATATATGATGTTGGAATTCCAAAAGAAAATTGATTAGAGGTTTAATGAAAATGCTGAGCAATTGCTAGCTTGTGATAGGTAGCTTGATGAGGTTGCAAGGCAACAAGATCTTGAGAGGCAATAGGAGGAGATGGAATACTAAGCCTATCTCCTCCAACAACAAGAAGAGAGGGAGAAACAAAGAGATTTTGAGGAGAACCTTGCAAAGCAAGTTGCTACAGCAAGAGAGGAGGAAATGAGGCTCTAGTTAGCTCATTTTCAAACCAAGGAAGCAAAGGCAACCCCTTCTCTAAAATATGTCACCCAAAGCTTTTAAGAAGCCCCATCCATTATAAGAGCCTCCTGCTACAACTTCTCCACTCCTTGTGCGAGAAACTTGGTTGGGTCATGAGCCCTCCATACCTATTACTATTTCACACTTTGAGGGTGGACTAGTTGTATGGACTCCTAATGGACCAAATAAGGAGTTTTGGCAGAGTAAGAGCAAGCCCACAAAGCTACCATGGGAGGAGTTGTAACCTGCTAAGGAGGCAAAGGAAGTAGTGGATGAGAAGAAGGAAGAGGATTCAATCCTCTCATCTAAAGAGATTCCCTCATTTTTTGAGGAAGAAGAAGAAGAAAAGATTGTTCCTACCTTTGAGGAACAAGTCATGGCTTTTGAACCTTTGAAAGAAGATGAGGACCTACTACAAGTTGAGCAAGAAGTGAACCATTTTCTACAACAGATAGTCCTCCATGATGTGGAGGATGGAGAAAAGGATCCCAAGGATAGCTCTATCCTTGAGGAGGAACATGCTAATAAGCATGAGGTTGCCCCTCAACCTATGCATGTTATTACAACTATAAAGGAGGAGATCAATGATGAGGATGATCTCTTGGATGAGTTCAATGCTATCTGCTCTTCCATAGATGTTGAGTTATCATCTCCTACATATGAAGAACATGTTCTTCAACAACAACATGAGGAGACTCACACCATACCAATAGCTCCCAAGGAGGTGGTTCATGAGTGGCATGAAGATGATGTGGAGATTTTTTCTTCACAAGAGGAGGAACCACTTCCAAACCAATGGGATACCACCATTGCAGAGCACAACTCGGTCAGGGCTGATTGTCTAGACCATAAGCCATCAAGAGGATGCCCCATAAGGCATCTAGCTCTGCAATGATGCAAGTTGCCCTATTCATGATCATTCTAGAGCATGAGGGTGAGGACCACAATGAGGAGCAAGTTTTTCCTTCTCAAAATCAAGGTGTCCCAGTGCTAGAGAGTAGATTCATTGTCTTCAACATTTGGAAAGAGGTTTTCCATGCAACAACATGTTTATTATGCTTACTAATATTTTTAGCTACCCTCATGCATGGAAGGAGAAATCAACTTGTGAGAAAGGAAAGCTACTTCAACAAGCCAATCAATGACTTTGTTTAAATTTTGCATTGTGAATACTTGCACGTATTAGAGTAGGAGTTTTTTTTTGCTTTCCAAGAAGTGTGGGAGCACATTTGTTCCTTCTTTTTGGAGTTGTTAAGATCTTACCAGAGCTTCCTAGAGTTTTTTTTTGCTAGTTGCAAATTTTTGTGAAGTTGTAGGTGGCATAACACATCAATTCTTGGTAGTGACTTTATGCCCAATGGATTGCTTAAGGGTACTAGTCTATGCTTAGTAGGCTAGCATCCCCTCTGAGTCACCAAGAATGTGAGTCATTTTGACCCCCATTCAACCCATCATTAATAACTGATCTAAGAGATCTTCAATGGGCTAGATTATTTGATGTGGGTTAACACACTTTTTGGTCAAGTTAACAGATTGTGTTAACACGGTTTCTTCATGTGCCAAGTTGGCTTGGTTCCTTCATGTGCCAAGCTACTTTAGCTTGTTCATGTGCTGAGTTCGCTCATTTTTTCTTCATGTGCCAAGTTGCGAGTTAACATGCATTTTTTTCCATGGTTAACATTTTGCGTTAACCATTTTCATCATTTGAGAGAGTGTTTTTTTTGCTCTTTCTGAAATCTCAAAATCACTACTGTCTCTTCAATCGAACATTCAAGAAATGTGCCAACCAACTATTGTATGTCACATGGAAGATCCTTCTTATGTTGGGTTGCTTTTAATTGGATGGTAGTCATATTTTTGCATTACTTCCCTTTGCTCTTGCAAAGATACGATGGTTGTTAGATCTTGGGGCTTCTTTGAATATTTATTGGTTCATCTCAACCATCTATGGTTATGAAGAAGATATGCATCTACAATTGGGTTTTATTCATCTATTGAGGAGATTTTTGCAACATTTGAGCCATTGATATTAAAATTAAGATCTACATCAATGGTTCATACATTTTTGGGGAAAATCAAATTTATTCCACATGGGCCAATTCTATATTTTTGTGGCTGGTTAACTTGCATGTTATCCCATCCCACATTTTTTTTACAGTGGTGCGGATTTATTTTTTGCAACCATGACATGTTACAAGGACTATTCTTTGATGTTGAATGACATTCTCTGGCCTTGTTTGCATGCCATCTATGCATCTCCATGCCTCATTAATGATTGTAATTATCAAATCTCATGGGATTTGACTTCTTATGGCTAGATGCATTTGTTTTTTGCCCTTCCTGTCACTTCTACAGCAGATTGTATTTCATGATTAGATTTAGTTTTGATATTCATTTATTATTACTCTCTATGACTTGACTCCACCTTTGGTTGGGTTTGAACTTCAAGTTAGATTTGAGTTATGCTTGAACTCTTTAAAAGGTAGTTGTAAATACTTTTTCCAAGTTCTTCTTCATTTGTATTTTTGCAGCAACATTATGCTCTACAATTTTTTCCTTTCATGAATAGAAAAATTAGCTTCTACCTCATGTTGCTAGTCTAATATATTGTACATTTTATGCCTTGTATGGAATATTTCCTTGTTTATTCTTTCATGTTCACATATCATGTGTAGCATGTTGTTGAATGCTGTTATGTGAATTTGTTTCCTTGCAACATTTCAGTAGTTTTACCTTCATGTGAATTTTGAAAGAGTAGATTGCAGCCAAGATCTATGTATTTAGGTGATTTATTCATATTTTGTGCAATTATAGGCAGAGTTGCAACCAATATTTCTATCTCGATGTATCACACCCTTTCCCTTTTTGCATTTTAATTTTAGTCTCCTTCTCCCTTTTCCTTCAAAGTGGTAGTTAGGTGCATCCTAATAGTAAATGGAGCCAACCTTCTCTAGATATTTGACCTTAGAGCACAAGTGCCACACTTGGAGGTTATTTCCATGTTACAAAAGGCTATCTAAGATGCATTCCCTTAGGCAATGGTGCAAGCTTTTGTGTCAATAGTAAATTAGGGGTCATTTCCCTAACCAAGGCTACTTAAGAAGCCAAGGTGCATTGCATCACATGTGCTACACAACATATTTTAAATAGTGGTGCAATACAACTCTACTTTGGGGCATTCCTAAGGTAGAATACTTTAGTACAACATACAAAGATTAGTCATAGTGAGATGACAAGTATCAACTAGACATGCAAAATATACATAATTCACATCTATGAAGAATATGAAGTTGAGACAACTACATGTCTTTTGGGATTGTTGTCAAAAAGGGAGAGATTAATAGAAGGAGAAAACATTAAGAAGTCTCAAGATTATAGAGAACATAAAGATTAACCTCAAAGGGAGAGAATCATGAATGAGAACAAACTTATAGAGGGGATTTGGCAACTTGAATGGATGAGAATCAAAATCAAACTAAGGATAATGGTCACTCATGGAAGTGAAATATTTTGGATTGTATGGTAACTAAGTTATTATTAGTACTTTGGATATTTCAGATGTTTCCATCAATGTCAAAGAGGGAGATTGTTGAAAACTTACAATAGGAACAATTGTTGTTTTGTCATTGATGTCAAATCTATGGATGAGACATATTGCAACCTAATATAAATGTCATATCTATTTGATTGATGAAGAGGATTTGAGAGTTACTCATAACTATAGCACCTAGAGGAAAGGCTAAAGTTATGAGAAGGAAGTTAAAATGGATATTTGATTAGATAGACTTTGATAAAGCAAAATAATAGTTTCTGTCAAGAAAGATAAGCCAAGCCAAGAAAAAGAGTAAATTACTAAGGAGTACCAAGTAATACTAGTTTCAACCAAGCCATAGCTAGTTTAGAGAAAATCTAGTATTGATTGATCATTAGCATCAACCAATAAGTTAGTTGATGTCAAGCCAAAAATCTTAAACATCAATCAAGTATTTCAATGTTGACCAAGTGTCAAAATTTAGTGATTGTCGAGTGACGGTAAAAGATCAAATTCAAAGGAATTAAAAGATGAAGCTGACTCAATTGATTTCTTGGGAGATGTAAAACATGTTGAAGATTAAATTAATGAGTTGGATCATTAAATTAAAGATGGTGATTAGGTAAAGACCTAACAGAAGGATTCTAGAGAAGTTTCTAGAGGATGATCAAGAAGTTTTACAAATACATTGAATTGAGTTGAAGATGATCGTAAATCCTAAGATCTATATTGGATGTAGAAAATAGTAAAGCACAAATTGCTTATTTAAAGGGATACTAAACTGAACTTTTGGTGCCATGTCCAGTCAAGCCTAGCCAAGCCCAACCAATGTGTATGAGTGAGTTCATATATGTAGAAAGGTTGATCAGAAGCACACAAGAGTGTGAATGTGAAGCTAGAGGAGAAAGCTTGCAGATGTAATGTTGTTATTGATAAGTGATTTTGAGTAGAAGGCTTAAGTGTTTATGAGAAGAGTAGATTGATTTTTTGAAGGGTGTCCAAGCAGATCAAGATCAGAGATCATAATGAAAGGATTATTAGTGAACCAACATAAGGACTAAACAAAGATCTAAAAAAACAAAAGTGAGTTGTAATCACACAAATCAAAACCTATTATTTTCTTTCTTATCATTGTAAACTGATGCAAGAGCATCTTAGGGTAGTTGGCCTTCCCAAATGATTAAGGGATTTTGGTGGAGTTGAGTGGACCTATTTGGGTCTTGGGTAATTAATTTTCATGTATTTAATAAGTATTCTAAGCCTTTAAAGGAATTTGATATTTAATTTATGTTGGAGATTGACTTATGGTTCTTCAAGGATTTAATGTAACGGATATTTAATTTGTAGCTTACTAGGCTGACTTGTGGCGTAGTTGGGTATAAGTAGGGGGTGTGGTGAAGTATTTAGTCACAATTCATTCATTTTGTGGAGTGAGTCATAATGAGTGTGGGATCTAGCTTGGAGAAGAGCATGGAAGATGGAGTAGCTGAGTGAGTGAAGTTTTCCAAAGTGTGTGGACAGAGCATTGAATGTGAGGCAATTTACACTTGGATCTTAGATAAAGTTTGAGAAGAGCTAGTTCCTATGGCTTGGAAAATAAGGAGATTGTTTGGTGGGCTTGCGAGCACAAGTTAAGATCTTCCTTGGAGGTTTCTACCAGATTGTGGATCTAGACTAGCTAGTTGGATCTTGAGGGAGCTTGTACAATTACTATTGTAATTGCTTATTTATTTAGCTGTAACCCAAATGACCTTATAGTCGAGCATTTTGGATGCAAATCTTATGATTATATTATGAGAATTAGCATTATTTTGGATCTAAAATATGATTTATTATTTATTCTTTTGTTGTGTGGTTATTTATGGGGGATAAGACATCTCCTTTGGGGATTCTCCTTCCTTCCACTACATTAAGTGGTATCAGAGTGAAGGTTGTTCCTAAGAATGTAGATAGATCATCAAAGCTGAGGCAATTTGTACTAGGAACTTGGGAGGACATGTAGATGGATCTATGACTATGAAGATGGAAGGTTGACCTTTTTTGAGAAGATTGATCTATTCATATTTTTTACAGAGGGTTTGCAAAGATCTTAGAAGATGGTTCTGAGAGGAGTTGACCCTAAGGTGATTGTGAATCTTCATGATGTGGTGGAGAAGAGGTTTTTTAAGATGTCCACTCAATTTGAAGCTAGCTTGGTTGATTAAGTTAAGGATGGGGTGAGGAAGGCATTCTGTGGATAATTGTGGAGTTGGAGTCTACTAATTTGGAAGAGAGTATTCTGGTTGGTTAGAAGACTTGTTTGAGAGCGAAGATGGCATCGCAATGTCGAGGTGGAAGAGTTTGGTTTTGTTGATCATGTTGGATCTTGATTTAATAGATTTGAAAATAACTAAGAAACTAGAAAAATACATCTAAGGCTAGAAAATTCCTATGATAGATGCACTTGATTGCCATTCTTGGGCCAACTATAAGGCATAACACCTTCTTCACTTCAAGCTCTGCAATACCTAGGTGGGTTAACCTTAAGGTTCTAATATATGGTATTAGTGTAAATAAACATAAAATCTAAACCTATTAATAGCATATGAAACCCTTATATCTTCTTATACTTATGTAATGACACATGAATGAAATAGCTACAAATCATAACCTATGAACCCATAAGCTAAGTGAGTGTTATTTTTTTTAGCACACTAAAAAACATGAAAAAACAAACTGATTTTGATTAAAATAGTTTGTCCAAATGACCTTCATCTCAACCTGCACCTAATTTAGTGATTAGTGCCTTATCCATTGCAACATAGAGTCACTACTAGTAGGATGACCTAACTTGACTGCCTTACAATTAAGTTTATTAACTAAAATCCCCAAACTCCATTCTTACTAGCATCCCCTCCATACACCTAGAAACCCTATCAAATTATTGAAACATTTACTTAACTCCTTGAATTAAAAGCAACAACAAATCTGATGTACAACTCATCCAAGCTATATTAAATTAAATGAACCTTATTCATTGAATCACAAAGTTAGCAGCATATGAAGAATTAGGAGACAAAATAAGAGAACACAAATAATCCATTGTAAATCCCCTTTTATATTTATCCTTGGAAAGACTGAATACATTAACTAGTAACACTAAATGAAACTCAGCATATGTTACATGATCTATCACCAATTTTCATTATTTCAGAGAAACAATACATGAAATGAACCTAGAACCTTGCACAAGAATGGATGTGTGGCCTTCATAGCTAGAGCTCTACTAAATAGATAGGAAGTAAAACCAACCAATGACTTGGTCTCATAGTAAGAACTAAAACCCTTATAATAGATGAGAAAGAGAAGGATATAGAAGAAGAATGGAATCCCAGATCTAATTTGGAAGTGACATGTGTCCACTTGAATCTACGTTTCTTGTTGTTGTAAACCTCTCTAATCTTTCTACTCATGAGATCTGATTTGGTTTTCATCATTATTTTGTAACAAACCCAAAATATCTTTTCCTCAATGATGAAAAACCCTTCTGTTACTAAAACATTTGAAAAGCATCATGAAATGCAAATGATACCTTGGTTTAGCTGATTTGGAGTTTAAAAAACCCACCCATAACTATATTTTTCTGCCTTTTACATTCACTTAGTTCACCATTTCACTAGAATCAAATTTGAACTGCCTCAACTAAATTAAACTAAAAATTGGGCACCTGAGACAAATCCTTGCATAACTCTAACCAGTGACCTCCTATATAAAAATTGATTTCAGAAATGGATAGCTCATCTCTTGCCAATTCCAATGGTATATTACATTGCATGTTTTAGATGAAAATCATGCCTCTGAAGTCCACTTGAAATTCCATCCCTGGGCTATGAACAGAGTTCAAAATAAAAAAATAAAAATCTTAATTAAATTATTTCAAATCATTGAATATTTTGAAATTCATGATGTGTTGAAAATGGAGCTTTTGATTTTAATATTTTATATAATTTCTCCTTCCAGTAGATCCCAAGTGTCATATTTCCATTCATTGGATTGCTTCCTAGGTGGGCCCCACATCTCCTTATGCACCCATTTGAATCATTTGAATCACACAATGCTATGCTTATACGATATTATGATCAAATCATAACATCATAACTCTCGACTTCTCCTTTCTTGATCCTATGTCAACTCTATTTTCGTAGCATCTTAGACTTCAATTTTGCCATTCTCGAACTCACGATTATCTCTATAACATCGTAACACTCCAAGAATTTCTTGGCATCCATACACTAATCGTACTACCAGAGAACCTTAGCTTGGTGTATATCAAAGCTCCCAATTTTATCTCTTGTGATCTCCTAACATCCTCCATCCTAGCATAACATTGCAAATGGTTGAAATTTCTTTCCCAATCTTATGACCTCATCATAATATCAGAGATCTTCAAACTGCAATTCTTGACCACATGACAAGGGGCTACATCATAATATCTTATGTCCTTTTATACTCCTTGATCTCCTAATTGGAACAGAATCCTAGGCCCTTTCATCTTTCTTCTTCGATCATATGATGAACTCTAGGTTGATGCCATGTGTCATGCCCTAATTGGATAGACTTTGCTTTGTCATTTGACACTCACCACCTAGGTGCCACATGTCACTACTTCACTAGTCCTCTATTTTTCCACATGGCCATCACATCACTATCCATGCCATTACCACATCACTACTAACATCACTAGTTGCCATGTTGCATGGTTATCCTCCTTGCATCTTCTCTTTGGTGACATGGTGACAATCATCTGATCTACCATGCATTGCCATCTAGTCTGTTCTTGGGTTCCACATCATTTGATGATGGCAGCATATTTGTTCAAAATTTATTCCCCTCCATCTAACTAGCAACAAAGTGGGCCCCTCACACAAGGTTGTGGCTTCAAAAGTTGTGTGTCTTTTAAGACAAGTTATAAGGTGTGCATTCATACTTTTGAACCCATTGAAAAACATCTCCACAAGGAATGTGGGATAAAACTTTGAGGATTCCTACTCTAAAAACTCCATGTAACCTCCAATGTAGCATGTGGTTCTTACATCTATACAAAACTTTGATACTTGCTGCTCTAAACTCTGTGATGTTGAACAATGGAAGAGATATGGAGGGGCTAAACAAAGTTAACAATGTCAATATTGGAAGGAAAAGGACTTGAAACCTACAACTTTCAGATTGGTGAGGTTTCCATTTACTCTTTGCAACCTTTTCATTATTGCCATTCTAAACATTACGATGGCCTTCATGTTTTCATGCACATCTTGGTATTTTTCTAATGTTGACTAGCTTATTAATGGAAATTGAATTCATGGTGTCACCTTTGGAGTTGGTCCCACCATGTTTTTTTTGTGGCAGTTGCTATGTCACATGTGATTAAAACCTTGTAACTTCTAGTTGTGAGATAGCAACTACCATTGATCTTCAAAAGATCTGATGGTGTGGATGATCAAGAATATATTACTAGGTCCCATGTGTAGAACTCCTTTGGTCACTATGTTGCATGTAGTAAACTTCATGCAAATTTTTATAATGACGATGCAACTACCGTGGATCTTAAAAGGATCTAACGGTAAGGAACATTTGAGAGACTTATGAAACAAAGTAAAAGGTCTTTAAAAGGTTCTCAAGAAATATATTTTATTTCAAAATGATTTTCCTACTCAATTTAAAAGGTAAAGGCATACAACCTAAAGGACTTGATTAGGGCACAAATCCTTCTTTAATTAGGGATTTTCTTAGGTTTAATCAATTTTGAAAATACCAAACCCTAATTTTCATATAAGAACTAGGAATTCATCGCAAAACTTTACCAACATATTAGTTTGTGGAGTCTTATATAGAACCTGTAGAGCAACTGGAGGCTATTGCTAAGGATATTCCTAATCTTGTTAGTGTTGGGATGGATATTGATTTTCATGATCAATTGGTTGATTCTTCCATCGAGATTGCAGAGCACTTGGTTGTGGGTGATATAGTTGTTGTTGGTGATGAGTTATGTGTTATAGAGCATCTTGTTGTGAGCAATGAGATGGTTGGTGTTAAGAGTTTGACATATGTTGTTGAGGGTTTACATATTGTTGCTGATATGAAGTTTTTTGTTGTTGGTGGTGTGGATTCACTAGTTCTTGATGTGGATGAGTGTTTTCTAATGAAGCATTATGTTCAATTTGTTCTTGGGAGTGAGCATGTTGATTGGATGGTTGCAATTCTAGTGTTTGATAGAGTAATGTAGATGTGGATGATTTATATGTTGGTTTTCTTGTTCCTATTGGAGTGGAAGCCTTTGGTGAAGATTAAGATAGTTGTGGATTTTTTCATCGAGCATCAAAGTGTGTGACACACTTTTCTTTTCGTACCTAGGGAGTCTTATGCAGGAGCATCCTAGGGTAGTTGGCCATCCCACATGATTAAGGAATTTTAGTGGAGTTGAGTAAAGCTATTTGGGTCTTGGGTAATTATTTTTGATGTATTTAATAAGTATTGTAATCCTTTAAATTTATTTGGTATTTAATTTTTGTTGGAGGTCAACTTGTGTCTCTTCAAGGATTTAATGTAAGGGATATTTAATTTGTAGCTTACTAGGTTGACTTGTGGCTTAGTTGGGTATAAGTAGGGGGTGTGGTGAAAGTCTTTAGCCATTACTCATTCATTTAGTAGAGTGATTCATAATAAGTGTGTGATCCATCTTGGAGAAGAGCATGGAAGATGGAGTAGCTGAGTGAGTGAATTTTTCTAGAATGTCGAATGTGAGGCAATTCACACCTGGATCTTGGAGAAAGTTTGAGAAGAGTTAGTAGCTACGACTTGGAAAATAAGAAGATTTCTTGGTGGGCTTGCAAGCATAAGTTAAGATCTTCCTTGGATATTTCTACCAAACTGTGGCTCTGGACTAGCTAGTGTTTGGGTTGGATCTTGAGGGATCTTGCAGAATTACTATTATAATTTCTTATGTATTTGGTCGTAACCTGGAAGGCCTTATAGTCGAGCATGTTGGATGTGAATCTTATGATTATATTATGAGAATTAGAATTATTTTGGATCTAAATATATGTGTTATTATTTATTCTTTTTCTGTGTGGTTATTTTTTGGGGACTAGGACATCTCCTTTTGGGATTCTCCTGCCTTGCACTACATCATAAATGGTTTGTATTGAAATCCTTTTAATAGATGTTGACCTAACAATCATGGAAGACTTAAAAACCTTTGTAAATCCTTTAAATAGGTGACATTCTAAATGGAATAATCAAAGTCCTCTTACAAGGCCACTCCTAGTAGGGTGTTTAAATCCTCTAACTAGATCACATTTAACAAGGTGTATTGTAAACCTTTAACAGGGCTAGCTCCTAACATATCTCACTTCGGAAGAGTAAAAAAGAGTGACATATTGTAAGTGGTTTTTCCCTAATTGGATTTCCACATAAAATCCTAGTGTCAAACTATGATGAATTTCTTATGAATGTTTTACATGTGATGATATTTTTCATTATTCAATGCAAGTTAAGTTTATGACATTTTTACAGTATAGACTGAGAAACAACAAGTCAAGTAGGATTAGCTAAACATTAATGTGTTTATTGTTTAATAGTTCAAGTGGTACATATAGAACTTGAATAATTGATTCACCTCCCTCTCAATTATTCTAAACATTTCTAACACATCGAACATGCAAATTATTTCCTTCAGCAACACATTTCCTCATTTCCTTTAAATGAGCATCTAATACTGTCATATCACTTCTGATGTTGTCACATACTATGTTGAAAAGTCTTGCATCATGTTCTTCTTGTATCTTTATTCTCACCACCTCTTCCAAAGTATAATAGTACTTGTCAAATTCCTTTATAATTTTTTTAGCTTTATTTTCAATAGTTTAATCATTTATGTGTACTAGGAAGGGTAAAGTACTATCTGACTTTTCAATAGTTTGTTCAAGAAATCTCTATGCATTTTTTCTTATCTTACCAAATTGTTCTACTATTTTCCCAATAGAAAATATTGATAAGTAAATGTATTTATGAATGTCCATGTTTCCATCAAACATATTTGTAACATCCCTTGGCAAATCTGAAAAAATAATGCTTCAAAAGGTGATTTTGAAGTACTGGTTGGAGTAGTGTCAGATGCCTTAGGAGGGGATTGCAAAAATGTGAGTAACCTTTCCTAATTTATTTCATATTCCTTTTGATTTGAAGTTTTAGTCTATTATTTAGTTTCATTTTTTGATGTCTTTATGTCCATCATATCATATTTTTGTTGACCTTTTTCTACCTTTCATTCTTTCTTTTCTACTTGTCCTCCCTAACTTTGCACTAGAGAACTAGTGTTTGTGCTCTCAACTATGGGTGCTAATGCTTCCAAGATTTGATATGTCCAATTAAAAAATATTCCTTTTAATTTTTTATTTTTTTTGGGTAAACACTTTGACCTAGAGCTATGAACTAGTGAGGCCACAAACGGGGACCTCATCCCCATTAGATTTGAACCTTGATGGGAAGGCTAACAACTCAACAAAATCATCACAAAATGCCACTACTGGAAAAATATTCCTTTTAATTATTCTTCACTTTGGTAAACATTTATTTCCTTTTCAGTGTGCTTTTTCTCATCATCTTTTTTATCTTCACTACTAGACTAGTCTTCAACACTATCACTAACCAAATTGCCAAAAAAAAATATAAATAATACTTAAAAGGATACACTATTGTATCAATAGTAATTTGTACACCATCTATGAACATTTATGCATCATCTATCTAATTTATAGTAACAAAATCGACCTCTGTATCTATGACTGAAATACATGGCTATGGCATCTCATATACTACTACTCTGGTGATTACAAAACATCAGGCTCAAACAACACTTGGTAGACTACATTTTCTATCTCTTCCATTACTTCTTAACAAATTCTACCCATTATTTTTGTTGCTCTCATTTTTCTCTCAAAAATGGATTTAACTTTTTCTTGATCCTTTCTAACTGCTCATCATTATCTACAATACAATATTTATGAATGGGTAGCTATCTTAACTTCTCCTCTTCTACTACTCTATGTCTTTATTTTTTCAATCTCTCATACATATCATTAGGAAAATTTCCATGTAAACTAATAAGGGGTGTCTTAAATTTGATTATGTACTAAATAATTGGTATATCTAGGTTCATCTTTTGATTGGCATCATTATAGTCATAAAATTGTTTTAACTTTGTTAATTTAACTTCATTTATGATCATTTTACCCATCTTACCAATTTTTGGCCTCCTCTTCCTCTTCTTGTTGTCACTTCTTTTCTCTTGGTGATCTTCCTTTGTCTTAGGCATTGATACTTGCCCTCTCATTCTAGGTACCTCTACTAATGTAATATTTTCTTCACTCTGATTCTTTTTCCCTTTTTAGACAATTTCAATCTTGGGCTTCTTTTTTGGTCCAACTGAAATAACCATTGACTTCTTATGTTCCTCTTCTTGTTCTTGTCCAATCTTTGTCTTCAAAATGACTAGTGGTCAAGTATACAATAAAACTAGTGTGCTAAGGATATGCAACTAGGATTAAATATCCATAGAATAATAACAAAGAAAACATATATGATAAACCATAAAAGAAACCAAATACACATAATGCAAAACTTGAATATCTATGTAGCTTCCTTCATGTGTCGATGTAATTGTGATTATGGATATGTTCTTAATGGTATACTCAATGCTTCAATAATGGATGATCATGGATGGATGCATGGAAATTTTAATATTGCAAATAGTGCTTTGAAAGTAATTAGCTCTCATAATGGAAGGTGGATGATTTGTCAGGAGAAAATGGTTTAATTTACAGGCAATTGGGTGATGAAGAGATAAGAATTGTTGATGGATAGTTAATTGAGTGAGGTGTGAGATAGGATTCCATTGACTAGGATAGGTGCAAGAGATGAACTTTTGTGTTTGGAGGTGGAAGAGGGAGATGTGGTAGGATAGTGGACTTGGGCTTGTGTCATAGGGAATAAATCATGTCTTAGTTCAAGCAAGTGATCTAAAGAGGGATTTTAGACATGGAAGAGGATGTGATGTATTTTAGTTAAGGTGGGTGAGGTGGATTAGTTAACTAGATGATTTGGGAGGTAGATATATTTGTTAGATAAAAGTTGGTGGGTGAGTTTAATTAAATAAATGAATTATTTAATTAAAAGGGGAATCACTAGTGCAAGGGTTGAGTTTGGCTAACTACTAGGTTGAAAGGTTAATTTGTGGTTAGAGGGATTTAGTTAATTAAATTAATTAAATAGAGAGGGGTTTTGGATTTAAATTAAACGGGTTATGCATTTATTTAATTTAATAGAGGAAGGGGAATTTGATTAATAAAGTATACTATCGGTTGTCAATTAATTTATTAATTGGGCTATAATTAATTAATTGAATTGATTAATTAGGGAATAATAATAAAATAATTAAATATTAAATATTAAATAAAAATATTCTTTAGAAGATGACTAAATTTGATTACAAATTTATGTGATCAGATTTAGGTGTCTACATTTTGCCCCTCTTCGACGTAGTGTTGGTACAACACTATTATGAAGATGTTTTAAAATAGTAGGCTACATGAAGAAGATTTTTTAAGAAATTGGATTGTCATAATCTTGAGAAAAGGTTGTAGTATGTGATGACCCCTCAAGAAGGCAGTGGGGAGAGAAAGTGAGGCTTGACAACATCTCTAATTGTAAAAAAGGTGGGGATAGATCAGTTCACAATTTAGACATATTTGCGAGATAGGATGGAGGACATGTGGGATGAATGGGGGATTTTAAATTTAAATTGAACCTTTAGGATGTAGTGGATAAATGGGTGGAATTTTGGAAACTTTATAGGATTTTTTTTGGGATTTTTTGATAGGATTCAAGATAGGATAATGATGTAATAGATGTTGATAGGATGATTTTCATAGGGATTTTTGAAAACTCTTTCCGTTGTTTCCTTTTTGTGAAATGGGGGAATGAGATGAAATGCATTTGAAGCTTTGAGTGTGGGATTCTCCATGAGGAGGACCACTATGTAGTTGAGCACTTAATTTAATATAACAATATCAGGGACTTGCCAAGGTTACCAAGAACATCAAGGCCTAATGAGAATCAAAGTGGAAACAACACTATGTAACCCACAAACAACTGATATTTCCCAAGTGCACCATGTAACCATAAATGATCATATTATTGTATGTGCAATTGTTATACCTAACTGACTCACAGGAAGAAAAGAAAAACAAATGAAAGACTGATCAAGACTTTGTTCTTTGATTGCCCCATTCACAACACATAATGATATGAATGATCATAGCAACATTGAGGAGGGGATAACCAAATTTATTGGAAAAGATAACCAAGAACCAAAAATTGAAATCCAACATTGAAGAAAGAGTAAATTGACAAAAAAAAATGTGTGCCACAGAGATTGATACGAGTTGATACTAATGGACCCAATTCTAATGAGAGGAAAGATATATCTTAAAAGGAATTATCAATAGCACCTAATGCCTAGATTCAATAGAAATCATAAACTTTAAGGACAACACTTTAGTGGCAGAGGATATCTCATAAGGACTTTCTAAAGTGTGAAGCAATAAGAGCTATATGGTGTAATCAGACTAGACTAACATGAAACTAGGTTATGTTCAATGGGACTAACTCATAAGTAGAAGGTATAAATAAACAAATGATTGCTCAAGACTTTTATCTTTGATTGCCCCATTCACAACACACCATTATATGAATGATCATGTTGAATTTGAGGAGGGGATAAACAAATTTCTTAGGAAAGATTATTAAGAAAACAAAATTGAAATCCAACATTGAAAGAAAGATTAAATCGACAAAAAAAACCATTTTATAGAGAGATTGTTAGGACTCAATACTAACAGACCCAAGTCTAACAAGAGGAAAGATGTATCCTACATGGACTAATCATGTATCTATGATTAGTGATTTATATGAGAGATGGTATGTACAATGGAACTGGCAAAGATATTTACAAGGATGATATTGTGTAGGGGCTATTTACAAGGTGGGAAAGGGTTTGGGGTTGTTGATGGCAGTGTAAAGAAATGCATGGTGATGCCCCAATCAAGTTAAAAAGCCAAGATGCACTAATGGTAGATAGGGTGATGTGGCCAATGAGAATGATATACCTCAAAATAAGCCAAGGATTGGAAAGGATGCATCCCAACGATGATGATTTGATTTTGATCAAATATTTCAACAAGGCTAGAAAAAAGACTAATGGTGTGAATGGATGAGTTTATTGATGCACAATTTTAAATAGCTAGATGGGAAGAATGGGATGGTATATGTGATGGTAGATTGATAGGAGCTTTAAGATATTAATGAATGGTATTGGGTTGCATGGGGATAACATAGAGCTAAGTACCAATGATAAGGGATATGTCAGGTGATGAAAATATGGAGAAGATTTTGAGAGGCAAAAAGTATGATGAAAGGAAGATTTTGGGGAATGTGGTAAGATAGGGATTGGAAGATGAAGATGGAAATGAAACAAGAACAAGAAGATGAAAGGTAGGTAGGAAAGGGTTTCCAAGGATTACAATGCCCCTAATTATAATATTGCATGCATGAGGAGGACTTAATAGGGGTATGATAGGATGGAAGATAGGGCAACAATAAGATGAGGGAGGTAGATAGAGGATAACTAAGATGGATGGGTGAAGCTAAATGAAAGGAGGAGGATGGATTATATGGAAGGAAGAATGGGTGGATAAAGGATAGGGGGATACACATTGTAGTGGTAGAATGAGTGTCAAAAGATTACCAAAAGCATGTATATATGGTGGTCACTTTTTTTATTTTTTATTTTCTAGTCAAGATCTAGAGGATGGAGGAGGTGAAATGGATAAGCTATAGTAGGTATGGTATGAAGATGAGATGAGTATGGTGGGTAGAATAACTTTCCCCCAAGTGTGAAAAGCATTTGAATAGAAGAAATACACATGATTCTTTTTTACCAAGTTTTCAATATGGTATTTATCCAAGGCACTTGTTTCCCAAGTTTTCACCATTGGAGGATTTCTTTTTTGAATCTTTTTTTTTTTTAATTTTCTTTTTTGGATGGATTTTATGGACTCAAGCATAAATTTTGATATGGAGGTAATAGGAGCCCATTTCGAGTTATTAATGGATGTTGTTACAACCTTATTTAGGATGGGGGGGTTATGCAAAGGACTAGATTAGATGGTTTGGATGGGGAGTGAGTGTAGGATAAGGGATGTGGACATGGTAAGAAGTTTTTGGATGGCATGATTGTAAATGATTAGGAGAGGGGGATGTTATAAGGGCCAATCTTAGCATGTGTTGTGAGGGGTGTGAAAAGAGTGTATGGTAGATGTGGGTATTATGAAAGAGTTATGGGAGTGCATTTTGGGACATAAGGACCCAAAATGGATTTAGGATATGGAAGGAGGAATTACTAGCTAGTGGATTAGCAACTTTGGATCTCATCGTGCATTTTTCTTTTGAATGCACTTCATATTTTTTATTTGGGGTTCATATGGGTTTTTCTTTTCCTTTAATGGGCCTTTGTGGCATTTGGATATTAGTACATTTCTTGATTGGATTTTTATTTGTTTGAGTATGTATTTTGGTGTAGACATAGAAATCTTTAGGATATTATGGATAGTTAGCTCTATGTATTTTTAATTTGGGATCCACATTACTATGGTCTATTGAATGTATTATAATGGGAGGATGTGAGATGGTACGCATGGGTATGTGCCTTTGTTG
The DNA here is from genome assembly GCA_028749045.1 of Cupressus sempervirens. Classification (NCBI taxonomy): domain Eukaryota; kingdom Viridiplantae; phylum Streptophyta; class Pinopsida; order Cupressales; family Cupressaceae; genus Cupressus; species Cupressus sempervirens. The sequence goes on along the minus strand of CM053791.1, from coordinate 89,562,674 downwards.
ATCATGATTGGGAATGTAAGGAGAGGGATATTAATTATGGATGATAGGTGTATGGGTTTGGTAGATGGGGGATGGGGTAGGATAAGATTGGGAGGTGAGATTTTGGGATGCATGACCCTAAAATGGATTTGGTATGTGGAGGATGTGAAATGGTAGATCTTTCTATACATTCACCTAAAATGGATTTAGAGGATGAAGGAATATGTTAAGTTGTTCTAGGTTGTAATGATGGAGGAGGGGGAATGAAATTAAATGTATTGGAGGAACAATGGGAATATGAGAGATGGGTTTAGAAGGGTGCTTGGATTTGGGCATAGTGTACCAACATTTTTGGATATACATCCAAATCCATCAGAACATGGATGTTCTTTTACATGGATGGGCTCCATGTTACCTTTCTCATGTGGTCCTAAACCTTTATCTTGATAATTCCTTTTTTTGAGAAAACCAGAGTAGGATACTTCTTATTTAGAGAACAAGTTGTGAGTCAATTAGTAGGTGCACTACAAATGGTGGATATGGAATTTATTTCTTTTGTTACAAGTGGAACACCATGGGTGAATGTAAGTGAACCCAAGGGGTAGAGGGAAAGTGGTTAGATAGTTTGGATGAGTGGTAATAAAGTATAATGAAGTGGGGGAGATGGAAGGATAAGATCTTTATTTGGATGGTGTTGTGGTTCCACAATGCACACCCCACTCCTCCTAGGAGGAACGGGGACCCCCTAAATTATTTTTCAGATCTTAGGATCATAATATGAGATTCAAGAAAATTATTAGGGTCTTACTTAGTCCCCTTATTCACATCTATGGTCCTCCCTGGGGAGCCCAATTTTTAAGATATATGTTCTTTGAAAAGGTCAAAGTCAAAAGTCAAAAAATCCAAATAATAATAATAATTAATTAAATTTACGAATCAAAATATCTACCCTACTACACAAGTGCACATCACACTTTGGTGATGCACTAATGCAGAGCTGCACACTGATACACCACTAAAGGTGAGAGGGGTTATATAAATTCCCACCCCCTCCCATCTCCTCACTTCCCCTTTGCGATCATTGTAGCTCTTGTTCTCTACACCTCCTTCCTTCACAAATCACTACAGACTTTACAACTATACACCAAGCTAGGTATGCTCATTATCTCCTTTCGTCTTGCTCTACATCATACAAAAGGAAAGGATGGTGTGCACTAGTGCACCTAATCTGGTGCACAAGTGTGCACCACCAATCCCTGTCAAAACTAACATATACTAAGCAAAACATGAAACATAAGATAGTGGGTGCGCACTAGCGCATCCAACTTGGTGTGTAGATGTGCACCCCACATGTGTGCAATAACAAAAAACTCAACACTTGCAAAAAGTAAGGGGTGCACAGTAGTACACTAGGCTTGGTGTACTCCTACGTACCCCCCTTTGATACACAAAAGTCCAAAGGGGTGCGCACTTGTGCAGCCAATTTGGTGTGCTACTACGCACCCCCAAACACCCACCTCTATATGCAAAAGACTTAGACTTCAAAAAAAAAAAAATGTTTGGTGCACATTTGCACACCTAACTTGGTGTGCAAGTGCACACCAAATCTCAACGCTAAAAAATGAAAAATTGTTCACATTTGCGCACCTAATTTGGTGTGAAAATATGCACCCATAACACAAGAAAAATATCGATCAAGGTGCACACTTGCATACCTGATTTAGTGTGCAACTGTGCACCTTATATTTTATATTTTATTTTATAGAAAAGACGTATATGGGCATTTTTTTGTTTTTTGCATTTAACTTTTTGGTTTTTTTTGGATGAGACTAAATGTTATCATAACCTTCCCATTCTTGGCTTTGAACTAATGGATGCCTTCCTTTTCTTGTGTAGATATAATGGCATCTTCATTTGGTGAGAAAATGGCACCAAAGCTTGTGGTGTTCAAGCTCTAAGGTGTCCCATCAAAATCAAGATTCTAGGATGATTACTTAGAAATTAAGGATACAAACTTGGGGCACACTGATATGGGAGATTTCCTTAGGCTATGCGACAAGCCCCAAGGAGACATCAGCTTTGGTATCTACATTAATCTGATTAGGGTTGGTGAATGCAGCTTTACACCCAACATTAGTGTAATCCTCAAAGTTAATCATGACATTGGCACAACACTTTGTTCCTAAGCAAAGGGCGTTGAAGAGCATGAATAGAGAAGTTGTCCTTGACCTGTGACTCGACAAAATTAAAAGGGTCTTTCAGCTCCCTAGGGCAGATTAATTCATCAGACTCACTAATCAGGCAGTTGAAAGATGGTATAGGGAACACCTAAAAGAGGCAACATATATCATTCAATCTTCCTATCTCATTGAGAAGACTCCTCTAGGGAAGATAACAAGAAAAGTGGTTATGACAAGGGGGTATATGAAGGAAGATATTGGATACTCTATTATTCTTTTGAGTAGAGTGATGGGTCTACTAGCAGTTCAGCACATAAATGTTTTCATGGTAAACTTTATTGAAACTATTAAGATAGCTAGGATTCCACTTGACTGGGCCACCACATTGAGCAAAAAATTATGTGAACAATTGGAGGTAGTCAAGGACACGAAGAAGTTCTACATGACTTCATATTTGGTATATTTGTTAGCTACTAGGGCAGAAAACTATCTCGGGTTATATAAAAGAGGCAGCATGTAGGATCCCAATGCCTGGCCTTATATTGTCTACCCTCAATTGGTGAAGAAGAAGCTCTTGAGATGGATAAAGGAATAAAGAATCAAGAATGATGCATTCATATTTTCTATCATCTGATTCATAGAGGGAGACTATGCAAAAAGATTATCTGATGATGCAGTAGCACAAATAACAGCTCTCACTATTAGGACCATATCAAGTGAAGTGAAAATAGGATATTCTATCTTTTGAATGGGAATGGGAACAATATCCCCTTAAGGTGTACAATTCTCCTAGGCCTTGTTTTGACAATATTGAGAAAGTTTAGAGTCTAGCAGGTAGGGAATTTACACATGAAGAGGCTACGAAGATCATTGGATGAATGCAAAAAACAACTACAATGTGTGTATCAGGGACTATTGTAGGATGACTTTTTATTTAGCTAAGAAGGCTTTAAAAATAAGCATTCTTGAAGAGATATTGCAACAAGATTCAGGGGAGCTACTGGACCCTCTATTCAACATGGACAAAATTGCAGAGAGACCCATAATGAATGCTGAGGTTGATAGAGAGGAGAGTAATGATATTAATCATCAGCAAGGCATGTAATTCAGATGACATAGGATTAGATCAAGAAAACATTCCAACTTGATCCAATACCTAACATAGTGGTTTGTCACGCATAAGTCCATCAAAAAAAAAGGTAGAGGGAAGAAGGTTATTATTCCTACCTTTGTAGCCCAGTCACCAATAAGGCTAGAAATGGTATACCAACTTGACCACCCAATTGGATACTATCACCCTCCAGAGAGGGAAGAAAAGGGAAAAAGAAAGAGGAGTTATCCTTAAAGGGCTGGAACAAAAGAGGGTGAAGTACATGCACCTCCTTAGTAGTAGGAAGGAGATGTGTAGGATTCAGAACACAGTGGGGCTTCTCAAGACCATCTAGACCCTCAATTGCCACCAGTTGTGCCCAACTAGATAGAGGGTGAAATCCAACAAGTCTCTCCTCTTCTGTAGGCAAAACTAGCACCCCCTTCCACCTCTAAGAAATAGAAGAAGATCAAGATCCCAATGAAGAAGAGACAAAGGGTGATTAGAAGGATGGTTCCTTTCCCATCTATCCTAGAACTTATTCCCAAGGGAGAAGAAGAAGAAGAAGAGGAAGGTGAGGAAGAGGATGTGCCCATAAAAATAAGAACCTAGTTAACCAGAGCCATGGAAATGGAAAGGAGAAGAAGTTCCATGGTGACACCACCATCCACACCAAAGGAACCTTTGGAAGTAAATTCTTCAGAAGATGAAGTACAATAATGGGTGGATGAGTAGAGTAAATACAACAATGACATATTTAAGATGTCAAACTTTGATTTTATGCCCATGGGAATAGAATTGATTAGAGATAAGATCAGGGATATCGTGACAGCTGAACCCCAACATGAGGACAAGATGAAAATGCTGCTAGAATCACAAGGTCCTTATCTTACTCCCTCATCTCCACTTCAAGTCATGGTGATGGATAAAGGATTTGTTACTCCTTTGACTCCAAGTTTCGAAGAAGAACAAGTTCAAAAGGAGCATTGACAAGAGGAGAATCCACAACAAATGGCTATTGATGAAGTGTCAAAAGAGGGACAAATGGTTGAATATTCTCAACCAGCCTCCCAGGACATTGAGGTGCAAACTATAGGATCCATGGAAATAGAGACCACAGAAGGAGAACCTTGAAAAAGAGAAAGAACTTCGGAGAGGATTGATAAGGGAAAGGAGGTAGCTAAACATACTCCTTCATCCTCAAGAGGTAGGCCTCTAGTTGAATGAATTCCAAGGTGGCTAAGGAAATAAATGATGAGAAACATGAAACCACAATTCTGTGCTGATGAGGAGGATATCATTGAATTGGCTGAGGTCCTAAATAAACTTGAGTCCCCATCACATGAAGCGAGACCATTAGCATTTATCAACAACACTCTAGATAAGGATTTGTTTGCTCAAGTGTTCATCCCTCCTCTTGATGTAGATGCAAAAAGCATGAGCCCACATGATTATCAAATCAAAGAGGTCATGCTTGGGAGGCCCACACTGGATATGACCAAATTGATGATGACCATGGGAATAAAGGAATTTTTCAGAAGCATGGACTAGGACGGGGCTAAACTTAGAACACTTCGAAGGCAAAATGAAATCTTGAGAGGATATCTAGCCAAATTTGTTGGTCCCCTAGATCCAGATCACCCCAAGGAGACTCTAAAAGATGTACTTAGAGAAGGAAGGGGTGTGCATTTGGACCCATTTTTGAAAGCCTATCAACAATGGCAGGAAAGTTTTGAAGAAAAGGGTGTCTTGATCATCCAAAGGAATCTAAAGTTACTACATGCTATGTAGGAGAATGTAAATAAGATGGCAGCAATTTTGAAGCAAGATTTCAATATAATGGATGAAGTACAGGCCTAGAGTAAGTATTTATAGGTTTTGCAAGCCATAAAAGGGTAGGGATATAGGATTTTGGTAGATGCATATACAATGAAAGTGTAGATTTAATTGATGATTGGTTTGAGAAGATATTAGATAGTAGTAAAGTAATGGAAACATTACACACAGAGATCCATTAGCTCAAGGACCAAACTTGAGAGTGAATTTTGGAGGCAGGGAGGCATTATAGTGATGTGTGTCTAGAGATTTTTGAGTATGAGGAACGAGAGAAGTTACTACCAGTGGAAGTAGTAATGGAGAAATTCAGGAAGATTTTTGAAGAAGCTGCTAATGATGAGGACATCTGATAGGCTTTTAGGATAGATGAAGCCTTATTAGAGTTGGATAACAAACTTGACAATTTTGTTGAGACTTGAATTGTGGTAGACAACTATAGACAGAAGGTCAAAGACAAATATGAGGCTTTAGATTTACCACACATGGAAAATATTACTATGATTATAGAGAAATTCAAAGGCAAACATCTAGACATAGCTTTGGGATGAAGGGCAACAAAACCCAGATGCTAGAATTTCACTTTTGACACTCAGTGAAATTTTGAGATTTTTGACCCTTTTGTGGTGCACAGGTTTGTAGGTGCGCAAGTCCACAAGTTCATAGGTTTGCAAGTGTGTAAGTCTACTTTTATAGAGGTGCACTAATAGTTAACTACTATTTCCAAAAATAGAGCTTTCTTTGCATTAGAAATGCATTCTAACGGTAGTTTAACTCCAACAGACGCCCAGTGAAGGATCAACTTCCATTTTTGGTATTTCCAGACACTTCCACTTCGACTAAAGGCTTTCTTACTCTTTCTCCTCTCATAAATTCTTTTTTTTTTTTGACATGTAAAGGCTCGTGCATCCAATTAATAAATATAAAATGAATAGAGTCCTACTAAGCACCGGTTAGATTGTTAGTTTGTATATAATTAGTTTTTTTTATTAAATTAAAAGCATTTTATTGCATGAAGATATCTCTCACTCTCAACACAAATTGAGGAGATGGTTTCTTATAAATACCCCATTGTAATATGTAATGAGGGCTACCATTATTTTGCAATAAAATTATGCTTTTGGTGCTTGCATTTGGAGTGTAGTTATTCTTGCCTAAGTGTGTCGTATTTTTGTGGATATATGTTCATGGAATGTGATTGAGCCAAAAGTTTATTGCTTTGTTTCTCGTTGTGCAATTCATTAATTCTAGTGTTTGCTATAGTTTTACGAATTCTTCTAACTTATCTAGCTTGAGAAGAAATCATTGAATTATACCTGCATAACTTTTTGTCTCACATGAGTGCACTTTCTATGGCCTTGTGATTTGATGAAGGGTGAAATATCATATGATTACTAAGTTTCTCACTTATGATTGCGTCAGTGGAATCAAGGAAGTGTTGCTCCTTCCATTTGTTATTCACCTATTTCTTTGAAAGCTTAACTCACATACGTGTTGTTTTCCATAGCTTATGTCTGTTATGATTTCAATTTAATGTTATTTTCTTTAAAGTTTTGTTATTTTCTTTACTAACCCCCTTATTAGAATATGACTTCATACTAGTTGCATTGTTAGATTGCATTCATAAAAAACATAAAAATACAAAAAATATAGTTCTTTTTTGCGTGTTTTATTTTCAGGTAGTGTGAAGATTCTTAATCTATCTGAAATCAAAATGAACCAGTTAAGGCATCCTCATGAACAAATACATTTATCTTCAACTGAACGGATTCTAGTAAGGTCGCAAGATCACCCAGAACCTTGGAGTTGATTCACAAGATCAACTTTTTAATAGAATATTTTGCAAGAATTCATGCCATTTAGCATCATGCATAATGGCAACTCAACAAAAGTGGCACTAGAAGGAGGGCTGCACTTTTGATTCTCAAAAAAGTGGAAAACTTTGCCAAAGTTTCAAAATTTTGCACTTTTGCAAAGATCTTCTCTTTCCGCAAGTTCAAATTATTTTTTAAGTTGTTGAGAAATTCAAGTGTACAAGTGCATAGGTCCATATATTCATAGGTTCGTAGGTGTGCAAAATTCTATGGTGCACCTGATTTGTGAGAAAGTGTACTTCTGCAGAGGTGCACTTTTTCTAGAGTTGGTGCAAACTAGATGGTTTTGATCCAGAATTCCCATTTCAATGAGCATTAAGATCTTCACCGAGTGCACACAAGTTTCTTGAGCTTACCCATTTCTACAAACCACACAGTGATAAAGGAATATCCCAAATTCAACCACTTTCATTTGAACTTTCATCATCTTCTTCAACTCCACCTCCACTCCAACCACTTGGTGGACCACCACATCCTTCGATGGCCTTTTTCGCAAATGTTGTAGACTCACCAATAAACTTGAGAGGTGCACTCCATGACCTCCCCAAAAATCCCAAGAAGTTTTTCCCAAGGTTCATTTATAGAGAAACATGAATTGCCAAAGACCACATTAAAGTACTCAAAGAAATTTGCAACCAAAAACAAATTGTGAATGAGGATGTGGTCCTTTGTTTATTCCCCTACTCTTTGGGGGAAGTTTCTTACAATTGGTACATCAACTTGGCACCTGGATGTATTGGAGATTGGGACACTTTTGATAAATTTTTCCTACAACAATTTAAAACTTTTGTTAACCCAATAGTGATACATCAACAATTCATATTGATTAAAAGGGATCCAGTTGAGACAATTTCATGCTTCAATCATCACTTTCATATGGAATATCATAGACTAGAAACACCATATACTATACTAGTTGAAGCAGCCATTGAGATTTATCTGAATGCTATGGACCCTCTTACTGCTATCTTTCTAAGAAGGCTTCTTGTAGCAAATATTGATACATTGGAAAAGGTCTTCGCAGAAGCAATAACTTTCACTAAGCAAGCCAATCCTAATGGAGGAGGATTGATGCTTCCAACCCAAGCTATCATGGCAATGCCAACATACCCAGTTAGAGTACTCATCATGCCTAGTCAATTTGTACCTATGAATCTAGTTCCATTATAATAGACACCCACTCTGTAGAACCCCACTCTGACATATCCAAGGTATGAACCTCCAAAAGTCACTTTCTTTGAACAAAAGGAAATAGTCCCCACTGAAGCAAAAAATAGCTTTATTTCCAAATTTGGTTAGATGAAAAAGACTATGTCACAAATGAACAACGAATTGACTCATCTTAGGTTGTCACAAGGATAGAATAATAACTTCCAAAGAAACAATATTGGTCCTTACAACAACAATTATGGCCAAAATTAGAACAGGAACTTCAATGGGAACAACAACAATGCAAGAAACAATAATGGAGGGAACAACTTTAACCCTCCTGATCGAAACAATGGGTTCTAGAGACAAAACCAATAGTGGAACACTCATTTGAATAATGGAAGTATTCTTATGGATAATAACAATAACAACATTCAGTATGCAGATATCAATCAGTATGATGATGGTCACAATGCACCTAACAACAATGGTTCGTACTATAATGAAAATCAAGAGATAGCTCGAAGCTCATAAGTAAATGACAATACTCACCCTGTACAATTCAATGCTATGTTTTTATAATCCTATGGCTCCATGTAAAATGTGTAGGTGGAACAATTAGCTATTGAGGGGTTTTCATTCCCATTTAGCCAAGAACCTGACCTTCAACATGAAGAGATTTTCACTTGTTGCAATGACAATCGAAATACATACAACTTGAGAATTAGAAAGGAACCTCTAACAAATGGAATTCCTCTAGCACTACAACCAACTCCCCCAATCCAAGGGTGAGCAATAATTTGGCATCAGTTAAACCACCATCTAGAGGACAACAAAATCAGAACCAAGTGAATGTACCAACAATATTGAAAAATCCTACTTGGTCTAGTGAAAAATATAGTGGAGTGGAGGACTTGAAATGAACAAAGGCCAATATGTCCATGTTTGACATGTTTGAAAGCTATCCACAACAAAAAGAGGCACTCATGAAGACTTTGGAACATACAACTACTTCCCACAATGTGAATACTACCCCTCAAAAGATGATGTTGCAACAAGTTAATGTTGCAGAGGCATTGTCCTCTATGTTTAAAGACAAGGTAGAGGTGCCCCCATTTTTTCTCAGTATCATAATATATGGGAAGAATCTTCATAATTGCCTTATTGATTCAGGAGCTTCATGCAATATCATGCCATTATCCATAGCACAAAAGTTAGGGGTTACCCCTCAACCTACCAACCAAATAGTGATATAGTTGGACAAAACAGAGGTGAAAGTCATAGGTGTATTAGAGGATGTGCAGATATAATTAACAATCAACCCATGAATTCAAGATTTCATTGATATACATGTAGTTGATATTCTAGAGATGTATGGATTAATCCTTAGTAGAGAATGGATGAAGTGTCTAAGGGGATGGTTTTTCATAGATTTCACTTAGCTTTGGTTACCATGGAAAGGGCTGAAGAATCAAATCAAAATAGGTGTGGAGCCAAAGCTTAAAAAGATGATCATAGATTATAATGCTCCTAATGAGGTAGCTTTCTTACAAATAGATTTAGGCTCCTATAAGGTGATAGTTTTTGATACAACTTCGACCAAAAAACCAGATGGTCAAGATATGGACTCCATGATTTCAACCCCAAAAGATGAGGTTGTAACACAATTCATAGACCATATGATGGCTAATTTCCAATGTCTAGGAGAAGAAGTTGATCCCAATATCCTCCTCCTTCTAAGATTTTTTCAATTACATAAATTTAGCCATTCGTAGTTTGAATTCCATCATGTCAAGAAGTAGTTGCGAAGGTATTAACACAAATGGTGGGAGTAAAGAAGGTCGATGACCCACAAAATGAACCTATAGAAAACCAAAGTCCTACAAACAAATCTAATTCCATTAAAGAGATTGAAGGGGAAAATAAAGATCTAAATGCATCATATAGTGATACCTCTGTAGACGGTGGAGGTTTGTCTTCTCCTCCACCCATAATGATCAAAGTAAAAAGAAGAATATGGCACATAAAAGGCTAGGGATGGACTTCAATGGTTGTTCATCCTCTACTTAAAGTTGAAGAAATTAAAGAACTAATAGGGGAAATTCAAGGCAAACAAGAAAAGCACACACCTCCTCTATCAGGAATTCACAACAAAGAATCATCAAGTCTACCTCCCAGAAATTACAATGGGTTCCTAAGAAACAATCATTTAAAGCTCAGGTAAAAGATAAATTGAGGATAAATAAACATATGGTTAGGAAACCCAAGGAAAGCCCAATTTGAATGCTTCACTTCGATGGTTCCAAATGCAAATTAGGAGCTGGTGTAGGTATTGAGCTAATTGGTCCAAAAGGTAAGTCTTTCTACGCAACATATAGATTGCAATTTAGATGTACTAACAATGTGGTAGAATACAAAGCATTGATTCAAGAACTTCTCTTTGCACTTGAGAATGGAGTTATGACTCTCATCATTGAAGGAGATTCTCAATTGGTTATTTGATAAGTGAAATCATTGTATTCTTGTAATGATAAGAGATTGCTTGCCTATAGGAAAAGGGTATGGGATCTACAAGATGATTTTGAAGTTTTAAACATAAAGTCTATTCAATGAAGGAAAAACATGGTAGCAGATGTCCTTGCTATTTTAGCAAGTGCATTGCATCCAGTTGAAGGAACAATGTTGAAACAATTTTCAATTGAATTGGTTGTTACTCCTTCTATTCCTAACAATATTACAAACTTCCAAGTTTTTTAGAATGATCAACATATGCTAGAATTCAATATGTGCAATGGCCACTTTAAGGGACAAGAAATAGATGACACCCTGGATGATGCACCTGAGGATGCCACAACTCAAGATGAAGATGGAATCTTGAACTTGAAAACTAATACTATTCCCAAGGGGATGATCAAGTTGGAATGCATTCTTTATCATAATGAATCTACATTTAATAAAAGAACCACTAAAGAAAAGGGTAACAAGGAATGCAATTCATATAGTTTAGGAAAAAAGGAGGATCCCAAGATGGTAAGGATTGGGAAAACATGCAGTTTATAGTAAAGAGAAGACATGCTCAAATTGCTCACAGAATATAAGGATGTCATTGCCTAGAGCTATGAAGAACTGAAGATGTATGATCCTCAAATTATTACACATGATATTCCACTTAAACCTGGTGCCAAACCTTTCCAATAAAGGCAAAGACCCATCAATCCCATCCTCAAGCCTCTAATAATGAAAGAAGTCAAGAAATTGTTGGATGCAAAAATTGTTTTCCCTGTCCATCACTCTACATGGGTGGCTAATTTAGTTCCTGTATGAAAGAAGACCAGAGAGATTTGACTTTGCATAGATTTGCAATTTGAACTTGGAATCTTAGGAGGACAATTACCCATTTCCCTTGCTGGATGAAGTCTTACAAATTGTGAATGGTTTGAAAATGATGTCTTTCTTGGATGGATATTCAGGCTATAATCAAGTAATGGTAGAAGAATAAGATAGACTAGAAACTACCTTTACAACCAAATGGGGAACCTTCACCTAAAGGAGAATGCCATTTGGATTGATTAATGCAGGGGCTACATTTTAGTGGGCCATGGATGAATCTTTTAAGGGATTGATTAATAGATGTATAGTTATCTATATCAATGACTTGACTATCATTTTAAAGGATTGAACTACTCGCATTGTTGATCTAAGACACGTGTTCAATAGGTGTCGTAAATATGGCATATCTCTCAATCCCAAGGAGTGTTCATTTGGGGTCACTAAGGGAAAAATCCTTGTTCATGTCATTTCTAAAGCTGGCATCTCCATTGATCCTGATAGAGTTGAAGCCATTTTGAAGTTATCACCCCCCAATAGTCAGAAGGAAATCAAGTCTTTCTTTGGGAAGATAAATTTTGTGCAAAAATTCATAAGTGGATTTGCAGAGATTGTGCATCCTCTTAATGATTTGCTCAAGAAGGGAGCTAAAATAGAATGGGTTCCTGAGATAAAGAAATCATTTGAGGATATTAAGGTATCCATTTCCACAGCTCCAGTATTGGTAATTCTTGATTACAACCTTCCCTTTAAGATATACTCTTTCACTTTAGAGCATTCGTGCGCAAGGATCTTGACCCAGAAAAAGGAGAAGGAAGATGAAAGACCTATTGCTTTTATGAGTTGCCCACTAAGAAATGATGAGTTGAATTATTCTTATCTCAAAAAACAATCTTTACCTTGGTTAAAGTGGTAAAGAAGTGTTTCCATTACATATTAAGGAGTAAGGTGTATGTTATCATACCTGACCCAATAGTAAAGATGTTGTTGATGCAAAATGAACTTGGTGAAAGGTGAGGTAAATGGATGGAGATACTTCAAGAGTTTGATTTAGAGATCCAACCTATGAAATTTGTTAGCAGTCAAGGATTGTCAAGAATGATAGCTGATAACTAGGTTGGTGATGAAAATAAATTTAAGTTCAAGAAAGAAATAGATACTAAAGATCAAAAGAAAATGATAGTATCTCAAGTTGACATTGGTCAAAGAGTGGTAACAAATGTCTGGTACTAGGGTATTGTTTACTATCTTTGACAAAATTGATGCCCTAGTTGGATGAATAATTCATAATATAGAAGACTTGAAATGAAGTGTGAGTCCTATATTCTGCAAGACAATAAATTGTACAAAAGGAACTATGAAGGGATCTACTTAAAATTCTTAGGATGTGAAGAAGCGAAGGAAGTCTTAGAAAAATTTCATGAAAAGTATGGTACAGGGCATGGTTCGAAAAAATCAACAGCTCATGATTTTAAGATTAGGTTATTTTTGGCCCACAATATTTAAGGACACTTTTGAGCATGTACGCACTTATCACATTTTCCAAACTAGTGCTAATAGAGAATGATACTTGAAAATGTTGCTATAGCCTATATACAAGGTACGCCCTTTCACAAAGTGGGGGCTGGATTTCATTGGTCAAGTTAATCCACCATCATCAATTAGACACAACTACATTCTTGCAACCACTAATTATTGTATGAGATGGAAAAAAGCTAAAGCTTACAGAAATTGCAATGCCAAGGTGGTGATGGATTTCTTGGAGGAACACATTCTCACTAGATTCAGAATGCCATTCGCCCTTGTATGTGATAACGGATCTGCTTTGGCATCAACATTCTTGACTCAATGGGAATTTGAAAATAAGGTAGTCATCAAGTTCTCTTCAAATTATTACCCACAAGTAAATCGGGTAGCAAAAGCTACGAAGAAGAACTTGATCATAGTAATAAGATGATTATTAAATGAGAACCCTAGAGATTGGCATACACAACTCAAATATGCCTTATGGACAGATTGAGTGATTGTTAAAGATGTTTTGGGGACTTCTCCATATTTTCTTATCTACGGACAAGAACTAGTATTCCCACTGAACCTCAGGATTCTTGTTTTGAAATTCATGAGTGGATACACTGAAGATGCTAATAAAGTACAAATTAGATTGGTAAATCTTCTAGAGATGGACGAGAAATAGACAGTTGCATTACAACACATGGCTAAACATCAAGTTGTAGGGAAGAGATGGTTTGACAAGAGAGCCATGATAAAATTCTTCAGGATTTCTGACCTTGTTCTACTTTGGGATAAGGCAAAAGAAAAATTGGGCAGCCATACCACATTTCAACACTTGTGGACTAGTTCTTATCAGATCATGGAAATTCTCAGAGAAAACACTTTTAGACTCTGTTCCTTAAAGGAGGAATTTCTTCCCTTGCTAATAAATGAGCAATTTATGAAGCATTATTTTGAGACCTAAAAGAACCAAAAAATAAAAATAAAAATAGTTAGATCTTATTTTTGCAATTAGTTAGATCTTGTTTTCTGCAAGTGTGTTTATTTTTATTTGTGTGTTTTCTTTCAATTGTGTGTTTCTTTTCAGAGTCTTGTCAGTTCGAGGGGGTAAAGTGCACTTGAGGTTTTATCTTGAGATATTTCACTAACTACTCTTTTGGTTTCAATTTTAGGAAGAGGCTTTTCTTTGTCAAAATATTCAAAAAAATGTGTCTTATATCAACTGAGGAACAAATGTTGCTTGCAGAAGTAGGGAGACTTTCAATCTTAAACTCAAGATTCTAAACCAACGAGCTCTCAACACTTTGTGAACTTAAAAAATGATTGTCTCAAGTGTTTTCCAATTGAGGTTGAAGACAATGAGGGATGATTCAAACCCTAATTGGTTCAAACAAGAGGGATCTTCTCAAAGGATTGCTAAGATCATTGTTTGGTGTGAGACTTCTAAAAATGTTCTAAAAGAGGAATGCAAGGGATGTTTACAAAAGGTTGAATCCAAGAAATGACACTGATGTTCTAGCTACACAGTCTAAGCATAGTCAAGATATAGAAGAAATTAAAAAAGAAAAAGAAAAGAAAAGAAAAGAACGGTGTTAAGATTAAAGGATTCTAAAAGATCTAAAATGGTAAAAGATAAATTTTCAAAATGAAGTATCTTGTTCTAAAACATTACTTCATCGAATAGTGACACTATGAACTACATGGAGCAATTATTAAATTTTTTCCAAAAAATTAAAAGAAAGTGATAGCCCACTAAGAGCACTCAAACTAATTCTCTCATCTAGTCAAGGAAGCAATTGATAAATGATCTTCATGAATATTCTTAATAAATGAGCCAAGAGGGGTGGAAGATTATTTCTGAGTTATCAAAAAACTTAGATAGACTGCATCCTAAGATATTGAAGGGAATGAATACACCAATCGGACATTGAGCTCAAAGGTTTTGGATCCTAAAGTTTTGTCAATGAAGTCACTAGAAATTTGCCTAAAATGTTTGGGTTTTAACTAATGTTTGACACACATTGAAAGAATGTTTGCTGACAAAGAAATGTCTTAGACATTTCTTCATTTTTTTTGAGCTATTTTTTGTGGTTCCACAATGCACGCTTCATTCCTCCTAGGAGGAATGGGGAACCCCTAAATTATTTTTTGAATCTTGGGCTCACAATTTGAGATTCGGTTAAATTATTGGGGTCTTAATTAGTCCCCTTATTCACGTTCGAGGTCCTCCCTGAGGAGCCCAATTTTCAAGATATATGTTCTTTGAAAAGGTCAAAGTCAAAAGTCAAAAAATCAAAAAATAACTAAATTAATAAAACAAATTAATAAAAATTAAAAATTAAATTAAGTTTGTGAACCAGTGCATCTGCCCTATTGCACACGTGCACATTACACTTTGGTGATGTGTCGATGCGCAGTTGTGTAGATGTGCACCGGTGCACCACCAAAGGTGAGTGGGGTTATATAAACCCCCACCCCCTTCAATCTCCTCACTTCATTTCATTTTCCCTTTGTGATTGCTGTAGCTCTTGTTCTTCACACCTCCTTCCTTCACAAATCATTACAGACCTTGCAGCTCCACACCAAGCTAGGTGCACTCATTACCCCCTTTCACCTTGCTCCACATCATACAAAAGGAAAATATAGTGTGCACTAGTGCAAGTAAACTAGTGTGCAAGTACACACCACCAATCCTTGTTGAAACTACCATAAACTAAGAAAAACACAAAAGACAAGAGAGTGGGTGAGCACTAGCACATCTGACTTGGTGCGCAGATTCGCAACCCACATGTATGTAATAACAAAAAACTCAACACTTGCAAAAAGTAAAGGGTGTGCAGTAGTGCACATGGCTTGGTGCGCTCCTACACACCCCCCTCTGCATACATAGAAGACCAAAGGGGTGCGTAAGTTGGTGTGCTATCATGCACCCCCAAACACCCACTTCTATACACAAAAGACTTAGAATTCCAAAAAAAAAAAAAAAATGTTTGGTGTGCATTTGCACACCTAACCTGGTGCACAAGTGTGTATCAAATCTCAATGCCAAAAAATGAAAAAATGATGTGCATTTGTGCACCTAATTTGGTGTGCAAATGTGCACTCATAATAAGAGTAAAATACCAATCAAGGTGCACACTTGCACACTTAGTATGGTGTGTAAGTGTGCACCTTATATTTAAAATATATATATATATATAGAAAAGACAGATATGGGCATTTTTTTCATACATTTAACTTTTTGGTTTTTTCAGATGAGACTAAATGTTATCATAACCTTCCCATTCTTGGTTTTGAACTAATGGATGCCTTCCTTTTCTCATGAAAATATAATGGCATCTTCATCCAATGAAAAAATGGCACTAAAGCCTATGGTGTTCAAGTTCCAAGGTGTCCCACCAAAATCAAGATTCCAGGATGATTACTCAAAAATTAAGGATACAAGCTTGGGCCACACTAGTCTAGGAGAGTTCCTTAGGATATGCAATAAGCTCCAAGGAGAGATCAGCTTTGGTATTTGCATTAATCTAATCAAGGTTGGTGAAACGTAGCTTCACACCCAACATTAATGCAGTCCTCAAAGTTAATCATGACATTGGAACAACACTTTGTTCCTAAGGAAAGGGTGGTGAAGAGCATGACCAAAGAAGTCCTTGACCTCTGACTTGACAACATTGAAAGGGTCTTTCATCTCCCTAGGGCGGATCAATTCATCAAACTCACTTATGAGGTAGCTGAAAGGTGGTATAGGGAACACCTAAAAGAGGCAACATATATCATTCAATCTTCCTATCTCATTGAGAAGACCCCTCTAGGGAAGATAACAAGAAAAGTGGATATGAAAAGGGGGTATATGAAGGAAGATATTGGATACTCTATTATTGTTTTGAGTAGAGTGATGGGTCTACCGAAAGCTAGGCACTTAAATGTTTTCATGGTAAACTTTATTGAGACTATCAAGATGGCTAGGATGCCACTTGACTGGGTCACTACATTGAGCAAAACTTATGTGAACAATTGGAGGCAGTCAAGGACAAGAAGAAGTTTTACATGACTTCATATTTGGTATATCTATTAGCTACTAGGGCAAAAAACTATCTTGGGTTATACAAAAGAGGTAGCATGAAAGATCCCAATGCCTAGCCTTATATTGTCTACCTTCAATTTGTGAAGAATAATCTCTCAAGATAGAGCAAAGAATATAGAATCATGAATGATGCATTAATATTTGCTAGGATTTGATTCATAGAGGGAGACTATACAAAAAGATTATCTGATGATGCAGTAGCATAGATAACAGCTCTCGGGGCCTATTAAATTTAGTTCAAAATATTCATATATCTAAGGGTAGCTAGTGCCATTGTCAACCCAAAGACTCTCCCTAGATATCCTTGTGATAGACTTGTCCTATTGGAGATTGAACAGTAGATTGAATCTACCTATGACATGGTTAGGAGACAATAAAGACCATGTTGGACATGGCCCCTAGTCATAGGACCATACCAAGTGAAGCAAAAATAGGATATTTCATCTTTTGAAAGGGAGTGGGAACAATATCCCCTTGAGGAATACAATTCTCCCAAGCATTGTTTTGACAATATTGGGAAAGTTTAGAATCTAGTGGGCAAGAAATCTTAGCATGAAGAGGCTATTGAAGATCATTGGATGAATGCAACAAATGACTATGATGTCCATATCAAGGACTATTGTAGGATGACTTTGTATTTAGCTAAGAAGGCTTTAAAAAATAAGCATTACTGAAGAGATATTGTAGCAAGATTTTAGGGAGCTATTGGACCCTCTGTTCAACACGGACAAAATTGGTGAGAGACCCATAATGAACATTGAGGTTGATAGAGAGGAGAATGATGATTTTAATCATTGGGCAAGGCATGTCATTAAGATGACACAAGATTGGATCAAGAAACCATTCCAACTTGATCCAATACCTGACATAGTGGTTTTTCATGCACAATCCCACCTAGCCAAAGGTAGAGGGAAGAAGGTTACTATTCCTACCTTTGTGGCCCAATCACCAATAAGGCCAGAAATGGTATACCAACTTGACCACCTAGTTGCATATTATCACCCCTAGAGAGGAAAGGAAAGAGAAGAAGAAAGAGGAGTTATCCTCAAAGGGCCATGTGAAGTACAAGCACCTCCTTAGCAACAAGAAGGATATGTACAAGGATTAGAAAAAATTGGGGCTTCTCAAGACTAGCTAGACCCTCAATTGCCACCAGTTGCACCTAGCCAGATAGAGGGTGAAATCCAACAAGTCTCTCCTCCTCCACAGACTGAACCAACATCCCCTTCCACCTCTAAGAAACAAAAGAAGATCAAGATCCCAATGAAGAAGAGACAAAGGGTGATTAGAAGGATGGTTTCTTTTCCATCTATCCTAGAATCTATTCCTGAGGGAGAAGAAGAAGAAGAAGAGAAATGTGAGGAAGAGGATGTGCCCATACAAAGAAGAACCTGATTAACTAGAGCCACAAAAAAAGAAAGGAGATAAATTTCTACTGTGACACCACCATTTGCCCCAAAGGAACCTTTGGAAGTAACTTCTTTAGAAGATGAAGTACAAAAATGGGTGGATGAGTAGAGTAAAGAGGGTGATGACATATTTAAGATGTTAGACTTTGATTTTATGCCCATGGGAACAAAATTGATTGGGGATAAGATCAGGGATACCCCAACAGCTGAACCCCAACAAGAGGACTGGACACAAATGCCACTAGGATCATAGGGTCCTAATCTTACTCCCTCATCTCCACTACAAGTCACAATGGTGGATAAAGGCTTTTTTACTCCTCTACCTCCAAGTTTTGAAGAAGAATAGGTTGAGAAGGAGCATTCACAAGAGGAGGAGCCAAAAAAAATGGTGACTGATGAAGTGTTGAAAGAGGGACAACTGGTTGAATATTCTCAACCAGCCTCCTAGGAAATTAAGGTGCAAACTATAGGTTCCACAAAAATAGAGACCATATAAGGAGAACCTTCAGAAAGAGAATGAACTCAAGGGAGGAGTGATAAGGGAAAGAAGGTAGCTAAACATACTCCTTCATCCTTTAGAGGCAAGCCTTCAGTTGAAAGGATCCAAGGTGGCTGAGGAAATAAATGATGAGAAACATGAAACCATAATTCTATGTTGATGAGGAGGATATCAGTGAATTGGCCGAGGTCCTGAATAAACTTGATTCCCCATCACATTAAGTGAGACCGTTGGCATTTATCAATAGCACTGAGGATCAAGATTTGTTTGATCAAGTGGCCATCCCTCCTCCTAATTTAGATTTATAAATCTTAAGCCCAAATGATTATCAAATCAAAGAGGTCATTCTTGGGAGGCCCACATTGGATATGACCAGATTGATGGTGATCATGGGGATAAAGGAAGTTTTCAGAAGCATGGACCAGGAAGGGGTTGAACTTAGAACACTTCAAAGGAAAAATGAAATCTTGAGAGGATATCTAGCCGAAGTTGTTGGTCCCCTACATCTTGATCACCCCAAGGAGACTCTAAATGATGTACTCAGAGAAGGGAGGGGTGTGCATTTGGACCCATTTTTTAAAACTTGTTGACAATAGCAGGAAAGTTTTGAAGAAATGGGTGTCTTGATCATCCAAGGGAATTTGAAGTTATTGCATGCTACGTAGGAGAATGTAAATAAGATGGTAGTGATTTTGAAGCAAGATTTTAGTATAATGGATGAAGTACAGGCCTGGAGTAAGGATTTACAGGTTTTTCAAGCCATAAAGGGGCAAAGATATAGGATTTTGTTAGATGTATATACAGTGAAAGAGTTAGATTTCATTGATGATTGGATTGAGAAGATATCAGATAGTAATAAAGTAATGGAAACATTACATGTGGAGATCCACCAGCTCAAGGACCAAGCATGAAAGAAAATTTTGGAGGTAGAGAGGCATTATAGTGCTATGTGTCTAGAGATTTTTGAGGATGAGGAATGAGAGAAGTTAATGCTAGTGGAAGTAGTGGTGGAGAAATGTAGGAAGATTTTGAAGAAGCTACTAATTATGAGGACATATGGTAAGCTTTTAGGATAGAGAAAGCCTTATTAGAGTTGGATACCAATCTTGAGGATTTTGCTAAGACTCAAATTGAGGTAGTAAACTATAGACAAAAGGTCAAAGAAAAATATGAGGCTTTATATTTACTAAAAATGGAAAAGATTATTGAGATTATAGAGAAATTAAAATGAAAACATCCAAACATAGGTTTGGGATGAAGGGCAACAAAACCCAAATGCTAGAATTTCAATTTTGACACTCAATAAAATTTTGAGATTTTGGACCCTTTTGAGGTGTACAAGTTCATAGGTCTGCAAGTTCATAGGTCCATAGGTGTGCAAGTCTACTTTTCTAGAGGTGCACCAACAATTAACTGCCAGTTCCAAAAATAGAGCTTTCCTTGCATTAGAAATGCATTCTAATGATAGTTTAACTTCGAAAGACACCCAGTGAAGGATTAACTTCCATTTTTGGCACTTCCAAAAACTTCCACTTTGACTGAAGGATTTATTATTCTTTCTCCTCTCATAAATTCTTTTTTTTTGACATGTAAAGGCTCATGCATCCAATTAATAAACATAAAATGGATGGAGTCCTACTAAGCACTAGTTAGATTGTTAGTAGTTATATAATTGGTTTGCTTTATTAAATTAAAAGCATTTTATTGCATGAAGATATCTCTCACTCTCAACAAAAATTGAGGAGATGATTTCTTATCAATACTCCATTATAATATGAAATGAGGGCTACCATTATTTTGCAATAAAATTATGCTTTTGGTGCTCACATTTGGAGTGTAGTTATTCTTGCCTAAGTGTGTCATATTTTTGTGGATGTATGTTCATGGAATATGATTGAGCCAAAATTTTATTGCTTTGTTTTTTATTGTGCAATTCATTAATTCTGGTGTTTTCTATGGTTTTACAAATTCCATTGACATATCTATCTTGAGAAGAAATCATCGAATTGTACCTTCATATCTTTTCATCTTGCATGAGCACACTTTTTGTGGCCTTGCAATTTGATGAAGGGTGAATATTCATATGATTACTAAGTTTCTCACCAATGATTGCATTAGTGGAATCAAAGAAGCATTGTTCCTTCTTTCATTGGTTATTCATTGATTTCTTTGAAAGCTTAACTCACAGACATGTTGTATTCCATAGCTTATATCTATTAGGATTTCAATTTCATGTTATTTGCTTTAAAGTTTTGTTATTTGTTTTACTAACCTCGTTGTTAGAATATGACTTCATACTAGTTGCATTGTTAGATTGCATTCATAAAAAACATAAAAATATAATATAATTCTTTTTTGCATGTTTTATTTTGAGGCAGTGTGCAAATTCTTCATCTATCCAAAATCAAAATAAACCAAGAAATTCCTCCTCATGAATAAATACATTTATCTTCAACTAAACAGATTCTAGTAGGTTGCAAGATCACCTAGAACCTTGTAGTTGATTCACAAGATCAACTTTTCAGGAGAGGATTTCACAAGAATTCATGCCATTTAGCATTGTGCATAATGATAGCTCAACAGATGGAAGGAGGGTGATATCTATTGAGATGGAGGAGATGATGACTTCTATGTAGATGGAATGGATGGTAAAAATGGATCACATAGGGGAATAAGTGGTATGGTAGGATCATGAGATCGATTAGTTATTATGGTAGGATCTTGATATGGAGGAGATGATGACTTCCCTTTAGATGGAGTGGATGGTAAAAATGGATCATATAGGGGAATAAGGGGGATGGGAGGATCTTGAAATGGACTAGGTATCATGGTAGGATTTTGATTTATGTTAATAGATATTTCAGCCTGATTTCAGCCAATATCTTGACAAGATTGGTTGGGAGTGGTTGGTGTGATAGGATAGATATTGGTGAACTCTTCAAATGGGGTTAATGGATGGACAATAGTTTCTTCAATGGGGATGGGAAGATGGAGGATGGACTCGTGATGTTCATTAGATGGGGTTTGGATAATTTTAGGAGGAGGATATGTGTATGGGCATTGGAGGGATTAAATGGATGGGATGGTTTCAAAAATGGTATGAGATGAAAGGGGATTTATAAGTGGGGTGGATGAAAGAGTGTGATAGTTGTGGGAGATGATAAAGGAATTATGGGTTTGTGTTATGGAAAGAATTCATCACTAACAACTTCACATGATGGAATTAGATGACATGAGTCATCAAACTTATGAGATGTGTTTTCTATTGGATTCATTGTAAAAATCCTTAGAGACTTGGGTGTTAGATATTGAGGTGGAGGATTGGAAGATGTAGGTGGTGGCAGTGGTGGTTGAATACATGGGAAGTTATTTGTGGTGGAGTGGATACATCAAGGGTGAAAATAGGAATATCTACAACTTGTATTTTTTATTGGCATAATCCCCATGATGCAAATGGAAATGGTGTGGACATGCTTAGATTTGTTACAAATAGAGTGGTGGTAGTAATAACTGGTGGGGTGGCAGATGGTAGACTTGGATGAATGAGTGGAGGTTTAGAAATGGATGCATGAGATGGAATTGCTAGATATTCCACATAAGGAGTTTCCCATATTTTTTTGTTTTGTGGTGGTGGAATGGTTTGGCAAATTTTGAGAGGAGGCATTACTAGGTTATTGGTGATGGGTGGCTTTTTTTCTAATGGAAGAGGTGTTATAGATTGGGGCATGGAATATGAAGTGGATTGAGGGGTACAAGTAGTTTATAGAAGGGGGTTTTTAGTGGCATAGGATGGAATGGAGTATGGTAGACTAATACAACATGGAGTTATGAAGGATAGAGTGGATGTAATTGGATTAGAAAGAGTAAGCGAGTTAGGTTGATGTAACATAACTAGGATTGAGTTGAGGATTTGGAAAATGGGTTGGAGGATATGAAGGTGATGAATTTGGACTAAGAATGTAGATAATATAATTTCATTGGAAAGGTTTAAATTGGGATATGATTGTGGAGGAAGATGGATACATAAATGATGTATGCAAGGAATACACAGGTGTGATATGGGAAGGAGGTGTTGATGAATGAAAAAATGTATTTCCCTTATGAAAGGTAGGATAAGGAGTATATGAAGGTGATGGATTTGGACTAGAAATGTAGATAGTATAATTTCATTGGAAAGGTTTAAATTAGGATATGACTGTGGCGGAAGATGGAGACATGAATGATGTATGCAAGGAATACACATGTACAATATGGGAAGGAGGTTTTGATGAATGAAAAAATGGATTTCCCTTATCAAAAGTAGGATAAGGAGTATTGGTGGGTATAAATGGAGGAATGGTGGGGTAATTTAGAGGAATGTTTGTAATTTGGAGGATGTGTGGAGTAGGATTTCTATGGCTTTCAACATGTGAATCATGGTCAACAAGAATCTCATCATCATTGGAATTGGATGGAGTTGGATCTATGATAGTGTTGGATGGTGGCATTTTCCCAGAGTCAAAGCCTCTAACAATTTCTCTTTTAAAATTTACCATGATAGTATATTTATTCTTTGCAATGATGGCAATAATAAATATCCCATTGTTTGGGTGGTCTATAAATGCCTCCATGGAGGAATTTGTACACTGTGAAATCATGATGTTTTTGGTGTTGGTTTTAAGATCTTGAGATGTTGGATCCTATATGCTTGTTATCTTATTTGTATTGAGATGTGTGATAGTTCTTGTGCTAAGAGGATATGGAGCAATTTCATTTTTTTTTCATTGTGGTTTGTGGCATGAAATGATACTATGACGATGTGATAGTGGATGAAAGTTGTAAGGTAAAGTCTACGATCTTCCTAAAATATATGGATTCTTCTAAGGACCTAGAGATGGTGACTAAAGTGAAAAGATAGCCTGATGGTGGAGGATTAGTCTAAGGATGTGATTCTTATAGGATTGTGAGGTTTATTTTGGTATCAAAAGGTTGATGCAATTTTATCTATGTGGAAGTTGTAGGATAATGGTAGATAATCAAGTGTGGAGCCCAATCTTTTGAACAAGGTGACAAGGGACACAAATGACAAGATAAACTACATTGGGCAAGTGTGTTAGCCAAAAGATAGTTAGAGTGCTGTGATGGATGCAAGATATAAGATATGTGGTTGCTAGGATGATGGTACCAAATACATCATGCGATAGAGGATTAGGGATCAAGATGCAATTGAAAAAGGATTCTAGATGTGCTTCTAAATGATGGTGAATCTAACAATGTTGAAGAGGATGACTTATATGATAACTCTAAAAAATGATTTTAGGGTATAAAAAGGTGCAAAGTGTGTGAGGAAGAATTTATACCTAATCATAATAGTCATAAGTGGTTATCCTGATAAGGGTGTAATTAACCTCGGGGTGGGCTCTCAGTTTATCAATCTTGCACTCCCACTCTACATGTAATGTGCTTTCAATGCCCTCTCTCAATTTGGTGTAATCAAGAAATTCTTGGATTGGTGCTACTTTCTTGTGTTTAGTTTCTTTTTCTCTATATACTCAGGATGGCTGAAGCTTAACCCTTTTGAACTTGGGTTTGAATAATTTTGACATGAGGACTAAGCTTTATAGATATTCTCGATAGAACAACTTTCATATCAGGTAGTGATTTTTGTAATTATACCCTATCTTTGGTTGGATAACCAATTTCTTTGGAGCAAATCCTAGGGTTGTTGTGAATGAATTGGCTAACAACCTTATGATACTCAATGATAAATATTATAGTAACAAAGTGCAATATGTTTGATGAGGCTAAAATGAATCATGATTGTTGATTTATGAATGGTCAATAAGCTCATGGTTTACTCCTTTCTGAAGAATTAAATTGTTGACTTTGTTATCCCACTCAGTTTGTAATGCTATTTTGACTCCTTCTTTCTCTATTTATAGTTATTTTTCAAGTCTAGGATTGGAGGGTATTTGTTTTTGGTGTGTTGAATCTCTTTCTCTATGGGCTAAAGATGGCTTAATCTTGACCTTTGTAAAGTTGCACTTCGGATGGTCGGACATGAGTAGTGACTTCTGTGAGCACAAATAAACAATCTTTACAATAAATAGGCCAATTAATCTCTCAAATAGATAAAGCAATGATACAATTTGACTAATGTTTTCAACAAAATAATCATAGGGTTATTGTGAATGAACTTGCTAACAACCTTTCAGTACTCAAAGATTTATTTATCAACAATAAATAATATACATGAGAAAAAAATCTCTCAAATGACATAGAAACTTTGAGAGAGACAAGCCAATGTTCTCTTCTGAAAAAGGATTTTGGAAAACAAGACCAAGAAATGTGTATTTTCAACAAATGTTTTCATGAGGTCGAATCAAAATGCAAGCACTTTAGAAACACATTATCCTAAGGTCAAATTGGATTTTTAGAATATGGTTTAAGGTAGCTACTAAGTTGGTTTGTTATTACATCCATGGAGTCCTCCCAAATGGTTGTTACATGTGTGACCCACTTAAGATTCTATTCTAACCATGCTAAAAACTCATCGCCCAAACTTGCATGGATATAAAATGAGAGTTTCTTTTAG
Source organism: Cupressus sempervirens (assembly GCA_028749045.1). Lineage (NCBI taxonomy): Eukaryota > Viridiplantae > Streptophyta > Pinopsida > Cupressales > Cupressaceae > Cupressus > Cupressus sempervirens. The sequence continues at coordinate 89,537,161 of CM053791.1, read as the reverse complement.
CACCTTGTTTCTATATCAATTGAGGAATTTACTGTTGTAAGCTCATTCTCTGATGGGGTGACACTTCCTAATGGACAAGCCTCTCTAGAAGTGCTCATAGGGTTGTTGTGAATGATCTTGCTAACAACCTTTTAGTACACATGTCACTTAATTAATAGAATTATAATGTGCAAGAAATCAAATGAGCCCACATAAGTATTGTAGCAGAAACACTCCTAGAAACACACCAATATGTTTTTCTTTCCAAATTAAAGATTTTAAATTTTCCACCTAAGACATAAGACACACATGATTAAGATGCAATGTTCATTTTTCCAATTTGAAAATATGTGTGGTCAACTTAGTAAATTGTTTGTAAACTTAATAAATCATTTGGGGGTCAAATTAATAAATTGAATCATGAAAGCTTGAATGATAATGGAATAAGAGCATTTTAACCTTAGTCATTCAAGATTTGTGTATTCATTTTAATCCCAAAACTAGGTGTTCAATTTACAATATTCTTTAGCCCTTAGACCCAAATCAAAAAATTCATTGTTTGGTTCATTCTCATAATCATTAAAGATTGTGTTTATGTGAGATAATGTATTGTTCTTTTTAGTGCTCAAAATGAAATGTGAGTTAAATTTTAAGATTTAAAATTTTTAACTCCCAAAACTTTGTTCAAATTTGATTTATTTTTTATTGTAGTCTTGATGACATTGCCAACCTGGAGAAAAAATTCATTAGATAATTCCTTTATTTACTCTAGAAGAAATCTTTTATGAAAAATAATGAAAAAATAATAAATTGCCAAAAGTGATCCAACAAATCTGAATTTTTTACTATAGGCTTTGGACATCAACATCAACTTATAAAAAACTCTCATCAACCAATTCCTTAATTTTCGCTCACTTTTTTTTTATTAAAGATTATGAAAATATTATAAATTGATAGCAGCCTACAATAAAAAATCATCATCCAATTATTTTATTTGCCTCCAAAATTTTTTTTTTATGAAAAATAATTTTCAAAAATATAAATTATTGAAAATTGATCATAAAATTTTGAATTTTTTATTGTAGGCCGAGGACATCAACATAAACCAACTACACAAATTTCATCTTCTAATTCTTTTATTTGCTCCCAAAATGATGTTTTTAATGAAAAATCAAGAAAAAATTTAAATTATCAAAATCTAGTTTTTTTAATCGTAGGCTCTTGATATCAACCTTGACGTACAAAACCCAGGAAGCTATGCAAGAGAACCAAAAAAAACACAAAAATGCTGGAAAGTTTGTTAGTCTCTTGATAAAAAAAAATGAATATTGGATAGCAAAATGACAGAATTACGGGGTCCCAACAGAAGTGTCAAAAGGTATGCAATAAAACTAGTGTGATAATGATATGAAAATAAGATTAAACATCCACAAAATAATAACAAAGCAAACATATATGATAAACAAGAAAAAAAACCAAATACATAGAATGCAAAACCTAAATCTCTGTGTAGCCTCCTTGATGTGACGATATGGTTGTGATGTGCTCAATGGTATGCTTGATGCTTCAACAATGGATGATCATGGATGGATTAATGGAAATCTAAATATATCAAATAATGCTTTAAAAGTAATTGGCTCTCAAAATGGTATAGTAATTTTACTCGAAAGGTGGATGATTTGTGAGGGGGAAAGGGTTCGATTTATAGGAAATTGGGTGGGGAGGAGATAAGAATTGTTGATGGATAGTTAAATGAGTGGGGTGTGAGATTGGCTTTAGTTGGCTGTGAAAGGTGCAAGAGGTGAACTTCTATGTTTGGAGGTGGAAGAGGAAGATGTAGCAGTCTAGAGTGGACTTGGAATTGAGTTAGAGGGAATAAATTGTGCCTTAATTCATGCAAGTGATTTAAAGAGGGATTTTAGACATGGAAGAGGAGGTGATGTTTTTCAATTAAGATGGGTAAGGTGAATCAGTTGACTAGATGGCGTAGGAGGTAGATGGATTTGTTAGAGAAAAGGTTGGTGGGTGAGTTTAATTAAATAAATAATTATTTAACTAAAATGAGAAAATAATTGGTGCATGGGTTGAGTGTGGCTAACTATTGGGTTGGAGGGTTAGCTTGTGGTTGGAGGGATTTAATTAATTAAATTAATTAAATAGAGAGGAGTTTTATATTTAAATTAAATGGGTTATGCATTTATTTAATTTAATAGAGGAAGGGAGATTTGATTAATAAATTAGACTATTGGTTGATGCTTAACTTATTAATTAGGCTATAATTAAGTAATTATTTTAATTAAGTAATTAAGTGATAATGCTAAAATAATTTAATATTTAATTAAAATATACTTTAGAAGATGGCTAAATTTGATTATGAATTTATGTGATCACATTTAGGTGTCTACAATGGTTTCTCTGTAGCAGAGGTCCTTGTAGACCTTCTAGTGGGTGCAGATGGAGCTAATTATACATGAGTTATCCTTACTTTTTCCTCGGGTGGTGTTTGTTCTACTATTGTTCTAGGTGTCACTAAAGGTGTAGGGGTGCTAGGAGTGTCATAAATGGAAAGTAGTTTGGGAAATAGAATCTTAGATTGACAACTAGTCTTCATCTCAACTTCAGTCTTCTTTGCTTCTTCATATTCTTCCCTAGCCATGCCAAATTCCTTGAGCATTTGATCAACTTTATTTTCAACTCTCTTCTTGATATCTTTACTATAGAGCTGATCTCTAGCTTCTACATACCTCTCTTCATATGTCCCCCATCTAGGATATTCATCATCTCTCTCAAACTCAAGAATCAATTTTGCATAACCATCAACCATTTGTTCAGTAACTTCATATCCCATAGGATTTAAGTATTTCACTCAAGGTTCAACTACCTCCATGCAAGTGAAATCTGTTTTTACCATGAAGAAAAATGTTATCCTTGTATTTTTCTACAATTGAAGTAGCTATCCTCATTCTTTGTTTCATTTCATATTGGAAGGATTTTATCATTTTAGATAGGTCATCAATTATTCTCTCTATAGATATCTTCCTAAAGTAGTAAGAAATTAGTTCCATTCTGCACTTATGTGAATTCCATCAAAGTTTGGCATACTAGGGAATCTTCCCAAAACTTGAAATAAAATGTGTATCAATATTGATTCAAATATGAATGGTTTATATTTTCCTTTCTTTATCTTATCAAGGTTTCCAATTAGTTACCGCATTAGGATTTCATACATGTTAACCCCTCTCTTTTTCAATTGTCATCTTATAAGTTGCATGAATGATACCAACTGATATAGAGTTAGGTCTAGAGCTATAGTTCATTTTGTATTTAACTATCATACTGATTAGCCTCACATATGTCTATTTAACTTTATTAGCTCTCATGCCTCTACCATCCCATGTTGCTTTAGTGTTTGTTTCAAGAAAATTATTGACTTTCTTCTCATTTGTAGGTACACTACCTTCATTACTTAGACCAGTCAACTTGTGAATCATTTCATTTGTGATCATTATAAGAATATTACCAACCCAAAACATACCATCATGTTTTTTTCTCAATATTACCCTAGTCCATTTAGTTTGAACAAATTCCTCATAAAACATATGCTTTGTAATGTTCAATTGTCCCAAATGTGCATACCCTTGTCTGAATGATAGATCATTTTTTTACACTTTACTTACATCCTCATGAATTTCAGAGTCTCCAATTATTTTAAATGTGAAATTTATATAAGCACACACATCCTCTACATGCAAAACCATACTCATAATTTGAGAAAATGCTCCTACCGGATCATCTCCCAAAGAAACGAAAGGAAGCTTCTTGAATTTATACCTAGGCCTTTCTCTGACATCAAATACTATTGGAATTTCTATTATACCAAATTTACTTCACATGTACTTCAACAGACCATTGTGCCTATCTAAGATATAGCTTCACAAACTGTAAATTGGGAATTCCACAAAAATTTGTTCAAATCTCCTTAGAAACTGTCCAAATTTCCTTTGAATTGCTCTTCAAATTATTTTCATTATTCAATTGATCAAATGATGAATTATTAACTTAATTTCAAGCCTTAATGTATTAATTGTGTAAGCACACATACCCCCAAAAAGGTGATATCAATCCAGTAATATTTATTTCCTCTATGACTTAGCATATGAACAAATTTATTTTTGTAAACATAGCTATAGCATTGTCTCATCTATTCCAAGATACCATTTACTCTATGTAACTTAATTCTTCAATAAAGGGGTCTAATGAATATCTGATGTAATATCCCATATTTTCTTTAAAAATATGATTGCTTAAGTTGATAAGGGGGTTTCATTGGTACTTACTAGTTTCATCTAATTTTCTAATGTGTCATTTGTCTTTTCATCATATACCTTAGTTCTAGTAGGTATTCCTTCTCTAACAAATGTTTTATTAACACTTTCTACTTGCTTTCCTTTCACACTTTCATTACTTCTTGCATTGTTGTTCGTATTTCTTCTACGATTAGGAGTTTTCATATTTTGTGTTCTCATGCTAGGTGTTCACATGTTGTTCATTCTAAAAATTCCTATTGTATGTCCCAATTTTTTGCAAATATGACATGCTATAACTTTATTCCCATATCTAGGTCCAAATTTATTAGTTTGTAGTCTACAATCTCTAGAAATATGCCCAAAATTATTGCACTTATAACACATAACTCCATTTCTTATGACATATTTTTCTCCTAATGGTTTACTAAATATAGGGTTAACACTTCCATACATTCTATTATCATTATTTAATCTAGGCTTGCTACATTCATTAGATCTATGTGTTAGAAAGTAAAATTCACCAAGATAACTAAGAGGGTAAGGGGGGTGAATTAGTTATATGCTTAAAAAAACTCTCAATATCTTTATTAATTATGAAACATGTAAATATTAGATACTAAGGAAACCCTTGATCAAAGGGAAAACCCTAATGGGGATGGTATCGACAAAATGAAATACTAATGTAAAAGTTCCTCGTGAAAGGATAGACCCTATTAGGAGTCAATAAAATACAATCAGCACACATGAGTCCCTGTTAGGATACTTTTAATCATTTTTAGAAGATTCCAACCCAATTAGAAGTTGTGCCAACCTTATTAGGAGTCTAAAGGACAATTGAACTCATTGTCCAAATAGCCTTAAAAACAATCTTCACTACACAATCTTCCAGACAAGCACATCAAAGATTTTTGAAATGACTAACCAAAAACTCATTTACCAATATAGTTCCTTTGAATCTCATAGTATATCCTCAACATTAATCCATGCTTTGATCAAACATTATTTGCATTCAAGTTCGCATAAACAAATGATCTCACTGATTATTACAACCAAGGAAATAGTTTTTCCTTGATACCAAGTTCTAAACAAATATTGAGTCAACCTTGATGCTTTTCCAATTTATAATGATAATATAGGACATCCTTAAGATATTACATTTATACATTACATTACAATTATAATCCTTTTACAATGATTTGTACAATAGTTGGCTCACAGGAAATAACACATTGAATAATCTTCATAAGTCAACTTATACTGCATATTTAATTTTTCCTTCTAGAACATAACATCTTCATCATGTCTTTGGTCATACCTCAAATTTTATTAACCAAATTCCATCTTAGTCAAAAGACATCATTGTTTTACCAATACCCACTTTCCAAAAACTCTCTTTGAAAGCAACCTGTGGAAAGCATTGCATAACTCTGCCAAAACTACAATTCTATTTTTATGAATATAAACACAACATCAAGATAGGGTCATGAACCTACCTTCAAGTGCATATAACATAACTCATTGACCATTGACCATGCCAAACTATTCTTCCTTTGTAACTTTAGAACTCTTCATAGAATAAGGTGTATATTGACATCAGTGAAAAACACTATCATGGATGCAACACATAAGCTTTAAATCATGCATCCAACATTGGTATGATACTATCCACTAAAATATATTCATCATTCATGCTAACAATATCCCCTTTTGGCATTGATTGAAACATAGATGAAAAACATCTAAGTGACATGAATACCAAATATACTTCTTCCTCACTTTCCTTCGTTCCCCCATTCATGCTACCAATGGATGTAAACATACATCTCAATATCAAATAGGTTGTTAAAAAAAAATTCATGTTCAAATCACAACCATACAATAACCATCATGCACATGGAAGGTGTTAATCTCCCCCATACATAATTTATGCTCTCCCCATTTTCATCAATCAAAAATTTTACATTTACTACTCTCCCTCATAAGATAATGTTTTTCATGTATACATTTCTTTCCCATAGGGTTTTTTTTCATGTGTTACTTCTCTCCCCCATCAATATCAATGCCAAAGGTATCATTATGTCAATTCTCCAAGTTCAATCATTTCTAAAATTATATGTTCAAGCTCAAGTGTTCAAAGACACTATACAATACAAATACCAAGAGTCCTTAATGAATCAACTTAAACATAGATACTCCCCCATCAAAGAAGCATCAAACATCTAGTCTAGGTAAAGAAATGGTTCTCTACTACCAATTGGATTGGTGCAATCTCTGCATCAACTACTCTAAAGTAGGTTGGGGCATAACCCAAGCATACCTCTCAAGTACTCAAATGTGTCTTCAACTAAAGATTTTGTAAATATGTCTGCTATCTACTCCTTCATGCTAACATATTCCAATCTGATTTCATTTTCAGCAACTTTATCTCTCAAAAAATGATACTTTATAGATATATGATTTGTCTTTGAATGTAAAATTTGACATACTCACTGTAATTGTATTATCACAATGCATGATAATAGGCTCATTAAACTCAATTCCAATGTCTTTCAACATTTGCTTCATCTAAATAATCTAATTATAATTATTTTTTGTCACTACATATCCAACTTCTACTATACTCTATGAAACACAATCTTATTTCTTGATCAGTCATGAAACCAACCTTCCTCCCAAGAAAAATGCTCCACCACTGGTACTCTTTTCTCATCTATATTTCATGTCCAATTAGTACTAGTGTATGCACATAATATGAAATCATGTGATCTATCATATGATAAATCATAATCAAGTGTACCTTTCAAGTATCTAAAAAAATGTTTTACTATTGCAAGGTGTGTCTCTCTAGGATCTGCCTAGAATCTTGCCATAATTCCAATCATTTTGCATATCAGGTCTAGTATGTGTTAAGTACTACAATCCACCAATCATGGATATGTATTTCTTTTGTTTTGAACTAAGAGAATTATCTTTGCTAGATAACATACATCAAATTACCATAGATATTCCAACTAGTTTACAACTTTCCAATCCAAATCTCTTCAATAAGTCTCTAAGAAACTTAGCTTGTGATACAAACATGCCTTCTTTATTCTACATAATCTGTATTCCCAAAAATTATTTCAGATCTAACCAATCATACTCATCTCAATTTCTCTCTTCATTTATTCTAAAAATGTCTTACTAGCTTCATTATGTCATCCACAAATACAAATACAAAAAAAAAAAAAAAAAACCCTAAAAGCATTACCTTTTACAAATTCCAAATTTGTCAAGTGTTTATCTAGTCTTGCATACTAGGATTTTGGTGCTTGTTTCAGTCCATGCAATTCTTTCTTCAATACGAAAATCATATCCTTCTCATCTATTAAAGAAAACCACCAAGTTGTTGAATGTATACCTCTTCTTCAAGTTCTCCATTCAGAAAAGTTGATTAACATCCATTTGATGAAGTTTAAAGTTCTTATTAGTTGCATATTTCAAAAACATTCTTATTGCTTCTAATCTAGAAAAAGGTACATTTTTTCTTCAAAATCAATTCTTTCTTGCTATGAATATCCTTTACAAGCAAGTCTTTCTTTGTTTCTCACAACCTCACCTTCTTCATTCATCTTGTTTCTAGATACCCATTTAGTTCTAGTGATATTATTATCTTTAGGTCTAGGACACCATTCCCAAGTCTTTTTATTTTCAATCTTCTTTAATTATTCTTTTGTATCTTTAATCTAGTAATCATCTTTATAAGCTTCATCAAAATTCTTAGGCTCAACTTGAGAAATTAAACACAATTCTTCACTAATCTTGTTTCCTTTCATAACTCCTTTGTTCACACTTCCAATGATCTATTCAATAGGCTGATTCTTTTCTACATTTATGTTAGGTGTCACTTGTTCAACCCTAATTTTTGTTCTAGGCTCATATCTAGGTTCTTCTCTAAGAACTTCTCCTTGTAACTTAGTCTGTAAATCAATGTCATTTTCATAAAATAATTCTTGCTCAACATTCTGAATGTTAGTCCTTAGATTAGTCTCTTCACTAGAATTATAATCAAGTATCCTTTCTTGAATCATAAACTTTTCATCAATTTTCACATTGGTACTTTCAACAACACTCTTTAATTTTGTATTAAAATATCTATATGATTTTCTTTTCAATGAACAACCAAGAAACATTCCTTCATCACTTCTAGAATCAAACTTTCTAATATCATCTTTATTAATATAGTATTTACTTCCAAAGATCCTAAAGTATTTCATAGGAGGTGTGTGTCCAAACCAAAGTTCATAGGGTGTCTTATCAGTACCTTGTCTAATTTGTACTATGTTCATGGCATATATTATTGTGTTAATTTATTCTCTCCAAAATATATGTTTCACATTATTCTCAAACATCATTAGCTAGTTGCTTATATCATTGATATGTACCCTTTTTTTGCAATCCCATTTTGCTCTAGTGTCTTAGGGGTTGAAAACTATCTCTTTATACCATTATCCTCAAAAATGTTGTTAAACTCATTTGAAATAAATTATCCTCCTCTATCAAATCTTAAGCATTTAATATACAAACCAGTTTCATTTTCAACTCTACTCTTAAATATCTTGAATTTCTCAAATGCTTCAGATTTATCTCTTAGAAATGCAACCCATGTCATTCTAGTGAAATCATCATTAAGTAACATGAAATACCTTTCACCATTAAAAAAAATCTTGTTCTTGTAGGACCACTTAGATTTGTGTACACAATCTCCAATTTTGATAGACTAGTAAATGTCTTGCTTGGAACAAAACTTTTCTTTTACTTTTCAAACACACATTCTTTGTGCATCATGTTAGTAGGTTTCACAATATTAGATAAATCTCTCACTACAAATATAGTACTAACTTTCACAATGTTATCAAACTTGATATGGAAAAATCTCTTATGATATTATAGTCATCCACTTTAGCAACTAAACATGTCATTTCAATGGGATTTAGCTGAAATACATTACCTCTTGTCCTTGTACCAATACCAATCAATCTACCATTTTTGTCCTTGATGATGCGAATCTTTTCTGTAAACTTCAGCTGATATCCCTTGTCAACAAGTTGTCCAACACTAAAACATTATGTTTCAAACTATCTACAAAATAAACATCCTCAATGTTAGTATTTCCATCAAGTGTAATAGATCCTTTTTGTTTTATGTGATATGATTCATTATGTCTAACGCTAACTATAACTCCATTGTAGCTATTGAATTCAAAACAAATTATTCATATCTCTAGTCATGTGATGAGAACAACCACTATCTATAATCTAATCATACTTTTTCTTCTTAATTTGTGAAACAAATGTTTTTTTATTGTTTTACTTCTTCTTTCATTTCTTTTTTAGGGCTTTCCTCCTTAATAGAAACAAATTCTATTTCATCATCCTCATCATCGCTATCATCTAAGAAATTTATCATCTTGAAATCAACTTCACCATCCTCATCAACATAGAAGCAATCCTTAGGTACTCTTGATTTGTAAGGCTTTCTAGGCTTAAACTATTTCACTCTTTTAGGACATTCAAAATAATAATGAAAAAGTTCTTTACATTTCCAAAAAATAATAAGTTTGCTACCATTAGGTTCTCTCTCCACAAGAAGGACAAGTCCTTCATCAATCATCTTGTCTTCTTCCTCTTTAGATGCTTGGTTTTTGCTAGCATAATCTCCACTTGTACTTACACTTCTTTTCAAAGGAGGTCTACCACTGAAAACTATATCTATTCTAGGAAATTATCCATTCTATTTTATCCACATCTTAGGTGTATAAAATCTCACAAGAAGAGTCTCTCTTGTAAAATTAGAAGTGCAGGGAATAACTTGTTCAATCATCTATGCTCTCATACGATAAGAAATTCATTAAGGTCTTCAATATTTTCCACATAACTTCATTTTCTATCTAATTTCTTCCAAAATATTAATTAATGTAACAATTTCTCATATTCTACCAAATTAACTTCTTATAGTTTTATCTTCCAACATCTTATCATCTTGAAATAAATATATCTAACTTTGTAGTCTAACCTTCCTAGCATGATCACCACCTTCAAATATTCTTTGTAAAGTATTACAAATCTCATTATTAAGTCTTAAAGATTTTACCTCTCCATACTCTATCTCAGGAAGAGATTTCAAAAATGCTTCTTCAGCAAGCATATTCTACATAAATAGATCTTTCCCCTTTTCTTCACAACAATCAAGCTTTTCTTCAATCACATCTTTAAGCTTTGTTGTAACCAACTGAAATTCCAGACCCATCCATAGAAAATGTCTCTTCATCTTTTCTCTCCACCTATCATAGTTAACTCCAACAAACTTTGGACTTTCTTTTTTGAAATGTGCCATGGATCTCCTTAAGTTGTTAAAATTTTCTTTCAAGTACCTAATTCTCTAATACCAATTGTTAGAAAGTAATGTCCACCAAGATAATTGAGAAGGGGGGTGTGAATCAATTATATTCTTAAAAAAACTCTCAATATCTTTATTAATTCTAAAACACATAATTAGTAGATGCAACAACCATGGAAAGATAACAATAACACCAAATATGTTAACTAGGGAAACCCTTGATCAGAGGGAAAACCCTAATGGGGATGGTACCTAAAAAATGATGTACTAAAATAAAATTTCTTTGTGAAAGGATAGAATATATTAGGATTTAGTTAAATACAATCAGTACATATGAGTCCATGTTAGGAGACTTTGATTCCTTGTTAGAATATTCCAACCTTGTTACGAGTTGCATCAACCTTATTAGGAGTTGAAAGGAGGACAATGAACTCATTATCCAAATAGTCTTCACTAGATAATCTTCTGGATAAGCATATCCATGATTCCTAAACTAACTAACCAACAAATCCTTTATCAATGAGATTCCTTTGAAGCTCAAAGTACATCCTAGACATTAATTTCTACTTTGATCAAACATTATTCACATTCAAGTTCACATAAACAAATGATCTCAATGATGATTACAACCATGGAAACAATCTTTCCTTTATATTGACTCCTAAAAAAATATTGAGTCATTCTTGAGGCTTTCCCAATTTATAATTATATCGTATGGCATCCTTAAGATATTACATTACAATTATACTCCTTTTATAATGATTTTTACAATAGTTGGCTCATAGGAAATAACAAGTTGAATAACCTTCATAAGTTGGCTTGTACTACATATTTAATTTTTCCTTCTAGAGCATAGCATCTTCATCATGTCTTTGACCATCCTTCAAATCCTCTTAACCAAATTCCATCTCAATCAAAAGATATGGTTGTTTTACCAATACCCACTTTCTAGAAATTCTCTCTGAAAGAAACCTTCAGAAAACATTGCATAACTCTACCAAAACTATAAATCTCTTTTTGTGAACATAGAAATAGCATCAAGATGGGCTCTTGAATCTACATTCAAGTGTGCATAACATAACTCATTGAAATTGATTGCACCAAACTATTCTTCCTCTATGACTCTAGAACTCTTCACAAAATAAGGTGTATGTTGACATCAATGACAAACACTATCATGAATGAAACACATATACTCTAAATCATGTCTTTGACATTGCTCTGATACTCCCTACATAAATAGCATCAACATTCAGGACAACACTATGACCATAAATAATATCAATTATAACAATAACCATAAAAGGATTTAGAATACTTATATGTTCAGTCCTTCTTCATGTATCCAAGTTGATCACATGCAAAGAATCTTCCACTGAATTAGTTTTTTATGTAAGGAAACATGGCAAGAAAGAATATAACCATTTCCACATAACCTATAATAGATCTAAAATAAACATGGAATTAAAATCCACATGCAAGAGAATAGACAACATACCCACAAAATTGTGACACAAGATATACCCTGGGAAACTCTCATTGAGGGAAAAACTCAGCCTCCAAAAGCATCCATCACCATGTATTATTTAGCAAAAAATACCATTGTCATACAACCATGGAAGCCTTCATGTCCATAGCCACAACTGAGAAAACTATGTGAACAAGCATGAATCCACACATCTCATGCCATGCTTTCAACTTTCACAAATGCTCCCTTGGCTAACCTGTCAAGCCTTGTCCCGCTCGACTCTTACCTTTCTCACTCTTACTCTACAACAACTACTCTTGTGGTTGCTTATATAGTAGCAAGTTCCAAAAAAACCACTAAGTGGTATTACATAAACCATGTGCTACCTAACCCATTGACCCCACATTTAATATTGGGCATTTAATTCTTTTCCCCAATATTAAATAATTACATGAAATATTATTGAACAATGTTACAATACAACTCATCAAGAATATTCCATGAGAATATTTACATGTTGCACGTCCATCTAGATGCAACATTACATAATAAAATATAACAATATTATGCATTGTGTGCAACACCCATTATCTCAACAATCTCCCACTTGTTGTATACATTGCATAAGGTATATCTGTAGCCACATAAATGAATAAGGGAACAATCCCTCCCAGCACATCCACCATCATTGATCAAAGTACACCAAGTGCTCCATCCTGGTACCCACAGTAAAATCAAAGTATCTAGCATCTCAAACATGAATGATCTCACCTGCTATTATGTCATTGCCACTGGACATACATAGAAGCCATCCAAAGAGAAAAACCACCCAACATGTATCCGTAGTTGTCAAAATATCCATAGCTGAAATAGCACCCACAACAAGTGCCAAACCCATCCAACTATCCATACCTCAAAGGTATAACAAGTGAATCTCATATCACCGACATATCCAATCTATAACTTGCAATCACAAGCCTCAAGAGCAATACCTGCCACATATATACCAAGAAGCTCCCACTGCAAAAGATAATGTCAAATCTATAACCAGTCCACTCACAACATCTCAAAGAAGTGAATCCATGTAGTATCAAGGACATCCACATTACATAAACTAATATTCTGCAAGAACAACTCTCATAACAAGTCTCCAGTAGTCTCCCAAATTCTCCACAACCAACAAAGGAAAGAGATAAAGGAATAACCATGTCATCTCTCACATGACATACATGAGCACAAACTAGTGATCACAATTTCTAACCAATCTCAAATCCAATGTAAGAAAAATTGAACATACAGGAAGATAACCAAGACCGGAGAAATCATGCAAATCATAACTTGTATCATGTCCTTCTACACACACCTCTAGATGTAAATTGTGCAAGTATGATCTCCTCCATAAAATCCCAACAAGAAGCCTCAACAACACCCAAACCATACCATATAGCTAATTGTGGATGTAAGCCTCTCACAAGAAGATCAAACTCATAAACCATTCCTAAACCAAGGAATATGCCCAATATAAAACCATCTCCTAAACTCAACCAACATAATAACATATGCACATGGAGATAACCAATGCTAAACCATCTCTCAAATTAACCCTCCAGAACTAACTCATGTATCATAGCTCAAGATCCATATTCATGAAAGATAAGCATAAATATAATGCACCTAAGAAAAACAATGGGCTATACCTCTCAAGTATAAAACCGCCGAGTAGACCAAGAGTGGGGAATGAGAATGCTCATCAAGATACCCAAGTCTCCAACCAAGACTCATCTAAGAACAATCTCCTCTCAAGTCCATATCAGGTGACTGCCCCTCAGACTTCCTGCTGAAACCATCAACTGTCCCAACAAATACTTCTCTAATTCAAGAGAAATCAGCATCACCGTCGTCTCTAAGTATCCATGAGCACCTATAACCAATCAATCCATGCCAACTCCAAATGCAACATAGCAATATCATGAAGTATCCAGCTTATGATCAGTGTACTCAATACCAAGAAACTAAATCAAGATCAATGTCAAAATTCCAACCATGGCCTCAGGAACATAAACATGACAACATGATCTAACCATCTCAACCAAAGAGATAACATGCTCCACATGAACATACTATAACATGTCACAACTCTAAACACGTATGAAGAGTATACCATGACATAATAATGAAACCATCCTCATACCAAGGATAACATGCCAAATAAAAGCATAAACTGCACCTTCACCAAGAACCCTGTGAGTCCTCAAGATGCAACCATCTCCACACACCATGAAGATAACCAAGAACTCCATGAGTCCTCAAGATTTAACCATCTTCACACACCATGAATATAACAAGTACACCATGCAAATGTCAAAGACGCTTCTACAGCAACAAGATCTAAGACAAACCTCCAACATTTGCAAACACTCAATAAATATATCAATGCCAAGAACTCCCACTCAACTATGGTGCCAAGTCTCCCATGGCATCATAAAATCCATCTCCTACACGAAGATCCAAACCAAACCTGGAACTAATCCTGCACTGTCACCCCATCACTATCACAAGCTCCCACTAAATTGTGTATCCAAGCTATCAATGACATTATGATGAAAAAATCATCCTCTAACCATGAGAATCAACCAAGGCATTAAACCATTAAAGAACTCAAAGTGCACATCATGAGCTCCTCAAAAGAAACCAAATAACCATGATCCTCAACCAAGAAGATATACCACCATAACTGAATCAAAAAATCTAAGCTAATGAACATGAAGGATGTACCTATATAACCAATCATGTCATGCCAAAATCCATGGCACCATGATCACATCCATGAACCAAGCATCAAGCTCTCAATATGTCCAACCTGTCAACATAAAATAGTCAACCACAACCCTCCACCATGATTATACCTGGTAACAACATCTCATCCCTTCTACATGAAGAAAAATATCAACAAATCATGTGACTTAGGGCATAGACAACCCAAATCCAAGCCACCAATCTGAATATGCATCAATAATGAAAGATCAATGGGCAAAGACAACCCATAACTAAGCTATAAATGCAACCTGTAAGTATAGACCCCTTACAACACTGCACAACTTGTAGATCCAACAAGTCATCATGCATATCCAAACCAAAACATTGATAACCATATCATCATGAGACCAATCTAAAATATGAACTAAGTATACAATGACATCAAATCTTAAATCTCCAATGCCATAAACTCACAATGTTACCATAGTCAAAATATACCATAAACTGTTCAGATAAATATATCAACAAATAAATTATGCCAAACCTGCACCAAATTTGAACCAATGTGTAGAGCTCTCCAAGAGCTTTCCCTTGACTACTCGAAGTCCAAAATTTGACTCCATATGCCCAAGTTATGCCCTAATCTGTGCTCAAAATAAACAACATCTAACTTTAGGGGTCTTAAAACCTGCCAAAATTTCAAAAGCATAGAACCAAACCTACACCAAGTTGTAGTGCTCTGAATTAGCTTTCCAACGCCTATAAGAACTCTAAAATCTAATATTCTAAGAGAAAGTTATGGCCGTTTTACGAAGACAGTCTTTTTACCATTTTCACTACAATTTTTCACCTTCTTTTTTTATTGTGACGAAAATTCTGACAAGATTAAATTTGACGGCCATCATGGGCTGAAATTAAAAAAATCTTTCATTTTCTCTAAACATGGCCAAACTAGGGCATATTATATATCAAAATTTATGGAAATGTCAACTTGGATCCAATGGTGAGGTCTATTTTTACTGAGGAGGTCATTTCTGCAAGCCACCCCCCAAAACCCTCATTTTAAATGAACATCTGAAAAATCCTTTTGCCCAATAAACTTCACATGCCCAAATCTTTTAACATCCCATCATAATAGCAAATCCAAAACCCTTAAATATGCAATAAATAACTCGTATATCTTGCCCTTTCTTTTATCCTCTCATGCATTTCCATGGATTCAATCTAGGGTTACAATAATAAAACCATAGCTCTGATACCACTTGTAAGAAAATTTGGCAAGAAAGAATATAACCATTTTCACATAACCCATAATAAATCTAAAATAAACACGAAATTAAAATCCACATGCAAGAGAATAGACAACATACCCACAAAATTGTGACACAAGATATACCTTGGGAAACCCTCATTGAGGGAAAAACCCAGCCTCCAAAAGCATCCATCACCATGTATTATTCAGCAAAAAATACCATTGTCATACAACCATGGAAGCCTTGATGGCCATAGCCACAACCGAGCAAACTGTGTGAACAAGCATGAATCCACACATCCCATGCCATGCTTTCAACTTTCACAAATGCTCCCTTTGCTAACCTGTCAAGCCTTGTCCCGCTCAACTCTTGCCTTTCTCACTCTTACTCTACAACAACTACCCTTGCGGCTACTTATATAGTAGCAAGTCCCACAAAAACCACTAAGTGGTATTACATAAACCATGTGCTAAAACCATGTGCTACCTAACCCATTGACCCCAAATTTAATATTGGGCATTTAATTCTTTTCTCCAATATTAAATAATTACATGAAATATTATCACAATGTTACAATACAGCTCATCAAGAATATTTCATGGAAATCTTTACATGTTGCACGTCCATCTAGATGCAACATTACATAATAAAATAAAATAATAAAATATAACAATATTATACAATGTGTGCAACACCCATTATCTCAACATTTTACTTCTTTAGGTTGTTCAAGTTGATTAGGTATTTATTTTCTCATATTTTCTTGATGATTATGTTGTTGTTTTGCTAGATCTTGTTCCTTAGTAACTTTAGATCCTTTAGATAATTCTCCTTCAATATATCCAATCCCTTTTTCGTCTCCAACATGTCTTTGTGCCATAATCTACTCATCAAGTTTCTTAGTGCTTGAATATAACTTCTTAAGATGTCATTGTATTTGTGTAACTTCTCCTTTAACAATGATGTTGTACTTCTCAAGTTCTATGTGTTGTAACTTTGTAGTCTTAAGTTTAGCTCTCAGTTTAGTAAGTTTGGATTTTAGGGCTACATTCTTAGGTCTCAAATCTAACTAACTTTTTTTTTTCATCTTCCATAATTCTCATCTTCAAATTTTAAATTCAAATTTCATGTTTTAAAATTTCATTCTTCTTATTAAGACTTTAAATTTCTTCATAATTCTTCATCTAATCATGCGACTCTTTATTTTTTGTTCTAGAGGTTTCAATATGCTCCTCAATTTTCATATTAAATCTTGTGCATCTTTAACTTTAATCTTAAATTTCTTCCTTTCCAAGCTAAATGGGAAAGGTGATGTCATAAGGAACAAGGCAAGACTAGTTTGTAAGGGATATGCACAAGAAGGAGTTGACTATGGTAAGACATTTGCTCCAATTGTAAGGTTGGAAGGAGTGAGAACTTTTCTTGCATATGCTTCTTACAAATGATTCAAAGTATACCAAATGGATGTCAAGTCTACATTGAACAACCTGAAGGATTTGTTAACCCAAGCAAGAGGAATATGGTATGTAAGTTACACAAGGCTCTATATGATTTGAAACAAAACCCTAAAGAATGGTATGAAAGGTTAAACAATTATTTAGTAAAAAGTGGTTTTGCAAGAACTAATGACAATACCAATCTGTGCTTGAAAGTGAATATGAAAGTAACATATTTCTAGCTGAAATTTTTGTTAATGATATCATATTTGGAGGACAAGATATGTTGTGCAAGTCATTTTCTAATGAAATGAAGAAGGAATTTGAGATTTCAATGTTTGGATAGATCAAGTTCTTTGTTGGATTGCAAGTTTATCAGATGAAGAAATGTATTCACATTACACAATACAAGTATATTAACAATTTATTGAAGAATTTTAGAATGGAAGACTCAAGACCAATTGGAACACCTATGGTGACTAGACATAAATTATCAAAGAATGATGATTCAACTGAGGTGAATCAAACATTATATAGGTCAATCATTGGAAATTTGTAATATATTGTACATAGAAGACCTGACATTACATTAGCAATTGGAATTGTTACTAGATATTATGTTGATCCTAGAGAAAATCACATGATGGTAGTGAAAAGGATACTAAGATATCTGAAAGGAACAAAAGACTATAGATTATGGTACAAGAAAAATGACAAGTTTGAACTAAAGGTTTATACAGATGTTGATTGGGCAGGCAACATTTATGACAGAAAGAGAATGAGTGGAAGAGATTTCTTTCTAGGAAAGAGATTGATTTCATGGACGAGCAAGAAATAAAATTATATTTCTCAATTCACAACAGAGACTGAATATGTTTTTGTAGTAGTTAATTGTTCTAATATTGTATGGATCAAGCAATTTTTGAAAGGTATGAAGGAAGATATCACTAAACATGTTATTTATTGTGATAGCACAAGTGTTATAAAAATATCAAAGAACTTTATGGTGCACATAAAGACTAACCATATTGAGATCAAGTATCATTACTTGAGAGAGTTGGTACAAGACAATGAAGTAAGATTGGAATATGTGAACAAAAGGAGCATATAACTGACATATTTGCAAAGGCTCCACCTAATGACAATTTTAAGTATCTAAGAGGTGAGTTAGGGTTCATTCCCATACCTAAAGAAAATTGAGAAGAGATTCACTATTGTATAAATTTTTATAATTAGAATATCTTACATATTAATGCAAGAAGTCACACTCCAGGATCTACCTAAAGTTGTGAAGTGTAAAGTTGTCAACTTAGATGACAGAAAGAGTAAACTAATGATATTAGTTAGAGAAGTGATACAAGGATAATGTGTATAGAGTACAAAACATGAGAATGGTGTCTTTAGCATTGTTTTCAAAGAGGGAGAATATGTTGTTAAGTTACTATCTAGAGAAAGGGGGAGAAATGATAGAGACAGAGTATGTGCTAAAATGAAAGAGGGAGAATTGTTATGAAGAAGATTTTTGTAAAAGAGGAATTCATAAGCTTGATGGAGATATATGTGATAGAGGGGGCTACTATAGTTTTGATTACTATTGGTATCATATTGGTGATGGCATCGATGAGAATCAAAATGAAACTAAGAAAGAAGGAATATAAACAAAGATGGAGCGGAGAATACAAGTTTAGAGAAGCCATAATGAAGATTTTGGATTGTATGGTAACTAGAGGTGTTGTCATCAATTCCAAAGAGGAATATTTTTGGAAATCACAATTGGAATTTTTTTTATGTTATTACTGATGTCAAACCTACTAGTGAGACATTTACTAATAGTATAGAGTGACATATCATTTGATTGATAAAGAGGATTTGTAAAGAGGAGTTAGCAAGGTGAGCTAGTCAAGTTGTTGAGAAAGAGAAGTTAATTATCAAGGAATTACAATGGGTACTTGATAAGTTAGTATTTAACAATATAATGTGCTGTTTAATTAGTACATGAATTTAAGAAGACAAGTGAATTAATGTATAAGTGAGATGACAAGAAATTGAGTTAAACTATAAGCTTGACCAAGTATCAGTGTTGGTCAATCAATGAAGCAAATCAAGTAGAAGATTAAGAAACTTAAGAATAAGTTGAACAAACAATATAAGTTGAGTATTAGTTATTGCCAAGAAATTTGATGAAGGAAATATTAGTATTGACCAATCATTAGTAACAACCAAGTAAGATAGTATAATGTCAAGTGAGACAAAATAGTGTATGTCGAGCTACACAATGATGATCGAGCAGAAGAACATAGTGATTTCTAAGTGACAACAAAAGTTATAGTTTGTGAAAGAAACAAGTTTGAAGTAGAAATAGTTGAAATTTTGGATTAGTCAAAATACATGGATGATAAGTATTGAAAAGTTGGCATATTCAATGCATGAAGAGAGTTTGTTTTGTGATCAAAGGCAAGGATTTAACAAGAAGTTTCTAGAAGAAGGAGAACACAATGTTAGAAGGATTCGATAAATCTAACCTAACCCAATCCTTGAAACACAAGGATAAAACATGCATTGAATAATTATTTTAAGATAAGTTACTGAACAAAAACATAAGGTAACCAAGTGCAATAATGAACATCAAAACCAGGTGATAAGAATAGGGAGCATGGCTAAACTCACATGTTCACCTACACTAATGGAAGTCTTACAAAAATTCTAAAGATCTCCAAGTCCAAAACTCACAAACCAAAGGTCACACAAAATGTGAGAATATACTGAGGGTATGCTCTCTTTCAACCCCAACATAAAAGCTCCTAGCATGGTTAGACAAACAAGTCCATTTCCACTAATCATAACCTAATCAAGAATTACAAGCAGAGACCAAAAATGGTCACACACAAGATGAGGGCTCAAAGTTACAACCAATCATCCACTAGAAACCATGTTGAAAGATAAATTATGACTCCTAAAATTTGGCTAAGTCTAAAATCTTGAAGTCCTAAAATTTGGCTAAGTCTAAATTTTTGAAGCACTAAAATTTCCTAGAATCTTTATCTTAATTTGGAGAGGTTTGGAACCTATCTTAAATGAATTGTCACATATATTAAAATATATCTTATGTATAAGGAATTAAATATACATCAACTTATACTTTATGATATATTTTAAACCCCATAGAAAATCTATTTTGAACTAGGAAGGTGTGGCACCCAGTAGGGTGTCCAAAATCAACTTCCAAATTTTCCTCAGCCAAGCCTAAATGCCCCCTATTTTTTGCATGAGAAAATGTTGATATAAACTCTCATGTGAGACCTTTTTCTAACTATGCATGAGTATTTTCATCACATTGTGTGAGCCTTAGCATCACGCCGCACAAGGAAGTACCCACTCTATATGAGACATTATTTCACTGCATGAGAAACTACCCTTCCCATGCAAGGAATGCCAACATCACAACATCAAGGAAAGAAGAAAATGCATAAAAACATGAAACATCCACACCAAGGAGTACTAGATCCACGTAAATTGGGGAATGATCACTCCAGAGAATAAAAGAGATCAAATAACTCTAACATCTAATCTATATCATCTAATGTAATCATGCAACAATGAACACACATGAGCATAAATCAAATATTATAAGAAGGAAACAGAAACAATGAAGCCACCAAACTAACAACAACCATGCTAGTTTTGTCCCATCCATAACAACATCATGAGACCTCAAAGGCCCTAGTCATTACCCCAGCATGAATCTCAAATTGCCAATAAAATAGTTAGAGTTATATCATGAGATCATTCTTACCAATTCTATAAATAACAACATTAGGGAAAAATACATCCAATCATGCTAATCTATCAATATCAACACTATCTAAAGTGATGTCAAGGAATCTCATCTAAACCATAAAATACAACATCATAATAAGGAATGCATCAAGTAACAACTACTATCATCTAAACATGATATCGAATGCATCCAAAGTCAAACATAAATCACAAGGAAACATAGTCGGGATATACACTAAAGTGCCAAGTGAATATCCAACATTGGCCTCAAACTAGAAATAGACCATATCTATACACCAGTCCCCAACAATGGTATAGGTAGCTATGCCTCTCAACCATGTGGTACCCATATGCCCACTCTTGTTGTGTTGATGGAGATAAGGATTCAACCATAAAAAAAAACACAATTATCCATCTATGGCTAATACTCACGCCAATCAGTACAAAGGATTGAAACCAAAATGTTGTATAATAGGTCCTGGTCAGACACTCTATGGGTCTACTATGTAGGGACTCTAGTGGAGATTAGATTCCTTGGGAATACCAAGCTCAATATCATATGAAACCTACCCCCTCAGGACTCCCTCAAGAGGAAAAGATGTTGTGTCCCTAGATGAGCCGTGCAAATAATATGGCTCTCAGATATATAGAAAAGAACATACCTATAGAGGAGTCATATAGGCATGTAGTAACAATAGGCCCTCAGATAAATCGACGGACACATACATTCAAATGAACCATATAGGTGTGTAGTATTTTCTTATCTTAGTTAACTCCCCATGAATTTATTTAGTTATCACTTATTAGAAACTTCTTCATATATGCCTCATTAGGAACACAACTTGAGATTACGAGAGAAGCCCCTCTACTGTCTACCCTACATACCCATGCTCATTACATGATGAGTGCCCATTGTCAATGTAGTTTCAAAATCTAACCCCAATGAACATGACTCAATCGAAAAGCAACTGGGAACACGGGTCTTGCAAGAACTCAACAAGTGCACACTCATGTGCTCATGTGTGGGAACACCAACTACGTGATGATCATAAACAATAAGGAGTGGATGAGAAATAATCAAAATAAAAAGTATAACAAGATCACTCAATCAACCTATATCCGAGGGTACGAATTCTACATGAATCCCAATGAACAATAAATCACCAAGCATCATGAACTCACTCAACTGACCTAAATCTAGGAGTATGGATTCTACATGAATCCCAACGATGCAAAATAACACCAAACACCATGAACTTACCCAACCAAGCTAAATATGGAAGTACAAATTTTGCATGAATCCCAATGTCCATGAAATAAGAATAAGGGTTCAATCAAAAATAATAACACCAAGTACAAAATCACTCAACCAAACACATAGTCAGGAGTATGGATTCAACATGAATCCCAATGCAAGTAGAATACAAATATGGCCAAATTGGAATCCTCACAGATAATCCGAATCCATGACCAACATCAGTGCCAAGAAACATCCAAGAAAACTTGGTGGCACATAAATCAAGGTGAAGTCAAAAATACCCAAAATCCAATGTTGACAAAAATCAACGAAATTAAAACCCTTTTTATAAGCAGGTTTAAAACCCCAAATATCAAATAAAATTTGAGTTTGGAGCCTGTATGCAAACATGACCAGCATAACGATCTAAAAACCCAAAACCCCAAGTCAAAAGGCAATTAAATGCTCATACCCACCAACCAGGTATAGCCAACATACAAGAATGAAGGAGAACAATAGTTCTTTGCCTCCTAACAAACTACTATCTAAAATAGCCTCTAAAAAAAAGGCAAAACATAAAAATGGGAGAGCCCTACCTAATAGCCAAAAGGGGAAAAATAGGAATTCATGCAATAAAATAATCACTCTACAGAGATTGCCCAAAATCTCAAAAAATAAAGCTCTCCTCGAGTTGGATCCAATGAGACCAACCTCGCGATGATCCCACGCGCGTAGCTCTTGCAACAAAGTAAATAGTAGTTCCTCTTGAAGAGGATTTGGATTTCGCTCTCAAATTTTATAATTCAAAAAGTGAGAAGTGAGAAAGAAGTCCCTTTTTGGGATATATATTCACTTTAAAAGTGAAATATTAAAACAAGAAAATAATTGGCTCACTTAGTTAAATCCCTTCTCAACCCAGACCAAAATTGGGCAATTCCAATTAAATGGAATTCAACTATGACAAAGCTATTAGTAATTAAAATAAGTTAAATTAATATAAAATTTCCTTAAGAAATTAAATCACAATAATTAGATAACTTCCATGACCATCGTGGATTCCTAAATGCATAGACACACTCACGAGTCTAATCACATAATGCATTATAAATTTGGATTTACCAATTACCAGAGGATTAAAATATCAATAAAAATACATAATCCATACAAGAACAATATTGGCTCAACATGAAAGGTTTGATCACTAACTCCATGTGCCATTGCTAGGGATATAGGTCCTACACAATAAATACACCCAATCAAGTGTAGATGCACCATATTAATAATTGAAGTGATATTTACTCAAAATCACATAATTAAAGCATATAATTAATTTCATTTAAATTATCATTGAAATAGCCCATTTTGCATAACAACTGAAATGAACAAGGTAAATATCTGTAGAACCATCACATCATAATAAATCCAACAATATACATTGATAATCCTCAGTGAAACCATCTAATACATTATAATCTCATAAATTAGGCAAAGGCATAATGAACCAAATAATGCAATAATATAAATCTAATGACCCCTAGCGTGTAGACAACTCATGGTCCCAATCATGATCACTCACAAGATCATCAAGGTTTCATCCATTAGGATGACTCAGAGAAATCAAATGGGAGAGGCACTTTAATCTTTGAGAGGAAAAAGATCAAAATTACCTATTTAATGAGGCATATGAGATGTTTATGTGGTTGGGTTTTTATTGATTGGTGATCTTAAGGAGAACCTATGAAGAGTAGAGCAACAAAGGAGAAGTGAAGAGATTAATGAAGTGTGATTTCTTGAAGGGATGTCAATCTTATTAGTGATGGAGATGATAGTAGAGGCCAGTCAATGAACCAGTAGGTGACTGAATGGAGATCTAAATTTCCAAAGTAAGTTATGTTTTATAGATCAAAACTATTGTTACATTCTAACCATTGTGGCACTCAAAATCATTTAATCAAGGTTGACATAACATTCATTTTGTAAGTCCTTTAATCAAGGTGACATTCTAATGAAATGATCCAAAGTCCTCTAACAAGGCCAATCCTAATAGGATGATTAAATCCTTTAATAGGGTCATACCTAATAGTTTGTTGTGTAACCTTTAATAGGGTTGGCTCTTAACTAAACTCACTTTAGAAGAGTGAAAAAGTGGTAGCATGTTACTTGGTGGCTTTTCCCAAATTGGGTTTCCACATTAAATCCTGGTGTCAATGTGTTATTTACTTGTGTGAATGTTACTTTATGCATGTTATTTTACAATTGTTTATTTTACTATTAGTTGGAATACATTTACAAAACAAAGAGTTAGATAATGTTAAGTTGTTGATGATATTCTATATAGACTGAGTTGTTTCATGAGATTGTTTAAGTTGTTTGAAGCTATAAAAAGTTGAATTCGTACATCAAGACCCAAGGATAATTGATTCACACCCCCACCCCCCCTCAATTATTCTAATTATTCTAAAAATTGCTATCAAAGCATTGGTGCTTGTAAGGAAAGTTTGAAGGGACTTATAGCTAAAGATCAAGATGTACATGAGAAAGATGCCCAAGATGAACACAGGGAACTTCCCAACATGGAAACACTTGATGATATTGTACTTATTTGGTATTGGATATTCTAAATCATTCTACCTACACAATGAATACATTGAGGTACCTAGACCTATGATGGTGGAACAAATGAAAGAGAAGTAGGAGCACAATCAAATGATGATTTAACTAGTAGTGCCCCTAAGTTATGTTGAACTTGATGATGTGAAGGATTGCCTTACTATGAAAAAAATATGGTACAAGTTGGTAAAACTCCATGGAGGAGACAAAAATGTATTGAGAGACAAGGCAAAAAGTTTTAGAGGCAAATTTGGTGAGATGAGAATGAAAGAAGGTGGGACCATTGCACAATATTGTGGTTGAATCAAAGAGGTGGTAAATTCTATTAAAGGTGTTGGACGAATTATATCTGGAGAGAATATGATAAGCAAGGTATTGAGAATATTACTTCTTGTTTATGTTACTAGAGTTTCTACAATACAAGACTTGAGATGTACACCTAGTGATGATCTAACCTTGGATAGTCTAGTTGGTAGACTCACTACATTTGAATTCTCAAAATTTGATAATTATTCACCTGCTAGTGTTGAATGTCCTTTTAAAGTTCAACTAACCCTTGATGGATCTAAGAAAATAAAATGAGTAGACATGTGGAAAGTACCAATGAAGATGATGATCTTGATGAACATTATTTATTAGAAGGATACCAAGAGGAAAAGGAAAATACAAAGGTAAACTCCCTATTATATGGTTTACATGTAACAAATTTGGTCATATTGCTACAAGATTCCTAAGAGAGATGAGAAGGAAGAAAGGAAAGACTTAAAGAACCAAGGAAGGAGAGACAATAGAGATAGCCAAGGTAACAAAGATAAAGGTAAGAAATATTACTACATTGTTGAAGAAGATAGTTACTTTAGTGATTATGATGATCATGATGAAGAACTTGTTTATGTTGCAATGAAAGATGTTTATGATAAAGATGAGAAAAGTGCATTGATATTACATGTGAGTAAGAATGATAAATTGATAATTGATATTGGTTGCTCACACCATATGGTTAGTGATACAAGGAAGTTTGAGAAGCTGTAACATTATAGTGGAAGTAGTGTTAAGTTTGGAAATGATGCACCATGTTATGAAAGGTAAAGGATCAATTATACTTAATGATAAGATTAGATGTGACAATACATATTGTGTTGATGGTTTGAAATATAACTTGTTGAGTATGGCATAATTGATCAGTTCAGGCTACCAAGTTTAATTTGAGAACAAGAAGGAAAAAATCTATGATGTTATTGGTGAACTAATTGGAAGTGGAGAGAAAATAAGAGGTAACTTGTTATATTTAGACCTATTTGAAGATACTTGTCTATTTTCACAATTTGAAGATATTTGGTTATGACATAAGAGGCTATGTCATGTGAAATTTGATAATTTAGTAGCCATTAGTAAGATGAAAAGAGTTAGAGAGCTACCAAGATTAAGCAAACCTGATAAAGTGATTTAAAAACAATGTCAAATGGGTAAAATGACAAAATATAGTTTCAAGAGCAAGACATATTCTTCTAATAATATTTTGTAGCTAGTTCATACTGATTTATGTGGTGGCATTAGAGTGCAAAGCTATTATGGTGGAAAATACTTCATTCTATTTGTTGATAACTTTTATATAATGATGTTTGTGATGTTTCTTAAAGAAAAATATGACGCATTTCAAATGTTTAAGTAGTATTTGGATAGAGTTGAAAAGGAAATAGGAAATAATTTGAAGTTCCTGAGATTAGATAGAGGTAAATTCATATTAGATGAGTTCAACATATTCTACAATGAAAAAGAAATCAAAAGATAAATGAGTACACCAAGGACTATACCAAAAATTGAAATACTTGAGAGAAGAAATAGAACAATTATGGACTATGCACAGACATTGATGATGGAGAAGAATATATCATAGAAGTACTAGAGAGAAGTTGTAAGTACTACAGTCTATACTCTGAACCAAGTTCAAATGAAGGTATGAAAAAACACCTTTTGAAGTTTTGTATGGCTATGCACCTAATGTTAATTATTTCAAAGTTTTTGGAAGCAAGTATTACATATTGAAATATTCAAGAAATGGAAAACTTGATGCAAAAAATGAGATGTTCCATTAAAAGCAAGGCTTATAAGTGTTTGAATTCTAACACTAATGAAATTGTGGAAAGTGAAAATGCTAGAGTTAATGAATTTGAAAAAAAGAATGAAGAGGAATGAAAGAAAGAACCTGAAGACTATAGAAATTTTGTCTATATCTATGAAGGTGAACCTAGCACTTTACCTAAACTAGAAAAGGTGGTTATTGAGCATCATTTGTTAGGAAATGTCAAGGTTTTGTAGAAGAGTTATGTCAAGCATCAGCAAACTATCAAGCATCAGGCTATATTTGCTAAGTTAAAGACAAAGACTATTGACCATTAGATAGAGGAAGTTGAGTTGGAGGAGAGTACACCATATGCAAATGAATGAGCAGAATCTAGTGAACCACAACAAGAAGAAAAAATTCACAAACCTGTCTTGGAAAAGTACATGAGAAGACATCATATACCAGATCGAATCATTGGAGACAAAGATTTAGGAGTCGTGATAAGAAGGAAAATGATGAATGATACATACATATAATGTGAGTTTTATACCAAATCATTCAAAGAAGATTTGGAGAATGAAGATTGTAAAGGAGAAATAAATGAAGAGATTGAGAAAATTGAGAAAAACAAGACATGGACATTGGTACCTAGACCAAAGGATAAGAATGTAATTGGAACTAAGAGAGTTTTTAAAAACAAGTTGAACAAGAAGGTTGAAGTCACAAGGAACAAGGCAAGACTAGTTTATAAGGGATAAGCCAAGAAGAAGGAGTTGACTATCGTGAGACATTTCCCCTAGTTGTAATGTTGGAAGGAGAGAGAAATTTTCTTGCATATGTTGCTTACAAAGGATTCAAAGTATACCAAATAGATGTCAAAATATACATTTTATAATGGATTCTTGGAGGAAGAAGTCTACATTGAACAACTTGAAGGATTTGTTGAACCAAGCAAGAGAAATATGGTATGTATGTTACACAAGACTCAATATGGTTTAAAACAAGCCCCTGGAGAATGGTATGAAAGGTTACAAAATTATTTAGTGAAAATTGGTTTTGCAAAATGTAATGACAATATCAATTTGTACTTGAAAAGTGAATATGAAAGTAAGATATTACTAGCTGAAATTTATGTTGATGATATCATAGTTGGACGACAAGATATGTTGTGCAAGTCATTAGCTAATGAATTGGAGAAGGAATTTGAGATGTCAATGTTTGGAGGGATCAAGTTTTTTATTGGATTTAAAGTTTATTAGATGAAGAAAGGTATTTACATTACACATTTCAAGTATATCAAAGAGATATTGAAGACTTTTGGAGTGGAAGACTCAAGACCAGTTGGAACACCTATGGTGACTAGACATAAATTATCAAAGAATGATGATTCAGTTGAGGTGAATCAAACATTATACAAGCCAATGGTTGGAAAATTACAATATGTTGTACATAGAAGACCTAACATTGCATTATCAGTTGGAATTGTTGCCATATTTTTTGCTAATCCTAGAGAAAATCACATGATGGTAGTAAAAAGGATATTGAGACTAAAAGGAACATAAGACTATGTATTATGGTACAAGATAAATGATAAGTTTGAACTAAAGGTTTATACAAATGTTGACATGGCAAGAAACATTGATGAAATAAAATGTACAAGTAGAGGAGCTTTATTTCTATAAAGGAGATTGATTTCATAGACAATCAAGAAATAAAATTGTATTTCTCAATCTGCAACAGAGACTGAATATGTTGTTGCAACATTTAATTATTCTAATATTGTATGGATCAAGCAATTGTTGAAAGGTATAAAGGAAGATATTACTGATCCTGTTATTATTTATCGTGATAACACAAGAGTTATAAACATGTTAAATAACCTTGTGATGCACACAAGGAGTAAACATATTGAGATCAAGTATGATTAATTGAGAGAGTTGGTACAAGACAAACAAGTAATATTGGAATATGTGAACACAAAGGAGTAGATAATTGACTTATTCACAAAGAAACTACCTAAGGATGCTTTTGACTATCTAAGAGGTAAGTTAAGGGTCATTCATCTACCTAAAGAAAACTAAGAAGAGATGCACTATTGCATTAATTGTTTATAATCATAATATCTTACACATTGATCCAAGAAATCACCATTTAGGATCTACCTAAAGCTATGAAGTGTAAAGTTGTCAAGTCATAGATAACAGACCAAGTGAACTGATAATATCAATCAGAGTAGTGTTACAAGCATGATGTATATAGAGTATAAAACATGAGAATCACCATAGGTGTTCCAACTAGTCTGGAGTCTTCATTACATAAGTCTTCAATATCTCCTTGATATACCTAGATTGTGTAATGTAAATACCTTTCTTCATCTGATAAACTTGCAATTCAACAAAGAGCTTGATCTATCCAAACTTTGACATCTCAAATTCCTTCTTCATTTCATTAGAAAAAGAATTGCACAACATATCTTCTCCTCCAAATATGATATCATCAACTACAAAAATCAGCTAACAATATCTTACATTTAGATTCAATTTTCAAGTACATATTGTTATTGTCATTAGTTCTTGTAAAACCAATTTTCACTAAATAATTGTGAAACCTTTCATACCATGCTCTAGGTCTTGTTTCAAACCATATAGAGCCTTTTGGAACTTACATATGATATTCCTCTTTCTTGGGTCAAAAAATCCTTTAGGTTGTTCAATGTAGACCTCTTCCTCCAAGATTCCATTCAAAAATATAGATTTGACATCCATGTGGTATTCCTCTTGCTTAGTTCAACAAATCCTTTAGGTTGTTCTCTCTTTCTTAGTTTTATACTATTTCTCATCCATGTCATCACCAATATGATACCAATGGTAATCACAATTGTAATAGATACCTCTATCACATATATCTCCATCAAGCTTAAGGCTTCCTCTTTTACAACAATCTTCTTCATAACAATTCCCCCTCTTTCATTTCAGCACACACTCTTTCTCTTTCATATCTCCCCCCTTCTCTCAATTGTAACTTAGCAATATATTCTCCTCTTTGACAACAATGCCAAAGACACTATTGTCATGTTTTGTACTCTATACACATCATCCTTGTATTACTACTATGAATGATATTATCAATTCACTCCTTCTATCATCTATGATTTGAAAACTTTACACATGGTTGAGTGCATCTGGAAGATGTTCTTTGGTGGTTCATATACACATAATTGTATTTTTGTTGGAATCCTATTCATGACTCCCTAAGTATACATTGTACCAAAGTCCTAAAAATTTCTACTTTTCGTGCACCAATAACATAGCCAAGTATGAGGCTCTCATTAATGGAATCAAGCTATTCATTGAATGGAGGATTACTAAGCTACATGTCTTTGGTGATTCTTAGCTTATCATCAATCAAACCAATAATGACTATCAAACTAAGGATGGAAAAATGGTACCTTATAAGAAGATTATTGATTATCTTGGGAACTACTTCACCTTTTTCATAGATCAAAAAATTCCTAGGGCTAAGAATAAAGTGGTTGATGCTATGGCTACACTGGCTTCTATCCTTCAATTACATGAATGTGAATCAAGATACATATTCCTAGTGGAAAAACTCTACTATCCTAAATATGACTCCCTTGATAACTATTTTATTTTCACTATCATTGGTCATGACTCTTCTCACTACACTAACATATATTCTTACCTTCATGATTAGATCATCCTTGATAACCCTTACTCACAATGAGAAAAAATAACATATTCATAATGCTTCTTGCTACACCCTCATCTCTAATGACTTGTTTAGGAGGTCTCTAGATGGAACGCTTCTTGCATTCTTAGAGAGAGAAGAATTTGAACATGCATTAGCTGAAGTTCATGAGGGCATATGTGAGCCTCACTCTAATGGTCTTCCACTAGCTTAGAAGCTACTTAGGGTTGGTTATTATTGGCCTACCATGCAAAAAAAAGGTGTTACATTCTCTAAATATTATGAGAAGTGTCAGATGCATGGTAATTTAATCCATGCTCTAGGAAGAGAACTCATACCTTCTATCTCACATTGGCCTTTTACTAGTGGGCTTTCGATCTAATAGGTTAGATACATCCCAAATCATCAAGAGGACATAAGTTCATCATAAGTGCTATAGATTACTTTGCTAATGTGTCACTTTTGGTTGCTATAGGCAAACAAGTCTCCCTCTTCATCCTAGATTACATCATTTTTTGATACAATCTGCTATCCTCCATAGTTACTAATAATGGAGGCCAATTCAAAAATAAAGACTTAAAACAATTGCATAATAAATTCAAGATTAAGAAACATCGGTGTCCTATTTTTTGGAATTCTTTTAGAATAACTGAGAGAGGGGTGTGAATTAGTTATTCAAGGTCTGGATGTACAAATAAAACTTTTCACAATTTAGTGAACCCATAAAGATTTCTTAACCATGAATGCATTCATTGTGTATTACCTAAAACTGATATGTTACTGTCAAATCAACTTGTAGAAATGTAAAGCAAAAAAAACACATGTCCATCAGCACATTTGACACAATAATTTAATGTGGAAACCTAATTTGGGAAAAACCAACAGTAACATGCTACTCCTTTTTTACTCTTCTAAAGTGATGCCCTGTTGAAGGCCGACCCTATCAAAGGTTACAATACACACTATTAAATGTGACTCGATTAAGGGATTTCAATCACCCTGTCAAAAGTGAGCCTTGTTAGAGGACTTTAGGCCATTCACTTGGAATAACACCTTGTTAAAGGATTTTCCAATGACTGTTAAGTCAACCTTACTCCAAAGGATTTACCCTAGTCTGATACAATTGGTAGAAAGTAATAGTAGAGCTTTGATCTAATACAACTTACAACCTTATTTGTGAATAACATATCACTATCCAGTCCTCAACTCTGCTTGTCTTCCAATCTTTGTAGCTCTAACAGCTTGTTCACCCTTCAAGCATTCATCCTCCTTAAGCCTTCTTGCTTAGTACACCATTGATGACTTCTTCACTTGGGTCACTCGATGAAGCAAACCCCTTTCCTTCTCCTTTTTAGATTTTTTCATCAAGACTCTCTAACCTCTTTGATTCATGACTAGACATTCCTAGATATAGAAAATTAGAACACTTTTCCTTCTCATTATCCATTACCAAAATTAGGGTTTTTGATGGATTAGGTAGGATACAATGTATCTACCCCATATCTTGTCTTTTCTAGAAACTTCTCCTAGAATTCATTTGAATTTGCCTCCAAAATGGTTTATACAAGATTCTATGCAACTAGCTCATCAATCTTATTATCCTCCTAATTCACAAGTTCCAAGAAAATAAACTTGTCAGCTTTTGATTGGTGAATCTTTGATCTTTTCATAATGTAGCAGCTTGGCATTATCAATTTACTAATGCTTGACACATACTGTGTTACTCGACATCTACTATAAAATCACTTGGCATCAACTAGATTTTATTGTGCTCGGCATCAACTAGATTTTATTGTGCTTGACATCAATTGAAAATTACTCGACATCAACTATCTTGCTCGACATCTACTAACTGACTTAGCATCCACTAGAATTTCTTTTACTTAGCTCCAACTGACTTTTTTCTCGGCTTGCACTAACTTTTCTCAGCACCTTCTATCAACTTGGTCAAGCTTGGAAAATGAACTTTGTTTAATTTTATTCTTCTCAACTTTCTAAGTATATCCAACCATTTTGTAACCTCAAGTAGATCATCAATTCATTATTCTATCACTATCCTAACTGATTCTTGCACTTCAATACATAATCATAACTTGACCTTTCCTCTAGGTACTTTTGTTACATCTTGTTGATCAAATCCTCCTCATCAATCAACTAAGTGATAGTGCTTAAAACATATAAGCAATTATCTTACCAACATGTAGCAAGTTTAACATTAGTGACAAAACAATGATTGAAACATACAGTCTTCTTCAACAATCTTTCTACTCAAATTATTTTTTCAATCATTTATCAACAATCTCCCTCTTTGGCATTAATGGCAAACCAAACTAATCAACCAGTGAAACAAATGATGAACATCTTGTACCATAAAACTAACTAGGTTAAAATAGTAAGGCAATACCAAAAAGAAAATTTGTGATTAAAACTTCTCCCTCTATCAACAACTCCTTCTTCTAATTAAATTACAAAATATAACTCCCTCTAAGTTCCTTCTTTTCTGATTCTCTTATGTCATGGATTAGTACAATATCATAATATCTCCCTCTTTTTGTTCTAATCCTTCCTCTAATTTCTTTTTGCTTTCCCCCTCTTTCTTTCTTACCAAACTGATCATCTGATGATCTACTCTCTCCATTTTTCCTTATGCACCTGATCAGTCTAATGTACTTTCTCCCTTGACCATCTCCCTTGATTAGTTTAATGTACTTTCTCCCTCTTTGACAACAATGCCAAAGATGTATACTCAAAATTTGGCATCTTTGATATATTTAGACACAAGCTTTTGTAGGCTCTTCAATTTTCCCTCTTTGTCAGCTTGCTTGTGACTAATTTGTTATTACAGCTCTATAATTACTTTATGTAATTCCTAAAGTAAGATCCACTGCATCAATTTGTATGAAATGAATGTTAGCTTGTTTGATGTAGGGTACTCCCTCTATCTTTTACATAGCCATTGATAGGGGTATCACCCCTAGTTTACCTCTTAGATACTCATAAGCATCCTTAGGTAATGCTTTGGTGAAGATATCAACAATTTTCTCCTTTGTGTTAATATATTCCATCTTCACCTCTTTGTCTTGAACCAATTCCCTTACATAATGATACTTTATTGCAATGTGATTTGTCTTTGTATGCATTATAGGATTCTTTGATATATTGATAGCACTTGTATTATCACAACAAAGTGTCACTAGTTCTATGATTTCTTCCTTCATTCCCTTAAGTAGCTGCTTAATCCATACAACGTTTGTGTAGTTAATAGCAGCAGCAACATACTCTGCTTCTTGCTAGTCCATGTAACAAGTCTTCTACTTAAGAAGAATGCTCCTCCACTGGTGCTCTTTCTATCATCAATATTTCCAGCCTAATCAACATTAATGTAGGCTTTTAGTTTAAACTTTTCATTCTTCTTATAGTATAAACCATACTCTTCTATTCCTTTCAAGTAACTCGTTATCCTTTTCATAGCCATCAAGTGATTCTCTCTAGGGTTAGCAGAGAGTCTTGCAACTATCCCCATAGCTAATGCAATATCAGGTATGTTGTGTACTACATATTGCAATTTTTCAATCATGTATTTGTATAATGTTTGATTTACCTCAGCTAAGTCATCATTCTTTGATAGCTTGAGTGTTGTCACCATAGGTTACTTACTAGTTTTGAATCCTCTAGTCTAAATGTCTTTAATATCTCTTTCACATATTTTGACTAAGTGATATATACACCATACTTCATTTGATGAACTTACAATCCCACAAAGAATTTGATCTTGCCAAACATTGACATTTCAAATTCTTGCTTCATCTGATCTACAAAGCCTTTACACAAAGCATCTTGTCCTCTAAATATGATGTCATAAACAAATATTTTAGATAATAGTATACCTTTTTCTTTATTTGTCTTCATGTAGAAATTTTTGTTATCATCTATCCTCTCAAATCCAATCTTACCAAGATAAGTATGAAGTCTCTCATACCATGCTCTTGGTGCTTGTTTCAATCCATACAGGGCTTTGTGCAGTCTACATACCATGTTCTTATTATTCTTATCAACAAAACCTTCTGGCTATTCTATGTAGACTTCTTCTTCTAATATGACATTTAGAAATGTAGACTTGACATCCATCTAATAAACTTTGAAACCTTTGTATGTAGCATAAGCAAGTAGAATTCTCACTCCTTCCATTATTGCAATAGGGTCAAATGTTTCACCATATTCAATTCCTTCTTCTTGTGCACACCCTTTGCAAACTAATCTTGCTTTGTTCCTTATCACTTCACCATTCTCATCTAACTTTTTTATGAATACCCATTTTGTGCCAATCGCATTCTTGTCTTCTGGTCTAGGAACTAGACTCCAAGTCTTGTTCTTTCCTATCTGTTGAATTTCTTCTTCCATAGCCTTGTACCAATCATCATCTTCTAATGCATCTCTTATTGTCTTGGGGTCCTTCAGGCTTAACAAACATGATTCACCTCTCAACCTATTTCTTTTCATTGGCCTTGCATCTTTGTCTCTAATGATTTGATCTATAGGGTGGTGTCTTTTGACATATTTGGACAATCTAGGCTCAGTACTTGTAGTTGCATTATGTCTCTCAACTTCAGTATCAATGTATACATCTTTGTCAGATGTTTTAGCATCTCTTTTATGTGTACTAATCTCAAAGTTAGATTGTGCATTTTCCTCATTCCACAACTCAACATTTGAATGCAACTCGGCATTCATAGGATGTGACTTGGTAATTGTTGAGACTTGCTATTGGTTTGATGCATGATTTGTGGCATCTTCTTCAGTAGGCATTCATTCATAATAGTATACAAATGATTTATATGCTTGTGGTTCTTTTGTAGATTCAGCCTCATGTACTTTTGTAAACTCATCAAAATTCACATTTGCACTTTCCACAATTTTGTTAGTGTTAGTATTTAAACACTTGTAAGCTTTACTTCTTATGGAGTAACCAAGGAATATACCTTCTTTACTTTTTGCATCAAACTTTCCACTCCTAACATCTTTAAAAATATAGCATTTTCTTCCAAATACCTTAAAATATTTCACATTAGGTGGATATCCATACCATAGTTCAAAAGGTGTTTAGTGAGTACCCTTCTTGACTTGCACACAGTTCAAGGTGTATACATCAATACTTATAGCTTTTCTCTAGTATTTCATAGCAACATTCTTCTCCATCATGAGTATCCTGGCATAGTTCATTATTGACCTATTTCTTATTTTGGAAATTTCATTTTGTGGAGGGATCCTAGGTGTAGATGTATGTCTCTTGATTACTTTTTCATTGTAGAACATCTCAAATTCATTTCAAGTGAATTTTCCTCCTCTGTCTGATCTCAAACATTTCAACCTCTTACCTATTTCTTTTTCCACTCTTGCCAAGTACCATTTAAAAATTTGAAAAGAATCTAATTTTTTTTTTTAGAAACATGACTCTCATCATCCTAGAGTAATCATCAACAAAAAACATTATATACTTATCTCCTTTGTAGCTTTGCACTTCAATAGGTTTACACAAGTCAGTATGAACAATTTCAAGTATTTCCTTAGAGGTATAAGCTTTACTCTAAGAGCTTTACTCTTTTCATGTTGTTGATATTAATCAAATTATCAAAATTAACATGACATAGTCTCGCATGCCAAAGCCATACATCATCAAACTTTGTAATAAGACAAGTAGCATCTTCTATATCCAAATAGAATAGATTACTTCTAGTTTGATCACCTTTTCCAATCAAGTTTCCATTTGTGTCATATATTTTGGTTGATTTATTTTCAAATTCAACTTTGAATCCCAAATTATTCAATTGTGACACACTTAACAAGTTATAATTCAATCTTTCAACATAATAAGCATTGTCACATGAAATCTTGTTTATGAGTTTGATAGACCCTTTTTTTTTATCAAACATGGTGCATCATTACCAAATCTTACACTATTTCCATCATAATAGGTTAAAGTAATGAACTTACTTTTGTCTCTAGTCATGTGATGCGAGCATCCACTATCAATGATCCATTTATCATTCTTGTTCACATAATTCATAAGTGCAGTTGTCTCATCTTCATCAGATTCATCCTTCATTGCAACATATACCACTTCATCATCATTTTCATTAGATTCATGTTCATCAGCAATGTAGCATGACTTCTTGCCCTTGTCTCTATAGTCTCTTCCATTATCTTCTCTTATATTTTTGTGCTTGTTTCCTTCTCTGAAGTTCTTCTTCTATGTACATCTTGTTGCAATATGACCAACTTCATTACAATTGAAACAAATGATAGGCAACTTACCTTTGAATTTACCTTTTCCTCTATGAAATCTTCTTGCCAGCAATGCTTCCAATTGTTCAATGTCTTCCTCATTTGTGTTACTATCATTGGATGCATATTTTATCTTTCTTTTCTTCTTCTTCTACTTTACCTCCTTAGAATCCTTCAGTAACAATTTTTCTTTGAAAGATGATTCAGTACTCTCTAGTCTATAGTTGTCAAAATTAGATAGCTCAAAAGCAGTGAGTCTTCCTACCAAACCTTCAAGGGTTAGATCATTTACTAGTATACATCTTAACTCTTGAATTGAAGATGCTCAACAATTTTCTTAAGACTTTACTTAGCATAGTATCACCATCTATTTTACTAGTAGCACCTTTTATTGCATTAACAACTTCTTTTATTCTAGCAATATATTGAACAATATTCTCACATTCTTCCATTCTCATGTCATCAAACTTACCTCTAAGACTCTCTAACTTGGCTCTTTGAAATTTTTTTTCTCCTCTATAGATGGTATCTAGGGCATCCCACATCTGCTTTGCATTCTTAAGGCCTTTGATATCATCAAATTTAGCATAGCTTAAGGTAGAGGCAATCTCCAACATCGCTTGATTGTGTTCTTTCTTTTTCTTCAAATCTTCAACAGTTAGAGCTCCTATTGGATCAACATGTTTTATTGAAATGTAATATTGTACATAATCTCCAAGTCCTCCAAGGTGTAGCTTCATCAAAATTTGTCATGCAAGAAAGTTATCTCTATTGAGTTTGGGTGCCACTTTTTTTGACACCGTGATCTTTGTGCTTCTAGTACCTTAAAACTAATCCTCTTAAGCAGATGGCTCTAATACCAATTATTGGAATTCTTTTAGAATAACTGAGAGGAGGTTAAATAATTTATTCAAGGTCCAGATGTACAAATAAAATATTTCACAATTTAGTGAACCCATAAAACTTTCTTAACCATGCATGCATTCATTGTGTATTGCTTAAAATTAATATGTTACTGTCAAATCAACTTGCACAAATGTAAAGCATAAAACACAACATATCCATCATTACATTTGATACAATGATTTAACGTGGAAACCCAATTTGAGAAAAACCACCAGTAACATGCTACTTCTTTTTCACTCTTCTCAAGTGATGCCCTGTTAAAGGCCAACCCTGTCAAAGGTTATAATACACACTGTTAAATGTGACCCGGTTAAGGGATTTCAATCACCCTCTCAA
This sequence comes from Cupressus sempervirens, assembly GCA_028749045.1. Lineage (NCBI taxonomy): Eukaryota > Viridiplantae > Streptophyta > Pinopsida > Cupressales > Cupressaceae > Cupressus > Cupressus sempervirens. Next base: position 89,498,662 of record CM053791.1, on the reverse strand, counting down.
AAGTGAGCCTTGTTAGAGGAATTTAGGCCATTCACTTGGAATGCCACCCTATTATAGGATTTTTCAATGATTTTAATTCAACCTTACCCCAAAGGATTTACCCTAGTTTGATACAATTGTTAGAAAGTAACAGTAGAGCTTTGATCTAATACAACTTACAACCTTACTTGTAGATTATAGATCACTATTTAGTCCTCAAATCTACTTAGCTTCCAATCTTTGTAGCTCTAACAGCTTGTTCACCCTTCAAGCATTCATCCTCCTTAAGCCTTCTTAATTATTACACCATTGTAGACTTCTTGACTTGGGTCACTTGATGAAGCAAACCCTTTTCCTTCTCCTTGTCATATTTTTGCATCAAGACTCTCTAACCTCTCTGCTTTATGACCAAACATTCCTAGATATAGGAAATTAGAACACTTTTCCTGCTCATTATCCATTACCAAAATTAGGGTTTTCAATGGATTATGTAGGATACAATGTACTACCCCATATCTTGTCTTCTCTAAAAACTTCTCCTAGAATCCATTTGAATTCACCTCCAAAATGGTTTACATAAGATTATGTGCCACCAGCTCATCAATCTTATCATCCTCCTAATTCACAAGTTCCAAGAAAATAAACTTGTCAGCTTTTGATTAGCAAATCTTTGATCTTTTCATATTGCAGTAGCTTGGCATTATCAATTTACTGATGCTCAGCACATACTATGTTACTCTACATCTACTACAAAATCACTCAACATCAACTAGATTTTACTAGTGCTCGACATCAACTAAAAATTACTCAGCATCCACTAGAATTTTCTTTTACTCGGCTCTAACTGGCTTTTTTCTTGGCTTGCACTAACTTTGCTCACCACCTTCTATCAACTTGGTCAAGATTGGAAAATGAACTTTGTTTAACTTTATTCTTCTAAAATTTCTAGGTGTAGCCAATCATTTTGTAACCTCATGTAGATCATTAATTCATTATGTTATCATTGTCTTAACTGATTCTTGCACTTCAATACATAATCATAACTCAACCTTTCCTCTAGGTACTTTTGTTACATCTTGATCAAATCATCCTCATCAATCAACTAAGTGATAGTGCTTGAAATATATAAGCAAATGTCTTACTAGCATGTAGCAGGTTTGACATCAATGACAAAATAATGATTGAAACACACAATATTCTTCAACAATATTTCTACTCAAATGATCTTTTCAATCATATATCAACACTATATACTACCCTTAAGGAAATGGACAAGCTAAAGCTTCAAATAAGACTCTTCTCAAAATATTATATGATTCTATTAGTAACTATGGTAGGGATTAGCATCTTCAGATCAATCCTACTTTGTGGGCTCACAAAACAAGCATTCACACACCTACGGGAGCTACTCCTTTTTCCCTTATCTATAGGATTGATGTTGTCTTACCTATTAAGATTGAGATACCTTCACTTCAAGTCTCCCTTAAAGGACTTATCATGGATGAGGATTGTCATATTTCTCATATGCAAGAACTATAACTATTGCATGAATATAGAAAATTTTCCTTTGATCAAATGAGAGTCTAGCTAAAATGGATGTCTAAGAGCTATAGTAAGAAAGTGTATCATAGAGCCTTTGAGGTTGGTGACTTGGTCTTGATAGAAAACCCTAGGAATCAATAGAATTAATAATAGAAGGGAAATTTTGAACCTAATTGGTGTTGGAAATCTGATTGAAAAGCTTATTGTTGTTGAAGATCAAAGAGGGAGATTGTTGTAAAATAATGTTTTCAATAATTGTTTTTCCATTGATGTCAAACTTGCTATTTGTAGGAATGACATTTTCTTATAAGATCCAAGTGCTATCACTTAGTTGATCGATGAAGAGGGTTAGATCAACAAGATGTAACAAGAGCACCTAAGGGAAAGGTTCAGGTATGATGTTGTAATGAAGTGAAAGGATCAGTTAAGACAATGGCCAAGTAATGTATTAATGACATACTCATAGATACAGAGGTTGGTCACACTTAAAAACATTAGAGGAAGAAGCTGTAACAAGGATGATTGTAAAGCTTAGACTAAAATCTTTAGTGGGTGTTGAGAAAGTTAGTTGAAGGCAAGAAAATTCATAGTAGAAGCTAAGTAACAAACATTTCTAGTGTGTGTTGAGTGATCTTCAAGTGCTAAGTAAAGATCAGGTCCCAAGCATCAAAAAAAATTCTCGAGTGATCTTCAGGTGCCAAGCATCAGGAAAAACATAGTTGATGCCGAGTAACACAATATGTGCCGAGCACTAGTCTTTCAATGGTGTCGAGCTACTACATTATTTCAAAGAATGAAGATTCACCAAATCCAAGCCAACTTAGTGGTTACATTGAATTTTGTGAATGAATTGGAGGATAAGGATGATGAGTTGTTAGCATAGAGACCTATATAAATCATTTTGGATGAATTCTAATGGATTATTCAAGAAGTTTCTAGAGGAAATAGAATATGGGTTAGATGCAATGAATCCTACCTAATCCATGCAAATTGAAATTAAAAAATGGAAGAATCGAGCAAGAAAAGGAACTCCAAGACTTCTATTTAAGAAATCATAAACCAAGAAGTAAAGAACTGCTGATACTGTTGCTATAGAAATGCCAAATCTATGAAGTGCTTGAAAGGGTGTCAAGAGGGAGACATCTAGGAGAAGGAAGAGCACTGAGGCTCTACTTCTACAAGCGGTCATGAAGAGATGATTGCACTGGTGCATTGAGTATAGAGACTCAAGGAGACAAAGCTTGAAATATAAGGCAAGCAATTAAGAGTTGCAGAGATATAAGACCAGGCAAGGGTATGAGCTGAGAAGTGATCTGAGATCTACAAGATAAGTTGTATGTTGCAGTCAAGTCAAGATTTTATAATACTCTCTAGTAATTGTATTAGATCTAAAAATCCTATGGACTTAAGTTGGCCTAACAACCATTTGTAAATCCTTTAACAGGGTGGCATTCCAAGTGAATGTTCTAAAGTCCTTTAACCAGGCCCACTTCTAACAATGTGGTTAAATCCTCTAACAAGGTCACATTTAACAGTGTGTTGTAAGCTTTTAACAGGGTAGGCTTTTCACAGGACATCACTTTAGAAGGGTGAGAATTGAGTAGCATGTTACTGGTGGTTTTTCCCAAATTGGGTTTCCATGTAAATCATTGTGTCATGTGTTGATCTCTTATATGTTATGCATACATGTTAATTTACAGTAACTTGCTAATTAGATAAGTTAAAGTTTGGATGAATGAATGATTGAATGGATTCACTACACTTAGTGAAAAGTTTGAAAGGGACATCTAGACCTTGAATAACTGATTCACCCCCCCCCCCCCCCACTCTTAGTTATTCTAGGTATTAGAGCCATCTACTAATTTAGTTTTAAAGTACTAGAAGCAAGAAGATCAAGATGTCCAAGAGAGAAGTTCCCAAGCTCAACAAAGACAATTTTACTACATGGCAAAGTTTGATGAAATTGCACCTTGGATCAATAGGTGACTATGCACAAACTTCAATTGGAATAGAACATGTAACTCTAGTAGGACCTCTTACTACAAATGATTTAAACAAAAAGAAGGAGCATAATCAGGCAATGTTGGAGATTGCCTCTACACTTAGCTATGTGTATTATGATGATGTCAAAGACTATGACACTACATTCAAGATGTGGAAAACCCTGGCAAAAATCTATGGAGGAGATTATAATGTCTAGAGAGAAAAGAGAGAAAGCCTAAGAGGGAAGTTTGATGACATGAAGATGGAGGAAGGTGAAAATGTTGCTCAGTATGCTGCAAGAATAAAAGAAGTGGTGAGTGCAATAAGAAGTCTAGATGGTCAATTGGAAGAAGAAACATCCATTAGCAAATACTTGAGAACTCTACTCCCTATCTATGCTATAAGAGTTTTAGCCATCCAAGAGATGAGGTGTGTACAAGGGAACACACTAACTTTTAAAGGAATAGTTGGACAACTAACCACATTTGAGCTATCCAATTTTGACAACTATAGACCTAAGAACCTTGAATCTACTTTCAAGGCCAAAATGACAATGAAAGATACTAAGGAAGACATATCAAGCAAAAGGAGAAGAAAAGGAAAACATACATCTACTGATAGCAGTGCAGATGAAGAAGATGTGGAATAGTTAGAAGCACTACTAGCTAGGAGATTCCATAGAGGAAAAGGCAAATTCAAAGATAATCTTCCTATCATATGTTTCAATTGTCATGAAGTAGGTCATATTTCTGCAAGATGTACACAAAAGAAGAATTATAAAGAAGGAAATAAGTACATGAACAAGAAAGAAGATGATAGTAAGGACTATAAGGAAAAAGGTAAGAGATGCTACATTATTGAAGAAGATTTTGATGAAAATGATGATGAAGTAGTCTATGTAGCTATGAAGGATGAATCAGAGAAAGATGAAGATGAAGCAACAACATTGGTTACCTATGTGAACAAGAATGACAAGTGGATCATAGATAGTGGATGCTCACATCACATGACAGGAGATAAAAGTAAGTTCATTACCTTTACTCAATATGATGGAAATAGTGTTAGATTTGGTAATGATGCCCCATGTCAAATCAAAGAAAAATTCTCTATCAAACTTATAGAGAAAATTTCATGTGATAATGCATACTATGTTGAAGGATTGAACTACAACTTGTTGAGTGTATCCCAGTTAGGCAATTTAGATTGCAAAGTGAAATTTGGAAACAAAACTATCAAAATCTATGATATTGATGGAAATCTAATAGGAAAAGGTGAACAAACTAGGAGTAATCTATTTTACCTAGATATGGAAGAAGCAACATGTCTTATTGTTAGACTTGATGATGTGTGATTGTGGAATAAAAGGTTGTGTCATGTTAATTTTGATAATCTAATCAACATTAGTAGGAAGAAAAAAGTCAGAGGGTTGCCCAAGTTGAAGAAACCTAAAAACATAATGTGTAAATAATGTCATCTAGGGAAGATGACTAAATCAAGTTTCAAAAGCAAAGCATACACTTCCAATGAAGTTGTAGAGTTAGTTCATACAAATTTATGTGGTCCAATAGAAGAACAAAGCTACCTAGGAGACAGATACATAATGCTATTTGTAGATGATTATTCCAAGATGATGACTGCTATGTTCTTAAAGCAAAAATTAGATGCATTTCAAATGTTCAAGTGGTATTATGCCAAGGTTGAGAAGGAAACGGGAAAGAACTTGAAATGCCTAAGGTCAAATAGAGGAGGTGAGTTTACATCAAGAGAATTTGAAATATTTTGCAATGGCAGAGGTATCAAAAGGCAAACGTTGACACCAAGAACTCCACCACAAAATGGTATTATTGAAAGGAGAAATAGGTCAGTGTTTGACTGTGCTAGAACCTTAATGATAGAGAAAAATGTTGCACCTAAGTACTAGAAAGAAGTTGTAAGTACTACAGTCTACATACTGAATAGAGTTCAAGTCAAGAAAGGTACAAATACAACACCCTTTGAATTGTGGTATGGTCATTCACCTAATGTTAAACATTTCAAAGTGTTTGGTTGTAAATTCTATATTCTAAAAGACACTAGAAATGGCAAGTTTCATGCAAAAAGCAATGAAGGAATATTTCTTGGGTACTCCACTAAAAGAAAGGCATATAAGTGTTTGAATACTAACACTAACAAAATTATGGAGAGTGCAAATGTAAATTTTGATGAGCATGTAGAAGTTCAGGTTGATGAGTCAAAGCAAATAGAGGATTATAGATCCTTTGTGTACTTCTACAAAGGAATGATAGCTAAAGACAATGTTGCAAATCAAGTTGGGAATCAGCAACAAACTTCAGTATCTACCAAGTCTCAGCCTATGAATGTCAAGTTACATTTAGAATTCGAGTTGCAGAATGTGGAAAATGCACATTCTAATTTTGAAAATAGTATGCAAGGAAGAAATAATGAAATACTAGATGTAGAAGAATGGAATGACTCTGAAGCTGAAGGATCAAATGTGGAAAGAAGGACTGAAACAAGATTAGCTAAGTATGTAAGAAGATATCACTCTACAAATCAAATCATTGGTAATAAGGATGCTAGACCAATGACAAGGAATAGACTCAGGAATGAATCATGTCTATTGAGCAAGGTTGAACCAAAAAGAAAGTATGCCCTGCATCAAATAAGTAGAATGCTCAGATTTTACACATTGATGCAGAAGATGTTTACTTTGGGATCCATGCCTAAAGTAGTAGAAGTGCTGAAAACTTCAAATCAATCACAAGAAAGGTGATAGAGGGAGACATTAAATGAACCTATAAGAGCTATATTTGCATATTAAGATGCTAATATGTCTTTGGAATTGTTGTCAAAGAGCGAGAAGTAAAAAATTGATCAACAACTATTGAAGATAAAAGATTCAGATAAAGGGAGAACTAGACAACTAAACAAGTAAAGATAAATGGAGTTTTTAGAGGTTGATCAAAATTCTATAAGATGAACAATACTAAGGGAGAAAGAAAAAGTACGAGGCTACAATAGCAAATAGGGAGAAGCTGAAATGAAGCAATCAAAATAGTAGAAAGAGATTGTTGTCAAAGTGTTACAATTTACTTTTTGGCATTTTGACTTACTATTCTAACCTGGCAAGTTTTTGGTGGAATAGTTTACTCTGATGGTTGATCAACTTGGTTTGCCATCAATGCCAAAGAGGGAGATTGTTGGAAATCTGATTGAAAAGCTTGTTGTTGTTGAAGATCAAAGAGGGATATTGTTGTAAAAGAATGTTTTCAATCATTTTTTTGCCATTGATGTCAAACTTGCTATTTATAGGAATGACATTTTCTTATAAGATCCAAGTGCTATCACTTAGTTTATTGATGAAGAGGATTAGATCAACAAGATCTAACAAGAGCACCTAAGGGAAAGGTTGAGTTATGATTTTGTAATGAAGTGCATGGATCAGTTAAGACAATGGCTAAGTAATGTATTAATGACATACCCATAGATACAAAGGTTGGTCACACTTAGAAACATTGGAGGAAGAAGCTATAACAAGGATGACTACAAAGCTTAGACTAAAATCTTTAGTGGGTGTCGACCAAGTTAGTTGAAGCCAAGAAAATTCTTAGTAGAAGCCAAGTAATAGAAATTTCTAGTGTGTGCCGAGTGATCTTCAAGTGATAAGTAAAGATCAGGTGACGAGCATCAAAAAAAATTTAATTGGTGTCGAGTTATCTGCAGGTGTCGAGCATTAGGAAAAACATAGTTGATATCGAGTAACACAGTATGTGCCGAGCACCAATATTTCAATAGTGTCAAGCTGTTGCATTATTTCAAATAATGAAGATTTTCTAAATCCAAGCTAACTTAGTGGTTACATTGAATTTTGTGAATGAATTGGAGGATAAGGATGATGAGTTGTTGGCATAGAAACCTATGTAAATCATTTTGGGCAAATTCTAATGGATTATTAAAGAAGTTTCTAGAGTAAATAGAATATGAGTTAGATGCAATGAATCCTACCAAATCCATGCAAATTGAAATTAAAAAATGGAAGAATTGAGTGGGAAAAGGAACTCCAAGACTTCTATTTAAGAAATCATAAAACAAGAAGCAAAGAGCTGCTAATACTATTGCTGCAGAAGTGCCAAATCTACAAAGTGGCTGAAAGGGTGTCAAGAGGGAGACATCTAGGAGAAGGAAGAGCATTGAGACTCTGCTTCTACAAGTGGTCATGAAGAGATGATTGCACTGGTGCATTGAGTATGGAGACTCAAGGAGACAAAGCTTGAAAGATAAGGCAAGTATTTAAGAGTTGCAAAGATAGAAGACCAGGCAAGGGTATGAGCTGAGAAGTGATTTGAGATCTGCAAGATAAGTTGTATGTTGCAGTCAGGTCAAGATTTTCTAATACTCTCTAGCAATTGTATTAGATTTGAAAATCCTATGGACTTAGGTTGGCATAACAGCCATTTGTAAATCCTTTAACAGGGTGGCATTCCAAGTGAATTTTCTAAAGTCCTTTAACCAGGCCCACTTCTAGTAGGGTGGTTAAATACTCTAGCAAGGTCACATTTAATAGTGTGTTGTAAGCTTTTAATAGGGCAGGCCTTTCACAAGGCATCACTTCAGAAGGGTGAGAATTGAGTAGCATGTTACTGGTGGTTTTTTCCAAATTGGGTTTCCATGTAAATCACTATGTCATGTGTTGATCTCTTATGTGTTATGCACACATGTTGATTTACAATAACTTGCTAATTAGATAAGTTAAAGTTTGGATGAATGAATGATTGAATAGATTCACTACACTTAGTGAAAATTTTGAAAGGGACATCTAGACCTTGAATAACTGATTCACCCCCCCCTCCCCAACCCCCTCTTAGTTATTCTAAAGCAATTCTAACAATTGGCTAGGTCTTTTTATTGTCATTGTTGATTTTGGATTTGGTGCATATCAAATCTCAACACCAAAGGGAGGCCATCTCCCCAAACCTATAAATAGCCTCCATCTCAAGAAGTTCTACGCTTGATGCTCTTGGCATCCAGAGCTCTTGTATATAGCTTATGATACTAAAACAAACCAAAAATAAAATATGATCATGAAAAAATCCTAAAAATAAAAAAATGATCATCTCAATGAAAACCTAGCAATAGGCACTTTGATGTATCACCAATAATATCAAAATGTCAACACATACATACATACATGCATACATACATACATATATATATATATATATAGTTGATGGTGAAAACCTAGAAACATGCACGACTTAAAACCTATGCACTTCTATATATCATCTCATAGCTTTTGACCCTTAACCTCTTGACTTTAATCATGCACTTGTCTCCTTGGTCTAGAATTGATCTTTGTCTAGGTCTAGGGGGCACAAAATGTGTCATATTTGGTCTTTAAGGTGCACCAGTGTTTCTTCACACCACCCGACATAGTATTTTTCAACACTTCCTTTGACATCAAGTGTTGATTGACACTTATAAGATAGTAGACTTAAAACAAAAGCATTATATCTCACTTGTAGGCATAAGTCCTAGAGAGTCTGTGATTTTTTTTTCACACTACACTTAAACTAAAATGATTGAGATATGCTTAATCACTATTTCCTTGTGTGTTTCTTGTTAGTTTTGATTTTTGTTGATTTTTCCTCTTTGGTTACTCTAAGATATCACTTGACTAGAGTATTAGGAGCATGGGCATATTTTTTGTGTCTTCTACATGTGGGTGTAGTTTCAGTGATTCTATGTATACTAGTTATTTGTGTGTCTATTTTAACTGTCTTCTCTTGGTTGGAACATTGCATATACCTTGACCTAATTCATTGGAACACTTAGGTGAGTTGGAACTATATCATTAATTGTTAAATCATGATTATTCTACAAAATTGTGCTTATGGCCATCTCAACACTTGTGTCATGAGGCAAGCATACTCTTTCTATATTAACTTGGAATATATCAATGAGTCATCTTGACCTCCATTCCTTTGATGCTTATATTAGGTTATGACATAGATAATAATCATATCTTCATAGTTACACTTACACTAGTGATGGTTGTATGATCTTACAATGTCCCTTAATAAGGCTTGATGATAATAACAAGAACATATCTAATTGACCCTTGAAAATCACACTTTACATTTGATAATGCCTTGCATATTAGATTTTTTCATCTTATCTTGTATTATGAGTGAGGAAAGAGTCTTCATCAGTCAGATACATTCATCATTGCATCTTTTCCACTCTTCTCAATCATATCTTCATCTTTTTGGGGTCTTTTACTTATCATCTTTTTTCTTTTTTCTATTCCAGTAATCAAATGGGTTATTCATATCATCTTATACAATCTTATCCAAAATGATAAGTTTTCAAATCATGAAGTTCATAAACATACATGAGAACAATATATCACTCCAAGAATCACATCATTGAGAGTATCACAAATACATCATGCTACTAGAAAAGATAAAAAAAAGCATATGAACATCAACATCACATGAGCATAAAGAAAAGTGTTGAAAGGAAAGATATATCCATGATACAAGCACAAGAAAAATGGACAAGTACATAACACCTAAATTGAATCCAATATCTCATACATGTACACACAGACACATGTATACATATACATGTATATATTTATATACATATGTATACATATATACATATGTATACATATATACATATGTGTAGACACTTCAAATTGTCCTAAACACTATATTAATTCATTTTATATTTCTTTTGACATTATAGTTAATTATTTACTAATTAATTATATTTGTCATATTCTTCTACTTATTTAATTAAATAGGTTCACTTTCCTAATGTATTTAAATTTATTTAATGCATAGTGTTCCATAAATATCCTTTTAAATAAATCTTATTTATTTGATTCCCTCCATTCTATTAACTTCTCTAACCCTACGATTAAGTTAAATCATTTTTTAATTTAGTCTTAAACCTACCCCAAAAACTTAGTCTACACCCATCACTCTCATCCTTCTAAGCCTACCCACTACTTAATCCCACTTACTTATCCTATACACCTTGCTAAACCCCTTTTAGCTCTTAAGTGTGTGCTCACACATGTGTGAGAAACCCTTCCCACCTTTCACACCTCTCACACCTCTTACACCTTTGTCCCCCACTCCTTCCTTCAAGTTTTCTCCCACATGTGTGAGCAAACTTTGAATGTTGACCTTTGCATGACTTGTATCCATGTCTCCCTTGTAGAACCTATGTGGATGCTACATAGATGCTACCTCCCCAAGGCCTCTCTCAAGCCTATAAATAGAGCCCTTCTCTCAAGCATTTTACATCTCCCTAATTTGCATTGTTATCATGCTAGTTTGTTGTTAGAGTTCTTTAGTGATTTTTAGAGTTGCATTGTTACTAACCTTTGGTAGTTGCTAGATTGCTATTTCATGTGCATTGTTAGATTAGTTTGTTTCTTGCATCCACACTCATATTCTTAGAATGCTCTCAAGCATGGTTGCTTCCATAGTCATTATTTGAAGCATTCTCCACTCATTTAGCATAATATCATTCTCATATTGCATTTCAAAACAAGGGGTTCACATACTTGTGTTTTAGGAGAGCGCACCATATTCCTCCAATCTAAAGCACACCAACAGGGCCTCTCATGGGTGTCTTTGTTGAGCTGCTTGAGGTTGCACAAGAACTTTCCTTTTTGGTTGCATTATGTTACAAAACTAAAGCATAGTATTAGTTGTGTTTTATTTGATTTTAAATATTTGATATACCTATGTAAATAATGTGTGCTTGTTTACTCTTGCTCCTAACAGGTTAGGTTTTCTTGCATACATTTTAGCATGCTCGGTGGGACCCACATCCTTTTTCCCATTCTAAAAATCAATCAAAAATTGCAGATTTGTGGGTTAAAAACTATGCACTCTCGTCTCCATCAGGATGCAATATCATCTGCACAGATGTTTTTTCATTTTTGCATATTGTTGTCTTCGATGTTTTGTCATCTACACCTACTAAATTATCATCTCTAACATTTTGTTGTCTGCATCTACCAAACTATCGTCTCTGTTGTTTAAATTTTTGTTTGTCATCTACATTGTGGGCAACTAAAAATCAACCTTTTTTTATAAACTATCATCTTCATCGTTGAACTAGCGTCTCTACCTCTGAATTGGCATCTCCACTGTAGACTATTGTCTGCATTTTCCCGATGACCCACTATTTTGGCATTTGTTATTTTCTGGTGACTCTTAGTTTTTTCATCTGCAAATTTTGTCATCTTCGAGTTCCATCATCTGCATGTTTTGGCATCTCTGCTTTGCTATTGTCGTCTACAATCGACCAGAGTAAGTATTAGGTATTAACTATTTCATCTTCTATCATCTTTGAAGTAATGTCGTATTTGAAGTTAAAATAACAAAAAAAGTTAAACTAAATTTTCCCATAATAAAGCCTTCATTTTAGAGATTTTTTGTGAGGCTAATCAAGTTTTTTGTTTTGGCTGATGGGAGCATTTTAGAAACACCTAACAATATTTTTCTTGCAATTTTTTCTTAATATTCTATTGCTCTTGGGAATAAACTTGAATGTGTAATCATTTTTCTTTGAATGAATGTTGCACTTAATGGAATAAATCAAACACACTTTTGAATGGCTAAACTTAAAACAAACATATTCAATATTGAATGCATAATCAATTGAACAAAACCTTTCATTTGGATGAATGTTGTTAAAAAAAAATCTTGAATGCCTTAAAGAAATTCACAAACATTTTTTGGAATGCATGCTTAGAAGTCAAATACACTCCTAAATGCATAAAGGTCAAAGAACAAATCTATGATACACATTTCAATTTGGGTTTAAAATAAATCTCATCAAATCTTGAATACTTAAGGATCAAAGAACAATGCAATGAACCTTTTGATTTGGTGCTTAAAACAAACACTTACTCAATCTTGAATGCATAAAGGAATTGACTTTTTTTTTTAATCAAATTTCATATGTTGACGACGCTCGATTTTATTATGTTGGTGAACTCTCAATTTTTATTATATTGACGACATTGTCAAGTTGAAAAGAATAATGCATGCTTAAACATGAGTGTCTTGAAGAGTAGATTACAAAACCTAAAGCTCCATTGGAAAAGAAAAAATGTCTTTTGACCCTGAGACCACTTATGTATTCACTCCTCTTGAGCCTTTGGGTGATCTTGAGTGCACAAGAAATAAGTGGTCTTGTTTATTTTTTTAGGAGGCTTGCTTTGGGATTTCATCACCCCTTGGGATGACCTCAACTCTAGTGTTCTAGTGGAGTATAAATATCGAGAGGTGAATTGAAAGACACCTCTCTTGGAAGTAAAATGTTGTCACTCTTGGCTAAGCCCCAAAGAACTTTATACCCTTGGAAAGTGAAGGTGGAGATTTGGGTTACCATCTTCTCCTTGTTGTGCGGCATTATTTTCTTTCATCTATAGATTTGGGCCTCACGTACCTTGTGTATATTGAGTTCACCCTTAGCTGAGCTTGTATATCCTATTCAAAACCTTATAGGATTGTTGGTGCATTCGATGTGCTAAGTGTTCAAAAACCTCCCCATTTGAAGGGGACACTCCATCTAAGATTTTCTTGTATATATATTTTATTATATGTTTTGCATGTTATGTTTCAAAAAATCCAAAAATAAATTATTAAAGTTTAAAAATAAAAATAAAATAAAAAATAAAATCTCAAAAACAACAAAACAAGTCTTGTTTTAAGTCCTCTTAGTCAAGTTGTCCACATCAATTCCATATCGCTTCTTCTATCCATCAAATTCATCACCATCATGCATCTCTTGTCGTAATCATTCAAACCATTTCTCAAAGTCTTAATTATCTCTATTCATCCAAATCATTTCCTCATCTTCCTATTCATTCAATCAAATTCCTAATCTTCATTCTAGTCATGATTCATAAGCCACATCAAGATCCAATTTTCTTAGCCAATCTCATCATTCATCCTTAATTAAATCCTTCAAATAGTCATCCTTCCAATCCAACCTCTTGTAAAATTCATTCATTTCTAATCAATTCTTAATTCAATCTTTCTAATTTCATCCATTCAAATCTTCTTCTAATTCAAATTTCCATAAAATCTTCCACTTCAGACTTAGGAGTACCATCATAATCCTAGTTATCTTGAATGACCCAAATCTTATCAAGCTTATCTCAAACCTTCATCCAAATATCAAATCAAATCCAATCAATTTCAAGTCAAATCCAATTCAAATCAAGTCAACAAAAATTCCAAAATTGCTCCTAGTCCCAACTTCATATTCCATCCATCATCAAATCTTTCAGCACTCTTTGTCTAAAATCCATGAATAAGAATTGGCTTAATCAAATGGTTGAAGATTTTCAAAGGCAATCTAGAGTTATACCTCCCTTTCGACCTTGTATCAAATCAATCCTCAAAACTTCATATCTAATTCTAATCCATGTCATGTTCATTATTCTTCTACCTTTGACAAGGGAAATCCACCTCATTATCCTTCAACCACATACAATTCCATTCATAGCCCACACAATTCCTCAAACAGAAATTTCATTGCTAAAGAAATTGAGGAACTCAAGAATTCTATCTTGAGCCTAGCAAATCAAAAGAAAAACTCTACCTTCCATGTCATATGTCCTCTTTGCCCATGTTTCGAGGACCATAATCCTCATGTCCTATCCAACCCAAATCCTACATGTAATTCCACATACTTTGAGCTTAGTGTCCAAAAACATCATCCCAATCCCCTACCCATACCTCCACCTCCATGTAATCCTAATCCTCCAAAATCGACATTATCTCCAGCTTGTAATTAGTATCTCTTTGTCCCACAATCATGGTAGAAAGCTTGTCTAAATACAAAACTAAAAATGAAGTGATCCAATCACCAAAAGTCATTTGTCCAATGCTGTCTCAAGAACTTGTTCCAAAGCATGTCTTTATAGATTTCTCTTCTTCTCTAGATCTAAGCACTTCTCCATCCCATTATTCCCTTATCACTCAAGATCCATTTATCCCTCTTAGTCCATCTCATGATCCCCTTCCTAATCAAGATCAAGACATTCCATGTACCACACACATTACTGATTCCATTCCATCTCAAGAGTTAGCATCCATAGATCCTCCACTTCATGAATAGGTTCCTTCCAGTCCATCCACTAACACTCCTCCATGTCAAGATCAAATAACTCCATCTCATGGTTCCATTCCCTCCATTCCATTATATGATTCTATTCCATCTCATGATCCACTCATTCCACTACATGATCCTCTTTTAAGTCAAGATCAAAGTACCCCTTCATTTACCTTTCATGATCCCACTCCATCTGAAGATCCTATTATCCTTTGTAATCCCCCTTGTGATCCTAATCCTCCACATGATCCTATCACATCTATCCAATCCACTCATGAACCCCATATACATGGACTCACATCTTGTCTTGAAAATAATAAGTATCCCATTGATGAAATAATGTTTCAAGATGTTGGTATGCCTTCCACTTCTTCAAAATCCAAAACTACTCCTTCCAAACCTAAAGCTTCCCATAATTCATATTCCAAGTCCATTTTGGGCCCTTATACCCATATTCCCATTGCTTCCTCATTTCCATCCATTTTGGGTCCTTACATACATCCATCCACCATATCCATGTTTCCACTTCATCCCCTCATGGTCCTAATAAAGATCAAAAAAGGCACACATCCTTGAATTCCTTCCGATGTTCACCATCCATAATTTCAACCATGAGCTCTTCATACCATTTATCCTCATACACTCATACCATGGCCAATGGAAGCAAGTTAGATGCCAAAGATAAAGTGTATCAAGCCACAAATCTACAAAAATCCAAGGATCAATATGTCCCCTCTAAAAGACATTTCCAAGAAAATAAAAATATGTTCCAAAACAAAACTAGAAGGCCACAAAGGCTAAAAATGAAAAATGCAAAAATTTTGTGGATTCCAAAGCTACTTAATGAAGCAATGAATATCAAAGAAATGTTCAAAAGGGCATCCAATTTTGCTAACCCAAAGGCTTCCCTCATTCATAAATCATCCAAGCTTCCATTTTTCAAATCCATTTTGGGTCCTTATATAGCCAAATCTACCATCCTAAATCCATCATCTCCTTCATCCATTTTGGGTCCCTATATCCCAAAATTCAAAATTTCTCATACATATCCTCCAAAATTTCCTCCTTTCCATCACCCTTCAAGGTTTGTGTCAATGATGATCTTTCCACCTCCTTCATCCACTCATTCACAAGTCTTCCAACCTAGCATCCATCAACCATGTCTTCCTCCCAATCACTCCACCCCCTTAATCCAAACTTTTTCATAATTCATTGTCCTCCACTTTCCCAACCCATTTCACCCTTATTTTCATATCCTACCAACATCTATGAGAAAATAGTCAAAAATCCTTCAAAATAACAAAAGAAGAAAGAGAAAAAAGATATCAAGGGATCCCATCCATGTAACTAGATGCTTGAGTCCTCTCTTCTTCCTTTTTCCTTATCATGTATCCATTATCTTCCAATTCCACTTATCCATCCATTCATTTTTCCTCTTCCACTTGCACTCTACACTAGGGGCAAGCTCCAACCATACCAAGCTTCCATACATATCTTCCATACTTCCATCTACCATTCCTCATACTTTTCCATCTTTGATCTTGATTGTCATTTTCCTTCCATCCATCCATGCTCACTTTCCATATCCCTTGTGCATTATCCATACATTATCCTATATACTCCCATAATCCTTTCATATATTTGATCTTGACATTTTATCCATATCTTGCATCCCATAGTCCTTGTTATGTTCATTTCATCCATTTTAAATCCATACTCCTACATACTTGCATCCTTCTTTCATATGTCCTTGGTCTTGGTTATCATATCCATTTCATCCACTTCATATCCCACATTTCATCCATACTCTTCATGTTAGTATCCCTCTTTCATATCCTCCCTCCCATATCCCTTATTCATTCCACTTTCAGGCCTATGCTCATGATCAATACTAGAGGCACAACAACAAATAGTTCATCCATGTTTTGGACATCCACATGCCTTCCCTTCCTCCATACAATAGCCTTTACACCATCTTTACATTTCCACGCATCCTTTCCCACCACATTTCCTTCTATTTTCATATCCTTGGTATGGGGCATTATTGGTTACTCCTTTGAAACATGGTCCTTGGTTCCCCATTGTCCGATACCATATCCTTTGGTCCTCTATACTATTCCTCCATTTAGATATTTCCACCCTTCCCATCCATTTACCATTCCTTGGTTATCCCCTCTCATTGGTTCCAATCTATTCCTCCTTCCATTAATCTTTACTTCTTCCAATCCATTCAATCAATTCATTTATCCTCTACTCTAATCCAATTCCCTTCTTTCTATCATTTCCTACAAATTAATTTACATCTTATCTAAGTCTCTATTTTCTTCTCATCAACATCATTCATCTCATTCAATTAAGTTCTTCCATTATCTTATCATATCTTATCCAAATTCTGTTATTTATCTCATGACATTGAGCTTCAACCCATCAAACTGAGCTTATCAAATAGTGATTACAAATAAACTTACATAAATTCACACTAAGACTAAATGATTTAAGAACCTTTTTCATTTCACACAATTTCCAACAAACCATCACAAACATTTCAATACAATTCAATTAAACAATCAATTTTTTCCTTACACGATGCATCCTTCCTATACAGGCTTAACCAAATTCACCATCAGAATAAATTTCATGGCAAGAACTGTGGACTAAATTACTACTTGGTCATAAAATCATTTGTTGATTTTATCTTTGTGTCAGTAATAGCCTCCTGATGTGTACCTCGATCTTCAATATCTTGGTATCATCTGAATGGCTTAACCTGATTACACGTGTCATTTTGTGATATGATCTATTTTCATGATTCTTTAGCACATCTATGCCAATTTAGAGTTATGGTTATGCATTGCTCACTAGGGGTAGTAAGTTAGCACACTTTCCACCAAGATCCCTAACAAGACTTTGGGTGTGCCCAAACCTCTCCAGTGTGTATATGTCATTTGTTCCATCATGACTTTGAAACCTACATCTATTATGTTGAGAGTCTAGTCCACACAGAGGAATCTTTTCATCTATGCTACTATAGCATTTGATGCATAACTTCTCTTGCAATATCAAACCTCGGTGTTCTCTCCCATATGAACACAACTGAATCCCATGCATTCATTTAGTTAAACTGCATTTAGATTAATCATTATCCAATTCACCCAGCTTCATCTACTCTTACCAACAAATCATGCAAGACCTTTCTTTAAGCTTTTTTTTTTTCTTTCCCTTTTCCCTCCTGTGACCTTTCTTTAAGATTTTTTTCTTTCCCTTTGCCCTCCCATGTCTATTTTCAAGAAAATAGGGAAAAATGTATTCTTGTTTCACCCCATTTCCTTGAGGGGGCACCCTCCTCCCCTATTGTTGCTTCGACACAACTCCTAGGACTCCTATCCTTTATGGGGCAACCTATATTTTATTTTCTTTAGTATAATGTTGTCCCAACATCACATCAAAGAGGGGCAAAATGTAGACACTTCAAATTGTCCTAAACACTATATTAATTCATTTAATATTTCCTTTGACATTATAGTTAATTATTTACTAATTAATTATATTTGTCATATTCTTCTACTTATTTAATTAAATAGGTTCACTTTCCTAATTTATTTAAATTTAATTTAAATACTTCCCTCCCTAATGTATTAAATTTATTTAATGCATAATGTTCCATAAATCTCCTTTTAAATAAATCTTATTTATTTAATTCCCTCCATTCCATTAACTTCTCTAACCCTATGATTAAGTTACATCCCTTTTTAATTTAGTCTTAAACCTACCCTAAAAACCTAGTTTACACCCATCATTCTCATCCTTCTAAGCCTACCAACTACTTAATCCCACTTACTTATCCTAAACACCTTGCTAAGCCCCCTTTAGTTCTTAAGTGTGTGCTCACACATGTGTGAGAAACCCTTCACACCTTTCACACCTCTCACACCTTTCACACCTCTTACACCTTTGTCCCCCACTCCTTCCTTCAAGTTTGCCCACACATGTGTGAGAAAACTTTGAATATTGACCTTTGCATGACTTGTCTCCATGTCTCCCTTGTAGCAGCTATGTGGATGCCACATAGATGCCACCTCCCCAAGGCCTCTCTCAAGGCTATAAATAGAGCCCTTGTCTCAAGCATTTCACATCTCCTTCATTTGCATTGTTATCATGCTAGTTTGTTGTTAGAGCTCTTGAATGATTTTTAGAGTTGCATTGTTACTAACCTTTGGTAGTTTCTAGATTTCTATTTCATATGCATTGTTAGCTTAGTTTGTTTCCTGCATCCACACTCATATCCTTAGAATGCTCTCAAGCATGGTTGCTTCCATAGCCATTGTTGAAGCATTCTCCACTCATTTAACATAGTATCATTCTCATATTTCATTTCATATCAAGGGGTTCAAATAGTTTTGTTTTGGGAGAGCACACCACATTCCTCCAATCTAAAGCACACCAACAGGGCCTCTCATGGGTGCGTTTGTTGAGCTACTTGCAATTTCATGAGGACTTTTTTTTTGTTGCATTGAGTTGTAAAACTCAAGCATATTATTAGTTGTGTTTTTTTTTATTTTGAATATTTGATATACCCATGCAACTAACATGTGCTTGTTTACTCTTTCTCCCAACAAGTTAGATTTTCTTGCATACAATATGTACACACACACACACACACACACACACACACACACACACACATACATATGTATGTATGTATGTATGTATATAGATGTATATATGTATGTATATAGATGTATGTATATGAATCAAATACAAAGCATAATGAGATCAAAATCTGGAACAACATATCTAAAAAATCTTGAATATCTGAAATCTATGAATTGAGAGCTTATGATTGACTCTGACCCTCCTATGTAGGAGGAGGGGAGGTTACTTATGTCTTATCTAGGGGTTAGATCATGCCTTCTAATCTAACTATACACTGAGAGTGGTATGATACTCTTTGACCCTTTGGAATTGCAACTATGTATGTTGTATAGTAGTATGTTTTTTTATAACTCTATCACTCTACATATTGGTAGGCTCAATCCCTCTCTTGCATGAGGCCTTGACTCTACACACACTCATCAGTGAATTATTGATCGCTAACTACAATAATAATATGAGCCTATTGCAATGAAACTTCTAGTGCTCTGATCCTCTCTACAAAGAAGCTACCCTCATCCCTAGGTTGCTTAGGTGCTCTCTACTCCTACTATTGAGGTTGTCTTTGGCCCTTGTCCACCCTGTAATGCCCTATCAAGGAAGCCATGAGAAATTAAACTAAAATATCACTAAGTTTGTTAAACATTTTTAAAGATTAAAATAATAAAGAGATAACATAGTGGAAGCAATAACTTATATACAAAGATATGAAATACAATAATAGTTAAACCTCTCAAGGATTCCATAATGTTGAATCACACAAATGAGTTTTATTAAGATTAAATCTGATAAGTAAACAAAGTCCATGTCATAGAATAACTATAGGTATGAGATCACATGAAAGAATATACAAGTACATAAGATGCCACATGGCATAACCAAAATGCATACTCATTCTTCACACATGTCTCAAGGTATGAAATTATAAAAGAATATACATCATGTTAAGATACAAAATCTCACAAGATCTCAAATAATCAAAGTACAATATACTAGAATATGACCATAGAACATAATCACAAGATAAGAAGAATAGAACAACCACACGAAGTACATCCAACCATTGGATCTTAATGGTATAAGAAACACTACCACCCAACCTCATGGAACCTAAATGGCCCACTCCCACCATGCTGAGGAGATAAACGCAAGTCCCAAATGGATAACAATCTAAAATTTATAATAAGAATCTAGGTCAAGGAATCTTGATAGTACACAAGTAACATCTAATCCCAGAGGGAACAAAGACACATACAAAACCTAATATGCATGTAGGAAAATTTCATCACATGATTCAACTCAAAGGTTACCCTAGTAGCCTCTCTAGACTCTAGCCCCCTAGTGACTCTATGTGGCATCAGTATCCTTTCTTATAGACAAGGCATATTAACGAGGCAAGGTCACAACCAAACATCCTCTCTACTCTCATGTTAGCTTGTATTAGCACTTGTGGCATGGGCAAGGTAATACACTGACTCTTGTTAAAATAATTTTAACCCCATTAATGAAATGTTATCACTTCTTAATACAACTTACAATGGGTTACCTAAGCAACCTCTTTAGGGCTCCGACCTCCATTACAAGCTACTTTTAACATACACATAGATAACCTACCCTAATCTCATAAAATGTATATCTCATGAAATTACAATATTCACCTCAGTCCTATACAAGCAACTAGAAAGAACCAATAGATAACCGATCAAAACCTCATATGTTACACCAATAAAATTACAATATTCACCTCAACCCTATACAAGCAACTGGAGAGCACCAATATATAACTGATCTAAAGCTACATAAAGAAAATCACAATACATGAACTTACAAAAAAAAGCTCAATCTGATCACAGAAATACTTAAATATAGCACATTGGTTGGGAATGAAAAAATTGTGACAAAACAACATCACATAACAACATCATAAAACCATCACTTCCCAAGACTCTAGTAAATAATCTTATTTGGTCAAACTACTACATTTCCCCCAAAAAAAAACATCATAAGATAAAACATGACATTTCGACATCCATTTAAAACGAGTGTAATTATTTACTCATTAATATATATATATATATATGTATATTCCATAAAAATTGATTTGCATCAAATTCAAGTTTTTATTTCATAATTGTTTTGCAGTTGGATAAAGGTTATCAATCATGTAATATTATTATGTTATTAACTTAAATAATATTAAGTCATGAATGATTTAATTAATAACATAAATGTATATTATTAGATTAAATCTTAATATCAATTTCATTTCTAAAATATTAATTTGACTTCTATTTGAGTCTAATATAATATTGACTTTTCCTTTAATTCATAATGCAACTTGATATAACTCAAACTTGAAATTATAATTATAATTAAACTATTTATAATTTCTCTCATAATATTTAAATATTCATAACTAGATGATTATATAGTTAACTCAACTATAACTCTTTTTAAAATATAGCTACGTCAAAAATATATATTTATTAACTTATAACTCCACTTGCATTAATAATAATATAACAAGTTATAACCCACTCAAAGTTTTTAAAAAGAATTAATATTAAAAACTCACTTATAAGAAAATAAGTAATATTTATTTATTTATTTTTAAAATAAATATATAATAATATTTTTTTCATTTCTAAAATTAATAATGAATCATTAAAAAAAGTATTTTTTATTAAAATTAAATTATATTTTAATAAATAAAAATAAACATGCAATTAGTATTTTCGCATGCCTTTGATCTCTCAAATCATGCAACCATAATATACTCAATTTCTATATTTAATATATTTGTTTTCATGTGCATGTATAAGTTTAGCTACAACATGCTTTCCTCTCAATTAATCTTTTTCTTTTCCAATAACTTTTGCAATTAAATTATTTTAGATATAAAAAGAATATTTATATTTATTTAAAAATTCATTATATTCACATGACAAATTTAAATTTCAAACCCTATATGTTCAATTTGTTATTTTCTTCTAATTTTCTATAATTAATTTTTCCTTTTATTAGAAAGGGTTTTAAAATAATACAGTCATAATAATTTTGTAAATTTTTCTACAGTTTTTCTCAATTATGTTTTCTTGATTAATAAGTTTTCCTTTTCAAAATCTACAACATAACTCTTTATCCAAAAATTCATACAATAAATTAATAAGCATTATACAAGCACTCAGGAAGACATGAAGTAGACAGCTCTTTCAATAAAATTCTACAATAGGGTTCCAAACCCTACCTCAAAACAATAGCTAAAATCTGAGAAAACCTATGAATGCATGCAAATCCAAACCCTCCAAAAATTTCAAAAATTCTTTTGCTCCAATTCCCCCCAAAACCTGTGTGTGTAGAAATGAGCTCGAGTCTATTAATAAAGAGTTTAACTCTACGCAGGGTTTCTGATTTTTGAACATGCAACGGTCTCTCCTTAAAATAAAATTTTATTATTTTAAATTATTTAATTCCCTTATGTATGCTTTTTGCCTTTAATTAGAATAAAATTTATTTAAATTATTCCCAATAATTTAATAAGAAAGATGTTTTTAGAAAACATATTTATTAATTTAACTAATAATAATATTAAAAGTCCATTATTTATATGCAACTTCTAAATTTATTATTATTAAATTAAATAAATATTATTTTTCCAAATTTAATCTTTTAATTAAATCTTTAAATTTATTTCTTCCATTTAATTAATTTCTCAAAAAAAAGTATTGAAAGGAGGGGTTAAAATTTATTCAATCAGAGCCAAAAAATACATAAGGCCTTAGGCCTAAAAGAGCCAGATACAAAGCCACAAAGCAATTTAATCCTATCCTTTTCCACTATCTGCTCAAAAATCCCAATATGATCAATAGGAAGTTCATCCCTTACTGCAACATCCCAACCAACTCCTTTCTTCGACGCCTATTCTGCCAAGACATCAGTCACTCCATTACATTCCCTAGGAATGTGTCAAAAAGATATCCAATCCAAATAGCTACTTAGATACAAAATCTCTCTAATAATAGAGGCTAACTTCCAATTAACATAATCAACCATTTTTGCTTCTTCCAATACCTACCTACCTAGGGTTCCTGTAAGAAGAGCCAGCAGTATTAATTTTAAGGATGTCAATCGGAGGCAGCCTCCACTTCATAACTCTAAAAACCTTTCTCTTGAGTGGTTGAGATGTCTCACCTCTTGTGCATCACATTCCTTTGTCCACCAATCCCAAATTCCTTACTATACTACAATCTCCAGGGTCCACATGTTCAGTCATATCACACTTGGCGTAGATAGTTTCTTGGAGTCTACTCAAAATCATCTACCACAATTTAGTGACTCCCAAACTAGAGTTACAAAAAATTATATGATTACATTCCAGCCAAAGATTCCATTTAATTAAATTAGGTCCAACAACCCAAACCACCTAGAGGAAAGTGGTTTTCACTGGGGTCTACCAAGGCTTTCCCAAAATTCAATAAGAGACTCGACATGTATGCAACCATGACACCACACCTCCCACTACTTATGCCAGATTTCTCTAGGGATGGGGCATAAGAAAAATAAGTGAGATACACTCTCCCCATTCATCATATAGAGGAAAAAATATATATGGTCCATGGAACCCTCTCCTTTGGAGGTTATCCCAAGTAAGACATTTCTTTTGAACCACCAACCATAAGAAAATATTACACTTAGGCCAAGAAAACTTATACCAAACATTCTTCCACCAAGGAACTTCAATTAGTCCATGTCATTGTTTATCCAACCAAGCATAAGCTTGGGCCATACTGAAATTTCTTTTAGGACATGAACCCCAAGCAAGGATATCCTTATCTTTAGAGGAGCTCCATAGCCTATCAGAGAGGAGGCTAGCAAATTCAATCTGAATCTCCATGGGACCAACCAAAGTCCATTCTCATGGGTCATTCCAACAAGCCACATCCATTGATCTACACCATTTGATAGTCTTGAAATGTGCCACCTTAGTCCACCCAACAACCATAAAGATATACATAGAGGCTGGAAATGGGGTAAGTTGGAAAGAATGGGAGGATGGCCATCCCACAAATCCTACTAGAACCAAGCACTTGATCCCTCATTACATATCCAGAAAAGACCCTCCTTGATAAGATTAGCTCCCTTTTTAAGAGTATCCCAAATAAAGGAACCTTTTCCAACAAGAGCTAGTCTTGGGATACCCTGACAATCCACTGCCAGAAAATACTTTTGGGCCAGAATCTTAGCCCAATCTTGATCTTGATTATTGCATCACCTCTAGTATAACTAAGCAGGCAAAGCTTTGGCAACAAGAACCATACATCTAAGATCCAAACCCTCGAAAAGCTTTGGCAGGAAAATTGTGTCCCAATTGACTAAGCTCCACTTTGAAGAAAGAAGATTTCCTAACCAAAGAAATTGCTGAGACAAATCATCAAATTCTTTCATAACACTAGAAGGGGGAGTTTACACAAGACACCTATAGATGGGAAGAGCCTAAATCATTTTCTTGAGGAGAATAATTGTTCTAGCGAAAGAGAGCCACCTATTAGTCTAGTGATTCACCCTACTATAGAATTTATCCAAAAGGTCCTACCAATAATCCTTCAGTTAAGCTCTTAGAGCCAAGGGGACTCCAAGGTAAATCAGAGGAGGAGATATGATCTGAAACCTGAGAATCCTCAAAATCCTATGTTGGATTAGCTATAGAGTATTAAATAAATAAATAGATGACTTATCTTCATTGATTTTTTATACAGAAGCTTTCAAATAGGTGTTTAAAATCATTCTAAAGTTTCTTACCTCATTTATTGTAGCCAAGCCCATTAGTCTAGTATCATCCACAAATTGGAGGTACAAGTATGTTGGGATATTATTATTCCATTTCCACCCATGGATAAGCCCTTGTTCATCTTGAAATTTAATATATCTACCTAATCACCCAGACATAATGATAAAGAGATAAGGAGATAGAGGATCTCCGTATTGGAGTCCTCTAGAAGAAAGAAATAGCTCAGTAGGTTCTCCATTAATAAGAATAGAAAAAGATGGGGAAGTTACATAACTGAGAATCCAATCAACCTATTCCCCATCAAATCTAAAAGCAAGAAGCATTCTACTCAAGAAGTCCCAGCTAACCCTATCATATGCTTTCACCAAATCCAACTTGATAAACATGGCTTTTTCCTTGGAAGTAACCATATAGTGTATAGCCTTTGATGCAATGACAACCTTGTCAAGGATTTGTCTACCACCAACAAAGCCAATCTGCTCCTCAGAGATCAAAGTGGCCGAATAAGTCTTGATCCTTTCAACAATTAATTTGGTGATAGTTTTTTAAGTAACATTACACAAAGCAATAGGCCTGAATTGATCTAAAGTATTAGCCCCATCAATATTGGGAATGAGAGCCAAGAAGGTAGCATTCAAAGACTTGAGCATTGGTTTGTTCTTATGTGATTCCTGGACCACTTCAAGAAGATAAAATTTAATAATCTCCCAAAATTCTTGGAAAAATTCAATGGGAAAACCATCTAGGCCCAAGGCTTTACCTTTATTCATACCAAAAACCACCTTCTCTAGCTCCTCTAACAAAATAGGTCGTAAGAGATTCCTATTCATATCATTAGAAACTAGGTGGGGAATATAATCTAAAATGGTTTTTTCCTCCACCATTGGAATTGGTTACTTAGAGAAAAATGGGAAAAATTTTGAATGATCTCTAGAGAAATATCCTCTTTGGAAGAGAGTTGAGCTCTAGTAACAATGACGAGAGAGGAGATAGAATTCCAGACCTACGAGATTTAACTATGTTATGGAAGAATGTAGTATTCCTATCTCCCTCTTATAGCCAGTTCACATGAGACTTTTTCTTCCAAAATATTTACTCCCAAAACTCCCATTCCTCTAACACCCTTAGTGCTAAGGACGTAGTATTAGTTAAATCCCCAATCATTCGTTGGTCCCTAATATGGCGAGTGACACTTCCCAGCCTAGACTAAGCCACCAACTTTTGGTTCTATAGATTCCCAAAACACTGTTTGTTCCATATTTTAAACCTAAATTTCACATGTTGAAGCCTCTTCTCAAAAGAGAATATGGTAGTACCATGAGAAGTCCTACCCTCATGCCACTAAACCATCATAAGATCTTGCAAAGAGTGCTTTCTTAACCACATCAACTGAAATTTGAAAGAAGGATTTTTCATAGCCTTGAAGGGAGTGACAAAAAGCCTAATATGCAAATGATCAGAGCTTCTCCAATCAAGGACCTCTGATCTGGTAGACCATCTGGCATCCATCGAAAAGCAAGAAACCAATAACCTATCCAACCTTTCAAAAATAGCCTCATTCCTACCCCTTCTATTATTTTAGGTGAAGGTACCATTGTTGGGCTTGATATCAATGAGTTTCAAGAGACCAATATTATCTCTAACTATATTTGAAGAAGGGCCCAACAGAGTTGTCCAAACTCTCTTTTCATCTAAACTAGTAACAATATTAAAATCCCCAACCACAATCCAAGGAAGGAAAGGATCCAAGGATCGAACAAAGGTGATATGTGTTGGAAATATTCAAGACTAGCTAGGTTACTAAGAGGGGAGGGGTGAATCAGTAACCTCAAAACCTTTTTAACAAATTTAGAACTAAATAGCATAATCCAGCTACCATTAATAAATCTAATCTACTGCATGCATGAGAAACTGAGAGCATAAAACACTTTAAACATAATATTTGGCGACCCAGAAATCTTCCAAATAGAAAGTAAAACTAGGTTGGGGATGATACCCACAAAAATTCAATATTACAGCATAAAGTTGGCCTATTAAGGCTTACATTGATCACTTCTAATGATCTACCTTGTTAGGAGCAATTAGGACTACTAGATCCACCTTGTTAGAGGTTTTACAAACATACAATGAAGTATGCACTTGGTAAAGAGATTTAAGAAAAGATTGTTAAGTCTACCTTGTAAAAGGATTTGAAGTTGATTCACCTGTTAGGATGAAATAGTAGATCTCTGACTTACAACTAAATTTTTGATTGAGATCTTTGAAGTACTAATCACCTCTATGTGATAGATATAACTCTACTACTCTAGAAATGGCCTTATAAAATACTTTACTTTGTTGTTGATTCACATTCATGTCCTTACATTCCATTCACATTATCTTGCATTCTACATTGGATATGATATAATACATTACATATATATACCAATCCAAATTACATAATTACAAAGTTGGCCATTACACAAGTTAACACCAATACCACAAAGTCGGCCTAAATGTAGATACTCAATTTTTGAAAACTGACTTGGTGAAATTTTGATACATGGCATCCACTATCATTACTTGGCATCATCATGCATTTAGTAGAAGTAGAGGTTTGGTCTATACTAATCACTTCAATGTAGTTTCGAAATTGGTATGCATTTCATTCAATTAATTAAAAATGGGCATATTTATTAAATTAAATAAATTTAATTCCTTAGTACATTAGCCTTAAGGTATAATTTAATTTAATTAAAGTATAAATAATTAATAATTAAATTAAATATTAATCAATAGGTTTTTAATGTGGCTAATGTGAGTAAATACTATAGGAGTTAAATAATAAGCATGATGAATGCAGATTAGGGTTTTCTACATCTGACAATTAAGTCAAGTAGCGAGTAGCAGAATAAGAATTGCCGATTAGAATAGGTCTTAGAATTGATAAGAATAGACCAAAATTGTTATCATGGCAATGAGCCAATTTTGGGGTATTATAGTATGCACTAGTGACTTGGTAGATATAGTGTAACTAGGTATAAATTGCATTCCATGTTTACCAGAACTGTACTTGGTAGACACTATTCTCCATCCAACTTAGTTAACACTGGCTTCACTTGATTTAAGCTATTAACTCGATAGAAACTATAAATCTCGACGAACACTAAACTGCTTGGTCTGAACTATAGTACATGGCAAACACTGAACTACTTAGTCTAAACTATAATGCATGGCAAACACTAAACTGCTCAGTCTAAACTGTAATCTGAATAAGTGTTGTCACTAATAAAAAACTTGACTTAATGTCAACAATCTTCCCCTTTGGCATTAGTGACAAAAACACTTATCAGCCAAAACTTATGTACAACATAGTATGATACTTAGCTTGGTATGGCATGCTGATTTTTGGGATTTTTCAAAAAAATTCTTTGTAACTCTATTATATATACTTTTTCTTTGAATGATTCTCCCCCATACAATGTACATATCATGTCAGGCATATTGACATATTAAGTGTATCTCCCAATATAGTATCTTTCTCTTGATATTGACAAATATCTCTCCCCCTTAATTATATATAAATGTCTCTCCCCCTTTTTTGACAATAATGCCAAAGATTTATACACAATCTATTTATATGGAGACACTAAAATGTGAGAGAAAATCAAAATGTACCTTAAGAATGAGAGCTAAGGTCTTATCCTAGTTATCTTGCAAAACTTTGCACGTTTGTAGAGAAACTTGGACTTTTGCAGAGAGCTCAATCATGTGATCTACAATTGAGAAATTATTGTCATGAATCAATTTTTTGGAATAGGCAATGTGCTTTTGCATTGTATCCATGATGAGAAGGATCATATTCTGAATGTCTATAAGTGTAGACCAGATCCTTGCTTCCTCTCTCAATAATTCTAGTGCATATCTGATAAGAATCTAATCTTCATATGATGTGTAGAGCTTTAACTGGGGTCAAGTTGCAACTGCTTTGAACTAGCCATTAGATCTTCATCAATTTTATTCAATTTTCTCTTTATTTCCTTAGTATATTTGGTAGTATCACATTACTTTGCAAAAATTGATTTTGTGTTTGTGCAAGAGGTTTCAATCAAAATTGAAGAAAGCTCTACCTGCTGGATAGCTATTTGCTGAGCAATGTGCTCAAGCACTTTGTTATCAAATTTATTTTCTACTTTCTCAATTAACTTATCTTGACCACTAGAATCTTCATTGAATTTACTGACTACCTCTTCTAATTGCAAAAAAATGTGTTGAGAAGTATCAACTTCAACACCTATAGCTTTATTCAAAATATTCTTTGCATCCTCAATAATCTTATATTCTCTGTCTCTCTCTCTTCTCTGAGTTTCTTCTACTTTGCCTTCTTTCGGAGAAGTTGGCCAACTAAATGCATTTGATCCACAAAGATATTATCAAAGTCCAATTTAGGAATTTCAATTTCCTCATCCAAATCTATATCTTCATCTATTTCCTTTCTACTAATCAAAAGTCTTGGTTGAATCTTTCCTTCAACTATATTTGAAATTAATGCTTTAGACTTTGGAATAGAAATAATAGTGGAAATAGTAGGACTAGCAGTGAAAATTTGTATAGTGCCTACTGGTGGATTACTGACTAGAATACTTACAAAATCCAAAACTGATGTATTTACCAAACTTCCCAAAACTAAAATATTTGCAAGTGAAGTACTGATAGAATTATTTACAACTGAAGCACTTACAAGAGTATTTACAACTGAGGTAGCCAAAATTGAAGAATCCAAAACTATACTTCCTGCTGAGGAGATTAAAATTATAGAACATACTGTTTCCATTTCTAAAGCTAGCTTGATAATTGAAGGATGTTGCAACTTGGTGGATGAAGTGGTGGACACTTCTATCAATGATGTGCTAAGTTGAGAAGTAGCAGGGAGTGATTGGACATTTGGTGTATCAATGGTTGTCACAATCAAATCTATTGAAGTTGACTCCATACTTGATGATGTTGCAAGTTTTGCTAGAGAGTGAGGAAGAGAGGCTATGATAACTGTAGCAATCTTGACTAGGTCAATTTCTTCTTCTTCTTTCTTGGCTTCTTCTATAGCTTCTTCCTCTTTTTCCTCTTCATCATCCTTCATTAGCTCCTAATATTCTTCTGCATCAATTGCGACAAATTGAGTAGATTCTTCATTATTTTCTTCATCCTTATCACTGTCATCACCATCATCTTTGATTTCAACAAGATATTCACTCTTTTTGTGAAGATGGAATACATTTTTCCATAGGTTTGTAGCATTCTTCACAACATACTCTATATGTTTCATCAAAACTAGACAAGTGTTGAACTTTAGAGTCATTTTGTTCTCATTTTCTTTTAATGTCTTCTTTACCTTTGCATCAATCAAGTTGGGTACCAACTATTTCAATTTTGTGCAAAAATGTCTTTGATAGTCTGCTTGGTATTCTCCCATCTAACCTTGACTTTATCTAACAAAACTGTAGGGACCTGTGTTGCTAGCTGGTTTGGAGAGAATTTCCATCTATCCAATTTGTCCATGACCAGATCTTCAACTTCTTTTTGCTTTGTTGTACTCCTTGTCTCATACTTGAGTGCTTTAAAATTGTTTATTCTAGCACCTTCTCTTATTATTTTTAGCCTATCTTGAAATGTAAGAGGAGGTTGGTTGAAGATTACATCACTGCCTTCTTTTCCTACTTTCTTCTTGGATCTCCTTATAAATACTATAGTAGATGGCTTTGGTGGCTTGGTGATAATCACCTTTCCTTTCTTCCTTATTGGCTCTTTGTCCTTTTTTGATTCCTCTTCATTCTCTTATTCTTCCACATCTTCTCCTTTTTGTTTGATTAACATAAGAGGGGTGCTAGTTGTTCTCAATTTTGTTATCCTCCTCTTGCCTTTGTTTACCACCTATGGAAGCTTGATTTCAAGTTCAATTCTTTCTTTTGCCTCATCATAGGTTCCAAATTGAGGTGCTTTTGGATCTATAGGCTCATTTACCAAGGCTTCAATGATTTCCTTAGCCTCATCAATGTTAACCTCATATGGAACAGGTTTCACCCACACAAATCTAGGCCTTACTGCCTAGATGTACACTCCATCACTATCTACCATAAAGCAAACATTAGCCTTATAATCTTCAACTAACTTTTGTGATATCCTAAATCTATTATTCATCTTTTCTTTGAAGGCTTCAAAATAGTTATCCATGATACTGACAAAATTTTCACCCATTTTAGCGATATATTCATTAATCTAATATAAAATTGACATATATTTTCTCCATACAATGGTGCCTTTGGAAGGGAAAAACTTTTGAACATAGAAAAATAAACATGTTAACAATGAACCAAATTTGCAAGGGTTATTCTTTGAAGTTCTAATGCTTTCCATGTTTTTGTTCAGCTACTTCAACAACAAATTTGCTAAGTCATATGACAAATTCTTCTTCACAACCTTAAAAGTTAAGTCAACTACTTTGCATGACACACTATTAAGTCACTCAAACTATAAATCTTGTGTGCTATCACATGAATGCCAAATTTTAGTTCTATATTAGTTACATTACTAATTTTCATTCCTTTGTCATCCCATTTGACTAGGGTTTTCTTTTGTAACTAATCTCGACCTAGGGTTTTAGTGGCTTTAGCTTTGGTGAGCATGGGGAGACCAGTAATGCGATGTATCATCTTCTTCATTATCAAAACTAGTTGCTCTAACCATAGTTGACCATTATGAACTTGGCTTAGGATATACCTAATCCACTTGATTTCAAAGTTATGAGGCAAGTGAGGAATATGAGTTAAACCTTTCTCTTCCAAATGTTTGTGCTCAAGTTTGAGAATTATGTTCACACAAAGTTCACTTAGGGTATTATCCATTTCAAGAGTTCCTATCTCCTTAATTGCACATTTAAAATGATTTCAAATGTCATTTATGAGAAGCACCTTAGGTGGTATCTATGATTGAGCTCCATTAGGGTTGAGGGTTTTGGTGATCACTGGCACAAGTTTGAAGTTAGGGGATTTTCATTC
Organism: Cupressus sempervirens; assembly: GCA_028749045.1. Lineage (NCBI taxonomy): Eukaryota > Viridiplantae > Streptophyta > Pinopsida > Cupressales > Cupressaceae > Cupressus > Cupressus sempervirens. The sequence continues at coordinate 89,466,538 of CM053791.1, read as the reverse complement.
AACACCTCGCACCAACATTTCTTCACCTTGTTGCTAATATTGGATGCCATGATAACTTGGTAAGCTGAGAAATTTTTCAAATGAACTTTGCTGCAAATTCTACTCAAAGTCGCTTGAATTCTCTGTGAATCACTCTATTCATAATATTTTGAATTCATGGTGAGAATGAAGTAGATTTCCTATCTTTTTGATAAAACTTCCCATTAATTCTTAGTATGGAAGGAGTTGTGATGACATTGTGCATGATAGATCATCATCCACTACTATATGGATTGCTTGGTGAAAGCCTGTAACTCAACAACCAAACATAACCACATTGCTCCTAACTTTGCTCGGTAGAGTCCATGACCCAACCTTGCTTAGTAGAGAAGTCAATTTGGTGATAGCCATTACTGATCTTACTAATGATTCTTTTGTATCTTGAATACCAATATGAATCTTTACTTCCTTTCAATTAGAACTATTTAAGATGTGACCTTGAAATCATAGTTCTAGTTCTTCCTTAAGAACTTAATTGGAAATGGTGGAGTCACCCACTTCTTGAGTGACATGACTATCATCACTCGAACTAGCTTGCTCAGTAGATTTAGGGATCCATTGCTATCTCATCTACTTCCTAATGCTATCTACTTTTGCTTTCTTTACATCTTTAATTCTACCTGTAGTCATGCAATTCTTAGCTATATGACCAAGTTTGGTACATGTGTAACATTTTATGTTGGTATCCTTTCTTCTCATGTGATGTTTAATACAATTCATGCCAATGTGTCCATATTATCCACAATAATGACATCTACACCAAGTGTTGTAGTCCCAACTGAATATTGCCTTTACAAATTGTTCAGCTGGATTGAATGGCTTAGATTTGCATTTAGATGCCTTGTGACCTTATTTCTTGCATTTGTGACACTTGCCCTCAAAAATTTGTTTTTCTTTGCATTCATTAGCTTTATGACCATGTTGACTACAATTGTAGCATTTTCCATTGAATTTTGCTCTTTCATTACTCCAACATTTGTTTGATGTATGACGTATCTTACCATAGTGATTGCAGGTAGATTTTTGTTTCTTTTGTGCACCTTGTTTGGAGGACTCTCCCTCTTCTTTGTATCCAATTCTTGACTCACCATTTTGCCTATAGATATTTTTCTCATTTTGCTGATTCAGTTGATCCATGTCTGCTTGGGATTTCATTAATCTTTCATTGAGTTGCATTTTAGAATTTAGATCAATTTTCATCCTTTCATTGATTTTCCTTTTAGAGTTTAAGCCATTCATTAACCTTTCATTGATTTGTCTTTCAGAGTTTAGATCATTCCTTATTCTTTCATTTTTAGATCTTAGACTCATGATTTCTTCATTTGCATTGGAGAGTTGATCAACAAGATTTTCTTACTAAAGGGATTGATTTTGAATTTCATTGTTCCTTGCATTCAAGTCTTCTTTTGCCTATTTCTCTGTTCTGTGATTTCACACAATCTTATTGACTAAATTTCTTGTTCTCTTTTTAATTTTCTTACTTCTTCTTGTAGGGAACCATTCTTTTCTAGGATTTCTTTGATCACATCACTTGCTTCATCTGAACTACTTGAAGGGAGAAAATCTTCAATCTTTTCTTCAACATATTGGTGGTCATTCATCTGATTTGCAAGTCCCTTCCTTCTTGTTAAAGATTGGGAAAGATGCTCTTTTTCTTTCTTGAGTTGAGCTACAACCATCTCTAGATCTAACTTTTCATTGTTAATAGCTTTATTAAGTTTGAATATCTCCATTGTCCTTGATCTTTGCTCAAGCTGTCAAACTTTATCCTGAGAACCACAAAAGCTCTTATACCAATTGTTGGAAATATTCAGGACTAGCTAGGTTACTGAGAGGGGAGGGGTAAATCAGTAACCTAAAAACCATTTTAACAAATTCAAAACTTAATAGCATAATCCACTTACCATTAATAAATCTAATATGCTGCATAAATAAGAAACTAAGAGCATAAAACACTTTAAACACAATATTTGGTGACCTAGAAACCTTCCAAATAGAAAGTAAAACTGGGGTGGTGATGATAAAAATTCAATATTGCAGCATAAATTTAGCTTGTTAAAGATTACATTGATCACTTCTAATGATCTGCCTTGTTAGGAGCAATTAGGACTATTAGGTCCACCTTGTTAGAGGTTTTACAAACATAAAATGAAGTGTGCACTCTGTAAAGAGATTTAAGAAAAGACTATTAAGTCTACCTTATGAAAGGATTTGAAGTTGATTCACCTGTTAGGATGAAACAGTAGATCTTTAACTTACAATTGAATTGTTGATTGAGATCCTTGAAGTACTGATCACCTCTATGTGATAGATATAACTCTGCTACTCCTGATATGGCCTTATAAAACACTTTACTTTGTTGTTGATTCACATTTGTGTGCTTACATTCTATTCACATTATCTTGCATTCTACAATACATATGATATAATACATTACATATATATATACCAATCCAAATTACATAATTACAAAGTTGGCCATTACACAAGTTAACACCAATACCATGAAGTTGGCCCAAATGTAGATACTCAGATTCTGAAAACTGACTTGGTGAACTTCTGATACATGCCATCCACTGTCATTACTCATCATTGTCATGTATTCGCTAGAAGTAGAGGCTCGATCCATACTAATTGCTTCAATGTAGTTTCAAACTCAATATGCATTGGTGACTCAGTAGATATAGTGTAACTCGGTATAAATTGTGTTCCCTATTTACCACAACTGTACTCGGTAGACACTATTCTCCATTCAACTTGGTTAACACTAGCTTTTCTTGACTTAAAATATTAACTCAATACAAACTATAAATCTTGACAAACACTAAACTGGTTGGTTTGAACTATAGTACATGGCAAACACTAAATTGTAATGCATGGTAAACACTAAACTACTCAATCTGAACTAGAATCTAAATAAGTGTTGTCACTAATAACAAACTTGACTTAATGTCAACAATATGTGACCACATAAGATATTTACCCACCAAATCATTAGGAGCGTAAATATTAGAAAACATGTACCTTTCACCAGTCTTGAAGTGGGAAGTAATCAAAGAGAAAGAGGACCTACTTGAAATCCACCACAAAGGTGTCACCTTCCTCGGATTCTAGAAATAGGAAAATCCACTGGAGCTACCTTGAGCATCCACTCCCTACCAACTACCATGGGGCCACAACTTTGGTCCACAACTATCCAAACCTTCAACTATAAGCTTGATTTCTTGAATGAAAACAATATATGGAGAATGTGACTCTATCAATCTATGGACAACCTTTTGTCTAGCGATGTTGTTCAACCTCCTCACATTCCAAGAGAGAATAATCTTTCAGAAGGTTGAGAGAAGTGGGAATCAATGGGCTTCACAAACCCTGACTCAACTAAAGTCTCCCCCATCATCTTAACCTTCTTTGGTTAGTCTTCCTTCTGCTCTTGGATGACTTCTCTAAGGACCCTTTTTAGAAAGGCTTTTGAAGTAATCCTAGAGTTGGAGAAGCTTTGGTACCTTTTGTGATATCAGGCATCCCTTCTAGGTGAGGAGAGAAGAAGCAATGTTATTTAAATTGCCCCTAGGTTGTGCCCCCCCTGAGGACACAACAATCCTTCCCCTGAGATGGCTCATCCACAAGAATATGTTGAGCTTGTTTCTCTTCTAATAATTGGGCTAGGTTCCTTACCCCATCAACTTGGGTCTCCTATTTAGATACACCCCCTAAGGGAAAATCAACTGGTAAGCCTTCCTCCTACACCAAATCATCTAGAACATTAAACATGTTTAAAATGTCATCATTATGTCTATCCATCCAAGTTCTCTTCTTTCCTTTCCCTTTATTGTGAGGCTTAACTGGGACAAATCCCTCCTTGTATGTAGGTCCCTTTGACATAGGGGCCTTACACTTAATAGCCATGGGGGCTAAAGAAGTAGAAACTAGTGGATAAGGGAAATTATTCTAAGGGCATTTACGTTGTAACTGCCCATACTCATGATATATCCTATATCTAAAAGGTAGGGTTTCAAAGTCCAATCATTGAACCCATGAGGTAGGACCCTAGAAGATTTCCATGGAATCTGGTAGTAGATTATTAAGATCAACCTCAACACAAATCTGAGCATAAGAGATTACCTTACTATCTTGAGTCTGTGTAGCTGAACCTACCAATTTCCCAAGCAATGGAAAAATTGAGTGGAGAATATCCTCTCTCCAAAATTCTAGAGGTAGCCTTGGTAGATAGACCCATATTGGTACCCAAGAGAGGGTCTCCTAAGAATAATTAAATCCTATGTGTCAAGGTTTGATAAAGAGACCAACCTGATTAAAGAAATATGGACCACCTTTAAACATATTATTGTTGACTATTATATTCAAAAAAATTACCAGGAAGTAGTTATTTGAAGCCAAGAGAATATCCATATCCCCCTCAAGATTCCAAGTCTAATGAACCCATGATTCCAACACAAGAAGAGAGAGATGAAGGTCCAAAAACTTACAAATGAGCACATGATTTCTCTAGTATTTGACATCCTCAAAAATTTTCTCAGGTTAAATAACCAATATTGGTCAATCATTTGATCTCTCTAGGCATCCATTCACCTCTTTGATTTGTAAAATACCCCGTGAAGATGAAGCATCAACCGCCATTGGAGGATTCCCAACTTGGTCCTTAGCCCTAATGTGCATCACCAAAGAAGAGTCGGCCATCTCCAAATTAGTGGATATAGACTAAGACAAGGGGATCTCAAGTTGCCCCATAGCCAAAATATGAAGATACCCTAACACCAAATTTTGAGCTCCTTACCTTCAATCAACAACACATAATAATTCACTATGCATAGCTAAAGTGTAGCAGCCCCACCCCCAGGTTTAGCCCGAGTCATCCCCGAGCTCAAAGCTTCCACCAAAACCCCAACCATCCCTTACAGTCTTGCCTCCCCCTTCTCCAATCACCAAAAACCCTTCTTCCATTAGTTTCTTAATTAATTAAATATAATAAAATTGATTTTTCTTTATAAAATTTTCATTTAATTAAATCATTTAATAATCTCTTTGGTTTCCCTATCAAAAAAAATCTCTTTCATTGATTTAATTATACTTGACAATCACAACATACCCAAAAACTCAATAAGATAAAACTCGACTAAAAAGACAAAGCACAAATTAAACTCAAAGGTTAAAATCTTGAATTCATATCACTTTAAAATTTTTGGAAAGGTGAAGAACTTAGGTACTTGTTGTTTATTCTAGGATAATTAGCCTCGAGTTTATGATTTGGACTTGAGAACTATCTCCCCTCTTTTACCATTGAGATATTATGACAAGGCACACTCATCTTGGCAATTCGAGGAAGTCAATGTCTGGTACTTGCAATCTACATAAAAGTTGAACATGTACATATGCATATATATCTAAACTAAATAGGCAATGGTAGGGAGTGATACATCATGTAGATCTAGACTAGTAGCTGACTATGACTCCCTCCCTCAATCACATCAGATACGTCAAACACAAAGTAAAACATACACATACACTATACACATGCAATCATGATTAATCATCATCATGAAAATAATTGAAATCACTATATGAAGTATGCAAAACATCATCATCAAAATAATAACCATGAATGCATCAAATATTTGAGTATAAGGTAGCTCATCAAATATATAATCCAAACATGTAAATAGTATTGACCAAATCAGGTAACCAAGTACCACAAAATCGAATCATGTAACCATGAAAGTTGGCCTAAAAGAATTTGGCAATATAACAAAAAAACAAACTAGGAGTAGGCACTACACACCCTCTACCTCCTATCTAACCTCACTCCCTCAGGATCATCCACCTCCATCATAAGCACCATACCTAATAAGCCTAGTGTCATGTGCTCTCCACTTCTCTTGGAGTGGGTGATTGGTTGGCTACTGGAAGGGGCACCGCCCTAGTCCTACCACTATTGTTTCCACCTCCTCCTCCTCCCCTCCCTCCTCCATACCCATCATCTCCATCATTACCACCCTCATCTCCATCCTCTCCACCTCCTGGTTGATCCACTCTCTTTGTAGGATTGATGAATCTAGGGTGGGGATGTTGGTTTAACCAACATTGATACTCAGGGGTCATCCCCACGTCTAAAACATTTGGCAGCCCCATGTCACCTGTTGGTACTCATGTATCTCCTAAAGACACAAATCATACCTAATCATGGGAGACCATCACACAGTCTCCTCCATAGAATACCACACATAATCTCTAAACTATGTGTTAGTACCCTACTATTGACCAAATTGTCTCCATACCTAGTAAATGACATACCTAGCTCATTGTTGGCACCCTCCCACTACTCACATTGTTAAAAAGGTTTTCATATCACCATTGTGATATCACCCAACTAACATCTCTAGAATGAGGTGTCCCCAAGCTTAGTTTTTTGTACATATACTTTGTATCTATAGATGTAGGGATGGCCCTTACCCCTTGACTATATTACTTGGTGGGTCATAATGATATGTTCTCATGTCCATACCTATGTGATCATGACCCCAGCTAACCAACTATTCCCCTCCTTGTACACTATGTTGTGTAGCTCTCAATACATGTCAAAAAGAATGGAAGGGCCCCATGCCATGTGATGAGGGTATGCAAATAGATCCATAATTAGTCAACCACATCCACACTAGAATCCCTTTTGGCTCCAATATACACCTAGAACACATCCAATCAAGGAGCACAATATGCATACCACTATATAATCACTGCTATACCACTCCATCATCGACTCCTAGAGGATGAGCCTATCAAGGGTGGTCTCATCATTTAAGACTCAACACATCACTATTATGCCCTCTATGGAAGTTTGATCAAAATACACCTACATTACAAATTATGGATCATATCAATATATATTGCAATTAGTATATCATAAGAAAACAAGTGACAATAATAAACTCATCAAGGTACTTGATGGAGTTTTCAAAAAGTTTCATGAAATTTCATCAAGAATCCATAGAAATTATTTTTCACATTTTTGAAAGGGTAAAGTCAGTATCCAAGTAAAACAACAAAATATTGATGTTTCACAAACACAAAGTCAATAGCTTAGTGAAGATGCAAAGTTTTGAAATTTCATGTGAGTTATGTCCAAGGCACAATCAAACAACAATTTATCTCCATTTTGCAAGGGACTTATCAATAATCTTCTAAAATCTCAATTTTGCAAGGCATGACAAGGAAGCTAGCAAAGTAGAAAACTTTTGTAGAATCTCAAGAGGTGGCCAAAAATGATGATCTATCTTGGAAAGTACAAACTTGAATTAAATGACTGATAAAATGCAAAAAAATTTAAATGTATAAATGAATGTGAATTTGTGGAGAATTGTTTGAAGTGACATTAAAATTGAAGGGGAATTAAATTCAGCCATTATATTATGAGAACATGTCATTTTAGTATCATAGTTTACCATCTTAAACTAGATGCACTCCAATTTAATGAAGGTTTAGCACCTATTTAATTTGAGATCATCAATCTCATGTCATCTTTCATTCCTTCTTACCTTTTCTATACAACCTTTCTCCTAGGTTAAATTGGGGTGAAACCTAATAGATCCTTGTTAAACCTCCTATTCTCATAGCATCAAGCTTGAGGTGGGATCTATCCTCCTAGGTCTTGTCTTCTCTTCATCTATCTACTTGGAATCTGTTCTTTGCACTGTAATGGCTTTATCTCAGATTTTGTACTTGATTCTAGAGATCTAAGACCTATTTTTGGATCCCAAAAGGATCCCAAAGGTTCCAAGACCTGGTTGTTAGGGGTGTAGTGCACCCCTAGTTGGGAACTATTTTGTCTATCCTTTTTAGGTCCTGTGTCAAGGCACATTCAGGGTGTTCATTCTTAGGCATGATCTCTATATAAAGCCTTCTAGTTTCTTCATTTATCATATCATAATAAGCATTCTATCATCAAGTGATCAAGCACTCTATCACTTAAGATCTCAAGCATTCAAGTTTTCAAAGCTTCAAGTCTTTAAGTGTTCATTCAAGCCTTCCTCCATTGAAGATCAAGAATTCAAGAATTCAAGTAATTGAATGAATTTATCTTCAAGATCTTATTCAATCCATTCAAGATCCTTTTTTTCACCTTCTCAATTCATTCACCTTCATCTTCTTGATCCATAAAATTGGTGAAGTAAGCACATTGCATTTAGTTCAAGAGATTTGACTATTGTAAGGTGAATCTATATATTTGCTTTACATTCATGCTATTTCAATCCAAGGTTAATTCATAAACTATAATTTGACAAAGGAAAATCCCCCATACACAACAAATACCCATTTATATTGCAAGTCATAGATATCAAATTGACAAATAAGTTGCAAATATAAGTACCCATTTTAGTTGCCTTCAGAACTGCAAAATTAGAACCAACATAGAACATAGTCAATTAGAGGTACACTCCACCCCTAATGGTCCATTTTGGCCCTAATTATTCAGTTTTCCCATGAAAATTTTCCAAAACATTTATGGGTTTTGTCTCTTGCATAGTTTTAGTCTTAGATCTAATGACTTCCATCCATTCAAATCAATATAGCAAGCATAGAAAAATTCTAAAGTTGTATTCTTCTACTTTCTTTGTCCTTTCAACATATTTACTTATACCTATCTCTAGTTCTAGAGATCCTGAGAACAATTTTCATATCCTAAAAGGATCTCAAAGGTTCCAAGACCTAGTTGTCAAGGGTGTAGTGTGCCCCTAATTGGGACCTATTTTGTCTCTCCTCTTTAGGTCTTATGTCTGGGCACATTTGGGGTGTTAATTATTAGGCATGTCAACCTATAGGAGTTAGTCTATTTTGAGCTCTATATAAAACCTTCCATTTTATCCTTTTCTCATATCATAATAAGCATGTTATCATCAAGTGATCAACCACTCTAGCACTTAAGGTCTCAAGCATTCAAGTTATCAAAGCTTCAAGTCTTTAAGTGTTCATTCAAGCCTTTCTCCATTGAAGATCAAGGATTCAAGAATTCAAGTAATTGAATAAGTTTATCTTCAAGATCTTCTTCAATCCATTCAAGATCCTTTGTTGCATTTTCTCAACTCATTCATTTTCATCTTCTTGATCCATAAAATTGGTGAAGTAAGCATGTTGCATTCAATTAGAGAGATCTGACTATTGTAAGCTGAATTCATACATTTACTTTATATTCATGCTATTTTAATTCAATGTTAATTCCTAAACTGGGATTTGACATAGAAAAGCCCCTCATACACAACAAAAACCCTTTTTTATTGCAAGTTGTAGATATCAAATCGACAAATAGGTTATAGATCTGAGTACCCATTTTGGTTGCTTTGAAAACTGCAAAATTAGAACCAACATCGAACACAATCAACCAAGAGTACACTCCACCCCTAATGCTCCATTTTACCCTTAATAATCTAGTTTACCCCTAAAAAATTGCCAAAACATTTATGGGTTTTGTCTGTTGCTCAATTTCAATCTTAGATCTAATGGTTTCCATCCATTCCATTCAATATAGAAAGAATAAAACAAATTCTAAAGGTGTATTCTTCTACTTTCTTTATCCTTTTAGCGTATTTACTTATACCTATCTCTAATTCCTTATTTAATCTAGGGTTTTCAAGACTTGGATATATTTTCCCCTATTCTTCCTATATCTTATTTTCATTAGTGCTCCTTACTTTTTTAGTTAGCACTAATCTCTCTATACTTAGTTCTTTAAAATTGGGATTAAAAGGATATATTTATGTGTATGTGCATGTGCATGTGTATTTTTATAAGCATGTAAGTGTATGGTTATGTAATTAATTTAGGCTCTAATCCTTGATTCACATCTTTCACCCGTACACACAATTAAGATCTTGAGGCAAAGGTTGGGTATTTTTCATTACCGAATTGTATTTGCAAGTGTTCACATTGTGAAGATGGGATTACCAATCTAGGAACATCCAGTAAAAGAGGAGCCAAAACTAGTTATGAAATCAGACTTGACTCCATAATAGGAAGACCAATTGGACATTATAATAGCATGTACACTATTGCTTGGGAATTGAGGACTATTTATGCAAGCTACATGAGTGACTACCATTAATTGGAGCTTGAAGAAGATAAAGTTGAATTGCAACTGATATTGGCAGAGTTCTAGGACTTTCAACGAAACTATCAACATATTGATAAAATAATGATTAGTTCAAGGGATTTTATTTTTTTCATTTATGATTATAAATATTAGTGACTAGTTGCAATTAGTTGAGGAATTAGTTACAATTAGTTAAATGTTAGTGACTATTGAGCTATCATTTGGCATGATGCTTAATAGTAGGAATCCTTTCGAACTCCTCTCTTGAAAAGCTAATCCAAGGATCAACTCCAAGGTTCCTGTCAATCTTGCGACCTACTGGAATCTACTCAATTGAAGATAAATTTGAATGTTCATGAGGAGGTCTTTGCTAGTTCGAACCAATTTCAGATCAAATGACTAATCTGCTTACTGTTCCAAAATTAACCACAAAAAAAGATATGTTTTTCGTATTTTCTATTTTTAAATGAATGTAATCTAACAATGAAACTAAAATGAATTCCTAAATTAACAAGGGGGTTAGTAAAGAAAATAACAAGAACTCTAAAGAAAATAACGTGAAAATAAAATCCTAATGGACATAAGCTACAGAAAACAACACGTTTGTGAGTTAAGCTTTCAAAGAAATCGGTTAACCAATGAAAGTAGGAGCAGTGCTTCCTTAATTCCACTAATGTAATCATTGGTGAGAAACTTAGTAACCGTATGATGTTTTTTTCTTCATCAAATTTCAAGGCCACGAAAAGTGTGCTCATGCAAGACAAATAGTTATGCAGGTACAATTTGGTGATTTCTTCTCAAGCTAGATACATCAATAGAATTCGTAAAACTATAGTAAACATCAAAATTAAAATATTGCACAACTAGAAAGAAAGAAATAAACCTTTGGCTCAATCACAATTCCATTAACATAAATTCACAAAACAATGACACATTTAGGCAAGAATCACTACACTCCAAAAATGCGAGCACCAAAAGCATAATTTTATTGCAAAACAATGGTGGCCCTAATTACAGATTACAATGGAGTATTTATAATAAATCATCTCCTCAATTTTTGTCGAGAGTAAGAGAAATATTCATGCAATAATATTCTTTTAATTTAATAAAAAAAACTAATTATATACAAACTCACAATCTAACTGGTGCTTAGTAGGACTCCATCCATTTCTTATTCATTAATTATATGCATGAGCCTTTACATGTCATAAAACAAAGAATTTATGAGAGGGGAAAGAATAAGAAAGCCTTCAATCAAAGTAGAAGTGTCTGGAAGTGCCAAAAATGGAAGCTCAACCTTCACTGGGTGTCTACCAGAGTTAAACTATTGTCAGAATGTGTTTCTGATGCATGGAAAGCTCTACTTTTGGAACTAGTAGTTAACTATCGATACACCTCTAGAAAAGAACACTAGCTCACCTATGCACCTATGAACCTATGCACCTATGCATCTTGATGAAATTTTTGTGAGGTACTCAATTTGCCAAAAAATCAAAGTTCTCAATTTTGAAAATAGTTTCTAGATTTTGCTCAAATGGGATTTTAGATCACTTTTGTGTACTTACTTTGCCCATTTTTGATGATTTATACTCTCTTTATATCCAAACACTTTCATACATTTGAACTCCTTCTACTTCTTCAATCTGAAATCCTAAGGAACCCATGTTGAATCTTGTCATCAATAATTGTGTAAGATGAGGGACCTGTTCTAGTTCATGTGTCCAACCTTTGTATCTTTGATCCTTTTTTCTCTCCAACTACCCTATCCTACCTGATGAGAGACTAGGTGATCTAGATTATCCAAAAATTATCAAATGTTTGGAACTTTTTCACAAGACTTTCTAGGTGTTTTTAATTGGCCTTTTCAGAGGTCTTCTGCTCAAAATTTTAAATTGAAACTTTCATCAGTCCTTGAAACTGGGTAGTTGAACTTGTTTTTTTAGGAACTAAAATTAGATCTTTAGTTCTTCTTTACAATAGTGTAAACAGTTTTGAATTATGGGCTCTAGGTCAAAAGTTATAACCCCAACAAGTTGAGGATGCCCTTTTATCTGAGCAAAAATGCAAACATTAATCTAGAGAGTTGAAAATACTTAATTAAGACAAATCCTAATAGCGACAAGAAACAACCCAAAAACCCTAAGTGTTGAGAACACCTTAAGAACCTAATTTTACCCCTGGAATGCAAAAAAAGGATGCACCTGGTGCACCTGATAGGTGTGCCTGGTGCACCTTTTATCAAATTTTAACATATTGGTGCATAGTAGCGCACCTCATGGGGTGCGCTAATGCACACCCTATGTTGACTTAAGCTCATTTAAACCAAAAAAATGAATACTAAAGTGCATAGCAGGTGCACTGCTACGCACCTTAACTCAAAGTTTTAACATTGTTCTATTGCTTAAGTGCAAGTAGGGGAGGTGGTGATGGGGTGGTGTGTACCTCTTTTGGTGTGATGATGAGGTGAGGACAGCTAGAGGAAGCAAGAATAACAAGTGGGGGAGTGAAGGGGATGCACAGCAACGTTGTTGTACACTTACCTATAATGAGTGCCCTTTTGTGTGTTTTGGCGCATTAGCGCACCTGCGTAGGTGCACTAGTTCACCATTTTGCTTTGCAAAAAGAGACTTATCTCCTTTGACGATGAAATCTAAACTTTGGGTTTTTCAAACCAAGACCAGGATCTAACCAAAAACACTAGAAAAAGACTCAGACCCTAGACTAAGGATCCAAAAAGCCAAAAAATTATACTAGGGGGTCCCCATTTCTAGGCGAAATGGGGCATGCATTGTGAAATCGCAAAAGTGACTAGTTGTAATTAGTTTAGCTTTGTGCACCCCTTCATTTTCTATAAGGGGTACCATGCCCTTAGATGGATATATATATATATATAATTTTATTTTTATATTTATATTTATATATTTATATATTTATATATTTATATATTGTTGAAGTTGAGGAAAGCTCAACCCTGCAGCTCCCAAGAATCACTACATGTAGATACCTATCACAAAAATGGAGGACAAAGCTATGGAGGATGGAATTCACAGATCCATAAAAGAGATATTGCAATTGAATTAAACAAAAATATATTGAGTGAATTGTAAATTACAAGTAGAGATTTTCCTTTTAAAGGAGATCAAAACCCTAAAAGGTCTAACCTAGGTTGCATGATAATAATTAATAAAAGAATCAATTATTACATCCCTTAAAGTTTAGCCTAAGTAAAATAGAGTTAGTAAGAAAATACATTATTACTCTAACACCCCCTCTTAAGATAATCTAAGGGAGTAGCTAAAAACCTAGAAACTACTACTAAAAGTAAAATTGCATCCCAACAATAAAGCTTGATAAGGTACCCAAGCACAACCAAATCTATGAAAGAGGAGAAATAGAGAAAACCACATGGGAAAAACCCTACTCTAGGATGAGATGGAAAGAATACTGAAAGAACTAGTGAAGGACTACAAAAACCTCCAAATTAGAGAATGTACCAAAAGATAGGAACAAAAGGATGATCATGAAGAACACCACTAAAGCATACAAAAGATAATAACTCTGTCAAAAGTAACTGTTGATTTGAAGAGCCTTTACTAGAATAAAACATAACTAGGTAGAGAAGGCTATAATTTGCATGAGTGCCCTCAGAAGACAATACTTGAATCAATAGACTCAAAAAGGAAAACAACTGAACTCGGAGATATATATGGCATGAAACACCAAAGCTTAAAGAGTTGATCAATCAAACATGGAAGGTTTCATCCAAAGTAGGAACAAAAAGAAAAGTTTATGTATGATAAATGATCCATCTTACTAAAATGTATAGGTACCCAAATGTTACATCTACCTAGTACATAGGAACAAATATTGAATACATAGCCCACTCCATCGAACCAAGGAAGCATAAGAATTGCTAGAGTAATAAAGTATTTTCTTATTAATCAAATTATATTGATTTAATTATTAAGTCACTTATTATCTCTAGTTTGCTTAAGCTAAACTTCGGGCATATAATAATTAATTCTTTTATTAATTATTATCATGCAGCCTAGGTATTACCTTTTAGGATTTTGATCTCCTTTATAAGGATTTATCTCTTTGTAATAATTCATTCATTTTTTATAATAGCAATTTCTCATTTTGTTCATCAAGAATGTCTCATCTGTGGATCTGAGAATTCCAGCCACCATAGCTTTTTCTTAACTCTTTCTAGCATAGGTGTTTGTATGTAGGTGATTCTTGGGAGAGAAAAAAATTGGTTCTATTTCTTTCTTGGTTTGATGGAGTCAGCTATGTATTTAGTATTTGATCTTATTTGTTGGGTGATTGTAGTGGTTCAACATCTATGCATTTTGGTGAGATAGATCATTTATCATATAGACATTCTTTCATTCCTATTTTTGGAGGCCATGAAGATACCTTCCATCATAAATTCTTTAGCTCTTCAAACTTAGTCTTCTCTACATGGTCATGTTCTATATAATGGAGATTCTTCAAATCAACAATTTGGAAATGTTTGCAGGTTCATGCTTTAGTGATTTTCTTCATGATCATCTTTTCTTCCTATCTTCTAAGACATTCCCTAGTTTGGAGGCTTCTTCAGTCCTTCACTAGTTCTTTTAGCATTTTTCCATCTCTTTTTGGAGTAGGGTTTATCTCATGTGATTTTCTCTATTTCTCCACTTTTTAGAGATTTGGTTATGCTTGGGTAGCTCATCAGGCCTTATTGTTGGGACCCAAATTTACTTTTAGTGGTAGTTTCTAAGTTTTTAGCTACTTCCTAAGTTTATCTTTGTGGGTGGGGGGGGCTAGTTTACTTAAGCTAAACTTTGGGCATATAATAATTAATTCTTTTATTAATTATTATCATGCAACCTAGGTTTTATCTTTTAGGGTTTTGATCTCCTTTATAAGAGTTGATCTCTTTGTAATAATTTATTCACTTTTGATAATAAAAATTTTTATTTTTTCTCATCAAGAATGTCTCATCTGTGGATTTGGGAATTCTAGCCTCTATAGCTTTTGGTTCTCTCTTTCTATGACCAATGTTTGCATGCAAGTGATTCTTTGGAGTTGTGCAATTGATCTTTCATCAAATCCAACAAGAACTAATAGAATAAATCCCCTAATGTATACAAGGGTGAGGTGACATACAACTAGAAAAGTGGGCCAAAAGAACTACATGTCAAGGAACCATGATCAAGATGCACAAAAGAATACATATGTGCGTACTAAAGTGATCAATCTTAGATATTTCATGAGGCTAATGTTATAGAAGGGAAACTTACTATACAATCATAGATGTCGAGCAAAGACAAAATATCAACCTCCCATGACACTTTAATCAAATTAGTGCATGTATAATAAGGCACAAGATATGATGAATTGCAAGAATATAATAATATTTATGAGTTCCCTTAAATGACACTACTTGAATCAGAAGGCAAAATAAGGCAAAACATCTAAGACAAAAATACAGAAGGAATATGGCACTTTATATCAGTGCATTTGCAGAAATGCATACAATAGATGTCTACAAAGATCAAAAGAGAGATAAGGTTGATACAAAAGATAGTATAGGCCTTGATGAATCATCTAAAGCAACAAAATTGATCCCCAAACTCAAAATAACCAAGATATCTACCAAAATGGGAAAAAAAAAAAAAAAAAAAAAAATTGAATATAATGTTCGTCGAGTAGAATTTGGAAAAACAACTAGCATCACTGGAAAGAGTACAAAAAGACCTTTCCACAATATAATGAAATCCCAAATCAGAAATCAGATGCTAAAGATATGTCTCATAGAGTACAAAATATAACTCTTGATTTTGAGAGCAAAAAAATCCATAAAATAACATCAAAACTAAAGAATACCTGTACCAGTATGATGAGCTCGAAACTAACTTTCCAACAATATATAGTTTGTAAAAAATAGAATTTGTATGCCCAAAATATGAACAAAAATGCAAAGGTAGGTCCAAATAGAGGTAGAAGGGGTAGCAAGAATGATGATGTAGTGTTCATGTCAGCAAATGATGAGCCTAAAATTGACAGTCAAATGGTCATTGAGGCAAAAAAAAAAGCCTAAAAATGACTAGGTTATTAAAAAAAGAAAATTGTCACTAAAAAAGTGGAAGTCAGAGCTAAAAAAAATTGGTAGCCATAAACCACTGTCGTCTCAAAAAACCACCCATAAAGGATCCACACTACCTTTTGAAAAATGAAATATTGCCATGGAAAAAATGCCAGGTTGTTTGAAAAAACTACCCATGTGGGACCATTGGTTGTAGGAGTGTGACATGCTACTGACGTGGCCATAGGTGGTGAGGGTTGGAGGGGCCTAATGCAAAACGGGCCTACATGGGCCAAAAAGAAACCTCCAAACAAAAAACATGCTCCACATAAAGAAACCTCCACCATGCATTACTAGTGTGACAGGGAACAAAGGACAGTAGACCATCCAATAAAAAAATAGTGGCATGCAAAAATCCATGTGTGGGGGCACCAAGGAGGAGTGGGGTCTTCAAAATAAATACTTATGTACAAATCAGACAAAGGAATGTTAGCCTCGAAAGAGGAGTGAAGCAGGTGCCAAATAGGCATTGACTTGTGCAAAGAGTGGGTACGAGGGCTAGGAATAGGTTCCTCAAAATGACGCCCCCCTCCAAAAAAAAAAAACCAAACTTGTTGTCCAAAAAATTTTGCTTCCCTCCAATCATAAATTTTGAAAACAACACATAGAAATAAGGACCAAAAAATGAGATTCTAGCTATTTTCCACATTGCGGTACAAAAAGGGGGCTGCAAGTATTCGAGACAGAGTCCAAGGCCCAAAAAAATCCACTCCCATCCAACATTTGCACCAAGTTTAGAAGAAGCACCTACAAGAAATGTTGACATAGATGTATGTGGACCCTACGTCTAAGGTGGGCAGTGAGCCTAAGTCTTCCAAAAAAATAATCGCAAAAAGAAATGTGGTCAAAGAACATGCGGGGTCACTTCTGAAGGTGCCTGCAAAAATAGTGCACCTTATACCATAAGCTTAAAAAAATGCTTGTATGTCATGATGGTTGGTGGCGTGGGAGGGAGACTCCAATTTGTGTGATCTCTAAAACTAGTGTGCATAACAAGGGTGACATAGGGGACATCATTGATAGGGCTTGTAGGAGGTTGAGATTTGCATGTGAACAAAGATAGGACCCATGCAGGCTTTAGAAGCCATGCATTAAAAAAGAAAATGCACTCGCCTTGTTTTAATAAAAAAGACCATGTATTTTTTTAAATTCTTTACAACAAAATTGTAAAATCTCCCCTTTTTTAATATTAATAAAAAATCAATGCCTTGATATTCCTGCCCAGGCCTTATGACCTGGGTACAATTCTTTTTGCCTCAAAAGCAACATGTTCCAAACTTGATAAATTTTAAATGGAAATAGGGGTTTTTGGGTGCTCTTAGCTCAATGGTGATGTTTGTTTTAGCTCAAAGTTATCCAAAATAAAGGTCCCTCCCAGATCCAATACAAAATCCTCTAAAAAACACAAATATGGAAACTATTGCCAAATCTCTCATGAAGAGAACAAGGGCATGAAGGTCTAAAGCTTTGATACCATGTTGATGTTGAGTAAAACTCAACTCCACAACTCTCAAGAATCACTAGATGCAAACACTTGTCACATAAAGAGAGGAGAAAAGCTATGGAGGATGGAATTCATAGATTCATAGAAGAGACATTGGAGTTGAATCAAACAAAAATATATTGAGTGAATTGTAAATTACAAAGAAATATCATCCTTATAAAGGAGATCAAAATCCAAAAAGGTCAAACCTAAGTTGCATGATAATAATTAATAAAATAATTAATTATTATATGCCTAAAAGTTTAGCTTAAGTAAACTTCAATTAATAATAAAATACCTTATTATTCTAATACACACATGTGCGCACAAGATACAAGAAGGGTTGTGAAGGATAAGATATTTTTTATAGTTTTTGGATAGATATTGCAACCGGTCACCTCTCAATTGTACTCATTTTTTAGAATTAATACAAATACTCTATTTTTCATTCTCTCAAGATTGGGAAGTTGTTCTTTTAAAATTTTATGGAGTTAGTTTTCCTCTTGAATTCATATTGTTGTTGATGGATTGGAATTAACACATACTCTTGATTATCAAAGTACACACACTATGAGTTCTTTGTTTAATTGGTCTTCATCAATAGAAGTTAAACAAAATTGGACTAGGGTTATGTGCTTTAAGTTCTCTATCTGTTGGTTGATGGTAGTGCGCATTGTTTCCAAGGAGTTTTCATAATTATGATTTGATTTAAGTTTGGACTTTATTTACCCAATTTGGAAAAGGAATTGGTCTAGCTATTTCATTAAAGTAATGGCATTTTGTGGTTGGTGTTATTCACTACTATATCCCACTAGTAGAATTGACCTCATTTTTTGACAAAAATTGGTTGAATTTTCTACTCATATTGGTCAAATGATCTACAAATTATTAGTTTTCTATTTTCCTCATTGAAACTTTGACCAATCCTTGTTAATGTTGGAATTTCGATGCAAAATTTGGTCAAAATGGCCTCCCTTGTTTGCAAGAAGGTCTGTCAAACTTTTGACCAAACTTGGTCGAAATGGCTCCCTCGATTGACTAGGATGCCAAACCCATGACAAAATCCTAGTTGATGCTTTGGTCAAAAGTTGGTTAGCATTGGTCAAAAGTTTCACCAATGCTGATCAATATTGGTCAAACTTTCAACCAACATGATTTATTTTTAAAAAAATTACCTGAAGATAAATATCCAAAGTAATCATCGACGAAAGCTTGATCGGTGATTAGTTTGGATATTTATCTTCAGGTCTTTAGTGGGTATACCAACACCTTGAGATGAGATTTCACAAACCTATATTGATGGCACTTATGGAGAGATGAGATTCTAGTATGATGTCATTCCATCTCCTAATTGGGAGATGTTGAGTTGGCCATTAAATTAGTAAACATCTATCAGATCCTATATATTCTCATACATGGGGAACAAGTTATGATAGATAAACCTTTGATAGCTAACATCTATGATTCATGCATCTATAAGGTTATGGTAGGTTAGTGGATGTGTAACACCCTGCTAAGGGATCCAAAATAACTAACCTAAAGTTTTACTAAGTTTTCCAAACTTTTTTTTTTTAAGATAAAATAACATGCACATTAGACATAAAGTAGCATAGCAATAACATACAATCATACAGAAGCAAAACTAATAGATTACATTCCTTAAGGATTCTGTGACATTGAGTCACATTTAAATTTAAATAATACTAAGTCTAATAAATACCACATCCACATGAAAGAATAATTATAATTCCAAGTCCATTTAAATAATATACATTTGTTCCAAATGCCACTTGGCAATAAAATTTAGAATGCTCAATCATCCACTATTCATGTCACGGGGTATGAAAGGCTAAAAGAATATACATTTAAAATAGGTTACATCACCCCTTTTGGATCCATGAAATAAAATATAATACAACAAGTAAAGATCATCCACCATAAAGATATAACCATCCACCATAATAATTTAACCATCCATAATAATACACAAAGATAGAATGAAAAGAAAAGCAAACAAAGTACTCCAACCACAGCATCAACGGACATATCTCAATGGTAATAGTAAAAAGCACTACCATCCAACCGCATGGTAACCCAAAAAGGCCCACTCTCACTGCTCTAAGGAGATAGTCTCAAGTCCCAAATAAGATATCAATCCAAAAATCAAAAGTAATCTGTAAGTCAAGGAAACCCTAAAAGTAATCTAATTCAAAGGTTCCAAGATAAATCGACATCTAGACCCAAAGGCAAACACAAACACATAGGAAACCTACTATGTAAGTGGGCAAGTGTCATTGCACCAATCAATGCTAGAGTTACCCTGGTAGTCTAACTTGACCCTGGCCCCCTAGTGACTATGTGGCACTAGTATCCTCTCATACTGACAAGGCATACTAACGATGCATGGTTGCAACCAAGCATTCTCTCTACTCTTATCCTAGTTTGTACTAGCACTCGAGGCATGGGAGAGAACATACAAAGACTCATATTAGGTTCATTTTACTCACATTTAGTGTAGTGTTTTCACTTATTAAACAACTTGCAATGGGTTTCCCTAACAGCCACGTAGGGCCCCAGCCTCCATTGCAAGCCACTTCTCGACATTACATATAGATAACCTACCCTAAACTCATAAAAGCACAAATCAAATAATCATAATATTTCACCTCAATCCTATACAAGTGACTGGAAAGAATCAAAAGATAAATCACAATAACCCATCAATTCTCTACAAGAAACTGGAAAGTATCCAAAAATATTGATCAAAGACTCAAAATGAGTCAAATATGTCATTGCATTCATCTCGGTATCCCATAATAACACTGAAAGCAATAACCAACAATATAATCAAACTCATCATAGAGCACACCAACACATTACCATGGTTGAGCTTAAAAGATCAAGATCAAATCAGCATAATACCACAATCACAAAACTTCCAAGCCTTAGGTAGATGTCCTAAAATTGGTCAACACTCTAGTCAACCTAAACCCAAAATATAGACAACATACAAATAACATAGTAGTTTCATAGTTTGGTTTGATTTGAAAACACATAGTTGAGTTAAACAGTAAGATTTTCAATTTTCATTCAATGTAAGTTTTCAAATACCTACGATTTACAAATTAACCCTTTACTATTTACCCCATTCTTATATTTGAATAATAAGTGCAATTGCTCTAATTCAATTTTAAGTCCATTTTTCCAAATAACTTAAGGGTAATTATTTATTTAAATTATTAAAATAATAATTATTGATTTTCAAATAAAATAATTACAACTTTATTAAAATCAGTATTATTAAAAAATAATAATTAAATAAATTTAAAACCTTAATGAATAATTTCTATTATTAATTAAACTTAAATTAAATTACAACTAATTAAATTAATTAATAATTATATAAAATAAATATATTAATATATTATTAATCAATTATAAATAATTGATAAAACTATCAATAATATCATTAATTAAAAATTAACTATATTTAAAAAATTAATATTTAAATTAATAAATAATAAAAACTTATTAATAAATGTTATTAATAATAAATTTTATAATAAAATTTTATAAAATCAAAATTTAAACATGTTTATTTTTTTAAGCCCGTCAGCTTTTTAAATGTCATGCAACTGTCGCAGTCTTGGTTGCTGCCACCAACAATAGTATTAACTATTGTCGCATGCAGCAACTAGTCCACACGCAGACCACATAGGGCCGCAAAAAGGTAAGGTGGGGGTGGGCAAAAACCCACGTCCTCCCTCATATATTTTTATTATTATTATTTTATATTTATATATATTTATATATTCATTTTTTAATAGATTCAAAAAAAAATCCCTCTCATGATTATTGAGCAATTTAAGATACCCATATGGAATGGCGAGCAAGAGCAAGAGTGGTACAGAAGCGGAGGCAGAAAAACTGGTTTCAAAATTTGGGGGGGGGCATGGATCAAATTCGACTAGATCAGGAGTGTGATCAGAGTCAAAAGGGGACAAAACTACAAATGTGAGTGATCCCGATGATGGTGGGAATATGGAGGATCCGAGGGGGGTCCCAAGAAAACTTTTTTGCAAAAGAAATGGGCCAGTCTATTTGGTATCAAACCAGCTAGAAAATCTACTTTACCACCAGTCAAGAATATTTTAGATAAGGGGAAAGGTATGTTTACACTTGAAATCCCAGATCAAATCATTGACAAAAATATCTCTAGGATGGAATCGACTTTGGTAGGAAAGCTTTTAGGGGCTAGGCCCAACATTGAGGTGGTTAGGACCTTTGTTAGAAGGAAGTGGACTCTTAAAGGCCAAGCGAATATTGATGTGATGGCTAAAGGATGCCTTTCATTTAGTTTCTCATGTGATGAAGATAAACATGAGATCCTCTCCAACGATCCTTGGATTGTGGGAAAACATATGCTGGTCTTGCAAAAATGGGCTTCAAATTTATATTCTATGGATGAATCTAGAATCCAAGCATATGTTTGGATTTGATTGAAAGGGTTTCCGCTAGAGTTTTGGGTGGAGGATGTGTTTCAAGATATTACTAGTACCTTTCGTGAACTCCTCTCTATGGATCCAGTCACTATTTTGAGGAGAAGGATGACCTATGCTAGAATCTATGTGGGTGTCTTTCAAGGTTCAGATATGCTAGAATCTATCCCGCTTAAATCTAAACTTGGTATATCAAAGTAGCATATTGAGTACAAAACCATACCCTTTGCATGTTTTCACTACAAAAAATCTAGAAATTGGGCTAAAAATGTCCTTCTTTGAATAAGGTACCCAAAAAGTTTTTAAAAATCTAGGTTACAAAAGAAGTTCAGCATGGCAGTGAGATTCGTAGTGGGGAGATTAGGAATGCCCTAGTGGGTAGTGGTTTGGCTAAGGTACTATTGATGGCTATTGAGGATGCTTCTCAACCAAAGACAAATACTGATGGTAATGATCAGGATATGCCATTGAATCTCAGTAGTGAAGTTTGCAGTAGAGAGGGTAGGAACTCCCTGGTGGTTAGTGGTTTTGCTAAGGAACCACTGATGACTTTTGAGGATGCTTCTCAACTAAAGAGGAATATTGAAGGAAATGATTAGGATATCCCATTGGATCTCAGTAGTGCAGACTTTGGTATGGCTGAGGAAGGAGGTGTGATGAGTCCCATTTATGGGGATGGAGATGATGATGGAGAGATTAAGCATGATTACACTCATGAAGTCTCTGAGGCAGTTGAGGATTTTTCTTCTCTCCCCATAAGTAAGGTAGATCATGGTTTGACTAAACCTTTGGTAGAATCTATAGTTGTAGAAAGGGAGGAAGCTAAGGAAATCTATAGTGTGCTTCAAGGGGTAGAGGTGAACTCTGGTGCAGAAGGGAGTTTTATTGGGGGCATTAGAACCATTAAATCTAAAAAGAAAATTGAGGGGGTATCCTTCAAAAAGAATAAAGAGATTGCTACCGTTAAAACTAGGAGCGATAAGAAAGATGATATCCCTTGCACACCTTTGGGAAAACATAATAAAAAAGGGGAAATGAAGAACAAAAAGGCTAGGGAAATGCTATCAACATGCAACACATTCGGGTAAAGGCTTTAAGGTTGGAGATGTTGGTATATCTCCCTCTTTAGTTGGTAGACCATCTAACATGCAAAGAAGAATGGTTGAGACTAACAGAAGTATTACAAATGGTAGTTAGAGGACTATCTTAGAAACAAAAAAATTCCATAAGAAATGAAGTTCATTTCATGGAATATAAGAGGATTAAATAATCCTCATAAACAAGATATTATTAAAAACATGATTAGGGATAATAAGCCAGATATTGTTATGACTCAAGAAACTAAAATGTTAAATGATAAAGTTAAAGGTCTCTTGGATTTTAGGGGAGGCAAAATTATTGGGAATGATTCAGATGGGGCCTTAGGTGGTATGGCAGTTTACTGGAATGATAAATACATTGTTGGGGAACTTATTTCTCAAAATAGAAATATGATGAACATCAGATTTACCAATTCTAAGGATGGCTTTACTTGGATGCTTACTAATGTTTATGCTTCCAATTCTAAATGGGGTAGGAAAGTTCTTTGGGAAAATATTACTAATCAAAGAAAAAAATTTGTGGACGATAATTAGATCATTATGGGGGATTTCAATATCCCACTAAAAGAATATGAAAGGATGGGAGGAATTCAAACTAACCTAGATAATAGATTGGATTTAATGGACTTCATTGATTATCATCTTCTACATGATATGGATCTGCATGGGATTGATTATACTTGGACCAAGAGAAGAACTAGTAAGGATCTCATTCAAGTTAGATTGGATAGAGCTCTCATTAGTAGTGACTAGTTGTTAAAATATAAATGTTCTCTTACTTCTTAAGTTCGTATTGGTTCAAATCACTATCCCATTTTTCTTGGGGTGGATGTGTTAACCTCTCAAAAGAATTATCCATTTAGATTTGAAAAAATGTGGACACTCCATCCGGGTCTGGAAAATCTTATCAAGGAATGGTGGAACATTTGTGTGGACAACATTGCTATGTTCAAAGTTTCTGCTAAGCTAAAAAACATTTTTTTAAAATCAAAATTTAGAATAAGGTTACTTTTGGAAACATTTTTAAGAATAAAAAAAAGATCTTAGAGGAACTTAAAGACATTCAAGATAGCATTCAGGTTGATGGTCATGAGAATGTTTCTAGGGAGGAAGAAAATAAGAAATTGACTGAGATTCATGAAATTATTCCTAAGGATGAGATTTTTTAGAGGCAGAGATGTAGAAAAGTTTTTTTGAAGGAAGGAGACCAAAATACTAAGTACTTTCACATGACCACTTTGAAGCATAGGATGGTTAATAGAATTTTTAGACTAAATACTATTGGTGGGCCTACAGAGGATGAGGAGATTATCAAAAGGAAGCCATGAATTTTTTCAGAAATCTACTTCAAGGTGACCCCAACTTGGACAAGGATAAGCAAAATATGTTTCTAGACTATATTTTAAACTATATCTCAAAGGATCTGAACAAATTCCTTACTTCTATTCCATCTTATGAAGAAATATCAAAGGTTTTTTTCTCCTTTGATGGAGATAACGTTCTAGGGCTAGATGGGTTTCCTTTCCTATTTTTTCATAAGTATTGGAGTATCGTTAGTGAGGATGTTTGTAATGGGTTGAGGAATTATTTGTCTCTAGGAAAATGGCCAAAGAGTTGAATGGTACTTTCCTTGCACTTTTTCCCAAGAATTCGAGTGCTGATAGTAATTTTGACCAATAAATCTTTACAATTTCTGTTTACAAAAAAATTTCTAAAGTGCTTACTCCGAAATTTTGTCCCTTCTCCCTAGCTTGATTTCTAGGCAATAGAATGGTTTTGAACTAGGAAGGAAGATTTTGGATTCAATTATTTTGGTGCATGAAAATATTCACTCTCTCAATGCTTCCAAGAAAGAGGGGTTTCTTCCTCAGTTAGATCTATCCAAAGCTTATGATAGAGTGGATTGGGCTTTTCTTCTAAGAGGTCTCAAAGCTTTTGTTTTTAACAAGAGATTTAGGGATCTGGTCTTTATGCTGGTATCTTTAGCTACTTTCTCAGATCCTGTGAATGGGTCACCTACCCCTTTTTTTAGGCTTTACGTGGTTTAAGGTAGGGGGATCTACTTTCACCAATCCTCTTTATTTTGATGGCTGAATGTTTGGGTAGATTTGTGGAGAAACTAGTGAGTGTGGGGGATTTTTTTGGTCTTAAACCCTCTTCTAAAGAGTTGATTTATTCACATCAGAAATTTGTGGATGATTCTATAGTTATGGGAGAAGCCTCAGTTAGAAATGCTAGAAATTTAAAGAGGGCATTAGAGGATTATGGGAAAGCCTCAGGTCAAATCATTAATTGGAGCAAAAGTGTGATTTATTTTGTCAATGTGAATGAGAAGAGACAAAATAAAATTAAAAGGATTATTGGATGTGAGATAGATTCCTTACCGGGTTCTTATCTAGGATTACCTCTTTGTTCAGACCCACCTAAGACCTTTTAGAGTTCGCTGATTAAAAAAATTCACTTGAATTTAGTAGGTTAGAAAGGCTCCCTCCTTAGTCAGGCTGGTAAGATTATTGTTCTCAAATCCATTTTACGTAATGTTTCACTATATGCTCTGAGTGTTTTTAAGATCCCTAGAAAGTTTGTGTTGGCAATTGAAAAAATTCATAAGCTTTTGTTATGGATGGGTATGGAAAAAAAAAAAAAGACTACCTCTGATTGCTTAGGAGAAGTTTGCATGCCTTATAATAAAAGTGGCCTTGGTCTAAGAAGAGTTACTACTATGAATGATGCTTTGCTTGCCAAATTGTTATGGAGGTGGCACAAAGAAGGAGGATAATGACATGAAATCTAGAATGATAAGTATAATAGGGAGAACCAAGATCTTAATCACTTTCTTAATAATGAGTTACCACAAGGAGGTTCTATGATTTGGAAAAATGCCCAAAAACATAAACATATTATTAAGAAAGGCGTTAGATGGAAGATTGGAAATGGGAGGACTATTCTTTTCTAGGATGGTATTTGGATTCTTAATTATCCTCCTAGTATTGATCAAAGGTGGAATGCTTATATGGAGCAATGTAAGCATCTCTTTGGGACTTTTTTTGAGGATTATTGGGAGGGGAATAAGTGGCTGGACCTCAAAACGATGGACAGAAAATTGAATGATCTCAATAAGATTTTGAATGTGGTCTTCTTAAGCCATGAGGAGGATGTGTTCATCTAGAAATTCAATCCTAATGGGCTCTTCTATGTGTCTTCAATGTATACTAATCATTTTGAAGAACATCTAGAGCCTGGTTGGGCTAAAGCATGATTTAAAGGTATGATCCCCATAGTTAACATTTTTTCTTTATACTTTTGTAGGAAAAATTTTTGACTTCGGATAACTTATTGAAGAGAGTGTTCAATATTGTTAGTAGATGTTACCTTTGTAAAAATGATGTTGAATCGGTCAACCATATGACCTTGCACTACTCCTATGCTAAAATGGTGTGGGATAGGGTCTGTGGTTTGTTGAATATTGCTTGGGTTTTCCCTAATATCATTCAACACTTTTTCAATGGTTGGAAGCCACCTTCTAATAATGCCTTAGTTTTGAGATTGTGGGATTTTATTCTCTCATTCCTTTGTTGGGGTGTTTGGAAGGAACATAATGATAGGGTGTTTAGGAGAATTGAATCAAATCTCGATCAGGTTTTCTATAACATTTAGAACTTAGAAATTGAGAATATCATATCCAGTGGAAAAGGTCAACAATCTTAGAATGAATGGGAAGATTTGGTGATCTAGAATTAGAATCTTAAGGATATTAGCTTGACACAAATTGGTCCTAACCTGAGGGATCTAGTTAGATGGGATTGTCCCCTAATGGATTGGTATAAGATAAATCCAGATGGGGCCTTGAAGGGAAACCCAGGAATTGCAAGTTGTGGAGTTATTATTAGGAATGAGAATGGAGATAGAATGAGGGGTATGGCCATCCCTATTGGTATTCAAAATAATCATGTGGTTGAGGCTAATGCGGCCCTTTATGGTCTTATCTATGCAAAGAGTTTAAATTTAAATAATATATTGCTTGAGGGGGATTCACTTAATATTATCAATTGCTTGAATGGAGTTACAAAGTCTTCCTAGACTATTTATAATATTATTTGTTAAGCCAAAGATCTTATTAATTCCTTTGAAAAATGTATTGCTACTTATAGTTTTAGAGAAATCAATCAAGTTGTTGACTAGGCTCCCAATGTGGCTTGTAAGAGTGAGGAAAAGGTAATATGGAACAATACTGATACATTACCCATAGAGGGATGCTTACTAATTGAACATGACAAAGTTCAAAGTAAGCAAAAGTGGTCCATTAATGATTACCATGTCAAAAAAATTAATTATTTTTTTGATAGATTAGGGCTAGGGTGGGCTTTTATGAGAAGGACAGAGTTCTTTCACTTAATTCCACATAAATTGTGGGTCATATTTGCCACTGGGTTTTTTGGTTGTGATATCAATTTCTGCATTCAATTATAGAGGGTTTTTTGGAGAAGACAAGATATTCATTTTTGAAATAGGAATATGGGAGGAAAACAAAAAAGAATTGAACTAGCTAGCTCTAAAGGATGGAGGAATAAGAAGGATATATTGGAAATTCTTAAGCAATGAAAATTTACTGGTTATATGGAGATGTTAAAAGGAAACAACCCTAGAATTACTCGACAGTTCATTAAGACTTAGAGAGATGGAACAATTTTAGTGGGAAATCAAAGAATGGAGGTGAATGAAGAAATCATAGCCGAAGCTATGGGTCTAGAGATGGAGGGCATAAATTTCTATTGAGATAGAAAGCTATCTAATAGGGTAGTCGATGAGTTTTCAAATTCTACAAAGAACGCAACAAACTGGTTAAAATAGATAATTCCTACTTTAATCAGCTTCCATTTTCACACCCATGGTGATTTGTAGTGTTTTTGATTATTGAATATCTCATTTTGGATGGTTGGTTGGCAAAAACCTATGGCCACCATTTCATGCTAGTTAATCATTTTAGGCATGGGATTAGGATAAATCTTCTTTTTATCTTAGACAATCTCGGGGTAATTCCATTATGCCCTTCCAAAATGACCCAAATGGTGATCATGTCTACCATGAGGGGTTAATGGTTCTCATTATGAACCTTCTGAAGTTTCAAAAGGTGGATAGGCCTAGGTAGAGTAAGAAAGTGATTGATTATGATATGGAGGGATTGATTTGGAGGAGGACATGGATAACGACATTGAGGATGAAGGGGATGAGGTGGATTTTAAGCAAAGCAGGAAAGGGGATTTTGGTAGTATTTCCAAGAAGAAAAAGAAAGGAAAGGGGAGTGAGTTGGATTAGGACAGTGACTACAAGGAGGAATTGAGAAAGGGTTCTTAGAAGAAAGGAATTGTAGGGAAGTGCTCAAGTGATCAGGGTTTGAATGTGGATAGGGTCTCAATTCCCTCTGATGATGAACCGCTAATTCAAAGGATGGAAAGAAAGAGAAAATTGGTGTCGACTCAACATGAGGGTGAGGACAATGTCCCAAAAGAGGTGGATTTAGGCATTAGAAAACTAGGGGAGCAAGATCACTATAACAGGGAGGAGGTTGAGAAGGGATTTATAAAGGGAATCATGGGTAATCCAGGGTCATTTTTGAAGGAGATTGGGACTCAAAAAGAAAATGCAGGTGATCTCAAAGGATTTTGAACAGCTGAATAAGATGGCAAGGGGGGAGCACACATTGGGCCAACATATTGATAGGCTTTCAGAAGTCATTGGTAATGCAGAGGAGGCTAAAGACTTAATGAAAGGGTGCCTCCAATTGAAACCAAAAATAGGAATTTGGAACGGGTTAATAAAGATATCGAAAAAAGGATGGAGATGCTGGAAGCTAAAGTGAGCAATGCGGAAAAAATGATCAAGAATTTAGGTGACAAAAATTGTAATATTTTATATACTATGGCTAATAATTTCAGTACATTGTTGAATAAGATGGATCAGACTAGAGGACTTTATTCTTCTGTTGTGAATGAGGATCAAGGGCTAAGCAAGCGCACCAGGGCCAACTCCAAGAAGAATGCAGGTGGGGGAGCGAAAAAGCTGGAGGAAATGAAAGTCACTGTAGAAAATATGAACATTCTAGTAGATCAAGTAGCAAACTTGTTGAAAACTCTATAGCTATCTGGGTGTTGTCCTTTTTCTTTCTTTGTGCTATCTTTTTATGCATAGTTGTACTTGGCCTCATGTTTCTATGTTAGTTTTTCTATTCACTGAGGCCTTTTATTTTCTAAACTCTTTAGCTAGCTATTCTTTGATACTCTGTTAAAGGTTTTGGGTCCTTTAAAACCTATTTTTACGTAATCAAAACAAAATCCCTCCCACGAACTTTTATATATTTTTTATTTTTATTTTTTTTTTAAAAAATTAAAAAAAAATTTTAATTTTTTTTTTTATTTTTTTTTTTATAATAGTCCTAGTAAATTTATGATAGGAAAAATACGACCAACCAGTCAAATTTCCAATTTAAAATTTCCTTTTCAATTCAAAGCCCTTCCCAATTTAAAACTAATTTTTAAAATTACTGAACAAAGATTCCAAGATATTTTAGTCTTTATGTATATAGAACAAATCAACATGCATACCAGAAATTCCAAATTGAAATATTTGTCCCAAAGAAAATCAGATAAACAATTCACAATCACGAAGAAGACAAGAATAATAAAGAACGTAATTATCTGGGTGAATCAAAACACAAGAATCTACCTGGTTCTAATGCTAAAATCACAAACACCCAAAAAGATTTGTGAGAGAAATTTCTTCTCTTAAAACCTTCTCTCTGAAAAATTCCTGCTCCAAAATTCTTAGTCCCTCAAAAATGAACCGTCTATTATTGATAAGGAGTTCTCTCCTAAATTTAGGGCACTAATTGTGCAATCACCCGAGAGGACTCCTTTCTCACAACTCTTTATTATCTTTTCTTTTACGTTTTCATGCACACTTTATGCAATTAAAATATCTTTATTTAAATTCACTTGCCTTTTCTTTTTAATTAATTTATTAAATCTTAATCTCATGCATACTTTATGCAATCTTAAAACTCTTTAATAAATTGGTATCTTTTCCATTCTTTAATTTATTTTTGAAGCATTAATTGATAAAATATTTATTAAGTATTAATAATATTTAGCATTTATTTAAAAATGATCTCCTAAATATATTATTATTAAATTAAATTAATATTATTATGCTCTAAAATTAAACTCATAATTTTGTCTTTAAATTTAATTCTTTTTATTTAATTAATTTCCCAATTAATTAAATCTAATTAAATATTTAAAATATCATAATAATTTTCCATTAAATTAAATCATTAATTTAATCTTTTAATTAGACTTAGTTAATAGAAAAATCACCAAAGACCTATAGGATGAAACACAAAAACCCATCATAGAAAAATACATACAAGATCAAACTAAAGGGTTATAATCACGAATTTATGTCATACGATGCATTCAGAAGGTAAACAACTTAGATACTTGTCCTAATTTTCTAGGACAAATGGGTTTCAAGGTTAGGATTTGGACTCAAGAATTGATCTCCCCTCTCTTACCATTGAGATAATGTGATAGAGTACGCTCATCCTAGCAATTCAAGGAATTCGATACCTGGGACCTGCATTCTGCATAAAATCCATGCATGTACAAACACATATATACTAAGCTAAATAGGCAATGGCAAGAAGTGGTGCATCATGTAGATCCTGACTAGTAGGTGACTACGACTCCCTTCCTTAACCATATCAGAAACATCATACATAAAGAAAATATACGCGCACACCATACACATATAGTATGGGGTAAGTATCCATAGGAAAATACGTATGATAATCCATCTAACTAATCATCATCAGCAACTAAAATCATTGTAATAATCATCATCATGCATACATGAAGTAAATAGTACCAAGTAGTCTCATCATAAAATCAACAAAATATGAAACAATATCTAAAAATTTGAAAGATAATGCTACTAATCGTCAAGCATAAAACTGACCTGAAAGAGTTTGGCAATAGTAACAAAATGTAAACTAGGGGCAGGCACTACAAGATGATAAAGGACATCTCTACTTGTGGTTGCTTAAGGATGGTGCCAGCTTATATTAATGTGGTAAATTTTGATCACCACAATAGCACTACAAGTAGCTACAGATAGATGAGGTTCCCATCTATCAAGGTGTCTCATTCCCTACATCTAGACCATGGAGAGGTAGAAAATATGTGTTGGGGTCATAGCATGCTAGCCCACCTATACCACAATCTTAATTGCTACATACACCATGAGTACAGAAAATCAAAACTTAACAAATATATTAGTCATGGATGTTGGAGCACATCATGTGCATTAGACATGTGAGTTAACCTTATCCTATTGATTCTTAACTCCCTCACATCCACATACATTCATAAAAATCAAGACAAAAGGGACAAGGAACTAGTTTTCCTTTAGGTGAGATTGAGATAACACCTGCTCCAAAACTAGTTTGACACCTTCATCCATTGAAATACATATCCCATGATTGATTTTGAACAATTTTTCAATAAAAAAACAAATCAAATTTGGGAAATATTTTAGGTGAGGGAGCTTCTTTAATTAATTAGTAATCCCTTGAATGACTTCTATGTTGCAAACTTGAGGTTGAACCCAAAAAGATACATCACCCACTTTGTTAATCTCCCTCAAATATCAACTCTAGAAAATGAATGCATATTATTCTTAGTGAGGACTCAAGTTTTTGTATGTTGAAGGTGGTGCCTCAACTTCTATGTTGTAAAAACTATAGCAAGACATTGTTTTTCCATGGTAGAGTTATGAGAGTTATACTCAACAAGAACATGACTAATATAATAATAAACTTTATTTTCCCTTGTCATCATACTAAGCTAATAAAGTTGTTAAAGCATTGTGCAATGTTGAAAATATAAAGGGTCTATCTTACATATTGTGTATCAACATGGAAGGATTGCCAAGTTTTTTTTTATGGAATCAAAATCCCCCTAGCATTCACCCCCCCATTTGAAGTGCACATCCTTCTTTAACAATCATGTGAATGGAATAGTTAGCTCAACCAAATGAGAAACAAATCTTATTAAATTAGAATTTTCATGGAAATGTTACTCTGCACACCTAATGCTTAACCTTTGAATCAACTTGACAACACTCAATATGAATTCAAGTACTCTCTGTATACCCTACCAAACATGACTGTAAATAAAACACAATCTTTGTTGGAAGATATCTTCTAATTATAATTGTCATGTCTCTCTATGACAATACAATGGCATATAAAAGAGTTCAATCCTCATTTTCTTGTACTTCTATGTACAATACAAGCCTTAGGAAAGGCTACAAATTACAATACACTTAGGGTAATCAATATATTCTTCCTCAACAATCTTGATCTAACTTTAAATGAATCAACATACTGATTATGACTATGATTGTTATTGTCCCTATGACAATTTGGTAGTGTTCCACCAAATGGAGATTTGGAGCACTCGTGAAATCTCTGCCAATACAATAAAAGGTATGGCATGTCATTAGATTGACCACCATCCTTGTTTGCATTAGATAAATATATGTTTTGTAGCAAGTATACAAGAACATAACAAGAAAAATTTGCATTCTTGGAAGATATCGCATGCTATTTATTAATTTTAGATTGGTTTTGACAAAGTAGTGACAAAACACTTAGTCATAATCTAGCAAAATTATAGTGCAAACTAACCACATAGTGCATGTCGAGTGATCTGAGTGATCTGAGCAATCAGTGTGAGTCGAATGATTAAAGTATGTCGAGCATAAGTTGTCAGCCAATACATTTCGAGCAATATGGATAGTTAGTGTTGAGTAGAATATACATGTCAAGTGATTTAGGTGCTGAGTGAATAGAGAGTGTCGAGCCATTGAGAAGCCAAGTTACAACATTAGGAGCACAATAAAGGCTGAGCATTAGATTATTTATATGTCTAGTGAATAATTTTTGGCATAGTTGTTTGTAATAGCACAAACTTCTATGTAAACCATTTTTGGGCTGACATAATCATATTCTATGATTATGAGATATGAGTATGGAGGTATATTACAAATCCCTATGCATTACATGCAACTAATCAGAAAAAGGGAAGCTTTAGGTGGCAATATGGATCAACCACAATCATTGATTCTTACCTAATCCATCTCCACCAATTTTTATTCAACAAGGAAAACCCTAAAGAGTTTGTATGCATGTGAGAGACAAATGCTTAGTGTGGAGAGATAATTTATGATGGTTGAGATGGCTATGACAGAGTTATGCATTGTTTAATTAGTTTGAGAAGAATAGAGTATAGAAGTGGTGTAAGGAAACTAAGGTGCGAAAACAGCTTCCTACACTAATCCCTTAAGGGAAGTATTGTGCAAATTCCTATTAAATCCTTAAAATTTCAGATTTGATATTATGTAAACAATAATATTGCAGTCAACCATGAATATAGAAAATAGATAGAGAAAGAAAATACATAAAAACAAAGATATGCCAGTGGGGAAAAACCTTTTGATAAAACAACCCCACCCCTCCAAAACCTACACAATTTATTATCTTCAACACAAAAGGTTACAACACACTTGCAATGCAAGTTCTTTCAGGACACAGAAGACGAATCTAGTAGCAACCAACAATACACTTTTCACTCTCTCCTATCTACAACCCTAAAAATACTTATATCATGCACTTTCCATTTTAGGGCAACTTATAAAGAACAATTGTATTAGGGTTTCACCATTCTCTGGAAAAGCGGGAACTAAAAAAAAAATTGGGAACTCCACATGCTAGATGGAGACTTGAGTGTATAGTACTCAATGATCAATTGCCACATTTCTTCACGTATTCACCCATCATCAAATCTTCCAAAGATAGCTCTTACGTGTCATAGGAATCTATCATAACTATTTTAGTCATGATCTCCTTACACATAATTCAAGATACTAACACATACAAGTGGAGTAATACATCAACATGCCAACTAGACATGTACACTCACACTTAATTACATTATTTGCAAAAAATACATTTACAAAACAAATAATAAGAATAGGAATTATCCAAGGTTGAGACACCTTATTCCTAACAAGTGGAAGGACATAGAAGACATATCTGATCAAGAGGGTCAAGGTTTAAGTAGTAAAGAGAAGATTTAAAATCAAGCAAAGAAGTTCCAACCGAAGGATCATGGTGTTGAATCATTCTTACAGGTGATATAGAGAAAATCTCTTAATCGAGTAGTCCTAACAAGGTTTAAATCTTGATAGAATTTTGTAAATCTCTTAACCGAGTGCTTGCTTAATTATAAGTTCAAATACTCTAACAAGGTGACACCTAACAATATTTGTAAGCCTTTAATAGGCAGACCTTTCATAGGGTAGATCATAGATTATGATCAAACATATTGTAGCCATAATAGGCCACACTTTACAACTGTAGTAAGGAAGCTTTGTGGGTGTCAACCCCAACCCAATTTTACCTTCTCATTAGAGGGTTTATGGGTAACCAATTCACTATGTTATGTGTTATTTATTTTATGCTATGGATGTGATGCATGTTATGTTATTTCAATATACATGTTAAGTTACAAGATGGACATTGGTTCAATATGTTTTAGAGGCAAAAATTTTAAGTCTTGATTCACACCCCCCTAGAACTTACTTTCTCATTTTTATTTCCATCATATCCTTATCCATAAAACCTTAACATGCATACATCCATTAGATCATACAATACCTTAACTTAGTAGGTTATTGTCCTAGGTCAAAATAACTTTGCAGAAATGTAAGCATTGAATACCATAAGCACATTCACATAATTTGACACAAGGAGTTTTTGTGGAAACCTAATCTTGGGAAAACCACTAGTAGCATGTTACCCAATTTCACTCTTCTAAAGTGATGCCATGTGAAAGGCCAACCTTGTTAAAGGTTACAATACACACTATTAAATGCGACCTGGTTAAAATATTTCAATCACTCTATTAGGAATGAGCCTTGTTAGGGGACTTTAGAAAATTCCATTATAATGTCACCCAATTAAGGATTTAAAAATGACTATTAGGTCAACCTTAATCCAAAGGATTTTATCCACACTCATACAGTTGTTAGAAAGCAATAGTAGGACTTGATCTGATAAAAACTTACAACTCAGTTGCAGATTATAAATGTCTAGTTTAGTCCTCCATTTCACTTGGTATTCATACTCTTCAACTCTTATAGCTTGTTCATCCTTCAAGCATTCATCCCCTTAAGCTTTCTTGCTTTTAATTGCAACTATAGTCTCTTTTGTTCAGCCACTAGATGAAGCAATACCCTAGAATCCTTATCTTTCTTAGGTTCTCACACATGACAACCTTTTCTTTTGGCCAGCTATCTCTATACATAGAGAATTTAGATCTTATGTTACTTAACCACAATTGTTCATTTTAGGGTTAGGTAGGATTCAATGAATCTACCCACTTTTCCATTTAAGTTCCTCTAGAAACTTCCTCTATAATCTTCCTTGAATTCACCTCAAAATGGTTTATCTTGAATTTTGTGGCACCAGATCATCATATTCATCTTCCATACACTTCACATAATTCAAGAAATCAAATTAGTTGGATTAGATTCATCAAATCTTTGATTTAACACTATTTTTTGTCACTTGACATCTATATTATTTTGTCACTTGACCAACACTAGTTCACTTGAGAAACACTAAAGTTTACTAATGCTCGGCACCAACTAAAATTTACTCGACATATACTAACATTTAGTCAACTTACATTGTTTGTCTTGTTTACTTGACACCTCTTGATTTTCACTCAGCTTCTACTATTTTCTACTCGACTTGCACTGACTTTTCAGCAAGGCTTGACAAACACTTTTCTTACTTGATCTTCTTCTAGTCTTTGCTTGAGTAATCTTTCATTTCAAACTATAAGTAGATAAAAAATACACTATAGTATCAATGTCTTACTTGGTCTTAGTGCTCCTTTTATATACCAAATAACTCAACCTTTCTCTAGGTTCTCTTGTTATCTTCCCTTTTCAAATCTTCTTCACCAATAAACCACGTGATAGCATTCGGACCAAAAAGAAATTATCTCACCAATAGGTAACAGGTTTGACATCATTGATAAAATAATAATTGTTCCATTATAGGTTCTACATTTCAAAACAATCTCATTTCAACATTTTCCCTCTTTGGAATTGATGGCAAACCAATACGAAAAAGAAAATAATATCTTTGAAATTTCTCCCTCTAATAGTGTATGTCCTTCCTTTGTATAGGGTAATGTAAGCTTTGTTAATTTCCTTTAATGTATCTCTCTTATATCTCCCTTATCAGATACTTTTCTCCCTCTGTAGGCTATTTCTCCCTCTTAGGTACTTATCTCCCTCTTTAACAATAATTCCAAAGACTTGTCATCTTTTCATGCAGATATAATAATTCAAGTTCTCCCTCTATCACCTTGCATGTGACTATAAATCTTCTAATTCAGCTCCTTCATTACTTTAGGCAGCTCCTAAAGTAAGATCCATTGCATCAATTTGTAAGATACAACATTCAACTCAATTGATGTAGGGCAATACTCATTCTTCTTAAGCAGCATTGGATATATAGGGTTATCACCCCTAGTTTACCTCTAAGATATTCATGTACATCCTTAGGTAAAACTTTTGTGAATATATCAGCTATTTGTTCTTTTGTATTCACATGTTCCATTCTCACTTCTTTGTCTTGAACAAACTCTCTCAAGTCATGATACTTGATTGCAATGTGTTTTGTCTTTTTGTAAATGATAGGGTTCTTTGATATGTTTATAACACTTGTATTATCACAATAAAGTACCATAGCTTCAGTGATTTCTTCCTCCATACCTTTGAGTAGCTATTTGATCCATACCACATTTTTACAATTTACTGTAGCAACTATAGGTTCAGCTTCAGCAATAGATTGAGATATACAATTTTATTTCTTACTGGTCTAGGTGACCAATCTCTTTCCTAAGAAAAATGCTCCACCTCTTGTACTCTTTCTTTCATCAATGTTTCTAGCCCAATCAGCATCCATATAGGCTCTCATCTCAAATTTATCATTTTTTTGTAGTATAAACTATAATCTTTTGTTCCTTTCAAATATCTCATAATTCTCTCCACAGACATCAAATGATTCTCCTTAGGATTTCTAGAAAATCTTGCAACAATCTCAATAGCTAATGCAATTTTAGGTCTACTAGGTACTACATATTACAACTTGCCAATCATAGACATGTACAATGTTTGATTCACTTCAGTAAAATCATCAGTCTTTGAAAGTTTGTGCCCTATCACCATAGGAGCGCTAACTGGTTTTGAATCCTCTAAACCAAAAAAATCAATATTTCCTTTACATACTTAAACTGAGTGATGTATATACCATATTTCATCTAATATACTTGCAAACAAACAAAGAACTTAACCTCTCCAAACATAGACATCTCAAATTCTTTCTTTATTTCATTTGCAAATGTCTTAGATAATGCATTTTGACCTCCAAATATGATATCATCAACAAGGATTTTAGCTAGTAAAATACCTTTAACTCCTATCTTTAAGTACAAATTTTTGTTATCGTCAGTCTTTTCAAAACCAATCTTTACAAGATAATTGTGAATCCTTTTATACCATGCTCTTGGGGCTTTCTTTAAACCATATGAAGCTTTGTGTGATCTACATACCATGTTCTTGTTGTTTGGATCAAAAAATCCTTCAGATTGTTCTATGTAAACCTCTTCTTCTAGTATACCATTCAGAAATGGGGACTTCACGTCCATCTAATAAACTTTGAAACCTTTGTATGCAAAGTAAACAAGTAGAGTTCTTATTCCTTCTAATTGTGCAACTAGGGAAATGTTTCACCATAGTCAATTCCTTCTTCTTGTGCATACCCCTTGCAAACTAATCTTGCCTTATTCCTTGTGACTTAACCATTCTTATCTAAATTGTTTCTGTACACCCACTTGGTTCCAATCACATTCTTGTTTACTAGTCTAGGTACTAGAGTCCATGTTTTTTTCTTCTCCATCTAATCAATCTCTTCTTTCATTGATTTACTCTAGACTTTATTCTCTAATGTGTCTTTTAATGACTTGGGCTCATGCATGCTCAAAAAACATGTATCACTTGTCAACCTATTCCTTGCCATTGGTCTAGCTTCTTTATCTCCAATAATTTGTTCAGCAAGGTGATGTTTTTTGACATACTTTGACAATCCTGGTTTTGCTCTTCTTTTCTTAATGGGTCTGTCAACTTCAGAATCATTTTGTACTTCTCGATTAGATAGATCAAAATTCCTTTCATGTAAACTTATCTTAAAATCAGAATGTAACGCAGCTTTTGTCTGTAACTTGGCTCCTGAGCATAACTCAATTCCTGAATGCAACTCGACATCTTTTTATGTGACTCAATAATCACTAATACTTGTTGTTGTTGATTTACAACTTAGTTCACAACACCTTCATCAACGAGCATATCTTCATAAAAGTATACAAAATATTTGTACTCTTTAGGTTCCTTCATAGGTTTAGCTTCATATACCTCTTTGTATTCATCAAACTTCACATTTTCACTTTCCACAACTTTTTTAGTGTTAGTATTTAAACACTTATAAGCTTTGCTTCTTGTGGAATAGCCTAGGAATATACCTTCTTCACTTTTAGCATCAAATTTACCATTCATGTTGTCTTTAAGAATGTAGCACTTGCTTCCAAATACCTTAAAATATTTTATATTGGGTGAGTATCCATACCATAGTTCAAAAGGTGTTAAATGCGTACCTTTCTTGACTTGTATTTAGTTCAAGGTATAGATAGTTGTACTTACAACTTCTCTCCAGTATTTCAAAGTAGCATTATTCTCCATCATGAGTGTTCTAGCACATGAGTCCATTACAGATATGTTCCTCATTTCAACAATCCCATTTTGTGGAGGGGTCCTGGGTGCAAAAGTTTGTCTCTTGATTCCTCTATCATTATAAAATATCTCAAATTCATTTGATGTAAATTCTCCACCTCTGTCATATCTCAAACATTTCAAGCTTTTGCATGTCTCCTTTTTAACTCTAGCCAATTACCACTTGAACTTTTGAAAAGCATCATGTTTTTATTTCAAAAACATATCTATCATCATCCTAGAATAATCATCAACAAATAGGATAATGTACTTGTCACCTTTGTAGCTTTTCACGTCAATTGGTCCACACAAATCAACATGAACTAATTCTATAATTTCTATAGAGGAGTGAGTCTTACTTTTAAAACTAGATTTTGTCATCTCAACCTAACTAATATTTTTTGCAAATCACATTGTCAAGTTTCTTTAGTTTAGACAAACCTCTGACTCTTTTCATGTTACTGATACTGACTAAGTTATCAAAGTTAACATGACATAACCTCTTGTTCTATAGCCACACATCATCAAATTCTACAACAAGACAAGTAGAATCATTCATGTCAAGATAAAATAGATTACCTCTAGTCTAATCTTCATTTCCAATTAGTTTCCCATCAGTTTCATAGACCTTTTCTTTCTTTTTTCCAAACTCAACTTTGCAACCTAAACTATTCAATTGTGACACACTCAACAAGTTATAGTTAAGTCCTACATAACAAGCATTGTCACACATGACCTTTTCTGTCAGTTTGAGTGATCCTTTACCTTTTATTAGATAAGGCACATCATTACCAAATCTTACACTATTTCCATTGTAATAATCAAGGGTAATGAACTTACTTTTATCTCCACTCATATAATATGAACATCCATTATCAATGATCCATCTATCACTCTTGTTCACATAAGACACCAATGCAATTGCCTCATTCTCATCTGAATCATCCTTCATAGAAATATACACAACTTCATCATCATGGTC
The DNA here is from genome assembly GCA_028749045.1 of Cupressus sempervirens. Lineage (NCBI taxonomy): Eukaryota > Viridiplantae > Streptophyta > Pinopsida > Cupressales > Cupressaceae > Cupressus > Cupressus sempervirens. Next base: position 89,426,243 of record CM053791.1, on the reverse strand, counting down.
ATCAAAATCATCTTTAGTTTCTTCTTCAGCAATGTAACAATACTTCTTTCCTTTATCTTTATAATCTTTATTGTTCTCATCTCTTTTACTTTTGTATTTGTCTCCACTTCTATTCTTCGTCTTCTTTGGAGATCTAGTAGCAATATGACTAACTCATTACAATTAAAGTGCATGATAGGTAGCTTAACTTTGTATTTTCCTTTGCCTCTATGAAATCTCCTAGCCAACAATACTTGAAGCTCTTCTACATCCTCATGATTTGTATCACTGTCACTAGAAACGTGTTTGACCTTTTTCTTTTTCTCTTTATGTTCCTTTAATGACAGTTTAGCTTTGAAAGCAGATTCAAGATTTTCAATTTTGAAATTATCAAAATTAGAGAGTTCAAAGGAAGTGAGTCTACCCATTAGTTCTTCAAGGGTCAAACTATTACCAGGTACAACACCTTAGTTCTTGTATGGAAGAGACTCTAATAACATAGATAGGAAATAGCATTCTTAGTACTTTGTTGATTAAAGTCTCATCTTCAACAATTCCATTAGCTCCTCTAATAAAATTTACAACATCTTTGAGCTTCTTGTGCAATATTGGACAATAGTCTCACCTTCTTGCATTCTCATGTCATCAAGCTTTTTCCTTAGACTTTCAGCTTTGGCTCTCAAAAAATTCTTGTCTCCTCCATGGATCATCTCAATAGCATCCCACATCTTCATTGTAGTGTCACATCTTTTGATGTCATCAAACTCTAAGTAACTTAGGGTAGAGGGAAGCTCTAGCATAGCTTGATTGTGTTCTTTCTTCTTTTTCAGATCATTAGCAATTAGGGCTCAAGCAGGATCAACATGCTCAATAGTGATGGTATATTTTGCATAGTCTTCAAGACCTCCTATATGTAGCTTCATCATGTTAGGATTAAACCTCAAACAAAAATAAAAATTACATTCAAATATAAACAATATTAAAAAATAATAGATAGCATAGAAGAGAACACAAGACACCAAGATTTAACATGGTTCACCCAAACCCTGAGCTACATCCACCAAACAAAAGGTCCAATATTATTATGATCCAGTGATTACAACCTAATTAAAATCTGTAATCCCTTATAGCTCAATACTGCCACAAGAAGAAATTTTTGCATTACCCACTATAAAACAATCCATAACCCTAAGCCCTTTTATATAAGTATTTTTGCCACTTTATGGTTAAAATTATTTACAATATGTTAGCCATAAATGCCGATAAAATAGCCTCGAACCTCGTCGAGGAGTTATGGAGTATATACAGTACTTCCTTGATCAGTCACCACAATCTAACAATCTCCCACTTAGGGACTAATTAGGCTCCATACTAAACAACAATCTCCCACTTGGAGACTAATCTTGTAGCTATTCCGCTACACCATGAGGCTCCCATTAGATCAAACCACACTAGACTATGTTGTTCTTTTATTCTTGTTCAGTCAAGAAGACCAACCAAAGCAAAAGAGGAGTTTAGCTTCTCCTTTCTTCCTACCTTTGTAAACATATCTATTGGATTTTCATCTATATGTATCTTGTCCAGCTTTAACTATCCATCATCCAAAACTAACTGAATTAAATGGTACCACAACTAGATGTATTTTATTTTTGAATGCAAAGTAGAACTCTTCACAAGATGAATGGCACTTTGGCTATCTGTAAACAAATAATTATCTCTCTCTAAGAGTCTCCCAATTCTTCCAAGAAGAATTGAAGCCATATCATCTCCTTGGCTACCTTTGTAGCAACAACATACTCTACCTTTGTAGTGGATAAAGCATTCACCTTCTATAACCTAGAAACCTAGCTCATGGTTGCTGCACCAACAATAAATATATAACACGTAGTACTTCATCTGGTATCAATATCCCTTACCAAATCTAAGTCAACATATCTCTATAAATTAGTAGTAGAGCCCCCAAATTGTAAACACTTATTGGATGTTCTTCTCAAATATCTGAGAATCCATTTGACTACATTCCAATGCTTAATTCTTGGATTACTCATATACCTACTAACAACTCCCACTACATGTGCAATATCTAGCCTTGTACATACCATGGCATACATCAAGCTTCCTATAGCTAAAGCATAAGGTACCTTGGACATCTTATCATCCTCTACTTGTGTCTTTAGACACATCTCCTTAGTCAAATTCAAATGACCAGGTAAAGGTGTGTTGACAGCTTTAACATTCTCCATAGAGAAACATTGCAACACCTTTGCAATATAATCAGCCTAAGATAAAGTCAATTTCCTATTATTCCTATCTCTAAAATTTTTCATACTAAGGATTTTTTTTATTTCCCCTAAATCCTTCATAGAAAATGCATGTGCTAACTAGCATTTCAGCTCCTTAATGTGATCCATGTTAGACCCAGCTACAAGCATGTCATCAACATATAAACATAAAATAATGTAGTTGTCATCATCCAACCTCTTAAAGTAAACACAATGATCTGAATGACACCTACTATATCATGCTCATGCATAAAACTGTCAAATTTCAGATACCATTACTGAGGTGCTTGCTTCAAGCCATATAAACTTTTCTTCAATTTGCACACTAGGTTCTCCTTACCTTTGACATCAAATCCCTGTGGCTATGCCATATATATCTCTTCATCCAAATCACCATGAAGATAGGTTATTTTAACATCAAACTACTCCAAATGCAAATCTTCAGTAGCCACAATACTTAAAATAGTACGGATAGAAATTATTTTAACAATAGGAGAGAATATCTCATCAAAATCAATGTCTTTTTTATGTGTAAATCCTTTTACAACTAACCTAGCTTTAAATATTTTCTTACCTCCATCCTCTTCTTTTAACCTATAAACCCACTTATTTTGTAAAGCCCCTTTACCTGTAGGCAACTTGCATAAATCCCTTGTCTTATTTTTCAGCAAAGAGTCCATTTTGTCTTTCATTGTAGACTCTGACTAAATCTTAGTATCCACTTACACATCTTCATCATAACATTCAGGTTCACCAGCATCGGTTAGTAAAATAGAATACAAAGAGTGAGAAAATCTTTATGGAGGTCTACTTAGCCCTTTTTTTACCGTCTAACATTCACTAGTGTGTGTGGTATTTGTTATTGCGGTTGTTGCACATCATGAGAAATTATTGGAACATCATCTTTTGGAGTATCATCTAACACTACATAATCATCTTCTTTCTTCTCATGTTGTTGCAACAGATCTTTGTACAACACTTTCTCATTTAATATGACATCCCTGCTTCTTAAAATTTTATGATTTTCAAAATCTCAAAGCTTATAATCAAATTCATCAATGCTATATCCAAAAAATAATCAATGTTGTATCCAAAAAATAATCAAATTCATCAATGTTATATCTCAAAGCCTATAATCTATTTGACTTAGCTTCTGGCTTGGTTCTATTTTCAAAATCTATATGAGAAAATGTTTCACAATTGAAAGTTTTGAGAAAAGAATAACTCACCTTCTTACCAATCCATGCTTCCTCTAGAATACCACAACCCAAAGGAGTAGAGTGACCTTTGTTAACAAAATATATAGCAGTACTAATAGCCTCAACCCACATGTTTAAGGGAAACCCAGCATGCAACCTCATGCTCCTTAACACTCCATTATAACCCTGTTCATGTGTTCAGCCACTCCATTTTCCTGTGGAGTCCTTTGAACACTTTTCTGTCTATGAATACTATTAGTGGAGAAATAATCTTAAAATTCTTGACTGCAATACTCACCACCATTATCAGTTCTGGGACATTTTTAATTTCTAACTAGTCTCATTTTCAACTAAGCATTTCCATTTCTTAAAAGTTTAAAATACATCAATTTTTTGTCCAAGGAAATAAACCCATACTTTTCTAGTTGCATCATCAATAAATGTAACATAATAATGAGAGCCACCAAGGGAAGATACCTAAGTTGATCCCCATACATCTGTATCCACAAGTTCTAATTTCTTGCTTTTATTTTCCTTCCCAGTCTTCACAAAACTCACTCTCTCTTTTTTTCCATACACACAATTTTTATAGAATTCTATATTAACACATTTTAGACCTGGTAAAACTTTCTTTGAATGAAGTACTTTCATACATTTTTCACTCATGTGCCCAAGTCTATTGTGCCACAGCACTGTATCAAAATCTACAGTAGTTATTTGTTCTCCCTACTCAACTATAGCAATTGTTCATGAGCATTCATTTTTCTCCAAAACAATTAAACTAGAATGAACAATATGACATGTACAAAGATATAAGTGTTGGATACAATTGTCTAATTGTGTGTTGTCTTTGATGTTACACAAATGTCATATCAGTTGTCAATCTGTGCTTACAAGCTCACTTGGTCAGCAAGACAATTTTTCTTGTCTACCGAGAATTCCTAGAGATTAATCTACAAATATTGTATCTACTAAGCTCACTCAAGCATCAAAGAAAATTACGGCAGAAAGTAGTGTTAATCGAGTTCTCATGGTTAACAAAGGAAAATTGGTTAAAGTCAGTGTTCACCGAGTTCACTCGATTGCCAAAGGATTTTGCAAGTTTTCAATGTTAACCAAGCATTTGTTGATCAACACAGGAAATCATTTTAGGACCAGTGTTTACCAAGCTGAGTCACCTATCAAAATATTTTGTTGATTTGGGTTATGAAGTTTAATTATTTTAAATATTGATTCTAACTGACTGTGATAATGATTATTGGTCATTGGAATTTGTAATTAAGCCGACTTGATAATCTAGATGGTATATATGAAAGGTCAAGAGGAGATTCTAGTGTGTGTGTGTGTGTGAGTATGCAAGTGTATTGATTGAAAAGGAAAGTGTGTGAGCGAATTTGAAGGATGGTCAAATATCCTTGTGGAGCAAAAAAGTAATATTCGATCAGGAAGGATCAAGCTTTCATGAATAGAGCAGAGATCTGTAATCAGCAATTCAATTGCATCTCAAATAGGTAATTTCATTGTTACTTTCTTACCATTGTAGCAGTGGTCCAAAATCTCTTTAAAAAATTGGTTTAACAGCTAGTTGTAAATCCTCTAGCAAGGTGACAGTTCTATTGAATTGTTTTAATACCTCTTGCAAGGCCACTCCTAACAGGGTGATTAAATCCTCTAACAGGGTCATACCTAACAATGTGTTTTGTAACCTTTAACTAGGTTGGCTCCTAACAGGGCTCACTTTAGAAGAGTGAAAATCAGTAACTAGTTACATTGGTGGTTTTTCCCATATTGGGTTTCCATGTTAAATCTAGTGTCTCTTCTATTCATTTCTTTTTTCTCATGTTTGCAATTCATTACTATTGATGTTAGATTTGCCAAATTTAAACATACTCTGCACTTACCGAATTACAGCATTTTTTAGTATGTTTACCAAGTGATAGCAGTAATTAGTTTTATCAGATATCTAAAGGATCTATGAGAAATGTTTTTGTACTAACTGATTCAACCCCCCCCCCCTCTCAATCACTCCATCTACATTTCCAACAATTGGTATTAGAGCTTTTGGTGCTTGCAAGAAAGGTTTCAAGGACCTAAGCTAAAGATTAGGATGTCTTACAAGAGAGAAATTCCAAAGCTTAACAAAGAAAAATTTTCAGCATGGTAGGGACTTATGAGACTTCATCTAGCTTCCATTGGTGATTCAGGATGCAAATATCTTGATGAAGAATACACAACCCCTACTGGTACATTATATGTTGGAGCTATTGCTAAGAAAAAGAACCATAACACCATGATGATAGACATTGCATTTGCTCTTAGCTATGAGGAATTTGATGATATCAAGGACTGCAAAACCACTTTTGAAATGTGGAACAAGCTAAAGGGCATCTATGGTGGTGATGAAAATGTGAGGAGAGCCAAAGCAAAAAGCCTTAGAGGACAATTTGATCAGATGAGAATGAGAGAAGCTGAAAATATTGCCAAATATGTTGAAAGAATCAAAGCAAGTGTTCGCGCAATTAAAGCTTTTGGAGGAGACATCAAGGAAGAAAGAAACTATTGCAAGTAAAGTCCTCAGAACATTGGTTCCTATATATGCAATTAGAGTATCTGCTATTCAAGAAAGGAGATGTGAGACAAATCATAAGATAACTTTGGATACCTAAGTAGGAAGATTGATAGCGTTTGAGCTAGATAACTTTGACAATTATGTTCCAGCTTCCAAAAATATTCAATCTACATTTGAGGCAAAACTTTCACTTAAGGAGAAAGGCAAGCAAATAAAGGACATTCAGTCAGAAAGTGAAGAGGAATCAAAGGAAAGTTCTGATAGTGATCTTGAATTTGTTGAAGCTCTACTTGCAAGAAAATATTCTAGAGGCAAAGGAAAATACAAAGTTAAAGTTCCCCTAATCTATTTTTCATGTGAAGAAGTTGCTCATATTGCTGCCAGGTGCCCAAAAAAAGATAAGGATGAAAAGAAGAGTCACAAATACAAAGACAAAATGGATTTTAAAGGACATAAATCATTCAAGGACAAAGGTAAGAAAACATATTTTATGGCTAAGGATTCTGATAATAGTGAAGATGAAATAGTCTACATTGTTGTAAAAGATGAATCTGATGATGAAGAAGATAAGATGGCACTTATCTCTCATGTGAGCAAAAATTATACATGGATCGTAGATAGTTGATGTTCACATCATATGACTGGTGACAAAAAAAAATTTGAACACTTTGAAGACTATGATGGTGGTAGTGTAAGGTTTGGAAACAATGAATCTTGTTGCATAAAAGGGAGAGGTTGAATTTCATTAACCAAACAACTTAAATGTGACAATGCCTATTGGGTCGAAGGACTAAAACATAATCTACTGAGTGTGGTACAACTAATCAAAATTGGATTCAAGGTGGAATTTATTCATGGCAAGGCAAGATTGTTGGATGACAAAGGAAAATTGATGAGATCAGGAAAACAAACAAAAGATAACCCATTTTATCTTGATCTTGGTGATTTCTTGTGTTTTATTGCTCAAGTTGAAGAAAGTTGGTTATGGCATAGAAGGTTATGTCATGTAAATTTTGATAACATGGTGAAAATAAGTAAATTTAGGAAAGTAAGAGGCATTCCTAGTTTGAAGAAACCAGATCTTGGTTTATGTAAGAATTGTCATATTGGCAAAATGGGAAAAAATAGTTTTAAAAGAAAAAACTATCAGTCTGAAGATATCTTGGAAATTGTGCATACTAATTCATGTGGACCTATTGGAATAAAAAGTTATAGTGGAGAAAAATTCTTTATTCTTTTTGTTGATGACTATTCAAGAATGATGATTGTTATGTATCTTAGAGAAAAGTCAAAAGCATTTGATAAATTCAAATGGTATTTGGAAAGAGTCGAGAAAGAAATAGGGAAAAGATTGAAATGTTTAAGATTAGATAGAGGTGGTGAATTCAAATCCAATGATTTCAATAACTTTTGCATTGAAAGGGGAATCAAAAGGAAGGTGTCAGCTCCTAGAACTCTTGAGCAAAATGGAATAGCTAAAAGGAGAAATAGATCCATCATGAATTATGCAAGAACTTTGATGATTGAAAAGAGTGTTGCTATCAGATATTGGAAGGAATCTATCAGCACTGCAGTGCATACCTTAAACTGAGTACAGTTGAAGAAAGACTCGTATAAAATTCCCTATGAATTATGGTATGGCTATAAACCCAATGTAAGTTACCTAAAAGTATTTGGAAGTAAATGTTATATCTTGAAAGAATCTATAAAAGGAAAATTTGATGTAAAAGGTGATGAAATTATATTCTTAGGATATTCTTGCAGAAGTAGGTCATATAGGTGTTTGAATTTGTCAACTCATAAAATCATAGAAAGTGCACATGTGAGAATTGATGGGTTTGCAAAAAGGATTGAAGAAGAAAGAAAAAAGGAACTAGAAGACTACAAGAGATTTGTTTACATCGAACTTGATACGTTACCAAACACATCTATCAATAAGGAGACTTCTACTCCTAAGTCTTCCTCAGTCACCAAGTTGGAAGAAGTTCAAACTGAGTCACAAGGACTCGAGTCACAATCTGAAACCTACCAAGTCTGAAGGAACTAAGCCATAGACAGAACAGCCAGAGCTAGAAGTTGAAATTCAAAATGAAGATGTAGAATTAATTCAAAAGGCAAAGAACTTGTATTGGCCAAGTATGTTAGAAGGCATTAGACTAGATTATTGGAGATAAATCAGAAGGTACTATGACAAGAAGTAAGCTAAAAAGTACATGTTTACTTGCTGATTTTGAACCTAGAAATGTTAAAGATGCATTAGAAAATGAAAGTTGGATTGAGGCTATGAATGAAGAAATAGAGAAAATAGAGAAGAACAAAAGCTAGACTCTTGTACCCAGGCATAAAGATAAAAATGTGATTGGAAAAAAATAAGTATTTAGGAATAAGTTGAATGAAGATGGTAAGGTATCAAGAAACAAAGCTAGATTGATATGTAAAGGCTACTCTCAAGAAGAAGGCATTGATTATGGTGAGACTTTTGCTCCTATTGCAAGATTGGAAGGTGTCAAGACCTTACTTACATATGCAGCACATAAAGGATTTAAGGTATATCAAATGGATGTTAAATCTGCATTTCTCAATGGTATTCTTGATGAAGAAGTCTACATTGAACAACCAAAAGGTTGTGTTGACCTAGATAGAAGGGACATGGTCTACAAATTACACAAAGCATTGTATGGTCTAAAACAAGCTCTTAGAGCATAGTATGAGAGGTTGCACAACTAACTTATACAAATTGGTTTCTAGAGAACTAATGATAATAGTAGTTTGTACATCAAGGAAGAACTAGATAACAAGATTGTATTGGCAGAAATATTTGTGGATGATACTTTATTTACAGGGAATGATGATTTATGCAAAGAATTTTCAAAGAAAATGAACAAAGAGTTTGAAATGTCTATGTTTGGTGAGATGAAATTCTTTGTTGGATTATAGATACAGCAAAGCAAGACTAGTATCTACATCACTCAGTCTAAGTATATCAAGGAGATACTCAAGAAGTTTGGTATGGAAGATTCAAAACCAGTTGGAACCCCCATGTGTACTGGATTAAAGCTTACCAAATATGATGATTCAAAAGAGGTAGATCAGACCTTATATAGATCAACGATTGAAAAATTATAGTATGTGGTTCATACAAGACCTAACATTGCTCTTGCAGTTGGTATAGTAGCAAGATTCTTAGTTAAACCTAGAGAAAATCATATGATGGAAATCAAAAGAATCTTGAGATATTTGAAAGGTACTGAAGACTATGGTCTATGGTATAAACTTGGAGAAAATTTGAACCTAAAAGTGTTTACTGATGTTGATTGGGCTGGAGATCTGGATGACAAAAAGAGTACAAGTGGTGGAGCATTCTTTCTTGGTAAAAGGTTAGTATCTTGGACAAGCAAAAATAAAAACTACACATCCCAATCCATAGTAGAGGCAGAATATGTTACAATAGCAGTGAATTGTTCTAATTTTTTTGGTTTAAATAGTTGTTGGAAGGCATGAAGGTTGAGATCAAAGAACTAGTTGTCATGTTTTTTGATAATACAAGTGCAATCAACATATCTAAGAATCTAGTGATGCATTCCAAAACCAAGTATATTGCTATAAAATATCATTTTGTAAGAGAATTGGTGTAGGACAAAGAAATCATATTGGAATATGTCCATACAAAAGAATAGATTGTAGACATATTTACCAAGCCATTACCTAAGGATGCATTCTTGTATCTAAGAGGTAAGTTAGGGGTCATTCCCTTATCTGAAGATCGCTAAGTAAAGCTTTAGTGATGCATCAACAGGAACTAAGTTTAAGATCAATTAGTTGATGTTGCATAATCAAGATAACATTGCATATGAATTAGTACTCAAGGTACATTGATACTCATTTGGTATGTGTTGTCTTTGGCATGTGTTTTCAAAGAGGAAGAGTTTGCTATCATATCTTTCTAAAATGTGTTTGAAGAAAGAAGCTATGTAATTCCTTCACAAAGGGAGATTACTGCATGAAAGAAAAAGAAGCTTTTGGTAAAAATCTTAGAGGGAGAAACTTTCTATCAGAGAAAGTCTTATTTTCAAATTTCATCATGCTATGACATTTTGTGTTGCTATGAATGACAAAGAGGGAGATTGTTGGATACAATTGTCTAATTGTGTGTTGTCTTTGATGTTACACAAATGTCAAATCAGTTGTCAATCTATGCTTACTGAGCTCACTTGGTTAGTAAGATAGTTTTTCTTGTCTACCAAGCATTCTTGGAGATTACTTTGCGAAGATTATGTCTACCAAGATCACTCAGGCATCAAAGGAAATTATGGTAGAAAGTAGTGTTAACCGAGTTATCATGGTTAATGAAAGAAAGTTGGTCAGAGTCAGTGTTCACCGAGTTCACTCGATTACCAAAGGATTTTGCAAGTTTGCAGTGTTAACCAAGTGTCTGTTGGTCAACATAGGAAATCATTTCAGGATCAGTGTTTACTGAGCTGGGTTGGCTATCAAAGGATTTTCTTGATTTGAGTTATGAAGTTTAATTATTTCAAATATTGATTCGAGCCAACTATGGTAATGATTATTGGTCATTATAATTTATAATTAAGCCAACTTGATAATCTGGATGGTCAAGAGGAGATTCTAGTGTGTGTGTGAGTATGCAAGTGTATTGATTGAAAAGGAAAGTGTGTGAGTGAATTTGAAGGATGGTCAGATATCCTTGTGGAACAACAAAGTAATATTCAATCAAGAAGGATCAAGCTTTCATGAATAGAGCAGAGATCTTTAATCAGCAATTTAGTTGCATCTCAAATAGGTCATTTCATTGTTACTTTCTTACCATTGTAGCAGTGATCCAAAATCTCTTAACAGAGTTGGATTAATAGCTAGTTGTAAATCCTCTAGCAAGGTGACAATTTCATTGAATATTTTTAAGACCTCTTGCAAGACCACTCCTAACAAGGTGATTAAATCCTCTAACAAGGTCACACCTAACAGTGTGTTTTGTAACCTTTAACTAGGTTGGCTCCTAATAGGGCTCAGTTCAGAAGAGTGAAAATCAATAACTAGTTACATTGGTGGTTTTTCCTATATTGAGTTTCCATGTTAAATCTGGTGTCTCTTATGTTCATTTCTTTTCTCTCATGTTTGCAATTCATTAGTATTGATGTTAGATATACCAAAGTTAAACATACTCAATACTTATCGAATTACAACACTTTTCAATATGTTTACTAAGTGATAGTAGTAATTATCTGTGAGAAATGTTTTTGTGCTAATTGATTCACACCCCCTGCACATGCGCCCCCCTCCCCCCCCCCCCCCCCCCCGCAGTTACTCAATCTACATTTCTAACAATAAGGTGCCTACTTTCACACCTTTTGTTACTACAAAGGAACCTTTTGAAACCTTCCAATTTTAGTCATTAAAAGTAACTACACAATCCTCATCACCAAGTTTCCCTACTGAAATTAAATTTCTACGTAGCCTTGGAACATGTCTTACCTCATTTAGTAGCCAATGATTCCCATTTTTCTACTTAATCTTAACTTTTCCCTTTCCAACAATCTAATAGGGTTCATTATCCCCCAAATCAACAAGCCCAAAATCCCCTTGGACATAGTCAATGAAATAACCTCTATGAGGTGTAGCATGAAATGAAGCACCAAAATCTAAAACCCATGAATCATCAATAGTTTCTAAAGAAAAAAGTAAAGCATCCTCTTCAGATTTGTTACTTATCACATTTTCCTCCTTGTTTCCATATTTCTTTTCTTCTTCATTTTTTTTTTTGAGTCCTACAATCTTTCTTTTTATGCCCTGGTTTCCCACAATACCAGCAGTCGTTTGGTCCTCTCGATTGAGACCTCTTCCCTTTTGACTTTCCTCTTGATTTCCCATTATTTATGGAATTACTTCCTCTCTCAATTATTCTACCTTGACTTCGTGCATTCAAAGCACTTTTAGATGTAGATCCACCTGAGGTTTTCCTATGAGTTTCCTCACTCAAAATAAGACAGATCACATCATCATATTTTAGAGTATTAGACCCAGAAATGGAATTACTCACAGCCATTACGAACTCATTTACACTTTTAGACAAAGAACAAAAAATCAAGAGAGCCCTAATTTATTCATCAAAATTAATACCCACAAAAAATAACTAACTAGTAACAATATTAAACTCATTTAACTGATCTACAACAGATCCACCTTCTGTCATCTTCATATTAAATAAATGCTTCATGAGAAATACCTTGTTTGAAATGGAGGGCTTTTCATACAATTTCGCTAGGGTTTCCATCAACTCTTTCATCATCTTCACTTTTGTAATATTAAATGCCACTAATGGTGCCAGGCATAATCAAATGCTTCCAAGTGCCTTTCTGTCTAAAAGATCCTAGTCATCATTTTTCATAGATCCATAATTCTTGGTTTTTCCTTTAAATGGCTTCCATAAATCCTTCTGATAAAGATAGTCTTCGATTTGCGTCTTCCATAAGTGAAAGTTCTATTGGAAATGATTGAAAAAGATCATGAATGAAGAGAAATGGAATTGGTAAAGAGCATTTCAATCATTGTTTTTTCATTGATGTCAAACTTGCTACTTGCAGGAATGACAATTGCTTAAGTGATCCAAATAGTATCAATTGGTTGATTGACAATGAGGTGGCAATCAATAAGATGTAACTAGAGTACCTAGAGAAAGGTTGAAGTTATGATATTGTGATGAAGTATAAGGATCAGCTAAGCCATTGATGAAATAGTGCATTGATGACATACTCTAAGATACAGAGGATGGACACACTCAAACACATGATGTAAGGATTAACCAAGATTCAAGTACCGAACAAGATTCAGGTGCCGAGCAAGATACAGGTGCCAAGCAATAGTAAATAATATTAAGAAGCTAAGTAACACAAAAGGTGCCAAGCATCAGTAAACCAATGATGTCGAGTTGCTACATTATTTTGAAAAGTCAAAGATTCACCAGATCTGAGCTGACATGGTAGTTATCTAGAATTTTGTGAACTAGATAGAAGATAAGAATGATGAGTTGGTGACACAAAACACTATGTAAAACATTTTTGGCAAATGCTAATGGATTTATCATGAATTTTCTAGATAGAAACAAGATATGGAACAGATACATTGTATCCTACCTAATCCATTGAAACCCTAAAGTTGGAGAGGGAGATTTGAGCGAGAAATCAAGAATAGAATTTCTTTATAAAGAGTTATAGGTTAGAGATCAAGAGCGTATGCATGAGAGGGAGTTGGTCATAAGTGTAATCATATGAAGAAGCCAAGAGGAGTAAGAACAGAGTATCAAGACTCTAAATTGATTCAGTGACCAAAGAGAGCATTGGCATAACGAGTGGAAGAACTCAAGGAGACAGATCTTGAAGGGTGAACAAGCTGTTAGCACTACAAGGGAGGAAAGCCAAGCAAAGAAAAGGACTGAATAGTGATCTAAAATCTGCAAGGTTGAAGTTGCAATCTATATTAGGTCAAGACCCTTCTAATACTTTCTTACAATTGTATTAGATATTGAAACCCTACATTGCTAGGTTAGCTTAACAACTAGGTGGATAAGCCTTAGGAAAAGGATAAAGAGATCCCCAGGAGAAGGATAAAGAGATCCTTAAGAGAAGGATAAAGAGATCCTTAGGAGGAGGATAGGAGATCCTTAGAGAGGGATGAAAGATTCTTTTGAGAAGGTGACTGAAAATCCCATGAACTTGGGTGAGCCTAACAGCTCTATGTAAATCCTTTAACAGGGTGACATTCCAAGTTGAATGTTCTTAAATCCTTTAACAAGGTCACATTTAACAATGTGTTGTAGCCTTTAACAGGGTAGACCATCAGAAGTGGTTGAAATCAATTGTGCAATTATTTTGTGGGTATCATCCCCACTCCATTTTTACCTTCTTATTTCTAGAGGGTTTCTGAGTTATCAAATCCTTAGTGTTATGGTGTGATGCATGTTTACTTTTCATGGTTGTTTAATGTTTAATTACATGCATGATAATTTCAATTATGTGCCATTAAGGATTTGTAGAAAAAGTTGTATTGAACATCATTGAACCTTGGATAACTGATTCACCCCCCCCCCCCCCCCCACCTTATTTATTCTAAAGAATTATAACAATTGGTATCAAAGCTCACTGCTGATTTGTTTCAAGGTACTAGCAGCAGGAAGATCAAGATGTCCAAGAGAGAAGTTCTCAAGCTAAACAAAGATAGTTTTGTTGCATGGAAAAGTTTGATGAAGCTACATCTCGGATCAATAAGTGACTATGCACAAACCTCAATCACAGTTGATCATGTAGACCCTGCAGGACCCCTCATTGCAGATGACATGAGCAAGAAGAAGGAGCACAATCAATCTATGTTAGATATTACTTTAGCACTAAGCTATGCTGAGTATGATGACATCAAAGGATTTGATACTTCACATCAGATGTGGAATACATTATCAAGAATCTATGGAGGAGATGATAATGTCAAGAGAGCCAAAAGAGAAATCCTAAGAGGAAAGTTTGATGATATGAAAATGGAAGAAGGAGATAATGTTGTTCAATATGGTGCAAGAATGAAGGAAGTAGTCAGTGCCATAAGAAGCCTAGGAGGACAGTTAGCAGAAGAAACAGTATGTAGCAAATACTTGAGAACTTTGCTTCCTATCTATGCTATAAGAGTATCAGCCATCCAAGTGCTAAGGTGTGTACCAAGCAACACAGTGATATTTGAAGGAATAATTGGAAGACTCACTGCCTTTGAGCTATCCAACTTTGACAATTACAAGCCAGAAAATTTTGAATCTACATTCAAAGCTAAGATGACAATGAAAGACAATGAGGAGGTTCAAACAAAGAAAAAGAATGGAAAAGGAAAGTATGTATCCAGTGATAGCGGCACTGATGAAGATGATGTGGACCAATTGGAGGCATTACTAGCAAGAAGATTTCACAGAGGAAGAGGAAAATTCAAAGGTAAGCTACCAATCATTTGTTTCAATTGTAATGACGTTGGTCACATTGCAGCCAGATGCATACAAAAGAAAAATTACAAGGATGGAGGCAACTTCAAGAACAAGAAAGAGGAAAACAAGGACTACAAAGGTAAAGGGAAAAGATGCTACATTGTTGAAGAAGACTCTGATGAGAATGATGATGAAGTAGTCTATGTGGCTATGAAAGATGAATCAAATGAAGATGAAGCAACTGCACTGGTAACCTGCATGAACAAGAATGATAGATGGATCATAGACAGTGGATGCTCTCATCACATGACTGGAGACAAAAGTGAGTTCATTACCTTTATTCAATATGAAGGAAATAGTGTTAGATTTGGTAACAATGCACCATGTCAGATCAAAGGGAAAGGTAGTATCAAGCTTACTGAAAAGATATCATGTGATAATGCATACTATGTTAAAGGCCTGAATTATAACTTGTTAAGTGTCTCACAGTTAGGCAACATAGGATGTAAGGTTGAATTTGAAAAAGGAGTTGCTAAGATTTATGATTCTCAAGGAAGTCTAATAGGAAAATGTGATCAAACTAAGAGTAATTTTTTTTACCTAGACATGGAAGATGCTTCTTGTCTTATTGTTCAAACTGATGATGTATGGTTATGGCACAAGAGGCTATGTCATGTAAATTTTGACAATCTGATAAGCATCAGCAAAATGAAGAAAGTCAGAGGTCTACCAAAGTTGAAGAAGCCTGATAACACCATGTGTAAATAATGCCAACTAGGGAAGATGACCAAGTCAACTTCCAAGAGCAAGACTTATACTTCAAATGAAGTATTAAAGTTAGTTCATACTGACTTGTGTGGTCCTGTTGAAGTACAAAGCTATAAAGGTGATAGATACATAATGTTATTTGTAGATGACTATTCAAGAATGATGATAGTCATGTTCCTGAAAAAAAAATCAAATGCATTCCAAATGTTCAAATGGTACTTGGTCAGAGTTGAGAAAGAAGTTGGAAAGAGCCTAAAATATCTTAGATCTTTTAGAGGAGGTGAATTCAAATCAAGAGAATTTGAAGAGTTATGCTATGAAAGAGGAATTAAAAGGTAGACATCAACACCCAGAACTCCACCTCAAAATGGTATAGCAGAGAGAAGGAATAGATCAGTTATTGACTATGCTAGGACCTTAATGATGGAGAAAAATGTTGCACTCAAGTATTGGAGAGAAGCTATACATACTACAGTCTACACACTCAACAGAGTTCAAGTCAAGAAAGGTACAAATGCAACACCTTTTGAATTATGGTATGGGCATTCTCCTAATGTAAAACATTTCAAAATATTTGGATGCAAATGTTATATATATAAAGAATCTAGGAATGGAAAGTTTGATGCAAAGAGTGAGGAAGGCACATTTCTTGGTTATTCGACTAGAAGCAAAGCTTATAAGTGCTTGAATGGTAACACTAACAAAGTAGTAGAAAGCACAAATGTGAAATTTGATGAGCTTGAAGAAGTTCAAAGTGTTGAGAACACCAAGAAAGAAGAAGAATACAAGACCTTTGTATACTTTTATGAAGGTATACCTAATAATGGTGAAGTTGCAACTCAGAATGACAATCAGCAACAAAATCCAGTATCTGTTGAGTCACAGACAGTGAATGCTGAACAACAGACACATTCAAAAGTTGAGCTGTAGAATATAGAAAATGTTCATTCAGACTCTGAGAATAGCCAACAAGAAGAAAATGAACAAATACCTGATGAAAATATACATGAAGATTCAGATTCTAAAAGAGACAACATTCAAACAAGGAAAGAACCTATATTGGCAAAGTATGTGAAAAGACATCATCCTACAGATCAAATTATTGGAAACAAAGAGGCAGGACCAATGACAAGGAATAAACTTAGAAATGAAACATGTCTGCTCAGCAAGATGGAACCAAAAATAGTAAGTGAAGCCATAACAGATGATGATTGGTATAATGCTATGAAAGAAGAAATAGAACAAATTGAGAAGAACAAGACATGGACCTTAGTCTCAAGACCAGTTGAGAATGTGATTGGAACTAAGTGGGTGTTCAGAAACAAGTTAGATAAGAATGGTGAAATCACAAGAAACAAGGAAAGATTAGTCTGCAAAGGATATGCACAAGAAGAAGGACTAGATTATGGAGAAACTTTTGCTCTAGTTGCCAGAATGGAAGGAGTAAGGACCTTATTGGCATATGCAGCTTTCAAAGTATTTAAAGTCTATCAAATGGATGTAAATTCTACATTTTTGAATGGTATACTTGAAGAGAAAGATTACATAGAGGAACTAGAAGGTTTTGTTGATGAAAAGAACAAAAATAAGGTATGAAAATTACACAAGGCTCTATATGGATTAAAGCAAGACCCTAGAGCTTGGTATGAGAGACTTCACAAGTATCTAGTGCAGATAGGATTTTAAAAAATTGATGACAACAGCAACATGTACATCAAATCAGAAGAAGGTAAGGATATTCTTGTATCTGAAATATTTATGGATGGTATAGTTTTTGGAGGAAAGGAAGTACTATGCAAAAAAAATTCTGACAAAATGAAACATGAGTTTGAAATGTCTATGTTTGGAGAAATCAAGTTCTTTGTAGGATTGCGAGTACATCAACTAAAACATGGCATATTTGTGACACAATCAAAATACATCAAAGAGATACTCAAGAAGTTTGGATTGGAAGACTTCAAACTTGTCAGCACACCAATGGCAACAAGACATAAGCTATCTAAAAATGATGATTCAGCTGAAGTCAATCAAACAATGTACAGATCCATGATTGGAAAACTACAATATGTTGTATATAGCAGACCAGACATAGCACTAGCAGTTGGAATAGTGGCTAGATTCTCTGCCAATCCTAGAGAAAATCATCTCATGGCAGTAAAAAGGATAA
The DNA here is from genome assembly GCA_028749045.1 of Cupressus sempervirens. Lineage (NCBI taxonomy): Eukaryota > Viridiplantae > Streptophyta > Pinopsida > Cupressales > Cupressaceae > Cupressus > Cupressus sempervirens. The sequence goes on along the minus strand of CM053791.1, from coordinate 89,408,308 downwards.
TGAGGTATCTCAAAGGAACTGATGATTTTGGCCTATATTACAAAAAGAATGAGAAGTTTGAGCTCAATGCATACACAAATGTAGATTCGAGAGGAAACATTGATGACAGGAAAAGTACAAGTGGAGGAGCATTATTCTTAAGTAAAAGGCTAGTTAGTAGTAGTCAATTGCACAAACATTGTGTGGCTTAAACATCTATTGAAAGGAATGAAAGAAGAGGTAACCAGACTTGTGATACTGTATTGTGATAATACAAGTGCTATAAACATATCCAAGAATCCAGTAATGCATGCAAAAACCAAGCATAGTGCAATTAAGTATCACTATGTCAGAGAACTGGTGGAAGACAAACAAGTAAAGATGGAGTACATTCACACAAAGGAACAAATTGCAGATATCTTCACCAAACCATTGCCCAAGTATGCTTATGAATATCTTAGAGGCAAGTTGGGGGCAATGCCCCTAACTCAAGCAGTTTAAAGCAACATAGAAGCTACCCTACATCAACAGGAGTAGATCATTGAAATATCAGAAGAATGATGCAGAGGATGACAACAGGAGCAAAAACTCTAGACCAGTCACAAGCATGGTGACAGAAGGAGATAACATGAGATGCAAAGCTTATATTTAGCATGTTAAAGATGTTACATCTTTGGCATTTATGTTAAAGAGGGAGATATAGGAGAAACTAATCAATACAAAGTAAGAGGGAGATATATATGAAGGATTAGGAATACAGAGTAAGGATGCAACAATCTAGAGGGAGAAGTAAAACAAAGGATTTAGATTTTGGTGGTAACTAAGTTGATCAGCTTAATCATTTGATCAGTTTGGTTTTCCATCAATGCCAAAGAGGGAGATTGTTGGAAATGATTGAAAAAGATCATGAATGAAGAGAAATGGAATTGGTAAAGAATGTTTCAATCATTGTTTTGTCATTGATGTCAAACTTACTACTTGCAGGAATGATAATTGCTTAAGTGATCCAAATACTATCAATTGGTTGATTGACAAGGAGGTGGCAATCAATAAGATGTAACTAGAGTACCTAGAGAAAGGTTGAAGTTATGATATTGTGATGAAGTATAAGGATCAGCTAAGCCATTGATGAAATAGTGCATTGATGACATACTCTAAGATACAGAGGATGGACACACTCAGACACATGATGTAACGATTAATCAAGATTCAGGTGCCAAGCAAGATTCAGGTGCTGAGCAAGATATAGGTACCGAGCAACAGTAAATAATATTAAGAAGCCGAGTAACATAGAAGGTGTCGAGCATCAGTAAACCAATGATGTTGAGTTGTTGCATTATTTTGAAAAGTTGAAGATTCGCCAGATCTGAGCTGACATGGTAGTTATCTAGAATTTTTTGAACCAAATAGAAGATAAGAATGATGAGCTAGTGACACAAAACACTATGTAAAAAAAATTTGGCGAATGCTAATGGATTTATCATGAAGGTTCTAGATAGAAACAAGATATGGGACAAATACATTATATCTTACCTAATCCATTGAAACCCTAAAGTTGGAGAGGGAGATTTGAGTGAGAAATCAAGAATAGAATTTCTTTATAAAGAGTTACAGGTTAGAGATCAAGAGTGTATGCATGAGAGGGAGTTGGTCATAAGTGTAATCATGCGAAGAAGCCAAGAGGAGTAAAAACAGAGCATCAAGACTCTAAATTTATTGAGTGACCAGAGAGAGCATTGGCATAACAAGTGGAAGAACTCAAGGAGATAGATCTTGAAGGGTGAATAAGCTGTCAGCACTACAAGGGAGGAAAGCTAAGCAAAGAAAAGGACTGAATTGTGATTTAAATTTGCAAGGTTGAAGTTGTAATCTATATCAGGTCAAAACCCTTCTAATAATTTCTTACCATTGTATTAGATATTGAAACCCTACATTGCTAGGTTAGCTTAACAGCTAGGTGGATAAGCTTCAGGAAAAGGATAAAGAGATCCCCAGGAGAAGGAGAAAGAGATCCTTAAGAGAAGGATAAAGAGATCCTTAGGAGGAGGATAGGAGATCCTTAGAGAGGGATGAAAGATTCTTTTGAGAAGGTGACTGAAAATCCCATGGACTTGGGTGAGCCTAAAAAATCTATGTAAATCCTTTAACAGGGTGACATTCCAAGTTGAATGTTCTTAAATCCTTTAACAAGGTCACATTTAACAATATGTTGTAGCCTTTAACAGGGCAGACCATCAGAAGTGGTTGAAATCAATTGCACAATTATTTTGTGGGTATCATCCCCACTCCAGTTTTACCTTCTTATTTCTGGAGGGTTTCTAAGTTATCAAATCCTTAGTGTTATGGTGTGATGCATGTTTACTTTTCATGGTTGTTTAATGTTTAATTACATGCATGATAATTTTAGTTATGTGCCATTAAGGATTTGTAGAAAAAATTTTATTGGACATTATTGAACCTTGGATAACTAATTCACACCCCACCCCACCCCCCCCCCCCCCCCCCCCCCTCAGTTATTCTAAAGAATTATAACAAGACCCATTAAACTTGTCAACCCTTAGCCTCCCCTAATCTACCATCACTCCTACTCAACCATGAGACATTCCTATAGAGGATAACTAAAAAAAAACCTCACTCTAATACCACTTGTTAGGATTAAACTTTAGACAAAAATAACAATTACATACAAATATAAACAATATCATAAAACAATAGATCACATAGAAGAGAACACAAGATGCCAAGATTTAATATGGTTCACCCAAACCCTAGGCTACATCCACCAAACCACAAGTCCAATATTATTATGATCTAGTAATTACAACTTAATTATAATTTGTGATTCCTTATGGCTCTCTACTACCACAAGAAGCAATTTTTGCATCACCCACTATAAAAAAATCCCTAACCCTAAGCCCTTTTATACAGGTATTTTTTCTATTTTAGGTTTAAAATTAGTTACAACATGTCAACCATAAAATGCCAATAAAATAGCCCTAAACCCTACTGAGGAACTATGGAGTATGTACAATACTTCCCTGATCAATCACCACAATCTAACACATCAAACTTTTCCATGCAAGAAATTTTTCCTTGTTCAGTTTGGGCACCTCCTTTCTATACATCTTGATCTTTAGGCTTTATTACCTTCAAACTATTTCCTCACAAGCATCAATTCTCTTATACCAATTTTTAGAATTATTTAGAATAACTGAGGGGGGGGGAATCAATTATCCAAGGTCCAAATGTACAAATAAAACTTTTCAGTGCTAATACGTTACTGGTGTTTTTTCCTAGATTGAGTTTCCACATAAAATCCTTGTGTCAAATTGTGTGAATGTGCTTATGGTATTTCATGTTTACATTTCTGCAAAGTTATATTGACCTAAGATGGTAACCTACTAAGTTAAGGTATTGTATGATCTAATGGATTCATGCATATTAAGTTTTTATGGATAGGGTTGGTCTTTCACAAGGCATCACTAGGTTACCATCTTAGGTCAATATAACTTTGTAGAAATGTAAACATGAAATACCATAAGCACATTCACACAATTTGACACAAGGATTTTACATGGAAACTCAATCTAGGAAAAACACCAATAACATGCTACCCAATTTCACTCTTCTAAAGTGATGCCTTGTGAAAGGCCAACCCTATTAAAGGTTATAATACACACTATTAAATGTGACTTGGTTAAAGGATTTCAATCACCCTATTAGGAGTGAGCCCTGTTAGAGGACTTTAGAACATTACATTAGAATTTCACTCAGTTAAATAATTTACAAATGACTGTTAGGTCAATCTTAATCCGAAGCATTTTATCTACACTCGTATAGTTGTTAGAAAGCAATAGTAGGAATTGATCTGATAAAAACTATAACTCACTTGTAGATTATTGTTCTCTAGTTTAGTCCTCCATTATGCTTGGCATTCATACTCTTCAACCATTAATATTAGAAAGTGCAACTCTTAGAATACTTAGCACACCTCACCAATGTCACAAAACATAAATGGTGTAGTGCTTAAGTAAAATATATAGAAATAAAGATTAGATACATGAAAAATTATCTACAAAATGTGCTAAATATTTATATTTCAAATAGATAAATAGTAATCCTTTCAAATTATAAATAGTGAATTTGTAAAAACTTGTAAACATGGAGAAGGACCACGGCTATTTCTTCAGCAATTTGGCTCACACGTTTAAGCTCCCCAACTTTTCCCATTGCATAACCAATCCCCTTAGCCTACTTTTTAACAATGAATCAAATTAACTATTAAAAATTTCCATTAAACAAAAACTTCCAATGGACAATATTTATCTTCTAGAGATAGATACAATGCCTAGTAATGTTAAAAGTACATGAATGTATGTAGAATAGTAAAACATCTTAAATCCAGTTCAAGAAACCCACTGGGTGTGTTATAGATTATTTGATCTTGATTTTTGTCATAGATAAAATGAAACCTTTTGAGAATAGTTATAAAAAAAATCCCAAATTCTTCAAATCTCTAAGAAAACCATTCCAAACGAGTCCTAGGGACCCAAGACTCAGGTCCTAGGAAAGTCCTTGAAACTTGCCAGGTCTTCTAGATCCCCAAGCCCAAGACAATAAATAAGTACTTACACTAATATATATTAACCCTTGTATTCATCAAGCTTGTTAAGAATGTATAAGTTAGCATAACATTAATAAGAATAGTAAATGTAAGTTTATTAATGTCTACAAATTTTTGGACAACAAGGAAAATTGAACTATATTTGTTCCTTACAATCAAATCAAATGTAATGGCATACATTATATACCAAAAAATTGTCCCAATATTGCTAAGTCAATTAGAATTTGAAAACATTATAACTGCTCTTATAATTTTGACCATCCAAGTGAGCTATTGAGTGATAAAATTTACTTCCCATATCATTACACAAATATGCTTAATAAATTTGATTTGAGCTTGATACCAAGTGTTGCTAAGTTATATATAAATCATGCAGTTTAACAATATTATCATTTGAAAGAGGTAAAGGTTTTCAAGGAGGAGTTGGAACATTTTGGAATATGAACAAACAAATAAAAATTGATATCTTTTTGGAAGACATTTGATGAACTTGAAATGACAAATTCCTCTCATTCTTCTTCTTCATCAGCATTTACAAATCACAACTTCAATGTGAACATGCTCCAAGACCAAGATAACCCTTTTGTGTCACCACCAATTCTGCCACTTCCTCCTCATCCTCAATGCCAATCATTGATAAAATTGGTAAGTGAAACAATTCAGATCGATCATTACAGGAAAAGCTAGAAGAAGGGTTGCTTAACTTTATTAAGAAGAATTAAATTGCTAATACCTCTTTTTGAGGAATCAAAAGACATGCACCATGGAATAAGATCTCTACCTTGGGATTCTCTTCCCTATATTTCTTCCTTAGAAAAGGCCCAAAAATATACTAAGGCTTCACTTCAACTCTTTCCTAATGGTAGAAAACTCTATCTAGTATTGGAGAGCAAGGTAATCACAAGAAGGTTTCAGGAATTAACTGAGGTACTTAATTAAGCTCTAGATAGCTTGCACAATAATTTACTAAAAGTTTCTAATGAAGTTAAAGAATGAGTTGAACTAATGCACCTCCAATTAAAGAGATCCTAGGGGAGAGATGATACACAAGATATTTAACTTTTCATGGATATTATGATTTCCATTTCACATAACGATAGTAAAAATGTAGATTATGTTGTTCTATATAGGCTAGTAGAGATACTTTAGCTATCTACTATTACTAATTTAGCAACAGAGTCAAGAGAACTAAAAAATCTCAAGAAAGAAAGAGGTAGTGATATGGGTGAAACTACTGAACATGAAGTGACATAGGTGAAACTACTGAACATGTAGTGAAATTTTTATTATCAAGTGTTGCAAAGATTTGGGAGCATGTAGTGACTACCCTTCTAAATTTATCTATTCATAGTAGTAACAAATGATTGATTGTTCAAGAAGGATCCATTAGTTACGTAATAGAAGTCTTAAAGCATGGTAGCATGGAAAAAAGAGAAAATGTTGTTGTAATGCTTTTTAGCCTATTTGTTGAGGATAAGAACAAGATTATAATTGGAACCTTTGGAGCTATTCTTCCTTTGGTTGATCTACTACATGATGGAACACCAAGAGGGAAAAAGGATGTTGCTATTGCACTTTTCAATTTATCAATTTATCAAGGAGACAAACCTAGGGTTGTTTGGATTGGAGTTGTCCCCTCTCTAATGACATTTCTTGTTGACCAAAACATTGCAATGCTAGATTAGGCTGTTTCTATTCCCACAATACTTGCTACTCATTAAGAAGGTAGGATTACTATTACAAGGAAAATGTTGTATGCATTCTTGTTGATTTGATTTGTTCAACCTTGGCTTGTAAGAATGTTTTTGTTTTTCTTGCCTTGGCTATAAATGACTCCTTACATTTATAGATAACATTACAGGTTGGTGCATACAAAGACTTAGTTGAAATTTCTTGAAATAGCATTGTTAGAGCCTAACGAAAGGAAGCAACTCTTCTATATCTAATGAGTAAACAATGACATGTTCCATAGGTTTGACTTTTTGTCATTTTATTCCCATTATAAACCCAATAGATGAACTCATATTGGATGTACAAACCTCATGCTCTTTTTGTAATTTGACATCATTTGGTGCTACTAAATGAGCAAAGATTTTTTGGTATAAAAAAAATTTATCATATAAAATGTAATATAAAAATAAACTTGACATATTGTGTCAACGGTTCTCCCTTTATACCTAATGTACATGATATGTAAGTGAAGCTTGAACACAAGATGATGTAATATCATGAGAAGATTTTCTAGAGCTTGATTGTGTCACAATTTTTTAAGCATCAACGTTTTGGATCACACACAGTGATCCATCATTAGGATGAGGAGTACAAGAGAATAGAGAAATCTATTCTCTTGTACTCCTCATCCTAATGATGGATCACTGTGTGTGATCCGAAATGTTGATGCTTAAAAAATTGTGACACAATCAAGCTCTAGAAAATCTTCTCATGATATTACTAATGGATTGTGGAAATCAAATGACATTAAACAAGATGATGTGTTCAAATAAAAAGTAAAAATAATAACTGTCACCATCCAACCAAGAAATAAATGAAGGATAACCATGCAAAATAAGTCAAAGAGAGAAAAAATGGAAATCTAAATTATCAACTGGAAAAATTGGAGATCTGAATGATCAACTAGTTATTGATTTAACATATCTAATATATTACCCACATCTTTCCTTTAATTCATCCTTTTAGATTGGTTTAAAATTGTTCCTGAATTCTATGTATTATCTGGTAACATAATTCTAAAATTGCTTAGAACATGATTTCATTTTATTCTTCTAATTTCAAAATGGTTTGGGATCATCAGGCATCAATTAGGATCAAAATTGTGAAAAGTTGTCATGTTTTGCAAGAAATTACAAAAGTGCAAAAATGCAATTTTTGAAAAGTTGTCATAAAAGTCATTTTTAACCTCCCAACCTTCAAAACCATCAAGAGTTTGTTTGAACCAATTGGATGAAGGTATTTAAGACTTATTGTATAGTCCAACTGTATTTTCTCCTTGCATCCTTATGTAGAAGTAATAGTTTAAATTCACAATTTCAAGTTGCATTTTGTAAGTTAGAAGTTCATGCACATTGTGAAGCCATGTGAATTCAAGTTAAGTAAAAATATACCAATAAGTCTTACCTATTAAATTTTCAATGTTCTTGATATGTCCCATCAATCATCAAAGGTGGTCTCGATTTAATCTAATTGTAACTACAACAATGACCATAACACCAATAAAGAGAACCATAATAGAATTAAAGAAAACATATATTATATTTCTCAATGTCATAATTTTCTTATACAAAGGATTTAATCTCACTATCAAACCACAAACTTGATCTCTACAAGAGGAACCATGCAAATTTGATGCATTCAAGAAGAGAATACTTACACAAAATGAAGCCCAAACATGCTAGACAAGTTGAGTATACAAAGCACAATAGTTTATATCTTTTTTATCAATTTCTTTAGATGATAACCACCTAAAAGAGATTCAACATGCAAGAATGTATAAATGAGATTTTAGATAAAAATATACAATAAATTACATAATAAAGCAATTCATAAATATAATATATGTACAACAAATCTAAGAAAATAGCACTTCTAACCTCATGTATTTTCTAAATCATAAATAACTTGTTAAATACTGTTGTCAAACTAGTGTGGGAGGGATGGAGGTAGGACGTATTGTAATCATTAAAAAATGATCTTTTCAATATATTATAAAATAATACAATAAAAAGTACATGCAAATTTAGAAATATATCGCAAATAGAAAACACAACTTACCTTGATGAAAGTATGTTAATCATGTGTTTTCAACCCTAGCCCAAAATCACCTTTCTTTGATACAAGATTGCTTATGTTTGCAAAAAATCCTATGGAAATTTTTTTTTTTATGAATTCCTTTAATGCATCACTTTGTTGCTTCATTAATAACAAAGGAAGGGCACTCGTATTTATGCAGTCTCTATTGCTATTTGATTCAATTAAATTTTTCAATGCATAATTTGATTCATGAATGTCATTACAAATTTTGCCAATTTTTTCTCTACCATGCCTTCCATCCAATATTTTCCATAGTCTCTTTGTTACATTCTTTCCAATATGCATAGCATCAAACAAATGCACAATTGGGAGATCTTTGTAGTACGGTGACCTACTAAATTGAGTATGATAACTTTTAATTCCTCTAGAAAGTTGGTCATTGATGCCTTAAAGACCTTCACAAGCATTAATTACATCATTACTAAATAAAATACAATATCAAAATATAAATTTCAAACAAAAATCATTAGATAAACATTACCTCAATGATTTAGTCAATTGTATTCCAATTTCCATAAACGAGGTGTCATTCTTCATGGCCTTGATGTTGTCTCTTCTTTCCCATTAAAAATATGATTTTTAGTAATTTGATACTTATTATTATTATGGAGAAAGTGCCTAAATTCATCGAACACATGTTTTCCTAAACTTCTTGAATGATGAGATTTCATCTTCGTACCACAAACTGGACATGCAAATTTTTCTTTTGTCTGAAGACTTAAAAGATCATGTACAATTATCATGTGCAACTTAAACATAAAAAAATAATGTGTAAGCACTATGACATACCAGAAATATGTGACCTTAACAATATAACATATTGCAAAAATGAGTTAGTCCAGAGGCATCATGTATTGTCCATACAAGCATTGCATGGAATTGAAATTGTCTTTGTCCTATTGGTTTAGAGATGTCATACATAGTGACCCCATTTCATAACTTCAAAAACTCATCAATAAGGGGCTCAATATACACATTCATATCTTTAACTTGGTTCTTATCTAGTAATTGAATGAAAAAAAACATTACATAATTATTATGACCATTTTGATGCACTATTTATAAATTAATTCAGATAACTATTAAATGAAAAATACCTAGTATAAATCATTAAAAACACTATGTGCTCTCTCTTTATGGACATCCAAGGAGGAATATTATTGTTAATAACAAAAATAGGCCACACTAAGTAAACAGATCTCATATATCCAAATGGATTGATACCACCCGCTGCCAATGAAAGTTTGAGATTATGAGGTTCTTCTTTAAAGTGCAATCATATTTTTTCTATCTTTAAATACAAAATCATCCGCATGCATTCACATAATTTCATCTTGACTTCTATTATGTGTATGGTAATCCATAATTATGCCAAGTTATTGTACTTGAATAATCGTTCAAGATGTGTAATAATGGGAATGTACCAAAGAACCTTGTGAGGTACCTTTTTTGTTATTTGATCTTACCGATATCTACTAATATGATAATCAAGGCATTATTTTGAAAATTCATGTTGTTTATGATATATAATGTCATCATTGGGACATGCATATATTGTCTAATACTTTATTCTAATTTGATTCATAATGGTAGATAATTATTGGTATGAACGAGGCAGAATGTTTGATGATGGTAAAAAAAACTCACCTATCAACCTACAACAACAAATATGACTTGTTAATACAATGAATAGTAATGATATGCTAACATTGAAGATGACAAAAATGTCATACCTTAGCATACATGACATTGCTACATTGGATAAACCATTCATAACCTTCAAGTTCACCAACAACACTATAGCAGAGAGAAGAGTTATTTGGGAGCCTTGGTATAGGGGCTTATATACCTTCCCAAGTATAGGCATATCAAGACCATCTTCATCATCATTATTAGATGTGCTATTACCATCATCTTGATCAATTGTGCCAATACCATCTTCTTCAATCATATCCTCTGGCACATTATCAATTATGTCAATACCATCATCTTCAATTGTTTTCTCTGGCATAGAATCATCTTCTTCCATGGGAGCATTATCCTTAGGTTGGATATTCACACTTCCATGTTTCTTAGGTTGGAAATCCCCATTCACCAATCGACAAAAATTGTGCCCCCTTCAATGTGACCATGTTGCCTATAATCACTCTAGGCTATTGTGATTAGAATTCTTAGATTCTTTAAGCCCATATACTTTTTGCAAGGAAAAGTACATTTATTAACTTTTCTTTGGAACTGAGACCACAATCTAGCGATTGTCTTATTATTTTGTTATGGGTTCATTTTGCCAAGTGTGGCCTTTCTTCAAAAGAAAATATATCATATTTTGAAAGAAAAAATTTGGTATAATTAATGTGTATATCTACAAAAATATTGGACATGTTGTACTTAATGTTTATATCTGCACATATGGTTTTGAAAGAAAATTTTGGTGTAATTAATGTGTATATTTGCAAAATTATTGGACATGTTGTACTTTATGTTTATATATGCACACATGGTTTTGAAAGAAAAATTTGGTCTAATTAATGTGTATATCTACAAAAATATTGGACATGTTGTACTTAATGTTTATATCTACACATATGGTCTTGAATGAAAAAATTGGTCACCTCACTCAAATCCACCATTATTCCTTTTTAGCATCCCATCTTTGTATTTCATCCCTATTTATCACATTTCTCACCCAATGATCAACCCATCTCACCCCTATAAATATGCTTCATTTATATCTCCATCTGCTGCATCAAAACAACTCCCATTTCATATTGATTACTTATTTGGACTATCTTTCTCCCATAAATAAGTTTTGATAGTAGCAAAGAACTAATTATCTTAGTTATTGATGAGAACCAATAGATATTGTTGTCTAGCTTAGGAACATAACGAGAAGATATGGGTGCAATGAAGGAAATGACATAATGTTTGTTTCATTTATGCCTCTTCATTTTGATTTTGTTCAAGGGAAGCCCGTCAATGCTAATAGAAAACAACAATGCATTTTCTAAGAGTTTACAATTGTTCAACAAAATTAATGTTTTACAAGAAAATTTACCTGAAGAACTGTTAGCTCAAAAGTAAGAACATGGTGTTGATTTACCTCATTAGGTCTGATATAGATGCCATGACAATGATCTCATATTTTATTGGCTTGCCATACTAAAATATTGGGCATCCTACACAACTCAAAGTATATTTTACTTCTTTATCAAATTATTTATTTATTTGTTGATCTAACCTTATATAATCTTGAAAAACTTACTAATTTGACCTAATTTATCAAGAAAAATATTCATTATTAGACCAACTCATAGAAACCATTCTACATTCATGAATTCGAGAAGAATGTGCAAGACTTGGAGAAGAAAAGAGAGAGGTTGATAATCTTATCTCATAATGAAAAATTTCCTTAAAGGGTTTCATGTAATACAAAGAATGGTGAGATTAATGTGACCATTGATTCATCTAGTGTTTTTTCGATGGTGAAGCTTACAATTGTGATGCATGTCATTATTAGTACATTCAAACAGACAGTTTTATTATGGATTTTTTTTAGAGGTATTGGAAGGAGTTGGCCTTGAAGTTGAGGCTACATTACAATCTTTTGTTAGAAAAGTAATTGTCTCTGAATCCTCATTTAGTTGACTACAAATCAGAAGTAATTCATTGAAGATTTTGTGGAATATTGTCAGTCCTCCATCCTAATGCACATCAAGAAGAATGCAAATTTAAATTCAAATTTTGACATGAAGATTGACTTTTCAAGTGGACAATAATAGACACAAAGAAAGAATGCATTTCTTTGACAAGGGACAGTAAGCATGAAAAATAATGTATTGTGAACAATAATTCTAAGAGGATGAGGTGAATGTTATTGTGCAACAACATAGAATAGAAGAGTTTGTAGTGCAACAAGGTTATTGTTCTAGCAGAGCAAAGGAATAGAGAATTGATGTAGCTCTAGTCAATTGAATAAGTCAATTGTGGTTGCAGCTTCTAATTGATTTAGATGAAGTTGTTTAAATCATATTGTAATCTGAGTTTGATAGAAGTTTGTAAATTTCATGTCTATGATTAATAGAAATCATAAGAGTTCATTTCTATCTCTATTTGGGGTTTACAATTTCTACATTGCCAGTTAATTGGCAAGTGAAGTGGCAAGTCAATGTCTGTGTTTTCAGATTTTAAGTGTAATAGTTAGTATTAGCTCTAAGAAAGCTCTAAGTCTTAAAATGAATGGCAATTTGGTTGTGCTAAAATTTTTTTTTTTTGTAGACATAATAGAAGAAACATTAAATTTTGAGACATAACAAATGGTAGATAAAGTTAGAAACAATAACTACTATTAAAGGGACAAAATTATGGTGTCAAGGCAAAGAAGATGACAATAATGGTAGGAAATGGCTTTCGAGAGCTTGCAGTCATTGGGATTGTATTTTTGGGTAACCTAGCACAATATGTAACTCTCACAAACAACCAAAAGGCCTATCTAAAGGAGATGATTGGGAAATATATATAGTTGTTGAGTTTAATGAAAGATGTCCTAAAAAAGATAGACTTATACAGAATAGCATCAACAAATTATGCATAGGAGCATAGTGACATTCTCTGAATAAATTTCCAAGAATGTGATAAAGTCAAACTAGTGAAGTTTTAGATGTTACAATGATATTATGGGACTCTTCAAATACATTGATAATAATTGACAAAATAATGGAAGAGTAGAGAATTATATTACAGATTTTCAAAAAATCTACACATTGGATTTTATGCAATACTGAGTTCCATTAAAGAAGAGAAGGACCTCTCAACATTGATGGTAGATAATTTGATTTGTTCATCTCTAATCCAAGAGAACTCTTTCAACCTTTGAGCTAATAGAAGGGGTTAGGGAAGAGCTAGTAGCATTTCATAAGAGGCAAAGGAAAGTCTCAATGAGGAAGTTGTGCAGTAAATAGCTATGGAGTAACAAATAACTTAGAGGGAGCAAGTAGCTCATAGTCATTATTTGGGATCAAGAAGAATTTTAAAAGCTCAAAGAAAAATCAATGTAGCATGTTATTATGATAGTAAATTTAGTAACTAAGGGAGATTTTGAAAAACAAATATGATGAAACAGAGAAGAGGATAAATATAATTGATGAAATGGTAGTTGATGTTGACCACTTAAATGTTTTTTTCATGTGCATCATTAGTGACTAGGGCAGAGTTAAAAATTTTCATCTCAACATTGAATAAAATAAATACAAAGGGGTAATGAGTTTCTTTGTTATGGATGAAAACATCCTATCCAAGATTGAAATGGAGTATAATAGAGCACTTCTAGTAGTACACAAAGGACCTATTAGGATCGACACCAAGCATGGAAAGAATAACAAGATAGAAAATGTTTATATTTCCCCTTATACTAACTACAAGTCTTGAGTGTCTAGTAATTGATACATTGAGGCTATAAAGTATTCATGGAGAAATGTGAGTGTGTCTTCATTGACAACAATGGGAGAAAATATTTTAGTGGTACTGAAAAAGAAAAAAGAAAAAACTATTTCTTTTGATAGAAAAACTTTTTAATATCAATACTTATTTGCATGCTTCATGCCTGGAAAGTGGATAGAAATATATCAATGATCAATGTTGAAGAGTTTATTTCAAGAATCCTCTTTATTTGGACATCTTGGGTATTGTTGAGCTGTCATTTTGCACGATGCTTAATAATGGGAATCCTTTCGAACTCCTCTCTTAAAAAGCTAATTTGGGATCAACTCCAAGTTTTGGGTGATCTTGCAACCTACTAGAATCTGCTCAATTGAAGATAAATGTATTTTTTCATAGGGAGGCCTTTGCTAGTTCGAACCAATTTAGATAAGATGTTTGATTTTTTGTTTTGAAAGGTAACCACAAAAGAGATAGATTTTTGGTATTTTATATTTTATGATAAATGTAATTTATCAATGCAACTACATGAATTCCTAATTTAACCAAGTGTTAGCAAAGAAAATAAAAAAGATAAGGTAACAAGAAATTAAAGCAAATAACTTGAAAGGGGAATTCCTAACGGACATAAACCATGGTAACAACACATTTGCAAGTTAAATCGTTGAAAAGATTGGGTAGGAAACTAATGAAAATAGGAGCATTGCTTCCTCAAATTCACTGATGTAATTGTCAATGGGAACTTAGTAAAATCTGAAAGATGTTTCACTTCTCATCAAATCGCAAGGCCACATGTGAGACAAGAAGCTATGTAGGAACAATAGGGTGATCTTTTTTGGAAATAATCAAGACTATCTAGGTTACTAAGAGGGGAGGGGTGAATCAGTAACCTCAAAAACTTTAGATCAATTTAGCACTTAACCATATAAATTATTCACCATTCATTTATCTAATCTACTACATGCATGAAACAAATAAACATTCATAACACATGAACACGGTATTTTGGTGACCTAGAAACCTTTCAAATAGAAAGTAAAATTGGGGTGGGGATGATACCCACAAAATTTCACTACTGCAGTATAAAGTTGGCATGTTAGGGCTTACATTGACCACTTATGATTATCTACCCTATTAAGAGCAATTTGGACTGCTAGATCCACCTTGTTAGAAGTTTTACAAACATATAATGAAGTATGCACTCTGTTAAGAGATTTATACAAAGAATATTAAGTCTACCTTGTTAAAGGATTTAGAAAATTGATTCACCTGTCAAGATGAAACAGTAGATCTGACTTACAACTTGATTGCTGATTAGATCCTTGAAGTATAGATCACCTCTTGTGACTGATATGACTTTGCTGCTCCTTGTAGACCTTGCTGAATACTTTACATTTCTATTGATTCGTATTCACTCTTCTCAAAATATCACATATCCATTCCTTGACATACTCATAATGATACATTATAAATGATACAATACAATACATACATATATATATATATATATATATATATATATATATATATATATATATATATATATATATATATATATATATATATATATATATATATCGTTCCAATATTTACAATTACAAGGTTGGCTAAAATACAAGTAAATAAAATATTACTGAGTCGGCCAAATGGTAGAAAACTTGGGTTCTTCAAACTGACTTGGTGACCTTCTAATACACGGCATCTATTGCATTACTCGGCATCATCATACACTTGGTAGAAGTAGAATCTTGGTCCATACTAATCACACAACGTAGCTTGGAACTCAGGAACCACTGGAGACTCGACAGATATAGTGTCACTCAGTAGATACTGAATCCTTCATTTACCTTGTTGTCACTTGGTAAACACTACACATCCATCACTCGATAGAAATTGGCTTTACATCATGCAAACTGATAACTCAGTAAGCACTATGAAGCTTGGTAACCACTATCTATTAAGTAAACACTATAAGCTTGGTATACACTACTGAACTGCACACTCACTTGGTAGCTTCAGGAATGCTCGGTGTGAACTGGTTAATTGATGAACTTACAAGGTAACCACTAAATACTTGATATAAACTATAGACTAAGTGATGAGCTCAGTAGCCTTTCATAATCGAATAAATGTTATCACTAATGACAAATACAACATAATACCAACAATCTCCCCCTTTGGCATTAGTGACAAAAACACTTATGATCCAAAACTTATGTACACTAACATACTGATTTTGGGTTTTTCAAAATTGATCTTTGTAAGCTGCTATATATGCATATCTTACATATCTCACATATCTCACATATCTCCCCCATACATATGGCATAATGTATATATAGCCTCTTCATCTGTACCTATATCAATTTATTTTCTCCCTTATTTTCTCCACAAGTCTCTTATCATCTCTTACTATCACTTACTCCCCCTTTTGTAAATAATTCCAAAGAGATATGAAAAATATTCAAATAGAGACATCAAAATGTGAGATAAATTTGGAGTGTAGCTTGAGAATAAGAGCCAATGTCTTATCCCAATTTTCTTGCAAAACTTTGCAGGTGGAGAGTGCCACTTGAACTTCTGTAGAAAGTTCAATCATATGATCTGCTATAGAAAAATTGTTATCTTGGACTAATGTTTTTGAATATGCAATATGTTTTTGCATTGAGTCCATAATTGGAAGGATCATATTTTTTATATCAATCAGTGTAGACCTAATCCTAGTTTCCTTTCTTAGTAATTCTGACTACATTTCTGACAAAAATCTCACCATCATGTGATGTGTTGAGCTTGAACTATGGTCAAGCTATAGCTTTTGAGTGCTTTCTTTCATATCAACATCAATCTTATTCAATTTCTCCTTTATATCCTTAGTATACTTGGTAACATCACAAAGCTTGCCAAAAAGTGATGTCACATTGGTGAAAGATTGTTCAAGATTGCTCAAAATTGTAGATAATTCAACTTGATTAATGGCAAGGTGTTGAACAATGTGCTCAAGCACCTTATTATCAAACTTTTTCTCTACCTTCTCAATGAGTTTTTCTTGTCCAGAGGTATCCTCATTAAACTTATTCACAGCTTCTTCCAATTGCAAAAAAATGTGTTGAGATGAGTCCACATCAACACCTATAGCCTCAGTTATTATATTTTTGGCATTTTAAATTATATTGGACTCTCTATCTCTCTCATCTCTAAGCTGCTTATGCCTTTCCTTTTGCTCTAAAAGCTGACTGACCAATATCATTTCATTAGTTGTGGTAGTGTCCAGATCTATCTTAGGAATAATAATTTCTTTGTCTAAGTCTATGTCTTTGTCAATTGCTTTGCAAGTAAGAAGAAGTTCTAGAGGATTCTTTGGTTTTACTTTTGAACTTACTTCTCTGGACTTAGAAATGGAAACAATAGTAGAAGTAGCTGGACTTACAATGAAAACTTGAATTGGTCCAACTAAAGGAAAACTGAGAGAGGTACCAACTATATCCAAAATTGATGTGCTTCCCAAAAATGAAGTACCAATAGGTGGTATACACACTAGAATACTTACAACTGAAGAACTGACTAGAACAAAAATTGGTGCAGTTAAAGTTGTAGTTGACAAAACTATAGAACATATTGGAAAACTTACTATACATCGTGTTGAAGAAGTTGACACAATTGGAGAACTAGCACCTGTACATATTGTTGAAGTAGATTGCTCGGGAGTTGATGAAGAGGGTTGCAACTTAGTAGATGAAGTGGTTGATACTTCCATTGTAGATACCTGGAGCTGTGAGGTAGCAAGTGATGATTGTATAGATGATATATCTGTGGTGGCGGCAAACATACTTGTTGAAGCTATCTCCAACCTTGATGATGTAGAAATTTTAGGTGGAGAATGAGGAAGGGAAGCAATGACTTCTGCTGCAATTTTCATTGGATCATCTTCTTCATCTTCTTCCTTGTCTTCCTCTTTAGCTTCTTCCTCTTTCTCTTCATCATCAACCTTTAGTGCCTGATAGTCTTCAACATAAAATGTAATGCATGGAGTGTTATCCTCTTCATCATCACTGTCACCATCATCATCCTTGATTTCTACTAGATCATCACTGGGCTTATGTAGATGATAGATGTTCTTCCACATGTTTTTTGCATCTCTAACAACATACTCAATATCTTTGATTAAAATCAAACATGTATGGAATCTAATCATAATTTTACCTTCATTGTTGCCTTCACTTATGCATCTTTAAGATTTGGCAATAGCTTCCTCAAAGACTATTCATATATATATTTTTCTATTTGTATAGCTAACTCCCACCTTGGCTGCAATCTTGCCAATAATTACTTTGAAATTTGTGGAACAATTTGGTTAGGGGAGTACTTCCACTTTCCCATTTTGGTGAGTACCAATTCCTCAATCTGTATCTTCTCAACATCAATCCTTGACTCAAACTAGCCTTGAATTTTGTGATTCCTGCTCCTTCTTCCATCTATTTTAATCTTTCCTAGAAGGTGGGGGCTTTTTGAGCACAACTTCACCTTTACCTTTTCCTCTTCTGGTGAAAATAGTTGTGGAGGCCTTTGGTGGCTTGGTAATGATTACCCTGCCCTTCTTCTTGGCTAGCTCTACCTCCTTTTTTTATTCTTGTTCTTCTCCTTTTTCTTTTTCTTCTTCTTCTTCTTCATCCTCTCCTTTATGCTCGATAAGCATTAGAGGGCCAGTGGTAGTTTTCATCTTAGCTATCTTTCTCTTTCCTTTGCTAATTGCCTGGGGTAGCTTGATTTCAAGCTCAATTCTTGCTTTGGCCTCATCATATGTACCAAAAATTGGTTTCTTGGGATCTATAGGTTCATTTACCAATACTTCAATAATATCCTTGGTTTCATCAATATTGACCTCATATGGGAGAGGTTTTACCCATGCAACTTAGGGCCTAACTGCCTAAATGTAAACTCTATCCTAGTCAACCATGAAACACACATCATCTTTATAATCCTCAACAAGTTTGGGTGGAATCCTAAACCTATTATTCATTCTTTCCTTGAAATCTTCAAAATAATTTTCCATAATGGTGTCAAAGTTTACACCCATTTCTGCAATGAACTCATTTATCTAATACAGAATAGGAACATCTTTTCTCCACACAACAAAACCTTTAGATGGTAAAAACTTTTACACATAAAAGAAAAGACATGTCAAAAAAGAACCAAATTTACAAGGGTTGTTCTTTGATGTCCTAATACTATCCATATTCTTGTTCAATTGTTTCAGTAGTAAATCTGGCAAGTCAAATTCCATGTTTTTCTTCACAACCTTAAATGCTAAGTTCGTTGCCTCACATGGAACATTGTTCAATCGACTAGAGCTGCAAATTTTGTGAGCAATTAGATGAATAGAAAACCTCAATTCTACATTAGAAATAGTGCTAATTTTCAAACATCTACCATCACAATCGACTAGGGTTTTCTTCTGGAGTTTGTTCCGACCTAGAGTTTTGGTAGATTTTGCTTTACTTAGCATGGGGAGACCAGTAATCTTATGAATCATCTTCTTTGTTATTAACATGAGCTGCTCTAACCATAGTTGAAAATTGTGTACATAATTAGATGATTTGTAAGCAATTAGATGAATATCAAACCTCAATTCTACATTAGAAATAGTGCTAATTTGCAAACATCTACCATCTCACTCGACTAGGGTTTTCTTTTGGAGTTCGTCCCAACCTAGGTTTTGGCAAATTTTTCTTTACTTAGCATGGGGAGACCATTAATCTTGTGAATCATCTTCTTGGTTATTAACATGAGCTACTCTAACCATAGTTGACCATTGTGTACACAACTGAGAATGTATCTGATCCACTTAATTTGAAAACTTCTTGGCAGGTGTGTGATATGAGTTAACCCTTTTGTTTCAAGATGTTTATGCTCAAGTTTTAGTGAACCATCAACACACATTTCCTCTAATGCACTATCCATCTCTAGGGTTCCAATTTCCTAAATAGAACACTTAAAATGAGTGTGTATATCGTTAATCAGAAGTACCTTGGGTAGAATATGGGATTGAGCTCCATTAGGGTCGAGTGCCTCCGCAACTACTAGAACTAGTTTGAAGTTTGGTGGTTTTAACTCCACACCCTTAACCAACATTTTTGAACCTCTTTTTGCTTTTTTTCTACTTGTACTCTTGGATTCCATCATTGCTCAGTAAGTGAAAGAAATTTTTAAACAAATTCTTCACTAGAAATTAGCTCAAAATTGCTTGAAATTGCTTGTGTTCACTTGGAAATCTCTTAGCTCTATGAATATTGAAGTCATGATAAAAAATGAAGTCAAATTCTACCCTTTTTGATAAAAATTCACCATTAATGCTAAGTTACATACTGACGTAGTGTGTGACAGACTGTCATCCATTCACTAGCTTGGTAGAAACTTTTGACTCGGCGAGTGAACAAACTTTTCATTCCTCCCGACCTAGCTCGATTGAGTCTATGACTAACCTCACTCGATAAGGCCTAATCTCATGTGATCCTTTTGTATCTAAAATACTGATTTGGACCTTCTACTTTCTTCCATTTGGAACTACTCAAGATTTGGCTTGATAATATAGTTCCAGTTCCTCCATGAATCTAATTGGAAATGGTGGAGTCACCCACTCCTTGAGTGGCATTGCCATCATTTGAATTGTTCTACTCGGTAGATTTGGGAATCCACTATTATCTCATCTGCTTCCTAATGTTGTCAGCTTTAGCCTTCTTCTCATCTTCAACTCTTCCTATATTCATGCAGTTTTTGGCTATGTGACCAATTTTAGTACATGTATAACATTTTACTATTGGATCTCTCTTTTTCAAGTGATGCCTTGTGCAGTATATGCCAATGTGTCCATATTCTCCACAATAGTGACATCTACACCAAGTGTTGTAGTCCCAACCAAATATTGCTTTGACAATTTGTTCAACTAGATTGAATGATTTGGATCTACATTCAGATGCCTTGTGACCTTGTTTCTTGCATTTGTGACATTTTCCTTCAAATTTTGGTTTCTCCTTGCATTCATTAGCTTTATGACCATGTTTACTAGAATTGTAGCATTTTCCATTGAATTATGCCTTTCCATTGTTCCAACATTTGTTTGATGTATGACCTAACTTACCATAGTGACTACAAGTAGGTTTTTGATTCCTTTGGGCACCTTGTTTGGAAGATTCACCTTCTTCTTCGTATCCAAGTCCTACTTTACCTTTTTGCCTATGAAGATTCTCCTCACTTAGCTGATTGAATTGATCCATATCTTCTTGAGATTTCATCATCCTTTCATTGAGTTATTTTTCAAAGATTAGATCAGCTTTCAATCTTTCATTAATCTATCTTTCAGTGATTAGATCATTCTTTAAACTTTGATTTTCAGATCTCAGACTCATGATTTCCTCATTTGCATTAGAGAGCTGATTGATGAGACTTTCTTGCTGAAGGGATTGATTTACATTGTTCCTTGCCTCCAGGTCCTCACTTGCCTTATTCCTTTGTTCTAAGATTTCACACATTCTTATTGACTGAACTTCTTGTTCTCTTTTCAATTTTCTTACCTCTTCTTGTAGAGAGGCATTCTTTTCTAGGATTTCTTTGATTGCTTCATTAGCTTCATCTGAACTACTTGATGGGAAAAAGTCTTCAATCTTTTCTTCAACATATTGGTGGTCTTTCATTTCTTTTACAAGTTCCTTCCTTCTTTTCAGTGATTGGGAAAGATGCTCTTTTGCTTCGTTGAGTTGAGTTATGGTCATTTCTAGATCTAGCTTTTGATTATCAATAGCTTTATCAAGTTCGAATATCTCCATTGTCCTTGATCTTTGCTCAAGCTGTCAAACTTTATCCTGAGAACCACAATGCTCTGATACCAATTGTTGGAAATAATCAAGACTAGCTAGGTTATTGAGAGGGGAGGGATGAATCAGTAACCTCAAAAACTTTAGATCAATTCAGCACTTAACCATATAAATCATTCACCATTCATTTATCTAATCTACTGCATGCATGAAATAGATAAACATTCATAACACATGAACACAGTATTTTGGTGACCCAAAAACCTTCCAAATAGAAAGTAAAACTGGGGTGGGGATGATAACCACAAAACTTCACTACTGCGGTATAAAGTTGGCCTGTTAGGGCTTACATTGACCACTTTTGATGATCTGCCTTGTTAAGAGCAATTTGGACTGCTAGATCCACTTTTTTAGAGGTTTTACAAACATACAATGAAGTATGCACTCTGTTAAGAGATTTATACAAAGACTGTTAAGTCTACCTTGTTAAAGGATTTAGAAAATTGATTCACCTATCAAGATGAAATAGTAGATCTGACTTACAACTTGATTATTGATTAGATCCTTGAAGTACAGATCACCTCTTGTGACTAATATGACTTTGTTGCTCCTTGTAGACCTTGTTGAATACTCTTCTTTTCTATTGATTTGCATTCACTCTTCTCAAAATATCACATATCCATTCCTTGACATACTCATAATGATACATTGTAAATGATATAATACATTACATATATATCATTCCAATATTTATAATTACAAAGTCGGCTAAAACATAAGTAAATAAAATATTACTGAGTCAACCAAACAGTAGAAAACACGGGTTCTTCAAGTTGACTTGGTGACCTTTTGATACACGGTGTCCACTACATTACTCGGCATCATCATGCACTCAATAGAAGTAGAAGCTCGGTCCATACTAATCACACAATGTAGCTTGAAACTTGGTAACCATTGGAGACTTGTTAGATATAGTGTCACTCTATAGATACTAAATCTTTCATTTACCTTACTGTCACTCGGTAAACACTACACATCCATCACTCAGTAGGAACTGGCTTTACATCACGCAAACTGATAACTTGATAGGCATTGTGAAGCTCGGTAACCACAATCTGTTTGGTGAACACTGTAAGCTTGGTATACACTACTGAACTACACACTCACTTGGTAGCTTCAGTAATGCTCAGTGTGAACTGCTTAATTGATGAACTTACAAGGTAACCATTGAATGCTCGATATATACTATAGATTGAGTGATGAGCTTAATAGCCTTTCATAATCGAATAAGTGTTATCACTAATGAAAAATAAAACATAATGCCAACAATCTCTTCTCCAACTCAGTACATCAATAAAATTCATCAATGAACTACAAACACCAGAACTAAAAGATCACACATTAAAATCAATACAACAAAACCATTGGATCCATTAGTATTCATGAACAAGAATTCACAAAAATAACACACTCTGACAAGAATAACTACACTCAGAATGAGAGCACCAATAGCATATATTATTGCATCAAAATAATGGCCTAGATTACATATTATATCCATATATTTATAAGAAGTCATCGCATCTTTTTGTGTTGAGAGTGAGAGCTCTTAGAATGCAAACATATGCTTAAAACTAATAAAAAAATATAATTATATACAAATTGACTCTCTAAATGGTGCTAAGTAGGTCTCCACCCTTATTTATATCAATTAATGGGTGCATGATCCTTTACATGACTTAAAACAATAAAAGAAGTAGAAAAAAAGAAGGAAGTTGCAAGAGGATCTAAGAGTCATTGGAAGCTCTAAAAATGGAAGCTTGACCTTCTCTAGGTGTTTCTAGGAGTTGAACTATCGTCAAAATGCATTTTTGGTCCATGGAAAGCTCTAAATTAGGAACTGGCAATTAACTGTCAGTACACTGTTACTTCTCCAAAATTGTCAGTGCATCTCTATGAATAGTGCACCTTGCACACCTGTGCACCTTCAAGGAATTTGTACAAGGTGCTCAATTAACCAAAAATAAAAGTTCTTTATTTTGAAAATGGTTTATAGGTTTTTCTCAGACAAGGTCCAGGAGCACTCTTGTGTACTTATTTTGCCCTTTTTGATGATTTATACCCTCTTTATAGCCCAACATTGTCATAGACTTGAACTCCTTCTGCTTCTTCTATCTGAACTCCCAAAGTACGTGTGTTGAATCTTATCATTAATAGTTTCATAAGATGAGGAACTTGTTATGGTTCATGTGTCCAACCTCTGTATCTTTGATCTTCAGTGTAAATTCATGAATCTAAACTTACATGTGACTCCTTTAAAGGTGAAGGTTACCATCTTAGGTTAGATATCTATTGTTGTTGATAATGAAGATGCTATGATAATATGTGCACTTTTGCATTATGCACCACACCTTCATGTTATGCACACATTCACACCTTCGTGTTATGCACATCTTTGTGCACTGTAAAATCTATTCCTTGATTTTTTCTTCTCTTTGACTACCCAATCCCTCCTGGTTAGAGACCAAGTGATCTAGATTATCCAAAATGATCAAATGTTTGAAACTTTTTATATCTTTTTTAACAAGCTTTCCCAAGCCTTTTTAACTGGTTGTTTTGGAGGTCTTCTGCTCAAAATTTTAAGTTGAAACTTTCACTAGTCCCTAAAACTAGGAAGGCAAAGGCTCATTGTTTTAGGGACTAAAATTAGATTTTTAGTTCTTCTTTCCAACAGTATAAATGATTTTGAATTCCAAGCTATAGGTCAAAAGTTATGAACCTAAAAAGTTATCCAATATCATGGATATTTTTTGTACTATGAATAATGAGGATGCCAATTTATCTGCACAAAGAAGCAAACATTAGTTATCTTATGTTGAAAACCCCAAAAGAGGACTACATAAGACTCAGACTAACAAAAAAAAAGGGTCAACAATAGTCAAAATAAAGAAGATAGTGGATTTTTTCCCCCAAAAAAGGTATTTTTGTGCACTAGTGCACCTAGCACACCTTCCAGCACTAGTGCACCAAGCGCACCTTCCAGTGCTAGTGCACTAATTTTCCTTGGAAATGGTAAAGTGTGTAGCTATACACTAGTGCACATGTGCACCTTGATAAGGTACATGCACATTAGCATTGTGCAAGTGGGGCACACCTTCAAAGGTGCACACCTTTGAGGGTGTGCACATGAGCATGTGCGCATGTGCACATCCCCAGAGTGAGGGTGAAGTGTGCATGTGCACACTTTAAGCACATGAAAGTCTTAAACTTTCTTTTTATCTGTGTCTAGCTGCCTGACCCTTCTCGATCAAAAATTGTGGTTTAACCAAGACCTAGGGGAGGATCCAAAATGATAGTGGCTTCGGACTAGATGCCTCATAAGGAATTTTGAAACTAGGAGGTCCCCATTTTGTGACTCAAAATGGGGCATGCGTTCTGAGGTCACAACAAGTATGAACATTTTAACTAAATTGGTTTGAGTATATTGTTAAAAAATGAAATGGCTAGATTATTTTCATAAATTTTATATCTTATTAGTATATGCCAAGCCAAAATTATATTAAAATAAAATATGAATCTCTTTCAATTGTAAAACTCTAAAGGAAAATCTACACCATTATAGTTTGTGCACACTAATTTATATGGTCATATTGTTGGAATATTTTAGAATAACTAAGAGGGGGGGTGAATTAGTTATCCAAGGTCTAGATGTATAAATAAAACTTTTCATAGCTTAGTGAACCTATAAAACATTTATCTTCATGCATGCATCCATAAGATTATGCAATCACTTAAAACTTGTGGGTTACTATTAAATCAACTTGCAGAAATGTAAACATGAAACATAAAAGATTCATCAACACACTTGACACAATGATTTATGTGGAAACCCAATTTGGGAAAAACCACCAGTAACATGCTACACTTTTTCACTCTTCTGAAGTGATGCCCTATGAAAGGCCAACCTTGTTAGAGGTTACAATACACATCATTAAATGTGACCATGTTAAAGGCTTTCAATCACCCTGTTAGGAGCAAACCTTGTTAGAGGACTTTAGATCATTCACTTGGAATGTCACCCAGTTGAAGGATTTATAAATGATTGTTAGGTCAACCTTAATCCAAAGGATTTACCCTAGACTAATGCAATTATTAGAGAGTAACAGTAAGGCTTGATCTGATAATAAGTTACAAATCCATTTGCAGATTATAGATCTCTATTTCAGTCCTCCATTCTTCTTGGCCTTCACTCATTGTAGCTCTAATAGCTTGTTCACCTTTCAAGCATTCATACCCTTAAGCTTTCTTGCTTAACATGCCATTATAGACCCTTCTCTAGGGTCACTTGATGAAGCAAAACCCTTTTTCTCCTTGTCTTCCTTAGGTTCTCACACATGAAAACCTTTGCTTCTGACCAACCATTCCTATAAATAGGAAATTAAGATCTTTTGCTGCTCATTTTCCATCATCCAATTTAGGGTTGGGACAGATTAGCTAGGATACAATGAATCTATCCCATATTCCATATCTCTTCTAGAAACTTCTCCTTGAATCCTCTTTCAAATTTCCTAAAAATAGTTTACCTTGAATTCCAGTTCATCAATCTTATCTTCCACCTGATTCACATAGTCCAAGAAAACAAACTTGTCAACTCAGATCCATTGAATTCATGATCTTTTAAATAATTTAGCCACTCAACATTATCTTGCTTTTGATGCTCAGCACATATTGTGTTGCTCAACATCCTCTGTAAAATCACTCGGCACAAACTAAAGTTTACTAGTGCTCAATATCAACTAAACTTTACTCGACATCCATTGTTCTACTCAGCATACACTAGAATAGACTTTTACTCAACCCCAACTAATTTTTTCCTTGGCTTGCACTAACTTTGCTCGACACCTTCTATCCACTTGGTCAAGCTTGGTAGACAAACTTTGTATAACTTGTTCTTCTATACTTTCTTAGTGTAACCAGCTTTTGTAACCTTTAAGTTGGTTATCAATGCATCATGTTATCACTGTCTTAACTGATTCTTGTACTTCTTTACATAATCATAACCTTTCCTCTAGGTGCTATTGTTATATCTTTTGAACAAATCATCTTCATTAATCAAATAAGTGATAGTACTTAAATCATTTAAGAAGTTGTCTTACCAACAAATAGCAAGTATGACATCAATGACAAAACAATGATTGAAACATATTGATCATACTTTGTTCTTAACAATCTCCCTCTTTGTACTATTTTCAATCTATTCTCAAAACATATGTATAACATCCCTATTGAAGAAAGTTAATATTTTATGATCTTTATAGATTATTAGAGAAATCAGGGATAGGTATGTATTTTCAAGCATAAATCATAAGATTTTATGATGTTTATGGCATTTAAGACCCAAGATAAGGAGGATAGTGGACACTTCATCAAGGTCATAATATCTAATAGACAAGGGTAGAACCCCTCCAATATGTTTGAAAATATTTGGAAGCATCATGGTACTATGGAGGAGTTGGAAAAAATGCTAAATCAATAGAAAAGTAAAGTAGTTAAGAGAAAGAAGAAGACTATTCTAGATATGGTAAGGATTATGAAAAATGAAAAAATAATACCAACTAAATATTAGGGTGCAACTACATCAATAATGATTTATTTTATAGATTAAGTCCCACAAAGTGAGTTTGTTACAAGTTTCCTCAATGGGCATATATGAAATTCAAGTGTTACTAAACCTTTTAATTCAATTTTAGACCTATTTATTTTAAGTCTTTTATAGATGGACAGAAATTGAAATTTTAATTTCAACTTATAGAACATATAGATCTCCATTGATTTTCTTGGATTTGTGAATTGATTTATATATTGCTAATTTTTTAGAGCAGGACAAGAATAAAGATTTTATACTAGCTTTTCCATATGTTAATCCTTCCCTCATTCCAGCATCAAAAGCTATAATAGAAACCATTGCAATAGGAGATCACAAGGCTAAAGAAATATAAAAATGTTTCTTTAGTGGCAAAAAGTTCATCATTTGAGCAACCACATTTATGGTATCAACCATTGGAGGTTATCTAAGCACTAAATGTTTTTTTTCTTGAGAGTGGTGATCTGTTATCTAAGAGCCTCACATTTAGGTAAAATTATGAAATCAACACTTTTAGTTTTAAAATTATCTTTTAAATCATGATAGCTTTGGACACTTTGTGTATAGCTTGTCTCATAGCTCAGTGTTTTCTTCTCTAACTTGTAGTTATCATCTTTACTCCCTCACCCCTTTTTCTTAGTAGAAATTTCATGTAGCTAGATACACTTTGTGCTTTTAGGCTTGGAGCTAGAGCATGACATATGAGGGTTTTGGATTTATAAGAAACATTTTATCAGGTATTTGCTCAATATATTGCATCTCTCAAGGGTGCGTTAGCTTAATTGTCCTCTGATGCAATTTGCATAGGAAAAAGGTGCTTATAAATACAACTTTCCATACTTAAGGTTGTTTGTTAACATTCTCTAAATTAAAGTGTTACACTTCACATGAGGAAATTATTAGAATTTCAATAGTTTGTCTTTTGGAAAATCTAAAAGAACACTTCAAAAAGAGATAATTTATATTGTAATTGGCACTTTGGACTTGAATTGATTTTCTTGAGTAAAACATAATTTGGATGACTAAGTGTGTATTTATAATAGCCTCCAATTCAAAACAAAAATAATATCACGAGAATAAATTTTAATTGAAAATTGGAACTTATTAATCGAATCCTGCACTAATTCTTAATAGGCATATATGATAAAGGAACCTCTCAATAGAGCTACCAACTTATATTTGGAAGACCAAACAAGCTAGTCTGACATACAATTGGTCAATGAGTGTCATATATGAAGTTAATTATATCATGCTCTTACATGGTCAAATATCAACAATAACAAGGCAATGATCTAGAGAACACGAGATATGCCCAAAAACAATTAAAACCCCTACCATAGTCGTTGAAGGAAAAATGTAATAATAACCCATGTTAAACTTCGTCAGATTTGCAATTAGATTCATCTTTATTCAACCTTTGTACATAATGTAGCAAAGATCCTTGGAAGTTTTTTGAGTCTTACCTCACCTCAAATAGCTCCAGCAGCACACACAGACGAAACCTCCTCCGGCGGCAAAATAAAAAACAAACTTTTTTCAATTATTTTTTTTGTTATTTGAACCTGAGTTGGTCAAAATTTTGACCAAATTGGGAAAACCAAATTTGGTTAAACTTTTGACCAACTCGGGCAATAAAAATAAAAATAATATATTCAACAAGCCAATTAAGGGCTTGGTTGAAATAAAAGGTCAAAATTTGGCCTATAATGTACTAGTGTCCATCTACACACTTCACGCATACATTATCAATTTTCAACACTATTAAATATTCCAAAGCATTCACTGTCATTATGTTTATTTCTCCTTGAAAGGATACCTGTCATTTTCAAGAGTATCATCTAAGAAAACTAGAATAGATAACATTAAACCAATTTGAAAAGTCAGTAAAGGTACATCCACTTAGGTTTTTGTAGAGCCTAAATAGCAAGGGTATTTGATTATTGAAGAATCAAGCTCATTCATTGGCCAAATTGTGTTGAAGATCCCAATATTGAGTGACAAGCTCATATGATGTCAACAAAAAAATTGAGTAATCGATAGTATTCACTAAGTCTCCTCTGCGTGGAATATGCAGAATGTGATACACATCCTCCAGTGTAATAGTGATCTCTCATGTCGACATGTGGAATGTGTTATGTTTAGAATGAAACCTCTCAGCAAGAGCCATCAACAAGCCATGGTTTTTCCAAATATGGGGCAAATGCAACAAATTTCCTAGGCCCATGGCATCCAATGTGGTTCTATCCTTATCATATAGCTCTCGAACTAATCTCAATCCAATAGGATGAGGGAAACTCACATTGTGGTCTGGAAACCTCTTTTGCATCACAAAAAAGCATAATAGAATCATGTTAGAATGCATAAGTGATTTACCAAAAAGCATCAAGAACCACTCAAGATAGATAAAAAGTCCAACTTCTTAGTCTAAAAAGCATATAAGACATCAAAATTACTTAGGTGATCTTTCATAGCTAAACTATTATCATATGATACTTCACCCTATACGTATGATCAAATTTGTTTATGCAATACTTTGTATGGTATTGTATAATATGTGGGTGCCTATCATGTGATATACTGGAAAACTATGGGGTGATAATTTAAAGCAATATGAAAGCTCATACAAGATAACCCCTAACTACATGTGGCATTCTAGCCTATCGTATGACAAGTAAATTTCCTAAGCTATATCAATAAAATGGAAGCAAAAATGAGTTTGGGTTTTGATCACTTATTGGTATTGTGTAGTTGCAAGGCTGATTGTGCATTCGGCTTAGCTCAAAATGATGATCTCTCACTAGGACCTATATTTTACTCTTAGATGTGATCTAATCTCACTAGAAGATGAAAGAAGAAATTATTTGAAAATTACCCTTTTGGACTCCTTATATTTTGACCTAATTCTCAAAAGTCTCAAATTTATGCAAAAAATGCACCCTAACCTAATTTTTACGTCTTGGATCCATTTTTTAGGATTGAATTAAAATCTGAATTCATCTCATTTGTCAAAATCATTATTTAAATTTCTTTCTTCTTTCTATAGTTGACTGACCCTTTCATGGAAAATTCTCCACATCTTTCAAGGAAACCTTCATTTCATCATTTCTACCTCTTCATCTCCTTGTCTTCATTGTTAGACCGCATCTCTTCTTAATTTTACCTAATTCTCATATTTAATATTTTTTTTAACTAGGGCACATTTTTAACGCTTGGTGATCAAACTTGGTTCTATGCTTTTTGAATCTCTTGTCTATCATCATGGACCCTATCGTAGCTTGATTTGATCAAATCTATCTTGTTTCTGCATATCTTCTATATCATTTCAATTTTGATCTTGAGGGGGTAGGAATACCCTACCTTTAAAATGTTGCAAATTAATTATGCTATGTTATCTTTGCTAAGGGCATCTTAGTTTTATCGCTTCACATCAAGTTGATATACTTTAAATATTTATGCTTCACTTGGGGCATATGCTTGATCTAATCTATATGATATTGGGCATATTA
Source organism: Cupressus sempervirens (assembly GCA_028749045.1). Classification (NCBI taxonomy): domain Eukaryota; kingdom Viridiplantae; phylum Streptophyta; class Pinopsida; order Cupressales; family Cupressaceae; genus Cupressus; species Cupressus sempervirens. The sequence continues at coordinate 89,377,486 of CM053791.1, read as the reverse complement.
GTTCTCATCACATCACATCAATTCTAGTATTCCTAATGTTTAGCTTCACCACTTCACATCAAATTGTGCATTTAGAATTTATCTATCTTACTACACTTTGTTCGATCAAGTTTAGAGTCAAACCTCTTATTAGCTTGAAATCATCATTCTTTAACACAATGTGCTATATTAGATCACTCAATATTGAGTCAAAGAGGGGCAAATGTAATCACCTAATTTTTGTCCAGTAAACTATAAGCCCCCTTTTCAATATTTTAAATCTCTATGCTAGACCCATTATGCACTTAATCAATTTTGGATGATTATTTAATCATTAATACTTGATCAAATCATCATTTAATTATTTACTTGATTATATCCTATGGTTTGACCACTCTATCCTAAGTTTTATTTAATTAAAAGAACATGCTCCCTTTTAATTTAATAAAAATCCCCTTTATCCTATGTGTGCATATGAAAAGAGATTTCTAAATTTAAAAAATAAAATAAAAGCAATTTTTCCACAACTTGAATGCACACTTTCCAAGGTGAGTGGAATCTCTTTTCCCTCTTAACCTCCACCACTCATATTTTTCCTCTTAGTCTCATCCATCCTTTTTCCCTCTTGATAATCTCTTGCGCATGGATCAATTAGAGAACAAATCTTAGTTGTTGCTTTTGCTTCTTAATCTCTAACCATCCAAATTTCTTTAAAAGGAGACTCTCTCCCCACTCTCTCATATCCATAGTTTTTATTCTATTACAATGTTGTTTCTCTGACACTTGATAACTTGAGCACTTACTTTGACCTCTTGCATATTTGCATTCTAGTTTAGTGTTTCATTTCCTTGCATTTAGCTTAACTCACACAACTTAACTAGGACGATTGTAATGTTCATCTTCGAAGATTGGTTTCCTTTTCTTGGATTTGCATTTTCATAGAATGGGATGTTAAATTAAGGTAGGAAAGTTTTGAATTGGATTTTAAATTGTGATCAAGAGGATTCATACCCAAGTGGCAATGTGTCTTGGTTAAGACCATAATTGGTTGGCTTAAATTGGATTTTGATGCATCTTCTAAAGAGAACTGGGAACATCTAGTGTTGGATTCATAGACCACTTGGGAAGACAATAATAACATCATCAAAACTTCGCCTAGTTTGCACAAATAATGAAGCCACGGTCATGGCTTTGATCCATGATTTAAATATTGCAAGGATTTGGAGATTATATAGATAGAATTCAAATGATATTTTCGTTAGAAAGTAAAGTCCACCAAGATAACTGGGGGAGGTGTGGGGGGGTGAATAAATTATCTAATCAAAAAAAAATTTAATAACCTTATTAATTCTCAAACATGTGATCAACATAAACAACCATAAGAAGATAACTATTGTGGTTTCACAACACACACCCCATTTTGCCTAGAAATGGGGACCCCCTATTTACTTTTTGGCTTTTCAAAGCCCTAGTCCAGGGTCTAAGTTTTTTTAGTGTCTTTGGCTAAATCTGAGTCCTAGTTCGAAAGCCCAATTTTTGAAAATAAAAATTCTAAGAGTACAAGTCTTTTTTGCAAAAAAGAGAAGCACACTAGTGCACCTCATAAGGTGTGTTAGTGCGCCAATGATCCTAACCAAGGGAATCACCCTTGGTGATGCCCAACTATGCAACACCAAGTGGGGACTTGGACCCCCCTTCTCTCCCTCCATTTTCATTTTGCAAGTTTCAACCACCACAGCTGTGCACCTTGTCCTATTTGCAAAACATTCAAAACCTTGACTAAAAAAATTAAAAACTTAAAAAACATAAACCAAATGCAACACTAAGATGTGCAATAGCACACCTAAAATTCTTACCATCTTTGCACCCAAGTAAATATAGGGTGTGCATCAATGCACCCCGTGAGGTGCACTGTTATGCACCCAATCTTAAGAGCTTGTGCAAAGAATAAGGTGCACTAGGTGCACCTATTAGGTGCAGTTGGTGTGCAATTTTGTGCATTTAGGGATTAAAATCAAGTTTTAGATGTTTCTTGACACTTAGGGTTTCTAGTTGTTGTCTATGTCATCATTAAGGCTTAGTAAGATTGATTTTTTCCACCTTCTAGACTAATGTTTGCTTCTTTGTGTAGATAAAAAGGGCATCCCTAACTTGTTGGGGTCATAAATTTTGACCTAGAGCTTAGAATATAGAACTGTTTACACCATTGGAAAGAAGAACTGAAAATCTAATTTTAGTCCTTAAAAGAGTGAGCCTTTGGCTGCCCAATTTTAGGGACTGATGAAAGTTTCAACATGAAATTTTGAGCAAAAGACCTCCGAAAAAGCCATTTAAAAATGCCTAGAAAATCTTGTGAAAAAGTTTAAAACATTTGATCATTTTGGATGATATGGATCACCTGGTCTCTCACTGAGAAGGATAAGGTAGTTGGAAAGAAGGAAAAGATCAAAGATACAGAGGTTGGACACATGAACCAACACAGGTTCTTCATCTCATGCAATTATTAATGACAAGATTCAACATGAGTCCCTTGGAATTTCAGATAGAAGAAGCAGGATTTCAAATGAATGAAAGTGTTTGGCTATAAGGAGAGTATAAATCATCAAAAAGGGGAAAAATAAGTACACAATAGTGATCTAAACCCTATTTGAGAAAAAACCTAGAAACCATTTTCAAAACTGAGAACTTTGATATTTTGGTGAATTGAGCACCTTACACAAATTTCATGCATGTGCACTAGTGCACTAGTGCACCAGGTGCACAAGTGCACTAGTGTGTTGGTGTACTTTTTCAATAATATTTTGGTGGATTTTGAAAGGTTCCAAGGTGTGCTAGTGCATCAGGTGCACAAGTGCACTTTTTCAATAATGTTTTGGAAGATTTTGAAGAATTCATGCAAGTGCGTTGTTGCGTAGGTGCACCAAGTGCGCTTCTTTTGAAGTGTGTTTTTCCAAAGGTGCACTAACAATTAACTACTAGTTCTAAAACTAGAGCTTTCCATGCATCGAAAGCACATTCTAACAGTAGTCTAACTCTGACAGATGCCTAGTGAAGATGGAGCTTCTATTTTTGGCACTTCTAGACACTCCTACATCAATTGATGTCTATCTCTTTCTTATTTTCTCATGCTTTCTTTTTTTTATGACATGTAAAGGCTCATGCATCCAATTAATGATATAAAAATGGATGGAGTCCTACTAAGCACCAGTTAGATAATTAGTTTGTATATAATTAGTTTGTTTTATTAAATTAGAAGCGTATGATTGCATGAAGATATATCTCACTCTCAACACAAATTAATGAGATGATTTCTTATAGATACTAGATTGTAACATGTAATTGGGGCCATCATTATTTTTCAATAATATTATACTTTTGGTGTGTGCATTTGGAGTGTAGTGATTCTTGCCTAAATGTGTCATTGTTTTGTGAATTTATGTTCATGGAATTGTGAATGAGCCAAAAGTTTATTGCTTTGTTTCTGGTTGTGTGATCTTTTAGTTTTGGTGTTTGCTATGGTTTAACAAATTTTGTTGATGTATCTAGCTCGAGGAAAAATCACCAAATTATCCCTACATAACTCCTTGTCTCGCATGAGCACACTTTCTGTGGCCTTTTGATTTGATGAAGAGTGAAACATCATACAATTGTTAAGTTTCCCATTGACAATTGCATCAGTGGAATCAAGGAAGTGTTGCTCCTATCTTCATTGGTTACCCATCGATTTCTTCAAAAGCTTAACTTGTAGACGTGTCATTTCTGTAGCTTATGTCCATTAAGATTTTACTTTTATGTTATTTTCTTTAAAGTTCTTGTTATTTGCTTTACTAACCCCTTGTTAGAATAGGAATTCATACTAGTTGCATTGTTAGGTTGCATTCATATAAAAAAACAAAATAAAAACAAAAACATAGTTCTTTTGTGTGTTTATTTTGAAGTAGTGAGTAGATTCTACATCTCATCTGAAATCATTCGAACTAGCAAAGGCCTCCTTGTGAATAAACACATTTATCTTCAATTGAGTGGATTCCAGTAGGTTTCAAGATCACCTAGAACTTTGGAGTTGATCTACAAGGTTGACTTTTCAAGAGAGGAGTTCGAAAGAATTCCTATCATTTAGCATTGTACATAACGACAGCTCAACAATAACCATACACAATAACACCAAATATGTCAACTAAGGAAACCCTTGATCAGAGGGAAAACCCTAGTGGGGATGGTACCTACCTAATATACAAGTTCCTTATAAGAGGGTGGACTTTATTAGGAGCCAATGAAATACATTCATTACATATCAGACTCTGTTAAGAGACTTTGAATCCTTGTGAGGAGATTCCAACCCTGTTAGGAGTTATAGAAGGCAGAAGGACCCACTGTCCAAATAGCTTTAGAGGCAAACTACTGAACTCGCTATCCAACTAGCCTTGTATTATCCCTTGCAAAATAATACCAAATACAATTGATCTCAGCATCTCATACTCTTGCTTTATCCTCTTATTATGCCTCTTCCACACCAAACACTTCTTAGATCTCAATACTAGATTTGCAAACTCGCATCACAATAATCCCTTAGATCGCTTACTCACATGTACTAATCTTCTTTACTTATCACATTCACATACATAATTTCTCATTACAACCAAGGAAACAAACCTTCCTTTATACCTAGTCTTAAAAATATTTTGTTGAGTTGGCCTTGAGGCTTTCCCAATCTACAATTACAATAGGACCTCATACACATTACCCTATATCTTTTTATAATTAAATAACATTGTCATCTCACAACCTTTATAAATATTCACACATTTAACCTTGGACTTCGTGCATTCACTGACATCATCATCAAGATGTCTTCTACCTTTGTCTAACTTTGCTCAACTAGATTTTGTCCTTATTAGGAGATAGACCCTGATTACCAGAAACCACTTCTCGAGAACTCTATCTATAGACTATCTTCTATAAATATCAAATAGCTGTCACCAGTCTTTGACTTTCTGCATGCACACTTAACCATGGAATCAGGGGACTCCATAGAGTATGTCACCAACTATGCTTGACTTCAACTTTTAATCCTCAAACCATATGGTCTCAATATATGTTTGTTATTCTTCCAATCTTCTCAGTATGTTGACATCAATGACACACACAATCATGAATGCAACATGTAACTTTTGTAGTAATCTCTCCAATGCTCCAACAATACTAGGATACCCCCCATTGGAATATCATCAACATTCATGCTAACAATTTTGCATTAGATTTTGATTAAGGAAAATAGGTTTTAATGGGGCCTTGAACCCTTACACAAAAAAATTTAGACATAAAAGGAATGCTTAAAGTAACAGTTTAACTAAAAGCAACCAACTGAAATAGCCCTCCACAAATAAAAGAAAGAAACTCGATAAAGCTAGTTGAGCAATTTTACATTAGTTATCACTACTATATGTTTGAAATTAACTATAACACCTTGTATCCAATGATCATCCTTGCAAGCTTCATCATCACTTTTAGGTTCAACTTGAGAAATCAAACACAACTCTTCATGTATGTTGTTTCTTGTCATAACTCCTCTATCTTTACTTTGAATAATCTATTTGTTAGATTGTGGTGACTGATCAGGAAAGTACTGTACATACTTCATAAATAGTGGGGTGGGCTGTGGCCGACATGTTATAACCCTAAAGCGGTTTAATACTTGTATAAAAGGGCTTAGGGTTGGGTATTTTTCATTATTGTTGGGTGATGCGACGCGCTCCCCTACCCACAGGTGGTTAATTATGTGGTGTTCCATGTTCACCAAATCAGAGATAGGAAGAACAGAACATTGACGCTATCTCAAGCTGATTATGTTGAGAAGGTGTTGCAACGTTTCTCTATGGAGAATGCTAAAGCTGTCAGCACACCTTTACCTAGTCATTTGAAATTGACTAAGGAAATGTGTCCCAAGACACAAGAAGAGGAGGATAAGATGTCCAAGGTACCCTATGCTTCAGTTGTCTGAAGCTTGATGTATGCTATGGTATGCACTAGGCCAGATATTGCACATGCAGTGGGAGTCGTTAGCAGGTATATGAGTCATCCAGGATTTGAGCATTGGAATGCTATCAAGTGGATTCTCAAATATTTGAGAGGAACATCCAATAAGTGTTTACACTTTGGGGGCTCTACTACTGATTTACAGGGCTATGTTGACTCAGATTTGGCTGGGGATATTGATACCAGGCAGAGTACTACAGGTTATGTCTTTACTGTTGGTGGGGCAGCTATGAGCTGGGTTTCTAGGTTACAGAAGATTAATGCTCTATCCACTACAGAGGCAGAGTATGTTGCTACTACAGAGGCAGCCAAGGAGATGATATGGCTTCAGTTCTTCTTGGAAGAATTGGGACATCCTCAGAAGGATAATTATTTGTTCACAGATAGTCGGAGTGCCATTCATCTTGCTAAGAATTCAGCTCTGCATTCTAAGACCAAACACATACAGTTGCGGTACCATTTCATTCAGTCAGTTTTGGAGGATGGACAGTTAAAGCTGGAGAAGATACATACCAATGACAATCCAGCAGATATGTTGACAAAGGTTGTAACAAGGGAGAAGTTGAACTCCTCTTCAGCTTCGGTTGGTCTTTTAGACTAAACATGAATAAAAGAATAGTAGAGTCCAGGGTGGTTTGATCCAATGGGAGCCCCATGTGGTAGTGGTATTGCTACAGGATCAGTCTCCAAGTGGGAGATTGTTGTTTAGTGTGGAGCCTGATCAGTCCCCAAGTGGGAGATTGTTAGATTGTGGTGACTGATGAGGAAAGTACTATACATACTTCATAAATAGTGGGGTGGGCCGTGGCCAACATGGTAGCCAACATATTATGGCCGACATGTTATAACCCTAAAGTGGTTCAATACTTGTATAAAAGGGCTTAGGGTTGGGTATTTTTCATTATTGCTGGGTGATGCAACGTGCTCCCCTGCCCATAGGTGGTTAATTATGTGGTGTTCCATGTTCACCAAAAGCCATGATTGTTAGTGAACATGGAACACCACATAATTAACCACTTGTGGGTAGGGAAGTGCATCGCATCACCCAACAATCTCCCCCTCGACACTCATACTAGGTGCTTACGCGGGTTAGGAAGGCACCGGGGAGATTTGAACCCATGACCAGGCCAAAACAGGCTTTGATACCAATTGTAGGGCTCATTTTCCATTAAGTCATGACTGTTAGTGAACATGGAACACCACATAATTAACCACCTATGGGCAGGGGAGCGCGTCGCATCATCCAACACTATTTAGCTGGGCAATGCTTTGTCAAATTCTTGTTTGGTGTTACCATTTCTACTCTTGCTTATGCTCTAGGTTCAGATCTTGGTTCCTGTCTTTATTCCAAAACTTGAATCTCATTTTGCAAAGCATTGTTAGTTTCATAAAACAATTCAAAATTTTCTTGATTAGTCTTAGGATTAGCTTCTTTATTAGAATTGTAATTAAGTATTCTTTCTTGAACTCCAACTTCTTGTCCACTTTAACATTTGTGCTCTCAACAATAGTCTTAGTCCTCTGATTAAAACATCTATAAGCTTTATTTTTCAATGAATAGCCAAGGAACATACCTTCATCACTTCTTGAATCAAACTTACCAATGCCATCATCTCTCTTAATCTAACATTTACTTCTAAAATTCCAAAATACTTCACTGATGGTGTATGTTTAAACCATAATTCATAAGGATCCTTGTTTGTACATTTTTTGATATGCATTCTATTCATTGTATACTTCTATATAAACTGCTTGTCTCCATAATGTCTTTAATACATCATTTTCAAACACCATAACTCTTGTTTCTTTTGTTACAAAATTATTTCTTCTCTCAGCTATACCATTCTACTCAGGTGTTTTAGGGGCTGAAAGTTGTCTCTTAATACCATTCACTTCAGAAAAAGTGTTAAACTCATTTGAAGTAAATTCTCCACCTCTATCAAAACTTAGACATTTAATTTTTAATCCATATTCATTCTCAACTCTATTTTTGAACAACTTAAACTTCTCAAATGCTTCAGACTTTTATTTAAGAACTGCTACCCACATCATCCTAGTAAAATCATCAACAAGAATCATGAAGTACCTTTCACCATAAAATACTCTTATCTCTATAGGACCACTCAAATATGTGTGAATAGTCTCCAACTTGGTTGTTGTAGTTAAATTCTTGCTAGGAAAATAACTTTTCTTTTGTTCATCCATAAAGCATTCCTTGCACACAATGTTATTAAGCTTCATAATTTTAGGAAAGCCTCTTACTGCAAATATAGCACCTTCTTTCACAATATTATCAAAGTTTATGTGACAAGACCTTTTATTCCATAATCAACTATTGTCAACCTTAGCAATCAGACATGTCATCTCATTAGGATTCAACATAAAAACATTACATCTAGATCTTGTACCAGTACCAATCATCTTACCACCCTTATCCTTGATAATACATATCTTCTCCATGAACTACAATTGATATCCCTTTTCAACTAGTTGTCCAACACTCAAAAGACTTTGTTTGAATCCATCAACAAAATAAACATCATTAGTGTTAGCCTTTCCATCAAGAGTATTGGATCTAATTCCCTTTATGTGACAAGTTGCATTGTTTCCAACTTTGAAAATCCCTCCATCATAGCTATTGAACTCAAAAAAATTATTCATATCACTAATCATGTGATGTGAACAACCACTACCTATGATTCAATTAACTTTCTTCTCAACTTGTGAAACGAAGGCTCTTTCTTCTCTAACATCTTTTTTAGGACTTTGTTCTTTTATAATAACAAATCCTAACTCATCATCAATTTTTCTCAAAACTCTTTCATCAATTTCATTATCATCATTTTCATAAAAACATTCTCTAGGCTTTCTAGATTTGAAATTATTTTTCAAATAAATCTTTCAAATACCATCTTGCCAATCATGCTCATCTCAAATTTTATCTTCACTTGATTAGCAAATGTGTCACTTGCTTCATCATCACATCCAAAGATTAAGCATCCACAAACCTCAGACTTTGCACCATCACTGATGTCATCATCAAGATGTCTTCTACCTCTTTCTAACTTTGCTCAAACAAATTTTATTCTTGTTAGTAGATATAACCTAATTACCATAAACCACTTCTTTGGGACTCTATCTATAAATTATCTTATGTAAATCTCAAATAACTGTCACAAGTCTTTGACTTTTTGCATGCGTACTTAACCACAAAATCAGGACACTCCATAGAGAATGTCCCCAACTGCACTTGACTTCAACTTTTAATCCTAGAATTGTGATATTTTTGGATGGTATAATCTTTGGATGTGATGATGAAGCAAGTGACAAATTTTCTAATGAAATGGAGAAGGAGTTTGAGATGAGTATGATTACTAAGATGAAGTATTTTCAAATACTTATTTTCAAATAAGTCTTTCAAATACCATCTCACCAATCATGTTCATCTCTAATTCCTTCTTCATTTTATTAGAAAATTTGTCGCTTGCTTCATCATCACATCCAAAGATTGTATCATCCACAAAATACTAGAATAACCAATAGCCCATTCTCATTTTATTTTAGATACAAGTTACTATCTTTAGTACCTTTAGAAAATATTAATTTTTCCAAATACTTGTCCAACCTCACATACCAGGTTATAGGTTCTTGCTTTAATCTATACAATGATCTCCTCAACTTACATACCAAATCTCATTTTTTCTCAAAGGAAACCCTTCCGGTTTCTCAGTGTAGACTTCTTCTTCAAGTTCTCCATCCAAAAATGTTGACTTCACATCCATCTGATACACTATGGATTTCTTATTAGATGCATAAGCCAAGAATATTCTTACTACTTTAATTCTAGCAACATGTGCAAATGTCTCTTCATAGTCTATACCTTCTTGTTGTGAATATCCTTTGCATACCGGTCTTGCTTTGTTTCTCACAACTTCACCTTGTTCAGTCATCTTATTTCTAAAAACCTGCTTAGTTCCTATAACATTTTTGTCCTTGGGTATAGGAACCAATTCCCATGTCTCATTCTTCACAATATGATCTAGTTCCTCGTCCATTGCTTGAATCCAATAATCATCCTTGCAAGCATCATCAACACTTTTAGGTTCAACTTGAGAAATCAAACACAACCATGTTTCTTTTCATAACTTCTTTGTCTTTACTTCCAATAATATATCCAATAAGGAGATTCTTTGTCAAATTCTTATTTAGTGTTACTATTTCCACTCTTGCTTCTACTCTAGATTGAGATCTTGGTTCCTCTCTATGCTCCACAACTTGAACATCATTTTGCAAAATATTTAATTTCATAAAATAATTCAAAATTTTCTTGATTAGTCTTAGGATTAGCTTCTTCATCAGAATTGTAATCAAGGATTCTTTCTTGAACTCCAAACTTCTCATTCACTTTAACATTTGCACTCTAAACAATAGTCTTAGTCCTTTGATTAAAACATCTATAAGCTTTTCTTTTTGATAAATAACCAAAGAACATACCTTCATCGCTTCTTGAATCAAACTTACCAATGGCATCATCTCTCTTAATTTAACATTTACTTCCAAAAATTCTAAATACTTCACTGATGGTGTATGTCCAAACCATATTTCATAAGGAGTCTTGTTTGTACCTTTTATGATCTACATTGTGTTCATTATATATACTATTGTAGTTATTTCTTCTCTCCATAATGTCTTTGATACATCATTTTCAAATATCATAGTTCTTGTTGCTTTTGTTATAGACTTCTTTCTTCTCTCAGCTATACTATTTTGCTCAGGTGTTTTAGTGTCTAAATATTGTCTCTTAATACATTCACTTCACAAAAAGTGTTAAACTCAGTCAAAGTAAATTCTCCACTTTTATTAGATCTTGAACATTTAATCTTTAATCTAGATTCATTATCAACTCTATTTTTGAACAACTTAAACTTCTCAAATTCTTTAGAATTTTATTTAAGAAATGCTACCCACACCATCCTATTAAAACCATCAACAATAATCATGAAATACCTTTCACCATAGAATCCTCTTGTCTTTGTACCTGACCACTCAAATTTGTGGGAACAATCTCCAACTTTGTTGTTGTAGTGAACTTCTTGCTAGGAAAAGAACTTTTCTTCTGTTTAGCCATAACACATTCCTTGCACACAACATTAGTAGACTTCACAAATTTAGGAAAGTATCTTACTGCAAATGTAGTACTTTCTCTCACAGCATTATCAAGGTTTGACAAAGCATTCTATGCCATAACCAACTATTGTCAACCTTAGCAACCAAACATGTCATCTCAGTAGGATTCAATAGAAAAACATTAGCTCTGGATCTTGTACTAGTACCATTCAACTTACCACTCTAGGTAAATCTCAAAACTATTTCAAACTTAATAATGTTGCTTCTAGTCTTCCAAGAAGAGTTTCTCTAGAGAATTTCTTTGTACCAGCTATTACTTGTTGAATCATCTGTGTTGTATGCTTGAATGGTGGTGTCAAATTTTTCAAGATTTTCCATATAATCTCATCTTCTTCTTTTCTTTCGTCACAAGTCTTGATTCTTGCAAAAAAAACTAATATTCTACCAATATAACTTCTTAGAGATTCATCTTCTATAATTTTAGCTTCTTGAAATAGACATATCCAATTCTATAGTCTAATCCTTTTAGCATGTTTATCACCTTCAAAAGTAGATTCCAAAGCTTTCCAAATTTTACAAGATAACCTCAAAGATTTTATGTGACTTTACTCATTTTCAAGAAGAGCTGACAAAAGTGCTTCTATGGCAAGCATATTACACATGAACAAATATCTTTCAGCTTTACTACATACTTCAAGCTTGTTTTCTTCAACTATTGTCTTCTCATCCTTTCTGATCAGCCACTATCCTCGATCTATGCATAATAGATGTGTCTTCATCTTATCTTTCTAGTTTTCATAGTTAACTCCATCAAACTTAGGACTTTCTTTTCTGAAATAACTTTCCATTGATCTCCTTAAGATGCTAAGCTTTTCTTTCAAGGACCCGACACTTTGATACCAATTATTAGAAAGTAAAATTCACCAAGATAACTGAGAGGGGGGTGGGGTAAATCATTTATCTGATCAAAAAAACTTTTAATAACCTTATTAATTCTCAAACATGTGATCAACATAAACAACAACCACAAGAAGATAACCAACACTAGATATGTTAGCTAGAGAAACCCTTGATCAAAAGGAAAACCCCAGTGGGGATGGTAACCACAAAATGATGTACTAATATATAAATTTCCTATAAGAGGATGGAATCCATTAGGAGCCAATGAAATACATTTAATACATATCATTCCATGTTAGGAGAATTTGAATCCTCATGAGGATATTCCAACCCTATTAGGAGTTGTAGAAGGAAGAAGCATCCATTGTCCAAACAACTTCAGGGGTAGACCACCAAACTCACTATCCAACTAACCTTGTATTATCCCATGTAGAATAATAATAATAAGTACAACTGATCTCAACAACTTGTACTCTTGCTCTATCCTCTTACCATGCCTCTTCTGCACTAAATACTTCTCAAATCTCAATACCAAATCCACAAACTCACATCATAATGATTCATTAGCTCGCTTACTTGCATGTACTAATCTTCTTCACTTATCGCATTCACATACACAATTTCTCATTACAAGCAAGGAAACAAACCTTCCTTTATACCTAGTCTTCAAAATAATTTATTGATTCAACCTTGAGGATTTCCTAATTTACCATTACAATAGGACCTCATACATGCTACATTATGTCTTTCCATAATTATATAACATTGTCAGCTCACAATCTTTACAAATATTTACACGTACAACCTCAGACTTTGTGCACTCACTAATTTCATCATCATGATGTCTTCTACCCATGTATTAATTCGCTCAACCAAATTCTATCCCTGTTAGGAGATATAACCTGATTACCAAAAACCACTTCTCAAGAACTCTATATGTAAATTGTCTTCTATAAATCCTAAATAACTGTCAGCAATCTTTGACTTTTTGCTTAGGCACTTAACCATAAAAACATGATACTTCATAGAGCATGTCCCCAACTACACTTCACTTCAACTTTTAATCCTGGAATTTTGATATCTGTGGATGATATAATCTTTGGATGTGATGATGAAGCAAGTGAAAATTTTGTTAATTAAGTGAAGAAGCAATTTGAGATGAGCATGATTAGTGAGATGAGGTATTTTCAAATAAGTCTTTCAAATACCATCTCACCAATCATGCTCATCTTAAATTCCTTAATCATTTCATTAGCAAATTTGTCCCTTACTTCATCATCACATCCAAAGATTATATCATCCACAAATATCACAATAATCAATAACTCATTCTCAATTTATTTTAGATACAAGTTACTATCTGCAATAACTTTAACAAATCCCAATTTTTCCAAATACTTGTCCAACCTTGCATACTAGGTTATAGGTGTTTTCTTTAATCTGTACGATGCTTTCTTCAACTTACATACCATATCTCTTTCTTCTATCAAAGAAAACCCTTCAAGCTGCTCAATGTAGACTTTTTCTTCAAGTTCTCCATTCAAAAATGTTGACTTCACATCCATCTGATACACTTTGAATATCTTATTAGCTACAAACCTAAGAATGTTCTTACTAGTTCAATTCTAGCAATAGGTGCAAATGTCTCTTCATAGTCTATAACTTTTTGCTATGAATATCCTTTGTGTGTGCTAGAAGAAGTGACCTGTTGGGAGCATGAATAAACAAGCAAACATTAGTTCAAATCAAAACATGCAACAAGTACTCATCAAAATGAAAGAAACCTTAGCTAATGCTTGCTTGAGTTTTGAAACTCAAAGCAGCCAACAAATCAAGCCCTCAAGCCACCTCTATAGCTCAACAAAGGCACCCATGAGAGGCCTTGTTGGTGTGTTAAGATGTGGGGTATGTTTAGTGTGCTCTCTCAAACACAACAATGTAGTGAATCTCTTGAATGTGAATGTGAAAATGTGAGTGATGATGAAATATGAACCTAAGCTACATGAGATGAAGAACACCTCAAGAAATGGCTATGGCTAAAGCCATACTTAAAGCCATTCAAAGATGAAAATGAAATGCAACCAAGAAAACTAACTAAGTATGCAAGCTACACTAACATGTAAATGCAAAAGAAATGTGAATGCATCAGTAAATTAGAAGAATGATGCAAATCAAAAGCTAAACCAGCTACCAAATGGTTAGTATGCATCTAGAAATTATTATGAAAACTACCATGAAAGCTACTATGAAAGCTCAAACTAGCATGCAAGCTAAACTAAAAACTCAAATCTCAAACCAACATGATAATAATGCAATAATGAGAGATGCAAAAGCTTGAGACAAGGCCTCTATTTATAGGCTTGTGAGAGGGCTTGGTGAGGTGGAATCCATGTAGGTGCCACATAAGGTGACATGTAAGCCATGCAAGTGATCAAAAATTCAAAGTTTTCTCACACATGTGTGATCAAACTTGAGAAGAAGAGTGGAAGACAAGAGTGCAAAGGGAAGTGTGTAGACATGCCTTCTCACACATGTGTGAGCACACACTTAGGCTAATGAGGGGGAATAGAAAAGTGATTGGGATGATTAAGTGAGACTAAATGAGGAAGTAGGCTTAAGAGGATGAAAATGATGGGTGTAGGCTAGGTTTTAGGTTGGGCTTAAGATTAAATTAAATAGGATTTAATTTAATCATAGGTTTAGAAGAACTAATGGGATATGGGGATTTAATTAAATAAAATTTATTTAAAAAGGGGAAACATTTAGGATCATGTATTAAATTAATTTAACACATTAGGGCTAGGAGTATTTAAATTAAATTTAAATACTTAGGAGAATGAACTTATTTAATTAATTAATTTAATTTAATAAGTAGAAGAATGTGACCAATATAATTAATTCCAATGTCACGGGCAATATTAATAAATTAATATAGTCTTTAGGGACGATTTTAAGCATCTACACTTTGCATACCAATCTTGCTTTTTTTCTCTCATCTTCACCTTGTTCATTTATCTTATTTCTAAAAATCCACTTAGTTCCTTTAACATTTATGACCTTAGGTCTAGGAACCAATTCCCATGTATCATTCTTAACAAATTGGTCTAGTTCTTCCGTCATTGCTTGAATCCAATGATCATCCTTGAAATTTTCATCAACACTTTTAGATTCAACTTGAGAAATCAAATAAAACTCTTCATGTACCCTATTTCTTGTCATAACTCTTCTGTCTTTACTTTGAATAATCTATTCAACATGTAATTATTAATTATAACCTTAAAGTGGTAAAAATACTTGTATAAAAGGGCTTAGGGTTAGGGATTGTTATATTGTTGTGATGCAAAAATTGGTTCTTGCAGTGGTATTGAGCTATAAGGGATTACAAACTATAATCAGGTTGTAATCACTGGAACGTAATAATATCAGACTTGTTTGGTGGATGTAGCCCAAGGATTGGTTGAACCATGTTAAATCTTGGTGTCCTGTGTTCTTTTTTGTGTGATCTATTATTTTCTAATATTGTTTATATTTGCATGTAATTGTTATTTTTGTTCATGGTTTAATCCTAATAAGTAGTATCATAGTGGGGTTGTTTTTTTTTTTCCAATTATCCTCTGTAGGAAAGTCTCATGATTGAGTGGGAGTGATGGTAGATGAGGGTAAGCTGAGAGTTGATAGGTTTAATGGGCATAACTTTTAGTTATGGAAGATACAAATGGAAGATTAGCTTTATCAGAAGGATTTATGGAAGCTGTTGGAAGGCAAAACCAAGAATCAGGGATCTATGTCAAATGACGACTAGGATCTTTTGGATAGAAATGCACTTGGAAGCATTCGATTATGCCTGGCACCATCAGTGGCATTTAACATTACAAAAGTGAAGATGACAGAAGAGTTGATGCAAACCCTAGTGAAATTGTATGAAAAGCCCTCTGCTTCAAACAAGGTATTTCTCATGAAGCATTTATTTAATATGAAAATGACAGAAGGTGGATTTGTTACAGATTATTTAAATGAGTTTAATACTATTACTAGTCAGTTATCTTCTGTGGGTATCAATTTTGATGAAGAAATTAAGGGTCTCTTGATTTTGTGTTCTTTGCCTGAAAGCTGGAATGGCTTGGTAATGGTTGTGAGTAATTTTGTTCCTAGATCTAGTACTCTAAAATATGATGATATGATCGGTGTTATTTTGAGTGAAGAAACTTGTAGGAAAACCTCTGGTGGATCTACATTAAGAAGTGCTTTGAATGCACAAAGTAGAGGAAAAATGACTAAGAGAGGAAGTAATTCTAGAAATTGTGGAAAATCAAGAGGAAAGCCAAAGGGGAGGAGGTCTCAATTGAGAGGATTGAATGACTGCTGGTACTATGGGAAACCAAGGCATAAAAAGAAAGATTGTTGGACTCAAAAGAAAAATGAAGGAGATAAACTAGATGGAGATAAGGAGGTAAATGTAGTAAGCAACAAATCTGAAGAGGATGCTTTGCTTCTATCTTTAGAAAGTGTTGACAATTCATGGGTTTTAGATTCTAGTGCTTCATTTCATGCTACACCTCATAGAGCTTATTTCATTGATTATGTCCAAGAGAATTTTGGACTTGTTTATTTGGGGGATAATGAACCCTATCAGATTGTTGGAAAGGGAAAAGTTAAAATTAAGTTACATAATGGGAATCATTGGCTACTACATGAGGTTAGACATGTTCCAAGGCTAAGTAGGAATTTAATTTTAGCAAGGCAACTTAGTGATGAGGTTTGTGTAGTTACTTTTAATAATAAAATTTGGAAGGTTTCCAAAAGTTCTCTTGTAGTAGCAAAAGGTGTGAAAGTAGGCACCTTGTATCTTTTTATAGATCATATTGTTCCTTCTATTTCAATTGTTTTAGAGAAAATGAATGTTTAGAAACAGTTTTTGGAGTTGAGTAGGGAGAACAAATAGCTGTTATAAATTCTGATACAATGTTGTGGCACAATAGACTTGGGCACATGAGTGAGAAAGGTATGAAAGTACTTCATTCAAAGAAAGTTTTACTAGGTCTAAAATGTGTTAATATGGATTTATGTGAAATTTGTGTGTATGGAAAACAAAAGAGAGTGAATTTTGTGTAGACTAGGAAGAAAAATAAAAAGGAGATATTAGAGCTTGTGCATATTGATGAATGAGGACTAGCTCGAGTATCTTCCCTTGCTGGCTCTCATTATTATGTTACATTCATTGATGATACAACTAGAAAAGTATGGGTATATTTCCTTAGATAGAAATCTAATATATTTTAAACTTTTAAGAAATGGAAATGCTTGGTTGAAAATGAGACTGGTAAGAAATTAAAATATCTCAAATCTGATAATGGTGGTGAGTATTGTAGTCATGAAGTTGAAGATTATTTCTCCTCTAATAGTATTCGTAGATAGAAAACTATACCAAGGACTCTACAGGAAAATGGAGTGGCTGAATGCATGAACAAGACTATAATGGAGTGTGCAAGGAGCATGAGGTTGCATGTTAGGTTGCCCTTACACATGTGGGCAAAGGCTATCAATATTGTTGTATATTTGATTAATAGAAGTCCCTCTACTCCTTTGAGTTGTGGTATTCTAGAGGAAGCATGGACTGGTAAGAAGGTGAATTATTCTTTTCTCAAAACCTTTGGTTGTGAAGCATTTTCTCACATAGATTTTGAAAATAGAACCAAGCTAGAAGCCAAGTCAAAGAAATGTGTATTTGTTGGATATGCATTAATGAATTTGGTTATAGGCTTTGGGATTTTGAAAACCATAAAATTGTAAGAAGCAAGGATGTCATATTCAATGAGAAAGTGTTGTACAAAGATTTGTTGCAGCAACATGAGAAGAAAGAAGATGATTATGTAGTGTTGGATGATACTCCAAAAGATGATGTTCCAACCATTCCTCATGATGTACAACAACCACAACAACAAATACCACACACACCAATGAATGTTAGATGGTCAATGAGGCAAATTTGACCTCTAGAAAGATTTTCTCTCTCTTTGTATTCTATTTTATTAATAGATTTTGGTGAACCTAAATGTTATGATGTAGCTATGCAAGTGGATACTAAAATTCAGTGGCAGTTTGCAATGAAAGATGAAATGGACTCTTTGTTGAAAAATCAGACATGGGATTTATGCAAGTTGTTTGTAGGTAAAAGGGCTTTACAAAATAAGTGGCTTTATAGGTTAAAATAAGAGGATGGAGGTAAGAAAAGATTTAAATCTAGGTTAGTTGCAAAAGGATTTTCATAGAAAAAGGGCATTGATTTTGATGAGATATTTTCTCCTGTCATTAAGATGACTTCTATCTATACTATTTTAAGTGTTATGGCTACTAAAGATTTTCATTTAGAGTAGCTTGATGTTAAAACAACCTTCCTTCATGGTGATTTAGATGAAAAAATGTATATGGCTCAGCCACAGGGATTTGAGGTCAAAGGTAAGGAGAACTTAGTGTGCAAATTGAAGAAAAATTTATATGGCTTGAAGCAAGCACCTCGACAATGGTATCTAAAATTTGACTGTTTTATGCATGAGTATGAATATAGTAGGTGTCATCTAGATCATTGTATTTACTTTAAGAGGTTGGGTGATGATAGATACATTATTTTATGTTTATGTGTTGATGATATGCTTGTAGCTGGGACTGACATGGCTCAAATTAAGGAGCTAAAATGCCAATTAGCACATGCATTTTCTATTAAGGATTTGGGGGCAGCAAAACAAATCCTTGTTATGAAGATTTGTAGAGATAGGAAGAATGAGAGATTGATGCTATCTCAAGATGATTATGTTGAGAAGGTGTTGCAAAGTTTCTCTATGGAGAATGCTAAAGTTGTTAGCACACTTTTACCTGGTCATTTGAAGTTGACTAAGGAGATGTGTCCCAAGACACAAGAAGAGGAGGAGAAGATGTTAAAGGTACCTTGTGCTTTAGCTATAGGAAGCTTGATGTATGTTATGGTATGTACAAGGGCAGGTATTGCACATGTAGTGGGAGTCATTAGTAGGTATATGAGTCATCCATGAATTGAGCATTGGAATGCAGTCAAATGGATTCTCAAATATTTGAGAGGAACATCTAATAAGTGTTTACACTTTGGGGGCTCTACTATTGATTTACAAGGCTATGTTGACTCATATTTGGTAGGGGATATTGATACCAGGTAGAGTACTACAAGTTATATCTTTATTGTTGGTGGGGTAGCCATGAGCTAGGTTTCTCAGTTATAGAAGGCTAATGCTTTATCCACTATAGAGGCAGAGTATGTTGCTACTATAGAGGTAGCTAAGAAGATGATATGGCTTTAGTTCTTCTTGGAAGAATTGGGACACCCTCATAAGGATAATTATTTGTTTATAGATAGCTAGAGTACCATTCATCTTGCGAAGAATCCTGCTCTGCATTCAAAGACCAAACACACACAGTTGTAGTACCATTTCATTTGGTCGATTTTGAATGATGGACAATTAAAGTTGGACAAGATACATACTTTTGACAATCTAACAAATATGTTTACAAAGGTAGTGACAAGGGAGATGTTGAATTCCTCTTCAACTTTAGTTGGTCTTCTAGACTAAACAAGAATAAAAGAACAACAAAGTCCAGGGTGGTTTGATCTAGTGGGAGCCTCATGTGGTAGCGGTATTGCTATAGGATCAATCTCCAAGTGGGAGATTGTTGTCTAGTGTGGAGTCTGATTAGTCCCCAAGTGGGTGATTTTTAGTTTTTGGTGATTGATCATGAAAGTACTATACATACTTCATAAATTATGGGCCCTATTTTATCAGGATTTTGGGCCAACATGTAATTATTAATTATAACCCTAAAGTGGTAAAAATACTTGTATAAAAGGGCTTAGAGTTAGGGATTGTTATATTGTTGTGATGCAAAAATTGGTTCTTGCGGCTTTATTGAGCTGTAAGGGATTATGAATTATAATCAGGTTATAATCACTGGATCATAATAATATTGGACCTGTTGTTTGGTGGATGTAGCCCAAGGATGGGTGAACCATGTTAAATCTTGGTGTCTTGTGTTCTTTTCTGTGTGATCTATTATTTTCTGATATTGTTTATATCTGCATGTAATTGTTATTTATGTTTGTGTTTTAATCCTAATAGCAACAATACTTGCATATCTCATTGTAAATTTTCTATGACATTATCAGGTATATCCTAGGAATGCCTTAACATTTGGAGCATTTCTAAGAGGAAGAAAGCGAAGGATTAGATAAACTTTCATAGGATCCATCATTCATTCCTCCTTACATATTATATGGCCTAATAAAGTCCCAATATGAACGATAAGCATAAAGTTTTGTATAAAGCATAATTCTACTAAATATTGCATTTTAATTCCCAAATTCTATGAATGTGTACATATATGACCCACATTATGTAGCAAAACTAGTCTCCAGTTGGTCTTTCTTCCTTATTTTAACTTGATGACAAGATATAGAGCTATCATTCAAATGATTGTATCTCCCTTCGTGCTACCAATTCTAGCAATAATAGATTTTGACCCATTTTTCAATGAAAGTTGGTCAAAATTTTGACCCAACTGGATCAAATTAGTGACTGAGTGGTGCATCACAATTTTTGTCATCAAAATTTCAATGAATCCTCTAATTGGTCAAAATTTTGACCAAATACTTGGTTGAAGTAGGCTACATTTGGTATGAGCATTATTGGTGGCCATTGGTTAAAATTTTGACCAAACTACATCAAATTGGCCACCAAAGTGTGGTTGAAAGTTCAACCATTTCTAGTCTATCAACAACTAGGAAGCCATACTCATGACTAAATAATTGGTCAAAATTTTGACCAATATTAGTCGAAATGGACCCCAAGTTGTGGTTGAAATTTTGACCAATTCTGGTCTTTCAACTATTAGGAAGTCATACTCACAACCAAAGAATTGGTCAAAATTTTGACCAATATTAGTTGAAATAGACACCAAGCTATGGTCAAAAGTTCGACCAATTCTAGTCTCTCACCGACTAGGATGTACCATACTCACAACCAATGAATTGGTCAAAATTTTGACCAATACTTGGTGGAAATGTCAACCAAGATTGGTCAAAATTTCAACCAATCTATTTTTTTTTTTAAACAAATATAACAATAATCCAACGTTATCTAAAAAAAGCCTTATATTGCATTGGATTATTTTTCAACTAGTTTTACAGATAATTTTGCAATTTTTTATAGAAAAACCAATGTGATTTATGAAAATAATCAGTGCTAGGTATTTCAGTGATTAAATCATTTCTAGGGGCAACTAAAGATACATCATGGTTTTTGTGATTTTTGTGTGATATTTTCAACTATGGTTAAATGAGTCTACTTGAACAAATATATAAAGTAGTTATGAAGAATAATTCATCCAATTTCAATCTTTTAACACCTTTTATGATACCAAACATAATGGGAGACTAGAAAGGATTTTGAATGTAGTAGAAGTTTGAATTATATAGGCAGGGATAGCAAAGAGTAAATAACATGTGAAGCAAGTGAATTGAATAATGCACACATTTTTTCATTTTAAATAATGAATGAAGTATATCGAGATGTGATTTTCTTTAAAAGGGCTCAAAGGTAGATTGAAGGTTATCATCAACATTACTTTTGTTTAACATAACCTTTCAATATGTTGTTCTTGATTTTTTCTTGGTAAGAATTAAGTATAAACCTACACAAAAATCCATTTGTATCATGGCTGATGTCTCTTAGGCCCTTTTTTTATGTCTTTGAATGCCCTTGCATTATCCTCGTAGTTACTAGCGTATAGTTCAAGTTTTGAATCTCAACATGCAAATAGTTTGTCTTAGTTTTGATATGTATTCAAGGTCCTTGACATCAATTACAAGTCATAAACATGAATTAACAAAATGCAATTGGGTTTCACAAACTTGATTGCAAGTTTTCTCATCCCTAAGTGTTTGGTAGGCCTTAGGACCCAGTCGATAAGTCATCCTTCTATGTTGATAGGCACATATTCTAATCAAGTCTCTAGGACTTGAAAGCAAGCTCTTTAAGCATCTTCATATGTGATTGGGTTAAGGCTTACATCCCTACAATCTAGTCTTGAAGACTTAATTGCATATCAGCCTCTTAACACAATCATATTTAAATATTTGAGACTTGACTACATATCAACATGTATTGTTTACAACTTATAATGTAGCTCTAGGACCCAATTACATATTGTATCTCTTATGCACTTGCAATCAAATATCTAGGGTATGATTGCATATCTTCTTTCTAGACACTTGTGGGAAAGTCTTGAAGACTTGACTACATATTATCTACAATGCATTCTTGTAATTGAGTTAGTAAGACCCAATTACATACTAACATTGCATATCCACTTGCAATTGGGTCTTTGAGACCCAATTGCATGCCAAGGCTTTACACTTGCAATTAAGGTCTTGAGACCCAAATCATAACTTGGTCTGCCTTTAACTAATTTTTATCCATTTTGCTTTATTTTGCAAGGTTTTTACCATCTCATGGTTTTTGTCAAGTTGTTATCCAACTTTCAAAATCATTACATCCATAATTGAAACTCCTTTCCAAGTCCTCTTATTTATGTATTCACACTTCAAGTCTCTAAGCATGGGTCATCATGAAGCAACATGAAACCTTCTAGACATTGGATAATGTTACTAAAATGATGTCTTTGGAAACTTAGTTTAGTGTTAGTCGTGCATTATGTAATTCAGCTTTGACATGTTACATGTAAAGTTGTAAGATGGATTGCATGTGATCACATAACAAGCCAAAATAGTTTAGGATTGTAAAGTTTGATAAGTCAAAGATTTGTTAGAACTTTTTCACCTTTTTCTCATAGCCCCTCACCTATATGTATGTCATAGCTTATTGTAAAAAGGGATCTTTTGGAAATACAACAAAACTCTACCAATTTGGGGAGCAATCTAAAACTTTGATTTTAGATGTAAAGTAGATTGCAATTAAAAAAAAGAGGCAAGTTACATTTAATTAATGTCAAAAAAAGTAGTTATATGACAACATTATACAGTTTTTTTTTTAGTATTTTAGTATTACTTGTTGATCTCAGATTGGTTTTGACAAGTGAGTGTCAACACACTTAAGCCATTTACTTAGTTCATGTCGAACTAGTAATACATGTTGAGCACAACATGTAAATATTAGACTATGTCGAGTTGCAATAAGTGTCGAATCACTCAAGTGTCGAGTAGATAGACCATGTCGAGTGATTCAGGAGACGAGTAAACATTGGATGCCAAGTAATGCAGGTGTCGAGTCACAACATAAATAACAGAGCATGCCAAGCATCAGAGACTTCATATGCTGAGTAACACAAATTTGACATTTTTTTTGTAATGGCACAAGCAACTATGTAAACTATTTTAGAGCCAACTTAAGATTATATTTTGATATTATGGAGATAAGGATGAATCTATATTTGGATTCCCTATGCAATTACATGCAACCAATCAGAAAAAGAGAAGGTTTAAGTGGCAAAATGAATGAATCTCAATCGTAGATTCACACCTAACCCTAAGCCACCTAAGTCTTCTTAAGGAGGATGAAGCCCTAAACTCTTTATGGTAGAGGAGAGTGAATGTGGAAGGAATGGAAGGAGCGAACAAGATAGTTTTCATGTAGAGCATTCAAGGTGACTTAGAAGTTATGATGAAAGAGTGAATTGTAGAATTAGTTAGAGAAGAATAGAGGATAGAGCAAAGGATACAACATTGACACATCTAATTGTGAAGGATCAATAAGATATTGTGTAGAAGTGATTTGTTATCAGGCAAACAAGTGCTAATCACAAGATCTATGCTGAGACATTTTAACCAATGATATCAATTAAATCTCTTAACAGAATAGTCCTAATAGGCTATATGAAATCCCTTAATAGGGTGCTTACTTAGTTGTAAGTTGAAGTCCTCTAACAAGGCACACTTCTAATAGGGTGTTGAACTCCTCTAACAAGGTGAGACCTAATAGTCTTTGTAAGCCTTTAATAGGGCAGACCTTTCATAGCGTAGATCATGTTTCATGGTCAAAACATTGTAACCTTCATTGATACACTTTATTACTGCAGTAGTGAAGATTGGTGGGTGTCATCCCCACCCCAATTTTACTTTCTCACTTGGAGGGTTTCTCGGTGATCATATCTAGTGTTATGTGTGTGAATTCTTGAATGGTTATTTGATTTAGATGCATATTCTCTACATGTTATTTTAATTTACTTATTGAATGCATGTGATGAATGTATGGTGAAAGTTTTATGGGTCCAATTTTAAACTACTGATTCACCCCACCACCCCCCCCCCCCCCCCCCAGCAAAAGTTCACTCTTTCCACTTGTAATTCCAACAAATGGTATCAGAGCTTTGTGCTCTAAAAGAGAAGCTTTGCAGCTTTGAGGAAAGATCTTGAAATGGAAGTCTACAAGTTGGGAAAGACTATTGAAAACCAAGAGATTGAAATATATCTCATACTACATCAACTAAATGAGGCAAGAGAAGAACTAAGAAATCCTTAAAGAGAAGGAAAGAGATTGTAATTGTAGAGAATGGCACACTATACAAAGAGATAGACACTACCGAGCTATTTACAAATGGCGATTCTAATGAATTTGATGTAATAGTTTCAAACCTAATGGAAAGGAATAGAGTCCAAGCTAAGAAAATTGTAAATCTCAAGATAGAACAAGAATCACAAGCTATACTACTATGTGAGGTGAATGAACAAAAGAAGAAAGCTATGGGAGACAAAGCCGTGATTGGAGAAGACAAAAGAATTTTGGCCAACGGATTGGAAGAGAAGTCAACAGAGTTAACCAAGATTTCCAACATGCAATTGGATACCCTAAGTCAAATGATGAATGCCAACTATGAATTGAATGTCAAGGACATTGAGATAACTACATTGAAGTTGCCAAATGACCTAAAGAGAGAACAGGAATTTGCTAAAAGTTTCAACAAGACAAATGAAGCCATCAAATACTTTGAGCAACTATTGTGATCCCACAGATCCAACAATGATACATCAGGATTGGGCTACACAAGCACTGAAGAAGGAGAATCATCTAGAGTTGCAAAAGAAACGAACATCAAAGGTAAGAACTCCAAACCTACTTGTCATAATTGTGGTAAGAAAGGACATACCACTGATGTGTGCAAGAGAAAAACTGCAAATTAGAATGTCAAGCCTAAGAACATGACTCATTATCACAAGTGAAACAAGCAAGGTTATTAGGCACATGAATGCAGAACCAAGACCATGTATAGACAAAGATTTGAAGGATACCACTACAATTGTCAGAAGTATGGACATAGATCTTTTGAATGTAGATCCAAATCCATGTGGTCATCAAACAAGCCAACAAAGGTAAGAAATAATGGAAACTCTTACAATTGGGATTATAATACAAGATCTAGCTATCATTATTGTCAAGAATATGGACATATACCTAAAAATTGTATTAGGACACACTTCAGTGGCAATTACAAAAGATGGTTAAGTCAAACTACATGTTTTAGTTGTTTGAAGACTCGTCACATCAGTTAATATTGGTCAACTAGGTCAAAGGCACCAAGTTGTGAATTTGATAAAGGTAAAGGCAAGGGAGATATTGAACACATCGAAGGTCAGATGAACAAGACACGAAAAAAGAAAGATGTTTGCAACACATCAAATGGAGAAGGATCACTTCACCCAATGGGTCAAATGACCACACCTCATCAAACTAGGAAAACAAGAGGTATGTAGGACTAATATTTAAAGGTTATATCATACATTAGTTCCAAAAGGTGATAGTACTAAAAAGAATACATTAGCATGAATAAAGATGCAAGATGTTCGAAATTCAAGACAAATCTTTAAGTTTATCATGTTGTTTTCGAGTATGAAAAATTTCCTATATGTGCCAAGTGGAATGTTAGTTGATGCCAAGTTGTCAGACAAGGTAGTTGATGTCGAGCTCGTAGTAGCTATCGAGTGATGGAAATGTCAATGGAGGCTACTGAATGAACCTAAAATTGGTTATTGCCGAGCTTACAGCTGTGTAAGCACTTAGTATTGAATGAAAGGTTTTCAAAGGGTATATGATCGATTTGAGCTCATTTTTCATCATTTCAAAATTGAGAAAGAGTGAGAAGAGCTAGAAGCAACCTAAAATTTGTCAGAAGCAATTACATAAGATTTGTGTAGAGATTCATCACTAGTTCGTCAAATTTTCTAAGGTATTTATCAAAAGCTGAGCTATGCAGTTTAAATTTTCATAAACCCTAGCTTGCTACAATGGCATCATGTTAGAAAAATGTTGAAGGGAAAGAAGTTTTAAATGTTTGACTAGTCAGTAATGAAGTTAAGCAGCCAGTATTTAAAGCCATTTTTGATCTCGCCAAATGTGATAATGGTGAAAGATGTGAGGAAATGCTACAATTGCAAGATATGAAGCATTGGTGACATGGAAACAAGAGGTGCATATAACAGATTGTGTGAAAATGATGTTTTGAAGGAAGAATACAAAATTGTTCAGAAAAAGGGTATAACATGAGCCCTAGATTTTTTGAATGTATTTAAGACTGAGTGGATACGAATTGTGTTGAGCTAAATTCATGATGGTTCCTTATGGCTAGAAGGAGGACCAATCAAAATAACAAAGATAATAATTCATAGGGTTACTGGTTATCCAACCCTAGATCGGCCCAAGACACTCATAAGTGATTCCAAAGAAATAATTGAGAAGAATACTAGAGTAGTCTAGAATAAGAGAGGTATGACTATAGATACAATCATAGATCCTCTTATCAATTTTTCTATAAGGGTATTCTCACATAAATTCTATCAATCTAGTAGATTAAATAATGTACCCTGCGTAGTTGTGGAGGTTAGTTATAAAATTGTTAAGAAAGATCATACATATGATCTAGCAGAACTTCAACTATAACAACTTATGGAGAATCTTAGAGCAATAAGGAAAATCGAGAGTGCACAATGCAAGCTTGGTTCTATACTAGTTTGTATATTCTTTTATGTACAAAACACATTCCCCTCATTTGGAATAATAAGATGGAAGGCTAATAGATCAATTATAGTACAGATAGGTGAATACATTGAGCAACTAGGAGAAAACTTTGAATCCATAATGACTAGTTACTTTGAAGATTTTAAGAAGTCAATGAAGCAGTGACTCAGGATTCCAGTTTCCTTAGTTGAGAAATACTATAATGATGTATGTTTTCTTGTTGATGCTAACTACACATTTGTGCAAGTTACCATACCAAGGGTAAGATGGTTGAGACCCTTAGGTTATGAGGTAAATGTAGATGAAGCCTCAGCAACCATAACAACCCTGCTTGCAAAATAAGTAGATAAGACTGCTAAAGTTTTTGAAAATTATGAGATGGTGAAATCAAAGATTGCCATGGAAATGAAGACTACCTCCACAATCAAGAAAAAGGACAAGCTAGTAAAAGAAGTTAAAAGAAAAATTTGGAGATGTTGTTAAGGAGGAAGAAGAAGAAGATAAAGAGGAGGAACAAACACAAGTTCATGAACCTCTAGCTTTAACTCAAGGATTTGGAGAAGAAAAAGAAGAGGAGGTGACTGAAGGTGCTAAGGGAGAAGTCAAGGAAGCACCTATTTCTATTGAGTCACAGAAGAGGAAGGCAAGGGCACAACCCATAGAAAGGGCAAAGAAAATTATAAAACCTAGTCACCCAAAGCCTACTATGCCTACTACAAGAGCCAGCACACAAGCAACTACCCAAAAGGCCAAAAAAAAGTCAAAGCAAATAGAGCAAGGTGGACAGCAATAGAAAGACAGCGAAGGAAGTATGTGACTCAACCAGATTTTGATGAAGATAAGATAGAATTAGATGATAACAATCAATTCAAGGTCGTACAAGGTGGTAAGTCACAATCATCTCTCTAATCTTGAGAACTTATGTGAAAATGTCAAGAGTAATGTTGATTTATCTAGTTTTAGACATATTGATTTTGATGAATTGGGAAAAGAAGAGAAAAACCAAGTGGAAGAGGCATTATATGCCATGATGTCAAAGTTCAAGAACACTCCACTAGAATTTTCGAACTCAATACCTAAAAGCCTACATGACATTGTTGAGCAAAAATGCCATTATTATCTGAATTTGGAAAGACAAATCAAGGGGACAACACTAGCCCAAGTAATGCTAGAATTGAAAAAGGGACAAATTGCTAAGGTTGTTAAGAAATATGCAGTTCATTTTACACTTAAATATAGAGCCTTCAACATTCTCCAAAATAATATCGAAGATGTTGTTAAGAAATCAACACAAATATGGAAACTCATTTGTGAGTTGACCAATGTTAAGAAAGGAGAAGTTGACCCTTCAGAGGGTAAAGATGATGGTAAAAATGATAATGAAGATGGTGATAAGGAAGATGGTGATAAAGATAATATAGTTGGAGGAGAGATAGAAAAGCAAGAGGATGACAAGGCAACAACTAAGTAGCAGCAAAAAGAACAGAGTTTGCATGACACATAATTGTCGAGTGTCAGTTCTCCTCATGACACAACCAAAATCATTGAAACTATAATTGTTAAGGAAGTCTCTGATCCATCAATTCAAAACATCAATCCTCTTACTGCAGAAGATTTAAAGAAGATGTTAGATCAATCTACTTTGCAAGCAAAACTATGCGTTAATCCTATTTTGGTAAGTGTAGAAGAACTGCAAAAGGTAGTAACTGATGTTACAAGGGAAAAGGTGAATCCACAAGAACCACCTTCTATCATCCCTTTAGATACTCTTATACAACCTTTAATCCAAATGATAGTAGATACTATATGCAAGAAAACCTAACCTATTAGGAGCACGCGTAAACAAGCAAATGTTAGTTGTAACATGTGCATATGAAAGATTAGAAACAAATTGAAATACAACTAAAATAAGCTTGAGTTTAACAACTTATGCAACCACAAATTAAAAGTCCTCATGTAACCTCAAAATAGCTCAACAAAGGTGCCTATAAGAGGCCTTGATGGTGTGATCTAGATTGGAGGGATGTGGATGTGCTCTCCCCAAACACAACCATTGAATCCCTTGATTGATAAATGAATATGCAAAATGTGATGAGTCTATACTAAGATGAATGGAGAATACTTCAAGCAATGGTTATGGAAGCAAACATACTTGAAAGCACTCAAAGGATATGGATATGGATGCAAAAAAATCAAACTAAGTTAACAGTGCAAATGCAAATGAACTAGCAACTACCAAAGTTTAGTAACAATGCATAAAATCTCTAAAAGCTCTAGAACTATACTAGCATGATAACAATGCATATAGAGGAGATGAAAAATACTTGAGACAAGGGCTCTATTTATAGGTTTGAGAGAGGCCTTGGGGAGGTGGCATCTATGTGGCATCCACATAGGTGCCACAAGGGAGACACATGGATTGAAGGACAAAGCCATGCAAAAGTCAAAACCAGTTTTTATAATTGAGAGGCTCATGGTTTGCTCACACATGTGAGCAACCTTGGGAGAAGGAGTGGGGGACAAAGGTGTAAGAGGTGTAAATGAAGTGGAAGCTTTATTGGATCATGAGCTTCTCACACATGTGTGAGCAAACATTTAGGAGCTAAAAGGTGCTTTAAAATGTGTTTACGATAATAAAGTGGGATTAAGTAGTGGGTAGGCTTCGAAGGATGAGAGTGATGGGTGTAGACTAGGTTTTAGGATGAGATTAAGACTAAATTAAATAAGATTTAATTTAATCACAGGATTAGAGAATTTAATAAAGTGGAGGGAATTAAATAAATTGAAATTTATTTAAAAAGGGATTTTATGGAGCAATATGTATTAAATGAATTTAATACAGTAGAGGGGATGTATTTAGATTGAATTTAAATACATTAGGAAAGTGAACTTACTTAATTAAATAAATTTAATTAAATAAGTAGAAGGATATGAAAAATATAATTAATTAATAAATAATTAATCATAGTGTCAAAGAAAATATTAAAAGAATTAATATAGCATTTGGGACAATTTTAAGCATCTACATTTTTCCCCTCTTTGATGTGATGTCAAGATGACATTATATCAAAGAAAAGAAAATATAGGTTGCCCCAAAGAGGAGAGGAGTCCTAGGAGCTATGTCATAGCGAAAATAGGGGAGGAGGGTGCCCCCTCACGAAAATGGAGCAAAAAAATAAATTTCGAACAATTTTCGCTAAAAGGAGCTGAGAAGAAAAGAAAAACTAGGAAAAAAAGCATAGATGAACACTTAGCTTGACTGGGAGATAAACAAGGGTCAACATGGTCAAGGAAAGAGCACAGGCTCAAAAGGGGACCTCAGAGGGCCTATATAAGCCTCCTAGGGGCTCAAAGAAGGGTCATTTGCACACCTAGAGAGCATATAATCAAAGAAAAAGATGGATCTAATTGATAGACTACAGCTTGGAGAGCGCATCCAGAAGCACTAGAGGTTAGCTGACATGGGACCAACCGTAAGTCAACCATCCCTACTTGTCAAAGTTTTTTATTACACACTTAAAGTAGGCATTTATTGTGCATTAAACGAGGGCAAAATTCAAATTGGGGTAGAGACAATAGTTCTCCACTCTATCGTCTTTGCAGATGACAAATTAGGGTTTAGGGCTATGAGGAGGCGATAGGATGTGTCTTGTCATATTTGCAAATGACAATGGGGGGAAATGGGAGGCAGAGATGATGTTGAAGATGATGATCTCTATTTCATCATCTTCAAGGACAACATTCCAATCAATCGCCAATGGGAAACTGACATCTATGCAGCCATTAGAGATGTCGAATCAGCGTCTCTGTGATTTGTCATCTCCATAGATCCATGTCTGTGTGGATTCACATCTATGTGAATTGGCATCTTTGTCGATTGAGACAAATCAACAAAATTGAGTGACGGGGATGATCAAGTATGAACAAAGTAGGATGCCCCATGCTAATTTAAGAAAAAAGAGCATGCGATAGATGATATACTGAATATTGCATGTCTATGCTACAAATGGAGCCAGTGACATTTCGATCATGGGAGCACAATCCAGTGACTATGGTGTTAGGAGATACACTAATAGAGGAAGAGTGGGGGCACGTGAGACTATGTGGTTTAGAGCATGTTCATGAGTGGCCAGATCTTAGGGTATCTACACTCATAGAGCGGTGGCATACACTGACTTCGAGCTTCCATCTATCTAGTAGAGAGCCGATAGTGACTGTACTCGATGTGTGGCAAATTCTTTGAGTGTTGATTGATGAGAGATACCCAAAGTATGTTCTAAAGGAGGTAGATCCCTATTTATGAGAGTGCTTCAGGTACTGTTAACAAAGGCTACTGATACAGAGATCATGGCTAACCTAGATGGAGGCATTGGAGTAGAGGTTTCCATAGCTTTCTCTTTACCTTGCCTCACTCATATGGAGGATGGTACCATACCATGTTGGGCATGGTTTCCCAATTGGCTAGACACAAGTGTTGAGCACTCTATTACAGGATGATGGCATGGTTTTTTGCTGGGGTCAAACAGTTTTGGCTAAGTTGTATCATGATCTACACGTGTGCCTATAGGACACAGTGGACTATAGGTCCAGGATTGACACTGTTGATGGTGTGGTCATGGGAGCACATAGGCATGACATGCCTTATCACTAGGTGAGAGACCCAATAGCCTAGGGAGCCATTTGCATGTTGATACAAGCCACCAATCTAGTACACCTCAATCAATTTAGTCAAATTTTGGAGGAGATGTCTGGATGAGATCATCATATTTGATTAAACACCATATAATGGCATAGAGTGGTGGGGGGCAAAATTACCAGCAGGGGGAGAGGATGACAGCGAGGACTAGCTCTACCTTTGATTTATTCAAAAAGACTATTGGTTGATCAATCAGACCATGCATGTGATGATGTGATATATGCCCTCTAGGGTACAATGGAAATTTAGGCAAATTCAAGATGCGGTGCCAGATAGATTCCTATATTCAGTGGTATCCTGAGAGTATGAGAGTCTATGGGGACATAAGACCACTCTGAGATTAGCTAGGATGTTGTGGTAGGGGATGTAGCCAGTGCTTTAGGTGCATGGACAAGATTGAAGAGATTTAGGGATGACACTTACATATACATAGTGGTGGGCAGCTCATCAACCAATGCAACTCACAATTCCAGGAGTGTCACTAGCAGCAGAGTAGGCACCAGGCGAGGGGGACAAAGCAGGGGATAGGGGATAGGCAACGATGGTGCCACCACTAAGGCAAGGGGCATAGCAGGGTCCTCAAGGGTGTAGAGTCTGTTAGAGGATAGTACCAACACCAATGAGGCCACCATAGGGGCCACAGGTATAGGGACCATAGGAACCACCTCAGCCAGATGATGCAGATACAATTAGGGTTGAGCGGGATAGCCTTTAGAGAAAGGTTTCCCATCTACAGGGTGAGGCATAGGTGGAGCGTGTGAGGGTAGATAGTGCCCAGTAGGCCTTGGCAGCACTATAGGTTGAGGTATAGGTGTAGCAAGCGAGGGCAAATAGTGCTCAGGAGGCCTGGGCAGCACTGTAGGCTAGCATAGATGCAAGGGAGTTCAGCGATAATGGCATGCAAGTCGAGATGGATGAGTTGGTAGGGATAGACACTCTGCAACAAGAGGTGGTCACTTTATGGGCTGAGAGAGAGATACATCAGAGGC
This sequence comes from Cupressus sempervirens, assembly GCA_028749045.1. Classification (NCBI taxonomy): domain Eukaryota; kingdom Viridiplantae; phylum Streptophyta; class Pinopsida; order Cupressales; family Cupressaceae; genus Cupressus; species Cupressus sempervirens. The sequence continues at coordinate 89,344,712 of CM053791.1, read as the reverse complement.
AAGTGGATGAGTATCATAGCCAATGTGATCTCGCTCGACAAATGGTAGAGCCTGGGGTGGCAATGGCTATGATGCATGAGGTCATGACAGCACACTGACATAAGGCATGGGCCATGCAAGAGGTGACCTACTAGAGGTCTCTATATCATGATATCATGCCTGTAGACCATCGATAGCCAAATTTTTGAGATGCATCTAGCTCATGGACCACATGTGGCTGCTAGAGATTAGTGGCATTGGTTAGATAAGGCAAGCCTCCACGAGGAGGGGGTATAGGAGGGGCTAGGCCCTCATAGCTAGCTCCATGATTTCTATAGTGAGTAGTTTTGATATGGTGATGGAGATGCAATGAGTTTTTGATGATGCATAATGCACGATATACTACATGATTCTTTTGTATACGAACTATACATAGACACTTATTCTTTTGATATACATGACATAATTTGATGAGCCTAGATGTGTATGGATTATTTTTACTTATGCATGTGATGTTGATGATGTTGTTACTAATATTGTGATGTAAGATGTGTGTGATGTTATGTTTCCTATGATATATATATGATGACTAATGTGTGGATGATGCAAGTCCTATGGCGATATATGAGATGTGTGCATTTTGTGATGTGACATGTATGGATTTACTATGTGTTTGTGAGATGTATCATGATGTATATGTCATTAAATGTAATGGCTATAATGTATGTACTTAATGGATTAATGCAATGAACAAATGATGAGATCTATGAATGAATAAAACATCTAATGTAATGAACTAATATGATAATGAATATATGAAAATGTCAGTAACAGAAAAAGACACTAACAAATGCAAAGTGAAATGATGCAACTTAAAGTGTAAATACGAAAAATGTAATATGAATGAATCTAATGAATGGACATGTGTCAATTTTTTCACTTGTATGAATCAAATAGCATAGCATAGGAGGGGGAAAATAAATAGAACCTTTGTCTCAAGTAGGGCATAATGAAACCCTATACTACATAAACCCTAACTACATGATACCGAGGGATTTAGTTGTGTTTATATGGGAGAGCACACCATAGTTTGATTTTGCAAAAGGAGTTATGCACCATATGCTATAGAAGCATAGATGACAAGGTTCCTTTGTGTGGACCAGACTCTCAACAAAATAGATACTTTAGGATGATAGATGTAGTTTGCATAGTCATGATGGGACAAATGTTATATACACCTTGGAGAGGTCAAGGCACGTCCAAAGTCTTATTAGGGATCTTTGGTGGAACGTGTGCTAACCCATTGTCCCCAGTGAGCAATGCATAACCATAACTCAAAAACTGACATACATGTACTAAAGTATCAAAAATAGATCATTCCGCAAATGACATGTGTAGTTAGTTGGAGCTATTTAGGTGATACCAAAATATGGAAGATCAAGGCACATCGTAAAAGGCTACTACTAACACACAAAATGAAAATCAATCAAAAGAGATTGCATGACCAAGTAGTCGATCAATCCACAGTTCCTACCAAGGACATTAGGTCTCAAAAGTGAAGGTTGTTGTACCATGTGTAGGAAGGATTCATCCTATGTATTTGTCTAATTTTTCTTGCAAACGTTTGTGGGCAAGGGCTGTGAAAAGGACAATTTTCTCAAATCATTAAGTCTCAATGGTGATTTTGTTTAGGTTCTATTGTAGTCACTATTGTGGGAAAAAGCTTAGTGTAATGAGATTTGGAAAAAAACTCGATGGGAAAAATGTCTCGCAAACTAGAGGTCTTTTGAAAAATGGGCATGAAGTGATGCCTCACAAACAAGAGGTCTTTTATTGGATGCATAAAAAGTGCAAGTCAAATAGGACTTATGCACAAAAATGAGATGAAATGGGAGAATGGAGCGAAGTGAGATGAGTCTTATAGATAATGGACCAAAATACTTTTTTTAGGAACTTTTCTTCTTTTTAATCTTTTCTTCAGGAACATTTTACAAATGCTTTTGGAGTTTTCTAATTTTCTAATTTTTTTGTATTTTTCTAGAACATATAACAATATTATACAGGAATTGCAGGACTCAAGCATAGAACCACTTGAGATGTTGGATATTTATAAGCTCAAGGAGCTAATCTCCCTCTAAAGTGGCAATCTAATATGCCCCAGAGCCATATTTGGTTGTAATGATAAACAAACCAAGCCAATTAGGTTCAAATTTTTCTTTCTTTTCATAGTTCTAGAGGTTCCTCATGTTATGCTACAAAACTAAATCATCCACCTCAAATTCTTGAGCTTTGACTTTTTTGTGAAATTGAAGCTGAAGGCAATTCTGATACATGTGGAGATGGTTTAGGGCATTGAAGCATCTCTCATTGAGGAGTTGCAGCTCTTGCAAGCAAGCAACTCAGTATTCTTCTTCAGACATTAGATTCTTGAGAGAGATTTTGAAGGAAAGGAGCTCAATTTCAATGGGTAAGATAGCTTTGAAACATAAACAAGGGAAAATGGAGTGGCTCCTATGGGGTGTGGATGGAGGTGCGATAGGCCCAAAGGGTGGGAGCAATTTGGAGGTGCTAGTCATGACCAGCTGCATCAACAATTTTTTTTAGGATTTTCAAAATAGTTTTATTGGTTGCTTTAGCTTGGCCATTGCCTTAGGGGGATTATTTGGTGGAAAAATGTTGGGTAATTCCAAACTTCCTACACAATGTGGAAACTTCCTGATTTTTGAAAGGAGTTCCATTATCAGTCATGACATCTTGAGGTATACCAAAACGATAGATAATATAGTTCAAGTTGAACTTTGAAACCTATTTTTCGGTGGTGTAGATTAATGGGATAGCCTCAACCCACTTTGTGAAGTACTCAATGGTGGCAATAATATACTTGTGGCCATTTGCAAAATTTGGATATATTTGACCAATAAGATTGAATCCCCAGTAGGAAAAGGGCCATGGTGTGATGGTGGGTTGAAGGTCTTGGGCAGGGGCATGTATCAAATCGCCATGTTGCTGACAAGGAACACATCTTTTCACAAAATGATAGGCATCCACTTCCATAGTAGGCCAATAGTAACCCGTTTGCTAATGTAAGGCCACTGGAATGAGTACCACAAATTCCTTTGTGCACCTCTTCTAACATTGTGTGGGCTTCGTCCGAACTGAGACATCAAAGGAGGGTTCCATCAAAGTTTTTTCAGAAAAGTGTATCACCTAGGATAGTGTATCGGGCAGCGTGATGGATGAAGGTTTTTCTTTGATTTGTGGAAAGGGCTATGGGGATAATTTTGTGATGGAGGTAGGCAAAAATGTCAGAGTACCATGGAGACTCAAGACCAACAATCTCACACACTAGCTCTGATTTAGGTTGCTCATAAGTAGGAAGAAAAAGATTCTCCACGAGAAATGCACACTTAGAACTATACTCATGCATGGTGATCATGGAGGCAATGGTGGTCATGGCATCTGCTACTTTGTTATTAGCCCTTGGTATTTGCTGAAAAACTATCTCAGTGAAGTGTTGTTTAAGATCTTCAATTATCTGGCGATATGGCAATAACTTTTCATCTTTTGTTTGGTATTCATTTGTGACTTGTTTAATAACCAATTGAGAGTCTCCAAAGACAAGAAGGTCCTTAATATTCCATTTGATCACTTGAAGAAGCCCTATTACCAATCCTTCATACTCAGCTATGTTGTTTGTGCAAGGGAATTAAATTTTATAAGACTTAGGAATGAGGACTCCTTGTGGTGTAACAAACAAAATTCTTGCCCTCGATCCCTTTTGAGATCAAAATACAATTTCCATTGTGTACTAGGGGTAACAGTCATAATTGTGTCATCTAGAAAATCTACTATAATAGGATGGTCTCTTTGAAGAGGAGCTTCAGCAAGCTGGTTTGCAATTGCTTGTCCCTTAATAGCCTTGCAATCCTTATAGACAATGTCAAATTCACTTAAAATCAAGACCCATTTTGTAGCTCAACCAGTGAGGGAGGCTTTTGATAGCAAATATTTGAGTGGATCTATCTTGGCAACGAGATGTGTAGTGTGATTAAGCATATAATAGCATAGTTTTTGCATGCAAAAGACTACTACCAAACAAGCTTGCTCAATAGTAGTGTAGTTCAACTCATAGCCAACTAATGTTCGACTGAGATAGTATATGGCTTGCTCATTACCTTTGTCATCTAGTTGTGCCAAAAGAACATCTAAGGCAATTGAAGTGGCAGAAATGTATAGAGTCAATGGTCGTCCTGCAATTAGAGGGACTAGAACTGGTGGATTAGCCAAGTACACCTTAACTTGTTCAAATGCTTTCAAACTTAGTATCTTTTCAAAGCAAATGTTGGAGTGGATGAACCTTATCTACTAACTGGGATACAAACTATTTGATGGACTATAACCTTCCCTAAAAAATGCAAAGTTGTTTCAATGTAGTATGTGGAGGCAGTTCCATGATGGCTTTCACTTTGGTGGGATCTACCTCAGTGCCTCTTCTCGATACTATGTATCCTAACAACTTGCCTGATTTGACCCCAAAAATACACTTCTTTGGATTTAGATGCAGTTTATATTTCTCCAACCTTTCGAAAATGGTGGTGAGCACATCAATGTGGGAATCACGTGTCTTAGATTTTCCTAGAATGTCATCAACATAGTCCTCCATTATGACATGTAGAAGATCATGAAAAATTGTGGGGTAAAAGCATAGATCTGTGTCACCGTTTGTGATACAAAAACCTGTTTTCGTCAAATCTCATTTCTCTATCAAAACTCAATTTTTAAAAAAAACTAAAAATACCCTTTTATAGATTTCAGATTCAATATCATCATTATATAAATTTTTGAGTGTTTTGATTAGTTATAATATGTTATAATCTAGAAATATTATAAGTCAATATTTCAACATTTTAGAAGATGCTCTCTCAAAAAATGAAAAAAAATAGTAAATCATATCAAAAAATTAAAAAAATATATTTATCACTAGAGGAGAGAATCCTCTTCATGAATATGTAGTTTTTTTTCAAGAAGGTATAGATTTGATAGGGAAGTTTTGACGGGAGGAAAAAACTGTTGGATTCTGACAAGGTTGAACTTGAGTACTTATAACAAAGAAAATATACATCAAAAATAATTATTTCTTTTTTTGTGCACTAGCTATACATGTCATCTATAAAATATTTTCAAATCATAACGAAAAAAGATGATTTGCACATACTTGTTTGACGGGAACTACATCCTATATTTTTTACAGTTAAAAAAGGGACTTCAAAAAAAAATAAAATGAATAAATTCTTAGTCAAAAAAATAATAAAAATTATAGGCATAAAATTCATACAATTCTACACATTTCATCAGTTTAAATCATCTTCATATTTTAAACGCAAATACCATTTTGTTGTCATTAATGTTGAACTATCACATTCTGATATCACTTTTCTTTATAAAAGGTGACATAGGTTTGTGCTTTTACCCTGTGGTCATTGCGCATTGATAGGTGGTGCCGACATTTTTCAAGCCAAAAGGCATGACTTGGTAACAAAAGGTGCCACATGGGGTAGCAAATGTCATTTTATGTTCATCTTCTTCTGCAATTTTTATCTGATTGTAACCAAAGAAACCATCCATTAAAGACAACATTTCATGTCTGGCAATCAAATCCACTATGATGTCTATGTTAGGAAGTGGAAAATCATCCTGAGGACATGCGAGATTTAAATCTCAAAAATTTGAACAAATGCAAATACCCCTAGATGCTTTCCCTACAGGAACAATGTTGGAAACCCACTCAAGATAATCAATAGGTCAGATGAATTTTGCCTCTAACATTTTCTGTAGTTCTGCTTTGACCAAAAGTGTTACCTTAAGATGCATCTTGCGCAACTTTTGTTTCACAAGTTTAATCTTTGGATCTACTGCTAAGTGATGTACAACCAAATCTATGTCTAAACCAGACATGTCTTTGTATGTCCATTCAAAATTGATTTTGCCTTTTTGTAGGAACTCAATCATCACTTTTTGTTCTTTGGGACTTAAGGTGGTCACAATGTAGGTGATTTGCGGATTATCTACCGTGCCCAAGTTAACTGGAATTGTGTCCTCATTCAATATAGATGACTTTTCTAATGGTAAAGATCTGAATGACAAGTTGACCTCTCCCTCTTCTGGTGCCTCTAGAAGGTTTTCACCAAAAGATGCATCCTTTATTTTATTCTTTTCTTCATCCAAAAGAGTTTTCACTAGAGGATGTTTCTTCTATTTATTTATTTTTATTTTCTTTTTCACTTTTGTGACTAAGAGAGTTGAGTTGGCTACCAAAGTAGGCTCTATCATTGTATTGCATCTCATGTTTGTAATCTTGGAGATTATTAAGGCCAAAGAGTGTTATGACTACTTTGTTAGAGTTACAGATATCAAGAGCTGGTGGTGTGCCTTGAAGGTCCCAATTTATCATGTCAAGGTTGGTGAGAGGTAGGTCAGTAGATGAAAGGTTAGCTATGGTAATGGCACGAACATAGTTATCTAGGTCATCCTCAATGTATTAGAAGGGTACTTTGAAGAATTCCTCCTCTTTAGTCTCAAAATCAGGTTCAACCATACAATAGTTGTCAGTAAAGGACACCTTGGGTTTAATGGAGCACAAACCACGTCCTTTAGGATAGCTATTAGCCTCAAGGGGTTGTTTGATTCCATCTTCTTTAGATCCAAGGCTGGTACCATGATATCCCATGTTTTTAATGATGGGAGGAGCCTTAGCATACTTATCTTTAGGGAATTCCACAGGTTCATCTTTTTTGTCAAAATATAGCCAATCTAAGATATTAGACTCCATGTGCTCATCACTAAGTGAACCAAAATGTTCAAAGGTTGTTTTATTAACATGCATAATATCCTTATTTGTAGAAGGTGGTATTTGAGAAGGTTTTCCAAAGGATCGAGGGGAGAGTGGTAGTTGTTCAACACACAAGGCATCTTCAAACCTATACTCTCCCATTCCTTGGTCAAAAAAAGTAACCTTCTTCACCATAGTATTGACCTTAATATCTTCAACCTTCTCTTTTCATTTACAGGAATTGGAATCAATATTAGATAATTCTAGCATTATTGTAGAGGGTGATTCTGTTATGGTGAGAGATCTAGGTATAACCTTAGCAAACTCACTGATTGGACAAAAAAATGTTGGGGCACTTTCCAATCTCTTGCAAAAAGCAAAGGCAAAGGATCACCTACAATCATGACCTCTCTTCCTTGGTGAGGAAATTTCAAGCATTGATGATATGTAGATGGGATAGTTTTTAGTGTATGTATCCAAGGTCAACCAAGCAAGATGTAATATGGTAAGTACAAATCTAGGACATGACACACAATATTTATTATAATTGGCCCAACCTTTAGTGGTAGCATGATAACTCCTTTTGATTCTCTTTCTCTTTCATCATATGCTTTAATTGTGATCCTTTTATTGATATCTAGGAGGTCTTCTGGAAGCCCCAATAAATGGATCATCTTTAATGTATAAAGGTGTTCAAACTGGATCCATTATCTATAAGGACTTGTTTTATTTTGTGTCGATGTATAAGGACTTCAATGTGGAGTGATAGGTTGTGGTTTTGATTAGGACCTTGGAAATCTTTATCTATGAAGACAAGGTGTTGTTGTGCGGCAAGATTTCTAATCATGGTAGTGAATTGGGATGCATTAATGTTTTCAAGGACACGAGACTCTAAAAGAGCAGTCTCCAAAATCTCTTTGTGGATGGGTGAGGTGGTGAGAAGCTCTAGAATGGATATCTATGTAGGAATCTTCCCTAATTGGGATACTACATCATAGCGAGAAGCGGATCTTTGTGAAGTGGATGGTGCAGCAGGCACATGTGGAACTGATGGATTAGTGGGGTTGGGAGTGGAAACTTGCAATGTAATTCTTCCCCACTGAGTGGTTATGTTACAATCAATTGCTTGTAGGACAAGGATATTTACATGGGTGTCTACTTCCTCAATGCGATCACACATGGAATCAAAACCACATATATCATTTATTTCTATTTTACTACACAAGGAGTCAAATCTTGATATGTGGTTAGTAGAATAGTCATAGTGGAGTGTGTTTGATGTGGAAGTTTGATTTACATTTTTTGAATTGTTGTTATTGTCATTGTTGTGGTCAGGAAATGGCTTTTGAAATATCTTTAGTTTAGCATTTTTAGAGGGTGGTCCTCCTTCAACCTCAATTTCCCCATCATCAACAAGATTTTGGATAAAGACTTTGAGTTTCATACACTTATTTGTGTCATTTCCTTTGATGCAGTGGTATTTGCAATATTCATTTTCCCTATACCATTTTGATTTGGGTTGATTTTCATCAAAGGGTCGTGTGTTGGGAAACACCATCAAATTGTGATCCATTAGTTTTTGGAATATGGCATCCAAAGTTTCACGAAAGTTAGTGAACTTCCTATTTTGATCATAGTCACGGTTGTAATTGTTGTTGGTATTGTTGTTGTTGCAAGGAAATAATTGTGTTTGATTACAAGATTATTGGTTGTTTTGGTTGTTATTTTGATTCTAATTGTCACGATTTGAATTGTTGTTGTTTCGGTTACGATAGTTGTTGTCGTTGTTGTTGTTTCCACCTTGAAGGTTTTGTACACTTTTGACGTCGATGACACCATCATGGGTAACATCTTTATTTTTGGACCAAAACTTGGGTTTGCTATTATTGTTCATTTCATTGTTTGAGAATGAAGAGCTATATGTTTAATGAAACCCTTGTCTAAGAGTCCATTTTCAATTTTCTTGCCTTTCTTGACTAATGTGGCAAAGTCCTCAGGACTAGCCATCTTCATTTGGAAAGACATCTCTAGTATCAAAATCTTAATGAATATATCCACAAGGTGGGAATCCTCAATTTTGTATGGCATGCGATTAGAAAGATGCCTCCACTATTGTAGAAAGTTGGCAAATATTTCATCATTTCATTGTTTCATGTTGCAAAGATCATTCAATGAGGCATGATGTTCAATGTTGTAAGAGTGTTGTGCTACAAATTTCCTAGTCAAATCATTGAAAGAAGTGAGGGAAGCTTTAGGTAAATTCATTAGCCACTCAAGTGCGGGGCCTCCAAGACTTCATGTAAAGAGCCTCTTAAGATAATCCTCACTATAGGCTACTTCTTGACATAAGATAGAAATTTCCTTGAGATGTGTGATGGGACATGTTTCTCCTGTGTATTTGTTGAATTTAGGAATCTCAAAGTTTGGTGGAAACGGTATCATGTTAATGGATCTATCAAATGGAAAGGGACAAATTTCCTCAAAAGAGAAATTCGTCACCCCTTTGTTGCTCATGTTATGGACCAAATTTTGAAGTTCATGCAATTGCTAGACTAGATCTTGGTTTGGTTGCATTTGAGATAGTTGGGAATGGATGAACCCACCTCCAAAGTTGTATGGAGTCCCAAACATATTATGAGGTGGTGGAAGTGGCAGTGTACCACTTTGGCCAATGTATTGATACGTAGTTGTGGGAATTGGCACAGGTGTTTTCATCATACTTTTTGGCATTTGTAAATAAGAGGAATATATCAGTTGTGTTGGAAGTGTCATCTATTGTGTAGATACTTGCCCAATGTTTAAGCATCCTACAGTTGGACTTGTCAAGGTTGACCGCAACATGCTAGCATGTGTAATAGTGTTGGGTATAGCACTAATGATTTGTTGAATATGTTCTGCACTTAATTGGAGCATAGGTTGTGTTGAAACACTTGATTTAGGTATGGAACTAGTTCTCACCACAGGTTCTTTGCTCTTGCCAGATGTTTGGGCTATGTGTGAAGTTGTCAACACGGGAGCACCATCCTTGGTAATTTGTCTAAATAAAGTGCTCTCATCAAAACTCATAGGGACATTAACACCATCTTTAACTAGGTTTAGGAAGATCTCTATCTTGTTTTCCCTAATGGATCTTTCCAACATTTCTAAGTTATATGGATCTACAAGAAATGTTTGAACATCACTAGGGATATTATTGTTGTCAATAGGATATTCATCTAGATATACTTCTTCATCATCATGCAAATTACTTCCTAGAGTTGTGTTGCAAAAAGGATTCTCTAGTTCTTGTGCGGGTGTTGAGATAGGCATACCAAAGTTTGTACTAAGGGGAAATGTGTTCCCCAATGAGGCTGATCCTAGAGGGAAATGATTCTCCATCTCTTATTGTCTTAATGATTCCAGCAAACAAGACATAGGGTTAAATGTGAATTTGTTAGGTCGTGTATGTACCAGACAATTGTGACTAAACCAATGGGTGGAAGATTGTGTAAGAAAGGGAAGATGAGAGAGCCACTAAACCTTAGATGCTAAAAAGGCCAACAACCTAAATGTAGACACAAGACCTTGTTGGTTTGGCAAACCAAGTGTGATATAGGATAAAAGTATCTTTCTCCTACCAAAGATGGATAAGTCATCTTTAGGCAAGATAGGACACTGAATAGATTACCCACTATTTGGAGATGGACTTGTGATCCCAAATGAGTGATTGTAACTATGATAAATGTTTTCTTATGGATGCCAATAGTGGCATGTTGTGATGGTTAAGTTGTTGTGTTGTTATCCTTGCCATCAAGGTTCAAATCTCATGGGGATGAGGTCCTCCATTTGTGGCCTCACTGGTTCATAGCTCCAGGTCAAAGCGTTTACCCCTCTTTAAAAAAAATAAATAAATAAAAATGTTTGCTTATGGATAAAGGTCTAGTGTTGCAATCTCAGAAGTTTTGTGACTAAGATGTTCTTAGGCCAAAAGATTAAGGTTCAAATGATCAAGCTCTCTAGAGGAAATTTTGCAATGGAAGACTAGAAATTTTGAAAATGGGTTGATGTGGAAAAATGAGGGTGATATGGTCACTATGCAGATAACTCAATCTTCTCTCACTAGAAATAAAAATCTCAAGTTTACTCCATGGAAAGCAGACCAATTTTGAAGTTTACCATTGTATAAGATTCTATCATAATAGTCTTGTTCAACTTCCTCTTTCTTGATGTCTTTGATAGCGTATCAGAATTGTTTATCACTGTGTGTTAGGTTTTTCCTTTCCTTGTAAGAAATGGTTTGGACAATTTCACCTTCTTAGGTTGGACTTTGTCGGTCATGGCAGGAACAAAACAAACCCGATTTCAAACACGAAAATTTTGCAAACAAACTTGTGACTAAAAGACCTAATGAATTTCAAATGCTAGACCAAGTATGATAATAACCGTAGGTCAAGAGGACCCACTTACAACCATTTCACTCACTGAATGTTTAGCTCACCATTTCACTCATTTTTGAACTTGTTTGATGTTTGGTATTAGTTTTGAATGTTTAGACAATCAAGCACACTGAACACATCAACAATTCTAATAAGGTTGCCACTAGGATGTACAAAGATTATCTAGAGGGAATCCTTGATATATGAAAGGTATGTGAGGCCCAAATCCATACATGAAAGAAAGTAGTGCCACGTAGTTGGGAGGAGATGGTAGCCCAAATCTCCACCTTCGGGTAAAAGCACAAACCTGTGTCACCTTTTGTGATATCTTGTACCATTTCGGCCGAAACGCTTTCGGCCGTAACGGATCCGATCGTACACACGTGGCAGTTTCGCACGCCTACGTGGTGTGTACTGTTTCGGCCGAAACCGGTTCGACCGAAAGGGTTATGGCCGAAACCCCAACACGGAATAAAACTCGACGCAAACCTCTAGCAGCTATCATTGTTACTGTTGCAGTTCTTGAATGTTTGGAGAGCGGGTTAAGGGTTTCGGCCGTAACTGGTTGGTGGTTTTTCCCTCCCTATTTTTTAATAGTTTTTAAACGTATTTTTTGATTAGTAGATGTTAATCGTACTTAATATAGTTATTTTTTACGTATTTTGTGAGTGGAATTCTTTAAATTATTATTTTTTTAATATGTTTAAATTATTTTAATTATTTTAGATTATTTAAGAATGGTATTTAAATTAATTTGTTAGCAAAAATGTAGTTAAACATGAGATAAAAACGTAGAAAAACATTAATTAAAAGTGTAGAAAAATATTAGGAAAAACATTAGGGTAAAATATAGAAAAACATTAGTTAAAAGTGTAGAAAAACATTAGGTTAAAATATAAAAAAACATTAGGTTAAAATATACAAAAATATTAGGTTAAAATATACAAAAATATACCTTCTAACATAACCTTGTATTAACTACAATCATAACCCATACCACATTCTAACCATAACATAGGCCCTCTACTAACCGAATGAACCACACTTAGATATTGATGATGTTCATTTTAACAACTAGTTATTGTTAGGTAATAATGATTCTTACATTACCAAATGACACATAACGACCTCATGATACATTTTTAGGTATTTTTATCCATATATATGTTAAGGGGACCTAGGGACTCCTACTAGGTCATTACGTCTGTTATAGGTTGTAATAGGTATTCATATGTTTACTAGCACATAATAGGTATTGTCAGGTAATAATGAGTCTTACATTACCAAACAACACATTACTTGATCACTTATGTCAACTACATTTTTCAATACGTTATCCATACATGTGTGTCTTAAGGGGACATAGGAGTCGTAATAGGTCATACTATTTTTTATAGGTTAGATAATAAATCTTAATATGTATTATTAGGATATAATAGGTCTTATTAGGTAATGATGATTCTTACATTACCATATGACACATAACGACCTCATGATACATTTTTAGGTATTTTTATCCATATATATGTTAAGGGGACCTAGGGACTCCTACTAGGTCATTACGTCTGTTATAGGTTGTAATAGGCACATTCATATGTTTACTAGCACATAATAGGTATTTTCAGGTAATAATGAGTCTTACATTACCAAACAACACATTACTTGATCACTTATGTCAACTGCGTTTTTCAATACCTTATCCATACATGTGTGTCTTAAGGGGACATAGGAGTCGTAATAGGTCATACTATTTTTTATAGGTTCTAATAAATATTAATATGTATTATTAGGATATAATAGGTCTTATTAGGTAATGATGATTCTTACATTACCAAATGACACATAACGACCTCATGATACATTTTTAGGTATTTTTATCCATATATATGTTAAGGGGACCTAGGGACTCCTACTAGGTCATTGCATCTGTTATAGGTTGTAATAGGTATTCACATGTTTACTAGCACATAATAGGTATTGTCAGGTAATAATGAGTCTTACATTACCAAACAACACATTACTTGATCACTTACGTCAATTGTGTTTTTCAATACGTTATCCATACATGTGTGTCTTAAGGGGACATATGAGTCGTAATAGATCATACTATTTTTTATAGGTTCTAATAAATCTTAATATGTATTATTAGGATATAATAGGTCTTATTAGGTAATGATGATTCTTACATTACCATATGACACATAACGACCTCATGATACATTTTTAGGTATTTTTATCCATATATATGTTAAGAGGACCTAGGGACTCCTACTAAGTCATTATGTCTATTATAGGTTGTAATAGGTATTCATATGTTTACTAGCACATAATAGGTATTGTCAGGTAATAATGAGTCTTACATTACCAAACAACACATTACTTGATCACTTATGTCAATTGCATTTTTCAATACGTTATCCATAGATGTGTGTCTTAAGGGGACATAGGAGTTGTAATAGGTCATACTATTTTTTATAGGTTAGATAATAAATCTTAATATGTATTATTAGGATATAATAGGTCTTATTAGGTAATGATGATTCTTACATTACCATATGACACATAACGACCTCATGATACATTTTTAGGTATTTTTATCCATATATATGTTAAGGGGACCTAGGGACTCCTACTAGGTCATTACATCTGTTATAGGTTGTAATAGGTATTCATATGTTTACTAGCACATAATAGGTATTGTCAGGTAATAATGAGTCTTACATTACCAAACAACACATTACTTGATCACTTACGTCAACTGCATTTTTCAATACGTTATCCATACATGTGTGTCTTAAGGGGACATAGGAGTCATAATAGATCATACTATTTTTTATAGGTTCTAATAAATCTTAATATGTATTATTAGGATATAATAGGTCTTATTAGGTAATGATGATTCTTACATTACCATATGACACATAACGACCTCATGATACATTTTTAGGTATTTTTATCCATATATATGTTAAGGGGACCTAAGGACTCCTACTAGGTCATTACGTCTGTTATAGGTTGTAATAGGTATTCATATGTTTACTAGCACATAATAGGTATTGTCAGGTAATAATGAGTCTTACATTACCAAATAACACATTACTTGATCACTTATGTCAACTCCATTTTTCAATACGTTATCCATACATGTGTGTCTTAAGGGGACATAGGAGTCGTAATAGGACCTCATGATACATTTCTAGGTATTTTTATCCATATATATGTTAAGGGGACCTAGGGACTCCTACTAGGTCATTACATCTGTTATAGGTTGTAATAGGTATTCATATGTTTAAACTAGCACATAATAGACTGACCTTACTATCAACCTTAATAAAACTATATCCCATTTACTTTATTAACATTCTTAACTCTAATTCAAACTAGTAAATTAAGTCATGAGTTCTAAATTGTAAATTAACGTTTGCTAACTAAACTCATTTACTTATCTAGTAACAAATTTTTCTATCCCTATGTCCTAACTATCATCTACACTCTGGGCCATAATCATCAAAGCATTTACATCAAAATTTAGATTTTAGTTAAGAATTATATTTTTTTATTGCATGTATGTACATGTGTGCACTTAGTTATCATTTAATCAAGAAATTTTATTTTATTTTTATTGCATATACATGTACATGTACAAATATTTATTTTTCACATTTTCATGAGCACGTTACAATGTACATTAGATATGGTCTCTAAGATAATTTGTTTTAAAATACATATGTATGTTACATGATTGTTCATTTAGCACCATACATTTAATGTTGTGTATTTATATGTACATGTGTTTCAAATTAAATTTAACTTTTAATTATTTTAATTTAAATAGACTTGTATGTTTATATTTGTATATATATGCATGTGCAGATCTCTAGATATTTATCACTCAGATTGTAGCTTCACATTCATATTCTCATATTTATTTTCATATATACACTATGGCATCCGGTTTTGGGGATCGTGCTCTTGCATCCTCAGGGGATGCCAGTGTTCATGGTGGGGGTTAGAGTGTTGAGTCTGGTACAGCATGTAGAGCGACCTCCACCCATGATAGACAATAGTTATTTAGAGATACAGTGGCGAGATTATCTCGTGCTATGCAAGTTTTGGATAGCTCGCTTTCCTCTTCTACCACCCTCCCTAATAGGGAGAAGGTTATAGCGATGCGAGAGGATTTATTTCGTATGATTCAGACAGTTGAATCATACAACCCTTTTGATGATATGAACATTGAGACATTTTATTCTTCGTTATCTCACAGTATCACTGGCACTGTGAAGTACACACAGATTGATACTGAGGTTTCCACCGGCATGGTGAAAACCATGTTTCCATCTTATGCACATCGTCGCAAAGTCAGAGGCTACTCTGTGACGAAGTGTACTGATCCACTCATTGCACCATTGATGTATCCTCATTGGTTGGCTACTCATCATAGATGGCCACAGAAGGATGAGTTCCCCTATATTTCTGCAAACAATTGTTTGCAGAATTTCATTTACACTATGATGTTGACTATACAGATTATCCACGGCATGTTGGGTAGGGTCAGGGGAGACTTTTTGATAGATTTAGACCCGCGGACACTCCTGCGAACGTTAACAAACGGGCAATGGTGGGTCCAAACCTTTCGGTTATGCCGAGAGGTCCACAGATGGCTACTGCAGGTGAGAGTGTTCCTGATGACACAATTAGGACACAGATTTTTTCGAGCATCGCCACCATCGCCACACAGTTACATGAGATTTCTTCTGATCGATGTAGTTGATATATGCTATGGTCTCGAGGTACCGCTCCCACAGCTACATCATCTAGCACACCTGTTGATGATGATTATGGATTTGCAGACATACCTTCTCCTGTAGACATTTCTGCAGTCTTAGAGGTGGTTTGGCATCATATTTAGCATCTGATCTTTTAGATGCATATCGAGCATTATTTACACTCTCAGGGATTCCACTTCGTGACATGAGCTCTCAGATTAGACATATTTTGTCACGTACAGCAGTCCCAGAGGATTCACAAAGGCAGGAGGACATTTCTACACCTTCTACTACTCCTACTGCTACACAGGCCCAGGCTACAGCACCAGCCCCAGCTACTCAGGACCCTACAGCACCCCCCCCCCCCCCCCCCCCTACTCAGGATCTCAGTGGCACCATACAGCCTGGTCTATTTACTTCCATGCTTTCAGATTAGGGCCGCACTATTGACTTGGATGCTGATACTATTTTTTCATTACATGATTCAGATATCAGTCAGATCGATAGAGCATTACATAATGCTACGGTAAATATCTCTATATGTTTAGATTTATTTTTATTATAGTAAATAATATGTCTATATGTTTAAATTAATGTATATGTGTGTGTTTGTGTATGTGTTATAGGGTTTGACTGATAGTATGTTACGTTTTGCTGATTTGCAGACAGTGCCGACAGATCCTACACGTCGTGAGTCCCAGGTATGTTACAATATATATATATATATATATATATATATATATATATATATATATATATATATATATATATATATATTTGATTTATATACATGTAGATCTTGATATAATTTGTCTGTACACATAATTAAATGGCTCACTTGTTATCATTTGACATAGGGTTCAGATGCAGCTGATAGACCCTTTTGGGGACAAGGCCCAGGATCAGGAGGGGGGATGTAGCTGATTAGATCATATGTGGCCTTTTATTTTACTACACACATGTTATGTCTAGATACATATTTATATGGACAGTTTGATGTTTTATATGTTATTTCCATATGCATACATTTTATATCCAGACACCTTGATGTCTTATATGTTATTTTCAGATACATGGTTTATATGGACACTTTGATGTTTTATATGTTATTTCTAGATACGTGTTTATATCATGGACACTAAATGATGTTTTATATGTTATTTCGAGATACATGCTTATATGGAGATTTTGATGTTTTATATATGTTATTTCCAGACATTTGATCTACATGATCTATTTTTATACATTTAATATGGGTACATTATATTCTCCAGATATATGCACATGTATGTTATTGATCTTTTAATGTAGACGTCTATTTTATTGATCTTTTGATGTCTTCATCTTTTATGTAACTTATGTATGTGTTATGCACATGTTTCTATATGTTATTCATATTTTCAATATTCAAGTTTACATGTATATGTATAGTTATTCATCTTAATGCCTTAATCTAATTGTAATTAACTATATAATTTTAATGGTCAATGTACATAACAATATAACATATATTTAATGACATGTCTTAATTAACTATATTTAGTCTAATTATATTTAATGTAGATCATGTATTAACTATATTTAATGACATGCCTTAATTAACTATAATTAACTATATTAAATCTAATTATATTTAATGTCTTAATAATTAAGTCTATTTAATGACTTAATTAACTCTATTTAATGACATGCCTTAATTAACTATAATTAACTATATTTAACCTAATTAACTATAACTAACTATATTTAATCTTATTAACTATATTTAATCTAATTATATTTAATATCTTACTAATTAACTCTATTTAATGACTTAATTAGTTACAATATTTAATGACATGTCTTAATTAACTATAATTAACTATATTTAACCTAATTAACTATAACTAACTATATTTAATCTAATTATATTTAATGTCTTAATAATTAACTCTATTTAATGACTTAATTAACTCTATTTAATGACATGCCTTAATTAACTATATTTAACCTTTAAATTAACTATATTTAATCTAATTATATTTAATGTCTTAATAATTAACTCTATTTAATAACTTAATTAACTATATTTAATGACATACTTTCTTAATTAACTATAATTAACAACATTTAATTAATAAAATATAATGTACATGTAATTATATGTAACATAGTTCATATAACATATACATGTAATCTTAACATAACGATTATATACAAACATAAAGAATGTATCATATAAGAACATATAAAGATTATATGTACACATACAAATACATACAAATACTAAAAAGGTTGTCTTAAGGGGAGGTCCTAAGAGACCTGGTCTTAAATGAGATATCCATGTCGAATTTAAATAAAAATAACAATACATGTCTAATTTTGCATATGCAAGATAAATGATCCAATGTACAAAAATTTATATAAAACAAATATCCTATCAATATTAAATATGAAAGTATAAGAGCTATACAGGCATAACTCAACTAGAGCTCCACAATGAGTACATAGGTAAACTAGAGCTCCACAAACAATGTATTGTTAGGATCATCTCTACTTTTTATTATCTCTAGAAGTTTTTCATGTTCTTCCATAGGCAATTTCCACTTTTGATTTCCACAACGTCCTTTTCTTTGTGCTGCTTCAAATTGTAATTTGGTTGCTATAACATGGTTGCTATAGTGTAAAACCTTTTCTCCAGGCTTGTATTCAATAAATTCAATACCACTACCAATTACCCTTGTTTGTTGATAATATGTTCCTTCAATAACAACTGATCCAATTGGATATGACTGTTCATCAGCATCTATAGTTCCTTCTAGCAACTTGTGTTTTGCTTTTGTGCATCTTAAAAGATAATAGTCCACATTTTCTGCATTATCTGGTAAGGCTTGAACTGCAAAAATATCTCCTACATGTATATAAAAAGAGAAATATAAATTAATTTTTAAAAAAATATACATTTATATTAATTTATATATATGTATATATGCACACAAACCTGCCACAACTAAATTAGAAATGCACTCATAATCAGCTGAATATATAGGATCATGAATGTCAATGTCAATGTCAACATCTTCAAAAGGAGGCTTTCTAACTATCTCCTTCAAATCTCAATGTGAAACATATCCATTCTCAATATTTTCACATGCACTCACTACATTGTCCTTAATGCAATCATCACAAAAACATGTTTTCTCTCTTACTTTAAGTACTGGAGGTTTATGGTTTCCTGTAGTCATCACTTGATGTAAACTTCTAATTCTAGGAATCGTTTGACAATTGTAAGGATTAGATCGATCTATATCTGTTACAAATACAAAAACTAATTGTCATATTTCAAAATAAATATTTAATTAAAAACTCAACTTGATTTGAAAAAGACATTAAAAATAAATATAATTTAGTTCACCTTTCACCTCCCAAAAGTAACGCTTATTGTATTCAGTATCTTGAGTAGCAAAATGAACTTTGCACCATTCAACAATTTGATTTGCACTCTCTATCCTATTCCCTGTATGTACATAAAATATGCATGTATATATAAAATTTAAAATATATGCTATTAGAGTATTAAACATGTACATTTAAAAAATGCATATATTTACCTGCAAGTTCATGTTGTCGAAGTGCATGTTTTATACATGCTCCTGCTCCATCATGCTCCCCTTTTCCGTGTCCAATTTCAAAGAAATTCCATAAAAACTTAACATTGGTTCTAGCATGTTGCATTGCTAACCAATTAAATGCTTTTGCAGATTTGAATTGTCCTGTGAACGTGAAACATGATAAGTATCTACAATTATCCAAGTACATATATTAAATAGAAATAGACATGTCCAAATAAATACAAGTTAAAATAAAGTTAAATAAATGTGTAATTATTTCGTGTATACTAACCTACACATCCATCAGACCAAATCCAGTGCTCTGAAACATTTATTCCATGATTTCTGAGATCTTCATAGAACATTGCAATACAATGAGCCACATAACTCCTGTCATGAACTTTATCATCGCTAATATAGAAATGAACCTCTTTGATGATGATGTGTTCATTTTCATCCAATCTTTCTATCTGATCCACCTCAAATTGTGCATGTCTATAGGTCACTTGCACAAATATTGCAACTTGTTCAGAATGATAATATTGGCTTTGGAGCTCTGTATGAGGTGCAAATGTATAATTCTCAGAAAAATCTACAATTGAAAGTATACAACCAGGTGGAAAACAATTTTTGGAATCACGAAACTGTTTAGCTTGCCATCGTGCACCATGACAATGTTGGATATGTGGATATATCAATGGACGAAACTTGGCCATGAACTCATCATAATGCAATTCACTCTCCTT
Organism: Cupressus sempervirens; assembly: GCA_028749045.1. Classification (NCBI taxonomy): domain Eukaryota; kingdom Viridiplantae; phylum Streptophyta; class Pinopsida; order Cupressales; family Cupressaceae; genus Cupressus; species Cupressus sempervirens. The sequence goes on along the minus strand of CM053791.1, from coordinate 89,324,384 downwards.
CAATACAATTTTTCTAGATTCATCCCCTCTATTATTTTGGTATGTCTCATATTCATATCTCATCCATGAAACTGGTGTGGATTCATTAATATTCTCAACTTGCATAATTTGAGAAAATTTGTGTAAATCTGCACAAACTTCACACTAATTTTTGATAAATTGCACTTTGAATTCATCTGAATCTTCTAATTTATCACATAATATGGACCTCAAAAATTGTGTTGTACTGCTAGGGATGACCAAATTAGGATCAAGTATTGCCATAACTTTTTTAAATGATTGCAAGTGTAGACCAAATTCAACATGATTTCTACAACAACAAGTTTCTCGCATCTTATTTATGCGTACAAAGGAAGGACGTAAACTCTCAAACATTCTTTGACATATTTTGACATTTGAAAATTCTTGTTTGAATGCTTCAAAAAGTTCATGTTGAGTTATATCTATGAAATGTTTTGGATGTTCAATTTTGGCCCCTGTTTCTTGATCTTTAATTTGTATAGTATCACGCCTGTTGGAAGAAACACGAGAATGTGTAGTCCAAAATTCAATAACTTGTATTTTTACTTCTTCAGAAATCTTGTCTTTTCGAGGAACTCTACAAATAGTCACCCAGTTATTCTCAATGTTATCATCTAGCATATTTCTCCTCTTGATGTATCTCTGGACAGTTCTTCTAGATATATGTAGTACATCAGAAATTGCACGTACCTATTTTCTATGTGTCAATTTTCTACTAGATATAGTAGTCATCAATGCTCTACGTGCATTACTCAAATCACCTCCTCGAGTTGTGTTGTCAATTTTGTTATAAGCATTTTGCAAATTTTCAACTATTGTTTTATTAATATTATGAGCATGGCTTTTCCTGTTATCAACACCCAACAACTCTAAGACGGGTCTCATATCTCTTCTCCTAAATAACTTGACAAATAATTGTGCCTGTCCAAATATACTTTTATCCTTGAAATATTTATCCCACATGTTCTGACAATGCTTTTTGATAGTGTTATCATTTATCATATCTTTAGATGGAATTTGGTTAAAAAGTAGTTCTTCATCCAAATCCATCAATTTTTTTATGCTTTCTAATTTGTCTCTATCAATAGAACTGTTAATTTCTTCCTCTTCCTTACTTTCATTTTCTTCATGAATCTCATCATGTTCAGGAATTTCAGTAGGTTGGTTTTGAGCATGTTTTGTATGGCCTTTCATTTTGTCATCTCTTTTTCTATCATATTTCCTTGATCTTTTCCTTTTACTACCCATTGAATAATTCAACCTATAGAAAAAAAATTTTAAAAATAGATTTTACTAAATATCAGCTAATGGTTCAATATATAATACATAAAAATAAAAATAATTAGAAGAGAAAAAAGCACCTTCAAATTATTCGATCCTTTGCAATATTGATTAAATCCGCAAAACAGTTGTTGAAAATTGCTTCAAAATTAATTGTTTTTTGCAAATCTTCTTTCAATTTTCGCTGTCCCTGTATATTTAATTATTTAAAAAAGACAAAAAAAAAAAATTATATCAAAAAGTCACACTAACCGCTAGCGATTTCTCAAGCCGACTAGGGGTTTCGGCCGTAACTGTTCCAGCCGTAACTGTCTATGTGGCAGCCTATGTGGCAGCCAAACAAGCAAAAATTAAAACTTCTGTAAACATCTCACTTTGAAGGCCAATTTGACCTACTAAATTGAACTATTTTTTAAAACTAAAAATATACTTTAGTAGTTCTCGGAGTCACGATTATGATTGTATAATTTTTTTTAAGTTTTGATTATGAATAATATGTTATAATTTAAAAATATTACAAGTAGGTATCTTAAGATTCAGGAAGATGTCTATTCAAAAATAAGAAAAAAATAGTAAATCACGTTAAATTTTTTTTTTTTTTTTAATGATGCACTAGAGGAGAGAATCTTCTTCAAGAATATGTAATTTTTAAATAAAAATATGTAGATTTGATGGAAAATGTTTGACGGGAGAAAAAAATTGTCTATTTCTGATAACTTTGACTTTGACCAGTTATAACTTCAAAAATATTTGCCGAATTTCAATTTTTATTTTTCGGTGCACCAGGTATACATGTTAACTCTAACATATTCCAAAATCAAACCAAAATATGAAGATTTGCATATATTTGTTTGATGGGAAAAAAACTCTATATTTTTAGTATTTTTTAAAAATTAAAAAATACACTTTAAAAATTCAAAAATAAATAAAATTTTCACTCAATTTTTTAAAAAAAAATTATAGACATAAACTTCATCCAATTTTACACATTTCATTAGTTTACATCATCTTCAAATTCTAAGCACAAATGCCACTTTTATTTCATTAAAGTTGAAGACTTTAAATTATGATATCACTTCTCCTTTATAAAAGGTGACACAGGTTTGTGCTTTTACCCCTTCACTTCCCAAAGGTATACAGTTCTTTGGGGCTTAGCCAAGAGTGAAAAAAATTTACTTCCAAGAGAGGTGTCTTTCGATTCACCCCCTGATTCTTATACTCTACCAAAATGTTGGAGTTGAGGTCATCCCAAGGCATGATGAAATCCCCAAGTAGGCATCCTAAAAATATAAACAAGACCACTTATTTCTTATGCACTCAAGATCACCCAAAGGCGCGAGAGGAGAGAATATGTAAGTGGCCTCGAGGTTCAAAAGACACTTGTTCTTTCCCAATGGAGCATTAGGTTTTGTAATCTACTCTGGAAGACACTCATGCTTAAGCATGCATTATTCTTTCCAACTTGACAGCGTTGTCAACATAATAAAAAGCAAGGATTTGTCAATAAAAAGTAAATTGATCGCCTTCAACATAAGCAAATTCATGAAAATGAAACCAATTCCTTTTAAGTCATTCATGATTGAGTGAATTCATTTTAACCACCAAGTACAAATATTTCATAGCAAGCTTCTTTGTCCCTTAGTCATTCAAGATTGTGTGAGAGTGTTTTAAGCCCAAAATTGAAATGTTTCATCGCATTCTTCTTTAACCTTAGGCATTCAAGAGTGTGTTCACTATCTAACCATTCATTCCAATGAAAGCGTATCAATTTTCTTAAAGCACTCAAGAATGTATTTAACTACTCTACACATACATTCCAATCAAAAGTTTATTCATTCCTTAAGTCATTCAAGAGTGTGTTTGAGCACATCATTCATTCTAATGAAATGTATGTAAATTTCCTTAAATCGTTCAAGAGTGTGTCATGTTTTACCTTAATCCATTCAAGAGTATGTTTGGATTTTTGATATTAGTTGCAACATGCATTCCAAGGAAAATAATTAGTTCATATAAGTTCATTCACCATTAAAATCGCTACAAATGCTCCGAGTGATCAAAATCACTATAAAACCTTTAACTGATTAAAATCACTACAGATCTCTGAAAGTTTGTCTTCTACAACAAAAACTCGATTACAAATCCCTGTAGATCAGCCAATCAATGACTTAAACATTAAAATTATAAGTCAACCGATCAAAAAATGGAGACGATAGACACTAGGTGTAGACGACAAAACTATGTAGATGTCAGTTTTCATAAACGACAGAACACTGAGAAGCATGACTAAACTTTTCACTAACACATTGACAGTTGCAGATGACAAAATAGGTTGAAGATGCCAAACTTCAAAGATGACATGGTTCTGAGTGGATACAGGATATACTAGCAGGCCTAGACGACAAAATTGATAGCATAGACGACAATATGTGGATCGTAGATGACAAAGCTTGTTGAAAATCGTAGATGACAATGTAAATAAAAAACTAGTTTTTACAGCCACAACACAGATGACAGAAGGGTAATCTTCAGAGATGACAAAGTATGTTTCAAAGATGCTAATTCATTAACATAGATGATAAAACACAAATTGATGCAGGATTAGATTGATTTTATAAACTAGCAGTGGTAGAGACACTAATCTGTGAAGCCGCTGATTTGAGCAGACGACAGAATGTCTTTGTAGATGACACTACGTCCTAACAAAGATGATAGTGAATAGGTTTTTATAGCAAGTTATAAGTTTTTCTTTGGATTTGATAATGGAGAAGGGATGCGGGTCCCACCAAGCGTGCCAAAATGTATGCAAGAAAACCTAACCTGTCGAGAGCACGCTTAAAGAAGCAAATGTTAGTTGTAAAACATGCATACAAAAGATTAGAAACAAATTGAAATACAACTAAAATAAGCTTGATTTTAACAACTTATGCAACCACAAATTAAAATTCCTCATGCAACCTCAGAACAACTCAACAAGGGTTCCTATAAGAGGCCTTGTTGGTGTGCTTTAGATTAGAGGGATGTGGATGTGCTCTCCCCAAACACAACTATTGAATCCCTTAATTGATAAATGAATATGCAAAATGTGATGAGTCTATACTAAGATGAATGGAGAATACTTCAAGCAATGGCTATAGAAGCAACCATACTTGAAAGCACTCAAAGGATATGGATATGGATGCAAGAAATCAAACTAAGTTAACAATGCAAATGCAAATGAACTAGCAACTACCAAAGGTTAGTAACAATGCATAAAATCTCTAAAAGCTCTAGAACTATACTAGCATGATAACAATGCATATGGAGGAGATAAAAAATGCTTGAGACAAGGGCTCTATTTATAGGTTTGAGAGAGGCCTTGGGGAGGTGGCATCTATGTGGCATCCACATAGGTGCCACAAGGGAGACACAGGGATTAAAGGACAAAGTCATGCAAAAGTCAAAACTAGCCTTTATGATTGAGAAGCTCAAGGTTTGCTTACACATGTGTGAGCAACCTTAGGGGAAGGAGTGGGGGACAAAGGTGTGAGAAGTGTAAGAGGTGTAAATGAAGTGGAAGCTTTATTGGGTCATGAGCTTCTCACACATGTGTGAGCAAACATTTAGGAGCTAAAAGGTGCTTAAAAAGGTGTTTAGGATAATAAAGTGGGATTAAGTAGTGGGCAGGCTTAGAAGGATGAGAGTGATGGGTGTAGACTAAGTTTTAGGATGAGATTAAGACTAAATTAAATAGAATTTAATTTAATCACAGGATTAGAGAATTTAATAAAGTGGAGGGAATTAAATAAATTATAGTTTATTTAAAAAGAGATTTTATGGAGCACTATGTACTAAATGAATTTAATACATTAGATGGGATGCATTTAGATTGAATTTAAATACATTAGGGAAGTGAACTTAATTAAATAAATTTAATTGAATAAGTAGAAGAATATGACAAATATAATTAATTAATTAATTAATAGTCATAGTGTTAAAGGAAATATTAAATGAATTAAGATAGCATTTGGGATGATTTTAAGCATCTACAGATACATCTACTAAGGTTGATACAATTGAGAAGAAAGAAGAAGACAAAGACTCAACTTCTAGACAACAAAAGGAAACAAGATAGATAGATTCATCTATACCTACATCACAAGCACAAGGTGCCAACCAAGTCATAGTAATAGACCAAGGCAAGCCTGAAGAGATAGAACCAAAGGTGAAAGAATAAGTGGCCATCCAAGCACTGGTAGCCTTACCAACATCTGCCACTCCTACTCAAACTCTTCAGAGGCCGAGCACAAATGCTACTCCATTATAGATCTCAATGCCAAGCCTAAGCTCATCAAAGGTTGACAAGGTAATACATTATGGAGACATAAGCCTTGATGAAGAAATTTTTATTCCAGAGTATGATTATGATACTATGACATTAGAGAAAATAGGCATTTTACAACAAGTCTTAGAAAGGAAAAAGCATCAGGAAATGCTTAGGAGAGAACATAGGCAGAAGCAAGCACTTCAAGATATAAAGGACATCTTTTTAGATGCATTTAGCCTATCAACTCCTAAAGAGACCAAGCCACTAACAGAACAATTGACAGATATAGTGGAGAAGGTCAGTAATGAAGACCTTGATACAAATGCAAAACTATTAGAATGGTCTGAAAAGAAGTTTCAAACCAAAGTAAATGAGAAAATATCTAGTGAGACAAGTTGCATTGGCAACCAAGGTTGAGGATGTGAAGAAGGTACTTGAGAATATATTCTCATTATACACAAAACTATGTAATCCTACACTCTTCACCCAAAAGACCAGAAGTCACATTCTGAGTCTGGAGAGCAAAATATTTGCATCAAGTGCAAGCCTACCTACAAATCTAACTCAAAGTGAGAAGCATTTTAGAACATTGCTTCAGACACATTTAGTTAGTTGTCTTAACAACAAATGAGGCTAATATATTAGAGCCAAACTGACAAGTATTCAGGCTACCCTCACCCCACATATGGAGATAATGCACAAGAAACTAGGCTATGTTGAAACCTTATTGAAGAAAGACCCCAATCTTTTTACTCTAAATGGTCTAGTACACCTTCTTGTTGAGCTTGCAATCCAAATTAAGTCATTGGATGTTGTATGTGATAAATGAGATGTAGCTCTAAGGATAATAATGGATGTCCATAAAGCTTTTTTGGACAAACACACCATAAGTGTATAACCCATTTGACATAAGTATCAAAAAGGGGGAGAAATAAGAATGGGGGAGAAATATCATATGGGGGAGTATGAACAAAGGGGGAGATACACATTTTTGGGGAGAAAGTAGGAAATAGATACATATATTAGCTAAGAGAGAGCATATTAGATGAAAGAATATCATATTCAACGTATTGAAGTCAAAGGGAGCACAAATTTTGGATACAAATCAAACACATTAACTCAGGGGGAGTTATAAAATTTTGAGGTATACAAATTAGTGCACAATTTTGAAATTTTGAAGTCTTGTATATAAGTCGAGTCATGGATATGTTATGCCCGAGAGATTAAGGATGATATTGCATATTCAAGTGTTTTTGACACTCATGTCAAAGGGGAAGATTGTTGATCTCAGATTAGTTTTGACAAGTGAGTGTCAACACACTTAAGTCATTTACTTAGTTCATGTCGAACTAGTAATACATGTCAAGCACAACATGTAAATATTAGACCATGTCGAGTTGCAATAAGTGTTGAGTCACTCATATGCTAAGTCACTCAAGTGTCAAGCAAATAAACCATGCTGAGTGATTCAGGAGCTGAGTAAACATTAGATGCCAAGTAATGCAGGTGTCAAGTCATAGCATAAATAATAGAGCATGTTGAGCATCAGAGACTTCATATGCCGAGTAATACAGTTTTGACATATTTGTTTTTAATGGCACAAACAACTATGTAAATCATTTTTGAGCCAACTTAAGATTATATTTTGATATTATGGAAATAAGGACAAATCTATATTTGGATTCCCTATGCAATTACGTGTAGCCAATTAGAAAAATAGAAGATATAAGCAGCAAAATGGATGAATCTCAATCACAGTTTCATACCTAACCCTAAGCCACCTAAGTCTTCTTAAGGAGGATGAAGCCCTAAACTCTTTATGGTAGAGGAGAGTGAATGTGGAAGGAATTGAAGGAGGCAACAAGATAGTTTGCATGCAGAGCATTCAAGGTGACTTAGAAGTTATGATGAAAGAGTGATTTATAGAATCAGTTAGAGAAGAATAAAAGATAGAGCAAAGGATACAACATTGAGACATCTAATCGTGAAGGATTAATAAGATATTGTGTAGAGGTGATTTGTTATCAGGCAAAAAAGTGTCAATCACAGGATCTATGCTAAGATATTTTAACAAGTAATTTCAGTTAAATCTCTTAATAGAGTAGTCCTAACAGGCTATACGAAATCCTTTAACAGGGTGTTTTCTTAGTTGTAAGTTGAAGTCCTCTAACAAGGCACACTTCTAACAGGGTGTTGAAATCCTCTAATAAAGTGAGACCTAACAGTCTTTGTAAGCCTTTAATAGGGCAAACCTTTCACAAGGTAGATCATGTTTCATGGTTAAAACATTGTAACCTTCATTGGATACACTTTATTACTACAGTAGTGAAGATTTGTGGGTGTCTACCCACCTAGTTTTACCTTATCACTTTGAGGGTTTTTGGGTAATCATATTTGGTGTTATGTATGTGAATGCTTACATGGTTATATGATTCAGATGCATATGCTCTACATGTTATTTCGACTTACTTATTGAATACATGTGATGAATGTATGGTGAAAGTTTTATGGGTCCAAGTTTAAACTACTGATTCACACCCCCCCCCCCCCCCCCCCAAACTCAGAAGTTTACTCTTTCCACTTGTAATTCCAACATTACTAAAAGGAATTTAAACCCAATATTGTAGTCTTTGAGTTGCTTGATTGTTTTATAGCTAGTATTCTGCACTCAAGGTAGAGATACCTTGTAGTCTTAGTGATGCAAAAAATACAACAATAATCCAACACAATAATCGTATGAAAGAGGATTCTAAAGTTGAAATGGAGGTACTTTTGGATAGTGGGGCTCACCAATAGCTCCCCCTTCGAATCAAGCTACAATGATATGCTGCAGGAGAACTCCACATTTTCATTTTAAATCTGGAGGTTGAACTTATAGGCTGCAAAAAAAAAAAATGATAAAACTGATAAATTTTTGAGGGAAAATTCATGTCTAGTAAAACCCTCAAAAGTTCAATAAAACTCTCAAAAGTTGCTAAAATATAAAGGGAGAAAACATGTTAAGCCTATGGCTACCAAGGAACTGGTAGGGTTTTTAAAAGAGAAGCATTTCATATCAGCGAATATGATACATAGGTAAGATGATACAAAGCTTTAATGCTTGTGTAACAAAGAAGTAACAACAATACATGTTAGAGATGGGTCCTTCAAAAAGATGGATGCCACAAATAGCAAAAGGGGAGAACTTAGATTTGGAGAGGACAAATCATCAACTTTTCCAAGTTTGCAATCGCATATGCAAAGCAAAAAATTGGCAATCCATGTTTAGTATTGAGGCCCAACAAATTACACATAATTAATTGTCAATTGCTCAAGCACAATTTTAAAATAGAGGGAAGATAGAATATATCCTGGTCATTAATGTTAATATTAGAATGTATCAGAGAACAAAATCCTAGAAAATAAAGCACATGTGAAAACCTCCAAAAATAACATAAAATAATTTAAAACATACGATTGCTTTCATCTTCAAAGTGAATGTCTTGGCATCATATGGATTCACCTTCATATCAGTAATGAGATCAAGGAATGATTCGGAGATTGTTAATCTTTCTGGAAGTGCTTCATTTATTTCCTACAAGAGAAGTTGGTATATGTATCTTCCCATTCTCTACAAAATGCCACATGCTCTAGGTTTAGATTCCAATAAGTGTAGAAGTCCCAGGATATAAACAAATTGATCATTCCTCATTACAGTTATGTGAATAGGGTTGGTATTTTAATTTTTAGTTTGATTTTCTATATCAATGGAGCTTCTTAGCACATCTTAAGCAACAAGGGAACTCAAAAAATATTATCTATTCCAATGAACAAGAAGACTGCCAAAAGCTAGTTAAGTATCAATGGAGCTTCTTAGCACATCTTAAGCAGCAACAAGGGAGAACAAATAGTCAAATGACCTACTGAAAGCATTTAATATCATGAGCATTTGCATCTTAATATATTACTAGTAAATGTAATCAAAAGAAGCCATAAAGCACCTAGAGCATACCAACAACGAAAGTCATAAAGTATAACAAACTTAATTAGTATCTATGTGTGCAATAATCATAGTGGATAAGTGAAGAATAAAGAGATAACCCTATGGTTGTTAACAACTTTTTGAGGTGATGCATAACAATGGTAGTAGAAGATCAAAAGGATATGGTTATATGAAATTAGTCTTAGGGTGGCTTCAAATGGAAAAACTCAGTCTAATGAACAAGAAAATAGTGTCAAAAGCTATTCAAAGCCTAATCAAAAGAAATGCAATCACATTTTTTATAGGTTGTAGGCCAATCATGATCCTACATATCCCAATTTTCACATCCTTATTTGTTTCCTTGAAAATTTCTTCCAAATGTTCTAATAGGATAATGATTATGACATGGCAGGACAACATTAAAGTCCATGTCGAGGGATGAATATAAAGAACTATAAACACTAATTAGTTAAAAACTTGAAATTTAATACCAAATAAATTGTATATAACACTTAGTTGTAATAAAATTTATTCAACAAAAAGTCATTAATTTAACAATCTTAGCCAGAACTAATTATGAAAACACTTCCTATGGTGACCTATTAGTAGATGAATATAAATATATGTTATCAATATTAAGTAATCAAGGGGATTACATGGTAGGACAAACTTGTCCTGGAGGTGGTAAATCTTTTAATGAAACCTTGGATGGAGCACCATCGGGTACACTAATGCAATTTTTATACCTAGCTTCTTCCACGGAAAGTTTATCTATTTCCCCTTCAACCTACACATCATCAAGATTATTTACCAAAAAGATCATCAACATGAATTTCAAAGAATCAAATTAAAACTAGATTATTATGATGTCTTGAGCTCCCTTTATATCATCTATCCCGTAAGGATATCTTTTAACAAAGCTTTTCCTACACATGGAACAAAAAATACAAGTTCCTACTTAAGAACTCTATTGTGGCTAAAGAAAGAATAGAGTAGGAAACTGAGGAGCCTAAAAGAGTAGTGATTGATAAAGGAATTAACACATATAAAATGAGAAAGGAGGCTAAAATTCATTCAAACTTTAAAATGTTGGTTGCATATTATTAAAATTGGGTTTTATAGATTAAAAATACAGATTGAGAGATACATTAAATCAACATTTCATTGAAAATTATTTTTCATGTTAGCAAAAATCATGTAGTTTTGGTGAAAAAATATGACTCTGATTTGTGTCTTGATTCTAGAGGAGTTTGTTTCAAGAATATAAGTGGGAGCCAACAATAACATAAAAAGCTAAAGGTCCATTTCTGGTTCTCGAGTTGTCATGGTAATGGAATTAATGATAAATTGAGTAGTCTACTTCAAATCAGAGAACTAGAAGGAACACCTATACTATGAATTTTACTATGCATTTTCATGATATTTTGTATTTGGTTTATATCTTTCCTATCATTCATAGTCAGAGTGTTTCATGATAAAAAAACAAAACTTTGAGTTTCTACGGTTGTTGGGCAAGCATTTATCATTATCTCTTGGTTATCAATTTCAAACTTTCAATATGTTGCCAATTTACTTCCTATGACAGCATGATGAGTTAGTGTTCTTAATTAAATATGACAAGTGTTTGACAATATTTCTTGAGATCAAGTTTCTACAGGATAAGCCTAAAAATCAAAGTTTACATAGTTGTTGAAGTTAGAACCAGCAGGGGTTCTTACACCTATTAGTAAATTTATCCTAGATGTTTATATATAAGTAATACTTCTAAATATGTGGCCCATGGTCAATCCATTAAAAGAAAAAGCCAAACATAAGAATATATTTGTTAAGTACAAATTTGAAATGGAAAATACATTCAACTTAGACTTATATAAAGTAGGATCCTCTATTTAAAAGCACTATTGGTCCATACCATGTGATATGGCTTTGCAATTTATAATGTATACTCACTTTGCAAGATTATGGCTGGTATTATCAATTATGTATATACTAAAATTAAAATAGGAATAACTTTTCTGAACTATGAAGCATTATGGGAAATGGAACATGCAAAAAATACCATATCCCCAAGTTTGTTAGTTTGATAATAAGATATAAGAATTCTCTTGATATCTTTACCTACATAACATCCAACTGAATATTGACCATAAGCAAGCTCGGGAGGAAATCTAAGTTTTCTTTTTCCTCCTGCATATTGGCACAATGTGCTACAGTGGCAGAGAAGAGAAACGCTATAGGAGGCAACATTGTTGAAAATGTAATAGGAAATTTAATGTTATGTTTTAAATGCTTTTAGTTTTTGAAGTTTGTAATAACATCATACATGTGGTGGCATACCTAGAGTAGCAGTTCGATAAGCTCTCCAGATATAGCCACCTAGGACCAGGTGTGTGGATCTTAAATTAGAATAGTTTATTTTAGTTCGTAGGTGGAGTGTTTAATGATTTTTAGAATCCAATAATAGGTAGTAGGCAGTTTTTGGAATATTCCTAACTTAGAAAACGACTGTCTAATATTGGTAGAAAAAAAAATTCAGATTCTTATCCTTTTTTTGGATGGAAGACATTCTTCTTTTCTAAAATAAGAAGAAAACATTTCACATCCTTTAATAGGAAAAAGAAAGTCAATTTTAAGGGTGAGCCAGTCAGCTATGTAAGACACGAATCGAATTTGGAGAGATATGGAATGTTTTTTTTCATTTTTTCTTTGTGCAAGTTTTTGATGGTCTGAGTTTTGAATGGATTTTTCTTATCTTCTCACTGGAAACAAGTTGATAGTTTGTAGAAGATTAAAAAGTTTTAGTTTTGGGTCGAATTCGGTATGTTTGCAAAAAATTAGTCTCAGTGCATGGGTAATATCTCCCAAATGCACTGTTGGATTTTCATGAGCTTTGGATATGTTATTATAGGCCTAATTACGCCCATCTTCACTAGAGCAATTGAAGAGTTTTGATCTGGTTCAAGAGTTATTCATGTCTGAGTGCAGGCCTATCTAGAGACAGCAAGAAGAAATGTTTTACAAAAAAATGTACTCTGATGCGGGGTCAATATCTCAAGTTTGAACCGTTGGATTTCTCTCAAATTTTTATATGTTGTTTGAAACCTAGTTATGAAAAATATCAATGGTTAAATTGAGAAAATATTGTCTGGTTCAAAAGTTATACATGTCTGTTCACGGGTCTATCTAGAGACAGCAAGAAGCAATGTTTTGCAGAAAAAATGTACTCTGATGCGTGGTCAATATCTCAAGTTTGAACCGTTGGATTTCTCTAAAAAAATTATATGTTGTTTGAAACCTAGCTATGAAAAATCTTAACGGTTAGATTGAGTAAATCTTTTTTGGTTCGAAAGTTATTCATGTCTAAGTGCAGGTCTATTCGGAGGCAGCAAGAAGAAATTTTGGGGGATTTATTTTCAAAGTTTTGTTTTGAATCTGATTTTAGTGTGTGATCCTGAAGGGTGTAGATGCCCCTTGAAGCAACTCAGTTGAGTGACTGATTCCTCTTGAGTTTTCCAAGGTGTGGCTCTGTATCATTTTTGGTATTAGAGCTCAGCAAAAGGTTTGGAAAAAAAAATAGTTGTGTATATGTTTATGTGATTGTGAAAGATTGAGAGAAATAGTCTGAAAAGAAGTCCAAGAGACTAGATAAGAAGAAAATAACCTAGCTGAGGAATGATGGGACAAGAAGAAGCAGCTTTATTGTATCTTTTTAGAAGGTATCGGCAGAGAAAGGATTCTAAACAGAAGGAGATAGAGGAAATGAAGAAAAGAGAGAAAGAAGAAAGGAGAAAACAAAGAGAAGAGCTAAGCAAGATAGAAGAGGAGATAAACAATTTGAAAAGGAGACTTGAGGAGAATGATGCTAAGTTGAAAGAGAATAAAGCTAAGTTGAAAGAAGTGCAACAAGTATCTCTTGACAAGAGTAGTAACAAGACAAACCCTATTGGATTTGAATGCAAACAATCTGTGGTTGGAACAGTAACATGTCCTTTGAAAATAGAGAAGAGTACAATGTTGGAAGGTACTCCTACGGAAAAGATTTTGGAGGCAACTGACGAAGCCTTAAATATGCATAATGAAGAAAAATGTCAAGAGGAATGGCATGAAGATGAAGCTAAGGAATGTGTAACAGCAAGTTCTAAAGAAGAATCTGATTTATGGAGAAAATTCGCAGCCATTGTGGGAGAATGGAAAAGGCATGGCGGTAGTACGGAAACTCAGCTTGAAGAAGAAAGGAAAGAGTGCAATACTGTTATTGTTCTTGAGAAAAGTTGTAATAAGAAAGAGATATTTGAAAGTGAGATTACTACAGAAGATCAAGATGATGATAAATGTTTAATAAAGGAAGAAGAGATAAATACGATTCTTAAGATTCAAGATGTGAAACTGGTTGATAGTCAAGAAGCAGATAAGTTTATGGTTACTATTGATGAAGATAGATATGATGCACATTAAATGGTGTATAAGGAAGCTCATATTCAAAAAGAGAACTCAAATAATCTTAATGCTGATGATATGTTTTCTTCTAATAATGTTTATGCAGGGATGCAGATTTCATGTATAGTGAATCATGCTGGAGAATTTTCTGTGACATTTACAACATTAAAGAATCAAAGCTACAATGTGGAGAAGTTGGATATTATCTTTGTTTTTCTTGTAGATATGCTCATCCTAGTTCAAAGAAATTAGAAAGTTCAAAAGAAGAATGAGATTCATTTCTACAACACATCATCTCAAGAGGACTTGAGATTCATTCTACAAGGGAGTATGCTGCAGTAGCAGAGAAGAGAAACGCTATAGGAGACAACATTGTTGAAAATGTAATAGAAAATTTAATGTTATGTTTTAAATGCTTTTAGTTTTTGAAGTTTGTAATAACGTCCTACATGTGGTGGCATACCTAGAGTAGCAGTTTGATAAGCTCTCCAGATATAGCCACCTAGGACTAGGTGTGTGGATCTTAAATTAGAATAGTTTTTTTTAGTTCGTAGGTGGAGTGTTTAATGATTTTTAGAATCCAATAATAGGTAGTAGGCAGTTTTTGGAATATTCTTGACTTAGAAAACGACTATCTAATATTGGTAGAAAAAACGTTTCAGATTCTTATCCTTTTTTTGGATAGAAGACATTCTTCTTTTCTAAAATAAGAAGAAAACATTTCACATCCTTTAATAGGAAAAAGAAAGTCAGTTTTAAGGGTGAGCCAGTCGGCTATGTAAGACACGAATCGAATTTGGAGAGATATGGAATGTTTTTTTTCATTTTTTCTTTGTGCAAGTTTTCGATGGTCTGAGTTTTGAACGGATTTTTCTTATCTTCTCACTGGAAACAAGTTGATAGTTTGCAGAAGATTAAAAAGTTTTAGTTTTGGGTCGAATTCGGTATGTTTGCAGAAAATTAGTCTCAGTGCATGGGTAATATCTCCAAAATGCATTGTTGGATTTTCATGAGCTTTGGATATGTTATTATAGGCCTAATTACACCCATCTTCACCAAAGTGATTGAAGAGTTTTGATCTGGTTCAAGAGTTATTCATGTCTGAGTGCAGGCCTATCTAGAGACAGCAAGAAGAAATGTTTTGCAGAAAAATGTACTCTGATATGGGGTCAATATCTCAAGTTTGAACCGTTGGATTTCTCTCAAATTTTTATATGTTGTTTGAAACCTAGTTATGAAAAATATCAATGGTTAGATTGAGAAAATATTATTTGGTTCAAAATTTATACATGTATGTTCACAGGTCTATCTAGAGACAACAAGAAGCAATGTTTTGTAGAAAAAATGTACTCTGATGCGTGGTCAATATATCAAGTTGAACCGTTGGATTTCTCTAAATTTTTTATATGTTGTTTGAAACCTAGTTATGCCAAATCTCAATGGTTGGATTGAGTAAATATTTTTTGGTTCGAAAGTTATTCATGTCTGAGTGCAGGTCTATTCGGAGGCAGTAAGAAGAAATTTCGAGGGATTTATTTTCAAAGTTTTGTTTTGAATCTGATTTTAGTGTGTGATCCTGAAGGGTGTAGATGCCCCTTGAAGCAACTCAGTTGAGTGACTGATTCCTCCTGAGTTTTCCAAGGTGTGGCTCTGCATCACAATGATAAAAGGCTGATGGACTATCTTTACTCTTAAAAATATATTGTCTTTAAATGCAGTAGTGCCCATACAAAGATGAAAACAAAATGAGATGAAACCAAGTACCTACCAGCTAGCATAAGTGGAACTCCATAATCATCTAAGATTCCATGCTCCCATCCAGGGATTACCTATTATAAAAAATAATCAAGGGAGGCCAAATTATACCCAAATCTATGACAAGATTATAAACTTAAATTAGCACAGAGTGATTTATGTCTTAGCATTTATCATCCACATGCCTGTGTAAAACTTGTGTCCCTCTCAACTATGACATCAGTAGGTAACTCTTTTCCTTTTAATGCAATAACAAATGTATGCCTTACAACACAATTCAATTGAGAATTCAAACAGATATGTGGATGCTAATGTAGGATTCTATATTACAGAACTACCCAGATGCATGAGATATTTGTTTGCACATTCATGCAAATCAAACAACACCATATTATGTTTCTCATATTGTCAAAACATATTATTTTAGAAGTATAATAGACATGATTATTTAATAGTAAGTCCAATTCACAAGTAAAGATGTGTTCTCAATGGACTAGTTGTCAACTGTTATAGTATCTTGAAAATCCATGACTGAAGCATCATGATTAAATTCCTTGGAAAACACCCTTGCAATTTCTTCATTGTATGTTCACATAGACTTGATTGAATGTTGGAAAGTGAGAAATGGCATTATTGGTGGGTAGACAAGTGATCTATACTAGAAAAGCCTGATCACAGGTATGTTTATCATTCTATGAGATATCACAACTAGTAAATAGTTACTAAACAAAAAACTTAAACACGTGCCTTAAAAAAATGTATTCTTTGAAGGCAACTAGAAACATGATATGCCTATTTAAGATTGGAAGAAATGGAAGGACGTACTTCATTTACTACAAGTATAACAAATCGTAGTATAACATACCATTATTGTGAGAAAAGTTGAAACAAATTTCATACCTTCCCTACACCTATTCATAAGATGAGTGCTCTATTTCTCTTGTAGCTACTATAAAAAATTGTACCATCCAAAAATATTCTAGTGTAGTGAATCTATAGAATAATACTATTGTTAAGTCAAGACATTGCAATGGCAAACAAATTTTACCTCTATGAATGCAAGTTGCTAAATTAAGATGTCATATATGAAAATGCATAGCGAAATTCATAGTATTGGTGTTCCTTTTAGTTCTTTGATTTGAAGTAGATTGCTCAGTTTATCATTAATTCCATTACCATGAAAAGTTGAGAACAAAAAATGGACCTATAGCTTTTTATGTTATTGTTGGCTTCCACTTATATTCTTGAAACAAATTCCTCTAGAGTCAAGACACAACTCAGGGTCATATTTTTTCACCAAGACTACATGATTTTTGCTAACATGAAAATTAACTTTCAATGAAATGTTGATTTAGTGTATATCTTGGTTTGTATTTTTAATCTATAAAACCCAATTTGAATAATATGCAACCAACATTTAGGCAAGAGCCTACAACATAATGGTAACTTGTGAGTCTCTCATGTGGGAGGTCTTGGGTTTGAATTTGCTTAACACATAAAAAATAATTAATTATAATAAATAACAATAATTAATCTAGGCTTCAGCCATTCACCGGTCAAAAATAAATAGAAATGCAACCAAAATTTTAAAGTTTGAATGAATTTTAGCCTCCTTTCTCATTGTATGTGTGTTGAAGTTTGAAGCAAAAGAAATAATAGAGTAGGAAATTGAGGAGCCTAAAGGGGTAGTGATTGATAAAGGAATGGATAAAAAACTCTATCTCAAAGAAAAGAAACTATTAGTTGGTTAGGAAGATATCCTTGGCATGTTAGTTTGAGCTTCACTTGATTTTGAGAATACTTTAATATTCTCTACTTAATATTCTCTATTTAATATTATTCAATTTGAAGTAGACTTCTTAGTTTATCATTAATTCCATTACCATGAAAAGTCAAGAACAAAAAATGGACCTGTAGCTTTTTATGTTATTGTTGGCTTCCACTTATATTCTTGAAACAAACTCCTCTAGAATAAGACACAACACAAGGTCATATTTTTCACCAAAACTACATGATTTTTTCCAACATGAAAATTAATTTTCCATGAAATGTTGATTTAGTGTATATCTCAGTCTATATTTTAAATTTATAATACCCAATTTGAATAATATGCAACCAACATTTAGGCAAGAGCCTACAACACAATGGTAACTTGTGAGCCTCTCATGTGGAAGGTCTTGGGTTTAAATTCCCTTAACACATAAAAATAATTAATTACAATAAATAATAATAATTAATCTAGGCTTCGGCCATTTACCAGTCAAAAATAAATTAAAATGCAACCAACATTTTAAAGTTTGAATGAATTTTAGCCTCCTTTCTCATTGTATGTGTGTTGAAGTTTGAAGCAAAAGAAAGAATAGAGTAGGAAATTGAGGAGCCTAAAAGGGTAGTGATTGATAAAGGAATGGACACAAAACTCTATCTCAAAGAAAAGAAACTATTAATTGGTTAGGAAGATATCATTGGTATGTTAGTTTGAGCTTCACTTGGTTTCGAGAATACTTTAATATTCTCTACTTAACAAGGCCAACCACGTGAAGGTGAAAGCTCATCTTGCCTCACCCCCCCTCCCCCTAACATCAATATAAATTTTCCATTATCATCTAATTACACACTTCATTCATCCATTCATCCATTCATCCATTTATGAACTATAACATTCAATCAATACAATCACATAACATTCATTAATATGATATACAATTCACTAATATGCAATACTAACAAAGACTTTGTTAACACATTACAATATTCATTAGCATGAAATAAAAATAAATATTAATATTCAACATTCATAGATAATTACTTAAAACAACATTCTTTCATTATCCAAGAAAGTTTATCAAACAAGGTTTATCAAAGAACATTTTTATAAAATCATCTTGAATGAATTTTAGCCTCCTTTCTCATTGTATGTGTGTTGAATTTTGAAGCAAAAGAAAGAATAGAGTAGGGAATTGAGGAGCCTAAAAGGGTAGTGATTGATAAAAGAATGGACACAAAATTCTATCTCAAAGAAAAGAAACTATTGGTTGGTTAGGAAGATATCCTTGGTATGTTAGTTTGAGCTTCACTTGGTTTCGAGAATACTTTAATATTCTCTATTTAATATTCTTTGATTTGAAGTAGACTACTCGATTTATCATTAATTCCATTACCATGAAAAGTCGAGAACAAAAAATGGACCTGTATTTTTTATGTTATTGTTGGCTTCCACTTATATTCTTGAAACAAACTCCTCTAGAATTAAGACACAACTCGAGGTCATATTTTTTCACCAAAACTACATGATTTTTGCTAACATGAAAATTAATTTTCAATGAAATGTTGATTTAGTGTATATCTTGGTCTGTATTTTTAATCTATAAAACCCAATTTGAATAATATGCAACCAACATTTAGGCAAGAGCCTACAACACAATGGTAACTTGTGAGTCTTGGGTTTGAATTCGCTTAACACATAAAAATAATTAATTACAATAAATAACAATAATTAATCTAGGCTTTGGCCATTTACCGATAAAAAAATAAATAAAAATGCAACCAACATTTTAAAGTTTGAATGAATTTTAGCCTCCTTTCTCATTGTATGTGTGTTGAAGTTTGAAGCAAAAGAAAGAATAGAGTAGGAAATTGAGGAGCCTAAAAGGGTAGTGATTGATAAAGGAATGGACACAAAACTCTATCTCAAAGAAAAGAAACTATTAGTTGGTTAGGAAGATATCCTTGGTATGTTAGTTTGAGCTTCACTTGGTTTCAAGAATACTTTAACAATCTCTACTTGACGAGGCCAACCACGTGAAGGTGAAAGCTCATCTGGCCTCACCCCCCCTCCCCTTAACATCAATATAAATTTCCCATTATCATTTAATTATACATTTCATTCATTCATTCATCCATTTATGAACTATAACATTCAATCAATACAATCACATAACATTCATTAATATGATATACAATTCATTAATACACAATACTAATCAAGACTTCATTAACACATAACAATATTCATTAACATGAAATAAAAATAAATATTAATGTGCAACATTCATAGATAATTACTTAAAACAACATTCTTTCATGATCCAACAAAGTTTATCAAACAAGGTTTATCAAAGAGCATTTTTATAAAATCATTTCTTCTTTTTGTTTTTCTTAGCTCTCTTAAGAAAAAGGTTGATAGGAACATCAATATCTTCCTCATTCTCCTTCTCTTGTGGCACATGTAATGTCAAATTATGATGCCTCCTATTTTGAGGAGCAAGAGACTGCTGCACTAAAGGGGACTCTATTGCAAGAACAAGTAAATGGGTTAAATTGGCATACTCTTTTTCTTTTTTTAATTGTTACAAATATTTAATTAACTAGTACAACATAACATACATTTTTCTTACCTAAAAATGCCACATCATGTACATTAACATTTTGATCCACCGCCATCTCAACATGTTGAACACTTGGAACATGCTCCACCCCTTCACCATGATGTTCAACATGCTCTAAAATATTCAAAAAAAGGTTACACGTCAAATTACAATTAAAGAAGTTAAATTGTATTTATAATTGCGTAATTAATTTCTAATACCAAATTAATACCTCCACCACTATGATGCACATCATGGCTTTCATTACGCGCAGGTTCTATGATAGGATATGAAGGCTACAGTGATATGTTATGCGCATTGTTATGTAGTCAATTTATGTTCGAAACTAACACCAAATTTATTTTTTCTCAACTATTCAATTTGATTTATTTTTCATTTGACCAATTTACCTGTGTCTCATTTGGTGCACCAGATCCTTGGGTATGGCTTTCAAATTCTTGGCATACACGTGCAACCATGACTTTATAGCCTTCCTTCAAGGCAATTTTTTTATCTTCATCCGTGAGCTCTACATTGAATTTTGTACCCGTATTCTTTTGCTTAATATCGTCAATTTTGCATGTATGATTTGATTAAACAAAATTGTTTGCAATATTATATAAAAAATAATAATATGAAATTCCATTGCTGCTACTTACAAGTTGAAACTGAAGATTCATATAGCCACCAGAGCCAAGTTTGTGGTGGCCAACGTTTTCTAGTTTCACTTTTGTAGCCACTGATGTGTCCTACAGTATATGAACAGTGTGAAACATGTTAGATTCTATATTTACAAAGATCACCAATTAGTGCATGATTACATTCTACTTAATAATATCATGACATACCTTCTTTTGCCCTATTCTAGTTCATTTCCTTTATCATCATGTAGCCTTTTCCCTTTTGCATCTTCTATTATTTCATTCCACTCCATCGATGGAATCATAGGAGGATGGTCATACTTTGGGTTCTCCTTTAGACCCCTTCTATATTGGTCTCTTTTAGATGTGGAATAATGGGAATGTACCAAAGAACCTTGTGAGGCACCTTTTTGTTCTTTGATATGACTAATATCTACTAATATGACAATTAGGGCATTCTGTTGCAAATTCATGTTGATTATGATATAGAATGTGATCATTGGGACATGCATGTGTTGTTTGATACTTCATCCAAATTTTATTCATAATGGTAGATAATTCTCGATACGAACGAGGCAGAATGTTTGACGGTCGTAACAAAAACTCACCTATCAACCTACAAAAACAAATATGAATTGTTAATATGATGTATAGTAATGGTATGCTAACATTGAAGATGAAAAAAATGGCATACCTTAGTATACGTGACATTGCTACATTGGATAAAGCATTCATAACCTTCAAGTTCACCAACAACACTATAGCAGAGATAAGAGTTGTTTGGGAGCCTTCGTATAGGGGTGCATGCGCCTTCTCAAGTATAGGTATATCAAGACCATCTTCATCATCATTATCAGATGTGCTAGTACCATCATCACGAGCATCTTCGTTAGTTGCACCAATACCATCTTCTTCAATCATGTCCTCTAGCACATTATCATATTCTTCCATGGGAGTGTTATCCTCAGCTTGGATATTCACACCTCCATGTTCCTCCAGTAGAAAATCCACACTCAACAATCAACGAAAATCATGGCCCCCTTCAACGTGACCATGTTGCCTACAATGATGTTGTGTTGTTGTGATTAGAACTCTTTGATTCTTTAAGCCCTTACACTTTTTGCAAGGACAATTACATTTATCAACTTTTCTTCAAAATTCAGACCACAATCTAGCAATTCTCTCGTTATTTTGTTATGGGTTCATATTGTCAGGCATGGTGTTTCTTCACAGGAAAATATATCTACAAAATTATTGGACATGTTGCAAATTAATGTTTATATATGAACATATGGTTTTGAAAGAAAAAATTGGTGTAATTAATGTGTATATCTGCAAAAATATTGGACATATTTTACTTAATGTCTATATTTGCACATATGGTTTTGAAAGAAAAAGTTGGTCTAATTAATGTGTATATCTACAAAAATATTGTAGATGTTAAAAATTTGGTCACCTCGCTCAAATTCACCCATATTATAATATCAACAACTTTTGTTGACATAAATTCAACAACTTTCGTTGAGCCTTTCCATTACTCCTTGTTTGTCATGAGTTAGGGTCATTTAATAGGGCAAGTTTGTATTCAATATAGAGTATGCACATATCAAATTTGTGACTATTTATTTCAATAGTTTGATATATATGATTCATTTTGGCAGTTGTTTGGCTTTCCTTGTGTACATGTATAACTTTATGTTCAAGCACCCATAGTTAGATATTAACCCAAACATATTACTATTCTATTGATCAAATGTGGTGGTATCAATTTTTACTATTCTATTGATCAAATTTGGTGTATTCCTTTAAGAAATCTATATAGTTCTTTTTCAAAACACATATGAAATAGAACACATAAAACACACAGCAAATGTAATTCACATTAGAATACTTCCAAACTTGACACTGAAAAAGTAGACCGAGCCATTGAATTTATAATAAAATGTATGTGCATTCTAGATCAAGTCATTTATGAGGATAGGTAAGAATAACTGCTCGACAATGTTGAAAATTTTACATGTGAAATCTATGCACTTTGAAAAGGTACTTGGTCTATGCTAACCAAAGCATACTTTCGATCTTTGAGCCCTAGATATTATTGATCATAATGCATGAAGGTACAAACCATGAATGTTTAGAGAGAGCATCCGAAGATTGTTGGGTAGTTGAGAGGATTTGGAAATTGCTTACAAAGATCATCTAAATATTATTGGACAATTTAGATGATTTCTATTGTTAAGTAATACCAATGATGCATGCAAGAACATTTAACTAAGAAGCTAATGTAATTATGCAATTGTTTCATTCAAATAGAGAAATCCTAGATGCTCATCATCATGGAAAAGTTCATCACCTACAGTGATAAGGCTTTTATTCTCTTGTCGGCAAGTGAAAAGGTTTTTCTTCTCTTATCAACAACTAGCTTGTGATTGTTGTTATGGGTAGGGCTGAAATTAATGGTTGCTTTAGATGATCTAACTCATATATATCCTCTTACTCAGATATATTCTGAGCTAAAAATGGGAAACTCTACTATAAAGTGAGTATGTGCCACCTCTACAATCTCCATGTTATCACTTAGTTCCTGAACATGATTTTGCTCTTGTACTACATTTATTTTTTATATTCACTTTAAGGATGCATAAGTTTAGTTCTATCTTCCATTATTCTATAGCACTATATAGATCAGTGTTGTTTTAGAGCGATATATGGATTAGTATCCAAAGTAGGTTCCCGCTTCCATTATTCCATAGTCATCTAGATTTACTTAATATTTTTAAATTTCTACTTTAATTTGATGTTTAGGAATATTTGATTATGTTCCTTTCCAATTCTTGTTCCACTTTGCACGACTATTGGATTTGAGTGGCTGTGCCAACTTAGAGATCCTTCCAGAGTCATTTGGTCAACTCAAGTCTTTGAAATATCTTGACATTGGTGGTTGCCAAAATTTGAGGATGCTCAATGGTGGATTCGAGGCCTTAAATTCACTCATCGAACTAGATGCACATTATTGCAAATCATTAAATGAAGAAGCAATGGATATCTTAGTGATGCAAATAAGAGGCACACACTCCAAGGATATCCTACTATCCATTCCTAAAACAAACTCAAGACTAGGGAAGAGATGAAATGGTCTTACACACACACACCAACTTCACCCTCTCAAACTCATGCTATCTTCCAAGTAGTCTAAAACCTTCTCCAAAGCACAAATCCACCCATACACCTCACTTTAGCTGCATCCTCTAGGATTTTAAACTTCCATACACCCTAATACATCATTCCCCACTATTCCACCAATATTCTTGGCCAACTGATAGGTCTAGGGTTTCTTACTACAACAAAACCACAAGTTACACTAGGAAGCCTAAAAGGGGCTCAATCCTAGTAGCCTTGTTTTACCAAAAATAACTCTAAACTCCACAAAATTGCAAACATACTTCAAAAAAAATTGTAGAATCTATTATTACATGAAAAACCATATCTAAATCCCAAAGATGGATTTTGGGTCTCAACTATAAAGCCCTTTTCTCTCGAGCCCGAGTTTTTAGGATTTATGGCTTGAAAATGTTGTTTAGCCTTGTAGGCTCACAGCCTTGATTCCAAATGTGGATTTTATTTCTCAACCAACATTAAAATCATCCTTACTTACCTTCCACTAAAGCTCCAACCTCCAAGATTCATAAAAGGATCACTATGCTATGTTTTCAGTCCATCAACACGTTAACAATAGGAATAACAGTTCCAAACTATGGTTCTTGCATCTCAAGCAGGTATAGAACACCAGGAACCACACCATGCATGTTTATTAAAAATAAAAACCTTCCTTTTTACCAAACACCAAGAAGTTTCATCGTGTATATTAAGAGAAATACAAAATGTACATACAAACCCTTATCACAGTCTAGGGTAAACAACAGATAAGGAAAAACCCAAAACCAACTATTTCTTTATCATATTTGAACAAAACAATAATTTCATTCATTTAAGAGAAAAGATAAAAGTTTCTAAGAATGGACTTAGTCACTTACTGTCACCTAAAATCAAATATGGAAACATAATTGCTGACTGTGTATAGATTACCTCCTAAAAGTTGTATATTAACATTCTAAATCCGTACATATCACATTAACCTCTTCTAGGTGGAAGGTAAACAATTTATATAACCTCCCCTTTGACCTTACAACTTAACCTATTCATGTTTGATCCAAACAGAGCTTTGACTATTGGACTTCCATATTTTTGCAAGAAAAGTTGCACAAAAGTTGCATGACAACTTTTATTGTAGTTTTTTGCAATTTTACAATTTCTACATAATCTAATCACAAAAACTTCACAATGCCTACAAAACTACACCAAAACACTTAAAAGGTTTAATAAATTTGAAAATGATGATTTTTGGTCAACTCCCAATGTTTGACCAATTGTTGACTACCCTTTGACTATGTTTCTAACCTTATTATAACATGAAATCAACTTGCCTATATGCATAATAAGAATGCCTAATCTATCTTGTGTCATCTTGGTTGACCTTTAGTATTCTCATCCTTGGTGTTTGACCACCTTATTCAGGACCTAGGGCCACTACACCACTTACCAAATATCAAAAGTTTATTGTTCCTAAAGATACATGGCTCACCATCATTGTTTCAATGGTGGACACAAATAGGACAATGCTACCCTTTGATCGTGGGTCACACTTATGTGAGTACGAACAAGATATGGTGTGGTTATGAATATTATTTTCCTTGTTAAAGTATTTAGCTTGAAAGACATTTTTGCTAATTTAATTGTTATTCTCATATTCCATTATTGGTTCTACCAGGATGATGACGATGTAGAATTCCTGTACACTATTGAGCACACTCTATTTTATGTTTGAGAGCCTATGAATAGTTTTGATAGATGGGAGGACGGAAAGGGATTGGGTTATTGCCAAGTTCCAAAGTTTTCTATGGAAAATACTGAGAGCATGAGTAAAAGGGTATTGAATTTATGTAGGATGAGCTAAAATGACGGGGTTTCCAGGCTTGAAAATGTTTTGCATATTGAAAAAAAAAAAAATTTAAGCAAGCATTCAAAAAATGGATTTTACAACATGACTTCGAAACACTCATTTGACAAATTTAAGCTAAATTAAAGAAAGATCTTCAACAACTTGTATACAAGGCAACCATTTTAGAAGATGTTTGAGCCAAAAACACAACCAAAAAACAAGGGCTCTTAAGGCTCTAAATAATCCAAAATTCCTTCCTCAAGTTTGCAATAAGTTCACACAGATATAGACCTCTTTGCCTTGGCCCTCGACCTATACACACGTGAGCATAAAGTCATTCATCCATACAATTATACCCCAATGAAACCATAAATAAAAACAAAGGACACAATCAAAACATCTAAAATATTGCTAAACAAAAATGTAATTTACTTTAGGTTGGTGTTTAAAATTGAATCATACATCAAACTCTAAAGAGCATGTCATTATCAAAAATGGAAAACACAGAATTGTAGACATAATAAATATTGAATAGATTCAATATTGAAAAGACTAGAACAAAAATATAGCCAAATTGTAATACCCCGCCAAGGGATCCAAAGAATTAACCTAAAGTTTGCCAAACAATTTTTTTTTTAAAACATGAAAGTAAAACCATTCATAACATTTGTGGAAGCAATAGTAACATCCAACTGAAAGTAAACATAACATAATAGATTACATTCTTTAAAAACTCCTTAACGTTGAATCACATCTAAATTAACTATTCATCTAACATCACATCCTTATGAAATAACAATGACATATCCAACATTCTTAAACCATATACAAGTGTCCTTTTTGTAACTACATTTTAGTTCAGCTCAATCATCCACTGTACATGTTACAAGGTATGAAAGGCTTAAAGAATAAACATCTATGTAAATAAAGTACATCAACATCCAATATTAATCCATGATGCAATTAAAGTAAATGAAACCACATGTCATACATGATACATCATCACAAAAAATACAAACATCCATCATAAAAGATAACCATATATCACAAACATAAATAACTAAGTGCACGGTTCCTCCTAACCGTAAATAGCATCATTAGACCATCGTAGATCCTAGCCATCCCTCTGTGCGTAACATTCCAAATTACCGAAGAGATCATCAGTATTAACATAGTAGGAATGTCACACCTAAACATACTACATCAAATACATATAAGATATCTAACATGCAAAGTAAATCATAAGATAACATCATCTAACATATGCTAATCATCACTGAAAGGATACATATCCATCATTGTGAAGGACGCATCAGCCACGATGTCTCAATAAATCTCAAATGATAAGAGTGGAAAAACACTACCACTCGACCAAGTGGAACCTAAATGGTCCACTCCCACCGTGCTGAGGAGATAATCTCAAGTCCCAAACAGGCTATTCAAAACACATAGCACAAATCTCTATAATTTCAGGAATCCTAAAAGTATACTAACTCAAAGGTTCCAATCACAAAACTGACATCTAATCCCAGAGGCACAACAATAAGTACACCACCAAAGGTACGCAAAATCTATAGAGGAGATTCAGGCTACATACTAGGGAGTGTCATCACATGGCTGCTTGAGTTACCCTGGACTGGTCTTTCATTAGACCCCAGACCCTCAAGCATTGAGTTACCCTAGATTGGTTACTCTAAACCCTAGACCCTCAACGTGGCACATGTGGAAACCAAGAAGCCCTCTCAAGAAGACGAGGCACTTCTCCCATTCTTAGTCTATACAAGCACTCAAGGCATGGGTGGTTTAAATATCTCTAACTTATCTTTTTAGTGTGTTTCCCCCCCATAAATTTTAATTACTAGATTATCACTTATTACATAACTTGCATTAGGTTACCCTGGTACTGACCACTTTGGGCCCCAGACCCCTATGCAAGCCACTCCCATAGTCATGTACCTAGACAACCTCTCCTAAGCACATAAATCCATAGTTGTGTCCCATACCACAACACTCATAAAGATCAAACTCGGTTCCTTAACAGGCAACCTGATAATAAGATGGTTCTCCCATCCAAGAACACATAAAAGCTCCACAAAATAAACCTCATAAATATAATCTCCAATATGAATCATAATATCTATTGGTTCTTAACAAACAACCAATAATATCTCAAAATAATACTGATCAAAGACTCCAAAATGGTTGAGTCAAACATGTCACAACATGACATCATCAAGAAATAAATCAACATTTCAGTCCCATCATGGGGACTGGAAGCAATTCGAGGATAACTGATCGATGACTCAAAAATGGTTAAGTCAAGTGTCTCAGATACAAATAACTCAGCTTCACTCAAGAAGACTGATAAGCAATAACAATCAGTAATACAATAATCTCATAGAGCATACTATCACATAACCATGGTTGGGTTTGTAAAGATCAGAATTAAGACATCATCATGACATCACAATCATAACCTCCGAGCCTCTGGTAGACGTCCTATAACTGGTCAACACTAGTCAACCCAAAACCCAAAACAAGAAGCATATAGAATACACAATGCAAACACATATTTTGGTTTATTAAAATCACATAGCTGAATAATGTGTAAAGCTTCAGTTTTCGTTTCAAATATAAATGTGTAAGGTTCTTCATTTCACCTACACATCAACCCGTTTGTTTCCCCGATAACATTATCCTTCCATTATTTAAAATTACATTCTAAAAATAACTTAAGGGTAAATATTTACTCATTAAATTAATCATCATTAACCCTTAATTAAATTGTTCTCTTTATTTAACTAAGATCCATATTCTTATTGATTAACTCTTCTTTAATGTTACTTCAACTTTTCAACATAATCAGAGGATCATTATTCGTTAAATTATAAGAGAGTCAATTATCAATCTTTGAATAAGAAGATTATAACTTTAATAAAATGATCAATTAAATCAATCAATTAACATAGGTACACAATCCATGACTCTTTAACATTCTAATAGTTAAAACTCAATTAAATATCTCTAACACTTAAGCCTCTTAATTATAATCATTATAATAATTAAATCGTCACTAATAACCGTTAAAATATCTAAGTCATTATTTAAGTCATTAGAATAAGACTTATCAACTTCGATGTAGTTACTTTGCAACTTTGGTAAAAGAATCATATCAATTAAAATTTTAATTATATAACTTAATTATTAATTAAATCTAATTAACTCTAATTAATTGATTTAACTAATAATTACATAACCATATCAACGACCCAATGAATATCAGTTGATTAATAACTAACTATAATTTTTAAGTTATAAGTCAACTACTATTTTCAAATTTAAAGTATTTTCTAGGTAGAAGAGATTTCTGATTCCACCCATTTTTATATTAAAATGATAGGTGCAGTTACTCGTAGTAATTGATTATTTTAAACTATCAAAATAATGATTATCAATTTTCAATTAATCAATCTATTGCATAACTTAATTGATAACTCAATGATTATTATTAAGCAAGAAGACTTCCTTTAACCCTATAGTTATCCTGTTTAAATAGTATAATCCTTGTAATGTTTTGAAATCAACCTTTCTAAACTCAACTAAGGGTAAATGTTTGAATCATTATAATTTAATGTTCTCTCAAGAGATGATTCTGATTTAATCGTAGTATAATGAATTTTCTTTCCTTTATCTCGACCAATTAGTCTCGTTAAAACTATTTATACCATCACTCATTAATATTCTTATCCATTAAATAATGATCTCATTAATAATTCAATTATTTAATTCCACTTATTAATATCTCTTTTCTTTTAATTTTCCCTCATTTAAAAATCCATTTACTTAAATTGACTAATAATTAATTACATTTCTTCTTCTATTAACTAATCTTAATTAAATTTGATTTAATTAGATTAGATAATAAATCATATAAAACTAATGCATATTAATAAGATTCTACTAAGGGAAGATTGGAATAAAATATTTAATTCATTCCATGCTTTGATATATTATTTTTTTGTGAAGTTTAAGCATAAAGAACTCTTGGTTATGGGAAATGGAGAAATATCTGTCTTTGAATAAAATAGTCCCAGTACGAGGGCCATATCTCCCTAATGAACCGTTGGATCTGGTTGAAATTGAAATATGTTGGAGAGAGCCAAGTTGCGCCATTTCTGACTGGAGCGATTGAATAAATTCGATCACGATAAAAAATTATGAATGATTGAGTTCGGGTCTATCCAAGAGGCAGTGACAGGGCAGTTTGTGATGAATTAAAAATTTCTCCTAAAAGGTAATTGTTCTCTAAATTTACTCATTCATCCATCTAATAGGTTTGTCCGTACGTATCTGAAAATATAATTGATAGAAAGATTACATCTAACCACTCAAATTTTTAACTTAGAATTTTTATTTTAATTTCAAATCTTGTCTATCTAATTTCACAATATAAATTCGAACCTAAACTCGATTCAAATCTAATTTCTTTCTTAAATTGAAGCTAAGGTTTTCTAATTGTTTTCTTTGCAACCAAATAAATACATATCTAGATTCCAATTCAAATTGCAAATTCATTGATGGAATATAATCAGACACATATAACAGACACGATGAAGACAAGAAGAAAAAGAGTGCAAAAGAAATATGCGAATATCACGAGTGCACCTGGACACTAATGCTAATTTGCCTTGCCTCAAAAGTCCATAGAAAATCTCTTCCTTCTCCAACATTCACAATTCCTCCATGATCCAAGCCAACCAAAATTTTCATGCGTGACTAGAAGTGCTAAAAGAAGCATAAGAACATGTAGAAAAATATGAGCAAGAGCATGTAGAAGCATATGAGCTTCTCAAATGCATATAAGCTTTGAAGCTTGAAGCTTGTCCAAACACACTAGGAGAGCCTCTATTTAAAAGCCTCTAAGATGCATCTAGAGTGTCTCTAGAAACAACTAGAAGATAAGCATGACAACCAAACATGAGTCTTCTCCAACCTTCTAGATAAGTCATAAGGTTGTAGACACCATGCGCTCAAATAAAATGTTAACTCCTCAGTGTAGACAACTTATGCATTCTTAGAGTGCAAACCCCTGTGTTGTCTACATGACAACTCCCAAGAATTTGCCAACTCCTATGTGAGCAAACATTAAAATAATGCACAATAATTAATATAATATTTAATTTACTCTTTCCAATTTAATTTATTTATTATTAAGTCTCATGCACTAACTTTAATAATTCCACTTTTAAAGTCTTGATATATTTATATTTTAATCACATGAGATCTAGAATCTTTTAATAATTTTAATATATTTTTCACTTTTAAATTTCATTTTCCAAAACATAATTGCTAAAATATTTATTAGCTTTAATAATATTATTATTTAGTCATTTATTTAAAAATGAACTCCAAATATATTATTATTAAAATAAATATTGTCACATTCCAAATTTAAACTTTTAACTTTTATTTTCAAATTTAATTATTTTATTTAATTAATTTCTCAATTAATTAAATAAAATAAATATTAAAATACCATATTAATTTTTCATTAAATTAAACCATTAATTAAATCTTTTAATTAGGATTAATTAATGGAAAATACATCAAAGACTCTTAAGGTAAAAATATGAAAACCCATCATAGCCAAAATACATACAAAATCAAACCAAGGGTTAATATCATGAATTACGTCATCCGACGTATTCAAAGGGTACTCAACTCAGATACTTGTCCTAATTTCTAATTAGAACAAATGGCTTAAAGGGTTGGGATTTGAACTTGAGAATTTATCTCCCCTCTCTTATCATTGAGATGATGTGATATGATACGCTCATCTTGGCAATTTAGGGAAGTCGATACCCGGTACCTGCAACCTACATAAAAACCATGCATGTACAAGCACAATATATACTAAACTAAACAGGCAATGGCAGGAAGTGGTGCATCGTGTAGATCTCGACTAGCAGGTGACTACGACTCCCTTCCTTAACCACATCAGACACACCATACATAATAGCAAACACGCACACCATACACATGCAAGTATGGGGTAAGTAACCATAAGAAAATACATAGAATAAACCATCTATCCAATCATCATTAATAACTGCAAACACTGAAATAATCATCATGCAACCATGAAATATAAAGTACCAAGTAATCTCATCATATATCAACTGAATCCATAGCACAATATCTGATAGTCTCAAAACAATGCTGCTAACCATCAACATAAAACCAGCTCTAAAAGAGTTCAACAATGTTAGCAAAAATGTGAACTAGGGGCAGACACTACACAAATATTGTTGTGTACCCGACCAAAAATGATATAAACAATTGCATTTGCCACATACATGTAATAGCATTATTGGATGTGTGTTGGACAAGTTCCATTTAGAGTGCGTACTCATCCACCATTAGTGGGACACCTTTTAAAGACACTTTTTTGGCCATTTGTATTGTAAAAGCACTTGATGGTTTCACTTTCCATACTAATGTGCCTATGCTAATAGCAAATGGATGATTTAAGGTTATGCAGAAGTGAAACAATCTAATTGTATAATAACAGTTGAGTTTAAATAGTGAGTGCTTTTTTTTCTAGTATTTTTCCCTAAAAGCATCCCAAAATAAACAATTGTGTTAAATTGTGACTTTGCAATTGTTTTCTCTCTATTGATTTTAAGATTCTATTAGCATTGTTTCTCTTGTATTAGTTTATCAGTATCAATTATCTTCAAGCATATGTGAAGTGCAAAGTTTCTTCAAAAAATGTGGGAATGGGCAGGAAATGTCCCCACCCCATCCTTATTTTACAAAAAAAATTGGAACATCCTCACTATCCTTATTTTATTTAGGGGCTTCCTAGGTACACTAGGGGGTGACTAGTAATGCCAGTTGTTTCCAAGAGTAACATACCAAAGCACATTTTAGTTACTCTTCCTTAGTTGAGCACCTGTTTGGTTAGGACATGCACCTATAAGATTTGCAAAATATTATGAAAATGGTGGTTGCCAGGAAGGTCTATGTGGCAATAGACCAATCATTACTCGTGCTCACAAAATCTTCAAACTATATAGCCCATATCCAAGATGTCTTCATCTTATTTCATACATTGTACAACTTGTTCAATATACAAAGCTACATAGAAAAAGTTGGCATGCTACGGTTATTAGACTACCAAATACAAGTTAAGTCATAGTTGGTAAGAAATATCATTATTATTATACAAAAATGCATCAATTCTGCCCAATACAGATAATTCATACAACAATCTCATCTATTGGTATCCCAACTGAGGTTAGACTGGAACATAACTAATTGTCTTTTTACCTTACTGTTAACAAGCTAAACAACTAGAAATGAGTAGTCCAACATTATATGACATCAACATGTTGATATTTGATAAACAATGGAAATAAGATACTAGAGATGAAAAGATTCCTAAAAAATTGGGAATCATTTGACTTTAGAAAAACAAGAATGACTACTCGTTAAAATTTTGATAGATAAACAAGATATAACCACCTACAAAATAGTTATAAATTCAAGGCCTTCACTCTGAAAGAGAGGACACAAAGCTAAAAGCTAGTCTCTTATTTAGCAAAGTGATAAATTTGTTAACTTTCTTTTTCTTTAACAACTACAAATTTTGCAACTGTTTGTCATAAATAATTTTTAGTTTTCTTTGCTACTTTGCAACATCAGCTAGACAATATATTTGGTTCTCAAGTAGAGAGACTCTTGTGGAAACATGTACTTAACATATAAAATTTTATGGAATCTCCTTGTCAGGATTTTTAAAAACAGATTCAGATCTAAAACTACCAAGATTAATATCTCCAAGTAAAGTAAGGAATCTCAAATTGTCTTATGCTCATTTTGAATTATAGGTTAATCTTCAAAACTATTAAAGGATCTTAGAATAGAATAGTCATTGCTTGCCAAAATGCAGGAGAGACCATCAGATTGATATTCTATAGGAAATATGTTGATCACTTGAAATCCGTGATAGGTAAGCTAATAGTAAATGATATTGTGATTATTTTTTCAACGAATCATAAAACTTTCATAGGGGAGAGTGGATTGGGATTTGTGAAGGAATTAGGACCCTTAATCTATTTCTACAACATCTACTAGTGTTTATAAAAATGGTGAATAGGAAAAGGGACAATTATCTTTGCTAAATTCACATATTGAAATTTGTGAAGCTCTTACAACCAATCCAAGGCCAAGGGTTTCAAATTCAGAAGGGAGAAAGTGAAGCTACTCTATTAAGACATTAAATTCCAACAAGTCTTCCACCCAATTTTGTGACTGCCCAATATTGTGATATTTGAGAAGGGGGAAAGGCAATTTTATAATACATAAATGAGGGATTAATTTTGTTATGTAGATCTTCTGATGGCCAAGAGGTTGTCCCTTCAATGATTTTTGGAGAAACGAAAAGACAACTATGTTGAATTTCCTGATTGGTTTATGATGTAAATTATAAATACAGAGAATTTCGATGGTGAATTTTAACAAAAAAATTGTGTTGTCTATGTGTAGGTTGTGTAGGCTCATGCCTTACATGATGCCATCGAAGTTAGGAATCTCAAATTGTCCACTTCGTAAATGTGAAAAAAATGCCCAAAGAGTTTTTTTTTTTAATCGGCAAACGATCGAAGCCTAAATTAATTATTATTATTTATTGGAATTAATTATTACTATATGTTAAGCAAAGGTAGATTCGCGCCCAAGACCTCCCACACGAGAGGCTCGCAAGTTACCATTGCGTTGTAGGCTTTTGCCTACCCAAAGAGTTTTGATTGCTTTAAGACCCTTTAATAGTTTTGAATGAATCTTTCTCACAACAATAAGACGCCCAAAGAGTTATTTAACAAAAAATTTGCACAATTAGCAACACCATCAGAAGGAAATATTGTTGGACCAAATTTAATGAGCAACTCAAAATGTAGACTTCTTAACGCAGAGCGCATCCAACCAACTCCTCCGCCAAAAAAGAAAATGTGATTGCCACTTTTTTTCTTTTTTGCTCTTGAACTTGATTTGGTTGAAAGTTTGACCAAATTGGGAAATCCTATTTTGGTCAAAATTTTGACCAAATCGAGCAAAAGAAAAAAGAAAAAAAGAAGAATTCATAAGCCAATATGGCCTTTGGTCGAAAAATAAGGGGAAAGGTATTACTGTAGGATTTTTTCTACTAATGGAGTGACAACTTGGGATCGTGTAAGCAAGCTTTGTTGAATTCTATATACCCCACACAAGTCCTTATTTCATTGGTCTTGTTTGTTTACATGTCATAATCCCCAAGTCGTGTCTATAGAAATTAGAAGAATTATATTTAGGGAATCACCATTAATCATTATAATTTATCAATTCATGATCAGGAGAGAGCATCTTGAATGTGAATTTAGAACATCAACAATAATTGCAATGCCAAATTTCTTAGCCTCAATTGCATGAACACCAACACTTTTTATTCTACATGTTTTTAAACTCTTAACATTAACCACAAGGCTTGATTAACACGAAGGAAGTTAATAATTTCCCATTTATGTATAATATATCCCTATAGGCACTTTTTAACACCACTTGTTAGTACTTGCCAGTAGGCTAAGTACTATTGTGTCATTTTTTGGATTACTCACGTTAACTTGTTATTAAATGATCTCTATTCTACCAATAAAAACTCATCTCATTCCATGTTTTTTCTATAAATATCATGTTTATGAAGAAATATGTGTGAATTTTTTAACTTTACAATCTATATATATTAATTTTCTAGCTTTTAATTAGATGAATGGATTAGAGTCTTATATGGGGATTTGTGAGTTTGCAAGAAGTATTTTTTTATTGAATATTTGTATTGTTTCTCTTATCCCTAATTTTTAGCACGCTTGTTATGTATTTTGTTTAAAAGTGCTTTTTCAACACTTCAATTATTTTATATGGATTTTAGAATAGAAAATAATATATTATAATAATATAATCAATAATTTGATATTTGTTATTTTCTAGAACTATTATAAATAATTTTTTAATTATAAATATATACATTGAAATAATTTTTTAAAAAATATTTTAAACATTTGCTTTAATTTTTTAAATTACAACTCTTACATGAGTGTTATGTTCAATTCTTAAACAAAAAAACAATTTATTATATTAAAATTTTTAATACAATTGTTAAATGTTTTATATTGTATTTATTTCATTCGTCAACTACTAATATTTACTAAATAGTTCTTTTAATTTTTATTAATTTAATTTTAATATCATATTATAAAATTTCAAAAATAAAATATTATAAAATAAAATAAAATTGAATACATTTTTTTTCAAATTATGTAGCATACTCCACAAAAAGTACTATTTCAATTATTATATTTAATAATATTGTCAAAGTATAAAATTATTATTCAACTTATTTCATATGTATTATAATGTGTAAATCTTATGTGAATTAATGTGTTGGATACAAAAATTGATGCTTTTTGATTTGAACAATCTGCGCACAATGACATGATTGTACAAAATGAATTATATATAAAATATTGGATATGATTATTGAAAATTATGAAAGTATACATTAATATATTTCATACATATAATAAATATATAATAAAATTACAAATAAATTTATATCAGAATTAAAACTAATACTATCAAAGGCAAGTACTAAGCCACTATGTGGCACTTGTTTCTTAGATGTGGTTACAAGAACATGGAGATCAATATTTGATCATCTTAATAGTGAATTCCAAAACTAGAGAAAATTTCTTAGAAGAAAAGAGTCATGAGAATCATCAACAAATGCAACTTGTAATGATATATCAAGACTTTTCAAATGCCTATACTTCATCTCTTGATTACTAAACAAATTATAATCTTAGTCTTGTATCACAATACATCAATGTTAAAGAGGTTGAAATTTCTATTAGTTCTTGACATTTCAATTTTTTTTCTCGATTACTCACCTTTTTTTTTTTTTACAATAACCAAACTTAATTGGTTTAAAAATTCCTCCAATTAAAGTTACACATTTCATATTCTTTCATGTAAAGTTAATTAAAATTTTTTACATACATGTTTAAATTTTTTTTTCCTAAACTATAGGTATTCCAAACAAATTATAAATCTCTCAATAATATCTATTCTATTAATTTAAAGTTAATCTTGAAGCTTACTCAAAGTACTTGAATGACCCATATAACAACATTAATAATATATTTTTATTGTAATTATTACTATAAAATGAATTCAACTTCCTATTCAGAACAATTGTTTCCCAAAGAAATAAATTACAAATTTAATTGAAATGAAGCTCCTTTTCAATTATTCTATTCTAAATGAAAATATAGAACATAAAAATTCATGTAATTAATAAATTTAAATAATTAAATAAGAACAACAACACTCATGAAATAAAATTATTTGTTTGTATTAAAACTTCTTTTCAATTGTTGTAGTGTTTTTACATCAACACTCCAAATCATCTAATGAAATATAAAAATTCAACCTAATGAAAGATGAGCCTTGATTTAGAGTTGAGAAGTATATTTTAAAAAGAATAATAATTTATACTCCCAATTGGAAAAGATCAAAATATAAATATTCTCTCAAAAATTGAAAAAAGTTGATATATAAAAATAATTATGATATATTCTCTCAAAAAGCTCTCCCTTAAAATAACTTGAAAAAAAAGGGTTGCCGTTTCCTTTGAAAAGAAGATTAGTTAGCCTTTAACCTTTAACCTTTAACCATCCTAATCTACCACAAACGGTAGAATATCATTCCGCACAAATCGGTGGAACCAAAACAATAAAATTAATTAATAATTAATAATAAAAAATAACCACTTTAAACATACATTAATCTGTCAAACGGAAATTTTGACAAGCTCTTTCCTCTATATAAGCATTTTCTTCCTGCATTAAAATAGTGTTTTTTATTTTAGCTTTTTTTTCCTCATACAAAGGTCCCAAATATTCATTCACTTGGCGGTGTAAAAATAGGCATTTAGGGTCTTCAGTTGGATCGAAAACCCTGCTCGGCACATTGTGTTGCAGTTTGTGCGAGCTTAGAACACGCGACCTTTTTATTGTACAGATTCCGCCGTTAACAAAATTATATCACAACCTCTGCGATTTTATTATACTTTGCTTGTATACACTTTACGCCTTCATTCATCGGCTTTCAGTACGAGTTTGGGTTGATCTGCCGGCAAAAAAATCAGTAATTTCTCGGTGTAAAGGCTGCAAATTCTTAGGGTTTTACCAGAAATTTATCGGCGAAGTTTGGGTTATAATTCGTAAGTTTTATCTTTAATTTTTGCTTTTTAACTTCAAAGTTTGGAGTTGCTTCAAGCTTACAGTCTGAATTTGTGTTTGTTTATTTTGTGTTTTTGTCAAAATGTTTTTGGTGCTTTTGGCTTTGAATTTGACAATTACGATGGAGAATGCGGTTTTTTGTGTTGTTTAGGTTGTAGCGCTGGGATTCCTGAGCGGCGATCGTGAGGGGATTTATTTTCAGACGTTTGATATGCGCTGAAGTTTAATTGTACCGCGGAAAGGTTTTCTTCGTTCAAGTAATTAGCCATGAAGTTCAAGAAGAGAAGGGGCACGGAAGCTGTAAGTGACACTATCTGCATCAATTTTCGCACGTACTTTATCAAGTGCAATTTAGATGTGTTTGAAGATTGAGTTGTTTTCCTTTTTGGCGATTTAGGATTTTAATTTTTGAGAATTGAATTTTTTTAGTGAAATCAGGGTCGATTTGCACACTCAAAAGTTCAATAATTTGAGTTAATGGAGAAATTATATGATAATGTTATCTCTTTCAGGCGATTGATAAGGCTAAGTGTTTTCCCGAGTTCAAATATAGATTAAAATTTGAACAATATGTAACGTAAAGGGTAAGTAATCCCCAGTTAGGTTTTCTAAAAGGAATTTTATAATCAAATTGGAATTTAGCTTTGAGCAACTTTTTAAAAAACCGTACTTTTACCTTTTTGCTCCTACTGTGATACCCATGCCTAAAAATTTTATTGCTTCCTTTTGCTGCTCAAGTTCAATTGGTTACAATTCATCTGTCATTATTCTGATTGAACTCTTTTATAACACGTTGAGAAGTCTTATATTGAAGATAATTATATGTTTTGAGACTTCATTTGAGAAAACAAGAGTCAAAAAGAGGGACGAGTTCTGAGATCAGTTTTGACATTCTAAGGCAAACAATGGTCTTTTATATTTAACAAATCCCATGTGCTTAAAAAAGTGCCTTTACGGGTGTTTTACTTTCATAATGAATCCTAAAGTTTTCCTTGATTACCTTAATTAAACCTTACAAGAACTAGGTTATGATTGCGAATGCTTGTGTGATTCATCCTAGGGCGAAAACAACAGCACTGTTTGTCCTTATTTGAGAATTGACATTCTGAAAATAAAGTGTCGAGCAGCCTTACACTATTGTGCTCTGTTGGGCAGTTAAATTTCTGTTTTGGTAGAAGCATTTCCAGAGAAAATATATAATTCACACAATCAATGATTTTAGAAACTATTGTTTTGGCTCTTGTATATAACCCTTTTGGAGCCTATTAAATTTTCATTACTTGTCAATATGGTGACTCAACAACAGTGAAGGACAACCATTTGCTTAGACACACCATGCATTGTATTCATTAACATTCTCTTTATATTTCGTTTGGAATACCTTTTCTGATGTCTCCTTTGTCCTTTTTCTCTAATTTTGTAGTAGGTTAGAGTTCTTTATAGGTGGCTAAAAACTGGTGTTCCTTGACAAGTATAAAAACACTGAGAGATGTGGAAATAGAGAACCCCTCCTTACTTGAGACCTTGTCTTTGCCAAATAAGGACATGTTCTAATGGAAACTGCTTCTTCCACTTGATCTAACCTTTCGTATATTTCATTTCTTCAGATATTGCACATGTCTCTTTTTGCCTTGGCAGAATTTTATGGTTATGTTACAACTACGCAAAAATAGAGGTCTAAGATTATATGGGCTTATATACTGAATTCTACACCCATTGCAAACCCCATACATATATCCCACCACTTGGAAACTGCAAAGCAAAACCTGGGTTTCCCAGGTATGCTGCAGGGTCTATCTGTCCAAACTGTGATGCTTTTTGCAGCACTTTAGCTGCACTCAAAGTAGGTGAGGTTGCAATGTTGCACCAGGTGAAAACTGTGCCTGGAGCCAGGTTAATGTCTGAACAAATTGGTAGTGTAGATTCAGCTCAAATAGTGATGGCAATAGTGGTTGATTAGAAGGTTGAAGACTTTAGGAAAGTGCAAGCTAAGCTTTATTTTAGACACCTCCTAAAATATGCTTTTTTAATAAACTAGTATGTCCAGAAAACACATATTGAGTAGAAAATTTGTAGCTTTGTTGAAAATGTGAATTACAATGAGAAAGATGGTTTTATTGTATCTGAATCACTTTATTTACTTAAAACACAGCAAAAAAGATGGTTTTATTGCATCTGAATCATCCTATGTACTAGGATGTTCTCTCTTTACATGTTTGCTTATAATCGCACGTGGTATTATTAACCCTTAAACCATGTTGGACAACATTGGCTATTCTCAACTAGTACTACTGTGTTTCTGTTTGTTTTTTCATGCTCATACTATCAATCTTTCTTGTGGCCAGTACATCATTTTTTCAAACTTGGATTGTGTATTGGGTTGTAAATACTCAGATTCGAAATTTTCAGAACTTTAAACTTGTCAGTTGCTTATAATAACTATGGTAAGAAACATTAAAGAAAGCTGAACATTGGAAGAAGCATTGAACAAGTGTTTGACAGTTACCTCTCACCATAAAGTTAAATGCTCTTTCGTTTTAATTTTCTTTCTTTCTGTTAAAATATGAACCAGAAATACATATGAATGCAACAATAGAAACTTAAAACTTAAAAAACAAATAACAGCAAGAATATTATCCTGTGAAAATCCCTCCTCTTGAGGGAAACGACCCAGCCCACAAGAATGATGATGCATCTATTCAGAATGAAAACGTGTACAATATCTCTTCTTATTGATGTCACAGATTTGACAATCAGTAAGTATGTGAACAATTTAGTCACCAAAATGTACTATGATCTTAAAGTGATCTAATAATAATACAAATAGCAGATATAAACTGAGATACAATACAAAACATAGATCAGATTCTAAACAGTACTCATAGAATTCCCTGTAATTTTGCTCATGTACCAGGCAACATATAAATTGATAGTGGTAGAAGATTACTGATCAACACTTTGTGCAAAAATCTTGACGCAAGGAGAGATTGAAGTGACAAGATAAGCGTTACCAAGACATGGCACTGCCAATAC
Source organism: Cupressus sempervirens (assembly GCA_028749045.1). Lineage (NCBI taxonomy): Eukaryota > Viridiplantae > Streptophyta > Pinopsida > Cupressales > Cupressaceae > Cupressus > Cupressus sempervirens. Next base: position 89,283,251 of record CM053791.1, on the reverse strand, counting down.
ACTAAAGGCTGGATTAATAACTGGCAACCACGAATGTTAATATGCCTGTTGTTGATGTGAGAAGAGGAAACAGAAACAAGACCAAAAGCATAAACCACCAAGATAAATGAAGGCAACATGAGGAAATCACCATCAGCAATATGATGTCACATAAGAGCCGTAGAATGACTAGGAGCTAGCAATATAAGATTGATGTCAAGAATATAAATATGAACACAGTTCGAGGCCAGCACACGATAACATAAATATGATGCTGGAACACCATACAAAATTCCAGTGCTCAGAGTTGCTTACAAACTCAAACGCTTTCATTAGTAATTACGTATCCTAGGAGCACATTATGCTGTTTAAGATATGTTAAGGTGGCTGCAGAATTTGTCTTATATCCCTGACAGTATTGAACCTTGACTGCTGTCAGTGTATATATTCTTAGTTGACTTTTGAAATGTGTAAGGAATGTCTCACTATTAAGCTAAGTCACAGGGTTCGGTGAACTTCAAAGATGAAGTTCGAAATCCGTCGAATATTCAGGGGTATATCTTTTTATTAGGAAAACATTAATGTTTAATGTATATTTTGTTTATGTATTTTATTAGATATTAATATTTTGTATGTTTAGCTAATATTCTTCATTAAGTTACTATAATTAATTATTATATATATATATATATATATTTAAAAATTATATAAGGTGAATTTTATGTTGAATTTTTTCGATTTTTTTTTTACCTCACAAACTTCATCCGAACTTCATGGTTGTCACATTTGAACTTGAACTCAAACCTTTCGAGTTAGCTAAGTTTCACTTGCAGTTGCATTGGCTATTTTTCATCAGTTGTGAACCTATTTTATTTACATTTGTCTAGTGCTCTATATTTGGTTACTCAATTCAAATATTCCAGGGTCTTTTCCCCCAGTACTTGTCTTATGCAACTAGATATATTGCTCGAGGCTCTATGGACCTCCTTTTGTTGACCATGGACTAACATAATTTCGTTCTTTCTAGTACGCAAAACTGCATCAGTGGTATCATTTGTTCTTAAAATTATCTCCATTTATGTTTTTTGGAGTAGGTTTTGACGCTGTTGATTTTTTTTTTCATTGCTATTTACCCTGTTTTCTGGCACTTTTCAGCCGCCCAAAGTGAGAGCCTTCATCAACAATGTTGTCAGTGTTCCTTTTGAAAACATAGAGCTTCCTCTTAAAACATTTGTATGGGAGTATGAGAAGGTATGTTTGAGGCATCTTTTTTGGCTTGCTCTTCTACATTAGGGGTTATACTGTGATATTTATGTATCTCAGCAGTATTAACAGCATGGTGTATGTGCAGGGCGATTTTAATCACTGGATTGAGCTTTTCAATCATTTTGATTCATTCTTTGATAAATATGTAAAGCCAAGAAAAGATCTGCAGCTGGATGATGATTATCAGGAGGATGATGCTCCTTTTCCAAGATCAGCTGTTCTCCAGATCCTCCGGGTGTCTCGAACTATCCTGGAAAACTGTACAAATAAACACTTCTACTGCTCCTATGAAGTATGTATATGTTTCCTAATCATGTCACCTTAGCTTTACCACTTCTATGTGGCTGCTGTGATGTTTAATTGTTAGTATTTATTGAATCTACTGGGATATGTTTTACGATCTAAGCAACTGTTGTTTATTTTCCAATTCTTTAACCTCATGGTGATTTCCTTGTTGGGATTATGGTAGCTGATATTATAAATAGGGTGCATTTTCAACGTTTAAAGGCTGGTTTTTTTTTTTAAAGTTTGATTTGGAGAGTTCTTAGAAAGCTTCTGTAAGATGCTTTATGTATTAATATATTATTGGATCTATTCCACGAGGTTGGTAATGTGGTATTACATGTCAGGTCATTTGATTTATTTTCCTGAGTGGCTTTGCAATTCTATTCTGCTTGCTGGTCTTATTAGTTGGAGTACTCCCTGCTGTTGTTTGTGCTGTGGAATATCTTTATTTCTAAAATGAAATTTACCAGAAATGTGACAACACCTATCAGTGCTTGGGTTTCTAGGCAAATCTGAGTTTGTTTCTGAGCTCTGTTTTTACATTCAAGTTTAATGTGTTGTTGATTGAAAAAAGACAAAAGTTATCTTTGACTTAAAATGTTACCCTATGTGAGATGGGAGTTCCTGTTATGCTGGCATTTAATAGGTTCTTTTATGCACAGTTCCTAAGTATCCTTCCTTTTCACAAGGACATTAATGCCCTATGTTGAGCAAGTATTGGTTAAAATTCATAATTTCATAATTATATGTTTTGATGGGTTTAATACATTGTCGTCTGATCTGGTTCATTAATGCATTGATTTGTTAATTGGTTTTACTTTATTTTCTGCCCTTTCAAATTTATTTCCAATTTCTCATATAGTTGTATATGATGCCATGTCAATTCTTTGTTTCTTACTTCTCAATATGTCTTGTATGTGCAGCAGCATCTTTCATCATTACTGGCTTCTTCAGATGCAGATGTGGTAATTGCTAGTTTAAAGACCTTGGCTACATTTGTTAAAAAGCCAGTGGGAAAGTGTCCAATTCGAGATACTGCTCTCAATGCAAAACTGTTTGCCTTGTCTCAAGGATGGGGTGGTAAAGAAGAAGGTCTTGGACTATTAGCTTGCTCTACTGAAAATGGCCCCGATGTTGGTGGATATCGGCTAGGTTCTGCTCTTCATTTTGAATTTTATGTAGATGAATCTATTAAAAAGGAATACTCTGGAGATGAGGAGTTGAAATCATTGGGTTTGCAAGTCATTCATATACCTGACATGAGTATGCGACCTGAAAATGATATTCAGCTTTTGAAACACTTGATAGATGAATATAAGGTACCTACTGGCCTTAGATTTTCATTACTAACCAGGCTACGCTTTGCAAGATCTTTTTCACGGTTGGAAAGCAGGCAGCAATACATATGCATTCGTCTTCTTGCATTTACAGTGCTTGTCCAGGCAAGTAATGATGCTACTGACCTGACAGCTTTTTTTACAAATGAACCTGAGTTTGTAAATGAACTTGTATCTTTGGTACGCTTCGATGATTTAGTACCCGAAGATATTCGTATTTTGGCAATTCTAGCATTGGCTGCTCTTTATCAGGACAGGTCTCGTCAAACAACTGTTTTAAGTGTCATCACATCAGGTGGCCATCGTGGCATCTTACCCAGTCTCATGCAGAAGGCAATAAGTTCAATTTCCAGTGGATCAGCTGATTGTTCGATTAATTTCCTAGAAGCACTTCTGTCTCTGGTAACAGTTTTAGTGTCTTCTTCATCAGGCTGCTCTGCTTTGAGGGATGTGGGATTAATGCCAACATTGCTGCCTCTTTTAAAAAATTTGAATACACAGCACATACACTTGGTAACTGCAGCTGTACATGTTCTTGAGGCTTTTATGGATTACAGTAATCCTGCAGCAATTTCATTCAGAGATTTAGGAGGTCTGGATAATACTATTGCCCGCTTAAAGCTTGAAGTCTGTTGTGTTGAGGAAGGTACAGGGAAGGAGATAGCAGAAATACAGCTACATGGAAAGGGAAAAGCTCCTCTAACTGATGCTAGTGTCTCTGGGGTAGCACAAGCAGTTCAATCTGAAACATTGGTTCCTTATCATAGAAGGCTTCTAATGAAAGCTTTGCTACGGGCTATATCTCTTGGAACATATGCTCCTGGAAATACTGCACGACTGTATGGATCTGAAGAAAGTGCATTGCCATTTTGCCTTTGTACCATATTCAGAAGAGCAAAAGACTTTGGTGGTGGTGTCTTTTCGCTTGCAGCTACAGTGATGAGTGATCTTATTCACAAAGATCCAACTTGCTATTCTGTGCTAGACTCTGCTGGTTTGCCTGATGCCTTTTTGGGTGCTATATTGGCTGGTGTTCTTCCTTCTGCAGAAGCAGTATCTTGTATACCACAATGTTTGGATGCATTGTGCCTCAATAACCTTGGTCTTCAGGCCATTAGCGAACGTGGTGCATTGAAATGTTTTGTGAAAATTTTTACATCAAAAATCTACTTACGGGCTTTGGCAAATGACACTCCTGGATCCTTATCAACTGCCTTAGATGAGTTGATGCGACATGCAGCTTCTTTGCGTGGACCTGGGGTTGATGTATTGATTGAAATCTTAAATACCATAGCAAAAATTGGTTCTGGTCAAGAGACACCTTCCTTGTTGCAAGACTCTGCCAGTACATCTGCTCCCATGGACACAGATTTTATTTCGTTAGACGGTGAGGAATCTTCAAGTGCAACTCCTGAGCAGGCAGTTGATGGTTCATCTGATAGTTCTATTTCAAATTTGGAATCTTTTCTCCCAGATTGTATTAGCAATGCCACACGTCTCTTAGAAAATATTCTTCATAATACAGATACATGTGGGGTATTTATTGAGAAAAAGGGTATTGAAGCTGTGCTGCAGCTGTTTGATTTACCACTTTTACCATTGTCATTTGCAAGTGGCCAGAATATTGCTGTAGCTTTTAAAAACTTTTCACCACAGCACTCATCTCCACTTACAAGAGCTGTTTGCACTGCTCTTAGAGAACATTTGAAGCCTGCGCTTGAGTTAGCAGATTCTCTGGCCGGGAGAAAGTTAGCAGATGTTGAAGTATCAGAGCGAATGAGAACTTTGAGATGCTTTTCCAGTCTTGAGGGGGTTTTATCCTTCTCAACCCATCTGCTGAAAAGTACTACAACAATGATGCCCGAGCTTGGCTCTGGTGATGCAGATATCTTGAAAGATGTAGGAAAAGTTTACAAAGAAGTACTTTGGCAGATATCTCTAGTCAATGATGCAAAGAAAGAGATTGAGCAGGCATCTACAGCTGTAAATGCATCAGGATCAGAAGCAGCCAATGATGCAAGTACAGTTTCAGTTGTTAGATATGTTAATCCAGTGTCTATGAGAAATGGGCCTTCATCTGGTTGGGGGATTGATCCTGAGTTCCTTTCTGTTATACACGCTGGAGAAGGATTGCATCGTCATAACCGGAGGGACCATGGTGTTGATGGTCTTTCAAGAATGCGTCTTGGCCGACTTGGAAGACAAGCGGATACAGTGGATATTGATATTGGTGGCTCGATAAATGCAGCTGAAACATCACAAGCCCAGGAGTCTAAAAAGAAGTCACCTGATTCCCTTGACTTTGAGACCGTGAGTAAAGTTGCTACTGCTATGCGATCTTTTTATGTCAATCTTGTAAAGGTGTTGGTAGTTCCAAATCGTCGCCGAGATGATACAGGATCCCTTAGTAGTGCTGCAAAGAGTGTAGTGATCTCTCTTGCAAAACTTTTTAATGAGAGTCTAGATGCGGAGAAAAGCTGCACCTTTTCTGAGTTTGAGTTATCACTTTCTACAAAATGTAGGTACTTGGGGAAGGTTGTGGATGACATGGCAGCAGTTATCTATGACAACCGAAGGCGAATGTGTAATACAGCTGTTGTGAATTACTTCTATGCACATGGTACAATCCAAAAACTATTGACCACTTTTGAAGCAACAGGTCAATTATTATGGAGTGTACCAATTATGTCACAGCCAGTAATGGAAACTGAAAATGAAAAAGAGAATGAGAATGACAAAGTAGAGCATGCCCCTTGGTTATTAGAGACACTGCGAAGTTATTGTAAACTCTTGGAGCATCTTGTTAATTCTTCTTTGCTCCTAACTACAAATTCTTCTTCACAGCTATTAGTTCAGTCGGTAACTGAAGCATCTTTCAATGTTCCAAGGGATCCAGAGGTATTTGTACGCGCTGTCCAGGCCCAAGTTCTATCTGCTATTCTCCCCATCTGGAACCATCCAATGTTCTGCTGCTGCAATCCATCTCTGATAACCTCTGTAGTTTCAATCATTACCCATGTATACTCTGGAACAGGTGATGCTAAAGGAAACAGAAATGGTGGTCCAGGGAGTAGTGCTCAACGTTTCAGAGTCCATCCTCCAGATGAGACTTCTATTTCTATGATTGTTGACATGGGTTTCCCAAGATCCAGGGCTGAGGAAGCATTAAGGAGGGTTGAAACAAACAGCGTTGAAATGGCTATGGAGTGGTTGTTCAATCATCCTGAGGAGCCTGCTCAAGAAGATGATGAACTTGCACAAGCTCTGGCCTTGTCACTAGGGAAATCTTCTGAGGCTCCCAAAGATGAATCTTCTGAAAAAGGGAAAGAGATTCTGAATGAAGAGAAACTTCCCGAAAATCCTCCAGTCGAAGATATTCTCGCCACTTGCATGAATATGTTGCAGAGCACAGACGCTATTGCTTTTCCCATGACTGATTTGATTGTGACTCTGTGCTGTCAAAACAAAGGCCAGTATCGCCTTAGAGTTGTTCCTTATCTTGTTCAACATTTAAAACTCTGGAAAGTGGATGGAACAGAAAAAGATAATAGTCCTGTATCCACAATTTCTCATCTTTTGGCATTAGTTTTGAGTGAAGATAGTAGTGCAAGAGAAGTGGCAGCAGAAAATGGTCTTGTTGCTACTGCATTGGAGTTATTGTCTTGTTTTCCCCCAAAGAATGTTGCAGGCGAGAAAATTTCTGTTCCTAAATGGGTGACTGCATTGCTACTTGTACTTGACCATATGTTGCAATGTAAGCTGCAGCTTCCCTCCGATCCTCAGAATACTAATGGCACTGGATCACATGCCAATACTCCAGAAGATAATTCAGCTGGTATGAGTACAGAAAATAACACTAATAAGCCTCCATTGGAAGAAAACAATAAAGAGATTAGCCCATTCATGGGAATTTTAGGAAAGCCATCTGGTTACATGACCACAGATGAACAGCACAAGGCTATGAACATTGCTTGTGACTATTTACAGCTATATCTGCCAGCAACCACGGTACAGTCAGTTCTTCAGTTGTGTGCTAGACTAACAAAGTCACATTCAATGGCTATAAAGTTTCTTGAGAGAGGTGGATTGTCATCACTCTTAAGCCTTCCTCGAAGCAGTTTTTTCCCTGGTTTTGATAGTGTGGCAGCTGCTATTATCCGCCACCTTCTCGAGGATCCGCAGACTCTTCAAATTGCAATGGAGGTCGAGATTAGGCAGACGTTAATCAATATCTTAAATCGTCATGGTGGCCGTGTCTCTCCTCGAACATTTTTGACATCTATGGCCCCTGTCATTTCTCGTGAACCTACAATTTTTATGCAGGCTGCAGCTGTGGTGTGTCAGTTGGAAACTGTAGGGGGAAGGCCTAATATCATATTGTCAAAGGAAAAAGAGGACAAAGAAAAGGGAAAAGATAAGGAGAAAGTGAAGGAGAAAGACAAAGCTAAAACCTTTTGTAATACTGAGGCATGTCTTCCATCATCAGGTGATGTTGGTCGGGTTCATGATGGACTCAGCAGACCACATGATGGACTGCCTAAGACTCCAAAGGGCCATAAGAAGATCCCTCACAGTTTTACCCAAGTTATAGATCAGCTTCTTGAGGTGATTTTGCACTATCCACCTCCCAGTCAGGATGAAGAATGTACAGGTTTAACAATGGCTATGGAGGTTGACGAAGTTGCTCCTAAAGAAAAAGGAAAAGCAAAGATCGAGGATATCACGGTTTCAGAAAGTGACAATGTTCCTGATGGCTCTGCAGAGTTGGCTAAAGTTGCTTTTATTTTAAAGCTAATGAGTGATATCCTTCTTATGTATATACATGCAGCTGGGGTTGTTCTGCGACGGGATTCAGAGAGTAGTCAAGGTCGCGGGCCTTGCCAAGGAGCAGATGTCTCAGGACATGGAGGCCTTTTGTATCATGTATTGCACAGGCTTTTACCCTATCCTGTGAATAAAACATTGGAAAACAATAGTGAAGAGTGGAGAGAAAAGTTATCGGAAAAGGCCTCTTGGTTTCTGGTTGTGATATGTGGTAGATCCAGTGAAGGAAGAAAACGGGTTATATCAGAAATTGTCCGAGCCCTTAATATGGCTTCTAATTCTGTTATGGGCTCTTCCAAGCATGTCCATTTGCCGAATAAGAAGGTCCTCTCTTTGGTGGAGTTGGTAAATGCCATTCTATCAAACAATGCATCTTCAGGTAATACTCAGGTGCCAGGATGCTCTCCTGATATGGCAAAAACAATGATTGACTCAGCTATGGTCCAAGCATTGACAAGTACTCTTCAGGTGATTGATTTGGATCATCCTGATGCTCCAAAACTTGTAAATCTTATTCTCAAGGCTCTGGAAGCACTAACGAGAGCTGCTAGCACTGGAGAGCAAATTTACAAGTCTGAAGATATTGATAAGAAGAAGACTTTGGCAGCTGAAGAAAGAAACCTTGCTGGGACGAACAGGGTTACTAGTGGAGAGGAAACACAAACTCAGCAGAATGAAATCAGTCAGGATGCAGAACAACACACAACAGGCGTGGCCCAGCGACAGGTGCAGATTGCAGAAGGTCAGTTAGGCCCAGCAAGTGATCAAGCTGGTAATGTGAATGAGCATATGGAGCATGATATGCGGATAGAAAGGGAGGATACTAGAGAAGCACATAATTCACCAGTGCATGCAGAAGAATTTATTCGTGGAACTGTCGAAGTTACCACAGATTTACACAACTCAACTACAGAAGTGTCTTTCCGGGTGGAACACAGAGCAGATGATGAGATGGGTGATGAAGAAGATGATGAGGACATGGATGATGATGTTGAGGAAGAGGATGATGAAGACGAGGACGAAGAGGATGACATAGAAGGAGAAGAAGGTACTGCCCACATGTCATTAGCTGATACTGATGTTGAAGATCATGAAGATAATGGACTTGGGGATGATTATGGTGATGACATGGTAGAGGAGGATGATGACGACGACTTTCCTGAGAATCGTGTTATTGAAGTAAGGTGGAGAGAAGGTTTGGATGGATTGAATCATGTACAGGTTCTGGGACATGCTGGAGGAGGTGGTAATTTGGTAGATCTTTCTGCTGAGCCTTTTCAGGGAATCCACATGGAGGACATATTTGGTCTTCGCCGTCCTGCAGGAGTTGATCGACGTCGCCCAACAGGCCACAGACCATTTCCTGAACGTCCTGGACTTGATCGTGGAGGTGCCTTTCAACACCCTCTGCTTACAAGGCCTGCTCCGTCGGGTGGAGCATCTTCCAATGGTTCTATATGGGCTGCTTCTGGAAATATTTCTAGAGATTCGGCAGCAATATCAGGAGGAAGCTTTGATGTTGCACAATTTTTCATGTATGATGCTCCCATGCTGTTACCCCCTGATCATTCGGGAGGTGCATTTTTTGGAGATCGTGGGGTGGGTGGTCCACCTCCATTGCTCGATTTTTCAATGGATCCTATATTTTTAACAGGAAGGCGTGGTCCAGGTAATGGGAGGTGGACTGATGATGGCCAACCACAAGCTGGGGCTCATGCTGCAAGCATTGCTCAAGCAGTAGAAGAGGAATTCCTTTCACAACTGCGGAGCCTTACTCAATCATTTGATGAGAGCCCATCAGCACAGGCTGTTGCTCCTAGTACAGATAATACTGATGGAGGGCAACAAACTACACCTGCAGTTATGGAAACTGATGTACAGCCTAGTGTGCCACCTAGTAATCCTAGTGGGCAACAAATTGAAGAACATCAAATGAGTGAAGCTGACCAAACACAGGTGCAGCAGAATGCTAGAATAGAACACAGTGAGCTGAGGCAGTCAGATTTTGATGTTGAAGGCAATCGGGATGATCCTGATGTTCTGATGCGGGATGAAGCTAATGAAGCAGGAAATAGGGATGTAGAATCTGAAAGTCAAGACAGTGAAGGAAGTGGTGCAACTATGGGTGAAAGTCTTCGTAGTCTGGAAGTTGAAACTGGAAGTGCAGATGGCCGCGAGGAAACTGAAAGACAGGTTGGTAACCAGACACTGGCAGTTTCTGCTGCTGACAATTCAAATGCTAGGGGCAACAGCATGGATGCAGAGAACATTAATAGTGAATTGAGAGGTGAAGTTTTAGTTGGTCAAGAACAGGATGCACCTGCAGACCAGAGTCATGCAATTGCTGAAACTTCAGTCCATTTGGAGGCTCAGGATCAAGCTGCTCAAGGTGAAAATAATGAATCAGCTGTGAGGAGCAGTGAGGAAACTAGGACAAACACTATTGACCCTACATTTTTGGAAGCACTTCCAGAGGATCTTCGAGCTGAAGTACTAGCCTCTCAGCAAGTTCAGTCTGTGAGAACTGGAAATTACCAACCTCCTCCAGCAGAAGATATTGATCCAGAATTTCTAGCAGCACTTCCTCCAGATATTCAGGCTGAAGTCTTGGCACAACAGCGTGCACAGAGAGTTGTGCAAAGCCAGCAAGCTGAAGGGCAGCCTGTAGATATGGACAGTGCTTCCATTATTGCAACATTCCCTGCCGAGCTTCGTGAGGAGGTTGCCTTGAACATCCATTTTTGTCTAGAATGTCTAATGATTCTTTATTATTTATTGATAAATTAGGATCACTAATCCAAGCTTTTGATATTCCTTTTCAGACTCCATTGTAAATCTTCAATCTTTATGTGTCTTTTTTGTTAATGCTTATCCTCCTATTGTTTTCAGGTTCTGTTAACTTCCTCAGAAGCAGTTCTTGCTGCCTTGTCTCCAGCACTTCTTGCAGAAGCACAGATGCTGAGAGAACGAGCAATGAGTCAGTACCAGCACCGTGGCTTTCTTGGAGCAGGGCATAGACTTGGTGGTAGAAGACACAATATAGGTAGTGGAGGCCAGGCTTTGGAGCGGGGTGTGGGCAATAGTATTGGCCTTACACTGGGCCGCAGACCAGGTACATCCCTTGGTAATGCAATAAAGATGAAAGAAGTGGAAGGGAAAGCTCTGGTAGATACAGATGCTCTCAAAGCAATGCTACAGCTTTTGAGGCTAGCTCAGGTATCTATGATACTAAAGTTATCAAGGCTTATTTTTGAGGACTTCGATATTGCTTAGTATCATATTTATAGCTGCAGAAAAGAAGACCACTTACTGTTCACAATGTTATACATAGCACTACTAGAGGATTTAAAAACTTACAAAATAACTGTTCAGAGTGTTGTGGGCTCAGAATTGCTATAAAAAATTGGATGATGACTTTTTATGTTAGTAGTATCTATATACCGGAACTATTGTGCAAGCACTTTCTAATCTATTTGTAATCCCAACTACATTTTTATAATTCTTTATATCAATTTGACATGATAATACATGATCTGGTAAATGCATGTTGCATTTTTTGAATTTTCTGTCAAGCCTTATGTTTTATTGAAAGAATCTGATGCACAGTACTTCTGTGTTTTGTTTTTTAGAAGTTGGATATTTGTTTCATTCTTTTATGTGTGGCAACCAGGTTTAAATGTTTGCGGTTTTGGGTGTATTATCTTTTGAAATGATTGATATGGTTCATAAGTTACTAATCCTTCAATTTTTTCAGCCTTTGGGTAAAGGTCTGCTTCAAAGACTTCTATTGAATCTCTGCGCTCATAGTGCTACAAGGGCTACTTTAGTTTGCCTTCTGCTAGATATGTTGAGACCCGAAGCAGAAGGATTTCTAGTTGAGTCCAATGGTATTTCAACTCAGAGGCTCTATGGATGCCAGTGGAATGTGGTTTATGCACGGTCCCAACTTTCAGATGGTATCGATCTTTTGGATTGAAATCCTCTTTGCTTTTATGAATTTCTTTGTACATGAAGTATTAAACACATGAATGGAATGCTAAAAAATAAAAAACACACACAATTGAATCGAGAAACTAAAAATCTTTTGCCAAATGGATTATGGAAATCTAATAAGATTAATTAATAATACTGTTTATGCACAGGTGTACCGCCTCTTGTTTCTCGCCGTGTTCTAGAGATTTTGACATATCTAGCAAAAAATCATTTTGGTGTTGCTGATCTTCTTTTCTACATGGAATCGTGCCCAACATTGGATGCGTCATCTCAAACATCTACAATATCAAATGGGGAGAAAGGGAAAGGGAAGATTGTTGATGAATTTCATGGTTCACATTCAGCAGAGAGAACTGAAAGGGTGGAAATTCCTCTAATATTACTTCTAAAGCTGCTCAATCAGCCCTTGTTTTCAAGAAGCAGTGCTCATCTAGAACAGGTAACTTTGTAATTTAATATTTTAATTTATGTTTTAGCTTTTCTGTAAATCAGATTGCTACAATTACTTTCTGGCTGTTTGCAGCTTATGGGGCTTCTTGAGGTTGTCATGAACAATGTTGGAGTTCGAAATGAATTAGAAGCTCCTCCTAGTCAACCACAGGATGTTGTGACACAAGCAGATGATGTTCATGTTGAAAGTGAGTCCCTACCTGAGGTTGGTGCCAGTGTTGCTCCAGCTATCCAAATGGGTGAACCAGCTTCTGTGGAAACCAATGATGATGCTTCCTTACCTGGGAGCTCAGATGTGACAAGAACATCTGAAGGTCAGGAAGCCTCAGCTTCAGGGTTAAAGAAGGAAATTGATGCATCAGAGGTTCTCCTCCAACTGCCCCAGAGAGAGTTACAGAACCTCTGTAAACTTTTGGCAAAGGAGGGGTATGTCAAGTTGTCATTGTTGATAATAGCATCAACTGTATTGAATGAAATATAGTTTGCTTGGGAAGTGCTTTTTGAATTGCAGGGATTTTGGTATTTTTTCTTAGATTAAATGTAGAATCTAAGGTCTCTTGTTGTGCAGGCTGTCGGATACGGTGTATGCCAAGGTGGCCGAAGTTCTTAAGAAGCTAGCTAGCATTGCGCTGACTCATCGGAAGCTTTTCATTTCTGAATTGGCAGATTCTGCCCGTTATCTTAGTGGTGGCGCAGTTGATGAGCTTGTAACACTTAGAGACATGGAGTTATTGGGGGGGAATGCTTGTTCAATGGCTGGAGCAGCTATATTGAGAGTGTTACAAGCAATGAGTAATTTAACATCAGATGTTGGTACAGGTGTTACTGATGATAAGGAACAGGAAATACTTTCAGTTGTTGGGGAACTAAACATGGCTCTTGATCCATTATGGCAAGGACTGAGTGTTTGTATAAGTAAAATAGAGCAGAGTTTGGGAAATGCTTCAGATGTTTCAGCTTCAGCAGGTAGAAATGCTGGTGCAACATCTGTCGCACCCCCTCTACCTCCTGGTACACAAAGGGTTTTGCCATTTATAGAGGCATTTTTTGTTTTATGCGAGAAATTTCAGTTAGTAACTAGTGGCGCACAGCATGATTCTGATGATGCTAGTACTAGTGATGCTGCACAAATTAGAAAAGCAGAGGCAGGTATGACATTTGTTAAGTTTGCTGACAAGCATCGCAAACTTCTCAATGCTTTTATACGGCAGCATCCTGGGTTGCTGGAGAAATCCCTTTCTCTCATGTTAAAAACACCTCGTCTGATTGATTTTGACAATAAGCGATCATTTTTCCGCTCACGGATTAGACAACAAAATGAGCAGCACAACTATAACCCTCTTCGAATTTGTGTTCGTAGAACATATGTGCTAGAAGATTCTTATAGTCAATTACGGATGCGATCTGTTGATGATATTAAAGGGCGCTTGACAGTGCAGTTTCAGGGAGAGGAGGGTATTGATGCTGGTGGCTTAACAAGAGAATGGTACCAATTACTGTCAAGGGTGATATTTGACAAAGGAGCGTTGCTGTTTACTACAGTTGGAAATGAATCTACTTTTCAGCCCAATCCAAATTCTGTTTATCAGACTGAACACCTATCGTACTTCAAATTTGTTGGAAGAGTGGTATTGATTTCACCTTTTTCCTTTGTTGGTAAATATTAAATTTTTGTGAGTTTACTATTAATAGCTGTGGTTTTTACTTTCAATGTTTTTGGTAGGTTGCTAAAGCATTATTTGATGGTCAACTGCTGGATGTTCACTTCACCCGATCTTTCTACAAACACATACTTGGAGTTAAAGTTGCATACCAAGATATTGAGGCCATTGATCCAGATTACTTTAAGAACCTGAAATGGGTGCTTGAGGTGAGTGACTACACTGAGCTTGGTTGATAACTGTTACCTAAATTAGAAATTTCCTCATACATAAACTGTTGTAAATTTATGCTAATACTAGAATTTGTTGCAGAATGATATTAGTGATGTACTTGACCTCACATTCAGCATAGATGCAGATGAGGAAAAACGTATTCTATATGAGAAGACAGAGGTACCTTATTTTTTATTGCTTTTTCCCTTGGTGGGGCGGGCTATATGCTGGTGAATGACATCTTTTAATGTTGGAGGTCAAACATGCGGTTCTTTGTCTGTGTAGGTAACTGATTATGAGCTTATCTCTGGGGGAAGAAATATACGTGTCACAGAAGAAAACAAACATCAATATGTGGATCTTGTAGCAGAGCATATACTGACAAATGCTATCCGTTCCCAAATTAATGCCTTTATGGAAGGATTCAATGAATTGATACCAAGGCATCTAATATCAGTATTCAATGATAAAGAACTTGAACTTTTGATTAGTGGCCTTCCTGAAATTGATTGTAAGTTTTAAATAATGTTTGTGTTGTCATAAGCTTGTAATTTCTACAAATGGATTATTTGCTGACGTAGTGAGTATGGCAGTTGATGATCTAAAGTCCAGCACAGAATACACGGGGTATACTTCAGCATCTCCTGTGATTCAGTGGTTTTGGGAGGTGGTGCAAGGATTTGGTAAGGAAGATATGGCACGCTTGTTGCAGTTTGTGACAGGAACCTCAAAGGTACCTAGTTTTAGCTCTTGAATCAATCCCCATATGACATCAGTCAGCCATTAGAGCTTATTGTATATCAATATTATTGGTAGCAATGCTTTAATGAATTGCTATCACATCCCTTTTTCATTTTTCTGTAGTTAAAATCAGTGCTCAACTGATATTCTTTGAAAAATTTATAGGTTCCTTTGGAAGGGTTTAAAGCTCTTCAGGGCATATCTGGCCCTCAAAGGTTTCAGATTCACAAGGCATATGGTGCGCCAGAACGTTTGCCTTCAGCTCACACATGGTGAGTGATTATACTTCTTATATTGACTGGTCACTTTGTACACTTACGTTTTATTAGTTCACTTTGTACATTTACGTTTTATTATTCACTTTGAACATTTTCATTTTATTAGTTCACTTTGTACATTTACATTTTATTAGTTCAAATGGCTTTCTGACTATATTTCTTGCGCTATTTATGCAGCTTCAATCAGTTAGACTTGCCTGAGTACTCTTCTAAGGAACAGCTGCAGGAGCGATTGCTATTGGCAATTCATGAAGCTAGTGAAGGGTTCGGCTTTGGTTGATCTGATGAAAGAAAATTATCCAGTATGCATTCCATGGGAGAAATTGTAGTTGGGAGATTACTGCCAGTGCTCTTTCAATATTATTAGGAATCTGACATCTAAGTTTTCATGTCAGATGTTGGAGACTTACCTTGAATGATTATGTCGGTTTGTATAAATCTCTTAATGTTGACGGAAGTCATTTTTCTGCTCACTGAAAAAGCATTTTGCAGTGAGTCTGTCCTTTGTCCATTGCAGCAATTGATAATTTTTGTTGTATAAGCCATTTGAGCATAGGGTGAGATGTACCATTGATTTTTGCCCACCTTGTTTTGGTAGTAATGTGGCAATGCCATTGAATTGATCTCTCATGAATATGTACATTATGATGGAATCTGTAAGTTTCATGACGCTGCTGGATAAGTATTTGTAAGTAAAGCAATTTCTTTGAATTTTGATGAAGATAAATGAAGGTGCCCATTGTTCTTTTTGTGTACAATTGGACTACTTATATGCAGTTTGATAGTTTTGGAATCGCGAGTGACTTGCAGATTATGCCATTTTCATTCTTCTCAACTAAAAGGTCTAACAATGCTGTAACATTATCAGTATTTGAACAGTTATGCTTAATCAATGTGTTTGAAAGTCGGCAATTTTGGAAAGTTGTATAATCTTTTTCAATGTCTATATAAACATTAGAATGAATATAACAATTACGAACACCCTTTTACCATATCTAGATATATTGTAGAAATACATAGTAACCTGGAAGCCTGAGATAGTATGGGGCTAGACTAAATTGCGCAGATTAATAAATATCAAATATTACAAATTGGATAGAAATATACATCTTTATTTACTTTTGTAAGTTGGAATGATGAAAATTAAAGTGTAGCTGAAATGGAATGTCAAGCACAATCTAAGCCCACAACTTTTTGTGGAGGATGATGCTTCAGCCATATGTGCCTCATTTGTAGTTTCTAAATATGCTTTTGTTGCATTTGCCATTGATATTCTACTGCTCATTAGCAAGGATAGAAGTATTCGTCATGTAGGGAGTGATAATGGAATTAACGCTGTTCTACTCAAAGTTAGGTTTCCTATTTTCATGTATCAAAATGCCTAATTGAGATTTGGGCCTCTTGGTCTTCGTTTTTATGGTAATTTTATTGTTAGTTACCCTCTAAGCTTATGACGTACAGTTGCACAAGTCTCAAGCTGGATTTATCACACTTTCCCGTGAGTGCAAAAATTAATCTTTAGCTTCTATAATATCATTATTACATGGGTATTTTGCAAGCAACATGGTGGAGATGAAATCCATAATGCTTAGCTTGAATTTCCATCTCAGAATGTGTATAAAGTTCGAACATGGTACTGTACATGTACGCCAACGACTCATTATTCTACTGTGCAAAACATAGCTGCAAACAATCGTGAATGTTCACAAAGTTGCAGTATAGTGGGAAGTTTTCCTGCAAGGTATGTTTTAACTCACCACAAACAAACACAATTTCATTGTATCACAATTTTCCCCTAGGCATCACAAACACCTCATTGAGTAAAATGAGGCAAGTTACCACTCAAATCATACCTATTCTAGTCAAGCATTCGAATTTTACAGTTCAAGATTTAACTGAAATGAAGATCTGATTTTTTAATCATCTTACTCAAATTTCTCGATCATGGAAATGGAGAAAAACTAGGCCATGATTTGACATCTGATTTCTTATCATTTCCCTATCCAACGCTTTCTAAGCTTTCACATGAACAAAACATTTTAAAAATCTTATGACAATGCCATGTATTAGTTAGCACACCCGCATTTTATTTTTCTTTGATGATTTTGAACAAATCTGATTTTCTTAAAAAGCTCTCGAGAAGAAATGCCTAAATGTAATGATGAATCTATTTAGATTAACAATCCCTATTTACACTCTTTCAATTGTAATTATTCATTAAAATATTATAATTCTTCTTATTGTAATTCTTGCTTAATTTTTCACAAGTATCGGTACCTTCAATTGGATGAACAATCGCTGTTTCAAGTCTATTAATAATAGTGATTAACTTAAACTTCATTATGAGATGGTAAGCATTTGCTTTTGTTTAATCTAAGTAGGGTTGAACATGTCCCCATTGTTTTTATATTAGTGATCATCAGAGTTGTGTGTCTTTAATTTTATGTTGGCCAAATAAGTACTCAATTGAATGGACTAAGTTTGAAGTCATTTGCAGAAATAACATAGGCTGATTCAATTGTAAATTTTAACAAGAATGTGCGATGTGAACATGATGGGAGAAGGCAATCACTGATTACTTGGTCACAATGTTACGTAGCATAATGCCTCTACTGATAGTGATCATCTATGGTGTTTTATTTATAAGCCCATGTCTATGGTACTATTCAGAGTCGATTACCTTGTTTGCAGTCTATAGTTCGAATCTGCAATAAATTAGTGTGTCTAATCTCAGTCGCTTCATGGATCAAATGAATACCATGTCTCGAACATTGATCTTGAAATTTTATGAGACTATTGCTTCTTAACATTAATGTGAATCTGAAAATTAGAGGTTGAATGGAATAGTTTTGATAAATAACGATATTTCGATAAGCTTCTCCATATTTTTAACTTTTTTATAATAAAAATATATTAATTTAGAAGTCTGATAATAAATTTATATTTTTAAATTAGGTGCCACATAGTGGCCTACATCATAAAATCCTGTAAAAATAATGTATTATTTAGATTAAACAAGTTATTTAGAGTTATTCTAAATTTTCATTCTATGTATGGAAGTTATCAAATAATTTACACATTTAATTAATTTTAAAATATAACTTTAATTTTTTAAAAATCTTAAATAACTTATTTCACAAACATATTTTTAATAAGAACAGTCATCAAAATATAAATTGTTTCATATCTTGGTATATTACAAAATGAACATTTGAAATTTAAAAAAGGAAGAGAGAAACTCTTGAGATTAAAAAAGAAAAATATTTGTAGGTAATTTATAAATCATAAATATATAATATTTTAAAAAGTTTTCTTTTTAAAAAATAATAAAATCTAAAATGAAATAAATTAATTTTAAGAAAAATAAATTAGTTAATTAAAATAATAATTTATACTTGAGGATATGATGATTAGAAATTATTTTTGAAAAAATATAAAGAGCATTTATTAGAGGTGTAATAGAAGAAAAACCAAATCATGGAATATGGTACGTAGTGATTAGTATAACATATTTTATTTATCAAAACTTATTTCTTTTTTAGATTTATATCTTATAAAGACATCATCTACTAATTCTTCAAATGTTTTTTTAAAATTGAATCATATAATATTTGTTCTACTATCATTTGATGTAGTCCCTGCTCCTAGTTCACTTTTCTGTTATCATTGTCAAATTCTTTTAAGCTGATTATATGTATTAATTAGTTTTAGAGAAATTGGATTTACAATATTATGATATTATTTCATGTTTTGGATTACATATATACTTGTTGATTTCATTTCACATGACGTTAATGATATTTTGATGATCCTAGTTAGTAAATGTGGTTTCTTTCATAAAAATGTTAACATGATGTCTTTAATGATGATTATGTTGTATTGATAGAGATGCATTATTATATGTACGCATTTGATGTTAGACTCGTGATTTTTACGATACTTACCCCATACTTGCATGTGTATGGTGTGCGTGTTTATTTTATCTTTCTGTCTGACGTGTTTGATGTGGTTAGGAGAGGGAGTCGTAGTCACCTGCTAGTCGAGATCTACACGATGAACCACTCCCCGCCATTGTCTGTTTAGTTTAGATATATTATATACATGTACATGCTCGTCTTTTATGCAAGATGCAGGTACCGGGCATCAACTTCCCTGAATTGCCAGGATGAGCGTGCCCTATTACAAATACTCAAATGGTGAGAATGGGAAGATAATGATCAGGTCCAATCCTAGCCATAAGCCTAAAATACTTGTCCTGCAAGGAGGACTCATAACAGACTGTCTACCCTTTTTGAAACCCGTGAGTATTTTATGCGTATGTTGTTTTGTGAGTCTTTGGTGAATTTTTTGTTAATTAAGTCTAATTAAAAGATTAAATTAATGATTTAATTTAATGAAAAATTATTATGACATTTTAATATTTAATTATATTTAATTAATTGAGAAATTAATTAAATATAAAGAATTGGATTTGAAGATAAAAGTTTTAAGATTAAATTTAGAACGTGATAATATTTATTTAATTTAATAATAATATATTTAGAGTTCATTTTTAAATAAATGCTAAATATTATTGTTATTTAAGTTAATAAATATTTATCAAATTAAACGTTCAAAAATATATTAAAAGTGAAAAGATATTAATTTATGAATAAAAGATTTAAGTTTGCATGATGCGTGTATGAGTTTAAAATATAGAAAATTAATTAAAAGATAAAAAACATGTGAACTCGAATAAAGATATTTTAATAATGTGCACATGAGATTTAAAAAGTTATAAATTTATTAAAGTAAAGTAAAGTGGAAAGATTAAATAAAGTAATTTAATAATTCACTTAAAGTGCATGAAGGAATAATAAAAGAATATTTTAATTTAAAAAGGAAATTAATTGTGCATGAATGAATGAATTAAATAAAATAATTATAATTTTAGAGTGGTGGAGATAGAAACCCTAAAAGGTAATTAGATTCTATATTAGAGGGTTTTCGGGTAATTATTGGAGAGACAGATTTGAGGACACACACAGGTTTGAAGAGAAAATCAGAGGGTTTGGAAAAGAAGGGAAGTTTTTCGTAGCTTGAAGGGTTTCACTTGCAGTAGGGATCTTTATCTAGCTGCCACTATTTAGCATCAGATCCAGGTAGGATCTCGTGGTTTAATTGTATAGTAGTTTTGCTCTTCAAATTTCTGTTTGCTCCGTGTCTTTTGCATGTGTTGCTTTTCTGGTATGCAATATTGTTCTTGATTGAGAAATATCTCTACATGACTTAGATGGATACTTCATTGGGTTTATTTTAGAGAATTGTATTTGAATAAGAAATTAATTAAATACGTGAATCTTTTGGACATTGAAATCAAACTTGAGATTTAAAAGATAAACGTCCTCTTTCAATAAATTTTAAGAACGAAAATTAATTTGGAAAAAAGTTTGAAATGAAAAGAAAATTTTGAATTAGGATATTGAATGGTTAAATTTGGTTTTCCTATCAAAGTATTAATGTACATGTTATTAAAAAAAAAAAAAAAAAATATATATATATATATATACATATATATATATATATATACATATATATATACATATACATATATATATATATATATACACATATATATATATATATAAATATACATATATATATATAAATATACATATATACATATAAATATACATATATATATATATATATATACATATAAATATATATATATATATATACATATAAATATATATATATATATACATATAAATATATATATATATATTTAGTGTATATATATACATATATATATATATATATGTTTCGTTTATATTAAAATAAAAATAAAACATAAAAAAAATTAAATTAAAATTTTTTGGGGGTTTGTCTCCCCCCCTGTACCTGCTGCCGGCATTAAAGGCTGCGGCAGCCGGTACTGCTGCTGCGCACAGCAGGGTACCCTGCAGCCGCAGAGCAGCGCAGGCCGACGGGCCTTAAAACACGTAGGCTTCTTTTTTATTTTATTTTGATTTTTATTTATTATTAAAGTTATTAATATTTAATAATAATTTTTACATAAACTTTGTTATTATTTATTAATGAATTTTAATATGTTAATTTTATTAATATTTAATAATATTTTATTAACAAGTTTTATAATGTAAATTATAGGATTATTTAGTAATTTGGTCTAATGAATGTTATTATGAATTTATTAACATTTATTATTTTTATAAATGAGTAAGATTATTTTAATTTTATATTATTAATTAGTTTAATTAAATGAAATTTAATTAAAATTAATTAATATAAGAGAATACTTAGTGGAATTTAGAATTATTTTAATATTAATCATAGTGGCTTTAATGAAATGGAAATAATTAATTTTATTGGAAGAACAATCATTATTGCAAAAAGAGGGGTAAAAATTTATTAAGAAAGAAAGGAATACAACAAGGAGAGCTCAACAAGGAGCTCGATCCTGAGCAACAAGATCATCAAATTCTTGCACCATCTCAAAGGATAGTTGCCCACTATCCCTAATATTCCAACCCGGATCATGACTAGAAGCCCATTTGGCTAAACAATCAGCAATTTTATTCCATTCACAAGGAATATACATGAACCCAATGAACTGAAAAGAGGAAGAGAAGAAAAGAATCTGCTTAACAACAGTGGCCAGCTGCCAACTAACATCCTCAAGCTCTTGCGAAGAAAGCATGTTCACCACCACCTGGGAATTAGACTCACAAATAATCTTACTCCATCCCCGCAAGCAACACTGTTCCACAGCATATAAAATAGCCTGAGCTTCCATGAGATTGTTAGTATAATCACCCTTATGAACTGAGAAGAAAAATTTAACATCCCCAGAACTACAACGAGCCACTCCGCCAATACCAGCCGGAATAGGATTCCCACGGGAAGAACCATCAGTGTTAATTTTCAGAACTCCACAGGGAGGAGGAGTCCAGTGCCCATCCCGGTTAACCCGACCCTTCCTCTGATGGTGAAGCTGCCTGGACATAGAAGGAAACCTATGAGCTACAACCCCATCCTGCAGATGAAAATTGAGGCGATTATAGATAGCAAGATCAACCGGATCCATACCCCCATCAAGCTCACACTTCACAAGAATAGTTTCCTGAAGAGAATGTGATATTTTCCACCAAAGATGCAAAACACCAAGCCGAACATCTTGGAATATGCGACGATTCCTCTCCAACGAGATATGCCAAAGCATGAAAGATGGGCCAACAATCCAAGCAGCATGGAGAGAAGAAGACTTGGAGGGAGCACTACCCAAGCGGGCCTAGAACTCAGGCAAAGAGGAAGCATGCCGACAAGAGCAACCCTAAGCGCTCCACCAAAGGTGCCATATCTGAGTAGAATAGGAGCAATGGAAGAACAGATGGGAGACAGACTCCTCGCCATTACCACACAAAACACAATCATTATTATTATTTTAATAATTAATTGATATTATATAAATGGGGGTAATTTTATAGTTTATCCAAATTAATTAATGAGTTGACTTGTAGAATAAATCGAGAATCTTCTATACTTAAAACACACATTAAAATGTAAAGTGAAACTTTACTTGTAATCAAATTATGTATTCTCAAACCAAAACTCAGACTATGAAACTGTGTTGTTTTTCTTGTATGGCTTATACTGTGGATTCTCGAGTTGTTTAGATGTTGACTAGTCTAGGATGTACACCAGAGGTTTTGTGAAATTTCTTTGATACTATTTTATGTGACTGGATCTCATGATATATCTTGTGATTTAAATTAAAATTATGTTTATGAGATTTGCTTGGTGGTACAATTATGTCTACTTGGGTTGGGAGAACCATCTTGTTATCAGGTTGCCTGTTAAGGAACCGAGTTTGATCTTTATGGGTGTTGTGGTATGGGACACAACTGTATTTTTATGTGCTTAGGAGAGGTTGTCTAGGTACGTGACTTGGGAGTGGCTTGCATAGGGGTCCGGGACCCAAAGTGGTCAGTGCCAGGGTAACCTAATGCAAGTTATGTAATAAGTGATAATCTAGTAATTAAAACTTTTGGGGGGAAAACACACTAAAAAGATAAGTTAGAGATTTTTGATCTACCCATGCCTTGAGTGCTTGTATAGACTAAGGATGGGAATGGGATGAGTGCCTCGTCTTCTTGAGAGGGCTTTCTAGTTTCCATATGTGTGATGTTGAGGGTCCGTGGTTCAAAGTAACCAGTCCAGGGTAACTCAACGCTTGAGGGTCCGGGGTCTATTAAGAGATCAGTCTAGGGTAACTCAAGCAGCCATGTGATGACACTCCCTAGTATGTAGCCTGAGTCTCCTCTGTAGATCTCTGTAGATTTTGTGTATCTCTGGTGGTGTACTTATTATTGGATGTGTTTGTTATGATTATTTACTTTCATTGATGAAGATTGGTGATTCATGGATGATGTACTTTTGACATGTGGCTTTTGACTTGAGGTGATTGTCTTTTGTTGACTTTATCTTATGATCTTAGTATTTGGTTTATATTTGGTTCGTGTATGATGTTTGGTTATGTGGTGTCGGTATTGGTTTGAGTGGTTCTTACTTTTGGATTATTTTGAGTAGTATGTGTTACCTTTGAGGTAGTTTTGGCTATTAGGGGTACCTTGCCTAGGAATTTTTTATGTTTGATAGCCGTATGTGGATCGTTCATTATCTTCCTTGCACGGTGGGAGTGGAAGCCTGACTAGGTAACCACGCGGTCGGGAGGTAGTGTCTTCTTACCATTTGGGTCCCACTTCACATTGCTAGCTGTTGGATGTTCGTTGTAGAAGATGTACTTTTATCATTCTTATTTCTTATCTTAGAGACTTCTTTTCAGATGATGTATATATGTTATCATGTATTCCAATGTATTATATCTATTTTCACATACCCTGCGACATGTGCAGTGGATGTTATTGATTGGATGTACTTTCATTGTATTGTTTATACTTATGCATTTGCTTATGCGATTATGTATTTGTTATTTCTTTATGATCTTGAGACTTTGTACTTGGAACTTAAACTAATTAATTTAAAATTATTAAATGTGACTCAACGTAAAGGAATCCTTGAGGAATTGAAATTATATTTGTAATTGCAAATGTGTATTTGATATGTATGATCTTATTGCTTCTGCATTAATGTTATCTTGATGTTGTTTAAACTTCAAAAAAAAAAAAAAAAGTTTAGTAAACATTGTAACATGTTAGGTTTATTTCTCTTGGGTTCCCGAGCGGGGCGTTACATTTGAATAGGAAGAAAATAGAAATATATTTTTTTGATTCTTCATTTCTCAGTTTAATATTTAATTATAAATCTTATTAATTTTTTAATTTATTAAACTATATGATCATACGTATTTATTTTCCTTAAAAAAATCATAATATTCATAAGATTTGTTGCAAGATGATACATAGTCAATCAATCAAATGAAATATATGCAGATGTATAATTACATAAATTCTAATTGTATACTAAATAATGTTTTTAAAAATTGAGTAATGTCTTTTTATCTACATTATTTTAATCACCTCAGAAACCACTTATGTAAGGGGGACTGATCCCTACTATGATATCATGTGATATCCATTTCAAAAAAGCATAGTCCCTTATGATATCATGTTTTGTGAAGTGGGAGATATATATATTAAGGCTCATGCTACAACCCACCTCATTATCTATCTTAAAAATATTGAAAATATGGATACAAGTAGATGGCCTAAAGTGGTCTTGATGATATTTTGTGTAAACATAAAAAAACTTGGATGCAACAAAACATCAAGTGGATGAGAAAACTGGATAGGAAAAAGACTTAATATATCAGTGACTTTAACCCCACATGTGATCAATGCCAAGAGGCCAACATACCTTGGAGAGCTAAGACTCTTATTGCACATCTACGGACCAACTCTCATCAACTTCGATGCGAGACTAGACGATGATAGAGACCAAAAGAGCTTTGGGAAGGTGGAAATTGAACACCACTTCATTTTGGAATGTGAGGCAAACAAGGAGAGCACAATCAATCATGGACATCCTATCCGACAACTCTTGATACAACTTATGAAACAAGGAGAACATTGACAAGTTTGGTTGACAAGTTTGGTGGGAAAGGTGTCTCATAGGCTATGCTTAGCTTCATTGACATTAAAATCTCATCTATCCATTTATCTACCTTTGACAAACTCCTATTCGATCTCTTTTAAATATTCAATCAATACTTATTTATTAGTGTAATTGGAAAGTAAACTACTATTATTTTATGATTATAATATCTTCATATGAATGATATGTGACTCTAAGTGCTCAATGTACAAATGTTTTGCCTATGGAGTGAGCCTGGAGATACAACTTTAATGTCCATAATTTAATCGTAAATATTTTGGCCCTTTGATTGTTAATCATGTGGATTCCATTACTTAACTCCCTCTGTTATAAACTTTTATACGTACGCTTTCTATATCCATTATTGCAAAGGATTTCCTTAGCTATTTATTATAAAGATTACCCATATGAAATAAAAGCCATGTCAACATACTTTATGAAATGCAAACAGTCTAGTAGAGTCAAAATCATTTACCAGCCAACAATTTAAATTTCTAATATATATATATATATATATAGTTGTTCCAAAGTTGTCTATTAGTGTCAAACATGTGGTCATTCACAAGGCAGGACTAGTCAATCATCACTATGATCGAGTCAACATGTAATGAAGACTTGTACATATTTCAGTTAGTGTCGAGCAAGTTAGAGGTTGTTGAGTACTCCAATATTAGTCAAGTTGGTTAGGAGCTAGTATATTTTTTGAGTGTATACGTATGTCGAGTAAAGTTGAAGCTGAGTGACATCATGCAAAAGAGACATGGCCGAGTATCAACAATACACTAATGTCGAGTAAGATAGTTTGACACATTTGTTTGGAATGACATAGGATCTTATGTAAACCAATTTTTGCTGAGATGGAGATGTATTTCCATGATCAAGAAGTTTTTTAATGAGGTAATTATGCCTTTCATTATGGATCATTAATCCCTATGTAGAGAGATTAGCCAATCATAAAATTGCAAGGACTAAGCGGCAAAAGGGATGAATCTAGATCATTGATCATGATCTAGAAGCTTCAACAAATAACTAGAGGGTTTTAGAACTAATTCACGCGTGCATGTGTGTGTGTGTGTGTGTGTGTGTGAGAGAGAGAGAGAGAGAGAGAGAGAGAGAGAGAGAGAGAGAGAGAGAGAGAGAGAGAGAGAGAGAGAGAGAGAGAGAGAGATTTTGGATGCATGCAAATTTGAAGGTGAATCAGGCAAAGCAACCGAGCAGTGCAATGAACAATTAAGAGTAGAGTCATTGGAGATCAATCATAGAGAGAGGTGATATCAGATTGGGTAGAAAAAACCTATTATCATCACTCAAGTGCAAACTGAAGGATTAGGTACTGATACATTTTGACAAGTGTTTCAGGGTAAATCTCTTAATAGAGTGGTCCTAATAGGCCTACATAAATCTCCTAATAGAGTGCTCACTTAATTGTGTAGTTGAAATCCTTTAATCAAAGTAGATTTAATAGTCTTGTGAGCTCTTAATAGGACAAACCCCTCACATGGTAGATCATCAGAAGTGATCAAATATTGTAGCCCTAACAAGCACACTTTATTGCTACAATAGTGAAGATCTTTGTGGGTGTCATCCCCACCGTAGTTTTACCTTCATCTTGGAGGATTTTTGTGTTACCAAATCTTTGTGTCAAGGACTTTATGTGTTTGTGAGTTTTATTCATTCAATTAGATATTAGATTTGATATTATTTTGCAGTGAATATTTTATTTGGTATGAGATTAAATTGAGATAAAGGTTAATGGTGAATTTATCAAATATGGTTCATGTTTGAAGTGTTATAGTTTTATAAATTTTGATACACCCTCCTCTCAACATTTTAATTTCCTTATTAGATTTCCAACAATTGTTATCAGAGTAGTGTTCTCTTAGCAGAAGTCTAATCACTTGAGAGTCAAAGATCTTGAGAATCGAAACTTACAAACTGGCAAAATTCATTGAAAATCAAAAGCTTGACGGTCAATTTGCATTTGGACAAGTTAAGACAGCAAAGGAGACTTTGAGAAAATCCTTGAAGAGAAGGAAAGAAATTGAAATTCAACAAAATGACACATAATACAAAGAAGAAACTATTGAAGAGTTGGTTGATGAAGGCAGATCTAGTGAATTTGATGCAACAATAGAAGATCTATTGGATAAGAACAACATTTTGAATGAAGAAGAGCACTGAAAAGAGAACACAAGATACACATAATAAGACTATGTGAAGTTAGTGGAAAAAAGAAAAATGCTAAAGAAGATAGAGAATAAGCTAAAGAAGGCAAAGCAATGGTAGATTGAGATAAAAGACAGATGGCTACAATACTTGATATTAAGCAAAACTTTAAGATAAGACATAGGGAACAACATGGAGGAAAGCATACCAAAAATGGTGAGGTCCTCAAGTGTTCAGCCTTATGGTGATGTCAATATGTCCTAATATAAATGGATGTGTGCTCAAAGCTTCAAGTGGATATGGGATTTAAGCATGGAGGTGGATGAAGGATTCAATAATGGAGCTGTGGATGAATTTTAGCATGAAGATGGTATAACATGGTTGTGCTATAGTGGTCAATATGACATTATAAGTTTGCATTAGGATATGGATTGTGAAAGGGAAGGGCTTTATTTATAGGCCAAGGGGTAGTGAGATGGAGGGTCAGGATCGAGAGGGATAAAGCTTGGTGAGGGAGGGTTAGGATGCTTTAAAAGGGAAGCACATGGATTGTGCTTGTTTGGAGCCAATTAGGGAGTGACACTTGTCACAAGAGGATGAGTGTGAGGGGATGGGCAAAATGGATGGTCAAAGGGAGTTATGAGGGAGGAGTGTGTAAGAGGGATGTAAGAGGCATTTATGGCATGTAAGAGCCATTAATACTCTTAGATAGGAATGAAAGAGGATAAGGGAGACCATTGACTTTGTCTTGGGTTAGCAAATCTTAACCCTTGCTTAAAGTTGTGCATATGTTTAGGAGGGGGATTAGCCTTTATCTTAGAAAGGGGTTAGAAGGTAAGTGGCTTAGCTTTGATGGGATGAGTTAGTTGGTTAAGTGAGGTTAGTATGGGTGAATGGGTTGGATTAGGGGTAAATATAGGTTTTAGGGATGGTTTAGGGGTTTGAAATGATTTATTTAATAAAAGGGGGACGTGGAATTAAATTAAATTGATTTTTTCATTTATTTAATTTAAAAGAGGAATAGGGATTTAAGTGATAAACTAATTTTGGGTTATCATTTGATTTTATCAATTGGACTATAATTAATTAAATTAATTAATTAACTAGGAGATGACAATTAATTATTAAATAATAAATATTTAATCAATAATGTCCTAGAAGATGACTAAATAAGATTACCTAATGGTGTAATATGTTAGGAATAAGGTGTCTCAACCTTGTATAATTCCTATTCTTATTATTTGTTTTGTAAAATTGTATTTCTTGCAAATAATGTTGATGTGTCGACATCTTGAATTGTGTGTAAGGAGATCATGACTAAAACGGTTATGATGGATTCCTATGACACGTAAGAGCTATGTTAGGAAGATTCAATGACAGGTGAAGACATGTGGCAACTAAGATATTTGAGTACTGTACACTCTACCCCAATAGTGGGGTTCCTATTTTCTCAGAGAATGGTAAAACCCTAATACGGTTTACCTTTGGGAGTAGCCCTAAAGTGAAACGCATGTTATAAGTATTTTTTAGGGTTGCGAAGAGATGCGATGCAAAAAAGGTGTATTGTTGGTACTGCGAGTAGCTAATGGAGTCTTCTGTTGTTGATGTTGAACTTGCATTGCAAGTGTATTGTAACCTTGTGTTGAAGATAATACATTGTGCAGGTTCTGAAGGGGTGGGGTTGTTTTACCGAAAGGTTTTTCCCCACCGGAAAATCCTTGTGTTATGTGTTCCTTTCTCTGTCTATTTTTTGTATGCATGGTTGGCTACAATATTGTTGTTTACATGATATTGAATTTATAAGTGTAGAAGATTTTAATAGGATTTGCATCATACTTTCCTTATGAGATTAGTGTAGGAAGCTGTTTCTGCACCTGAGTTTCCTTACATAATCAGATTTAGATGTCTACATTTTGCCCCTCTTTGACATAGTGTTGGGACAACACTATTTCAAAGAAGCTCGAATATAAACGATGCAAAGAAGATTTTTAAAACAACATGGTTGCCCCGGTCTTGAATAGAAGGGGATAGAATGGACTGCATGATGCCCCCTCAAGAAGGCGACGAGGAGAGAAAATGTAGCTTGACGACTTATTGAAAAGTTACAACAAGTTTACGCGAGTAGGGGGACGTAGAAGGGCAAAAGGAGTGTTTAAAAAGACCATTAAATTGCAAAAAAAAACAAGGAAGGAGGGAAAGATGGGTGTTGGAGGGGTCATAAAGGAAAATAAGGTGCCATAGGGGGTCTATAAGGGAGGCTAGGAGGGGTAGAAAGGGTCATTTGCTCTCATAGTGATGTGGTGATATTGTTGGTTGGAGTTTTGATTTTGACAACGTGATGGCTACACAGGGACGACCAAAGCATCAGGTGGACGTGGTACAATGAGTATAAGTGCGACAAATGCCAAACTAAGTTGTAGGGTCTAAAAACTTTGCTCTTTGACTTATGTACTTAAATTTATAACGTTCTCTCAATTTAGAAAATGTGTTCCCGTAGGCACGGGTCCAACAAGATCGCTCTAGAGATTAATGGGACCGTGATCTCGCAAAATCGTCTAGAGGGTAGGGGTGAAAGTAGGGATCGCAAGCCATTTTCATGAGATCACAAATTTGGCTTGCAGATACTATGAGAATGTGAATTCACCTAGAATTTTATGCGAGATAGCTATTTCACAAGTGATAACCCGATTCGTTTAGCAGGAATGCATTTTGGAGGGGAAGTGTAGTTTTATGAGTAGGTCAACGTAGGAACAGGGAAAGGTTGACCAACAAGGGTCAAGGATCGGGTGCATTCCTACGGTACTTTGTGGCTGCGAGAACATGAGGGTGTAGTTGGGTGAGCAAGAATGCTAGTAAGGGTTGTGGGGAGAAGGAAATGGTCAATGAGCGATCTTGCTGTAAAATGTAATGACGAGAATGTGGGGGATGATCTCTCATAGGAATGATCTGACGAGAATGTTGGGAAAGGGTAAAGTACTATTTTGGTGGGAAAAGGGGGTTGAGGGGTGCGGGGTTTAACATGGTTACACTGTGTGGGAAGAGGAAAGGAAAATTGACATGAGTTTTAGCTTGGCTTGAATGCAGTGATCATTGGATGCTTTGGTGTCATGAGAGTGAAGTGCGACTGTGCTACACATCGGAGAGTAGTTTACACCATCAAATTGGGTGAGGATCAATGGTATTGGACTGGGGCATCTGGATAGGTTACCTCATACACAGACATATATTGTGATGGTTACAACATTATGTGAGCTTTGACATAGTGAGACCGACACATTTAACTTATCGATAGGGGAGATGATAGTTACCCTAGAGGATGTGTACAAGATTTTTTGGCTACCCATGCGGGTGATGCTAGTGATGGTCAGAAGGGAGATATTTGGAGAGGTGACAAAGTAGCAAGGGAGAGGAGTATCTACATTTATGTGTGCAGGCTGCTTTCAGGGTATATTTCCCTAGATACTAGTAGTATAGGAGTGACGTTGGCATTGATACTAATGATCATGTAGATTCTGGATGACAGAGTCCCTGCAACATGGGCCTCATTGATGTTAGCTCAGCTATACCGTGACTTTTGTTAGATTGTATATCAAGGTGTAGGGCATCAAGGGAGGAGTGTGGGGTTCCCTACATTATTACAGGTGTGGGCTTGGGAGTATATCATAGCGTTTAGGCTGATTGGTTGGAGGGAGAGGAAAGCAAATGAGCCAGTTGTGTATAGCTGGGGCGATCCTCTCACCTATCACCATAAAAAGGAGGTTGTTTACTGACGAGTCTAGTTAGATGAGATTCAGGTCATCACATGGAGGCCATATATCAGTCTCGGGCCATGGACAGAGGAGAGACAAAAAAATTCGTACACTATTTCACTATGTTTCATTTTTGGTTAGTGGGAGTATATCGTAGAGAAATACCAACCAAATAGGGCCTTACGATAATTTAGATGGCCACAAGTTGCCCTAGGGGAGCCGAACTAGTATCAGTGCATTGGGCCGACATTACAGAGGGAGGGTTTGCTACAAGCATGGCAGGACTTAGCATCGCAAGACTAGGATTGGTTTGGTGGTGCAGCAGATGCAAGCTCGACCCAGGAGTACTGGGATTGGTTTGAGTACCTGAGGCTAGTAGGTTGGGCCCAGGTTACTAGAGCAACAATAGTTGTAGGAAGATCACCCGAGTGGCAAGGTAGGGGAGATATGCAGCCAGGGGGTTGCGACAACGAGTAGAGGTGACAGTACAAAAGGAGGAACCACTAAGACAGAGACAAAGGGTTGCAGTAGAGGATAGGCAGGAGGATGTGAGGCCACTGTCAGAGAGGGGAGAGGATATACAGGAGGAGGGGAGGAGACCACAGGAGGAGGGTGGACAAGGGCCACAAGGGCTAGTGGGAGGAGGAGGAGGAGGTGGGGGAGGGGATGAGGGATTGGTAGACAGGTATGCATCCCTACAACAGGCACATGTGGCTACTAGCTAGGTGCCGCAAGATACACAATAGGAGAGAGATCAACTTAGGAAAAAGTGGGACCAGTTCCAACATGAGCGTGATGTGGTGTAGGGTCATGTAGACAAGGTAGAGGAGGAGTTGGGGATACTATGGATGGAGTTGGGGCAGTTAGAGGGGAGACGGGAGGTGATGGCCTTGGAGAGGCAGAGACTGCAGGGGAGGATGAACACAGTCTAGGAGGAGAGGGATAGGCTAGTGGTGGAGGTGGCTACACTGATGACACAGTTGGCGCTAGGAGGAGGATTGGAGGAGATGAGGCGACTGAGGGGGGAGGTGGAGGATTTGTAGGAGAGAGCAAGTTTTTACCATGGGAGATACCATGCAACAATGCCAACAGATCAGGTTAAGCACTATAGATGACTGACATGATCAGGCACAAATGGCACGTATATAGACATGCATGAAGGGGGAGAGAATGGATGGAGCACTAGGGGTTCATAGAGGACTGGAGGGTCTCAGTGCATAGGGCAGAGACATAGGACAGGGTAGAGCTAGAGGTGAGACGAGGGGATAGGTGAGAGGTGGGATGAGGCAGAGAGCTCAGGTACCGAAGGAGGACAGATGAGGCCGCCATAGCAGCAGCAATAACATCGGGTGCAAAGATGAACTCTTATGAGTCTCATGGTGAGGAGGTGATGGATGAGGATGAGGAGGAGTAGTGATATGTTACATTTTTGTACAGTATTTTGGATGTATTTTTGCAGGCACTGACCTAATGGTATGGACATTTGTACTATATGGACACTGGATTTTTGGACAATGATGGACCTTGGTATTTTTCAAGGATGGGTGATGTATTTTTTATTCTTTGTGGGTGTGATATATAGATATGATCATTCTTTGGGGGGGATATGTATGTACTGAGTATTGTGTCGTGAGATTTTTGGCTGTGGATGTTTGTATGAGATGCATGTGGGTTGATGTAGGAGGTAGATTGACATGGTTTTATGAAGGATGTGATGTTTCAATGTTTATGAGATGCATGATGTTATTGACACTTTGTGAAGTAGAATGTGATATTGTGATGATGAGATGTATGATAGGCATGATGGTACTGACATATTTTGTGATGTAGGATGTGATGTGTTTATGATAGATGATGGAGATAGATTATGATGATTTTTATGATAACTAAAAAATCGAAATGAATGTAATCTATGGTGATAGAAAAATGATTTTTAACCTTATGATGAAAAAAAAGAAATAAAATGGATTTTAAATGATGATGATGAAATAGGAGAAAATGACAAAATGAATTTAAACTATGATGATGAAATATGATAAAATGAACTTAAACTATGATGATGAAACAAGATAAAGTGAACTTTATCTATGGTCATGAAACGGGATAAAATGAAATTTATCTATGAGGATGAAATAGGATAAAATGAATTTAAAACTATGATGATGAAACAAGATAAAAATGAACTTAAAACTATGATGATGAAACAGGATAAAAACGAACTTAAAACTATGATGATGAAACATGATAAAATAAACTTAAAACTATGATGATGAAACATGATAAAAATGAACTTAAAACTATGATGATGAAACATGATAAAATGAATTTCAAATATGATGATAAAATAGGATAAAAATGAACTTAAAAATATGATGATGAAACATGATCAAAATGAACTTAAAATTACGATGATGAAACAGGATAAAAATGAACTTTAACTATGATGATGAAAATGTGCCTAATGTTTATGATTCTTAAGTTTATGATAATGAAAATGAACCTAATTTTTAGTATAGGGAAAGTGAATTGAGAGATTCTGATAATAGAGGTGATCTAAAGCTATGATAATGCAAAGATAACCTAAGAATGAACCATAAAGATTAGGATGAGTGAATATGATGAGCGACGTGGGGCTTAAAGAATTAAGATGATGCAAATGATGACTAAAAATAATAAAAGAGATTATGGGAATGCAAGGAGAGATGAGTGAACATGATATGAAATGCAAGTAGAGTGATAGGGAAACACATGTGGTTTGTAGGAAGGTGTTGTAGCATATCACTGATTGATCGTAACCTTGGTCTTGGGTGAGGAATAATATGCACAACTTTAACCATAACAGTTGTAGGAGACTTAGGGAGACATGATTGGGATGAAGTGAACAGGTGACAGTGTGGTAGATTGGATCCATGAAGGAATGAGTGGGTAAACATGATAAATGTGTATGGTAAGATAAGAATGTGTAGGATGTGGGTAGTATGGATATGTGGAAAAGAGGGATGAATAAGAAATTCTCTTTATGGAGCAAAATGATGGGGGTGATGGGTATATGCTTGAAGCTTAAGGGCGGGGTACTTCATAAAGAAGTACCACCATGTATTGTGAGCACTTTATTTGATATAGGAATATTAGGGATATGCCAAGGTTACTAAGAACATCAAGGCCTTTACCCCAATATTACATAGGACTGACTCGAACAAGCATGTAAGGATTGTCCCAGTATCACACATGAGTTCCAGAGGAATCATAGTGGAAACAATATTGGTTAATCCACAAGAAACAATATTTCCCAATTGCACCATGTGATAATGAAGGAGCACATGTTTGAAACATGCAAGGGCTACATCTGACCGACTCACATGCAAAAAAAGACCTGATCAAAACCTTTCTCTTGAGTTGCCCCATTCATATCACACCATGATATAAAAGACCATGACGACCTTGAGGAGGGAACAACTAAATTACTTGGAAAAGATCCATTTGAAGAACCCAAAAAAAAATCCAGTATCAGAAGAATAAATCCATGAAAAAGTAACCTTTTTCCAAAGAGAACGGTGAGATTGGATATTGACAGGCCAAGGTTAGACATGAGGAAGGATGCATCTTGCAAAAAAAAATTGGTAGTATGCTTGGGACTTATGAAAAAGGTGACAACTAGAACTTTTCGAGGACAACTTGTTGATGACATGGGGTCTTTCTATAGGATTCAAAAAATGACTAGCCATAGGAGAAAATATGATAGATGACCTAAACGGGGACATTGGATATGTACAAAGGATGAGACTAGGAAGGATTGAGATGAGATGTACTACAAAAAAACTACAATATGCTCAAGGACATGTGTACAAAAGTTTAGAGTAACAAACCAATGATTTATATTAACAACAGGAAAAGCTCAAGATGAGGAGGTAGCATGATGTGTTCTAATACATTACACTATTTTACAAGGGTATGATATAGTGAGATGGTATAGGAGATAAAATACAACTAGTATGATATAGGTGGTAAGGTACAAGGTAATAATAAATGCGCTAACCATAGTATGATACATTGTTCAAATTTGATTCCCAAGCTTAGAAAAGGGGGACAATATGCTATGATAGTGATAGAGTGATGATGGAATTTTGTGGAACACCCTTGGAAAAATGGGAAGTGGGTGATGAGATGTGGAGGAGTGGTGGGGGAGGTGTAGGTCATTGATAGATAATGAATAGGCTAAGTACGCTTGGTACCTATTTACTAGGTTTTCACCAAGGTATCTATCCAAGGTGCTTGAATTGCCAAGTTTTCACCATTGGACACTTATTTTTCTTTAATATTTTTCTATCATTTAGCAGGATACATTGAGGATCTTAGGCATAGAATATCTTGAGATGAATGATGTTGGTGGGATCATTCAGTACTTCACCTTCAAGTGTTGATAGCTGATAGGCCCTTGAGCCAAAAGATGTCGTGATTATGTAAGGATCAAGCCATGTGGGGTCAAACTTGCCTTTATTTTCTTGGTTTGCTTGGACTTTCATGTTTCGTTTGAGGACCATGTCTCCTTGAAATTGGTGTTGATGGACCTTCCTGTCGAATTTGCACTTGAGATAGTTTTGATAGACCATGAGATTGTCATAGGCCTGTTGCCTTTTTTCATCAAGTATATCTAGTTGGGTGAGTCTAGCTACTCTATAATCCTTATCTAATATCTAGCCCCGCAAAGAAATGCATAGGGATGGGAGTTCAACCTCAACAGGAAATATTGCTTTGACACCATAGATAAGGGAGTATGGGTTTGTGCCTATGGATGTACAAAATGATGTGTAGTAAGCCCATAGGGTAGGGTTAATTTGAAAATGCCAATTGTGGCTAGAATCATTGACAACTTTCTTTAGGATTTTGAGTAGGGTTTTATTAGTTGCCTGAGCCTGGCTATTACCTCGTGGGAAGTATGGGCTAGAAAAGTAGTAATGAATATGAAGAGAAGTGCATAACTCTTCCATGTGGAGGTTTTTAAAATTTCCTCCATGATCTATAAAAATGGTGGTGGGGATACCAAAGTGGCATATGATATGATAGAGGATAAACTTGGAAACTTGAACTCCTGTGGCAGTGATAAGTGAGACTGCTTCTACCCATTTGGTAAAGTAATCTATAGCAGTGATGATCCATTTGTGTTTGTTTGAAGATAGGGGTGCTGTAACACTGACAAGATCAAATCCCTAGCATGCAAATGGCCATGGTAATGCAATAGGTTGAAGATTTTGAGATGGGGCTCGAATCAGGTTGGCTTGTTGCTGACAGGGTAGACAACATTTGACAAAGTTGCAAGCGTCATGCTGCAGTGTAGGCCAATAGTATCCTGCTTGATTTTTCTTAGCTAGGACTATACCGCTCATGTGAGCACCACAAAGTCTGGCATGTACCTCTTGTAGAGCCATTATAGCCTCATTTTGGTCTAAAAATATAGAAAGAGTATCATGATAACCTCGACGATATAGGGTGTTAGCTACAATAGTGTAGCGGGATGCTCTGCAAATGAGGTTATGGTGTTGGGGAGATATGATACCATTTAGGAGATAAGCATGAATTGTGTGGTACCATGGGGATTGGGGACCAACCAAGATGCATATTTGTGTCAATTCATCATTCTTGTATGCAGGCTCGTGTAGCTGCTTGACTAAGAATTCATACTGTGTGGCCTCCTGAGGGATCTCCAAAAGTCAACCAATAGTAGCCATGGCATCTATAGCCTTGTTTTGCAATCTAGGCACTTGTATGAACTGGATCTGAGTAAAATGTGGCTTATACTGATCTACTATTTTTTTGTAAGGCTGAAGCTTATCATCCTTAGTTTGATATTCATCCAGGACTTGCTTGATTATGAGTTGTGAATCTCCAAAAACCTATAACTCTGTGATATTCCATTCAACTGCTATTTTGAGCCCTACAATCATAGCTTCATATTCTAAGATGTTATTGGTGCACACCAATATAGGATGGAGGGATACTCCATGGGCCAGATAAGGAAACTATGTATTAGTTATATTGAGGGGACATGCATGATATGAATCAGATATAACTAAGGGGACCTTCATAGTTAACCTTGAAAAATTGGCTCCCTATGCAACTCAAAGGAAAACAACTTCATATAAATCAATGGTATAAAACCATAAAGTGCCAACATGGGCATAGAATGATACTATAAAAGCATAAAAGTGCAACTATGTGCACATTAATAGATCACAATAAAGTTGAAGGAAAATGAGTAAGATATCTCATAATCCAAAAAAAAAGGTAAATGAAGTGATCCAAGGAAAATTGATAAACAATATAGCGATGTCAGGTAAAAAACTCCATTGAGGGTAAACATGGGCACTGAATTTATTTTTTAAAGGAATATACGAATTGAATAATCATCATAGTCATAATAAATTATATATTTATATGGGCATATATGTGTGCACCCATATATACTTGAATAAATATACTCAAATGATAACTCACAATACATGAAAGAATTATGATTTACTCTTTAACAAAAAATAATAATAAGAATGTTGTGTGAATGCTTCTATAAGATTATATTTCAAGTAGGATGTTCTGTTTGTACAAATACAAAATATCATAAGTTTGAATGATAAGTATCTATAGAAATTTGATAAAATGAAATTTTAACTAATTATAGTCAAAGAATTATTACGAATGGCATACAAATGGCTTGCCAAATCAAATAAAGTGCTTTAACACAAAAGAAATTGTAACTTAATTTGAGGGGATGATGAAAGCTAAGAAAGCTTGGTTTAAAAAAATGTTACATGTACAGAAACTCTTGTCTTCATACATACTTGTGCAGAGATGTTAAAACAATGATATCAAAGTTAACAATTACCAAAGAATATAACCAGGATAAAAAGTTGTAGGCAAGCCAGAGAAATCCAATAACATGCATTGGGTGGTCAATAGTGTAATCAAAGAGGAAGGAAGAAAACAAAAAGAGGAACTTCTATAAGTTGCATACAACTAGAATAAAATTGAAAGGAGTGCTGGGAGCCCTATTCAAGGTTAGACAAATCTTCAGCTTGGCAAAGGTAATACACATGATAGTAGAGTATTCAATAGTATCTATTTGTCATAAAAAAGAAGCTTATATTTTATTTATATTGAATGTAGGGTGCAGAAAGGAGATGAATGAAAAAGTACTAAATTTTTGAGTGATGATTCCCATTTTAACATGGGAATTCCCTCTGGAATCAACATACTTGAGGGGAGATTTTGACATACTATTTCAAGAAATGCTTGGAGAGGTGGAGCATGTAATAAGGTGCATTATAGGCGATGGGGTGTTGAGGCTGAAGGCACCACGTCCAATCTATCAAACACAAGTATTATCCATATTGTACTCAAACATATATGATATGTTACCTATGTACAGGACATTGATGAAGATCTAAGAGATATGCATAAATCCATCATTTGTGAATGTGATAGTATTGGATGAGGCACTCAATGGTTATTTGTTACATGGTTCAAAGGCATGAGTGGGAGGAATTATTCCCATCAATAAATTTTATGAGGATATGGTACGGATGTCCCTTTTGGATACAATGAGGATAGGATTGAGACTAAGGAATCAAATGTATTTAGAAAGGGAAATATTTTATATAGATGGGCTACTGCCAATAGATATGGTGGCAAGGGCATATGCAATATTTGATGCAATCCTAGTTATAGTCTGTTATTGTGAGAACCAAAGGATTCCTTCTCAGATGAGGGTCTCTTCAAGGGATGGCAACATAGGGGTTATTATAGGATTTGTGGGTTCTACAAATCAAGTTTAGGGGGATGGGTCTTGAAGTAAAGTTTAAGAATGTGAGGGTTAGACATGCAACACGCTAAGGTTTTAGTTATGATAGAAAGAGAGAGAAAGAAAAAAATATTTGATGCACTTAGTTTTATTTGAAATAGAAAAAAATGAAAAAAAGAAGAGCCCTACAAAGAAAGCGTAGGTAATGATGCAAATACATTATGAAATAATTATTCCTTCCTGATAAAACTATGAATAATATTCTAAAAGATTAATCTTGAGTTTTTAAAAACCTTTTAGAAAAACTTTAAAATAGATGTTGTAACTATTGAATAATAATGCAACCTTGCGAGAAAACATTAGAGGAATAATTCTCCTGCAACGTTAGGAAACAAAATGATGCAAAAATGTTATGAAATGATTAAATGAGAAAATAATATGCGAGAACCTTAAAATAGAAATTGAAAAAGAATGATTAAAAAAGGTGGCAACATATCCAACTAAATATGAATACAAATCCTAATGATTTAAAAAAAAAAGATTAAATAACACTAAATAACTAATAATAAGAATGCCAAACGTATAAGTTATAGATCAATAACTTATAGCTTGATAACTTTGAAATAATACTAAATATGAGAAAGCCAAATATAAAAGGTATAAATCAATTTTATAAGTTACTTTATGACCACTCTAAAAACTTATAAATGATTTAATGATAAAAACTAAATGACAAACCAAAATAAAACTTTATTAATAAAGCAATAAGTAAAATGTGATTTTGAACCTTGCTATTGTTAATAACAAATAAAAACTTTTAAAAAAATCACGCAAAATAATCTATCATTAAAAAACTTAAAACTTAAAACTTGATGTGAAACCTTGTACAACAAGGAAATAGGTGTTAAGCACGAGAGGAAGGAATTAAATCAAGCTTCCTCTTCCTTCCTCTTCCTTTCTTGCTAGTCACACTACATGTGAGGAGAGAAGGTGTGAGGAGATGAGGGACACCCATAATGAAGAAGCCAAAGAAGAGAGAGTAGTCGAAGGGGAGGCCAAAGGTAGCAGGCATGAAAGGTAGCCCACACAAGAGGCACGTGGGTAGATAAAACAAATGCAAGGAGGAGAGGCCGATTGAGAGAGAGAGAGGTAGAGTCATGTTGACAAGTAGATAATGTAGAAGGAGGGAGCGGCAAAAATGGTGGATTATTTTAATAAGGTGTGCTCCAATGCATGGCAACCTTCATCACTAAAACTCAAAACAAGAATTAGTTAACTCTGATACCATGTTAGAAATAATGAAATTGAAATGAACTAAAATGAAGAAAATAAATTAATCCAAGAGAGTTTGTAATGAAAAATAGTTACCATACTTTACATGAGATTTCCAAGATAAACACAATAGGGGAGACAAAGATTTTGAAAGGGGAAAGCAAAGAAAACCCTTTGTGAATTATATGAATGAGGCAAAAGCCTATAGAATGATGTGATGTAGGAGCATCTTGCATCCAAAATAAAGGGGAGACATGTTGAATGTAAAATTTAAAATTTTTTTTTTAAAAAAAAAAATCTGGAGAGAGAAAGTGAAGAAAATTAGAGGAGAAATAATAATAAAAAAATAAAAAAGGGGGAAAAGGAGAAAAGAAAGGAAAAAGGTGATTTCTATTTTTGAGGTGCATAGGTGGCATAATAGAAAAAATAAAAAAATAAATGGTTGTCATCCCATTTATCGAGGTGTATGGGTAGAATTCTAGAAAGTTATGAATATTGTAGAAAGTTGTGGATATTGTAGAAGGTTATGGAAGTTGTAGAAGGTTGTGGATATTGTGTAGGTGGAATTCTAGAAGGTTGTGGATAAGTCATGTATTAGGTGGTAAGTACCTATTTAAGCAAGGGATATGAGCATTTCTAATCAAGTTTGAGAAGTAGAAGCTAGAAGGCGTGAAGACTTCAAGGTGTGAAAGCTTTAAAGGTGTAACTCTTCAAGTAGAAATTCTTGGTGAAGCTTGGTGTGAAGACTCTTATTTGGGATTTCTCTTATGTTGAAGAATTTTTAAACTTCTTTTTGAAGAAGTCATATCTATGATATCATCTTGTGGGAGTTGTAAGAATTTTCAAGTACAATAAAATTGCTTGTGAAGCATTTTTTTTTTTCCCTCTTCGTCTCCATATTGTTGCACTCTTGGTTATGAGTTGGTAGGGTGGTGTGGCCATCCATCAAGTGGTATCAGAGCCAGGTTTTCCTGAGTG
This sequence comes from Cupressus sempervirens, assembly GCA_028749045.1. NCBI lineage: Eukaryota > Viridiplantae > Streptophyta > Pinopsida > Cupressales > Cupressaceae > Cupressus > Cupressus sempervirens. The sequence goes on along the minus strand of CM053791.1, from coordinate 89,242,151 downwards.
TGTGGACAGATCGCCAAATGTGAGGCAGTTTACACCAGGATTTGCAAAGAACATTGATCTTGTGGCTGATTGATCTTTTAGATTGGTGGATTTGTTTAGGGTTTGCTAAATTATTGGAAGATGCCTCCAAGAAGATTGGACCCTAAGGAAAATGATGACCTTAGTGAAGCGATGGAAGAAAGAATCTTAGAGAAGATAAGAGCAGAGGTCAAATCAGAGATTGCATTGATGAAGAGTGACATGATTGCTGAAATTGTGAGTGCTTTGGGTGGTGTACCTAGGCATGTGGATACTGAAAATAGATATGACGAAGTTGCCGAAGACTTTGAAGCTGCTAGTGAGGATAGAAGTGATCATGAGGAGAGACCTATTGGAATTAGGGCTAGTCAGTTTGCTCGACCTAGATCTCAGTTGAAGCTAAAGCATAAGATGGAGGTTTCTAATTTTTTAGGTACTTTGAATCCCGAAGACCTAATTGATTGGATTGGTGAATTAGAGGACTACTTTGAGCTTGAGGGTATTGAAGATCCACTGAGAGTAAGGTTGGCACAAACTAAGTTGAAGGGACATGCTGCTCTTTGGTGGAAGGAACTGCAAAGAGATAGAGAAGAGGAAGGTGAAATGAAGATCGCTAGATGGAAATTGATGGTGACTAAGTTAAAGGCAAAGTTCATTCCTGCTGATTATGAACTTGAATTGTTTAAGAGGTTGCAGAATCTGAAACAAAAGGATATGACTGTGAAGGATTACACCGAGGAGTTCTACAAGTTGACTATTCGGTCTGGGCATAGAGAATTGTCAAAAGAGAAGGTAGCACGGTACATTAATGGTTTGAAATTCAATATTCAGGATGAAGTTGGTATGCTGAATATTTCCACAGTGGAGGATGCTTATCAGTATGCTTTGAGAGCAGAGGAGAAGCTAAAGAGGAAGAATCAAGGTAGTTCTCAAGGGAAGGAGAAGCAAGATAGTTTGGTACAAGCTAAACCAAAAGTAGAAAGTGAACCAAAACCTATTGAACAAAGAAGAAGGACAAGTGGAGGTGTATTCAGAGGTAATTGTTTCAAGTGTGGTCAAGAAGGGCATAGATCTTTTGAATGTTCTATTGGTAGGACAGCTACTATTGTGAATGAGGTTGAAGTCCAAGAAAATCAACCTAAGGAAGGAGAAGGTTTGTTGGCTCGGCGAGTACTAATGGGTAAGAAGACATTGGATTCTTGTCAGAGGACTAGTTTGTTCAAAACCTCTTGTAAGTCTGGTGGGAAAGTTTGCAAGGTGATTATAGATAGTGGTAGTACTGATAACCTTGTTGCTGAGGAGATGGTTCAAAAACTTGGTTTGAAGAGATTGAGACATCCTTGTCCTTATAGGATTGGCTGGTTGCAAGGTGAGCATGCTTTGGAAGTGAGAGAGCAATGTCTTGTTGATTTTCAGATTGGACAGTATAAGGATCAAGTATTGTGTGATATTGTGGATATGAACAATTGTCATGTGTTACTTGGTAGACCTTGGCAGTATGATTGCAGGGCTATGCATGATTGTGTTAGGAATGTGTTTACTATTGAGAAAGGTGGTAGGAAGTTTTCCTTGATTCCTTTGTAGAATGAAGTGCTCGGTATTGGTAGTTGAGTTGAGTTAGCAAATTTTGAGAAGATTGAAAATCAGCATGGGAAGAAAACCTATAGAACACCTATGGTGGATGTAAAGGAGAAGAAGAAAAACAAGGGAAAGAGTGTGCAAGTTGAAGATTTGGAGGACATATATGTGAAGAACCAGTTTGAGATTTATGTGTTGAATCCTGAAAGATGTTCTTCCAGTTATTAGAACATCTTTTCGGACCTGAGGAGTCTGATGCAGGAGCATCTTGCATCCAAAATAAAGGGAAGACATGTTGAATGTAAAATTTAAAATTAAACAAAAAAAAAAAAAAAAATCTGGAGGAGAGAGAAAGTGACGAAAATTAGAGGAGAAATAATAAAAAATAAATAAAAAAGGGGGAAAAGGAGAAAAGAAAGGAAAAAGGTGATTTCTATTTTCGAGGTGCATAGGTGGCATAATAGAAAAAAAAAATGGTTGTCATTCCATTTATCGAGGTGTGTGGGTAGAATTCTAGAAAGTTATGAATATTGTAGAAAGTTGTGGATATTGTAGAAGGTTATGGAAGTTGTAGAAGGTTGTGGATATTGTGTAGGAAGAATTCTAGAAGGTTGTGGATAAGTCATGCATTAGGTGGTAAGTACTTATTTAAGTAAGGGATATGAGCATTTCTAATCAAGTTTGACAAGTAGAAGCTAGAAGGCGTGAAGACTTGAAGGTGTGAAAGCTTTAAACGTGTAACTCTTCAAGTAGAAATTCTTGGTGAAGCTTGGTGTGAAGACTCTTATTTGGGATTTCTCTTATGTTGAAGAATTTGTAAACTTCTTTTTGAAGAAGTCATATCTATGATATCATCTTGTGGGAGTTGTAAGAATTTTCAAGTACAATAAAATTGCTTGTGAAGCATTTTTTTTTTTTTTTTTCTCTTCGTCTCCATATTGTTGCACTCTTGGTTATGAGTTGGTAGGGTGGTGTGGCCCTCCATCATGATGTGAGAGAGAGAAAGAGAAAGAGATAAAGTGGAGCCAAAGGCTCACTACAAGAACTACATAGTGATTATGTGTTATTGAGAATGAGAGAGAAGTATCTCTTATAAAGAAATGAGAAGAGGAGTTATTTAATAACTCCCAGGTGAATGATTGCCACATTCATAAGTGTGTGCATAACAAGTGTCATAATCCTCTTAAGGGGAAATAACTAGTTTCCTTATAAAAGAAATTACAAATAGAGTTGTCTGCACACATGGACAATAGGATAAGAAAGTGACATGTCCTTACATGTGGACTAGAGGACAAATAACATAAGGGATACCTTGGTTTATCCCATTTAATAAATAAATACATCCAAAGAAAGATTACTAATTCTAATAATGATACTACACAACAAGTAAAAAATACTATATTAGATACATCTACTAATCCTATTGTTACACGTGCAAGCACACGAAGAAATAAAGGAAGATGTCAGTGTTGTCAAGCAACAAGATGTGCTAGCTATTGAAGGTCAAATTGCACAAGAACCAAAATGATAAAATGATGATAGTCAGAGCAATGAAATTATTTCAACTAGAGAAGTCAAGATAGACAAGAGCTAGAGTGTATAGGTAGATCAACCTACCATTGTCAAAGTAAGGCTGAGTGCCTTAGAACCTCACATTGAGGGAGAAAAAGAAGCTGGATGACTGAGTTCAACTAGTGAACTCAACCCTACTGTTGCACAAGAAAAAGGTAATGCACCTGAAAAACATGTGATTGTTATTCCCACACAAGGTCTGCAATCATCTAATATGCCAAGCCCCAACACCCCTAATTCAAAAGACAAAAGAATGAAGATGTAGTGCCTACCCCTAGGTCGCATTTTTGTTATCATTGTCAAACTCTTTTAGGGCTAGTTTTATGTTGATAGTTAGCAGCATTGTTTTGAGACTATCAGATATTGTGCTATGGATTTAGTTGATATATGATGAGATTACTTAGACTCTACATTTCATGTATGCATGATGATTATTACATTATTTTCAATTATTGATTAGTTAGATAGTTTATTATCACATGTGTTTTCTTATGGATACTTACCCCATACTTGCATGTGTATGGTGTGTGTGTTTGTTCTTGGATGGCGTTTCTGATGTGGTTAAGGAAGGGAGTCGTAGTCACCTGCTAGTTGGGATCTACACGATGCACCACTTCCTGCAATTGCCTGCTTAGCTTAGCATATATATATATATATATATATATATATATATATATATATATATATATATATATATATATATATATATATATATATATATATATATATATATATATATATATATATATATATATATATATATATATAGTATGTACATGCATGGTTTTTATGCAGGTTGTAGGTACCGAGTATCGACTTCCCTGAATTGTCTAGATGAGCGTACCCTATCACATTATCTCAATGGTAAGAGAGGGAAGATAAATTCTCAAGTCCAAATCCCAACCCTTTAAGCCATTTGTCCTAATTGGAAATTAGGACAAGTATCCGAGTTGAGTACCCTCTGAATGCGTCAGATGATGTAATTCGTGATATTAACCCTTTTGGTTTGATTTTGTATGTGTTTTTCTATAGTGGGTTTTTCGTATTTTATTTTATGAGTCTTTGGTGTATTTTCTATTAATCAAGCCTAATTAAAAGATTTAATTAATGGTTTAATTTAATGAAAAATTAATATGGTATTTTAATATTTATTTTATTTAATTAATTAGAAAATTAATTAAATAAAATAATTAAATTTGAAGATAAAAGTTATAATTTTAAAGTTGGAATGTGATAATATTTATTTAAGTTAATAAATATTTTATCAATTAAGTTTTGAAAATAAATAAAAAGTGAAAAAGATATTAAATTATTAAAAGATTCTAGATTGCATGATGTATGCATGTGATTAAAATATAAATATATTAAGATAAAACAAGTGGAATTATTAAAGTGAGTGCATAAGATTTAAAAATTAATAAATTAAATAAAAAAGAGTAAAGTGAATATTAAATTAATTAATGTGCATTATTCTAATATTTGTTTACATCGAAGTTTGCAAATTCTCGGGAGTTTTCATGTAGACAACATAGGAGTTTGCACTCTAATTATGCACGTGTTGTCAACAACACAGGAGTTAGCGCACAAATTAAGCACATGGTGTCTACAACCTTATGAGTCATCTAGAAAGTTGAAAAAGACTCATGCTTAGTTGTCAACACCTTCTGGTTGCTTCTAGAGACATTCTAGGTGCTTCCTGAGAGTTTTTTATATTCAGGCACTCCTAGAAGCTTAGGGAGAGCGTTTGGAGTGTTTGGAGCGTGTTTGGAGGACCCAGGAACGTTGGAGAAGGAAGGAGCTTGCTCTACAAAATTTTGAGGAGAAGTGATTTAGCATCAGTGTCCAGGTAGACACTCATGATTTTTGCATATGTCATTTTCACTTCTCACACTTCCTGTCTTCTTCGTGTCTTCTGAATATTTTTTGAAGATTTTCACATCTTGGTTGTATGCATTTGCTATGGGTGGTTAAATTCCATATAAAAAATTTCGTATGCGTAGATCTGAAGAAACTATGGAGCTAAGGTTTTTAGATGCGTATGAACAAACCCTTTTTATTATGGATAAATTAGAGAACAATTATTTTATAAAAATTCTTAACTTATAGATTAAGATAACCCTTTTTATTTAAAAACTATGTTCTCTTTTAAAAAATACATATATGTTCAAATCTGCATACATATACACACACACACACACACACACACACACACACACACATATGTATATATATATGTATATATACAGATTGTCAATTAGTATTACAATGTTTTTAAATATATATATATATATATATATATATATATAAACATTGTAATACTGATTGACAATCTGTATATATACATATATATATATATACATATATATATACATATATATACATATATATATATACATACATATATATACATAAATATATATATATATATACACACACACACATATATATATATATATATACATATATATAGATACATATATATATATATATATATATACATGTGTGTGTGTGTGTGCATATATATATAAATATGCATTTAGTAAAATGCTATTTGTTATCGCAGTGGAAGAACATTATACAAAGTCGAATTGAGATTTGCATTTGAAAGAACATTTTTTTTAAAAATGTTATAAAAAAAATTTATAATTACATTGGGGAGGGGCGGGTTTACCCACCCCGTACCCCCATCACTTTCATTGGCTGCGGTCAGTGGTCGCTCGTACCACTATCGTAGGTACTGCGACTGCCATCGCATTCCCTACGATAGGGTATGGGGGCCGCACGATGCCTTTTTTAATATAAAAATTTCATAGTGATATATATATATATATATATATATATCACTTCAAACAAACTTTATAAATCGTTTTCTTTATTATTAAAAGCGCAATATTATGATTCAAATTCGATTTTATATTAATAATTTTTATATATTGATTATTATATATATATATATATAATAATATTAATGAAATTTGAATATTCAAGCCAATTAAATTTTAAGTAAATAATATTGTTTTATATTTAGATTCAAATAACGTTATTGGGATTTTAAGTTACCAATTATTTTAGGGTTCTCAAAATTGTAAATTGACTTATTGCAAATGATAAATGATTTAAAAGTATCAATAATAATTTGTCAATTATTATTAAAAGAGGAGAGATATTAATTTAGTTTTATATATTTAGAATTTACAAATTAACTTAATTAAATTTAGTTTAATTAAGGTTAATCAATAGAATATATTATAAATCAAAGTTTTATTAGTATTTATTGAAAGAATGACGAATGTGGTCATTATAGATTTATTAATAAGATTTCCAATATAACTTGTTATTAAATAATAAGTCATTATTGAACTATGAATATTAGAGAATTGGATTATGGTTGGCCTTTAACTTACAAATGATGGCTACTTATTAATTGGGTCGTTGATATGGATATGTAATTATTAATTAAATTAATTAATTAGAGTTCATTAAATTTAATTAACAATTAAGTTATGTAATAGAGTGTTAATTGATATGATTCTTTTAACTAAGTTGTAAAGTATTTACATTGAAGTTGATAAGTCTTATTCTAATGACTTGAATAATGACCTTAGGTATTTTAATGGTTGTTAGTGATGATTTAATCAAGACATTTAAGTTTTAGTGATATTTAATTGAGTTTTAATTAAGAACTATTAGAATGATATAGAGTCATGGATTGTGTATGTTATTAATTAATTTAATTATATAATTTAATTAAGATTAATTAATAAAGCATGGTGTTAAAGTAAGACTAGTTAATTTTGTTGTTATAATCTTCTTATTCGAAGATTGATAACTGGCTTTCTTATAATTTAAAAGAATATGATCCTTTGGTTTTGTTTGGAGAAGTTGAATTAATGATAAGGAAGAGTTATTCAATTAGTAACATTGATCTTAGCAAAATAAAGCAAATGATTTAATTAAGGGACAATGGAGATTAGTGTAATGAGTAAATATTTATCCTTCAGTTATTCTTAGATTGTAATTTTAAATAATGGAAGGATAATGTTATCGAGGGAGCAAACGGGTTGACTTGTAGGTTAAATGATTAATCTTATATACTTGAAGTATACTTGCAAACAAAAACTGAAACCTCCATACTCAATTCAACTATGTAATTTTAGCAAACCAAAAACATGTGCTTGCATTGTGTTTTCTCTATGCTTCTTGTTTTGAGTTTTTGGGTTGACTAGTTGTTGATCAGTTATAGGACGTCTACCAGAGGCTCGAGGGTTATGATTGTGATGTCATGATGATGTCTTTTGATCTCGATTCTTTATAAACCCAACCATGGTAATGTGATGGTATGCTCTATGAAATGTTTGTATTAACTGATTGTTATTACTCATCAATCTTCATGTGTGAAGCTGAGATGTATGTGTATGAGACACTTGAGCTAATCATTTTCAAGTCATCGATCAGTTATCCTTAGATTACTTTCCAGTCGTCATGATGGGACTGAAGTGTTGATTTATTTCTTGATGTTTTCATGTTGTGACATATTTTGACTCGACCATTTTGGAGTCTTCGATCAGTATATATTGTGATTTTCATGGATACCTTCAGTTGCCAATAGAGAACTGTTGTGGTCATGATTATTTATGGATTCTTTTCAGTTGCTCATGGAGATTTGATGCTTTTATTATGGATTGTCTTTTGGTATTTCTTTCCAGTCGCTTGTATAGGACTGTGGTAATTTTAAGATTTATGATTCCATGAGCCTAGAGTAGGTTATCTACTTGTAGTGTCGGGAAGTGGCTTGCAATGGGGGCTGGGGCCCTAAGTGGCTGCTAGGGTAACTCATTGCAAGTTGTTTTAATAAGTGAAAACATTTACACTAAATAGGGATTAAATGAACCTAATAAGATAATTGTATGTTCTCGCCCATGCCTCGAGTGCTAGTACAAACTAGGATGGGAGTAGAGAGAAAGTTTGGTTGCGACCTTGCATTCCATAGTCTGCCTCGTCTGTATGAGAGGATACTAGTGGCTGCACAAGGATCACTAGGGGGCTTGGGTCTATTGAGAGACTGCCAGGGTAACTCTAGTGAGATCGGTGCAATGACACTTTCCCGCTTGTAGAGTAGGTTTCTTACATGTCATTGTGTGCCTCTGGGATTAGATGTCAGTCTATGATTGGAACCTTTGAGTTAGTATACTTTTAGGATTCCTGGACTTAGAGAGTATTTATGCTATGTGATTTTGATAACCTGTTTGGGACTTGAGATTATCTCCTTAGCATGATGGGAGTGGACCATTTAGGTTCCACGCGGTCGAGTGGTAGTGCTTTTTCACTCTTACCATTTGAGATCCGTCTGAGACACCGTGGCTGATACATTCTTTGTTGGCATCTATCTTCATGGATTATGGACATCTATCCTTATATTGATGATTTACATATGTTAGATGATGTTATCTTATGGTTTACTTTGCATGTTAGATTACTTTTTGCATATGATGTAGTATGTTTTTAGGAGTGACATTCCTACTATGTTAATACCGATGATCTCTTCGATGATTTGGAATGTTACGCATAGAGGGATGGCTAGGATCCATGATGGTCTAATGATGCTATTTACGGTTGGGAGGAACCGTGCACTTAGTTAATTATGTTTGATGATTTATGGTTATGATGATGTATCATGTATGGTTTGTGGTTTCATTTATGTTATTGTATTGTGGATTAGAGTTAGTATGATGATGTAGTTTATTTACACGGATGCATATTCTTTTAAGCCTTTCATACCCTGTGGCATGTACAGTGGATGATTGAGCAATCAGAATGTAATTAATGAACATTGGACTTTTCATTATTATTTCATGTGGATGTAGTGTTAGATGGAATCATTAGTATTAGTTGATTTAGATGTAGTTCAATGTTAAGGGATCTTTAAAGAATGTAACCTGTTATGTAAGTATGTTTACTTTCATTTAGACTGTTGCTATTGCTTCTGTTACTATGTATAAGTTGTAAATGGTTTTTACTTTCATGTATTAAAAAAAAAAATGTTACCAAACTTAGTGAAACTTTAGGATAATTCTTTGGATTCCTTGGTGGGGCATTACAAAAGAAAAGAAAGATTAAATCTCCTAGAGGCAGACAAGGTAAACCTATTATGCTTGATGAAGTGATTGTGATTCCAAAGTGAGACACAAATAATTTAACATATGATCAAATGGTTACAATTCAAGAGCTATTGGCCATAAAGAAAAAGCGAGAAGAGATTAGAAGGGAGCATCAACAGAAGCAAGTCCTATATGAAATAAAAAATATATTTCTTGAGAATATTGATGTTGAGAAATTGAATGATCAAGATCCTATAATTGAACAATTAGTTCAAATAGTTGAGAAACTTAATGACCTAGATAGTGATGCCAATGAAAAGTTACATCAATGGTTAGAAAGGAAATTTGAAAAGGAAGTCATGGAGAAAGTGACAACAGAGATTGTTGTGAGGTAAGTAGAACTTTCTCATCTTGTAAATAATTTGGAAGCGTCAAGAATGCACATACATTGTTCAAGTGATGTTTCAAATTTCACAAAGGAAGTACAAGAAAAGCTAGATAATCTTGAAGTAGATTTTAAGTATAGTGCACATACATTGAGCATAGACACAAGTTCAAGTTCTACTCATTTTTCTAAATTGGGATTTATGCAAGGAAGACAAGTAGAATTAAAGGCTGAAGATAGAAAAATAAGAGCTAAGCTCATTTCTATTCAAGTCACATTGTCATGTCACTTAGAGATTATGAAAATGCATTTAAAGAATATGATGGGGTTAGTGCAGAGAGATCCAAATATTTCTATTGTGGAGAATTTGGTGGATCTTGTAGCTAAGTTAGAAATCAAAATTCAAACACTTGAATCCTTAAGGACAAGTTGGGATAATGCATTAGCAATGAATTTTGCAGATTCATAAACCATTTTTGGACAAATATGGTTTGACCCCTACTCCCCAACAATGACCATGACAAAAACAAGGGGGAATGAATGAAGATGTGCATGATCAAAGGTATGACAAGAAAAATAGAAAAGCTGATCATGCATGTAATATGCATTGAAATTTTGACATTTTTGTTGTGTATATTAGTTATGGAGTAATAAGGAGTTAGTAAGTATGATACTTTGAGATGTGTATACTAAATATTTTTAAAATAGTTTTTTTTTTTGTAAGTATAGAAGTCAATGTGTAGACTGAGTTACAGTTACAAATTATAGCCTAAGGGGGAGTACTTATGTATCAGTTTTGATCATACTAAGTATTTTTGCCACTAATGCCAAAGGGTGGGATTGTTTTTCCCCAAGGGAAATTTATCTATTAGTGTCAAACACTTGGTCATTCACAAGGCAGGATTGGTCAATCATCACTGCAAATAAGTCAACCTATACAGGCTAAGTAATATAATGAAGACTTGTAATATTTTAGTTAGTGATGAGCAATAGTTACTGCTGATCAAGTTAGAGGTCGTCGAGCACTCTAGTATTAGTTGAGTTGTTCGAGAGATAGTATATTTTTTGAGTGTATAAATATGTCGAGTATTACAATGTATGTCAAGCAGAGTTGAAGTCAAGAGACATCATGTAGAAGAGATATGGTTGAGTATCAGCAAGACACTAATGCCGAGTAAGAAAATGTGACATATTTGTTTGGAATGACAAAAAATCTTATGTAAACCATTTTTTGTTGAGCTCGAGATGTATTTCCATGATCAAGAATTTTGTTAAAGAGGTAATTACCAAATATTATTTTAGTGGTGAATCTTTGTCATTTAGCGATCTTGTATCATCGATTGATCGTCATTTGGAAAATAGAGCATATAAAATTGGTCAACCGCATCACCAAAAATTTACAAAATTTGGGTCCAAAGCTTGTGCTAGTCGCCCATTAATTTTTACATGATTGGTCAAAAATCCTGGTCCAATCACCACTATAATATACATTTTGGATACAATTATTTTTAAATTTTTGCCATCTTTTACCTATTTTTTTTCTTATTGGACAATGTTATTTCTCCATTAGTATAATGAATTAATTTTTCCTTGGGTTGGGCGTCGCCTACCATTTTCTCAACGTGTCACCTACCATCCTCGTTTAGCCAACTATTTTATATTTTGGGCTTACATAGGAAGGTTCGTTTCACCTACTTTTGACATTCCTTCTTGTTAATCCCGTGTAATTTGTGAACCTATTTTGGTATATACACATTCATAAGATACTATATTCTACACAATTCACTCTTTTTTGGTTTGGCATTTCTTATTGTTATTAGTTTCAGAGTGCTAAGTGCATTTCCCATTGAGCAGTCGTGACTCGTGGTTTTTGTAAAAGGTAAGTGATTTTTAATTTATTTTTTGTGTCTATTTTTTACTGTCCACTGGACATCTCACATGCTTAGATAGGTTTGCAAATTTTATTGGATAGTACCATAGATTGTAGTAGGTATACCCTTTTTATGCGAACGAATCATATTATTATTATTATATGTAGTCTAAGTAGTCTACTATCATGGTCTTTTGTTCAACAAGTTGATTTTTTTTTGCAGCCTTTATTGGTTGGTAATGTCCAACAAGAGGGGCTTTGGTAGGACCTTGAAAGCCATGAGAGGCCACCAAAATGCATAGCCTTATCAACATACTTTGGTGGTGGAAATGTTGGCAAACTATAAGATTCACAACTTACATCTCCAGTGCATATTGAAAAAGGAGATTCATCACAAGTTGGAGACCATTTTGAAGAAGTTCAAATTGGTGAACCTGACATCTCAGTCAAGGATAAACTTGAACATGATATTGAGGCAGTTTCCCTGAGTAGGGAGTCATAAAATGATATTATAGACTTGGGTTAGAAAACCAAAAGTGATGTCCTAAATGATGTTTGTGCACAAAAGGGGAAAAGAAAATTGGAATAAAAAAATATCAATCTCGTTGGGGTTTATCCAAAAGGAATTTTTAATTAGAATTGGTGAAAAAGTTCAAGTTCATTAAACCAATACCCAATCCAATTGACGGTGAACCTCTTGTAGAATGCAAATGTAAGATTTGCACAGAGATAACAAAGAAGGAAAAAAGGTTGCAACTTAAACTTGATATACCATATAAAAAATTGATACCATAGAAAACATGTCGATAAAGTTTACAAAAAGGAAACTATAGATGGAGTTGAAAAATCTGTGCTAACTTGGAAAATGAATGACAAGTGTCTACATATTAGGAATGCCAAATTATATGAGTTACATGAGCAATTACAAGAGAAGCGTTATGTAGTAAAAGGTTTTATTAAAGATTTCCTTGGGAAAGTAATGAAAGTGGAAAATATGGGAAAAGTTGTTCAGTTAAGTGTCATCTTTTATATTTTGAGTAGAGGGTGTCCTATGACAGACTACCCTTCAATTACTAGTTTTTTGCACTTTTTTAATGTTTGAAACTATCCGAACAGTCACTGGTCTGTAAACAACAGATGAGAATGGGCTATTTGTCTTACATAGGTTGAAAAAGATATATGAAAGAAAAAATAAAATAGTCAAATTTCATTGCATTGTCTCTACATGAAGTTACAACAATTGATAATAATACCTGGGAGTGCATGCATGTTTATATTGTAAATGATATTTTTTGTTAACCCTTTCTACTATCTATTGCCAAATTGAATTATAGTGTGACATCAAAAAATTTATATGATTTAGTAAAGAGTACGCTAATTGATTATGTAGGTATGGATAACATGGAGATTGCCAAAAAGTTGGTGTGTATTGGAATGGATGGAGCTTCGGTTATGCAAGGTCATAAAGGAGGTCTTTGCAAAAATATCCAGAATGATTTGCGACCCTACATTATTCCCATTCACTGCATGACCTATTGAATGAATCTAGCTTCTGGAATTGTCAATGATTTTGGTTGTGTTTGTAAAGTGGAATCTTTAATCAAAGAGATTTGGCAATACTTTTGTTGAAGTCCAAAATGAGTCTGGTAATTTCAACACTTTACTAAAGGACTTACTAATGGGAAGAAGCTTCTTAAAGAAAATGATACCAGATGGATCTATTTGGATGGACCAATGTATTGAGTATTCTTTGAATACCTATCATTGCTTGGACTATTTCACTATGTACGAAAAAAATTCCCTTAGCTATATTCGAGTCTAACTAATGTTAAGATACTCTTAACTTTAGCAACTATTATCCCCATGCTATAGGACATGAAAAATATTATGAAAAAATTTCAACAAAGAGCTATGTACATTGTAGAATATAATAAGTAGCGTAAAATGACATGTAATAGTTGGATACTCTGTATCAATTACAACCATTAGATGAATCAAAGTTTGCAAAGTGGATAGAAATCATATTTTTGAACAATCTTGGAAACTTTTTACATATTGGTGAAAATGATGAGGTATGGGCTAGGGTACATGGAGTTGACATATCAATGCATTACTATGCCACGTTGACCCTGAGTCCAACCCCAATGAATTAGGAAACAAAGTAGAATTTGAACCAGAGAAGGTACTTTCACGTATTAAAAATGAAGATTTCAAGAAGATTGTTGACTCTATGCTTGAATCTGTCAAGCAAGTTTCTACAATATTTCGTCACAAATTACATACAGATTACCTCCAAAGGAACTACTTCAAGCAATTTCTATTATTTTTTCTCAATATTGGTCTCTAAACTGTCTGAGTGATTTTTGAAGAAGGATGACAACACTGATTAAGCATCTTTGTAAAACTAAAGTAATCAATGGAGTAACTATAAATGGAATTTTAGATGAATCTCAACTGAGATATCAATCATATTATATTACAAAAATAATGAAGGAACAATATGATCTTATGGAGAATACAAATGAAGAGGGAGAGCTAACAAAGTTTTAGAAAAACCTTGGTTAGAGCAATCAGTTGAGAGAATCAATACCAAAATATTTCAAACTTACTGATATATGTTTGACAATGATATTGGGTTCATTAGAGGATGAGAGAATTTTTAGTACTTTGGGCTTCCTAAAGTCAAAGGTTAGAAAAAAAATAGACAACACATTGGATAATTGTTTGAGGCTCTATAATTATAGGTATGAGGTAGATAGTTTCCCTTATGACAAGGCTCTTAGTATTTGGAGAAACAAATGTCAAAGAAGAGGGATGACCAACATTTAAAAACCAAGTGGCAGTGGTTGTGGTTCATGTCTTGATATTGGAAGCGATGATGATGAAGTTGACTTTGGCATGCATATTGACAGTGAATTTGAAGAAAACACAACAAACAATCAAATGTTATATGAAATAAATGATGATGATTATGATGATAGTGATGTTGAGCCGGTCTAGCCAGAGTGGCAACTATAGTAGCTTCTCTAAGAGTCAAGTAGTAGGCTAGTAGCTCTGGTCTTACCAATTTCAATTCAAGTAGCTCTGGTCTTACCAATTTCAATTCAAATTAATTTATGTGCTTTGATCTTATCAATGTCTAAGACTCTATCTACTAATTAATTATGTTTGTAGAAGTTAATTTATACCCTTAAATGTCCTATTATAGATGATTAAATTCTTTTAAAACATGTTGAGATTTTTAGTGAAACTAGTTTTTAGAGTCTACACATGTTGAGATTTTCATTGATTCTAGTTTTTATACATGTTAAGGTTTACATTGATTGTATTTTTAAACATGTTGAGATTTTCATTGATTTTATTTTTTAAACATGTTGAGATTTTCATTGATTCTAGTATTTATACATTTTGAACTTGAGATTTTCATTCATTCTAGTTTTTAGAGATTTTTAGATTTTCATTGACTCTAGTTTCTTTAACAAATTGTAACATAATGCATTTTACATAATAAACTTTTAAAAAAAAAGTATTATAATTCATAAATTTATAAATCAACATGTCACATGATACATAATATAATACATTTAACAATTACAAACAATTATACAAATATAGAGCCTAGAAAAGTAGAATATTAAAACCCTTTGGAAATGAATCACTGACCCTAAATTCTCTTTTACAGATACAAGGGAGCAACAATAGCCGTAGTTTAGTTTGTAATTGTATATATAATCAGATTAGTACTACATATATATGTGTGTACATTCACATTACCAATTGTACAATTTTTTCACGTAGGAGTAGGGAATTTTTTTTTGCATATGCTTTAGGTAGTACTAGTAGGCTAGTTCTTGATTCCTGTAACAATTAACATTAAACAAAGTTGAAATTAGTTTCAAAATTTGAAATTAAAGATCAACAAGTAACAAAATATTTATACTACTATCACTTAAACTAAGTTGTTACTTGTTAGTGCTATGATTGACACTAACAAATTGAGTAAATGACCCAACTCCAAGGATGTTCTTTAAGGCACTCCATTTTGCATCATTTGGAAACTCTATTTTATTTAGGTTGTACATAAATAGCTATAACCTCATCAAAAATGAATACTTCGAAGAGATATTTATATATGAATTGAGGAATTTATCTATAACTACATTTAATGTTGACAATGGTTTGATGCAACTTGCAATTCTTTTTGGAGTGTTTTCCTCAGGAAAGTTGCCTAAATCAGAGTTCCTGATGTTGTGCAACTATTTCATGTAATCTTCTTTTCCAATGAATTTTCCATCCGAGTTAGCTAGATTCGGTAATCCAACATGTAGCAAGTAAAGAATGCTATGATTCATCTTCATCAATTCTCTGGAAGCAGGTTTCATAGCTTTGTCTATTTCCATTAATTTTTCACAATTTTGGCAGACAACTAAGGCCATTATAGATGCATCGTAGTGGTTTCTTATTCATTGGTTTGCCAATTCCCTATCACTAGATCTTTGTACTTGATACAAAAAAAAATTACAATATTTTCTAAGGATCTAGTGAAGATACTTTTTTTATCCTCAACACTTTTTTTACATTTTCAAAGATGTCTTTGATATTGTTAATTAAAAAAAGCCATTCAAACAAGCTATCAATATTTTGCATTAATTTCTCCCAATTTTCTTGTTTGATAAGATTAATCATGTTTCTTATACTATCCTTGACATGATGGTCTGCAAAAGATGTAGTTATATTTTGTGCAATTGCATTCTCCATGTTTTCCTTCATTTCAGACATCTCCATTTTACTCTTTTTTTGCATTTCCTCTACTTTTCCTTGCCAATTAGTTGCTCTTTTCCTCTCACCTTCCAATTCATTCTTCAAATCTTGGACTTTCTTTGCAGTAGTTGCCTCTTTTTTCTTCTCATCCTCAAGTTGCCTTTTCAAATCATGGATTGCCTTCACAGTAGACTCCTCCTTTTTCTTCACATTGTTCAATTCCTTCTTCAAATCATGGAGTGTGTTTGCAATATGAGTAGACTCCTCTTTCTTTGCATTCTCCAATTCCTTCTTCAAATAAGGATTTTCTTTGCAGTTGACTCCTCTTTTTTCTCTATATTCTCCAATTTCTTCTTCATATGGTGGATTGTGTTTGCACTAGAATTTGTTGTCTTTGCATTCTCCAATTCCTTCTTCAAATCAAGGATTGTCTTTGCAATCAACTCCTTTTTTTTTTCATATTCTCTAATTGCTTCTTCAAATTATGGATTGTGTTTTCACTAGAATCCTCTTTTTTCTTCTCATTCCCCAATTCTTTCTGCAAATTATGTATTATCCTTGCATTAGAATCCTCATTTTCTTTTCATTCTCTAATGTCATCTTCAAATTACGAATTGTATTTTCAGTAGAGGAATTCTTTTTCCTTTCATTATCCAATTCAATCTTTAAATTGTTATTTTCTTTGACAACAAAGTCTAGGCCAGTTTTTAATTTATTGTTTACTTGTGCATAGTTCTCTACATACTTGAACAAGTGTGCAGTAGACGATTTATCATTCTCAAATCTTTTTTGCACTCATCCAATTCTTTAGTTAGATTTTTTAGTTGTTCATTCATCTTTTCTTGTTGGACAATTGCCTCTATAGAAGAAGAATTATTTATCCCATTTTCAAATTCTTTGAACCTATTGTTTGTTGCTTTCTCCTTGGCCTTCACATTATCAAGGTTTCCCTATAACTTTTCTATTTTCTTTGCAAGCCTTCTGTTTTCCCTCTCAGCTTTTAGAAGTATAGAGTAGACCATTTGCTGGTCTCTTTTGATATATTGATTTTGTCAATACTTTTCACTTTTGAGAAATTCATTTGAAGACTGGTAACTTGTACATCATTACGATTTATTAGATTTTCTGGTGGATTATTATCTCTAGCTAGGGGCATAACAACTATGAAGTTCATCATTTTGATGTTTGGGTCATATGTTGGAAATATATTGTTACTATTAGATTCTTGATGTTCAACAACTGCATCACTTTTCAACGTCTTCATAATTTGCTTATTTCTTTTGTTTATCTAATCAAATTTTGTTGCAAAGTCATTTAAACTAAAATATGGGTTTGCTGACACAATTGAGTGTTTGAAAGGTGAATTATCAGTTGTATTATTCTATACTTCTCTAACTCCACTTATACTTACTCCACCTACAATTGTATTTTGAGGATTGCCAATATTAACCTAAAGATGACCCATTCCAAATCCTGGTGTTTTAGGAGTATTTTCAAGGTTTTATCCAGAAGCTACTGGTACATACATTGGTGAAGTAACCACTGAAATTTCTTTCATTGTAATTGTTACAACTTTTTTCTTTTTGTAGAAAGTTCACCCGTGCTAGTGCTAGTGGGATCAACTTCAACTGGACTTGATGATTAACAAATATTGTATTAGGATGACCTTCAGAACTAGAAGTATAATGTTTTTTTCCCTTCCTAGATGAATCATCTTCAATCTCATCGAAAAGTCCAATGACTGGTTAACTTCCACTTTTGGGTGGGTTTGGTATTGCAATTGGATTCCAAATCCCTTCGCTACTTGCACCAATGGACACTATACCTACATAAACCATGTTTTGTATCCTAGTTTCCCCTTTACTATATGTTTGTTTAATAGAATCACTCATTTGAAATTCAACAATATGCTTGGTTAACTTGGGATCATGAGTACCTTGAATGTCTTCATCAAAGTTGAAGTCCTTCTATCTTTGACTATCACTGTCACTCCAAGTGCCAAATTGATATACTACAGATGGATACTCTTTATTCCAATAATTTCTAAAAAGTTCATCCTCCTCAATTTCCTCAAAAGATGCAAAGGTCTTGGGTTCACCAAAATTTTACCTGATTTCTTAAAAATCATACTTTTTGGTTTGAGACCATAATTCAGATCTGCATGCCTCTTTAATTGCTTTCACCATAGATCTCTTAGAAGGTTGAGATGTTTTATTGTAGAAATTGAAGTATGTCACAGGCTTTGATTTGTGTGACTTTGATATGTGCAATGTCATGATTTGGGATGACAATTCTTGCATTGAGATATTATTCTCTATTGCATGTTTCTCCATCTCTTTTTTAACCTCATCCCATGAATCCATGTTTTTAAACTTTTCTATCAATAGAATCTCTTGATGTTGATATTTGCTTGTAGAGTTCCCATTGGCAATAAGTCTTATTTTTGTTATGTTTAGTGGATCATAATACCAGTGATTGAAAAAATCAAAGCTAAAAAATTTACCAATTCATTTGCCACTTTGAAAGCCTTTCTCTCAAATATGAGGCCTCCAATTGCGAAAGGCAAGGAAGGAAATATCATTTTCTTTTGTTGTCCACTAAATTTTTTATTTGTGCACTCCATCTACCGTACATATTCTAGTGCAAAAACTCTTTCTATAACATGCATTGGAAGTTTGCACGATTAAACCAATGAACCGTAAAACCTTAACACAGTGTAGTCTTTCATGAAGAACCAGTCAACCAATTGAATTTGACTTCCCAATTGAATGCAATCTTTATAAGACACAAGAAATCTAGGCATTGAAGTACCCATAAGTTTTTGGTAAATAGGTGCCAAAAAGAAGTCTACAAAATGGTTGTAGTTATTATTATTACTAGTCATCCTTATCTTATGTGTTCACTCATATATTGACTTGGAGTCTTTGATTTCTTCTAGGTTTTCTCATCAAAATTATAGACCTCAATATAAAGCTTGTTGTTCTTAGTCTCAAATATTGGGTGATGCTTTGCTAAAAGAAGGAAACACAAGTAACTTGTGAACCTAAATGTCTTCATCTTGCCTGTAGTTGTACTTTGTTTAATCATTAGTAATTGTTCTTGCATAGATTCAACAATGTGTTGAACATAATTATCTCTTACTTCTACCTTAACTATCTGACCTTGACAATGTATATTATAAATTATTTCAAGAACACTAGCCCCCACTTCCTTGTTACTGTCCAATCCCAAACAAAATGATAACAAAGAAATGGTATTATGAACCCATGGCACAAAAAATTCATATTGATAAAGAGGCTTATGATCTATGTCTAGTGTAACAATAACACTAGTATGATCAATAGATGACTCTAAGTTTATTAAGCCCTTAATATACGAATCTTGAAAAACTCTATCCAGTTTGTCATAAGCTTGTGCTAATTTATCCAACTCAATGCGCTTGTTAAAGCTTTTTGCTTTAAACCCCAACCCTAGGTCTAACTGAGCGAGAAATTCACTCTCAGTTATGGATACAATTCCCTCTCGAGTGTTTTGGTTTACAATTGCTTTTCTATTTTTATCATAATTCTAAGCGCATAACATTGCAATTTCAGGGAAAGGAAATACTTTGGGTACAATGAGGTTTGCTAATCCACTAACCAAAGCAATAGTTTATTTGTATGTGCACCAATACTTTTGTTATATTTGAAATAATTTCTCCCCTTATGTGGATCTTTCCACTTATTAAATAATGAAAGTCTAATTTCCATGATTCCAAATCTCCATGGATAGTAGGATAAAAAAAAATCATGATATTCATTAGTCAAACCTGGAGTTTTTAGCACTTGCCTGAGTTCTGTAATGTCTTTCTTTTCCTTTTTATTTGCGCTCGTATTGGAGGCTTTTTATTTTGTTTTTCCCATGCCAGATACTGGTTATTACAAAAAATTCTTCTTCAATCCCTAATTAATTTTTTTTAAAGTGTAAACCTGAGACAATAAATTTCTATTGCTACAAGTGCACTGCAAATTTTTTAAATTTTTTTTTAAATACCCATAATTGAGATTCGATAATATCGGTGCTAGCAGATACTCAAATAGTTAGTGCTCTCTTGTGATACTCAAGTTTCAGACTTTTGGTCTTCAAAATAGAAAATAGAATTCAGTCATAATCTTTGAAAAGTTGAAAACCTTACAATATCAGACTCTCAAGAACTCTGAACTTCACAGTCTAAAAACATAAAAGAAATTTTTAATAGTTAAAAGTTAAAGCGTAAGTAATTAATGGTTTAAAGTATTGTACTCTGTACAATGTACATGTAAGTTACTGTCGTCAATAATGTACATAATTATAATAATAAAAAGTAATAATTAATTACATAATACATTTGTACATTTAAAAAAATTAAATAATAAAAATCAAACTTGATAATCAACGACCCCCGCCCAATCTGATTTTTGGGTTGATTTGTGGAATGTTATTGTTGTTATCAAAAGTCATCTAGAATCGTGACACTTGTCATGGACACGTGTCCTTGACACATGTCACGATTTTGGATGATTCTTGAGAACAACAATAACATTCCCAAAATTTACTCGAAAATCATATCGGGTCATCAATCTTTCTTTTACTTAATAGTGGAGATTAACTAATAACAAAGACTAAATAACTTAATAACTGACACTTTATCAAGCAATGAATGAACACCTGTCACAATTCTAGAAAAATCTAGGCACATGGGAAATATTCCCCAAATTGATCTGAAACTCATCTCGGGTCATCGATCTTTCTTTTAATCAACAGTTGGACATAAGAAAGACTCTTAGACTACAACTATCACATTGACTCTTGAGTAATTTTGGGATGTGTCCTAATTTCGAGTAGAAATAGAATTTAACTTAGATCTTTTAAAATTAGGTCCAGAATAGAGCTATGATCGTTGATTTATCGTTCATTAGAATTATTTGAATTTCCTAACAATTTCCAAAGTCCTTGATTTGGATTAGAATAAAATTAAACTTGAAAAATAAATGAAACATCAAAATATAGAAAATATAAAATTATAATTTATAATTATTCATCAATCAATAATTGCTTGATAATGAAAACTTAATTTAATAATCGTAGCATTTTTGATTAATTAAAAATAATTTAGATTATAGTCAATATATGCTTGATAATGATAACTTAATTTAAACTTTAATAACTGTGGTATTTTTCAGTTAATTCAAAATATGATAAAAAAATTAAAAACATTATGATGATCATGATATTTAAATAAATTTAGATTTGAAAATAGGAAGTAATGAATTAATAAATTAATTTTCAATATTTTATATGAGCATTTATATATAAGTTATAATTTGAACTTTTTATTTTCAAATCAAATTTCAATATAACTTATACAATTTAAATTGCATGATGTTACATGTATCATAAGTTTATTTTTAACAAACCATTTATTTATTTATTTAATATTTATAAATATATTTAATATTAGTTAAAACTATTATAACTATTAACTGCAAAATTACAAATTATAAGAATTTATTATTATTATATAACTTGCATGGCCCTGGCCCCTACGTTCATATATTATCAAAATTTACAGGCCATACATATACATATTACAAATTTTCATTGGATAATTTTCAATTGAATAATTTTTTACTAAAATTCTTGAATCTAATATGAAACCATAAAGGGATTATTGAAACCCTTTTTTTGTTTCTAACTTTGTAATAGTTAATTTTTAATAATAGAGTCACGGACTAACATTTGAACAATGCATTTCAAAAAATTATAATTCATTAGTATCACTATATAACAATTGTCAATTACAGTTGAAACCAAATAATTTAAATACCCAGAATCAGGATTCGATAAATTATAATAATGTAAAAATAAAACACATTTACAGGAACAACGAGTTGAGAAGCTAAAAACTATTATTTTCATTGATTATATTCGAGATTGTACAATGTACATATTCATAGCATAGATATTCAAAATAGCTGATTAAATTAGGTTGATTTTTCTATTTTGTTATTTACATTCAAGGGCAAGGCCCAATCCGAAGTAACTACTAATCATTTTTATCAAAAAAAATCTTTAAAACTTTTTTTTTGCCTAAAGGGCAAGGGTCAAGGAAACAGGAAACAAGGAACAAGGAGCAGGCTAAGGGCTTGAAGACTTCAATCAGAAAGGTCTTCAAGCCCCTCCACGAGGAATCTCTTGGAGATGATAATGTCATTGAACTTGTGCAACCATGTGAAGTTGGTGTCACTGACGTCATCCAACAAAAAGCCACTTCTGCAGAAAATCCCTCTCGAGCGCAACCACTTTCGATGGCAAGTCAATTGGTATTCATTCATGCCGAGTAGTAAGGGACGCTTCTATAAAATGTTCCCTATGCCTTGCTCCCAACACTTGTCTGCTACATCTGCAAAAGGGATACCAATGCCTAACCCCAGTACCTGTTCAAACAATACAAGGATTTTGACGTTGTCTTCTAAAAATATTTCCTTAAAAAAGTTGCACAGAAGCATTGAAAGATGTGAGGAAGTAGGAGGTAACATTTGTAGACACACAATACCTCTTATCATTTCTTAAGAATTCATGGTCGAGGACCATGAACAAAGCATAACAAAAAAAAGGACCTATGGAATTTTCCTTGCAAACCATTGCTAGGACATCCTTAGGTATCATGCACAAAAAGGGCTTTTGCAGACCCATTGTGGTGCATTTCAACTGAATTGGTGTATCCATGATAATTACAAACGTAAGAAACTTTGCAAACTAAGAAACTATGCAAACCAAATTGAGAAATGATAGTGAAAGAGGAATTGAAGAGACTCTTTAATAACAATTGCATTAAATTGTTTGTGATCTTTCATATCTTTTTTTTTTGTATTCCTATTAATTTGCAAGTATGGGAAACGTACTTGCATTAGTGCCAGCTAGTCGGAGTGCTGCTAAGTTAGTTGTAAATGGAATGTATTAATTGTGACTGTCAGTCCCACATTTATGATTTTAATCTTGATATGATGTTCACTACATTCCAGTTAATGTTTTTCGTGCAAAACTTTCCACATGTCTCCATTCCAGAGAATTTCATGTGACTCCAAGTCTTTTCAAGCATCTGACCCTGTGTCTCCATTCCAAAGAATTTCATGCGACTCGAGGTCTTTTCAAGAAATTGACCCCAAAATACATCTTCTATGGTTGATCTCTAATTAATCAACGATCAATAAAACTAACATATTAACAATACCAAAGTGACAGTAGACAAGTTGGTAATGGTGACATTGACATTATTAATAATAGACAGTACACTAGTCAGTATACTTGGCAACCATAAAATCTTAAACATCGTTAGCCAATACACTTGGCAAATTTGCTTTCAAATTAATTAATTTTTAAGTTTACCACTAAAGATTAGCCAAGACCATTATTATTTGTTTTCCTACAAAACAAATGATGTGCCTCTAATATTACAAACTCATTTTTGGCACTACAACATTTGGGGTCAAAATGCGATGATAATTTGTGACGATGTAATTTGGGGTGATTTTCAATGTTTTTTTTTTGCAATTGTCCTCAATGTCATCCTAATACCAATGTTGGCATTTTAATTGCGATGCTTATGTCAGTATAAACAAAAAGAAAAAGAAAACACAACATGAATCATTCCACATTTATTTTGATCAATTGTGGAGAGCTGCGTGCAAACGATTGTGGAGAGCTTCGAATGAGGGTATAGAGAAGTTGTGAAAGAGTGTGGAGTGTGGAGATATATGATTTCTTAACCATGCCCTTTCTTTGCATTTTATTGCCGTGGTATTTTTCTTATAATGCATATCTTACCATGGTATGTTGCCCTTTCTCTGCATTTTGTTGTTGTGGTACTTTGAATATCCTCCTCCCTATCTAAGATCTTAAACTTAATAAAATATTTTTTTATTGTCCATAGCATCAAATGAGCTTGACTATATTGTAATAATCTCTAGTCAATCTATGGTCATGCCCTAGCTCTGTGATTGCATTGTCATGCCATGCCCTTGCCCTTGCTCTACCCTTGCTACATACATATTCCAGAATGGTTGAATATAAAGGCTCCATACGCTGACCCAACAATGGAAGCCAAGGATGTAACCATGCATGTATTGGAATAGTCTCCCTGCAAGGATCCCAAGTATCTACTGTTGCTATTAATTTGGGCATCACTATATGATCTAGAATGTTATAAAGTACTGAAGCCTGTAGTAACTTATCCCATGTCTCCAAAAAATGTAGCATAGGTTCAAGGTCCCTTGGCTCCCAAGAATTTGTAGTAGCTATTCTCACTACTGGAAGAATAACTTTAGTGAAGAGTTGAGTGTAAGGAGTTGAAGAAGAAATTTTTGCTTCTATGTTCATTCCATTATCACGAGGCTCATTCTATTATCACAAGGCTCATTCCCTTGCAGAAGCCTCTGCCACAGTAACATTACCTCTAAATCATGCAAAGGATGTTGAAGTGGTTCTCAACCTTGAAACACTCTTATAAGCAATAAATACTTGGATCATTGCAGAGAGACTGTGCCAATACTTGAAACACTCTTATAAGAAAATGCATATGCAATAAATGACAAATTGCACAACTTGTAGTCCTGATATTTGGACTGTAAATTCTCAAAGACACTTGCAAGTGATTCCAATGTCATAGTACCTACCGCAACACTTTCCTAGATTCTATCCAATGCCACTCCCATAATATCCTCTATATTGTCTAATTGTTGTTTTTGTTGTGCAGTCTCTTGCATATACATTCTTCTAGAGGTATGTTTGGTGGCACTTCTAAAACATGCTCGATTTCTCCATTTAGGGTTATGAGTATCCATTGCTCATCAACCTTTAGCCCCAAAATGGATGTAGTAGTTCTTCAACAGTGGTCTAAAGTGGAATCATAGACATTCATTCTATTATCCATCACCATTATTGTGCAAATCATATAGACCATATTTCACATGTCATTCCTATGTAGAAGAGAGTGTTACCAAAAGAATTCTAGTAGAGGAGGACTAAACAATTGCCTTACCTCACTTCTTGTCTTTCATGGCCTTAGTTTTCTAGTATAACTCAAATTGATCCCTTGACTATTTTTATTATTATGTGATTTTAGTTGTGAATGAGATTATTGTGAGAGAGATGATAAGTTATTTTGTATTTTCATTTTAAAGATCAATTTGTCATTCATCATTATTGGGAAAATGAGGTTTTAGGGTTGTGTTACTTGGTGTTCTATTAAGTATAGTTGCATCTATTTATTGTGTTAATAGTATAATGATATTGAAATATGTCTGGGCTAGTTTAGTTTTAGTGTGGTGTTACTATATGATTCTTTTTATCTTCGTCAATTTAGATATAAATCCTCACTCAATTAGGGGATTGAACCTCAAGTTTGGAATCTTCCTTCATTGGCAACCATTTCGTTCTTATTTAAACTATCATGTGTTTCAGATCAATATTTTTGAAAACATTTCATTTATATTCCTTTCCTATATGATCATCTTGACTGTGAATTATAAGATTTAATCTCAATAGGTGTTCGAAGGAAGAATGACTTACATAATTCAATTTAAAAAATGTTCAATATAATGTGTCCAATTGCCACTCATAGATTGTATGCTAGGGAAGTTAATCGTTGCCAATGGAGATATTTATGAACCTCATTGTACAATAATTAACCTATCCACAATTATCTTATTCAATCAAGCCCTAGTTAAATTCTAAAACATTCACATTACGGTTGAAAGATGAGGTAATGTATTCATTAATGCAAATTAACAACAGACGTTAAAGACCTTAAAATTGTCAATTTCAATACATATCCAATTTTTTTACCATTTCAATGTTCATTACAGTGAAATTTTTCCCGTGGATTCATAATTATCTCACTGGCATGGCATCGATTATGTATATGAATATTAGTTAAATAAACATAGTTCTTGATTTAGCTCTATTTCTACTAAAAAGTTATGTATAGGTTGGAATAAAAACTGGTCTAATCGAAACAAGATAGGATTCATAATAATAATTTTCTATGCTTTTCCAAACTGTATTATTGTAAATTGGTAAATAATAATACTTTTTTTTTAAAGTTACATTGAGAGTGTAGGGATTATTGCAATATATTTTAGTTTTATTTGTTAGTCCCTAGACTATAGTTTTCAAGTCAATCTAGTCTATAGTCTGTTTTGGAAAATTTCATAAAATTATTCTTATCATATGTTAAGTTTTCATTTTTCTATTTAAAGGCAAATTTTGGTTTTTTATTTCTTATTTTTTATTGGTCGTACTTATTTTTCTAGGCATTTTTTTATTTTTTTGAGAAAATTTAATAGAAAATAAGGCCACTACAAATTAACACGGCAAGTTGCATGTCTTTCACATGTCTCCTCAAGCTTGCACATACGACGTTGCTACCAGACATGTTCCTTTTGTTTGAGAGCTCAAATTCTACCAAAATGTCACTCTTAGTAGACCCATTAAAGCATCACTTGCATTAGAAACAAAGGAACCAACAATAGCATTAAGGATAGAAGCACCCACAAAGGTAGATACAAAGGCGAAGGACCAAGAAGCTACTAATTTTGTTGACCCAATCCCATTAGAAGCTACTGATTTTGTTGACCCAATACCATTAGCAATTCACCTACAATGGATCGAGTTGGAGAACATAAAGTAAAAGATCATTCTTAAGTTTAAAAGTCAACAACTATTCCAATAGAGGTTGAGTTCAATTGGCAAGAAGCAAAGACATTGGATTTATTTCACCTAATTCTAATAATTGAATAGGCATAATCCCTTTGCTCAAGTCCATATTCACTAGTAGTAGGAAATACACCTAAAACTAAGACAAGGTGTTGCACATGACCTATTTAGTTTTAAGGGTGTTTGCATTTTTTAGAGATTATTTGTATGATCATTTAGTATTTGAATTGTATGTAGTCAGAAAATAGTTGGAGGTAGTTTTGGATATACATTTATGGTTGATCTCATTCAAAATTGTGGCTCCTATAACTGGTTTCTGGCGCTTGGGAGATTTCTCTTGGGAAAGGTAAAATGTTGTTCTCAATTGAAACCTAAAGAGAACTCTTTTATAATTGTAAATATTTATAAATTTGTTCCTAATATTCAGTACCATTGAAATTTATCTCTATTCATGACTAGGTTTTAGTGTAAGTGAATGTGCCTCTTATACTATCAATGTGTAAATGTGATGGCAATTATTCGACATCGTAGAGATTTTTAGTTCAAATTCCTAAAAAGATTTCCCTAGAACAAGCAACACACTTGTTCCGTGTTGGGATTACAGTGTAGTGTCTATTTAAGCATTTTAGATATGCAAAGACATGGAAGAAATGTGGAATATTAGGCTCGGGGGGCACTAAGCAAATCAATGTGAAGATTTGCAAGGAACTTAGGCATCATATGACTATTATAAGCTCTTACAATAAGAAAAGAGATGAGACATTGAATATCCTTGGAGTAGATGAATACCTTTTTAGCAATGATGCTACCCAAAATCAAGTTTTTTTTTAACAAAAGAAGCATACGAACAATTCTCTTTGAATGATCTAATTGAGGATCAAAGATTATTGCCCTTATTTGCTAATTTATTGCTTGCACAAGTTTTAAATTTTTTATTGATGGTAATTTTTATTAAGATTATGATGCTAAATCATGAAGACCATGCAAATTTCCAATCACATAATTAGCATCAGTTTTAGTCTTTTTTCATGCATATATTAAGGAGAAGTTTTATGCTCTAGCTTGTAGTTTTGCAACGAAATAATTAGTTAAGAGTCCAAGAATAAATGCATGATTTCACATGCATATCAAACTATTTTTTATGTCCAATTAACCTTGTACAACATGCGTAGGAGTTGCTAAAACTTTCTTGTTTCTTTCAATTAATTTAGGAATTTGATCTGTAGTCTACATTAGTAGGAAAAACAAATAAAACTATGATTTGTACTCAAATTTTCTGTGGAATTTATGTAGAGAGAAATATTTTATTTAATTAGAGTTCACTGCGTAAAACTTTAGATTTATCTTCTTTAAAACAGGACATTCTTTGTTACCAAATAGAGCATTCTATGTGCTTTAGTCTTTCTGTCATGTGAGTTGTGCTCTTCATACCATCTATTATTGTTTTACAAGGTGATACAATTACATATGTAGATGCATCACTTGCATGCTAGGAATAAAGCACATTCCCCAATTTATAACGAATGGTTGGATATAAAGGCTCCATATACTGGCCCAACAATGGAAGCCAAGGATGTAACCATGCATGTATTGGCATAGTCTCCCTGCAAGGATCCCAAGTATCTACTGTTCTTGTTAATTTGGGCATCACTATATGATCCAAAATGTTATGAAGTATTGAAGCCGATAATAACTTATCCAATGTCCCTTGGCTCTCAGGAATTTGTAACAACTATTCTCACTGCTGGAAGAATAACTTCAGTCAAGAGTTGAATGTAAGGAGTTGAAGAAGCAAGTTTTTCTTCTGTGTAAATTCCATAAACACGAGGCTCATTCCCTTGCAGAAGCCTCTGCCACAATGGCATTACCTCTAAACCATGCAAAGGATGTTGAAGTGGTTCCCAACCTTGAAACACTCTTATAAGCAATGGCAAAGCAAATGCAGATGCAATACATGAAAAATTGCACAACTTGTAGTCCTCCCAATATTTGGATTGTAAATTCTCAAAGCTGCTTGAAAGTTATTCCAATGTCATAGTACCTACCGCAACACTTTCCTGGATTCTATCTAGTGCTCCCATAATATCCTCTATGTTGTCCAATTGTTGTTTCTGATGTGCAATCTCGTTCTAAAGCCACTCCTTCTCCTTCTGGTATATTGCCACACTCTCTCTCATTTGATTATGGTGCATCTCAACTAGCTACTCCAATGATGCAATCATCCATCTATTTCCAGATTGTGCAAGCACTTGTTTTACAAAATCTAGATAGATATTGATCATTCCAAAGCCATAAACCTGAAGACCACCATGTGTGCATCCCACTTTAGGAAAAAATTGGATGTCATGTTCTTGTGCATATGTTTTAATCGCTTCCTCCATAGCTTTCATTTCAACATTCAATTTTTCAAGATTGGTCAAGATCTTGCACAAAAATAACGCAAACCAGGATAAATGGGCAGAGTTCACGAGAAATTTTACAAAAACATATCATTGCAGATATTTGTAGAAAGAAACAAGCCATAACCCAGTGAAATTGGTCTAGTTGTTGATTAGCTGGGTTGATTACAAATTCCTGTAGAACTATCATCACATTAGGTACAATAAAATGAACAATCAATTGTTCCCAATTGGTAGGATCAAATACAGTTTTCCAAGGTGATAAAATTGCATATGCAGATGTATGTATGTATATATGTATGTGTATATGTATGTATGTATGTATATATGTATGTATATACATATATATACACATGTATTTATATATATACATACATACACACATATGTGTGTGTCTATGTATGTATGTATATATAGAGAGAGATCTTGTGGATTGTGGATTATGGACTATAAACAAAAAAAAAGAAAAAGAAGACACAACATTAATCATTCCCCATTTGTTTTGATCGATTGTGGATTGTTGCACGTGAAAGAGGGTGGAGAGCTCCAAACGA
Source organism: Cupressus sempervirens (assembly GCA_028749045.1). NCBI lineage: Eukaryota > Viridiplantae > Streptophyta > Pinopsida > Cupressales > Cupressaceae > Cupressus > Cupressus sempervirens. Next base: position 89,212,182 of record CM053791.1, on the reverse strand, counting down.
GGGTGGAGAGCTCCGAGCGTTGGTGGAGATTAGCCGAGATCTAAGATTTTGTTGTCATTCCCTTGTGATCGTTGCATTTTGTTGTTGTGCCCTTGTGATCTCTGCATTTCGTTGTCGTGCCCTTGTGATATTTATATATGTATGTATGTATATATATGCATATGTATATGTATATATGTGTATATATTAATACATACACACACGTGTGTGTGTCTATGTATGTATGTATATAAATATGCAAAGTGATTTTTTTAAAGGTGCTTATTGATCCAACTGCATACATATTCCAAAATCCAAATAATAAAACAATAAAACTCACTCAACATGTAGCATGGCCACAAGATGGAAACACCTATTGGTAAGTAGATCCCTCTTTTCCTCTTTCATTTTTCATGTGTTTATTTCACTTGAACTATTATTTCTTAAGGACCATTTTGTAATATTGGATATATTTTATGCAAGAGGTGATGAGGACATTCCTGGATGTGCCCATGTTAGATGTATGGGAACACTAAAGGGTTGTGATGAATTTCTCGTGACCAATGAAGATGGACTTCCCCTAAGAGTAGCCCAACTTCTAGGTACTTTAAAGATTGATCATTTCTTAAATATTTTAGATGTTAACTGGGATTTTAGATGTTGGGGGTGGGGGAGGGGGGAGGGCAAATGAGCTTCCACCTTCATGTGGTTGGCCCTGATTAGTAAATAATATTAAAATATTCTCAAAACCAAGTGAAGCTCAACATTAACCCATGATTGCATGACAACTAATTGTGTGAATATCTTGGTTTCAGGCAATGCAAAAGGAGGCCATAGTTCAATATGAAAATCTCAATTCATAAGCATACAACATCAAGTGGAGCTAAAAAAATGCAACAGGCTTGCATTTTTGTTAGAGGTCTTTAATTAGGTATTTTAAGTTATAGACCGTCACAAACATTGTAACTTTGACTCTTATATGCAAGGGTAATGTCCTCAACGTGCAAGCAAATCAATACTTTCTATGGGTTGGCTTGCTTGTCCATAGCAGTTAGAGTTCTAACATTCATGATGTTCTATAATTTTAAAAACTTAATAGACCTATTAAATACATGTAAACATGGTGCATTTTTCAGCTCCACCTATTTTCCATGCATATAGAATACAGTTGTACGTGCATTCTCAATTCAGAGTGGCATTCACAAGTTTATCAAATCAATTCTATGATGTCATTCACATCTACAATTTTGCATTAGCAAGTTTAGTTAATTTTTGGGCTATTGTTGCAACTATACATATTCTTAAACTTAGTTTTGTGTTGTAGACTATTTTCTCAGGATTCATGATCCCTCATTAGGCAAGCTGCCTTGTCCCCCATTAATAAATGATTGATTTATGTTGAAGTACAATCTAAGAAGTAGTGTTGGCACCTACAACTTGACATATGATTCCTCTATGGGGGAGATGGTATTATCGGTTCAACCCTATAGCTTGGACACTCTATGACCTTTTTTCTTTGCAATATGGAGATGTGGAGACCAATTTAAGGATGACCTAAAAAAGAAATGGTTAAGTGCATAAATTTTCCAGAACTTATGTCAATTGTTTTAATCTGAAACTTATGTCAACTTTTTTAATTATGGCAGTTTTCTAACATTAGATTTTGTTGCTCCAGTGCTTGTTGATGGTGACAAATGGATTGTGCTTGCCAGGTATAATGCAAACAAGTGAACTAGGGTTGCATCAAAATATGAAGTGAGGTATGTAGTATTTGGCACTTTTCTAATCTATATAGATAATGGTCATCAAGTTTTTGAAATTATGGATGAGTTAACTATTTTTAAAATTTAATAGAATTGGGCATGTGAGTTTAATTATCACATTCTCATTACAAATTTTGTTTTTGGTTGACAAGATATACAGATAATTGTAAGTTTGTATGCAAACACCAACTATGAATGACTTCATAGCATCTTGATTTGAATGTTGTAAGTATTGATATTCTCTTGAAGTTTTTAAATTTAACCTTGTAAGTGGAATTCACTCTTACATATCAAAGTAAGGATAGAGGTTAAGTATTGAAGAAGCAAAGACTGATACTATTATAAAGAGAATAAAAGGTGTTGTTTCTCGAATTGATAAGGGTGGGATGTAATATTAATGTACTCAATTAAGAAAGGATGATATACATCAGTGGATTTAATTTTCAACAATAAGGTACTATTTAAATTTAGCATATGGAATTTTTTGATATTTAACTAATTTGGTTTAACATGTGGAGAAAACCTTATTTTAGACCATATTCCAACCAACAAATTTTGAAAGATGGGTTGTAGTTAATTTCACCAAATGCCACGTGAACCAGTGTAAGCATATTGCTGATGATCTTCAATGGTGCTATGCTAGAAAAGGAGCGGTATGTAATCTATTAGAAAATGAAGTGTAGTTGACAAGCTTATTTTGCAGTATATAATTGAAGTTTCTCTTTTGTTTTCGTAGAAGTTTGATTTTATTAGCATCAACCAAATTTTTTGTGACAATCAGAGAAATATGTGTTCTAACCCTGTGGATAGGGTGGACAAGATGTTAGATCAAATGAAATCTAAGATTTCAACTAAACCCAATTTTTTGTTGTGTCTTCTACTAGAAAGGAAGACAAGTGATCTTTATGGTGATTAGATAATTTGTTTAGCAATTTTGTTGTTTTAGTTATGTCATTTTACTTTAAATATATTGACTAACTTTGGAACACTATTGCACTTATCCAAAAAGGTCCTTGGAAGAAAAAGTTCCTTTAAGAGATGGGTATTGTGAATCAATGCATAGTCCCATCAAAGAAAATGAATGACCAGTATTATAGAAATGACACCCTAAAAATAAATGCTATGGTATTCTCCACTACCTAAAAAATATATAGGAGTTAGTAGGTAACATGTGCTAGTGTAATAAATGATCTTTTCAATCATATGATAGTTTTACTTGCACTTGATATTGTTATACTAATTGTTAAATGATTCCATCATTCATTTAGTTTGGCGGGCTCAATTTTGTTCTCTCTTTAGAATGTAATTCTTCTATACCAGGCATATTGTCACAACCTACAATGATTATTGGCATGGATGTTTCACATGGTTCTCTAGGACATGGTGATACACCTTCAATTGCATCTATAAGTATTTAGGAACACACTATTAAGGATTCCAATTCAAATATGATGTATTTGGTAAGATTGAGTAATATGGACAATTAATTACAGAATTGCTAAGGTCTCCAATTAAAATTTAATTTATTTGGCAAAACTAAATGATATGGATGCTTAATTGAAGTGGATTTTTGAATCTTGTCAAATAGTCAATTCATGCTTTTGATTGTGTTTTGGTCGAGTCGTAATGGATGTGTGTTCAAAAAGTATAATTTACATGAATGGTGAAGAAGGTTACATTAATATACATGATTCATATACTTTCTACATTTCTATCAGTTTTCAAATTAAAACATCCTAGGAGATTGAATACATGGAAGATTAGTCTACATTTTTTAATATTATGTTTGTTGAAAGGCATGAATAGTCTTTGGGCTATTGTCTATCTTTGCACACAAAATTTTAATGTTTTAAGTGGTATGATCTTTTCAGAATCAATTTTGTTGACAAGTTGTTTCTTCTAGAGAATGACCTTTGATTTCAAGATACATAGCCTCAGTAAGGGCCCAATCTCAAAATGTTGAGATGATTGAAGCTCTATACAAACCAAAACCTTCAGAACAAGATGGCAAAATGATTGATGTCGGCATGATCAGGTACTGCCTATGGGATATTAATCATTGTTACTGTTTTATCCTCTTAGCAATTTTTATTTTTTCTGCTTTGGCATTCATCTTTGCAATATTCTTCACTTTGCAATGTGATTGAAATATTACCGTTGATATTATTCATGTCATTGTATTGTATTTACAGTGAGTTACTACTAGATTTTTTAGGAACATGCAAATCATTACCTCTTGGACGGAAGCCACAACAAATGGTGATTTTCAGGTATGGGTGCATTATAATATACTTTTTAATTTTATTACAATGAGTTGTTGGGTAATTGGAAGGAATCATGAAATGTTTCTTAACAAGTAACTTATCTAGAGGGATTTGCTTAGGATCATAAGGATTTTCTCATCAATGATTATGCAAGTACACGAGTCTATGGCAAGAAGCAGAATAAAACACATCCTTAACAGGGTTCATATCTTGCTTAACTAGGTGCTATGTGTAATGCCCCGCTCGGAGAACCTTGGAACAATGATGAAAAAAAAGCCAGAATAATTTTATTTTATTTTTTAAAGTGTAAGTGCAATGACAACAACATACACCGATCATACAGATCACAACGGAAGACTTAACGACCATCCTAGCACCCAACGGATCTCCAAACGTCACCACTAACCAAAACACAAACAAGAAAACATAAGAGATCGACCAAGCTAAAAGATCAAAACAGACTCCTGAAAATTGGCTAAGTCTAAATTCTGAAGCTCTGAAATTTCCTAGAATCTTTATCTTAGCCCGTAGAGGTCTGAAACCCATCTCAAATGAATCGTCACATACATTAAAATATATCTTAAGTATAAGAACGATATATTTTAAACCTCGAAGAACGATCTACAAAAAAAAAAAAAACAGAATTCAAAATGCACCGCCAAGGGATTGAAGAACACCTAAGAGGTTACCCCGAACCATCCCTAAAAAGTTCAGATCAGACCGAAAAGTGTCCGCTTCCCACCCGCATAGGTTTCATAAAATTCGTGCGACACTATATCAGCACTGTGAGATACTTCACCAGTTTCGTACAACATTTCTCCATAAGGAGGGCGACACAATCAGGGTTCAAGAGATACTTCTCAAAAGGGTGTGCGATACTGGAAGTGTATCGTATGACATTTCTTCTGAGGAGGTGCGATACTTTCTAGTATCACACGACATTTCTCCAAGAGGCATGCGATACTTTCCAGTGTCGCACGACACGGTTTTTATGGGCGTGTGATACACTTTTATGTCACACCATGCTGACAAAGTGTCGCCCAAAGAAACACAAGAAAAGCTAAAGAGAACACAAAAAGGGAAAAAAATAGAGTATAAAACCTCCACATTGGGGAGTACCGGATCCACATCTTGAGGCATGAACACTTGAGCTATAACTGAATAATTAAAAGATGAAAAACTAAAATCTAACCATCTATCAAACAATGAAGGGAAAGTATGAAAAGGGAAAACATCACAATGAGCCAAAACAACCACTAAGTACGCGGTTTCTCCCAATCGTCAATGATATTATAAGACCATCGTGGGTCCTAGCCATCCCCCTGCGCATAATGTCCCAACCTACCGATTGGATCATCGGTGCTATTGTAACATGGCGTCACTACTAAACATGCTACAACAATCATAAGAAAATCTAACATGCTAGTAGTAGTAAAGTGTGAGATAAAATCATCTAACATATGCTATTCATTCTCATAAAGAAATGCATCAAACTAACATCATCTACACATGATAAACAAGCATCCCAATGAAAGCATAAATCACAAGGAAGCATACTCCAAAGACTGAAGTACCGAGTGAAAACATCCAATAGCAATCGTACTAGGCTCAAGACCGTATCTGTACATCGGTCCCTAGCAGTGGTGAAGGTAGCTACGCCTCTCAACCAAGTGGCACCCATAGGTCCACACCTGTCATGCTGATGGAGATAATGATCCAACTACAACCACACGCAAAACAAACATCCATGGCTAACACACACCCCAAGTAGTATGATGACTGAACCCAAGACAAAGACAATACATAACTACAGGTCCTCGTCAGACATCTCAATGGGCTACTACGTAGGGACTGACATCATGGAAAGTCGCTTGGCATCGACAAGCCCAAGCTCGAATCATGTGTTTTAACTCCTCAACAGAGGGCCTCGCATATACTTTTTATTATCTTAAATTTTATTACCACCCAATGTTTTATTTAATTATCACTTACTTAAAACTTCCTTTGCCAACCCTGTGGGACTAAGGTCACCTGGCTGTGAGATGGAAGCCCCCTCCATATGCTACCCTACCCTACTCATGCTCATCCAGCAATGAGTGCCTGTAGGCATGCAAACTCCCAACCCAACCCCAATGATCACAACTTTCGAAAGTACCACGAAAGATCGAGCCCCGCAGGTCACCCGATAGATGTACATGTGTGTGGCGCACCACCATCACAGAGATCATACACAAGGACAGGATGAGAATGCAAACAGAAGTCAATCAATCGAACCATAATCGGGATGACAGATGCTACATGCATGCCAATGCAAAAAAAGATGCAAAAGTGTTCTGACTGGTATCCAAACAGATCATCCAGGTCCAAGAACCACAATGTGTCGAGAAAACCTGAGAAAATAGGGAGGCATGCAAAACGAGATAAAAACTCCAAATTTTGGAAAAATTTCAAAATTAAAACCCATTTGGCCTTTGGGTTCGAAAACCCAAAAAATCCAAAAATAAAAGGAATCGGACACCGTATGCAAAAACGGCCCAAAAGCCCAAACTCCTATTTCAAAAAATAGGGAAAACGTTCATACCCGACCAACCGGGCAGAACTAGCAACCAAAAATGGAGGGGAACACTAGTTCTCAACCTCCTAACATATTGCTACAAGAAATGGAAGCAGAAACAGAGCAAAAAAATTAAAACGAGAAGGCCCTACCTGATAACAAAAGGGGCCAAAACAGAAACCTGCAGAATAAAATAACCAATGCACCAAAACTGTTGAAACTGACGGCAAAGCGAGAACTCCTCGAGCTGAATCCAACGAGACCAACCTTGCAAAGATCCCATGCTCACAGCTCCCACAACGAACAAAACAATAATCCTTCATAAGAGGATTTCCAAATTTGCTCTCCAAATTCAATTTCCAAAATGTGAGAAGTGAATAATGAATTCACTTTTTCAATACTTATTCATTTTGAATGAATAGTTGATTATGGAAAATAGCTAGCTGGAGTAGTAAAACTCCGAATCAACCCAAACAAAAACAAATTATTATCCATAATGGAAATTCACCTAAGGCAAAGCTGCCAGAAGTTAAATCCGAAAAGATTTAAAACCCGAAAACCCAAAATCACAAAAAAAAACTTAACACTTTCGCGACGAATGCGAACTTCTAAATGCACAGACATACTCACTGGTCTAATTACATAATGCAGATGAGTTCGGATTTACTAATCACCGAAAGGTTTTAATTTAGAAGAACTAAATAAGGATACATCGACCATACAGGAGCGACATTGGTAAAATATGAACAACTGGATGACTATCTCCATGTGCCACTGCCAGGGATAGAATTCCTGCACACTAAAACACACGATCAAGTGCAATTGCATATAACATAATAGCTGAAGCAATTAAAGCATTAAATAACTCATTAATCCATTTACACCACTCACATTCGCATTAATCATAAAAGATGAGAATGAAGTAAATAATCAAAGCATAAGATCCATCACATCACAAAAACCACAGATGTGTCCAATACATCATATAACCAAATAATCAAGTATCATAGATCTACTGTCATTTCAAAATAGCATCAACATGCAAGTATGATAAACTGAAAAACATAGCAACAAAGCATCTATGGTATGGAAATCAAAGTATAACATTCGACCCTCAGGTCGTCTCAAGGTACAAATATCAATAAGAGTATCAAGTATCTCTCGAATCAAAAATAGAGAAGGTATAGACTGCAAACACGAGAGGCACTACACTATGTTGTTCACCAAGGATTTAAGGGAAAAACTCTAGAACATATGATCTTCTTCTCTTCTATAATAACCATCCAATATTGAACAACTCTAATTTGGGGAGTCCTTTTAGATGCACTAGACCCCCATGAATTTGTGTGCATCACTCTAGATCCAAGCTTTTTAGTTTCACAAGGCCCACCAGGGCAAGCAAGCCAGTAGGAGTTATTGCATTGCTTCTTTTAAAATTGAGGGAGGATAAGTTTGTAAAATAGGATTGTAAAACCTTCCACATATCCTAGACCAACATAAAAAATGCAATTACGGTAATTGAAGTTGAGCAACTACAATTTTTCTCACAATTTGTTTTCCTAGAGAGGTCTATTTGGTTCATGGAAGGTGATAGGAATTGGTTGTACTAACTAACACAAAAAGACATCATGAACACAAGTACCTTTTCAATGATAGAGTTGTCAGTCAAAGGAATCCACTGCTTATCAACCTTTCCATAACCTCTCTTGTAAATCAACTCTCTTATGCTTTTTAAATTTGGATATCTAAAAAGAATTAAGCAAGAGAACTAAATAACAGACACAAGAATCTATAAAATAAGAAAAAATCTATCTACATAATGCTTATAACTGACCAAGAACATACCCAAAGGTCACATATGACTCAACCAAATGCAACATGTTCATTATTTCTTTGTTTACTTTTAGAAACATGCCATTGAAGATCTGAAATGAAGTGCCATAACAAGTCAATATCACAGAAATATTGTATATACATCCAAAAGCAATCACTAACCACTATTTTAGAAACAAAAGGTGAAAAAGATATAGGTCAAGCTGCAAAAGGACCAACTTGTCTCAAACACAAAAGTCGCAAAATTGTTCATGTCTTTGGATGCATATCATTGATACTGAATAAGAAAAATAAGAAACTCAATAAACAAAAAAACTACTTTAAAACTTATATTATAATTTGGGGAAAACTAATAATTTTATGTTCCACTTTATTTAAAATAGAAGAGATGTAAATACATTATAATAAAATATGGGAAAAAAAACATTTGCTCTTTTTTATGAAAAATAGACTAGAGAGCTAATAGTCTATGAAATCTATCACTTTATAAAGACCAAGAAAGTACAAGGTATATAAATACTACAGACTAGCTACTTACCCACAGATACAAATAATGAACAATAGCTTAGCTTCTGGCTCAACATAAAAGCCTCCTTTCATTTTTGCCTCTCTCCAATCTGATACGCCCCGTTCCTGATTTTTGTCACAAAGTACACAAGAAACTTACTAAGGTACATTCATCAACTCTAGATGGCATGATGACACATCAATAAAAAACCCAACAATTTATTAAAGGATCTACATACTCCTTGGTGACTCATAAATTGATATAAAACTTGCCAAAAATAAACTAAGGTACACACTTAACACTAGATGGAATGGTGACACATCACTCACAAATCAAGCAATTTATTACATGCTTTGTATACTCCTTTGAATATTCCTCTGCCTTCTTAAATATAAGTTTGTGGTTTGTAGCATTTTTTACTTTTGCAACTTCCAATTGTCGCTTCTTGTCGTTCTCCCATTCTTCATTTCTTTTCCTCTTCTTGACTCAGGCACAAGCTTTGCCTCCTCCGAACTCATATATGAAATGATAGAAAAAATTATTTTATTTATTTTTAAATAATTTGAGTAGCCTTCACAATTGCGATAGCATGTGCCGATGGTTAGTCATCACTTGCACAACACAGTTGTCGCAAATCGTCGCAATTATGACAGATAGTACCAATGGATCAACATAACTTCTAGAGCGCATTTGTCGCATGGACATCACAATTGCAACAACATCAACATGAACTCTTGTCCCTTCCTTCTTCCAAGTTACGACAACTTTATTCGTCGCGATTGTGACAGATGCCCTTGCTGTCGTAATTTGCAACAACAAAAGTCTAATGCCCATCCAATGAGAGCCAATTCGTGGTTCTGTCGCTTGGGTGTCGGGTCATTGTTGCAATTTGGGTCCAAATGTAGTAGTGCGCAAGAAAAAAAAAATAGCCAACATTTATTTATGTGTCGGCAAGAATTTTTTTAATTCGCCACATTTAAAATAAATTTTGTTAGGGCAAGAAACAAAATCGCCAACATATAATCATTTATTTCCCTACATGGAACAAAACAATCACCCTCAACATGAAAATTTTCCCGCCCATTAAATGTTGGATTCACCAACATTTTAGGTATTGTTTCTGAGAGGGGTTTCTTAAAGTTATCCCTTGTAATTATGCCTTTAATTATGGATCATTAATTGCTATGCAGAGAGATTAGCCAATTAGAAAATTGCAAGGACTAAGTGAAAAAGGGATGAATATGGATCGTTGATCATGATCTAGAAGCTTCACCAAACAACTATTTTAGGGTTTTAGACCTAATTTGTGTGTGTGTGATTGAGAGTTTGGATTGTTAGGAACCTGTGTGTTCCTTCTGTTTATTTTGTTAGAGTAGTGTTGTTGGACGCATATGCTTTGTAAGTCGTCCCGTGAGTATATTTTATTATCCCACATGCATAGGTAGTATTACTTTTCTAGATCGTACCCAATATATAAGAATAGGTTGAGGCCCTTGATGGGCACGGACGAATTTATTGTATTGAGCTTGCTCAAAGGAGGTTACCCCCTCGAAGTGGCCTGCGATCAGTAGATTCATTCTGAGTTCTGCTATCACTTTGTATTCTGTTATTTCGAGCATTCTCACGATATTGCTATAAGGAGGTTCTTCACATCTGGTATCAGAGCACTCTCTTGGGCTCGCTGGGTGGAAATTACATCAAATTTTTTTCTGTCGTGGCCTTCAGGTTCCTCTCACTTCTAATATCTCTTGTTATTGCAATAACTCTTTTCAGTTGTTCTGTCTGTGACTGAATTTTTCTAAGTCGACTGTTCAAAAAAATTTATAAAAAAAAAAAAAAAAAAAAAAAAAACCTTGTTTTATGGTTGTTACGCGTACAGGAGCAAAAATCATGGAAGAGGAAATTGCATCCCTCAAAACCAAACTTCAAGATCTGGATGACAAAATTCTGGGTCTTAACTTTCAACAGTCAGCCATGAGCCGAAACCATTCAGGAGATACTGGGTCCTCTTCTGGCAATTTCCGTGGACCAAAGCTTGATTTTCCACGCTTCGATGGTTCTGATCCGACTGGATGGATCTATAGGGCAGAGCAGTATTTCAGCTTGCATAATACTTTGGATAACCACAAAGTCCCCCTTGCATCTTTTCATTTGGAACATGAAGCTCTTCAATGGTTCCGTTGGTACATCAAGGCTAATGAAGGCCCAACGTGGAGAGAATTGTGCACCCTCATTTTGGAGCGCTTTGGCCCTAGTTCCTTTGATGATTTCACAGGAGCACTAACTAAACTGCGTCAAACAGGCACTGTAAGAGAATACCAGACAGAGTTTGAAAAATTAGCTAATCACACAGAGGGTTTGTCTGATGAATTCTTCCGTAGTTGTTTTGTCAGTGGTCTGAAGGATGCACTTCGCTCAGAAGTCAAAATGTTTCGACCTACTACAATGATGGAAGCCCTTGGGTTGGCTAAGTTAGCGGAAGACAAGATTAGTGCTCTACAACGCTCCAGATCTAATTTTGTTCCATTCAGAAATACAGGTTCTCACAACCCTCCAGTCATACCAGCTCCCAGAACTACTCCGATCAAGCACTTGTCTGAAACAGAGATGCGAGTCCGGCGAGACAAAGGGCTTTGTTATAATTGTGATGAGAAATGGTCTCGGGGCCATAGATGTGTTCAGCAAAAGCTCTATCTCTTGGATGTGGATTCTCCACCGGAACTGGAAGAATATGTAGATGCTCAGGAAACAGTGGATGATGAGGTTGAGCCTCACCAGCCTGAACCTCCTTCACCAGAAGCTCCACCAGAGATATCTGTCCATGCTTTGGCAGGAGTCACTACTCCACAAACCATGCGGGTCCAGGGTTTCTTCAAGAAGATCCCTCTTACTATACTCATTGATTCTGGTAGCACTCATAACTTCATTGATCCACGAATAGCCAAACAGGCTGATTGCTTTATCCATCCCTGCTCTAGCTTTGAAGTCATGATTGCCAATGGGGGCACTTTACCTTGTAAAGGGAAATGTCGCAATGTGCGTCTCTCTATTGGAGATTATAACATGCGCTCTGACATGTTTGCCTTACCCTTAGGTGGCTATGATGTGGTTTTGGGTGCCCAATGGTTACGCACTCTTGGCCCCATTCTCTGGGATTTTGCTGAACTTTGGATGCAGTTTTCAGCCGAGGGGCACCAACACACTTTGAAAGGCTTACAACCAGGGTCTCTCAGCATCATCAGTTCACACCGTATGGAAAAACTTCTTAAGAAGAATTCACATGGTGTCATCGCTCAGCTCCATTCCATTCAGATGCAGCCATCAGCAGTCTCTAGCACTCCTGCCGATCTCCAACACATTTTGGACAAGTATTCTGGTATATTTGTTGAACCTGTGGGATTACCTCCTTCTCGTCCAGAGGACCACCGTATTCAGCTCCTTCCTGGCAGTGTTCCGCCCAACATCAGGCCCTACCGCTACCCATTTCATCAGAAGACCGAAATCGAGATACTTGTCCGTGACTTACTGAAGCAAGGAATTATTCGCCCTAGTACCAGTTCTTTTTCTTCTCCAGTTCTGCTTGTTCGCAAAAAAGATGGGTCATGGCGACTCTGCATTGATTTCCGAGCACTTAATCATCTCACTATAAAGGACAAGTTTCCCATTCCAGTTGTTGATGAACTTCTTGATGAACTTCATGGGGCTCATTTTTTCTCCAAGTTAGATCTTCGATCTGGGTATCATCAAATTCGGGTTAATGAGGAGGATATCCCTAACACTGCCTTCCGCACACATGATGGTCACTATGAATTTTTAGTCATGCCCTTTGGCCTCACGAATGCTCCTTCAACATTTCAGGCAGTGATGAATAACATATTTCGACCATACCTCCGGAAATTCATTCTGGTCTTCTTTGATGATATCCTCATATATAGCAAAACTTGGGCTGAGCATCTCCATCATCTGGAGCTTGTCTTGCAACTTCTCTCTGATCATCAACTCTGTGCAAAACTATCTAAATGTGTGTTTGGCCAGGAGGAAGTGGAGTATCTCGGGCATATTGTTGCACACCATGGAGTGCGGGTGGATCCTACAAAAATAGATGCCATGAAAACTTGGCCGCATCCTAAAACTCTCAAGAGCCTTCGGGGTTTTTTGGGGTTGACTGGCTACTACCGCAAGTTTGTCAAAGATTACGGGAAAATTGCAGCACCATTGACAGCACTGTTAAAAAAGGATGCCTTCTCCTGGACCCCGGTTGCTGAGACTGCATTTGAACAACTGAAACAGGCTATGTGCAGTACACCTGTTCTCGCGATGCCAGATTTTTCCAAACCCTTCACTATTGAGAGTGATGCTTGCGGCAATGGATTGGGTGCTGTTCTCCTGCAAAATGACCATCCTATTGCGTTCACTAGCAAAGCCCTCTCTGGTAAGAATCTAGCCCTCTCTACTTATGAAAAAGAAATGATGGCTATTTTGCATGCTGTACAGAAGTGGCGACCATACCTCTTAGGGAGTCATTTTTGCATCAGAACCGATCACCAAAGTCTGAAATACTTCCTGGAACAACGGGTATCCTCTCCTACACAACAGAAATGGGTCAGCAAACTCATGGGGTATGATTATGAGATCACCTACAAGAAGGGTAAGGAGAATATTGTGGCAGATGCTCTTTCTCGCACATTTGATAATCAAGCTTCCCTTTCCGCTATTTCTATGCCCATTCCCAATTGGTTAGCGTCTGTTCAGCAGGGCTATGACAGTGACTCTTCTTTATCTCAAATCATTCACCAGCTAGCCAATAATCCTTCTGCTATACCACATTACTCTTGGGATGGTGCTTCTCTTCGATACAAGGGTCGGCTAGTGCTTCCTCAGAACCCAGCTCTACATCAGGCTATTTTTTATGAACTCCATGCTTCTCCTTCAGCAGGGCACTCAGGCTTCCTCCACAAGGGTGAAACGACCCTCCTTCCTGGCTTGCTCGAACCATTGCCCATCCCTACACGGATTTGGACTGATATTTCTATGGATTTCATTGAAGGGCTTCCTAAATCCGGCGGCAAGACAGTGATCTTGGTTGTGGTTGATCGTCTCTCAAAATATAGTCATTTTTGTGCCCTCAGCCACCCCTATACTGCCTCCTCTGTTGCACAAATCTTCATGGACCAGATATTTCGTCTTCATGGACTCCCTTCTTCCATTGTCTCTGATCGTGATGCAACTTTTACCAGTCATTTTTGGACTGAACTGTTTCAGAAAACTGGCACCAAACTGAAGATGAGTTCGGGCTATCACCCACAAACTGATGGTCAAACTGAAATTGTCAATAAATGCTTGGAAACTTATCTTCGTTGCTTCACTTCCGAACAGCAACATCAGTGGGCCAAGTGGCTCCCTTTAGCTGAATGGTGGTACAATACCTCTTACCACACTGCCTCTAAAATGACTCCATATGAAGCAGTCTATGGTCAGGCACCTCCAGTGGTGAAGAACCTCCTTATAGCAATATCGTGAGAATGCTCGAAATAACAGAATACAAAGTGATAGCAGAACTCAGAATGAATCTACTGATCGCAGGCCACTTCGAGGGGGTAACCTCCTTTGAGCAAGCTCAATACAATAAATTCGTCCGTGCCCATCAAGGGCCTCAACCTATTCTTATATACTGGGTACGATCTAGAAAAGTAATACTACCTATGCATGTGGGATAATAAAATATACTCACGGGACGACTTACAAAGCATATGCGTCCAACAACACTACTCTAACAAAATAAACAGAAGGAACACACAGGTTCCTAACATCCCCTCTCCCTTAGAAAAAAGCTTTGTCCTCAAAGCTTAAGGTGTGGAAATTGTTGTTGAATCTGAAGAAGGGGTTCCCAGGTAGCATCCTCTGGTTGCATGCCATGCCACTGAATCAAGACCTCAGAGATGGAGCGAGAGCGAAGCTGGCGAGTGCGCTGGTCAATGATTGCCACCGGCTCCAGGATAATGGATCCTTTCGTATCCATTTCAGGGAGAGTAGTTTGGGCTCTGACAGTGGTACCCAGAACTTTCTTTAGACAAGAAACATGAAAGACTGGATGAATGCGGGAAGAAGGAGGAAGTTCCAGTTTATAAGCAACTGAACCAATCTTCTGCAGAACCTTATAAGGCCCATAAAATTTTGGGGCCAGCTTATGACGCCCTTTCAGCTTTAGGGAGGATTGTTTGTATGGCTGTAGACGAAGAAAAACCATATCCCCAACTTGAAATGAGCGCTCAGAACGGTGTTGATCTGCTTGTTGTTTCATCCGATTACGGGCCATGTGAAGATTATCCTGTAAGGTACGAAGAATCTGATCCCTGCTGCGGAGAACTATGTCAACTGCCTGGACTGGTGAGCTGTTGGGAGTGTAGGGAAGGAGCACTGGAGGTGCCTGACCATAGACTGCTTCATATGGAGTCATTTTAGAGGCAGTGTGGTAAGAGGTATTGTACCACCATTCAGCTAAAGGGAGCCACTTGGCCCACTGATGTTGCTGTTCGGAAGTGAAGCAACGAAGATAAGTTTCCAAGCATTTATTGACAATTTCAGTTTGACCATCAGTTTGTGGGTGATAGCCCGAACTCATCTTCAGTTTGGTGCCAGTTTTCTGAAACAGTTCAGTCCAAAAATGACTGGTAAAAGTTGCATCACGATCAGAGACAATGGAAGAAGGGAGTCCATGAAGACGAAATATCTGGTCCATGAAGATTTGTGCAATAGAGGAGGCAGTATAGGGGTGGCTGAGGGCACAAAAATGACTATATTTCGAGAGACGATCAACCACAACCAAGATCACTGTCTTGCCGCCGGATTTAGGAAGCCCTTCAATGAAATCCATAGAAATATCAGTCCAAATCCGTGTAGGGATGGGCAATGGTTCGAGCAAGCCAGGAAGGAGGGTCGTTTCACCCTTGTGGCGTTGGCAAGTATCACATTCAGCCACCATCTGTTGAATCGTCTGTTTCATCCCTTTCCAAAAGAAGTTTCTCCTTGCTCGCTCATAAGTTTTGAGGAAGCCTGAGTGCCCTGCTGAAGGAGAAGCATGGAGTTCATAAAAAATAGCCTGATGTAGAGCTGGGTTCTGAGGAAGCACTAGCCGACCCTTGTATCGAAGAGAAGCACCATCCCAAGAGTAATGTGGTATAGCAGAAGGATTATTGGCTAGCTGGTGAATGATTTGAGATAAAGAAGAGTCACTGTCATAGCCCTGCTGAACAGATGCTAA
Source organism: Cupressus sempervirens (assembly GCA_028749045.1). Lineage (NCBI taxonomy): Eukaryota > Viridiplantae > Streptophyta > Pinopsida > Cupressales > Cupressaceae > Cupressus > Cupressus sempervirens. The sequence continues at coordinate 89,196,020 of CM053791.1, read as the reverse complement.
CCAATTGGGAATGGGCATAGAAATAGCGGAAAGGGAAGCTTGATTATCAAATGTGCGAGAAAGAGCATCTGCCACAATATTCTCCTTACCCTTCTTGTAGGTGATCTCATAATCATACCCCATGAGTTTGCTGACCCATTTCTGTTGTGTAGGAGAGGATACCCGTTGTTCCAGGAAGTATTTCAGACTTTGGTGATCGGTTCTGATGCAAAAATGACTCCCTAAGAGGTATGGTCGCCACTTCTGTACAGCATGCAAAATAGCCATCATTTCTTTTTCATAAGTAGAGAGGGCTAGATTCTTACCAGAGAGGGCTTTGCTAGTGAACGCAATAGGATGGTCATTTTGCAGGAGAACAGCACCCAATCCATTGCCGCAAGCATCACTCTCAATAGTGAAGGGTTTGGAAAAATCTGGCATCGCGAGAACAGGTGTACTGCACATAGCCTGTTTCAGTTGTTCAAATGCAGTCTCAGCAACCGGGGTCCAGGAGAAGGCATCCTTTTTTAACAGTGCTGTCAATGGTGCTGCAATTTTCCCGTAATCTTTGACAAACTTGCGGTAGTAGCCAGTCAACCCCAAAAAACCCCGAAGGCTCTTGAGAGTTTTAGGATGCGGCCAAGTTTTCATGGCATCTATTTTTGTAGGATCCACCCGCACTCCATGGTGTGCAACAATATGCCCGAGATACTCCACTTCCTCCTGGCCAAACACACATTTAGATAGTTTTGCACAGAGTTGATGATCAGAGAGAAGTTGCAAGACAAGCTCCAGATGATGGAGATGCTCAGCCCAAGTTTTGCTATATATGAGGATATCATCAAAGAAGACCAGAATGAATTTCCGGAGGTATGGTCGAAATATGTTATTCATCACTGCCTGAAATGTTGAAGGAGCATTCGTGAGGCCAAAGGGCATGACTAAAAATTCATAGTGACCATCATGTGTGCGGAAGGCAGTTTTAGGGATATCCTCCTCATTAACCCGAATTTGATGATACCCAGATCGAAGATCTAACTTGGAGAAAAAATGAGCCCCATGAAGTTCATCAAGAAGTTCATCAACAACTGGAATGGGAAACTTGTCCTTTATAGTGAGATGATTAAGTGCTCGGAAATCAATGCAGAGTCGCCATGACCCATCTTTTTTGCGAACAAGCAGAACTGGAGAAGAAAAAGAACTGGTACTAGGGCGAATAATTCCTTGCTTCAGTAAGTCACGGACAAGTATCTCGATTTCGGTCTTCTGATGAAATGGGTAGCGGTAGGGCCTGATGTTGGGCGGAACACTGCCAGGAAGGAGCTGAATACGGTGGTCCTCTGGACGAGAAGGAGGTAATCCCACAGGTTCAGCAAATATACCAGAATACTTGTCCAAAATGTGTTGGAGATCGGCAGGAGTGCTAGAGACTGCTGATGGCTGCATCTGAATGGAATGGAGCTGAGCGATGACACCATGTGAATTCTTCTTAAGAAGTTTTTCCATACGGTGTGAACTGATGATGCTGAGAGACCCTGGTTGTAAGCCTTTCAAAGTGTGTTGGTGCCCCTCGGCTGAAAACTGCATCCAAAGTTCAGCAAAATCCCAGAGAATGGGGCCAAGAGTGCGTAACCATTGGGCACCCAAAACCACATCACAGCCACCTAAGGGTAAGGCAAACATGTCAGAGCGCATGTTATAATCTCCAATAGAGAGACGCGCATTGCGACATTTCCCTTTACAAGGTAAAGTGCCCCCATTGGCAATCATGACTTCAAAGCTAGAGCAGGGATGGATAAAGCAATCAGCCTGTTTGGCTATTCGTGGATCAATGAAGTTATGAGTGCTACCAGAATCAATGAGTATAGTAAGAGGGATCTTCTTGAAGAAACCCTGGACCCGCATGGTTTGTGGAGTAGTGACTCCTGCCAAAGCATGGACAGATATCTCTGGTGGAGCTTCTGGTGAAGGAGGTTCAGGCTGGTGAGGCTCAACCTCATCATCCACTGTTTCCTGAGCATCTACATATTCTTCCAGTTCCGGTGGAGAATCCACATCCAAGAGATAGAGCTTTTGCTGAACACATCTATGGCCCCGAGACCATTTCTCATCACAATTATAACAAAGCCCTTTGTCTCGCCGGACTCGCATCTCTGTTTCAGACAAGTGCTTGATCGGAGTAGTTCTGGGAGCTGGTATGACTGGAGGGTTGTGAGAACCTGTATTTCTGAATGGAACAAAATTAGATCTGGAGCGTTGTAGAGCACTAATCTTGTCTTCCGCTAACTTAGCCAACCCAAGGGCTTCCATCATTGTAGTAGGTCGAAACATTTTGACTTCTGAGCGAAGTGCATCCTTCAGACCACTGACAAAACAACTACGGAAGAATTCATCAGACAAACCCTCTGTGTGATTAGCTAATTTTTCAAACTCTGTCTGGTATTCTCTTACAGTGCCTGTTTGACGCAGTTTAGTTAGTGCTCCTATGAAATCATCAAAGGAACTAGGGCCAAAGCGCTCCAAAATGAGGGTGCACAATTCTCTCCACGTTGGGCCTTCATTAGCCTTGATGTACCAACGGAACCATTGAAGAGCTTCATGTTCCAAATGAAAAGATGCAAGGGGGACTTTGTGGTTATCCAAAGTATTATGCAAGCTGAAATACTACTCTGCCCTATAGATCCATCCAGTCGGATCAGAACCATCGAAGCGTGGAAAATCAAGCTTTGGTCCACGGAAATTGCCAGAAGAGGACCCAGTATCTCCTGAATGGTTTCGGCTCATGGCTGACTGTTGAAAGTTAAGACCCAGAATTTTGTCATCCAGATCTTGAAGTTTGGTTTTGAGGGATGCAATTTCCTCTTCCATGATTTTTGGCTCCTGTACGCGTAACAACCATAAAACAAGGTTTTTTTTTTTTTTTTTTTTTTTTTTTTTTTTTTTTTTTTAAATTTTTTTGAACAGTCGACTTAGAAAAATTCAGTCACAGACAGAACAACTGAAAAGAGTTATTGCAATAACAAGAGATATTAGAAGTGAGAGGAACCTGAAGGCCACGACAGAAAAAAATTTGATGTAATTTCCACCCAGCGAGCCCAAGAGAGTGCTCCTTCCCTACACTCCCAACAGCTCACCAGTCCAGGCAGTTGACATAGTTCTCCGCAGCAGGGATCAGATTCTTCGTACCTTACAGGATAATCTTCACATGGCCCGTAATCGGATGAAACAACAAGCAGATCAACACCGTTCTGAGCGCTCATTTCAAGTTGGGGATATGGTTTTTCTTCGTCTACAGCCATACAAACAATCCTCCCTAAAGCTGAAAGGGCGTCATAAGCTGGCCCCAAAATTTTATGGGCCTTATAAGGTTCTGCAGAAGATTGGTTCAGTTGCTTATAAACTGGAACTTCCTCCTTCTTCCCGCATTCATCCAGTCTTTCATGTTTCTTGTCTAAAGAAAGTTCTGGGTACCACTGTCAGAGCCCAAACTACTCTCCCTGAAATGGATACGGAAGGATCCATTATCCTGGAGCCGGTGGCAATCATTGACCAGCACACTCGCCAGCTTCGCTCTCGCTCCATCTCTGAGGTCTTGATTCAGTGGCATGGCATGCAACCAGAGGATGCTACCTGGGAACCCCTTCTTCAGATTCAACAACAATTTCCACACCTTAAGCTTTGAGGACAAAGCTTTTTTCTAAGGGAGAGGGGATGTTAGGAACCTGTGTGTTCCTTCTGTTTATTTTGTTAGAGTAGTGTTGTTGGACGCATATGCTTTGTAAGTCGTCCCGTGAGTATATTTTATTATCCCACATGCATAGGTAGTATTACTTTTCTAGATCGTACCCAGTATATAAGAATAGGTTGAGGCCCTTGATGGGCACGGACGAATTTATTGTATTGAGCTTGCTCAAAGGAGGTTACCCCCTCGAAGTGGCCTGCGATCAGTAGATTCATTCTGAGTTCTGCTATCACTTTGTATTCTGTTATTTCGAGCATTCTCACGATATTGCTATAAGGAGGTTCTTCACATGGATGCATGTGAAGTTGAAGGTGAATCAGGAGGAGTGATTGAGCAGTGCAGTAAATAGTTAAGAGCAGAGTCATTGAAGATCAATCATAGGGAGGTGATATCAGATTGGATAGAGAGGATCTATTATCAACACTCAAGTGCAAATTGAAGGATCGGGTATTGATACATTTTGATAGGTGTTTCAGGGTAAATCTCTTAATAGAGTGGTCCTAACATGTCTATGTAAATCTCATAACAGAGTGTTCACTTAATTGTGTAGTTGAAAGATACCAAAATATCAAGATGGTTTGAAAAGGACAACCAAACTGAAAGGAGCTCCAAATCTTTCTCAAGAAACATAAGGAAAAGAATATCGTAGGAGTGTTTTACCATCCTACCATGAAGCTATTGAGCTTCCTCATAATCTTTCCTAACATGAAAGATACCCAACCCAACATCAAGAAATTTTAACCAATAAAACTAAGGGGGAGTAATGGAATAGTGAAGCAAACAAATAATCTACTACTGAATAATGTAAGGGTAACATATTCCTTTGTCCCACAAAAAAGACACCATTGTCTGGGGGGAGATTGGGAATGGTCTTTACATAGTGGCCTCTGGTTATGAGACTTTGCAATATCAAGGTCAGGCCCCTGTGTAGGCCAAAGCCAAGTACTCGAGTCTTATCCCAAAAATTAACATATTATTTTGGATTATTCTCCAAAATTGTATCCTTACAATTGATAACCTCATTAAAATGGCTAATACAATGCCCAATAGATGTATTTTATACAAAAATCATAGTGAGAGTATTGACTACCTGTTTATACACTATAGTTTCATTAGAACTATATGGTCTCTTTTCCTATCTTTATTCAATATGTCTTGGTGTTTTCCTGCCAACACTCTGGAGCTTTTTGACCAATGTCAGTTTGGGTTGGTTGGAAGTGACTCCATGACTTTATGTAAGTTAGGTTTACCCCATGTTTGCTAGGGGGTTTGGAAAGAGCGAAACAATAGAATTTTCAAGGATAAGGAAGCTAAGGCTAAAGTTGTCTTCCACAAGTGCCTCAATGCCTTGTTGGAAAATTTCGCCAACACAAAAGGCCCTATCCCTCCATTCAATTCTAAGACCAATGACAAAGACAAAAGAGAGGGATGTAGTTGGTCTCTCCCACCTGAGGGTTGGTATAAGGCTAATTTTGATGGGGCGGCCAAAGGTAACCCAGGGAATGCTGGGGCTGGTGGCATCATTAGAAATGCTTCAAGGAGAATACAAACTAATCATTATGCAGAGGCCAGTGCGGCTCACCAGACTATCAAACTAGCTAAAGATATAAGAGTGAAATATCTATGGATGGAAGGAGATTTGAAAAATATTATTGATTGCCTAAATGAGAAGAACAAGCCTACTTGGATGATTGCTAATATTATAGATGAGTGTATGCAAAACCTCAAAACCTTTGAAAAAACCTATATGGCTCATGAGTACCGGGAAGCCAATAATGTTGCGAGCAAGCTGGCGAATTGGGCAGTCAAGTACAATGAGGTGGCTAAGTGGACGAAAGGCTATGATATCCTATTAGAGATTAATGACGTGATCGAAAGGGATAGGATCCTGGGTAGATTGGGTATAATTAAAAGCCATTATGAAAGTTAATGAATTGGGGGAAGTGGTTAGAAATATTATATGTGGTTTTATTATTATAGTTAGTGATTTATGGGGAATGTGCAGAGTCGTGAGGTGGAAGTACGGTTTCACTCGTACTTCTCATATCTACAATATCCATCAACTCATGTCAAGGACTATTTGTGGGAAGAGAAATCACAAGGTGGAAAAAAGGTGTAAGAAAACGAGGGGAGCTGAAGATTTTCTAGTTTTGAAGGGCTTAGATACTGGTTATAGAGATTGCATAAAGAAGGATACCATGGTTGGGGAAAGACACAAGAGGGAGCCAGAGGACGAAGCCCAGAAGTGGCGAAGATGTTCCAAGGTGTGGAACATATTAAAAAAGGGGAAATTATGAATTTCATACATCGCCTCCATGGCTGGAAACCCTTCATTACCAAAAGTATGGTCAAGAGCTGGAATGAGGGAATTGTCAAAATTGACGGGGTGGAGTTCACTATGACAGAGGAATTCATATTTGAGGTTACGAGCATTCCCATTGTAAGCAAGAAATTCTATAGAGACAGGAAAATATTGGGGCAAGTGGTGGTGGAATTCACAAAGAACCAAGACGAAGAAAAGGCTTTGGTGAAAAGAGGAACTCATTATCTTCCGAGCTCCATCAAGCCTCTGTGGAGATTCATGCTCCGAGTTATCACCAAATATATTTCTCTAGATGCCAAGCTTGATCACCTATGCACTCACCACTTCGTGTTGCTCAACCGCTTCAAGTGTGGGGCGAAAATCTTTATACCCTTCTACCTTTACTCTTCAATGGATGAAAACATTAATGGTTATCAAGAGAAGCATACTAGGAATCCAACGCTCCATGAGGGGTTGCTGCTGTTAATTTATGAATACTTCAAAGATAGGGTTATTGGTCAACAAATCAAAGATAGGAGAGAGGGAAAGAAAGGAAAAGGGGATTCTGAAGAGATTTATTCACCCTCAGATACAAAGGAAAGCCTCGGGATGCATTCAGACTCAGAGAGGTCTGACTACCCGCAGCGTGGTTAGAGTAGATAGAAAGGAGAAAAAAGTTATTATCAAGCCCAATCAGGAAATTGACACCTCCTCGGACAGGAACTATAATGATAGGGTTGTAGGGATGGATACAGGAGAGGATAGTGCAAAGGGAGAGGAGAATATCAGGGACGGGGAAGGCAGAGAGCGGAAGAAGGGCAAGAGAATCATCTTCAAAATGCCAACAAACAAAGAGAAGGAAGTCACGACCTCCTGGGGTCAGAAAAGGAAAATCCCAAAAGACAAGGAGGAAAAACAGGGGGAGGAGATCGAGCAGGCGGAAGGTGTTCCCAATCAAAGTGTAAGGAAGGAACCTGAATAGGGCTATGAGGAATTTGGCACAAGCAATTACAGATGCTCGGTCACGAGGAAGGATAGGAAGGTGGTGTGGCAAAATTTTGACTCCATTTTAGCTAAAATGGGCATAAAATGGGAGTTGACCAAAACACAGGCTAAAGAAAACGATGAGGGCAAAACCCAGATGGATGAGTTGATCGACCCTGCTTTGGTGATCTTCAACGACATTGCTAAGGAGCACCCGGACATGGATGTCCCAAACAATGCGAAAAACAACGCGATGGACAGCTTCCGCACCACAAAGTGGCTCTTCCATGAAATTCTTGAACTTTAACAAAGGGTGAACACTCTGGAAAGAGAGATATAGCTTGAAGAACAGGGTTACGGAGGACAAACTGAGCGTGGACAACAAAATGGACGAAGTTAAAAACAGGGTCAACGCGATGGAAAGTTCTATATAGAGTATAATGGAATAGGGCTTTAATATTCTTAAGGCCAATGAGAACATCAAGAGGTTCATAAATTATACGGACAACCAAAGCATCAGCAAGGAGGAGGACCCTGCCACCCACAACATAAAAGACAGGTCCCTGGATGAAAGCTCTAGGAAGTGGAAAAGATCCAGCACTAGAAAGGACACCCTAGTCCTTGACCAAGATCCACCAGTGACGAAGGAGGCGATTGGAAAACTATCAAAGCTGGAGATAAGCGCAACATAAATCTGAGAGATATTGCCTAAGCGCCCTGGCTTTTTTTAGGGTGTCCTGGCTTTTCTTGTCTCTCCCTGGCTTTATTTTTGTTTATATCTATGTTTACGGAGATGTTTTTTCTTTTTGCTTTTTGCTTCTGTTTGAAGTCTTAAGTGTACTGTTGTTGACCATACTTTATTTTGTTTGGGTTTCAGGGCCCTTTTATAATCTATTTTCCTTAATAAAAAACATATCATTCACAAACATATTCCAACAAAGATAAACAATAAATTATAATATTATTTTAGTCTATCACAATTCCAAAAAAATTAACTAACTAATTATACACTCTTTCAACACAATCTTTCTCACATAAAGAAAATAAGGACAATAGATTCACAACGTACAACACTATTTACGTTACAAAGATAACCTTAATTACCATTCATTTCTAAAGGCAGTGATACATCCACATTCAACTCATTTACATTCCCATTGTAATACTTTATTCAGTTAGAAATTATAAAATATTGTTTACAAACATCTAGCCTAGAGCTATTCTCTATTATATGTAAAAAAAACTTTATACGAAAATTTCCTATAGCATCCTAAGACATGCAAAATAGAAATTAACAAATTCAATACCATGAAGGAAAGGTACATTTCTAGGTCTTGTTTAGCTGGAACCTTCTCTAGGTAAGACACCTTCACAAAAAGACCATGTTAGATAGGCCAATAGCTTGGCAATGAAATATCTAGAAGTGTCTCATGCCCTTCTTCTACTAGTTCATGACCCTAATTGTCTAACTCCAAGCTTGTAGAACTAATGAAAATACCTTCATCCTTCACTAGTCTAGAGTTTCCATTGCCTTTTCACTCAGAGTGTTGCTTTTCATTACCATAGTTTTCTTGTCACTATAAACTACATCAAGATTAGTCACTTTGTATTGCCTTCACCCTCTAGAATTTAGCTCATCACGCTCCTTACATTAGTACACTACAAGCATTTCCTTCTTGACAATCATTTGAGACTACCACAATCACCATCTTCTCTATTGTAAAATAGAAAGCTTCAAATCCATTTTTGTTAATCTTGTCACAAATGTTTTGTATGAAGTCAATAATCACCAATAACCATATTGAGCCTCACTTATTCCTATAGTTGGTAAATATTTTCATTTGTAGAAAAAGAAAAAGAATTTTTTTTTAGTTCCCTTGAGATAAAGTACAATTGAGGCTTCATCTTCCTTCTCTTATATCACATACAGAGGAGATGCCAATATATTTCACACGAACTCTTCAATATTTTATAGTCCTCCATCATTGAAAACTCCCATTACTATAATATTTTTTAGCAATGTTGGTTTCATCTTCCTTCTTTTATATAATATTCCAACAAGATAGAGAATATATTATGTCTTCAATAATATTTACTTCTCCATCAATGAAAACTCCCACTACTATAGTAATTTTTATAGAAGTGCTCTATTTTGAGCTTTTTTCATGATTGCAAACTTTCACTTTGATCATATGCACCTCCATTGCATGATTGTAGACATGTACCTTGATTGGTTCACTTGCTAGGCATACATGTAATATTCACTTATTGAAGTCTCCATACAAGTAATTCCAATTCTGTTATCAGAACAAAATTGTTTGAATTAGAGTCGAGAAAACATCTTCAAGAAATTTCATTACATCTTCATTGTCATGTAATATTCACAAGTTGGTTTATTTGTCAAGAGTTTTTAATGTCTTTTGTAGTCCCAGAGGAGGCACTAAAACATGAAAATTATGTTAAGGTTGGAAAATAAATAAGTAAAAATTAGTAAAGATTCAACTTAATGGTTTTGATAGATGAATTTGATTGTGATTGAAGAAAACTTCACCAAATCTAGGCAATCTCGTACATTGTAATGTTAATCCCACACAAAATCACTACTCACCTTATCACGTTTCTAAACATGTTTCACCACTAGCCTGTCATCAATAAGCACTCTACAATTGTCTTCATAACACAAGGAAAACTTAATCCAAACAAGAGAGCCTCATATCAAATGGTGTTTGCGTGGATTCTAGTGACAAACTAAAAAATAATAGACAAAGTAGTTGCTTAGGAGCTTTTACCACTAGTGCCATACCCATGTACAGAAAAATGTGTTGTCAATACTTGGCTGTTTAGATGATGGAAATAATCTTATTCTCAATTAAGATCTATGTCAACTTTCACTACTTGATCTCTTCAAAGAAGAGAAGATTTTAAGTGTTGACTTTATTGTGAATTCTAGTTGAATATGAAGCATACCCTAATAAGTTGATATCATATCATATGACCAATCAAGAGATATAACACCCCCTAAAATAAAAAGAATGTCCTAATAACCTCTAAAATAAAGTATGTCCTAATAACCTCTAAAATAAAGGCAATGTCCTAACTATTAGGAACATCAGAAACAAGGACAGTCGTCCTGATCAGCGATGTCTGTGTGGACATCAAAAAGGCACCTAAGAAGATATTATTTTGTGTTTTTGATAAAATTAAAATCAAAAGGATTATTTCATTTCATTTTGAAGTACAAAAGACCTATCTAGCCAGGCCATCGTTTGATGCTGCATAAGACTATTCCATCTTGATCTTATTCTTGAGATGGGCATTGATCCATCTTCTGGCGCTGCATAGACTATTCCATCAGATCTGTTCTTATTCTTGAGATGGGCATTAGACTATTCCATCCCATCTGACCTTACTCTTGAGATGGGCATTGATCCATCTTTTAGTGTTGCATAGACTATTCCATCTCGATCTTATTCTTGAGATAAGCATTGATCCTAACCTTCAGATAGGCAATCAAAAGCCGACGTATCTTCAACCCTATCACAGGTATACTTTGATTACATTGAAATACACACTTGAAATTTCATTGTAAATGATGATTGTACAATTTATTACCCTAAGAGCATGATTGTCGTCAAGAGGCTTTACAGTTGAGAACATTAACTATCAAGAAACCAGTAAGCAATACCCTGTTCACTCGTCTCGGCTGCTGCTTTAGGTAGCCAGGTTACAATTTCAACCCCTCATTTGCCCCCACCGTGTGGATGAGGTTCCGTTGAACATGGTTTGATGCAGCAAAAAAAAAATTACACAATCATATCCGAAATTACATTGACAGATTGTTTGAAAGGTCATACAGGGTATTCGTCCTGTAAGAAGCTAATCTCTGAATCACTGAAACTCTCAATTCCTATTTATAATGAAGGGAAAAAAACAACCAAAAACCAGGCAGTAGAGCAACATAAAACAAAGGTGACCTACCATCCCTACAATATTAGAAATGGAAAATTTGGGTGACTTTTAGTGATTCATCAATCAATCAAATATTGCAGATATTTCTCTGCTTTGGAAAGTTCTTTTGCACCTCATATGGTGAGCGGTCTTTTGCATCTTACTTTTCCCCTGCATCCGAGTATTCTTTAATATTGTGACTTCCATTTGTGAGTAGTTTCAAAGGGTTATTCTAATATCATCATTTTGTAGGAATCTGCTATAATAGTAAAGATTAGTTTTGTGATGACTTTTAAGAAGGAAACAAGCTTGTAATTGCAATGGACACAACTGGCCCGAAAATAAAATTGCCTTCGAAAAAAAAATCGAACTATAAAATTGCCTTCCAAAAAAAAATCTAACTACAATGAATGCATTTCAAATTATACCCATTTGAGAGGAGCTCTATCTTGATTGTTTGTTTAACAGGAAGATGAGTATTTCATATTTCATATTACCGACGATAACTCCGCGTAATTGTGCCCCCTTTTGACCAACTGGTTATCTCTACGTTGAATGCATTACTTGAATAAACTAAATGTTGTGGGCTAATGATGATACTTCAGACGACCACCAAATGCATATCATCTAACTTGGTGATATCTGTTCGCTAATGTTGATGGCACGATTCTCCTCAACCAGCAGCTACTAAAAGTCGGTCCCGGATTCGTTACATGTCAAACGCCCAGAATCATCAAATGTTAAGTCGTTTGAGGAATATGGAATTACATTTCTATTTTCCTGGATTCTTCGTTTGGAAATGATTCATACAGATCCACAATACAGAAATGGGGCATCTTTCTGATTCGGTTAAACATTACGAAGATAAAATTGAAAAAGGATTGATGCCAGTTGATAAGTCGTTTCTAATTGCCCGAAGAATTTTAACATAAACTTTCTTACAAGATTCTTCGTTTGGAAATGATTCATACAGATTCACAAAACAGAAATGGAGCATCTTTCTGATTCGGCTAAACATTAAAGATAAGATTGAAAGAGGATTGATGCCAGATGATAAAAGTCGTTTCTAATTGCCCGAAGACTCTCAGCAGAAACTTTCTTACAAGATGAATTGTAAGCCGGTAGCATATAACAAAATGTCTGACCGAAATTATGCTGCAGAATGAAATCCTTTCTTAATCTAAAATGACAAGGACAAACATCGTTTCCAAAATCACATACTACAAAATTAGACATTTTCCTAACCTTACCTAAACAAGATTTCCAAATTTGAAGTTCAGAATGAGATATTTTCATTACAAACCAATACAATTTGCACAGAAGAAAACAACAAGAGATTAAATCGCAGCAAAACACATACAAATTGCCCTGCGCGGCTGACCCCTGATATTTGCCAAAGAATACCACCCGTCCAATCCATATCTTCTACGATATTTTTTTCATCGGTCCCAGTTCTTCATGTAAAATACCTAATTGTTACATTTGTCTTTGAGGCATTTATTAGCGTAAGAATTACCGTTTTAACAAATTGAAATTACTCGTTGCAAGTAATTTTTAAAACCCCTATCATCAAAGTTCAGATTATAAATCAAATCCTCCAGCACAATTCTAATGAAGGTTGCAAATTGTATCGTTTTGGAAAGAAACACTCAGTGAACTTGTAAGCTAATTTCGATCCTCTTATAAAAAAGGAAAGAGATTAAAAAGCTTCTGCTTAAAGGGAATAAAGCTCCCCAACTGACAGAACAACAACCTGGATTATGCAGCTGAGCTAATAAAAAGTACCGTAGAATACAATTCAGGAAGGAATCAAATATTTGACAGTTTTTGTGCAAATATTTCAAATAAAATCCAAATAGGTCTAGTTTACTGATTACTAGTTATTGACCCCGCATCTGGTTCTCCACCTAGGGTTTATGAAACTTGGTGCTTGACCTTTCGCCTCTGGTGAAGCTCTAGGATGTCGATTAAAATGCTGAAGAAGCCCTACTACAAGTTCTTGAGGTGCTTGTGGCTCCACGTAACCATTTTGTTCAGTCCAGATTAAATCGCATGCATTACTTTTATTGATTGATCCACAACAAGAAGGTAATATTCAACCCTTCTTTGCTCCAGTAGGAATGAAGTTAGAATTGAAAATGGACTTACGATTTCAAAAGCTTTAATTGAAAACCACGCAGTTAATAAAATAGAGGTTGAATAATTTAAACTAAAGTTACGTATCAAAGAAATTGAGATCATCATCACACAATGAGAATATATAGCCACCTGACAAGCAAATATAGTAGGAAGATTATGTTATGAAAAGCAGCATTGCAATTAAATGGGCAACCAGGAAATGTATACTTGGTGAGGTATTCACTATACATCAGTGACTTGCACTGCAACTTTTGTCTACATAAATTTACTTCTGATTATCTTAAGAATAAATTTTAAACGATCTCAAAAAATATATATTCTATTCTGTGTGCAAATTTTAACCAAGTTGTGGATAAATGAATTTGAAAATGTCAGCAAATCAAACAACATTCAGAATTAACCTTCATTCAAGATCGTCTAGTTTCATGATTATCTTTCAGACGAAAAAATTGTTTCATTAGCACCAATGATCTACCTTAAAAGTAAGCAGTGAACATAAGATTTATGTCAGGCCTTCATTCAAGAGCAACTTCCGAGTTATGAAGTCGCCCACCAACAAACATTGCTTACTAAAACAAATATTTTTAGATTATAACAAATCAATCCTTTTCGATGATCACTATTATTTTCATAAATTAAAATGTTCAATATTACTGGCAGATACCATTCTTCTGAGCAAGAAGAAACGAACAGACAAATGGAAGATTGACACAAAATGTTTCCAAGTACGGTGATTTATCTTTATATGAAAAAATTAATTCCAGTGCACAGAGAATTGAGCATCTTGGAAAAACTGAACAGTTTTTCGCATGAGGTAATAGCTGAGTTCTATTACTATTGTAATAACAACTGTACACATTTGGAAGGCAACAGAAACCTTCACATCGTTCACTGCAAATTTCTGCTTAGAAAAATACATCAATCAGCTTGCACAGAGTCATCTGTTGACTCTGCCGATCATCATGTAGATTCAATAGATTTCCGAGCACATCGCCTCACTCTCCTATAATAACAAATATATGATGTAATATATTAAAACTAAAAACTCATCATCAGTCTGAAAACAAGCATTAACAGTTGGGCTAAATGAGTGATATTTAGTAAAATAAAACAATCATCTTCCAAGATAAGTACCTGTTGTAAGCTTGCATATCAGTCAGATACAATTGAGCAGCTTCTGGATTAGCGGGACTTGCAGGGTTTGGATCCATAAGCAGAGACTGTAAAACGGAATAGATCACAAACATTAAGGAAACTCTATCAAAAATGGTAGTAGCAAGATAATCTTAAAATAAATCTCAAGATCTTACCTGAATAGATGTCAATATTGTACAAACGTTATGGCAAGGAGACCAGGCATCCTGAATGATGTCCATACAAAGTGTTCCATCATGATATACTGGATGGATACGAAAGCAATTTTATAAGTTAGTGAAGGTTACTCCTGCTATATCTGTTTGATTGAGAATGAGTAGCATAGAATTCACTTCAACATAACCTCCATCTCGTTAATTAAACATATTTATAAATATTTTTACTATTACATATGTTACAGATCCATAACGTCAGACTACAGATGATATTTAATCTAACTACTATTGGAATTTAAACCACTACTTTTCTTTCTGGATGAGATTAAAATAAATTTTAAGGCCAGGGAAAACCCTACGAGATTTCAGCTAATTGCATACTCTTTCAACTATATTTACCATAAAAATCACTCCATCTTAATCAAATTAACAGATCCACAACACTTGTTGCAAAGATTTAAGTTTCCAAAAAAAAATCTATTGACCGTATAAATCCAAAACAACTACAATACTTACCATTGGGATGAAACACATCTGATGTAAATCTCACACGAGGAGGCTTCTCTGGATAGTTTTCCCCAAAAATCAATCTCAGGCCAAAAATTCCACCTGACCCAAATACACAAAATCAAATCCAAGCGAAAGAAGAAAAACCGTTAATGAACAGAATCATTCAAAAAGAAAAATACTTTTCGAACAAAAACCAGCCTCACCTTCCCAGGGAGTCTCGTCAGGACCAAAGATGGTAGCGCTCCACACGAACAAATTTTCATCAGCGTGAGGACTTGCACTACAACCCTATATGACAAAACAGAGACAAAATACAAAACAGTGACTCCCTCACACAAACTTAGACTACCGGTATGCATCAGACAAGGAACGATATGTTCTTGAAAGGATACGCAAGATATTTACACAAACGAAAACCCCCGAGCGAAAAAACGAAAACAATTGAGCGTAAAAAAGGGGCATAATATGATTAATCCAAAAGCACAAACCCTCATTTTCAGGAGCTTTCTAAAAGGGCGAAAAAGAGAATATTGACGAGATTTTTTTCCTTGAAACATTTTAAAAGAAGAAAGGAAAAAAGAAAACCTCGGGAGGCTCGTTTCGAATGGCTTTCAAGTCGGACATCAAACGAAGCTGCGCTGAAGACGACGACATTTTATAGGGCAGAAGTAAATAGATCTGGCGTTTCGATCGTTCTTCGTCAACTGAGAATTTTTTGGACACGCGTCAACAATCTTCCTCAGACCTCCCAACCAAACGCTAACGTTTCCACAGATCTATTCAATATCTTTTCATGCAGATTGCAGAAGAGCAGGGTAAAACAGACAGGAGAAATCAGAATGAATGAAATAATCAAAGAGTTGTATGTGATATATAACGAAATAGGGAGGGAAAGGGAAAATGAAATGGAAATGGCTCGGGAATCGAACCTGCGACGTGCTCCGTGCTAAACCATCTTTTCTTAAAGTAATTATTACATTCATCTATAAAGGAATAAAAAACACCCGGGGGAAATAAAATAATAATAAAATTAATGTTGAAAATTGAGAGGATGAGATTAGGATTTCGAACGTCTGGAATCTAGATCTGCACGAATCTTCTGACTGACTGACACGTGTCAGTCGAATAATCTGATGAAAACCGGATAAAAAATAATCTAAAAATCAGTATTTTGGGGGTTCTTAACGGGGATAAGTCGTTGGCTTCAATGATAATTTTTATTTCGAGGTTTTACATATTTGTTTAATAATAATTTTAGGACATCTTAATATCTTCAATGGCAGCATATGTGTCATCAAGGATAATTGAATCATGTTTAAAAATTCAATGTTTAGTAAAGTACAAATATTATATTAATGGCAATAAAGTATTACATATGGTGAATATTTATTATTTATTTGAAAATATACTTGATTTGTTAGAATTGGTGAAGTTTGGTATTCTTGGCCATTAATAATTATAAATTTGTTTTATTAGAGATCTTTGTCCCCTTTTTATTAGTATTCATTGCATTGGTTGATATTACTAAGTCAATTATGGGGATATTCTATAGGATCATCATTCTGGTATTGAATAATTTCAAGAAAACTTATTTATGAAGTTTTTCAAATAAAGATATTTGAAGTATTAATATAAGAGAATAATTTTATAATTTTTTTGGTTTAAATTTTTAAGTAATATTATAATTGATTTAATGTTTTAATATTAATGAAATGATTATGTCTATAGTCTATTGCCTATAAAAAAATACATTGCAATTGATTTAAGGACAATTATGTAAAAGTTTGTGTTTATTTATTTTAACTATGTATACATTTTAGATATGTCACCACTTCTTAAATGTAACTAAAATTTTAATGCTTATTTATTATGACATTTGATTTTATGTAATTCTAATGTGTTGATATCATACACATTTCAAATATATGATTTTGTTATATTGTTAGTTATAGATTAAATACTTCCTTTATATTTATATGAGATGATTTTTAAATATATTTGTTGAAGGAGATATGTAATGACTCCATTGAATGGTACCAGAGCATAACGACCAACAATATAATAGTCCTAACCAAGGTTCAAGTCCCCACAAGGCCGCTTTCTACTTTGGTTCTTAATTAAGAGTTGATTTTACCTTGACCCTTGGTGAAATAGTGGGCTTCTTGGTTGTAGTGCTTACAACCAAGGGCCAATTCTTCAAAAGAATTTTTGAACGAGTGTTGTTGGTGTTGGTGTACTTGCTGACATGAGGTCTTTTGGATCTGCTACAGTTAATGTGGTTGGTTTGGAGTTTGGCATTGGCGCGGTCATTGGCGAGGAAATTGGTACACATGTTGATGCGATCATTAGAGTGGTTGTTGGCACAATCGATGGTGCACTTGTTGGCATGAGGTCTGTTGGGGTTGGTATAGGTTATCGTGTGGTTGGTTCAGTGTTTGGTTCTGGATCTGGTGCTAGTGTGGATGCTAGCATGAGGTCTATTGCAACAATGATTGAGCTTTATACGGGCTTTTTTATGGCTGGTTTTGGGTTTGGCAAAGATTCTGATTCTGGCTCTAGTGTTAAGGCCTTTGTTGGGGGTTTTGGTAAAGGATCGGGTATTGGTTTTGTTGCTAGGGTTTTTGTTGGGGTTGTTGCTAACAACATAGTAAAGGGTTTGGGTGCCGGTGTGACTATTGGAACTAGGGTTCCTCCTTTTGCTAGTGTTATTGATGTCAATAATGCGGTTGGGTTGGATATTGGTGTTAGTAGTGTTGCAAGAGATGGTTTACCATTTGCTAATGTAGTTGTTGGTAATGGTTCTTCTGGCTTCAATGCTGGTGTGGTTATTGGCATGGGAGTTGATGTTGGGTTGGGAGCTGGGGTTTCTCTGTCGTATGTTGCCAAGCTTGTGAGAAGGCATTCGAGACCTCCTCCTCGTGGTGGGTTGGGTCCTAAGGTGAAGGTTCCCTTTCTGATTTCTAACCCTATCCATATCATTTTGGTGAAAGACATTGAGGATGCTTCTTCCATCTTATCTTATCATGCAATGATTTGCCAATTTTAGGGACTATGGGCGAGTCTTCTTGATTTGTGCACTTGGATTTTTGCACAATGGGAACCCATTTTATCAAGTATTGTTCAAATTATACCCATGGACAAGGGATTTTTTGTTGCTCAATTTGATAATGTTGATAATAGAATGAAGATCCTTTGTGGTTCTTCCTTTACTTGGTCAACTTAGCATCACCCATTGTTGGTGAAACCATGACACTCTGATTTTTCACTTGCTTCATAATCTTTTTCAAGGTTTTCAATTTGGGTGAGGCTTCCTAGTACTCCCCTTCATTTTTGGGTTGAATTCCCTTTGGAAGTTGTAGGAGATACAATTGGTGTCTTCTTGATGGTTGATGATTTGACATCAAAGGTTATGCATGCTACTTATGCAAGAATTCTTGTGGAGGTGGATTTTCTAAGGGATTACCTAAGAAGCTCAAATTGGTGCTTCTTAATGGTAGTTTGATCCAGACATTAGATTATGAAGGGATTCCCTTCTTACGTAGAAAATGTTACAACATTGGGCACTTGGTTGCTCAATGCACAATTTTGAAGGTTGAGAATAAGAAGCTCTCTTCCTGGTGGAAGGGAGCTTCTTTTGAGCATTACACAGTTGCTAAGAACATGGTCACTCAGACTATTGAGAAGGATTCTATTGAGCCTATTGTTTCTTCGAATCCTCCTATTTTGAAGGATGTTATGAATGTGACAATGGGTAGTAAAACTACTAGTATGGTTGTTGTTGCTACTACTATCATAGATGCTGGTTCTACTCATGTTGGTAGTGTTGGGGGTTCTTCTAGTGCTAGTTTTCCAGTTGTTGTTTTGTCCACTACTGGGTCTTTTGTCGATGGTTTTGTCTAGTTTATTGGTAATTATGTCCAGGTTGTTGGAGTTGTTGTGGCTAGATTTGGGTCTACTCCTATAGGTTGTGTCAGGTTTTTGTAGTGTTGATTCTTTTATTTTTTATTAGATAAACAGGTTTTACATGATCCTGAAACCCAATAGTTAGAACATATAAGGCTGATAATAAGCATGAAAGCCCAACCAGAAAACTATAAGTGTTGATCCTTTTGTTGTTGACTCCTCTGTAGTTGGTTCTACTGCTGCTAGCTCTGTCCAACTTGTTAGATCAGTTGTCATTGGCTCTATCCAACTTGTTGGATATATTGTTGTTGTTGTTGATTCCTCTATTACTGGATCTGTTGTTGTTGGTTTTGTCCAGGTTACTAGATCTATTGTTGTTGTTGATTCCTCTATTGTTGGATCTATTGTTGTTGGCTCACTCCATCTTGATGGTTTCTAATACTTCTTTTTCTTTCATGATTGTTGGAACTGCTGCAACATATTTTCTTATTCTTGAAACGAAGAAGGCTATTTCATTGGGAGAGGAGAGATGGAACATAGTTAAACCCCAAAAGAAATCCTCTCTTCCTTTTGACATGATTTTACAATCCCAATAGAAGGGAGGTAAAGAAAAATCTTAGTGTTTTCTTTGTTTTAAGTTGTTTGAGGGGTTTCCTTCACTCAAGGAAGATTGAGTCTTACTCTTTTATTCTTTTTATCTATCAATTCTATTTGGACTAATCTTGTGGTCTTATCTAGTTTTGTTTGTTGCATATCTCTTTGTAGTTGTTCTAAGTGTTTAAGATTTATTAAAAATCTTCTTGTAGTGAAGTTGTAAAGGGTTTCAGGGCTCCTTTCAAAACATGTTTTTAAATTAATTAAAAAAAAAGTCATAAATAATTATCAAAATAATATAAATCATTTCAAAGATCATTGAAATGAGATGTAGGCTAGCTTCTTGCTCAGGAATGGAATACATAGGCTAACCAAGATGAATATTAAATAAAAGATTTGTTGTAATTGTCACATGTGAGCAAGAAGGTTATATGGTTCAAGTGTGAGCCATTTACTCAAAGTTAAACTTGTTTTTGTGCTAAATTTTACACATTGTTGTCAATTCAAGTATTACATTGTCAGTGAAATGTATTAACAAATATTTGTTTGAAAAAACTAAATGTTCATGTTTTGGAAGCATTTCATTTGATATACTACTACATTTTAAGTTTTAAGTTTATGGAAAATAAATTATGCATCCTTAGCTCTAGGTGTTGGGATCAAAAAATGATATATTAGGCTTGTGCTTAAAGTCTTCATATTTACTTAATAAAAAATCTATGCAACACCCATGTCTTTAGTATTTATGCTTTAAGGATTTGTGAGGTGTCATTATCGACTTTATCATAAGTGCATGATTCTAAAAATTCAAAAACTAGTTCTTTGATGAAGGGCTACTCCACCCAACAACTCATACAGAACTACAACTCATGAAATAGGGTCAATGAGTTTAACTCAAAGCGAACCATATTTATAAACAACACTAGATCTCAATTGATGTGGTGGTTAATTGATGAATGATGTCACTTGGTATTAATTAAAGAAGCGTCAATTACTACCATACAAAATGAATTAATGGAACACTTAGCACTCGTTGCATCTAAGTGATGCTCATAGAGGTGACGCATCAAGGCTTCCAAGGAGGTCAATGAGTTTGACTCAAAAAAACTACACAGTTGAATCCTAATAGCAATATCACAATCGAGGAGTTGTGGAAAATATCTCCTACTCATCAATATGGTTCTTGTATGCAATTGTCATTTTTGGCATGTTCAACCAAAACCAGTCCATAAGGATCAACAATGAAGGTCGTCTAGAGGTTTACAATAGAATGGTGGCTCGCATCAAACTCGTGGCCCTACAATAAATAACTCTATTTTTGGTAGAATATCTATATTCGAACTCCAAAACTCTTTCTTAGTTCACTCTAGCACTTCTACTGCCTTTTTAAAAACTAGATCAATTTGTATCTTGGGTTCTCAGGTGATATATCATCATCGCCTTATTGCCTTCCCCAATTCCATCCCAATTAGAGGCTTCTATTTTTAACATTTCTTTCCCCAACTATCTCCACCCCATTTTCCTTCTAACACCCCCACTCTCCGTCCCCCACCCACTCCCCTCCCCCCCCCCTCCTTAGCCTCTCAAATAAGCTTGGTGGTCATATGGATTTGGATAGAGCTCCATGGACAAATTCTATATTCCAATAGTGTAGAAAGAATCACAAGAATCAATGATATTTCAAGGCAGTGTCCCCTACTTCTCAAGTTGCTCATATTGTTGAAAAATATCCTCATTCTCAAATTATTAGTAGAATTTATGTCGAAGGGGTTTTCAAGGCGTCCCTCAATGGATTCCTCCAGTATCAAGTCTCAACAATATTGAAAAGATCTCTTATTTAATGTAATTTTTGACAATGGTCTGCTCTTTCTAACCTCATTGCATGGTGTAAATCTACTCTGTCAAATGTAAATGAGGCTTTCGACATTTCTAAAGGCTAGGTTATTCCATAGCGATTTTCTTAGTAGAAATCTAGTTCATAACAATAAAGTCTAGTTTATAACGGGTTTTGGGCTATATACTCGACATTGGATCCCTCAAATTGACCTGCCAACCAATGTTGTTTTCTTTGTGCCATTTTGGTTTTATCTGCCCTCAACTCCTCTAGAGTTCAAAGATGTGGAGGTAATAGAAATCCTAGCTAATCAATTGGACATTTTTTTAAAGCACATCCTGAGCCCTTTTGAACAGTCTCGTCTCTCTATTAGATTTGTGCAATTTTGGATTTAAAAAAAAAATCCCTAAGGAGCTTCTAGTCTCAACTTGATTTGGGTTGTGCAAGGAGAAAAATGTTAATGATCATCTAATCATAATTTACTTGAATCTAGATAAGTTGGTCATCTTACCTCAAAATGTCATGCCATTATTGGTCAAGAAATAGTAGTGTGTAAAGACATGGCCTCTCGAGCTTAATTATGCTCACTTGCCCCTAAGGATTTGAAGATGCCATATGAGAATCCCATGGGAGCTTAGGTTGATATAAACAAGCACTCATCCATAGTGCAATGTGTTTTTAGTCCTCACTATGTCCAAGATTGTTAAATCATCTCAAATGGCCAAGAGGGTTGTGCGAACTCTTCAAATTTGTTAGTGTGAGGAACATGTAAGTGCTTTCCCATTTTCTAGAAAACTTCATGTCTTTTATCTCCTAATGAGCATGTAATTTTTTTATAAATATTATAATATCTTGTCTCATGTCGAGTTGAAGAATTTCATGATCATTTGAAAAAACCTAGTTCACATGGGCTCAATCTGACGTTCTGAATAAGCTTGCTTTGTATTAGATTGATCAAAATGGACAAAATAAGATGGTTTTTTCTCAAAGTTCGAAAGTGGGAGAATTTGAAGTGGATAAAGTTAATCAAAATGTGGAGGTTATTTCTCCACACAAACACCCTAACCAAAAAATATCTTTCCATTTAAAGAAAACAAATATTCATGGATTGTTTGAGTTGATTACAAAGTTAAATTTTCTAGTGTATGGAGAATTAATTTCTTCACAAACTCCTAGCTTAAACTCTTCTTCATTAGGACCCACCTTTACTAGTCTAAATTCTCCTTCAAAGACTTCTCAAAAAATTTATGCACCGAATGATATGTTTCATGTTTGGATGAATAAATCTCCTCTACTTATTTAGCCATTTCTAGCTCCATTTTGCAAACCCCTATGGGGTGAAAATATTTTACCTCTCTTTCAAAAGCCAGAGGGAGATTTTGTAGACCATCCAAATGCAATAATACCAAAACTAATATAAAATATATTATTTAGACTACACAACACATAATCAACATTGGGCGAGAAAGGTGCTCCCCATGGAATCTATGAGTATAATCATATATAATGTTAGGGTTTTAAACTCACCCATGAGAACCCACCTCATCAAATCATAGATTGAGACAAGAGGAATATATATTATTCTACTATAAGAAATAAATTTTGTTGAACCATAACACTAGCCTTAACCATCTGCTAAGTGGAAATTTTGAACCTAAATTGCTACACCATCTATTGGAGCCTTGAGAGGGCTATCGATATTGTGGAAATACATATATCAAAGTAATACAATTATCTTCCATAGAAAACTATTAACAAATTCAAGTTGAATATTGTGTTGTTCGCTTCCACCCATTTAACATGTATGGACCTAACTCTACCATTGGAGAAAAAAAATACTATTATAGGACTCTTTTTCATTAGCATGTGTGTCTTATTTAGATGTTCCCTATCATGATGAAGGAGATTTTAATGCCATTATGGCCCTATGAGATAAAATGGGTGGATTAATCTACCTATGAAAATGATGTTAGATTTCAATGAGTTTGAATCAAATAATGGTCTAGTGGATTACATCCCATCTAATGACTATTTTACATGGACAAACAAAAGAGATCATTTCATGCACATTGGTGAGAGGATTGATAGATGTTTTCTCAATGCTAAATGGATTACAAAACATAGTCATTAAATGTCTCAAATACTTATATTCTTGAGTTTAAACCATTTCCCCCTTCAACTTACTCTAGCCTTAGTCACTCCTCGAAAGAATCCTAGAGCATCATTCAAGTTTGAAAAAATATGAATTTAAGGATCTCTCTTTTCTCCGCCTTCTAAAGTCTTGGTGGCTTGTTATTCCTTTTGTCTTGGGTCCTAGGATATTTTAGCTAAGTAGATAACTATTTTTCATCAAAGTGGAAATTAAATTAGAGAGTGGAATAGAAAAGTCTTCAAGAATGTATTTTCTTCCATGACCAATATTGAAAGCCAACTAAATCAAATTAACAAGGAAATTACTAGGCTAGGTACTAACCCATTCTAATACCATGTGAAGAAAAGACTCCAACATGAGTATGAAAAGGTCTTAGCAAGAAAATAAATTTATCATTGACAAAAATCCAAGGAGCTATGGTTGAAAGATGGTGATCAAAATACTTATTTTTAATTGTCTTAAAAAAGCCAAATATATTCAAAATATAATTTTCAAAATCACAAACTCCTCTAACATTGTATTAATAAAGCCTAGTGATATCTAGGATGAGGGTGTTCATTTCTTTTCTACTGGGTTCTCTGCAAACAAACATGATGAAGTGCCAAAGGCCACAACTAAGGTGAATATGGTTAGGAATATCCCCCAACTTGTATTAGATCAAGATAATGTTTCCCTCACAAAACCTTTCTCTCTTAAATAAATCATATTAGCGGTCTTCTTTATGGGCTTAGATAAGGCCATTGGCCCTGATGTTCTTACACCTCTTTTTAAAAAATAAAAATGCTAGGATTTAATTAGTTCAAAGGTTTGGGCATCTTTAAAAGAATCTAGGAAAAGTGGAGGTATGCTGAAGCAACTCAACAATATTGTGATCTCTCTCATTCCTAAGATAAATTACACAATTTTATTTATTGATTTCAAACCTATTTCAGTCTGTGACACTATCTATGATTTTTTTCTTCCAAAGATATAGCTAGAATATTAGCTTTTGTGTTTCCAAAAATTATCTTAGAGGAATAAAGGGGTTTCATTCTAAGTAACAAAACTCCTAAAGGAGCTCCATTAGTTCATAAAACCTTCCACACCATCAAGCAACATAAATTTCATGCTATGATTATTAAGATCGATGTACTTAAGCATATGATAGAATAAGTTGGCAATTCCTTCATCAAGTTCTCTTGAATTTAGACTTTTTCATCAAAGTGGTGCAAATGTATACTAGCTTTCATAGCTGGGACTGAATTCTCGTTTGATTTATCAATGGACAATTATGTGTCTTCTTCTCTTAATCTCAAGGTATTAGGTAGGAGAATCTCCTTTCTCCCTATCTACTCATCATTCCAACATAGGATCTTAGTCATTCCATAACAACAATTCATAGGGAAAACTTATAGAAATTTGTCAACTTTCCTCATTTTGAAAATATCAATGTACTTCATATTCACTTTGCAGATGATAATATTTTGTTTGAGGAAGCCTCCATGAGGGAAGCACGGGCCATCAAAAAAATTAGACAACTATTGTCTTATTTTGGGTTAAAAATTTAATGTTATCAAATCTAAAATTCTTCTTGAATTTTTTCCCTTGGGCTTCAACAACTAGCATTGTTCTTTTGGGCTTCAAACAAGAACATCTCCCAAACAAATATCTCGATATTCCTCTGTTTTCATAGAGAAATAAAATCTCTTTTTGGGATCCCATTTTGAAACCCATTCATAGTAGAAACTCATTTTGGAAAAACTATTGTTTGTCTCTTGTGGGCATAACTCTTATGATCAAAGCAGTGTTGCAAGCATTCCAAACTATAAAAAGCTCGATTCTCCCTATGCCTAAAGGGAATTTATCCTCCATTGAATCAAAATTGAATATATTTCCATAGAAAGGGAATAAGGATTAGAAAGATAAAATTCATACTTAGACAAAGTTTGCACTAGTCCCATGGATCTTGGGGGTTCATTGATTCATAAATTGGAAAATAGAAATATTGGTCTAGGTGTTAAACTAAACTATTAATGTGCTCCAATTAGAAATCTAAGTGGGTAGTAATTCTAAAATGTAAGTATCTAGGTGTTAATAACTAGGAAATCATTTAAGCTATTCATAACCTTCCTATTGAATCTCATAAGAGGGAATTTTATGATTAGATGTGTTAGTTAACAAATTGACCTTTTGGAGATTATAATTAAAATAACTCACTTTATCCTTGAAGCAAAGATCGTTTGAAACTAATAGTTGGATAGATAATTCTTCAATTAATAATCTTCCTTTTTGTTTGATAGGGACAACTCCCTTAAATGTTTTTTTTTGGGTTGTTCTTTTAACTAGAAAGTAGAAAGGGACAATGAAAACTTGCCCAACACCATGATATGGATGGAGTTATGATTTTGCAATATCAAGGAAAGAAATAAATGACAAAAAGATCATTCACTCCAAAAATCACCAACAACTACAACCGGGAAAATGAATAGGGACCTCTCTCAAATATGTACAAGAAGA
The DNA here is from genome assembly GCA_028749045.1 of Cupressus sempervirens. NCBI lineage: Eukaryota > Viridiplantae > Streptophyta > Pinopsida > Cupressales > Cupressaceae > Cupressus > Cupressus sempervirens. The sequence goes on along the minus strand of CM053791.1, from coordinate 89,170,127 downwards.
TAAGAACTCAAACATTCTAGGATAGACATGTACCCACAATTAGATGTAATTAGATAAAGGTTGAATGCACTTGCAAATTTATAAAAGAAGGTTTGCAATTACAAAATAAACAACTAAACACAAAGATTTAAATTGTTTAGTTATTCATGATCAAACTAAATTACAAAGATCTTAACCCCTCTTTACAACAAACTATGTTTTAGACCAAAATCTCATGTCCACTTTCCTCTTTACACAACCAAAAACAAAATCCTTTCTCCTCCTAATCAAGTCTTCCTCTTCTTATATGATTAAACATCCTTAATTTTTTTCCTTTTACAATAGCATGGATGATTAAGGTTCATTTGACTACCCTTTATTATGAACAAGATGTCTTCAAATTTTGACTTTGCCTTCTTTTTGTTTTTGCAACTTTGCCTTCTATTTAATTTTTGCATATGTGAGACGATGCTCAATCTTAAGATTTTTAGGACCTCTTTGGTTGCAGGCGTAGGAATGGATAATATGAATGCATATTGGGAATATGAATGGCTATTCCAACAAAAAATATTTTTTGGAACGGGTATAAGCTCATTTTAGAGGCAAAATGGAAATATGTATTCCTATTCCCTATTCCAATTGATGAAACAAACGAACAATAGAAAATGTATTCCAAATTTTCTATTCCTATTCCAACAAACGAATAGACCCTTAATTATTGAATAAAGAGGTATACCACAAAGACTTTCAATTTTTTAATCTTATTTCAAAATCACCAAAATGTTGATGCTCGATTTTAGAATATCACTAAGAACCGTAGATTTGAACAATGTATTGTGAAATGTGCATTGGGCTCATAGTTGACTTTAGAACCATCATGGATCCCACCAATGGATCTTCTAACTATACTAAAATTTGATAATTCTTATTTATTTTTTGGCTACGAGTTCTCTAAAAAGCATCAAAGAAGTTTCCAAGACCATCATTGGGTTCTCATGGTTGTCTAAGAACCATCTTGAAATGTTGATATTGTGATATGTGGAGAGAATCTATTCACCATTCCTTTCAATCAATAGGAATGTCATCTTGAGTTTCAATAAACTGTTAAGAGACATTTCATAATCCTTTCCAACACTTGCATGACAATGGAAAAAATATCTTCAACTTTAGACAACCACGTTAATCATTGCTAATATAGCATTACCAACTATCACGACTCCTCATACGACTTCCTTGTTTGCGCCTACATGGCGATTAGGTGGCAACCTTGTTATTTTGACTAGGTCAACTATTTTAAACTTGCTACATTAATTCTTGGATTAGATTAATATTTTTATTTGATATGTTATTAAATGTTTTTTAAGTTATGTTATTAAATGTTATTAATGTTATTCAAGAAATTAATGTTATTAAATGATTTTTAAGTTATGTTAAACAAATGGTTAAGTCATTTTACGATCATATTGATGATACTTTGTAGACGTGATTTATATTCATATTTTGATGTATGCATATGCATTATAATTATAATGTTCACATATGATGTTTCATTATCGACTGACAGATATTGACTCCTTTATGTTTGCGAGTATTTGAGTGTCCACAGGTGTCGAAGGCAAGGGTGTGGTTGAGGAAGAGAGAGTTAGCCTCTCGGAAGGGGACAAACGAATGGGTTTAAGCAGTTAAACACACACCACTTAGTTTTTTTTAAATATATGCTTAATTTTGATTATCATTCTTAGTCTCTATGTAAGCGAATGGGCATTTATTTAGAGATGGTTAAATGAATATAACAAATTTTAATTGGTAAGATAGTTGTATATTAAATGAATTTCACAAATGTAGAATTTCAAATGAAATAAGAAATAGTTGCATGTTCCTTCCTTGTTAAAGATTAAAAAGAAAATTAATGCACCTTATAGTTCTATGTTTTAGAGGATTTAAAATAATTGGAAGTGATATTTTATTGTTTTTATGGGAAATTTTATCTTAACTCCTTAAATGGTTGTGATTTAAATGAGATTGTTTTGGATCTTATTGGGGGGAGGGAAATGATAAAGAAAGGGGGAAAATTAATTGATTGATAATGATTTCAATGAATGACCATGATGGCAATTAGCATAGAGAGGGAAGGAGAGTACTATTAAAAAGGAAAAACATTAAATCGATGGAGGGAATGTAATGCCCCGTCAAGGGATCCAAAGAATTAACCGTGTATTTCACTAAGTTTGGTAGCATTTTTTTTTTTTGGAAGTAATTACCACATACAACTTATGCACGATAACGGAAGCAATAGCAATGACCATCTAAAGAGTAAACTTAACATATACAATAGATTACATTCTTTAAGATCCCCTTAACGTGAATTACTTACATGAATCCATCTAGTACAACATCCACATGAAATAATATGATAAGTCCAATGTTCAATTATTACATATCTAACTGCTCATTCATCCACTGTACATGTCACAGAGTATGAAGGCTTAAAAGAATATACATATGTAGAATAAAGTACATCATCCTATTCTAATCCATGATACATCAAAGTAAAGATAATCACATGATACTCATGATACATCATGATAAAAGTCATTTACATCTATCAGAAAGATCAAATAAATAAACTAAGTGCATGGTTCCTCCCAACCGTTAATAGCATCATTAGACCATCGTGGATCCTAGCCATCCCTCCGTGCGTAACATTCCAAGCACCGAAGAGATCATCGGTATTATCATAGTAGGAATGTCACTCCTAAACATCCTACTAACATAAAAAGTAAAGCATAAGATATCATCATCTAACATATGCTAATCATCAATGAAAGGATACATATCCACCATCACGAAGGACACATTAACCACAAAGTCTCAATGAATCTCAAATGATAAGAGTGGAAAATACACTACCACCCGACCGCGTGGTACCTAAGTGGTCCACTCCCACCATGCTGAGGAGATAATCTCAAGTCCCAAACAAGTTATCAAAACCACATAGCACACGACTCTAAAGTCCAGGAATCCTAAAAGTATACTAACTCAAAGGTTCCAATCAAAAAATAGACATCTACTTCCCAAAGGCACACAATGACATGTAGGAACCTACTATGCAAGCGGGAAAGTGTCATCGCATTTATCTTGTACAAGTTACCCTGGCAATTAGCTAAACTCCACGGGTCCATACAGATCTCATGCGGCCACTAGTATCCTTTCATACTGACAAGGCATACTATGGAATGCAAGGTCGCAACCATGCGTTCTCTCTACTCCCATCCTAGCCTATACAAGCACTCAAGGCATGGGCGAGAACCAAAAACTCTTATCTTTTTAGGTTCATTCAGTTAGTATTAAGTGTGTGAATGTTATCACTTATTAACCAACTTACAATGAGTTACCCTGGCAGCCTCTTAGGGCCCCGACCCCCATTGCAAGCCACTTCTCGACACTACATGCAGATATCCTACCCTAATGCTCATGGTATCATAAACATAAAGAAAGTCCACAAAATCACCATAATAAGGATCAACAAATATCCATGATTAAAAATCATTAAATATGCATAAAAGCATCAAATCACCATGAGCAACATCCATAGAAAATCATGAACACAACAGCTCTCTATTGGCAACTGAAGTATCACTGATAATCAAAATATCCATTGGTTCTCAATAACCAAAATATATCTCAAAATCATACTGATCGAAGACTCCAAAATGGTTGAGTCAAACATGTCACATCATGACATCATCAATAATAAATCCGCATATTAGTCCCATCATGGCGACTAGAATATATCCAAGGATAACTGATCGATGACCAAAATAATGGTTAAGTCAAGGGTTCCAGACATAAGAAATCTCAACTATAACAATCAGTATTCACAACCAATTCATAGAGCATTCCATCACATAATCATGGTTGGGTTTATAAAGATCGAATTAAAACATCATCAAGACATCACATTCACATAACCCCCAAGCCTCTGGTAGACGTCCTATACCGGTCAACACTAGTCAACCCAAAACCCAAAACATTAGCATAATGAATACACAATGTAAACACATGTTTTGGTTTTGCTAAGTTTTCAAATTTGAATTCATATGCAAAATCTCAGTTTTTGTATCCCAAGATTAGAGGAAGAACATTTTCCTACGTTTTTCCATGTATTAATTTTTGGATGGATTAAAAATTCCCTCTAAACTTCAGTTTCCAATAATAACATATAAAAGATGTTTCCACTAACTTAATTTTCATATGCTTCATATATCTTATAATCTTAAACTATTAATTCATAATAGTTAAAACTATAAAATTACAAAACTATTCATCATTAAAAAGAGATGAATTTATAAATCTTTTATTATCAACTTTAAATCTTTTAATAACATATATATATATTACATATATACATATATATATTTTTATATTTAAACATATACATACGTACATATACAATATAATATTTTTTTTTTTTGCATTTTATAAAAAATGGAACCGAATTTTATTAATTTCAATTCATAAAGGAAATCGAATAACAAAGTTTCCTTAGAACAAAGCCGAATCGATTATGTCGTCGGCTGTCACTGTGGTGACAATTGCCTCGGGTACCCTGCTGTCGCAGGTACCCTACGACCAATACAGTCGCGGGTACACTGCACAGCAGGTACCGTGCGCCCCTTTAAACACGGGTACGGGGTGTGATTCCGCCCCCACCCAACATGCATTAGTATTTGTTTAATCAAACAATCGCAGCGCAATTTAATAAGTTGCGATTCTGCCATAATAAGGTTGTGATTATATAAATATATATATATATATATATAATATACAGAATCTCAGATTGTTTATAAAAATACAAGCTTTCATTTTCAGAACCTCTCTATGAAACTTGTTCTTTTAAGAATTTCTCTGATGACTAATTCTAATGGGTTTGTCCATGAATTGCAACCCTAGTCCATATTATTTTCAGATCTAAACATATAGAATCCTTAAATAAAACTTAATTGCCCAAATTGAAAATGCACAATGAAGACATATGGAAAATATGAAGAAGACAGGGGAAAGCAAGATGCAGAAGTATCATAATGAAATCACAAGAATCTACCCGGATTCTGATGCTAACTCGCTTATCCTCAGACAACCCGCAGAGCAAGCTCCCCTTCTTCAAAATTTTCCCGAATCCTCCAATGCTTCAACTATTCTCCACACTAACCATACTATCCACGCTATGTCCCAGCTCTATCTCCAAGCTATTAAGGAATGCCCGAATATAAAGAGCTTTCGGATAACCCTAGAATGCTTCTAGAATCAGCTGGAAGATATCGCCAACTAAGCATGGACCTATTTCCAACCTTTTGATAAGCCCTAGGGTTGTAGACACCATGTGCTTAATTGATGCACTAACCCCCGTGTTGTTGACACATGAAAAATAGGGAACTGCATTATTTCCTATGCAAACTTATAACTCCAATAACTTTTAAATTAATTTTCATTTAAATATTTATAACTCCCACTTTAATCTTCATAACTTTTATTTTAATTTTTATAACTTTTATTATTAATATTTGTTTATTAATTAATTAATATTTTATAATTATTATTTATTTTAATTTCTAATTTTCTTTTAATTTAATTCTTTTATTTCTCAATTAATTCTTCTTGAATTAATTATAATCAAAATATCAAAATCATGATATTTAATCTTCTCAAATAATTAATTTATTAATTAAATCTATTTGTTAAGACTTAATTAATGGAAAATTCACCATAGACCTTCATGATAAAATATGAAAACCCATCATAGGACAATTCATACGAAATCAGTCTAAAAGATTAAAAATCACAAAATATGTCATCCGACACATTTAGTGGGTACTCAACTCAGATACTTGTCCTAACTCACTAGGACAAATGGTTTTAGGGTTTGGGATTTGGACTTGAGAATTTATCTCCCCTCTCTTATCATTGAGATAGTATAATAGGGTACGCTCATCCTGGCAATTCAGGGAGTCGATACTCGGTACCTGCAACCTGCAGAAAAGCCATGCATGTACATACAAAATATATAGTGCTAAGCTAAACAGGCAATGGCAGGAAGTGGTGCATCGTGTAGATCCCGACTAAGCAGGTGACTACGACTCCCTTCCTTAACCACATCAGAAATGCCATACAATAAGAAAACACGCACACCATACACATGCAAGTATGGGGTAAGTATCCATAATAAAACACATAAGATAATCAACCATCTAACTAATCATCAGCAGTAACTGAAAACAATATAATGATCATCATATACACATGAAATGTGAAGTCTAAATGATCTCATCATATAATAACTGAATCCATAACATAATGTCTGATAGTGTCAAAACAATACCACTAATCCATCTACATAAAACTAGTCCATCAAAGTCTGATAACAATAGCAATAATATGTCCAGAGAATATGTGAACGAGGGTAGGCACTACAAGGAAGGAGAGAATAGTTCAACGAAAAGGGGTAGATTAAAAGAAATTTGGGGGAAATAGACAGGAGGATGCAGGGGAGCTAGTGGATAGGAGTGCTAGTGTTTTGAAATTGGTTTTTGGGCACTGCAGTTGAAAAAAAATAACACGTTGATAGAGGAAAGACTATATTGTTTTAAGAAAAGGGGAAATCATTTGGGAGAGGAAGTCAACGTTAGAAGGAAGAGGGGTCATTTTGAAATCCGTAGGTATTGGAGAATGGACTAGACAATGTCGTTATATTCTCAGGTTCCCTCTCTTGTTAGTTTTTGTTATTAGTATGTAAACAGTGATTTATCATTTGATTTGTCTTACATGAGTTGTGGTTGAAATATTTTTGACAAAGACAATTTTAGTATTATGTATGCATACGCAGCCATAGAAGTAAGATTAATGTTTAAATAATCAAGTATAGGAGAAAATGGAAATGTTCTAAGTTGAATACAGTTAGTAAGTATTGATTTTGGCATTAGGGTGAGATTATTTCATAGGTATCCTTGTACAAGATTATGATTAGAACCTTCATTGAATGCCCTTTTATTTTTCTTTTAGATTTATGAATCAACCTTCCTGTGAGCCATCTTGAGCTGCCTAGGTATTGTTGAGAAAAATGCTAGTTTTCATACTACGGATTAGTATTGTTTCAGACCTGGGGATGTACTTAACTTGTCTATCCATTAAGTGGTGGAAGGAAAGTGTTTAGTGTGTAGATTTAGTTAAGAATTGTTGGTTGATTCACTTGTTCCATTACTTCCAACCGTGAGCCTCAAATTCTTTTCCAAGTGAATAGCACAACTGCCCGTTTCAAATCCTTTTATAAAACCTTTATACTTGTTTTGTTTTATTAATAAGTTGTGTGAGCTTAAATAGAGAAATCTCAGGCCAACACCAACAAATAGGCAACAGTAGCTAGGTTGAAATTAAGACTATGTTTATGTGACAACAATGATGGACTGTATCAACTTAATGCTTTTGAAATCAAATCAAACATAGCATAGACTTTATCTTGTTGTCTATTACCTAACCACATCTTGTAAAGTGACATTTTACCTTATCCAAGGTGGTTATCTATGAGTGGGCCTTGTTTTGATCTTAATAAGATGCTTTCAGGTCAATTCTATGCTTTTTTTTTTTTTTTTTTTAGCACAAGGACTGTTTTGTCGTGCATTAAAAGATATGAATAGTGAGTGTCTTAAGTTTTCTAGATTGATACAATCTGTACATTAAGTTATTAGGCCAACAATTGGTTCACCTACAAAACATAAGGAAACTTCAATCATCTGAATGTTTGATGAACTCAACCTAACTCTTTTAGCTTTGGAGGGTAAACATAGTAAATAAAAAACATTGCGAAATGATAGGGCTTTGTTAAGCTGAAATGAAGTAGTAGATTTTTTAAGTATATCTTTGAAACCTTACTGTACTTTATTAGTGTATTATTTTTTAAGAGAAACTCTTTGTTGTTGTTACTGTTGGATACAATTGGTTAATTGTGTGTTGTCTTTGATGTTACACAAATGTCATATCATTATCAGTTAGTATATGCTGAGCTCACTTGGGCAGTGAAGACAGTTCTTAGTGTCTACTGAGCATTCATGTGTTTGACTAGTTCTGAAGGCAATGTCTACCGAGTTCACTCGGGCATCAAAGGAAAAGTTGTAGAAAGCGAGTGTTAACTGAGCTCACTCAAGTAACAAAGGAAAGTTGGATGGAACCAGTGGTAACTGAGCTCACTCAGTTGACAAAGGATTTTTGTAAGTTTTTAGTGTTAACCAAGCTTCTGTTGGTTAACAAAGAAAATCATTTCTGAGTTAGTTTCTACCGAGTTGGATCGGCTAACAAAGGATTTTCTTATTTTGTTGTACTAAGCTTAATTGTTTTATCTATTGATTCCAGCTGACTATGGTGATGAATATTGATTATTCTAAGTTGAATTTGAACCGACTTGACAAAGTGGAAGCTATAAGTATAAGGTCAAGTTGTGATTTCAAAGTGTGTGAAAGTGAAAGTGATAATGATGTGATTGAAGATCTAATGATGAGAAGAGGAAGCAAATTTGAAGGATAAGCAAAATATCCTCATGGAGTAGCAAAGATATATTCGATCAAGAAGGATCAAGTACAAGCTAGAACAAAGATTTGTAATTAGAAAATTAGTTGCATTCAAATTAGGTCATCTCATTGTTACTCTCTAACCATTGTAGTAGTGATCTAAATCTCCTAACAGAGTTGGCTTAATGGCTATTTGCAAATCCTCTAACAACGCGACAATTCCATTGAATTGTTCTCAAGAACTCTAAGAAGGCCACTCATATAGGGTGATTAAATCCTCTAACAAGGTCACACCTAGTACTGTGTTTTGTAACCTTTAACAGGGTTGGCTCCTAACAGGGCTCACTTTAGAAGAGTGAAAATCAATAACTAGTTGCAATTGCTGGTTTTTCCCAAATTGGATTTCCATGTTAAATCCTAGTGTCAAATATGTTCATGCTATTTTCTTTTATGTGTTTGCAACTAAGTTAAAGTAATGGTAATCACAAATAACATCTAAAAGTTTATGTGTTAATCATTTATCAAGATAATCCAGTTATTATTGAGTTACAACATTCTATGTGTTTACCAAGCTTCAGTTATCTATTTGCATTTTGTACTGACATCTAAGGGATCTAGGATTTATTTTTGTAGTAACTGATTCACCCCTCCCCTCTTAGTCACTCCTCTTATATTTCCAAAAATTACAACATATGGATGAAACTTGTATGTTCTTTTCTCTGCTAGTGAACACTTTAAGTGTGTTTTATTTCCTTATGGGATGGGTGCATATGGCATTGGGAGGGTGGGGATGGATGCATAATGCTTTGCTTCTCTCAACATGTTGAGTGTTGTGTGGTAGGATTCATTATGGTTTGACTCTCCATGCATCATGTTGGAAAATTTAGTGCTTGGCCAAGCCATCTTTTATTATTTCAGTTGTAATATTGTTATTTCTGACATTGCATATGGGTAGATATGCACACTTTCAATGAAGCATAGAGTAGATATGTTGATTTGTACATATGGGTAAACATGTTCTCTTTACTTTCTGCATATGTGTTGATGTCTGGAATGTTATTTTATTTTCCTACCATATGTTTGTAATTAGGCTACTTAGCACATGGATGTCTATAATAAGTTTCACAGCTACACCAGATCCATCTGATCTATCTTGTTTTGGGAAGCTAACCTTCTTGTGCCAGGGTCGAGGAGTTCTTCATTGTCAGGAAGAACCCTAGGGGAGTAATTATTCTGTGGTTGGCATGGTAAAAGTGCCTAGGCCACACCCCCATTTTAGATAGCAGATAGATGTCATTCAGAAATGAAACACTTAGAAGTAGGAGAGCGAACACTTGGAAGTTGTAAATGCATATTGGCTGATCACTCATTCTTTCCTCATCATGTATATGTATTCTAGAAATGTACCTATGTACCATAAGCATTTGTGTTGACATTTCAATGAATGGATGTAATGAAGACTTATAAGATTTATCTTTTGAGCTTTATATTTATCTGAACAACATTGTAATCAGAGTTTGTAATGAACTATGTAAACTTTTTTAGTTGTCTATATGAAATGTCTTGACTTTTCAACTCCATTGCTAATGTGAATCTTTGACTTTTCATATTTCTCGATTTATGGATGATTTGGCATAATGTTGTAAGAATCGATCTTTACATATGGTATTAGAGCATAAGGTTTAAAACCTAGGCCTTGAGACTGCTATGCTAATTCATGCAAACATGTGTAGGTGTTTAAATCATCAACATGGGCATAAGAGAGCTAAATGTAGAGGTGAATCCAGTAATGGTCCATGAGGTGACAAACCCAATCAGAGATTGGATCATATTGTGGCACTCCTGACTCAACAAGGGGCCTTGTTGCAACAACAAGGACAAAGGATGGATACCTTGGAATAGAATGTTCGGGGTAGACCTACTGATGAGGAGGCAAGGAAGTGTGAAGAGGATCATTGCTTAGAAGTCATGTACCAACAGGAGGAGGAATGTAGGAAGAAACTTGAGGATGACCAATTGGTTGAGGCACTCAGGAGGTTAGAGGAAGAGTGGAAGGTGGAAGCTAAACGCTGAATGGCTATGAATAATACTAATAGGGTACAAATAGCAGCTAACTTGAGCAAAGATCTCAAGAAAGTTACACCACCCACTTTTCATGATAGAGCTTCTAGGGAAGACGATGAGGCTTGGATTACAAGCATGGAAAAGTATTTTCTTGTATGGAACTATACTGGGAAGTCTCGAGCAATTTAGGTTACATTTTAGCTCATGGGTGAGGTAGGAAAATGGTGGGAGAATGTCATGACTGAAAAGAAATTTCAGCATGGAGAAGTAACTTGGGAAGAATTTCTTCAACATTTCTGCAAGCGGTGGTTACCACAACTCTACTATGATAAGAAATCAACAAAATTCTATAAATTGGTTTAGAGGAACATTAACGTCACACAATATCATGAGCGCTTTTGTCATTTGGTGAAGTACATTCCATAGTACCAACGTGATGGACTATTCAGAACCCAAAAATTTGTGATGGGTTTGAAACTTGAGATTTATAGTGAGGTCGAGATGCAGGAACCTGAAATAATGGACTTTGCACTGTGTAGGGATTTTAAGCAGGAGCAGAGACTGAAGGATGTGACCTCATCTAAATCCATCAACCAAAATTATAAGAGGAAGTTCCAAGATAATAGAGGATATCAAGATAACAAGGGGTACTAGGATGACAGGTATAAGGGAAATGAGAAGAAACAATAGATCAAAGATATGGAAAAAGGATAGGAGGGTTTTAACAGGAGTAAAGGGAACTAGAATGGTAATAGGAACCAGAATAACAAAAACAATAGGAATGGAAATGAGAAAAGTGGAATGAACTGGAATAATAGGAATGATCAAAATAGAAATGATGATAGGAAGGGTACTAGAACTGGATGCTTTGTCTATGGTGGTAATCACTTTGCTGCTAAATGCCTGCAATGGTCTAATAGGAAGGAAATTCCATCATAGTATCACATTCATGCTATAGTTGAACATTGACAAGCAGACTTTCAAGATACACCTATTCAGCTAACTAGTACACTTTTTGGTATTATTGTTTCTATTCTAGTAGATATTGGTGCTACTAAATGCTTTGTAGATCCTAAAGTAGTAGTTAGATTACCTATTAGAGCTAGTTTTATGGCTGAACGATGGACTGTAGAGCATGGTAATAGGGTTGAGTGGCGGGTAAAGCAATGTCTTTTCTGTAATGAGTTGGAACTTCCCAACTTCCAAACAGAGGTCAATCTTTTTGTATCTTCTTTGGGTTCTTATGATGTCATCCTAGGAATTAACTGGTTAAGTAAACATAAGGCCTTAGTTAATTTTTAGGATAAGATAATTGAATGCCATGATGACACAGGGCACTCAGTGACACTGAATGGTGTCAAAAGACCACTTGAGATAAGACACATCTCTGCTATGCAATTGAAGAAAGCAAGGAGAAAGGGGTGTCAGTTGTATGTGGCACTTGTTAAGGATTTGGAAGAAGAAACCCAACCTCATTTAGAGGATTATGAATCTTAAAGGAATTCAGTGATGTGTTTCCAGATGATTTGCCAGAACTACCTCCAAAAAGGGAGTTCAATTTTTCTATTGATTTGGTACTAGGGGCTGAACCTCAATCAAAGGTTCCTTATTGCATTACTTCCACTAAGATGTATGAGTTAAACACTCAATTATAAGAACTCTTAGACAAGGGTTTTATTAGACCAAGTGTATTACCTTGGGGAGCACCTGTAATCTTTGTTAAAAAAAAGATGGTACCTTAAGGCTATGCATTGATTAATGTATGTTGAATAAGGTTACCATAAAGAATCGATATCCTTTACCCCGTATTGATGAATTGTTTGATCAAATGAAAGGGGCTACCATCTTCTCAAAGATAGATCTAAGATCCGAATATCACCAACTTCAGATCAAGGAGGTAGACATCCAAAACAACATTTAGAACAAGGTATGAGAATTATGAATTCGTAGTCTTACCTTTTGGATTAACGAATGCACCTGTGGTTTTCATGAACTTGATGAACAACATGTTCCGGGATTGTCTTGATAAGTTTGTGGAAATCTTCATTGATGACATATTGATATATTCTAAGACTATGGAGGAACACAAAGAGCACTTGCATATAGTTCTGCAATGCCTTAGAGAGAAGAACATTTTTGGGAAACTCTCAAAGTGTTCATTTTATCTAAAGGAAATCCATTATTTGGGACACATCTTATCAGCAAATGGTATTGTAGTGAACCCAGCAAAGATTAAAGCCATTCTTGATTGGTCGATTCCTCAGAATGTCAGTGAGGTATGGAGTTTTATGGAGTTGGCAGGTTATTACAGTAAGTTTGTGCAAGGGTTCTCAAGAATAGCAACACCTATCACTTCCTTGCAATGAAAGGGATAACAGTATGAGTGGACTGAAGCTTGTGAGACAGCATTTGAATTGCTAAAGCAAAATCTTACATCTCCTCCTATTTTAGTGATTCCAGATCCAAATGGACACTTTGTGGTTACGACAGATGCTTTGGGGGATGGACTAGGAGGTGTACTTATGTAAGATGGTAAGGTAGTCATCTATGAGTCTAGGAAGCTTAAACAACATGAGGTAAAATATGCACCACATGATCTTGAATCGGCTACCATAGTACATGCCTTGCAAATGTGGCGACATTACTTATTAGGGAAACCCTTTGACTTGAAAACCATTCACATGGGGTTGAGGTACATTTTTACTCAACCAAATCTTAATGCTAGATAGAGGTAATGGCTTGAGTTCCTTAGCGAGTACAATTTCAACATTGAGTACATAAAAGGGAAGGAGAATAGAGTGGAAAATGCACTGAGTCACAAATGACATATCACCTCTATTACTACTTCTAGAACTCTTTTGAGGGAGTACATTCTTTGGTGTCTTCTTGGAGATACTCGTTATGATTGGGTGAAATCAGTTTTGGATGTAGATTCTTTGGATTCACGGTTTGAGGACTATTCTTTTGATGATGATGGTTTACTTAGATACTAGAACATGATATATGTTCCTAACCATGAAGGATTGTAGAAGGTGGTTCTTGAGGAGATGCCTTGCACTCCATTTTCAGGGCATCCTAGGGTAAACAAGATGATGGCTGATTTGAGATCACTATATTTTTGGCCAAGACTCAAGCAAGATGTGACAAAGTATGTGGCCTAGTGTTTGGAATGTCAGCATGTCAAGGTTGAATATGTCCATCCAATAGGACTTCTATACCCACATGAGATTCTGTAGTATAAATGACAGGTTATCAGTATGGAATTTATGCAAGGTTTACCCATGACGCAATACAAGCATGATGTTATTTTGGTTGTAGTCGATAAATTAACTAAAGTTGCCCACTTTATTCCTGGTAGTCTGAAATATGGTTCTCTGATTTGGTAAGGAAATTTGTGCAAGAGATATTTTGGCTACATGGTATTCTAGAAACCATTATCTCATTTAGGGACACCTATATGACTTCTTGGTTTTGGACTACCTTGAACTCTACTTTGGGTACGCGATTGAACTTCAACACTGCCTATCACCCAGAGATAGATGGTCAAACCAAACGAGTCAACTAGGCGTTAGAGGATTTATTGTGGATGTACTACATGGATCAGTAGTACAAATGGGAGGAGTATCTTCCATTAGTGGAGTTTTCTTATAACAACTCCTATCATTCATCTTTGGGCATGACACCTTTTGAAGCCCTTTTACAGATGTAAGTGTTGTACCCCTATTAGTTGGGATAAGGTAGAGGACTAGATCATAGTAGGCCCAGAAATGTTCAAGAAAATGGAGGATTAGATGGTCTTGATTTGCAATCAACTGAAGGAAGCAACTAATTGACATAAGAGTTACATTGATAAGAAACACACTTTTAGGAAGTTTCAGATTGGGGATAAGGTGTTTTTGAGAGTTAGACTGCAGATGATTTCCATCTCATTCGGAAAGAGTTCAAAGTTTGCACCAAGATTTGTTGGCCCCTTTGAGGCATTGGAGGTTATCAACCCAGTTTCTTATCAGCTTTCTTTGCTACCCGCACTTGCCTGTCTTCACAATATTTTTCATGTATCCCTTCTTAAAGCATATCCCCCTGACATGTCTCATGTGCTTGACTGGCATGCATTGTAGGTTTAGGATCTGGGAGTGGTGGAAGTTCAGCCCACCAAACTCATTAAGCAATGGACCATCCCGGTATGAGATTGAGATGTTCTCCAGTACGAGGTCTAGTGGGACCAATTTGGCCAGGATAGTGCCACCTGGGAGGATGCAGATGACTTACAACAGTCTTTTGCTCATCTATTTTGAGTAGCATGTTTAATATCTATCTAGACTTTAGTTTGAACACTGTTATTTGGTTATTTTGATTGACATCAGGATGATGCCTTTTCCTAGAGGGGACGGATGTCACGACTCACCATATGACTTCCTTGTCTGTGCCTACATGGCAATTAGGTGGCAACCTTGTTATTTTGACTAGGCCAACTATTTTAAACTTGCTAGATTAATTCTTGGATTAGATTAATCTTGTCATTTGATATGTTAACTATTTAGGAAATTAATGTTATTAAATGATTTTTAAGTTATGTTAAACAAATGGTTAAGTCATTTTACGATCATGTTGATGATACTTTGTAGATGTGATTTATATTCATATTTTGATGTATGCGTATGCATTATAGTTATGATGTTCACATATGATGTTTCATTATCGACTAATGGATACTAACTCCTTTATGTTTGTGACTATTTGAGTGTCTGCAGGTGTCGAAGGCAAGGGTGTGGTTGAGGAGAGAGAGTTAGCCTCTCAGAAGGAGACAAACGGATGGGTTTAACTAGTTAAACACACACCACTTAGTTTTTTTTAAATATATGCTTAATTTTGATTATCATTCTTAGTCTCTATGTAAATGAATAGACATTTATTTAGAAATGGTTAAATGAAAATAACAAATTTCAATTGGTAAGATAGTTGTATTCTAAATGAATTTCACAAATGTAGAATTTCAAATGAAATAATAAATAGTTGCATCTTCCTTCCTTAATTGTTAAAGATTAAAAATAAAATTAATGCACCTTATAGTTCTATGTTTTAGAGGATTTAAAATAATTGGAAGTGATATTTTATTGTTTTTATGGAAATTTTTATCTTAACTCCTTAAATGGTTGTGATTTTAAATGAGATTGTTTTGGATCTTTTTTTTTTTTTTGGGGTGGGGGGGAGGGGGGGGTGGGGAAATGATAAAGAAAGGGGGAAAATTAATTGATTGATAATGATTTTAATGAATGACCATGATGGCAATTAGCATAGAGAGGGAAGGAGAGTACTATTAAAAAGGAAAAACATTAAAGTGATGGAGGGAAGGAGGGAATAGTTCAACAAAAATGATCAGATTAAAAGAAATTTGGGGGAAATAGATGGGAGGATGTAGGGGAGCTAGTGGATGGGAGTGCTAGTGTTTTGAAATTGGTTTTTGGGTGCTGCAGTTGAGGAAAATAAAACGTTGATAGAGGAAAGACTATATTGTTTTAAGAAAAGGGAAAATCATTTGGGAGAGGAAGTCAACATTAGAAGGAAGAGGGGTCATTTTGAAATCTGCAGGTATTGGAGAAAGGACTAGGCAATGTTATTATATTCTTACGTCCCTCTCTTGTTACTTAGTTTTTGTTGTTAGTATGTAAACAATGATTTATCATTTGATTTGTCTTACATGAGTTGTGGTTGAAAGATTTTTGACAAAGGCAATTTTAGTATTATGTATGTATACCCAGCCGTAGAAGTAAGATTATTGTTTAAATAATCAAGTATAGGAGAAAATGGAAATGTTATGAGTTAAATACAGTTAGTAAGTATTGATTTTGGCATTTGGGTGAGATTATTTCAAAGGTATCCTTGTACAAGATCATGGTCAGAACCTTCATTGAATGCCCTTTTATTTTTCTTTTAGATTTCTAAATCAACCTTTCTGTGAGCCATCTTGAGCCGCCTAGGTATTGCTGAGCAAAACACTAGTTTTCATACTATGGATTAGCATTGTTTCAAACTGGGGGATGTACTTAACTTGTCTATCCATTAAGTAGTGAAAGGAAAGTGTTTAATGTGTAGATTTAGTTAATAATTGTTGGTTGATTCACTTGTTACACTACTTTCAACCGTGAGCCTCAAATTCTTTTCCAAGTGAATAACACAACTGCCTATTTCAAATCTTTTTATAAAACCTTTATACTTGTTTTGTTATATTAATAAGTTGTGCGAGCTTAAACAGAGAAATCTTAGGCCAATATCAACAAATAGGCAATGATGGACTATATAAACTTAATGTTATCGAAATCAAATCAAACATAGCATAGACTTTATCTTGCTGTCTATTACCTAACTACATCTTGTAAAGTGATATTTTACCTTATCCAGGGTGGTTATCTATGAGTGGGATATCTATGAGTGGGCCTTGTTTTGATCTTAATAAGATGCTCTTAGGTAAGTTCTATGCTATTTTATTTTTCTTTTCAGCACAAGGACTATATTGTCATGCATTAAAAGATATGAATAGTGAGTGTCTTAAGTTTTTCGGATTGATACAACCTGTACATTAAATTATTAGGCCAACTATTGGTTCACCTACAAAACATAAGCAAACTTCAATCATCTGAATATTTGATGAACTCAACCTAACTCTTTCAGCTTTGGAGAGTAAACATAGTAAATCGAAAACACTGTGAAATGATAGGGCTTTGTTAAGCTGAAATGAAGTAGCAGAATTTTTTTTAAAGTACATCTTTGAAACCTTACTATACTTTATTGATTTTTTTTTAAAAGAGAAACTCTTTGTTGTTGTTACGTCATATGGATGAAACTTGTATGTTCTTTTCTCTTTTGGTGAACGTCTTAAGCATGTTTTATTTCCTTACGGGATGGGTGCATTTGGCATTGGGAGGGTGGGGATGGATGCATAATGTTTTGCTTCTCTCAACCTATCAAGTGTTGTGTGGTAGGATTCATTATGGTTTGACTCTCCATGCATCATGTTGTAAAATTTAGTGCTTGGCCAAGCCATCTTTTATTATTTCGGTTGCAATACTGTTATTTTTGACATTGCATATGGGTAGATATGCACACTTTCAATAAAGCATAAAGTAGATATGCTGATTTGTACATATGGGTAAATATGTTCTCTTTACTTTTTGCATATGTGTTGATGTGTAGAATGTTATTTTATTTCCCTGCCATATGTTTGTGATTAGGCTACTTAGCACATGGATGTTTATAGTAAGTTTCACAGCTACACCGGATCCATCTGTTTTTTCTTGTTCCGAGAAGCTAACCTTCTCATGCCAGGATCAGGGAGTTCTTCATCATTAAGAAGAAACCCAAGGGAACAATTACTTCATGGTTGGTGTGGTAAAAGCACTTGGGCCACACCCCTATTTCAGATAGCAGATAGATGTCATTCAGAAATAGAACACTCAGAAGTAGGACAAAGAACACTTGGAAGCTGTAAACACCTATTGACTGATCACTCATTCTTTCCTCATGATGTATATGTATTCTAGAAATGTACCTATGTACCATAAGCATTTATGTTGACATTTCAATGAATGGATGTAATGAAGACTTATAAGGTTTATCTTTTGAGCTTTATATTTATTTGAACAACATGGTATTCAGAGTTTGTAACAAACTATGTAAACTTTTTTAGTTGTCTTTATGAAATGTCTTGACTTTTCAACTCCATTGCTGATGTGGTTCTTTGACTTTTCATATTTCTTGTTTTATGGATGATTTGGCATAATGTTGTAAGAGTCAATCTTTACACCAACTCTTGCAAATTGATAGAATAAGGTTATAAAAGATATGATACATTAAGAAATTGCTAACATATGCCAATGGCTAAAACAAGGACATCGATGAGATTGCAACATCAAGTGAAAGCTATGATTCTCGAGTCTTTGCAATCCACCACTACTACAAGATATCTCTCTTCCTTTGCACTGCTATGTTTTCTCAATTTTAATATATTTTGAAACATTGAAATATCCAACCTAAGCTTGTAATGATGGACCACATCCACAAGATAGTTTATGAGATAGTGATTGTCTTTCCTTGACCCATTGTTTGATCATCAACACTCATATTCACTTGCCTTAATGGTCATCTTTGATACTTAGTAGCAACATATCATGAAGCCAAGTTTATTTTAATAAGCTCTAAAATCATGTATACTACATGAAAATGTAGTTTCCCTGGGGTACTTCTTGTTAGTGTAAATAATTATTATTTACACTTTACTTAAGTTTACTTAGGATAAATGCATTATTTTATTATTTATTAGGTTAGACACCTAGGAGTTTGTGTACTCATATGAGTTGTCATGTTGACAACACAAGAGTTAGAAACTCTAATTTAGCACATGGTGTCTACAACACTGGAATTTTCATAATTAACTGAGTTTTCATGTTGACAACACAGTTATTCACATTCTTAATTAAGCACATGGTGTCTACAACATAATTTTACGTGACACACCTTTGTAGGTTTATCCTCTCATCATTGCACTAACTCCTATGCTTAATGGATGATAATTCACTCCTAATGGACATGTGCTTAGTTGTGAGGCTTATCATATTGCTAACTCCAAGACATTCTAGAAGCATTCTAGAGACCTTTATATACAAACACTCCTAGTGTACTATTACATCAATTGAATATCATATTGTTATTTTGAGCATACTTTGTTGGTCTATTTTGTGCTAGTTGTTGAGCTCCTTGGTCTTGGGTAGTTTTTCCCTAAAGCAAATTCTTACATGGTATTAGAGCCATAGGAGTCTCATTTCATAGCCACTAGAGACCATTCTTGCTTCACCTCTTTGAGGACACCTCGATTCAGATCTGGAGTATCTGCAACTATTGGGAGTGTCTAGAGCCAAAGTGGACTTCACCATTGCGTCTGAAGTGTCGATTTGGTGAAAATTGACTATAAATTCACCTATATTAGGCCATAGTCAAATTTGAGGCCATTTTTTTTACAAACTAGCACCCGAAGACCCGATTTACAAGTCCAGTATGATCATTTTCATATCTGCTTAATTTATTTTCGGATCTATATTTATTTTCTCTACAATATTAATATTGTATTTTCAAATTTTTTTTAGGCCATCAAGCCTATAGAGAATTTTTTTTCAGGAACCAGGTGGTGAAATCTCGACAACTACAGAATATTAGGTGGAATATTCTTTGTTATTTTGGCATATTACACTATCAACAAACTAGCCAAATATTCCATCGACATCACATTCGACAATTGCACATTTAAATTAGTGGTCATTTACCACATTCTAACACATAAACTGATGACTACCTTTGCATACACAATGGACCTTGCACACTTCTGGTAGCCCGAAGTTGAGGCTTTGTTTTAACATTGCGCATTTGTGTTGTTAAACACAAATGCACTGCCCCCACCATGCATGTGGGATTAAACTCCCACTACTGGTTTTTTAGTTATCCCGCTAGCCATTGAAAAGATCTCCCGTTGGTGCCTTCAGTTTTGCTAGCCCTCGTTATAGCGACGACTTAGTGTTTTTTAACGTGACCCTTTTTAAACTCTAATCATTGCACCGTTAACCCCGCTACATGGACAAACATGGATTTTCCATGACATTTATAGAGATATGTGTGCCCTAGTCTACCATGTTTGTAGACTTCAGTACCTACTGTTGACTGTGCTCCATGCAAGTGACATATCAGCCTACCCCATTAGTGACATGCGACAACTAGTGAATACATGTGGCACTGCCACATTACACCTCCTAGAATGCCATGCCAGTAGTCATACCTACACAACTTAGCAATTATTTACACTACCACATGGCCCTGTTCATGCGATCCGTACAATGACATCAACATCCATACCTACCACATCACCCAGGGAGGCCTTTTTCATTGACGTTAGCTAGTCACGTGATTAAATTTGATGGCCATTTGATCATCATTTGTAGACCAGATTGCACTACCATGATGGTCATTTGGACGTCAAATTTAACTTCAAAGTTTATTAGTCAGACCCCTCTCTAGATTTAGTTTTGATTTGACAGTCTGACTTTGGGAGGCCATATCTCAGTCATCTGGGCTCCAAATCAGGTGCAATTTTTTTTGATTTTGGGTAGAATTTCCTAAGTATTTCAGTGTTGCTATTATTTTCTAGTTTTGGTGCACAAATTTGTCAAAATTTGTAGTTTTTGGTGATTGTACCTATCTAATCCTACATTTTGCAACTTCAATCGCTCTGTACGAGCTCATTTGGATGCCAAATTAGGTTTCTTTTTCTTTTGAAAGTCAATAATTTTTTGTCTACTTTCTAGATTTGCAATCAGATTATAGGCTTTTGTGGACAAAAATACCACTTTTAGAATTAGGTCCTTTTTTGCATTGTAATGCTTTGATAAAATTTCAGAATTGTTGTATATCTGAGATACATTATAAAGTTCCAAATTTGAACTCCAAAAGGAGGTTGTAAATAGTAAATCATAAGACCACTAATGCCAAAATTGGCAAGAGGCTATTGTAATCACACTAAGTATAAAGCGCCAAAATCTTTCATTTGGGGGGATTCTTGATTGAGTGAGGGGCGGGTGTCTCTTGGTGTTGTATTCCTCTTTTGGTACTATTATATTTCATTTATTGCATCATGGGAAATCTTAAGATTCCAAAATTAACACCACATAACTATGCCACATGGTTTATTAAAATATGGTGTTAATTGATGCATGATGAAGTTTCTCAATATGTATATGGTTCCCTTCCTAAACCAACAGGTGATAAAGTATCTCAAAGTGATATCAAAGCTTGGGTAAAGGCAGATAAGAAAGCCCTAAGTGATATTAGGATGGGGGTTGAAGACAAGATCCTCTATTAGATCATGAAGTATGATACATCCAAGGAAGCTTGGGATGCCCTCAAAAACCTATATGGTAAAGTGACTGAGGAAGATGTTTACAAAATTGAAGATGAGCTTTTCTCCCTAGAACCTATGACCTTTGATTCAATGCAGGATTTTATCATTAAGGTGAATGAATTAAGAACAAAGCTTGATGATTGTGGTAGTCCTATTAAAGATGATAGGTTGATCTATCTCATTCATAATAAGCTTCCATCCAAGTACTGTACATTTGTCTCTTCTTTCAACACCACAAAGACCACCATAGGAGCTTCCTATAAGAAAATCACTTTTGATGATTATGCTCAACTATTAGAGGATGAACAAACTAAGTTGCAAACAATGGGAATTCTCAAGTCCTCAAAGTCTAAGGCATTGGTGGCTAATAATGAGGGTTCTCAAAATTTAGCTGGTCAAAGTTCAAACAAAGGAAAGGGAAAAAAGAAGAAGTGGAAGAATAACAAACAAGAGGATACATAAAAGACAACACCAACATCAAATCAACAAGGCAAGTCTTCTTCAAATCAAAAAAAGGGGGACTCTAATCAGGAGAAGAAAAAGTGTGCCTATTGTAACAGGATGGGTCATGATGAACATCAATGTTATCACAAACAAATTGATGAGTTGAAGAACATCATGAAGAAACACAATGTTCCATTGCCTAATGCTTATACGGAGAAAGGATCTTCATCCTCAAATTCTAAGGGAAAAGGGCATGCTTTACTCACTAACACTGTTAGTCAAGGAGAATGGATCTTTGATTCAGGTTCCACACATCATATGGGTGCATCAAAGTGAGATTTTTCTTCCATGACACATTTAGAGGTGCCACACATCTTTGTATGTGATGATACTAAGGTGGAAGTTGAAGGTAAAGGTGAAGTTGAGATTAACAATGGAGCATTCAAGGATGTTCTATATGTTCCTAATCTTACCTCCAACCTTCTTTCAGTCTACCAAATGACTCGCTATGGAGATGGAAATAAAGTTGAATTTCTTCCAGATTTAGTGGTAGTGAAAAGCATCAAGAATGGCCCTATGATCACAATAGGTGAAGCCAATCACGATTCAAGGCTTTACACTTTCTCCTCCTTTATGCTAAAATCTAATGCACAAGCCTTGTTATTACATTCAAATGCATAAAGTAAACTATGGCATGAGAGATTTGGACATCTCAACTATAGATATCTTCAGCAGCTAAGCATCGAGAAAATGTTTAATGGTCTACCACAAGTCCAATTTTTAGAATGTGTTTGTTCAAGTTGCTCACTTGGAAAACATCCAAAAAAATTGTATGAAAATGGGAAGTCTTGGAGAGCACAATGTATTCTTGAATTAGTTCATAGTGATGTGGCAGGCCCATTTCTAGTGCCATCATTTGGCAAGTCTCACTATGCACTCACCTTCATAGATGACTACTCTCAATTTACTTGGGTTTTCTTCATGGCTCATAAAAGTGAAGTGTTTGAAAAATTTATCAACTTCAAGGCTTAAGTGGAAAAGCAGTCAGGGAAAGCCATCAAAGTTCTTTGAACAAATAATGGGGGGGGAGTATGTGAACACAAGACTAATAGACTTTTGCACTTAAGAGGGAATTGACCTTCATCATTCAGTACCATTTATGCCATAGTAGAATGGTGTTGCTAAAAGGAAAAATGGACTCTCAAAGAGATGACCACTTGCATGCTATTACACAAGTCTCTTGATCAAGTCTTTCGAGCTGAAGCAATGAATTGTGCTAACTATATACATAATAGAAGTCCTCACAAAGATTTGGATGGTATAACTCCTTTTGAAGCATGGACTGGCAGGAAACCTATGGTTAAGCACTTCAGAGTCTTTGGTTGTCTAGCATGGGCCAAAATTCCTCCATAGAAATGCAAGGCATTGAAAGCTCAAAGCAAACCTTGCATCTTTGTTGGATACGCAGACTCACATAAAGTCTACAAGTTAATGGATCTAGAGACACATGATATATTCTATGAGAGGAGTGTACATTTTGAAGAAAGTTGTCCAAGCTTTACTTCTTCAACTCCTCCTTCTTCCTCCTTCATTGAAGAGAGTGATAGTGATAACAGTGACTTGGAAGATGTGCGGCCACGACCCAAATAGAGGCATCAGCCAATAGAGGTTGAGGATATTCCTATTACATCTTCTTCCAATATACCTAGATGGGCCAAGTAGACATTGGATGCAGCAAGACCATTAGCGACGAATCCTTCAGATATAAGGAGGACAAGATCATAGCACAACTCACTCCCACATTCTTGTATTGTAGTTGCTTTAGATCCATAATCATTCAAAGCAACATCAGGTATTCCAGAATGCGATAGATAAATGGAAGAAGAATATAATTCTCTCATGAGAAATAATACATGGGACTTAGTCTCTCTTCCTAAGGGAAGAAAATTGGTTCGATGTAAGTGGAGCTATCAGAACAAATTCGTAGCAGATGAAAGTGTTGATAAACATAAGGCTTGACTCATTGCAAAAGGTTTCTCTCAGGTACTCGACATTGATTACACTGAGACCTTTGCACCAGTGGCAAAGATGAATTCCATTTGTTTGGCACTAGCTATAGTAGCAGCTCAGCGATGGGTTGTTCATCATATGGATGTGAAAAGCACATTTTTTAATGGAGATCTTCATGAGGAGATATATATGGAGTAGCCAAAAGGGTTCATACAAGATGCTACCTTGGTTTGCAAACTAAATAAATCTATCTATGGACTTAAACAAGATCTGAGAGCTTGGTATGCCAAGATGGATTCCTTTCTTCTCTTAGTAGGGTTCACCAGATGTCATTCTGATCTAAATGTTTACATTCTTCAGAGGGATGATTTACATTTTCTTGTTATGCTTTATGTTCATGACTTGATCATTACTGGAAGCACAACATCCATTATTGAAAGTGTCAAGGCTACTTTGTAGGACAGGTTTTTGATGATAGACTTGGGTCTACTACACTATTTCCTTGGTATTGAGATACATCAATCTTCATTAGGGATTACATTATCACAACCCAAGTATGCTCTTGATCTACTTGCTCGATTTCACATGAGTGACTGCAAGGCTACACCTACTCCCTTTCTTTCAGGTGTTAAGTTAGAAACAAAGTGTTCTACTCCACTTGTTGATGTGACTTTGCATAGACAATTGGTTGGAAGCCTTATCTACTTGACACATACACACCCTAACATTTCATTTGCAATTGGCATGGTTTCTCACTTCATGCAAGAGCCACATGAACTTCATTGGAAGGCAGCCAAATGAATCTTGCACTATATCCAAGGTACACATACACATGGGATACATTATGCAGCTAGTACACGACTTCAGTTAGTGGGATATATAGACTCTGACTATGTAGGGGACCTTGATTCTTGCAAGTCTACTTCAGGATATATGTTTCACCTTGGTTCTAGCTCCATTTGTTAGCAGAGTAAAAAGCAGAACACCATTGCTCTCTCATCGACTAAGGCTGAGTATCGAGGAGCTGTGAATGCAACAACATAAGCTATTTGGCTACAACAGATTCTAAAGGAGTTTGGTTTTGATCTAGCCAAACCCATAGTGATCCATTGTGATAACCAGAGTGCTATTAAAATCTCAAAACATCCAATGCAACATCAACGCACCAAACATATTGAGGTTCATATGCACTACATCAGAGAGTTGATTCATGAGTAGGTCATCACATTGCAGTAGTGTCCTATTGAGAAGCAAGTAGCTGACATCTTCACCAAGCCCTTCATGGAGGTCAAGTATCTTCATTTGCAAGATTTCTTGGGGGTGAGGGATTTTTCACCAGGGGGGGTTACATGATCCTTCTCTTCTATATTGTACATATCTCTCTTTTTGATGGAGGGTTTTTCCCATGAGGTTTCCCCTCTTTCTTCATTTGCAGAGAGATTTCATTGCATTTCAACATTGCATTTATACTTGGGTACCTAACATGGCCTAGTTGCTGGGACCCATTATGCATTTCATCATAGCTTTTGTGAGCTTAAGTGCATTTCCCTAAGTTGTACTTAAGGGGGGTTGTTAGTGCAAATAATTATTATTTACACTTTACTTAAGTTTACTTAGGATAAATGCATTATTTTATTATTTATTAGGTTAGACACCTAGGAGTTTGCGTACACATATGAGTTGTCATGTTGACAACATAGTTATTCACACTCTTAATTAAACACATGGTATCTACAACATAATTTTATGTGACACACCTTTGTAGGCTTATCCTCTCATCATCACACTAACTCCTATGCTTAATGAAGGATAATCCACTCCTGGTGGACATGTGCTTAGTTGTGAGGCTTATCATATTGCTAACTCCTAGACATTCTAGAAGCATTCTAGAGGCCTTTATATATAGGCACTCCTAGTGTACTATTACATCAATTGAATATCATATTCTTATTTTGATCATACTCTATTGGTCTATTTTGTGCTAGTTGTTGAGCTTCTTGGTCTTGGGTGATTTTTCCCTAAGGAAAATTCTTATACTTCTCTCATATGAGCCCCATGTATTCTTCATGGATGTCTATATCATGTACAAAAGATCACTTTATGCATGCTTCAAGAATGTTAAAAATTATGGGACCATATATTGATGTTCTCATTAATCAATTCATTTGCCTTATTACATGCCTCCATCATATTCTCCTTCTTTGACATATTAATTATAATAAGGTATTGTTAGGACTTCATAAATTCTTATATCACATCCACCACTCAACCTCATGTTAACCAACAAATTCTTTTATGCTCATTAATGTTGGTAGTCAAGAATCACACTAAGTTGTGAGGGGTGGTAAATTTGAAAGCTATTGAATCATGATCAAAGACTTAGTAAAAAATATAAGTTAAACTCTAGGTATAAAATATGAACTACAATTGGAGTCTTCAAGAGGGAGCCAACAAAAAAAAATTCAAGAACATTTTTCTGGGAGGACTTGTGGAATGATTTTCCTCACTTAAGCATAATAGCTTCTCTCTTGTAGGCCAAGGAAAATTTAAAATCTTTATGAGTTTTAAAGTAAAGGATTACTTCTTTATCACAAATTGTAATGGAATAGTAAATGCTTCCTAGAATGATCTCTTGACCACCGCAATTCTAAATGAGCATAAATTTAGTCTTGCAAATATTCTTCAATAAAGGATCATCACTTCAAAGATATTTAGGACTAGATTATTTGGCCCCCTTCAACTTTGGGTAACTATATAGTTTTTGACTAAGAGAAAAATAATTTTTAAGGAGACCATGAAACCCTATACCAATAGATTTTGATAGGGATTTGGAACCCCACAAAGATGAAATGTTGCCAAAGAAAAAGACAACATGGACTAGCAGCCCTAAGCCAACAAAAAGACAATAGCTAAAATTTACAAGGCATAAAAAGTATGAGCTTCTCTCAAAACCACAACTAAGGGGGTGAAATAATTACATCAAAGAACACACCTCCTAATCAAGGAGCTCAAATGAGATTTTAATGTTTAGAAAACCATACCATTGGGTTTTGAAATGGATCCCAAAACCATCATCTAAAATTGCCACAATAGATTGATCTTCAAAAAAACAAGTGAAATTGTGGGGGGCAAGAGAGACTCCCCAAATAAAAATAGGTTTTATTTAACCCCATGTATAAACCATCACAAATAGAGTTTCCCACATAAAACCTTCAATGAAAACCTTCCAAAAATCCATATCCACCTTTAAAGGAATTGACATCACCTCTAGAAGACAAAAGAGAAAGGGTAATAGAAGGCAAGTGAGCCAAACCCATAATGTAACACAGCCAAGAAGACCCACCTCAACAGTGACTGGTTCCCCCTTTATAGGAACCAAACAGGGCCAAATCCAAACATGAGCTATAACTACACACTTCAAAAGAGATTGATAAAGCACACAGGTATTGACAATAACAAACCTTAACCAAAAATTAGAAAATGCCAAGTTGGTCCCTTTAAAACTATCAACATCTTCCTTGACCACAAAAAAAAAAGAGCTCTGCTAAAAGATTCAACATCATCCATGCATAAGGAGCCATTAAGAACAATCAAAAGAACCAAATTCCACTCAAAAGAAAGAATAACAAAACAAACAAATATGCCTCAAAAACAAGCACAAAACAATAACTCCGCAATGGGGAAAAATAAAATCAAGAAATGGAGGAAGCCTCACGCTACCTGATCAAACTTCAAGATGAATGCTACGACCCAACTAGTGCAAAAACATCTCCGTAATAGAAAAAAAAACCTTGAGGGGGCCAAATAAAAAACCTTACAATAGAGATCTCCTAAACAACACTTGAACACCACTCTTTGTCACCAAAGTCTCCCTTCAATGCAAGGAAGAAAGGAAGAGAGTAGGTATGGATTGAATAAAGGATATTGCCAGTATAAAACAAGGGATTAGAATAGACAAGCCAAAAAGACCACAAATACAAACCCAAACCTAAACCCCCAATTGAAGGCCTCACAATGGAAGACCTGTAACCACCATCTGGAAGAACAAAACCACCTCCACAAAGAGGGGAAGAAAAAATCCTAGCACAAGTTTATGCTCAGAGAAATAATGACCCTTGAATTAGAAACCCAATGAAAAGAAGCCTACCAAGCCATAAGCACAAGCCTTTTGTTGATTTGTGGTGATTGATTAGGAAAATACTATACACTTTTTATAAGGCATATCAAGTATTTTCAAGCTGACTCGTCAAAAATCTCCCAAGGTAGAATCGACAAGTATGTTTGGGTTAACTTGTTAAGCCAACTTAAGTAATGCAATATTAGCTTAAGGCTAGGAATTTCTAAAGAGAATATATAGCTTCTTGCAATGATATTGAGATTTAAGGGAGATTACATATTGTAATAGGTTGAAGTTATTGGATAATAATATTGGACTCTCTATTTAGAGGATGTAGCCCAAGATTGGGTGAACCATGTTAAATCTTTGTGTCTTTTGTTCTATTTATGTTCTCTTTATTCCTTTGTTTTATTGATTATATTTTCATGTAACTAATTTTCTATCTAAATATTCCTAACATCTCCAACACAAATGAGGGGGAGAAACCTCCATTCTCATCATTTTCATTTTTGTTACTATCTCCTACAATAGACACCCTCATTGAGCATCTAGAAAGGCCTCCACACACCTTAACTTTCAAACCCACAGTCATGGTCACTCTCTCACCCATTGTCCTCTCTTCTGGTAACTATATAGTGAAACAAGGGTATTAGATCATTTAATATACAAACATCATGCCAAGATCAAATAAGTTTACCCTTTTCTATTCTAAAACATTTTCCCCTACAGCAAGCTCCTTTACTTCGCTAGCATTGAAGGCAAGAATATTTACAAGTGACATACTTGCTCACCTTGAAATTTTCTCTACCTTAAATTTTATTTTTTGTGGAGCTCATCCTTAAACAATTAGTCACATATAAGTGAAGATTCTATGATCAGCAAGGTATTAAGAACTTTACTTCTTGCGTATTCCATTATGTTTATCCATTATTTGTTTGTAACCTCCTATTGGGATTGGCTTAAATGAAAACTTGATTGGGTTTCCCCTTTTAGTGGAGAACTATCTAATGTTTTTGAATCTTGACCTCTTCTCTATCAATATTCTTTCTTTCTTTCTTTCTTTATGGGTGGTGGTCCCTTCAACTCTTATTCGAAACCTTTGATGGGAGGTCTAAATCAATGTAAACTTCATAACGAAAGCATCTCTCTTCCTCAGTTCTTGATAAAATTAAATCCTTTATTTCAAAGTATGTTAATGTTTATTATATCAAAATAAAGAGTTGAAACTCCTTCACTTCTCACAAACCCAAGATATTATCTAAATGTGATCTTATTACAGTTCCTTCCAAAGGTAGCCTTTTGAAAAAAAAAAGTCGAGTAAAATCAACATGAAGGAAATTAGGTAGAAATTTCTAGACCTTAATGTCATAAAGTTGAACTCTAATGGTGCCTCCAAAGGAAATCTTGACATCTTGGGAATTGGTATTATTTTAACAAGCTCTAAAGGTGAAATATCTATTGTCCTAGCTAAAAGGATCCTAAATGACACAAACAATTATTCATAGAAAAATGCCCTCCTAGTGAGAGTAAAACTTGCAATCTTTCTCAAGGTAACAAATATGGTCATTGAAGGGGATTCTCTTAAAATCATTTAAGTTCTTAATAAATTTGAGTCTTCCAACTAGAGAATAAAATTCCTTTTACATGAAGTGTGAAATCTCCTCCCCATGTTTGAGAAATACAAAATCTTTTCATATTGTAGGGAAGCTAACAACATTTTTGATCCTGTGGAAAATAAAGGTTACCTCCTTGGATTAAAGGAGTTATTATCCTTAGGTAGAGAAGATATGGATGATCCACTCCTCCTATGTTCTATTATTTTGTATACTTCATCTTGACTTTTCAATTTTTTGGATTTGTGTCCTTTCCACCTATCTAGTTAGTGTTGTGTTGGGTCTTTCATCCCCTTGGGGCCTAAAATGGTGTTATGACTCTATGCCATAGATTTCATGTGTATGGTTTCTTGGAGCTATTAGCATTACTAGAGCATTCATATTTTCTTTGATTTAGTTCAAATATCATGGTTCTTGCTTGGTTTAGTCCTTGTCATCTGTATGGTGGGGGTCCTTAGCAAGTTGGTTCTTACTCTTTGTTATTGGAGTTGGGTTATGGTGTGTTCATTCACTTGCATGATTGCACCCTTTCATTTACTCTTGGCCTTTTAGTGTTATCTTCCCTTTTGTAAAACATGTCAATTTGTTTTTTATTGTGGTGTGGAAAGAATGAAGTTATTTGGTGCAAAAATGTTGACAAAGTGAATAAAAATAAAGGTTGGAGGGCTTCGTGATCATGTTTCTCCATTATTTTTCCATTGAGTGTCCCTTCTTTAGATTATATTGTACTTAGTGTTCTATTTATTTCAACTATATTCATATTCCTTCATGTTGGAGTATTATTTAGCATCGTGGGCTTTTTGTTTGGGTCATGGAAATGATCTATATTTATTGTTTATTGGAAGTTATGCATTTAACATATTTTCTAATTTTTGTTAAAGTTTTCTTCTTGCAAGAATTGTACATTTTCCACGGGCTCTGTACATTTGGTTTGGAGCTACCAATATCATCATGTTCAACATGAGGTTGTAGCTCATTTTGTTGTATGTTCTAAAATGTTAACATGTTTTTTGAGTCCTAGTCTCATGCTCCTTCCTTTTGTGGGATGTTGTTGTTATTTATGTAGCCCAATAGGTTCTTGTGTTTTGATGCTAAAGTCACTCTATACCCAAGGCTTCAATGGTTATTGCATGGTCCTTTGATTCTCTTCGTAATCCTTAGTTAGTGGGTTCTCTTTTGCTGTTAACTTCGGTGGTGTCTTGCATAATCCATCTTATTTGGATTGCACTTCTCTTTTGTTTGGTGTTTGTGTTTGAATTTTAAGTTGGTTAAATGGATAATACATTTGGTATCTCTTGTCAATATTTTGTAGAATCTCTAGATTTTTTGAAGATGCTAAGGTTGGGGGCACATTGCCTCACCTATGATATGGCCTCCACCATTTTTGTTTTTATTCTCCCATGACATTATGGTCTACTCTTATTTCTTTACTACCTCTATTTGTAATTTATTTTTATCTAATATATTACACACTTTCAACATTTTTCCAAAAAAAATATCTCACTTTTAAATTCTCCTCTAAAATACAATTAAATTTTCAAAATTTCCATGCTAAAACTATACGGTCTTAACTCACTAGAAAGAAAATGAACTCTATAAGAAAAATTTGTAATGCAAACCCACAATATGCACTAATAGAGTTATTTTATATAACTTTTGTTCCCTCTCTATTTGGTACCGATAACTATCTTAGGATGTTCTAGAAAATGTAAGAAATTTGTTTGTGCACCTAGAGGTCCAGTTGTTAATTTCCTACCCAAGATGATATTTCATATGAAATTTAAATTTTAGTAGAACAACTTCCTATAGCTAAGTTTTGGATTGCATGTTTGACTTACTATTATAGTATATCATTACAAATATTACAAAATGATATACAACAACTAGGATTATTTGAAGATATTTTTTCCACTTTTGAGATTGTGTAAGGCTTCTACATGGGCTTCAAATTTGAGTTTAAAGCTTTATAGGAGAAATTTCCTCTAATGAAAACTCTAATATCTCTCAAACAATAAAACATATCAAGATGTTTCTTTCACCATTCACTTCATTTTATAATTCTGCTCCTTGATTCGTGTAGACCAACTTACTAAAAATTAAAAGTGATAAATTTTGGCCTTTAGGACATGCAAATATCTTACACCCTTGAAGTTCCATTATGGACTCCAACACAACTAAAACAATCTACAAAATAAAATAAAATAGATTTTTTAGGTGATGCAAGATTTCCCTTACACCTTGGATATACTTGCATCTTTCTTATCCTCATTTAAATTATAAAATATTAATGAAAAAAAAATTACTATTATTTCATTATATTATAGACTAATTATTAAAAATGTGCATTGAACAATCCTATCACAAATAACTCTCATTCTACATATACTATATTCATGAAATATTAATTTGATAAATTCATTTAATGAATAGTAATGTATATGAAATACAAGTATAGTTTATATCTTCTATTATACAATTTTTTAGAAAAAATTGGAAATATAAAAAGGGTGGAAAATAAACGAAATCCATCCATCCATCTATCTATATGTATATGTGTGTGTGTGTGTATAAATATATAAAGTTACTTTTGTATTAGAATTACTATAAATTATAATGAAAATATTATATTTATGAAAAATTATCATCATTAAATAATAAAAATGAATTCACTAAAAATAGAAAAATGCTTACTTCTTGTTTAATACCATAATGTCTCTTTCAAAATAAACTATATTATCCATGCTAAACATTGTTTCTCGATTCAATTGTGCAAGATTTTTTTACATCAATGTCTCGGATCACATTTTGTGATCTATCATTAGGATTATAGAGAGCATAAGGAGAAAAATAGAAAAGTTGCAGACTTGAACCTTTACACACACACAGAGAGAGAGAGAGAGAGAGAGAGAGAGAGAGAGAGAGAGAGAGAGAGAGAGAGAGAGAGAGAGAGAGAGAGAGAGAGATTTGCTTTTTCTAGGTCTTAACTAACAACTAACATATCAAAGAAATATAATTATTACTTCATTTTCATAGGAAGACAATTATATCAGTTATGTTCATGTGAATGAGGTTAATGATTACAATCAGCAAAAAAAAAAAAATCATAACTAACAATTGAAGACACCATCAATGAATTTACTAGGGAAATTAAAATCTACATATCGTAGAATTTGAAACTGAAATCTGTTTAGGGATGCTTCTGCAAAACCCAGGTTAGTCCATAAATACCACTTAGGAAGAAATGACAATTACCATCAATTACCACTATATCATTTAGAGAATCAAATACCATTGTATCATTTAGGGCATCAAATACCACTATATCAATTAGGGCATCAAATATCATTGTATCATATAGGGCATCAAATACCATTGTATCAATTAGGGCATCAAATACCACTATATTAATTAGGGCATCAAATACCACTGTATTAATTAGGGCATCAAATACCATTGTTTCTTCCATTGCTAATTATGGCAATAAAAATTTGTTAGAAAATATGCTCATATTCATTATTCAAATACATGAAAGACTAAAATAACAATCCATGAGATAAACCCATCTCTTGTCTATAGATATATTCTAAGGGCATCAAATACCATTGAATTAATTAGGGCATCAAATACCATTTTTCCTTCCATTGCTAATTATGGAAATAAAATTTTGTTAGAAAATATGCTCATACTCATTATTCAAATACATGAAAGACTGAAATAACAATCCATGAGATAAACCCATCTCTTGTCTATAGATATATTCTATGTTCAGTAGGAAGATCAACCGATCTAATTGGTTGGCAATTACTTTGACGAGAAGAGTTGCTTTCTTTTAAGGAAATAACTCAAATGATAATATAAATCAAACAAGCTTATCTTCTACTTGAATAAACATCATAAAAGTAAAATACCTATTACCAATAAATGTTTGAATGTTTATCTTATCTTTGTTTGATGCACATCCTGACATATTGTGGAGAGGGGAAACATTGTCAGGGGTTTAACCACCCAACCACGGATCTTAAACATATCCCCACACTTTCTCTAACTAGAAAGACCCTCCTTACCTGAGATAGACATGGAACACCTTGACAACCACTGAGCATCCTAGTACTAAATCCCACCACTCGACTTGACAATAGGTAAATTAAGTGGACATGCATGAGCTATTAATTAATTCTTTTAAAATAATATCTTTATTGTATCACATCTAATTTTGTTTCATGTTCTTGCAGATTTTTCTCTCACCTCTTCACCATCTTCCTTGGCCATACAATTGGGTGAGTCCTAGGTGTTCAAATCCTAGAGTAATCCAACTCTTTTTGTTGAACCTCAGTTGGTCTAAAGAATATTATAAAATTTCAATATGCCATATCATAGTCTTTAAGACTTGAGAATTGGTCTTAATGGATATGCAAGGAATATAATTTGATTCTGAAATCCATCAGTAAACATAGACGTATGAACATATCATGTACATTTGATCTTGACTCAACATGGGAAGAATGGACTCATCGAATATCTATTCAATATTGCAATACAATAATAATGTACGAAATTCATGGTCACATTTCTTACTGCTGTAAATTTGAATGTAATTATAAATATATAGCAATTTATGATTGGAAAAGCTGATCACATTACCTGGTTTGGAAAATGTGGGCTTGGTTTGATTCTATGCGGTTGTTCTTCTTAACATGAGCAACCAAAATGCCAAACTCAAGGTAAAAATGAATATGACTTGTCCTTGATCATTCGTAGCAAAAATAGAATGAAGAAAAATGTAGGAGAGCAGAGGTATAATATGAAAAAGAATAATGTTTTGTTCTCCCAACTTGCATAAATAAAGGAGGCATTCAAAATCATAAAGGCTTCCAAGAAGCTGTGACTTTATGATAGGTTATAAGAGAAGATGAATCATTTTCTTGAATCATTGATAAAATTTCCAAATGTACATTCTCTCCTCTTATAAGGAAATAAATAAATATGGAAGAGAATTCGAAGGTTACTTATTCAAAAGGATAATTTATAAAGTTATACAAATAAAATAATGTAATATTATATATATATATATATATATATATATATATATATAATGATGGCATCATATGTAATATTTATCCAAGGTTGTACCCCACTAAGGTATGCATATCTAAATACATGTATCACTCGAAAGATTATTTATCTCCATATCTTCTCCAGGTGTACACATATTTAGATATACATGTTTTAATAGATATAAGCTTGTATAAATTAATACTATGGTGTCACCTTAGTTTTATATCTATGTGCACGTGCGCACACACACACACACACACACACACACACACACATATATACATACATAAATACATATATATATGTATGTATGTATATATGTATATATACATACATATATGTATCTATATATGTATATATACATACATATATGTATATATATATATATATATACATATATATATATATATATATATATATATATATATATATAT
Organism: Cupressus sempervirens; assembly: GCA_028749045.1. Lineage (NCBI taxonomy): Eukaryota > Viridiplantae > Streptophyta > Pinopsida > Cupressales > Cupressaceae > Cupressus > Cupressus sempervirens. The sequence continues at coordinate 89,134,914 of CM053791.1, read as the reverse complement.
GTATATATATATATATACATATATATATATGTATATATACATATATACATATATACATACATATATGTATGTGTATATCTGTATGCATTATATTGAAGTGATGAGAATGTCAATCATAAACCATTAAAGGAATGTACTTTGATTAAGATAAAATGTTTAATGTTTTAAATATTATCCAATAGCACATGCATGTCTAATGTGTGTATTCTATTATGCAGTCGCTAGGTTCTCAAACATGGTGATTCAAGAATCATACCCATTTGCCTAGTGATGGTGATGCTCTTGTGCCCAATTCTTTTCTGATAATGCTTCCACCCCTTTGACGTGCTCCCTACAAAGAAATTCTCCACAATTAAATCATATTATCATAACAAGTTATTAATCATAAATGATCATAATGGCTAACCACCTTTTCAATTCCATGAATTCATGATAAATAATCAACTATCATGTTATCTTCATATGAAATTATAATGACTAACCATCTTACCATTTCGCAAGATTATAACAAATTTTAATTGTCAACTAACTTCATCTGAACATCAACGGCTATATGAACATTTTAAATTGGGTAAAAAATTGGATGTAATAGAGAGAGAGAGAGAGAGAGAGAGAGAGAGAGAGCAAAAAAAAAATGTAATGTTTTGGATCACACTTTGTTACCCATCATTGAGATGATAAAGAACATAAGAAGAAAAATATAAAAGTTACAAACTTGAATCTATCTATTAGTATATATTTAAGGATATTTTGTACAATAATTAAAGGAAAGCAAGGCACACAAGTGATCCATCCACCTTTTCCTAATACATAATCAAAAGGAAGATGACCCAGTAGGCTCGAGAAGGACTTAAGTGCTAAGTGATTGCATTGATCCTTCATGATAATGATTACAATGAGATGGAATTGAGGGGAATGATAGGAGAATGCAAGATATAAGGCCAAATAAGAAAGTATATCAAGTTACAAAAAATGAAAATTGGCAAAAAATAAATAGATTCATGTAATGATCTAAAACAAACACAGGAAGGTTATATTGACCTACAGTTTGCATTTGGAGCAAATTTGGCAGGAATAAAATACCATGGACATTATGTTCACAAGTAAAAATCTCTTGGGATGTTTTATACCCAATCATTTTGCCTAAAACTTTCACATCCGATCTGACATGTTCAAAACTTTCTAAATTAAGTCTCGAGCGATCTACCTAATCCTAAACACACAAAATGGGGAAAAGGTCGTGGAAAAGGTTTTCCTTGGTTGAACCCCTATTTAGGAGTCATTCTTAAAATGCAAATGAAATTGCATAAAGGAAAGATTTGTGATGTGAAATAGAAGCTACATTTGAATCATAATTTTCCTTATACCTCGATGGAACAATGCTTCTTTGGATGTAATATTGTTTTTAATGTGACACCCTTTGGCTCCATAAAAAAACTCAAGGGAAATCATGAAAGATATTATTTTACACCATGAATGTTGTAGTTTTGCACAATGCTTGACTAAGAAGAAGACTAATGCTTTAAATGCTTGGAGACCTTGAGAATGCTTGGGTTTCAAAATTATAGAAGAGCTCTTAAAATTTTGATCATGCATCTTAAAAAAATAAGAGAGATAGAATACTTGCATACCTCTCTCTTAGGTTTCAAAATTGATGTAAGTGAACTACGATAGCCTAATTTCCACCAAAACATCACAACAAGGCTCCAATCCAATTTTTAGCACAAATGTCAAGGTATAGAATGCCCATGGTGTTGTATACCCGAGCATATAATGACCAAGATGTCATATACCCAAGGAAACATATCCAACGTTAAATGGAAAGTTGAGGAAGTTGAAAAAATGTTGAATAAGAGGCATAACTAATTGTGAGGTTGAGAAGAAGTACAAAGGCCAAAAATGGTAACATAGGCCCTATTTATGTTGATAAATTATTGAAGAGGAGAAATAATAAATGAACATGCCCAGAAATAAGAGCTTGCATTTGTATTTGGTAAATTTGAATTAAGACAAGACTCAAATAATATCAAATTTAAAGGCCCAATTAGCATTAAGAGAGCATCAAATCAATGTGGAAACACATACATGCTAAAATGGGCCTAATTTGAGCATCAAATTATAGGTGCTTACTTTAAAATTTCCAAGGTTATCTATAATCTTTGAAGAATTGGAGAAGGAATCATAAAAAGAGACATGGTTCAAAGCCATTAAAAGTAAAGTTTCTATATTGAGGCCTTAGACTAGTTGTTCAATGACACCAAGCTCACATTCATATAGTGTGTTTGATGTGTATGTAAATTTTTCTTATTATTAACTAGGAACCAAACTATCATTATGATAACTTAAGGACCTTAATTTTGCATTAATAATATTCTCATCTACTTTTAAATACAACAAAATTCAAATTTAGATATACAAATGAAGGAGAAAAAGTTTTTGAAGATCATGTTAATAAAAAGTGTAACAACATTACTAAATTAGATCACATACACGACATATTTTATATTAACAAAAATCTTTACAACATTCCAATTTATTAATATCAACTAAAACAAACTACATCAACAACAAATGAAAAAGTTTATATGATAATTAGTATTTTAATTCTATGCAATCATTTTGACTAAAATAATTAGTTCTCAAACTCTGCAATGTACTCCCACTTAACTTTTATCTAATTAAAAATCCAACTTAATGTAGGGATGGACAAACATATCAACATTATGAATTATTATTTCTCACAATCTAACATTGAAAGTTTTAATTAAGTCTTATGCAAACGTTTAATTTTGTTAAGATGTGACCCAATTTAATAATAATAAGAGTTTAAACCATATGAATGATACGAGTTGACACAACTTGCAAAGAGGAAATAAAATATTGTTTGTTAGATGAGTGTAATAGTAGTGAAAAGGGCTATAAAGAGACTCAATGCAATTATAGATGGCCCACTACAAAGACTATTTCAATGAGTGAAAGTAGAATACAATGTATATGCAAGTTTGCACTCATATCATGGGAAAACATAGAAGTTTTATATGGTTGGGTAGAGGTTAAATTAGAACAAGGAATCATATCTTTTTTCACAAAGGCTTAAAGTTTTGTTTGACTAATTGGTCCAAATCACAACAGCTCATTAATTGACCCAAATCACATCATCTCATTTTCAGTTTTGAAAAGAAAAGAAATAATAATATATTATTTATGATTTTAATTTCTTTTTAAATTAAAATAATTATTTTATGTATATTGATATCTTTATAGTAAATAAAATATTTTTTTATCAAGTCATTATAAACATAAAAAAAATTCTAATCAAATTTATTTAAGAATTATGAGTAAAATTGAACTTTAATGAATACAATCATCATTATAATTTTATCATGATATAACAAATCTAAATTATTAACCATGTTAATAGAGGAGGTGATACACCATCTCAATACAACTTTTAATCTGAATAAAAAAATACATCACATCATAAAAATCAAAGAAAATAAAGATATAAAAAGATTGAAGGTCCACCACTCAACAAGCACCTTAGCTTTTAAAAAATTAAAAAGTTAAAGACAAAAAAAAATACATTTGACAAATGCCCACAACTCCCACATTTACAATTCATAATATAAAGAGTTATAATTCTCTAGGTGGCTTGTGTGAAAATGCATTTAGAATATTGAACTTATATTTGTAATGGTCAAAGAGCATATTCTTTTTCTTACTTAGAAAAAGAATAAACTGTCCTAAAAAAATACCAATTCTTTTGAAAGCATACATCTATCTTTAATTCTCAAAGAATAGCACAATAATAATATTAAAGTATACAAGAATCATTGTTGGGTTTCCTTTCTCATCTCAAATATAAATTCCATTTAAATTTCATATCAAATAAACATTATAAGTTTGATCTAGTAAGTTGTTTTCATCATGGGAGGAGGCTCACCCTCCGCAAAATCACTTATGACCAAATTCGAATTTTTGGAATATAATCCTATTATAGTTCTATTTTTATTTTTAAATAATCTTTTATACTATTTCCTATAATATGCTCATCATTTTTTTTATAAAATTGATTGTTGCTATATAGATTTGTTTATAATATCTATTTATGAAATATGTTTTTTAACTAAAATTAGGTAAAGATTTATATAATATATTTTCTTTATAAAATGCAAGTGTAAAATTTACATATTTATATTAACTTTTATTTTTATTTTATATTCATTTTAAAATAAGATATTGTTATAAACAAAAATCTATAATAGAATGGTAATTTGCAAATCTTTTATATGAGATGTCTTGGATTGGATACTTGAGTTTAAGTTTATAGATAATAATAATTAATCCTAACAAATAATGATAATTAATCTAGACTTAACCATTACTATCAAAAAAAATTCTTGTCAAAATTATGTATCAATAAATGACATAATTTATATAATAAAAATGAATTTATTCTTTTAAAAAATCATTTATTTCAACACAAATAAAGCTTTAATTTGATTTTTCTTTCAATCAAAATAATTTTGTCTTTCTTTCTATCAATCAAAATAATAATTATCTTTCTTTATTTTTTTTATTATAAAGATAAGATCTATATTAACTAACTATTAGGAATTAGGCAAGAGCCTGCACAATGGTAATTTGTGAGCCTATCATGTGGAGGTCTTGAGTTCAAATTCATTTAACACATAAAAATAATTAATTACAATAAATAACAATAACTAATCTAGACTTCGGCCATCTGCCGACAAAAGAAAAATAACTATTACGAATTATTGTTCTTCCATATGATTAGTATAAAAACAAATTTGTTATGAGAATAAATTTCTCAAAGTTCCTCTATAGATATTTTGTTAATCAATGTGTAGTGGTAAGAATTTTAGAGGATGATTGATGCAGGAGCATCTTGCATGGAAAAATTATTGGCAAAAAAAAAAAAAAAAAAAAAATTGGAGGAGAGAGAAAGTGACGAAAATTAGAGGAGAAATAATTAAAAATAGAAAATAGGAAAAAAGGAGAAAAGAAAGGAAAAGGTGATTTCTATTTTCGAGGTGCATAAGTGGCATAATAGAAAAAAATAAAAAATAAATGGTTGTCATTCCATTTATCGAGGTGAGTGGGTAGAATTCTAGAAAGTTATGAATATTTTAGAAAGTTTTGGAAGTTGTAGAAGGTTGTGGACGAATTCTAGAAGGTTGTGGATAAGTCATGCATTGGGTGGTAAGTGCCTATTTAAGCAAGGCATATGAACATTTCTAATCAAGCTTGGAGAAGCTCAAGGGGAAGCTTGAGGAGTAGAAGCTTGAGGAGTAGAAGCTTGAGAAGGAGAAGCTTGAGAAGTAGAAGCTCGAGGAGTAGAAGCTTGAGAAGGAGAAGCTTTGGAAGGAAAGCTTGGAAAGGTAAAAGTTGTGGAAGGTGTGAAGGCTTCAAGGTGTGAAAGAGAAGGAGGAAGTGAAGAGTGAGTTTTCCTGAGTCTGTAGACAGAGCACCAAATGTGAGGCAGTTTACAACAGGATTGTGATGGACTTGTGAGTGTGTAGACAGAGCGCCGAATGTGAGGCAATTTACTCTTGGATCTTGGATTATGTTTGTGAGAAGAGCTAGTGGCTGTGGTTTAGAAACAAGGAGGTTGCTTGGTGGCTTGCGAGCACAAGTTGAGATCTCAGAGGTCTCTACCAGAGTGTGGATCTGGGCTAGCTTGGGTTTGGATTGGATCTTGAGAGATCTTGTTGCATTCTTTGTCATGAGTTGGTAAGGGTGGTGTGGCCCTTTGTCAATGGTATCAGAGCGTACCTTCGTCAATGGTATTAGAGCGTACCTACATTAGTGGTATCAGAGCGTACCTACATTAATGATGACCATGTTTTAGCTCTCATTAAAATTATTTCTTAACTTTTGGTACTTTTTCAAGTCATAGTGCTAAGAGCATTCGTAGATATTCATCTTATTTCACAAACTCATCAGTTAAGGAAATATCAAACCACAACTTGAAAGTACGAAAGGATAGAACATCAAACTGAAAGAAGGTATGAATATGAACTCCGATAATAGACATATGACTACTAAGTGAGATTCACAAAAGATGACAATTCACAAAGGGGTTTTGAGTATATAAATATAATGATGGTGCAAGAAGTATGACAAATCTTGACATACAAAGTGATAAGCCACATGAATACGTCCAAATCAAGATATCATGAAATGAACATGTTTCTTTACACCAAACTGAATGATCCACATGAATGCATAAAAGAATCACTAGTTTAACATATGGTAAATTCGTGATCATAACTCAGATGTACATTTTAGACATACGAACCAAAATACATTCTTCATTATCTTTTTGAGAATCTACAAACTCAAAAACCCTTACATACCATATAAAACTAAAACCTATTGAAAATTCTTCTAAAAATTTCTCCAAAATTTTCTCTTTCATAAAAAGCATCTTGCCCTTTTTACATTACAAATAGCCTTGTAGTCATAGTCTTCATGAGATAACTACCTTCTCTTTGGGTTAATAACTAACTCCCTTTGACACGTTTTCGAAGAGGTTAATTAATCTCACAATTTTGTGAAAAAATGATCAAATACTTAACCTTTGACCAAAAGTAATAAAATTCATTGTACAACAGAAACTTCTCTTGATCCATGAATCATATATTTTGATTGAAATAACTTGTCAATAAACATATGAGCATCTCACCATGAAATATTGATGAACACAAAATGTATATGTCCACCCCAATATTAATATGTCCACACTCCCACTCCCTCCAATTGTATTTGTACCCACAAAGCATAGCACTTGTTTACAATATTGTAATTTTATCCCCCACAAAAATGATCATATTCTCCACAGTGTAGGTGTACATCACCACAATTGGGGTGTTGTCTGATTTAATCCATATGTAAAAGCTAGCTCAATTCAGGCAATGTAGGCGTATATCACCACAATGGGGTGTTATCTGATTTAATCCATATGAGAAAGTTGTCTCCATTGATGCTACCCAAACACGTACCTTTGTTCCACATTCCTAAAGAAAGTCTACGTGCTCTAATTATTTCAAGAATACGTTGAATCTTGGCTTTCATTTTGTTGAACATTTCACATTCAACCCCCATTCGACCACTGCTATTATTGTCACTTCAGAAAATTGATGGTAATTTGAATGACATCTAACTCGTTGTTTTTCCTCAAGACCACGCGTAGGGAAGGCTCCTCTGTTCAGCACAACGAAGGAATGGTGAACACTTGCACCAAATTCATCTTCACTGTGAAGATTTCCCAACCAAACCGATCCCCCTTGGTGATAAGAGGAATCCTGTTGTGAAAATGAATCCACATTTGTTCTTTGTGTCTTTGTCTGAGTTCACAAATTCGTTAATTTCTCTTTTTCAATGGTGGAACTCTCTATAAAAAAAATTTCTCCTCCATCCATATATGAAGCATAACTAACTATTATAAAGGTTTATTAACATCTTTATTTTTAGCTTTATAAATTTTGCCAAGAAGTTAAGAATGTGTTCTAAAATTGGTGTTTTGGATTTTCGGTTTAATTCCTCTTTTTTAGGAGGTTAATATTTTGTTTCAAAATGGGTCTTTAAGATTTCCCTCATAACCTCTTTTTGGTTAGAGAGGTTAAGAATTGGAATAGGATTAGGTGTTTTGAGCATATTTCTTAATTTCTTTGTATTTAAAGGTTAGTGTTTTGATTGAAAACATGTATTTTGGAGGCTTTGATTAACTTGACAGAACTTTGGACTCTAGAGTTGGATTTCAAAAATTTGAAGTGTGAAAGAGCTTGGAATTATTAAATCACTATAAATTTGATAAAAGTGTGACTATATTGAAGTTTGAAGTTAGACTTGTTTAAACTCATTTTTGACACAAAATGATGGAATTTCGGAATTTGACTCACACAGACCATAGAATTAGACACATCATAGCTATCCAAACATGACCACCAATCTTAGTTGATAATGACAAAAAATTTAAAAATTTGGGCCAGATTAAGACCAAGGCAACATTATTAGACATATTTTGTCTATGACAATATAATTTAAATTTATAGATTTTTTAAATATTGAGACTAATAATTATATGCAAATTTGATCTATGAAGTGAATGCTAGTATCTATTAAATTGTATGCAAAAGATTAAAGTGAAAACATAAACTATTATGAATAATAATTAAACAATATTTACATTAAAAAAATTGAACTAATAATGAATTATTGGTTTATTAGTGAAGTTTAATGATTTTTAATCTACCCATCATGTCATGATTGTTGAAGTTGATGAAAGATCAACCCCATAGCTCCCAAGAATCATCTTCATGCAAACACCTGTCATAGAAGAGAGAAGCAAAAGCTATGGAGGCTAAGATTACTAGATCCATAGATGAGACATTCTTGATGAGCAAAAAGAGAAATTGCTATTATCAACAATGAAATTGGTTAATTACAAAGAGAGATCATCCTTATAAAGGAGATCATAACCCTAAAATGGTCTAACCTAAGTTGCATCATAATAATTAATAAAAAATAATAATTATTAGATGCCTAAAGTTTAGCTTAAGAAAACTACAATTAATTAAGAAATATCTAATTACTCTAACACCCCCCCTTAAGATAAACTTAGGGAGTAGCCAAAAACCTAGAAACTACTATACAAAGTAGATTTTGGTCTCGAGAAAAAAAGTCTAATGAGGTACCCAAGCACAACGAAATCTTTGAAAAGAGGAGAAATAGAGAAAACCACATGGGAAAAACCCTACTCCAAAAAGAGATGGAAATAATGCTGAAAAAAACTAGTAAAGGACTGAAGAAGCCTCCAAACTAGGGAATGTCCTAGAAGATAGGAATAAATATGATCATGAAGAACAACACTAAAGCATATAGAAGCTACAAATCTCTATCAAAAGTAATTATTGATATGAATAACCTCCACTAAAATAGAACATGAACAAGTAGAGAAGACTGTAATTTGCATCGAATCAAGAGGCACACAAAGGAAAACAACTGAACTCGAAGATACATATGGCACAAAACACCAAAGCCTGAAGAGCTGACCAATCAAACATGGAAGGCTACAACCAAAGTAGGAATGAAAAGAAGAGTGTCTATATGGTAAATGATCCACCTCGCCGAAATGCATAGGTACCCTAACCACTGCATCTGCCTAGTACATAAGAACAATTACTGAATACATAGCTCACTCCATCAAACCAAGTAAGCATGAGAAATAACAAAAGAACCCTCCTAATGCAGACAAGAGTGAGGTGACTGACAACTAGAAAAGTGGGCCAAAAAAATTGCAAGTCAAGGAACCATAATCAAGATGCACAAAAGAGTACATATGTGTGTACTAAGGTGATCAATCTCAGACACGTCATGATGCTAATGTCACAGAAGGGAAAGTCACTAAATAAAGGAAAATGGAAAACAAAAACAAAACATCAACTCCCATGGCACTTTAATCAGAGTAGTGCATTTACAATGAGGAACAAGATATGGTGAATCCCAAGAATACAATAATATGCATGAGTATCCTTAGATGACACTACTCAAATCAGAAGGCAAAACAAGACAAAATAACTAAAACAAAAATATGGATGTAGTGCGACACTTTATCTTAGTTTGTTTGTAAGAATGCATACCAATGATGTCTAAATAGACTAGAAGAGACATAAGACTAATACAATAGACAGTGTAATTCATGACAGATAATCTAAAGCAATGAAATCGATCCTCAGATTGAAACAACCAAGATATCCACCAAAAAGAAAAAAAGAAAAAAGACTAATAGAATGTGCTTGGAGAAGAATCTGGAACAACAACCAACATCACTGGAAAGAGCTCAAAAAGAACTTTCTAATGATATAAAGAAATCCCAAATCAGAGATCAGGATGCTCAAGATATGTCTCCCAGAGTGCAAAACTATACTCTTAACTTTGACAATAGAAAGAGCTTCTGAAAAGGCATCAAAACTAAAAACTAACCTTACCACTGTGACAGTCTCGGAACCAACTTTCTGTCAATATCTCGTTTGTAAAAAACATAGTTTGTATGCATGCAATATGAGCAAAAAAGAAAAGGTAGGTCCAAACAGAGCTTGAAGAGGTGACAAGATATGCTGATGTAGTGCTGACATGGTACTAACGTCAGCAAGTGATGAGCCTAAATTTGATAGGAAAATGACCGTCGAGGCAAAAATGCCCGAAAATTTCCAACCGTCAAAAATAAGAGTCAGATCAAAGGGTCGATGCTAGATTAAAAAATCGGTGGCCAAAAGGCATATGAAGACAAAAAAATCCATAATTCCCAAAAATGCCAACATTAATGCCAAACACTTCGAAAAAAGAAATCTCCAAACCCATGTCAGACCATGCAAAAATTGCCAAATGAAGTGAGAAAACCACTCCAATCAAAGATCACATGTCAAAGTCGACTAACGTGGTAAAAAAGAATTTAAACCAAGGAAGGCTTTCTACGCTCTTCAGAATAGGTGCCGTGAAGCGGAGTTGTGGGATTGGAAAACTATTCAAACCTTGTTTGGTCTTCTTGCGCTGCCAGTTGTTCTTTATGGGTGTGAATTATGGGCCAGCAGCACTACTATAGCACAATGGAAACAAATCGAAGGAATCCAAAAGCGCTTGATTACAAGCAAGTTTAAAATTAAAAGCACTGTTCCATATGACATCATGCTAAGTGAAATGGGGGCTGCGCCTATTGAGGCACTTGCTATGGTTCGCCTTTTAAGCTATCTAAAAAGAACCGAAAAAATGGAAGAGGATAGATGGCCAAAAGTTGTCTTTAGTGACACACTATGTAAGTGAAAAAGGACATGGATGCAACAAAACATCAAGTGGATGAGTAAATGGAATATTCATTTCAATATGTGCCCCACAAGTAATAAAGAAATAAAGGTCTTTGTTATGGAGAAATTCTACAAGAGAAATTGGGGAAGCGAGATTGGGAGGAAGAAACTATATTATATAAATGAGTTCAACCCCACTTGTGATCAACTCGAAAAAGTGTACATAGGAGCCAACATTCCTTGGAGAGCTAAAATTCTTATTGCTCAGCTGAGAACCAACTCTCACCAACTTCGTTGTGAGACCGGGCGTTGGAAGAGGCCAAAGGAGGCTTGGGAAGAGAGAATTTGCAGATTTTGCAATTCTGGGAAAGTGGAAACTGAACAACACTTTATTCTAGAATGTGAGGCCTACAAGGATAGCAGGGATAAGTTTGCGGATACTATATGTGACGGTTCTTGGCATAACCTGTTCAACGAAGAGTACATTGAGCAATTGGGGGGGCTCATCATTAGTCTACACAAGAGGCGAACAACGCTACTTAAGTCTGCTTGAGTTGTCTTGCTGTCCCATAGGCTATTTTTGGCCTCGTGGACGTTAAAATTTTATCTATCTATCTATCTACATTACATGCCCAAACCAAGCAACAAGCAACTCCCACAAAATGTGGATGAGACCCAACCTGAAAATCGCCACCAATCATGAGTTAAAAACTCCACCTTTGAACATATGCTTACAAAACCACATTGGATCCAACTTAAGTGGGAGTTTGAATTGGTGGCCAAGAAAGTGTTACAAAAAACCATGCGAGTCACCAAAGAACTTGCAGTCCAAGTCTTGGAAGATGGAGGCACGGGATGCAAGGCTTGAGTCCCTAAAAAATCTCCAAATTGAATCCAAGGCAAGAAAATAGTTCCAAACTCATGCGTGAAAAAAAGATTGGTGGAGTTTGATGCGATGTCTCCAAAAAAGCATGGAAATCACTAGAGGGTTCGATTGAAGATATGCTGCCGAAATTCTGTGCACAAAAAAATGTGAATGCATGGCCAAAAAGAGGTGGTCACAATTGATAGAAAATTGCAAATAAAAAAAATCTCGCTTAACTGAACATAGCATTCCATTCGCAAAAGAAAAGGAGTAAGACCTTCCACATGTATCAAACCACAGGAACCCACCAAAAGAAACCACCTATTCAAAAAAGGTGGGAAGCCGTCCACTAACACAAAATTGCCAAAATCAATGGAAAGAATCTCTGAGAAGAGGCATAAAAATGCATAAGATTGGAAAAAATTAACCTGCGGTGGAAAATCCATGAAACAACTACCCAAAAAAAGTGGTAAGCCATCCAATCAGGAGTCAAATCACCATAAATCAATCCATAAAAGCCATCAAATATAGGAACATGCACAACCCAAGGGAGTGTCTTCCTCCAAGAAGCACACCTTCAAAACCAAAAGGTGGTTGCCTGTGTGTGATCTGAAATCACATGTCCTCCTCTAAATTCACTCCTGATAGGCATACTTATATGATGTGAAGGAAGTCCATGTTGGTCATGGGTTTGAAGACCAAGAAATAGGCGCATAGGAGAATTTCCCTCCAACTTGACAATACGTGTTAGATCTATTCATGCCAAACAGAGGTTCACACCAAACAAAGCGTGTGCCCAAGGTTGGGTTGACATTGCATGGAGGTTCAGGTACACCCTTGGGTAGTGAGAAAGCTGAAATTGTTGGCAAATAGGCCCCAAAAATCATAGAATGAGTCGCATGGTAGTTGTAGAGTGGACAACAACAGTTGCAGAGGACCTGTAGGCACTGCATAAGCAAGGATGCGAGGCCCAAAAATATTAAAATTTTGCGGTTTCTTTTCACAATAAAAAGCTCAACAAGCTGATGAAAAGTTTTCAATTGGAGCATAATCTTCAAGCATCCTTGCTACTTAAAACAATCAGCAACATCTGTAGCTCTTCCATCAGCCTTGTCAACCATCCCTAAATAATACCAGGTAGTATGATTCATTGGGTCTAGACATTAAACATTTTAAAAAAAAGCTTTGAGCAACATGCAAGGACTTGCCACCAATTCATCCCATTAAGTCTCCAATGGAAACCTTTGAAGGCACATGATTCGGATCCATAGAAAATGCATTGATGTAACCAACCAATGCTTCCTACAATTGGGTATGAGCTTCAAAATGAACTCCTAGTGCATGCAAAGTTGTCAAAGAATAATTTTTCAAGCTTTTAGCCTTGTCCAAACATATCTCAGCATCAATCGAATGCTTCCAAATTTATTTTTTGGAAAAATAAAAAATAATCTCTGCCTCGATTTGCATGCCTAGGTCAAAACAACTTGGTGTAAAAATTTTGTGCCTCAGATTTCAACAACGTCCAAACTGGATGTATTTTATATGGAAAGCTCAATGGTGATGTTCATTTTTGCTCAAATTGCCTCAAAAATTAGTGACCCCCAGATCCAATACAAAATCTTTTAAAAGCCATAGATCTGAAAATCAATGCCAAATCTCTCAAGAACAAAATATTGGCATGAAGATCTGGAGCTCTGATACCATGTTGAAGTTGATGAAAGATCAACCCCATAGCTCCCAAGAATCACCTTCATGCAAACACTTGTCACATAAGAGAGATGAAAAAACTATGGAGGTTGAAATTGCCAGATCCATAGATAAGGCATTCTTGACGAGCAAAAAGAGAAATTTCTATTATCAACATTGAAATTGGTTAAATACAAAGACAGACCGTCCTTATAAAGGAGATTGAAACCCTAAAAAAATCTAACCTAGGTTGCATCATAATAATTAATAAAAGAATTAAATATTAGATGCCTAAAGTTTAGCTTAAGCAAACTAGAGTTAATTACTCTAACAATGATGCCCAATAGTACACATATATTCTCTCAATTATTATATAATTTTTTGAAGCAATAAAAGATGTACTTAGAAACTATGAGAACTTGGACATTATAAATTTAGTTTACATAAACAATCTAAGTAATACAATTTATGAATTATTTTGAAGTTGATTTAAAAATAATAGATGTACATTCAAAAATATTAAAGAAAATTGATATTGATTTTCATTTATTCAAAGTTTTTTCTTAATATTATTTATATTACTTTAAAAATATTAATATATTTTTTATTCTAATAATTATTTTATTGTATCAATATTATAAAGGAAAGTACTCTTACTACATGATATTCGTTTTATGTGTTTCTAGTTTTGTTTTATAATCATTATATTGTTATTTAGAAAACAAATTTTGATTGTCATTTTTCTACATGATATTAGAGAATCCTTGAAGTTACGCTAATGATCAATCAACAAAGAAGTTGCTTCCAAAGAAATGTGGTATGTTAATATATAATTTTACTTTTAAAATGTTGACTTGTTAGATCAATACGATATAGTTGAATAAATGTACAATATCTTTTTCATTTCTTAACAAAATTTCAAAATTCAAAATGTTTGACAAGGAGAAAAGGTAGAATAAAACCTAAAAATGGTTTGAAAAAATTAATGGTATTTTATGAGCAACTTAAAACAAATATCCAATGTGGATTTGTTCAAGAAAATGAGATACGAAGTACAGTTTGAAAGGCCATAATGCAAGTGACACCTCTTCTAATAAGTCTCCAATAGACTATATATAAGACTTTTTTTTTTAGTATATGGAAATAAGTGCCAATATTTGACTATTTTTTGTCTAAATTTGATAGAAGAAAGGTGTTGAATATAATTTTTCATTAGCTTTTGCAATAAAAATGAATGACATGTAGCATAACTATGAAGCATGAAAAATAGTTATTTATCTCCATACCAATGTATTGAAGACCATAGCTATGTCATTCAAGTTCTAGATTCTTTTGATTTCAATGTCAAGTGCTTTAGTAAACTATTAATCTCAAATCAAAAAGGAAGTAAGGATGAGTATGGAGTAAGTGATATGTTTTTAGTTAAATTAGCAACATAACAAGGGTGTTGACCTGCACTCAACCATGGCTCAAAGGTGAGAAAAGTGTTCAACAACACTGTAGTAGAAAAGGTGTTGATGAATACAAAACACATAAAACAAACATCATGCTAGCATAAAGGTTATTAGCTTACCTCAAGAGTGGTAAGGAAATTCAACCACAACATGTGGAGAAGAATGTGAGATTAATGAACTATTTTTCTTACATTATCATACAACTACCTAGGTAATGTTTCCATTAGGATACCCACCAAAGGGCAACAACTAATGAAACTCTCTTTGGAAAAATTTAAACATAAGGGGCAAAGTGTTATGAAAGTGTGCATTGTCTATCAAATATTGGAGAAGAGCATGAGCAATAGGCGAAGTAGGTTTTTCACAACTATAGGGGGTTGCACAATAGGATTAGGAGTGGTATTCACATGGATGATTCGACTTACAATAGGATCACCACCCATATTTTCAATAAGATCATCACTTGAATTTGTAATAGGAGCTTTATCCTTATTGTTAATCTACAACTCTTTTTCAAAGGATACGATAGTCAAATATTCTTCTTTAACATCTTTCCACCAAGCAATTGTGTCTTTATGCCTTAGGAGAGAACAATCAATTTCCAAGTGACTAATAGAGAAACGTTGTGTTAGATAACTAAGGAGGGTGGGGGGGTGAATTAGTTATAACCAATTGACCTATAGGTCCTTAATTTTATTTTTTCCAAAAAATTAACACTTTCAACTTCCCAATCAAAAGCTCGGTAAACATATCAAACTACACAATATCATTCAACTTAATCTTTGCAATCAATTGTTAACTTCATATACCAAGTATCAAAGTAAACTTCATGTATCTACCATGTATATATCAAATTGCAACATGAAATAACCATGTGACACAATCAACATCCATGCATTTTGACACAAGTATTTAACTTGAAAACCATGTAAAGAGAAAAACCACCTAGGACTGACAAACCAAAATTTTCACTCTTTTGAAGTGAGCTCTATTAGGAGCCAACCTTGTTAAAGGTTACATACACATTGTTAATGTGAGATTGTTAGAGGATTTA
The DNA here is from genome assembly GCA_028749045.1 of Cupressus sempervirens. Lineage (NCBI taxonomy): Eukaryota > Viridiplantae > Streptophyta > Pinopsida > Cupressales > Cupressaceae > Cupressus > Cupressus sempervirens. Next base: position 89,119,029 of record CM053791.1, on the reverse strand, counting down.
CACCAAAGATCATCTAGACCTTATCACTCATCAATATGGGTGTCATGCTCTAAAGGACTTATAAAAATTCAAAGGAATGTCACCATGAAAATGGATTTACAAATAAGACTAATAAGTCCACTCAGTTAAGAGATTTTCTGCTACAATAATTAGATAGTAACGGTAAGATGATATATTTGAAATAGAAACTACCTTTTCTTGATCACATCTCCATTTATCTCATTCTTTGTCCTATGTTGATCCTCTTTCTTACTTCTCACCAATCCACTCACTTACACATCAACTTTACACTCACTTGCTAGATCTCACAATGCTTCTTTGCTTGGTTTCACCTTTTATCTTCTTCTTCACACTTAACTTGATAAAAAATAATAAACATCTTGTTCATCCCTTAAATAAACAACTTATTTTTGCCTAACTAGATTCTTCTATGTTTTGTCACTTAATCACAATCGTATGATCTTCATCTATCTCAGATTCATTGAATATAGGCACTCAGGTATCACACTTTCACCTTGAACTTTTTGCTTCATTTCGAATCACTAAATCTCCTTCATCATGTATTCTTTAAATTTCTCCAACTGTAGATCTCATAACTAAATTCAACCTTATCTTTAAAACTTCTCAAACATTATTTTCATGAAATGTTGGCCTCAAAATCAATTATCTTACAAATTGTTGTTCTTTCCCTTGCTTGGTTAACACTACACTTCGCTCGGTCAATACTAAGCTTGGTTAACACTATTCTTTATTCACCAACCAAATTGATTAGCTCAGTACAACTTTTTATCTTTTTGTCTTCTCACTTTCTAACTTCATATTTTGCTTATACATGATCTCAATACTTAGTAAAATCATGTAAAATAATCAAATCAACATTATATTGTCAAAGTATAACTCATCAAGTGCTCATTGAAATCCATACAATTATCAATACTTTCTTCAAATCCTCTTCATCAATCAAATGATATGGCACTCTACTGAATTAGCATAATGTCTTACCAATCAGGCTTGCCATCAATAACAACATAACACTTGATATGAATCTTCTACGGACATTATCAACATTATCAGTTGGTGCTAACACATTGGTGAGATCAAAATGTGATGTCCTCATATTCCACCACTTGAGCCATGGCCTATCCCACACCATAAGAACCATGTTGCTAGGAAGGGGTATGAAAATATCAATGTCCACTGAAAGGCGTGCAAAGGACGAAAGACCCATAGCTATTGTAACCTCATCCATCTTTATGAAATGACCAATGGCCTCATAATAAGAGTTCTACCAAAAGTGAAGGGAAGGATTAGGGGGTCAAACCCACACTAAGAGGTTTAGTATGAGGGTTTTAAAGGAAATATTTTAAGGTTTGGTTCAAAAATAGTGATTCCCCCAAACCCACAACTTGCTTACACTTGAATCTCATTTTTTAGAAGAAGAAAAAAGAGCAACTGAAAACCCCTTTTCACAAGAAAAAATCTCAATATTACCAAGGAAAAAGAGTCTTCATGAATCTACCACCCAACAATGAAGGTATTTAAGAGAAGGCCTTAAATTAGTGAATTTGCAAATCAAACCACAACATTGGTAGACATCTATATTTTCCCCTACATACCATACACCACCATAGGGGATGTATTAGCACAAACAAGAGGTTGAGGTTTCCCCTTGAAAGATGTAGATTTGGAAACATGAGAAAAACTTTGTCCATCAATAGTAGTAAACCTAGTACTAAGTCTCTAAGAGGGGTTCCTAATAGACATCATTCCAACAAAAACCTTACCCCCAACATTGTTGGGAATATTGCTCCCCATTAAGAGTGGGTTAACACCCACCACATCAAATGATCCTAGCCTAGAAAGCCTCAAAATTGTTGGAGCTAAACCAACAATCATTTCTTCATTCTGAATAAGGATTACAATAGGGCCTCCAAACACTATCACAATACTAGGAATGATAGTCACAACAACATCCGCCACCATGGGAAGGGAATAAGGAGTCATTGCAAGGCACAAACCAATTGGACTCATTGTAGGGAACACACTCATTGAAGTCAATGGATACAATACAAGTCATAAAGTCGTTAGAGTATACCCTTCAACATAAATTTTATGTCATAATTAAAATTCCATCAGTAATAAAGAGAAAATGACTATATACATTACTCCATGTTGTCCAAGTAATTACTTTTTAGAATCAGTTTGGCTTTGATATGATGTTAGTAAATTGTTCACAAAGCATCATCTAAGACAATATTGATTTTTAGAGCTCGTTCATACTACCAACTTACACCACATTATTACTTTGAAGGAAAAAGTTATCTAGAAATTTGAGGGTTAGGAGAAGTTTAAGGTTGAAAATAATGTTGTCAATTAAAGTAATTAAAATAAATTGATTTTAATTTGCATGCCTTTGAGCAAAACATATTTATAAGAAAGAAGGTTGTAGTCACATTTTCTGGAAATTAAGGAGAACCATTAGAGAGATGATTTTGTATAAGACAAAGCAAGGGGATATAGTGCTTATTAGGTTAAATATTTATGTAGGAGCTCATGTATTTGAGAAGATGAAGAGAGTGAAATTTCAAATATATCAAATCTTTTTGTTGCGATGGATGCACTATTGATTGAATCTAACATCCTTATGTGTAAGTACTTTTATGCAATCAAAACCATTAGTATTGTATTTGATGCCTAAAATCTAAAAATATAAAATTGGAGCTTGGAGGCATCATAAGATGAAGCTTTTTTATCATCTTGAGCTAGCTTATCAATTAGAGATGATAGATTGTGTAAAGCATTGTTTCACATAAACATTCATGGAACAAGGGTTTCTTGGAATCTTGGAAGACCTTGGAGATGCAATTAGTCTATCTGTACTAGTTGAGGTCATTATGTACAACAAATGAGGGATTGTTTGCACAATATTAGAGGAGGGATATTGACACACACACAAAGATAATGTGCACTCTCAAGTAGAGTTGTTCTCTCATATGCAACAATAGATAGGGGATTTTTACATCCTCAAAGATGTGGAATTTTGAAAAAGTTTTTCTCCCATTGTACAAGGAAGATAGGGTATCATATATTATGTTTCTCATGTTGTACACAATTTTTATAATGAGCTTAGTTTGGTGTTTCCTAAATGAATAAGGAAAATTGGTGAAGGTGCTTCATCAAATTTTCTAAAAGAGAGGGTATAATCAACTTTTGTAGTGTTTCATCCTTTGTTCAAATTGATATAATAAAGTAAGAATATTGAAAAATATTACATCAATAGTGTATTTTATGAATTAGACAAACTAATAGTTAAGAAATACATTAGTTTATATTTATATTAATTGTTATTTTTTGGAGAATTATTATTTTTAACTAGTTTGGAATGAGTAATGTAAAGCTATAAAAAGGCAATAGATTAAATGTAAACATTATCATGCACACATTAATATAATATTTAATATGTTTCTAATTTTTTTTATACAATCTTGTCATGCAATTTCATGCTCCATTCTTCTTGATGACACACTAGTTGTTGAGGTATAACAAAAACAACTAGCACATGAGCATTAGTGTTGATTTTTCCTTGGAATTTATGCAAACACACAAAGAATAATTATGTTCACAAGTTTGAATTTGGTAAATGCATGGAAAATCAAGCCATTAATGAAGCTTTGGCTCATTTAAGAGGGGAGCTGGCAACTACAACAAAAAATGGCAAGAGTTTCAAATGTGCAAAGGTTGGAGGAAACTTGTAGCAAACACCATCTATCAAAATGTCAAAGCATCAAATGATTGGGAAAAACTGAGAATTCATGGTAGATGGGAGGAACAAAGGGGAAGGTTGAACATGGAGCTCTAACAAAAGTGAGAGTTCCAATGAGACAAGATTGGGGTTCTAATTAACTTGCCATGAATTAAGAGGAGGCCAAAGTCTAGAAAGTGGCTATGCAGTCATAAATTTAGACATCATACCAAGGAGGCCCTTTTTAGAAGAAATAAAAACAACTGTATAGTCACTACCAAAAGTCTCAACCCCAAGTTGACTTATCACTAAATTAAGAGGGTACTTCAAAAAGAGACAACCAAAATCTTAACTCCAAAATGTCGGAGTAATTATATTTTGGATTTTCAAAGTTTGAAGGGAAAGAATACTCAAATATAGAATGATTGTAATTCTTAACATCAAAGGTTTTAGAAAACTTTGGAGAACATGAATTGGGGTTTGAAGAGCAAGAAGATGCAACATAATGGGCACCACAAGGAATGAAAAGACGAGGAAGAATGAAAATCTAAGTGTCATATAATATGGACATGGCATCAATATAATATCATCAAGATAAAAATTATTAATGAAGGTGTTGGGAATGGGGTTAATCCAAAACTTTGATGAGAGGGTAGCTAAAAGGACAATGTCAAACTTTCAGGTTAGCTATGCCAAGGTTACAAGCTTTATATGGATGGAGGGATAATTCTCAACAGGATGTCAAGGTCAAGGAGTCGAGAAATGGTGAAGGCCTAAGGGTATGGGAAACCCCAAAAGAAAACTAGCCTTGATACTTTATAAAGCTTTTAGCATTGTTTCACTCCTAAGGAAACCATTTTAAAAAATTTAGCTTGTTAGTAAAGGGTGGTTAAAGTCAAATGTATAACTCCTAGAAAAAAGCATAGCAAAATTCAACATGTTGAATTGGGTGCAAACAAATTCCACATAGCACAAATTAAAGCAACATTTTATTTGTACAAAACCTTGGAAAATCCCAATATGGCTGTAAAAATATGTGAATCTTCCCAAAAAGATAAGCTAAAATTAGTCCAGGATCTAGTATACCACTCCTTCAAGGCTTCTTTAATGCTAGCATAATAGCCACATATTTTCCCTATAACATGATTTCACAACTCCTTGAGCCTATTCAAACAATTTCTCTCCTCATTTTTATTATATTGTACAATGTTTTAAGTATTGCATTCTTCCAAATTACTGCTTTGATATGTCAAGCACCTACAAATTTGGAGTCCAAATAGTAGGAATAAACGACCCTCATTTTGTTCTTTCAAATTCATATAATTTGTGTAGGAATTCAAAGTCTTGACCAAATCATACCTATATTATTGGGATCATACCCTGAGCTCGCAAGCCGAGTTTGGTTGTGCACTCGATTCAAGTTTGCCTACTGGTTCATACTAGGTGTGCTTCCAACACAATGGGTGTATTTGGGGTCGCACACTAGCAAATCCTTGCTCACTCACATTGCTAGGTGCACACCCAACACAAACTTGGGCACATCTAGTGAGGAACCAGGCTCGCCTATGACTTCATTTAATTTTTATTTTTAAAACCATCTTTATTCTTAACCTAAAAATGCCCCAATATGAGGCCTTCAAACACACTTTCATTTCATTTTTACCTCTCATTTTGCTCTCATAATATTTTATCTCCATCTTGGTAGTTTGACTGAGGTGATTATATTCAAAGGAGATTGTTGAGTGTCAAATAGCTTCCACAAAGCAAATTTAAGTGTTTAAGATATGCATTTGAACCCTATTCTTTAGTCATTTGATAGTTTTTTTTTTTTTTTTTAAGATTTTAATTTTGTTCAAGTTTGTCAAATTTTGATGGGGCCTCATAGGGAATCTAGGGGATTGTGGAATTGGAATTGTCTTCAGGATAACTCGGGGTTCTATTGTCAAGATTGGTTGTGCTTGCAATGGTATGGGCACTAATAATTTTGCACAATTCATGGCTTTGAAGTATGGCTTAGAATTGGCCCATTCATTAAATATTGAAAAGCTCAAGATTGTAGGTGACTCTATGATAATTGTTTTGGTTGTCACTTATGGTAAATCTTGTACTTGGCCATTTAAATATGTTTTGGACATTATTCAACTTAGTCTTCAATATCTCTTCTATTATGAAATCCAACATTGTTATAGGGTGAATAATAGTATAGCGGGTAAAATGTCTAATTTTGCCATTGATTAAGGACTATCATACTCATAATTTGATAGTGACCCTAATTCTTTAGTATGATTTCAGGTATTGTATTTTGTATTCTGCCCCTTGACTTTGCCTCTCTATTTCAATATGTTCTCATTATCATGTTTGGCCTTGTGAGTTGGTTTGTTTCTATTGGTTTTTATTGATATGTACATAGTTGCTTGCATTCCAATTCATGCTTAGTTTTATGATGAGAAAGTGAAGGATTTTATGTGCCACATAGTATTTTTACTTTGTACACTTTCTTCAATTGCTTTTTTATTTATAAGTCAAAACCTTTTTGTTTGAGGAGATTTGATCTTTATCTGTGGAATGATGTTTTATTATTCATTTGGTATGTCGTTAGTTGGCAACCTAGTCATATACTTGTTTCTCTATTCTCAATTTGACATTGGAAATGTTAGGGCACAATTAATGATTTTATTAGGTTTAGATATCAAGTTTTTATTATATCTACCGGGTCAACTGATGTTTATATATAGGATGGATTTCCTTTTCATTTGTTATATCACTCCTCTTTTTTTTAGTGATCTACTGAGCAAAATCCAAGTTTATAGAGTTGTTCTTCCATCACTTCCACAAGAACTCAAGATAAGTCTTTTGTTGTCTTTGAAGTCTTGTATCTACTCTTGTCTCATCTTCAGATGGATGAATTGGATGGATTTCCATTTGGATGAGGTAGATTGCTTGAATAGCCCTTTAAAGCAACAACTATATCATTTTATGGAGAATATTGTTAATTCTGGTTGCAACATTGTGTACAAGTGTTACTATTGTAATTCATGCTTTGGATGATTTTTTGGGTTAGGATTAGTTCTCAATATATCGTTCAAGTTTGACTTTCTATAGCTAAAAGTGACAAAATAGTCTTTGTTGTCTCCACATTTTGTAACTAATGGAGACTTTTCTCTTTAGGTTTGTTATAAGACCAGAGGTTTTATTTTCTTGGTTCTTTCCTATTGTTTCGCTTTGAACTAGGGTTGTATAATTTCTATATATATTAATAAAATTTAGTGGTACAAGTTACCACTTTCATTAAAAAAAAAAAAAAAAACAAGCTCGTGAAGAAGTTGTTTTTATTTTTCATTTGTTATAAATTGCAACAATGAGTAATCAAAGTTTAGTAGGTTGGGAGGGAAGTCAAATTTAAAATTGATAAAGCGTCTTCTTTATGGAGACATGCTACAATAATTTCGCCACCTCCTTGAGGTGGGGGGTTTGTTTGGAAACATATTTTTTGCAATGCACAATATAGTAGCTCCTATTACCAAGTTAAACTTCATTTTTTGGGCCATGGGATAAATGGATTAATATGTGTGAGACCCCAAGGCCAGATTAGAAGGGATTGTTAGTTGCACAAATACCAACACTTATATTAGAACAAGAAGATGATGTCAATTTGGTTGCAAAAGGAAACAAAGTAGTTATAGTTTCAAGAAAAAAAAACAATACCACCACCCTCTCAACCAAATACAGTCTCTAAACATCCCTTCTTGTTGATGAAAAAATTCCACATTGCCTCTTTGTGAATGGTCTTTCATTCAAGTTGGTGAGATCGTCATATTGAGGGAGATGGTGTCAATAAATAATGCACCTCTTGGCTACATGTCATGGATTAAAAAAGGTGTACCCCCTTATTTTGAAAAGAGAATTGTAAAGTCTATGTGGTGACCTTCGCTGGTTGGTAGCTCGCAAGCTTCGTGCCTCACTGGGTTGCCTTGCAAGTCTGAACCCTCCATCGAGAGAGAGAGAGAGAGAGAGAGAGAGAGAGAGAGAGAGAGAGTTTGTAAAAGCCCGACTAAAAGCAATTAGAGATTCTTGAGTTTAAATAGGCGTATCTATTATTTTTTGATGGATGGAAAGATTACAAAAACTGTCAATTGATAATGTCATTACAGTGTCCCTTGAGGGGGTAATGTTCTTAAGGGCAATTGACTATAAAGGAGAAGTAAAAGATGCATAATTCATTTCTAGAATTCTCATTGACTCCATAGAGATAGTGGGTTATGATAATGTTGTCCAAGTAATCATGAACAATGCAAAAGTTTGCAGGGCTACAAGTGCTTTAATAGAGGCTAGATATGATCGCCTCTTTTGGACATCGTACACCATACATCAACCCAATTTGGTGAAGCAAGCAATTAGCACCCAAATATAGTGGATTTAAGGAATATAATTGGAGGCTAAGGAAATTCAGATGTTTGTGACAAACCACCATGTTATAAGCAATTTTCAGAGCTCTTTCAAACTTGGAATTACTAGAGGTAAATTTTTAAAAATATCATTGACACAATGTTGATGAAAGTAAGATTAGTTATACAAAGGAGAGAGAATGGACCTAACGACACCTTTTAGAAAAGGATGGAAGCCATTATTCTACATTGTTGGAGCAAGATAACTAGACCATTGCACCTCCTAGCATATGCCCTATATATCAAGTACTATCGGTCACAAGAACTTGCTATCCCAAGTAGAGTGTCACCATACAAAAATATTAAAGATGCTAACGGGTACAAAATGACATTTAGTAGAGTCTTTAGTGATCCAGATGTGGAGTCAAATATTAGGAAAGAATTTGGATTTGTTTGATTCAAGAATAAAATTATCCTTGTGCGATCAATGACCAATGCAAAATAGATGTTATTACAACTCGTACCTCAATGGTCAAGCTTATATGTACCTCCAACCTATTGCAGTCAAGATCCTCTCACAAGATTATTGTTTTGGCCACTTGTATTGTAAAACTTAAGACTTAAATCTATCTTGTATTTTTTATTTAAATTTTGTTAGTTCTCTCCACGTTACAAACCCTTCTGTCGATGAGAGAAATTGAGTACATACTCCTCAATCCACTCAATGAAGCATAACCATTTGGTAAGCTTAAGGATTAGTGTATATTCATACCAATTAGTGCTTTTGCCACATAACGATCTGCAATAGAAGAAGGGGCAAAGAAGCTTTGGGATGTAGCACTCAAGTCTCTCAATTGGATGCACCCACTCAAGATCTTGCTATAGCCACTATGATTGATGTTGTTGATGATGACACACCATATGGTACATCTAACGCTAGTGAAACCGCTTTAGCTTTTAATAATGATGATGATTTACTTGCAGCCGCTGAAAATCCCATACTTTTTTTTTTGATAATCCCTATAATGATTGATGAACATTGAAAAGGTTATATTTCCTAAACTAAATTTTCATTTTGTAATTCAGTAATTTAGTGTAATCAATTTTATTAAAGTTATGAACATAGATCAATGATCAAGCATTTAAATTTTTTTTGTTTTTGGCATTTAGCATTGATCGATGATCAAGCATCATACTCTGAAATGTGACCTGCAACAAAATTCCGGATTTGGCAAATATAAGTCAGCCTATGTTTTTTCATAACTTAATTGTAGTTTGATAATAAATAAAACAAATTGATCTGGACAAATAGAATCTATTGTGTATGAATGTGATCAATCTCTCAATTTGAGATAAGTATTCTCATTTGCCCAAGGTTTCTTTTGGAGCGATTTCAGTCTAAATTAGAAGGATTAAATTAAATGTTCAGTACTGACAATTACATTTTAATCAAAATGAGGTTAATCATTAAACACCGCTCTGCGAAGTCTTGTTTTTTCCCGATCTACCAATAAATATGCATCTTCACTGATGACAAAATAAATAAATAAATTTAATGCTTCTGAGCCAGCCAAGTCGAGAAAGTTTAACTTTTGCTGCAACTCAACACCCCAACTCTACAAGAGTACCAGAGACTCGCAGGCTTAATGCTGTTGGTAATTTGGCATGTTCTGTGTTTGTTTGCCAGAAAACAAAATGTGAGAATAACGATTGCGTTTCAGCACTTATCAACGGTGAATTTACATAATTAGAACGCAATTGATGCAAACTTGCATTTTAAAATACATTATTTGATCGCCACATCTAAGTGTAGTTAAATTGTTTGGAAAAGTATGTCAAATTGCACATAACGATGATAAAATTGATTCTGCAATTACCATAGATTACAGTCGTGAGGTTGCTGGCACGGCACCAAAAACCGGTTGATTTAGCCATTAATAACACTTAAAATTAAATCAACAAAATGAGGAGGGGGAAAGCCACTAATGTAGTGGCTTATAACTACGTAAAGACCAGCTATTCTCTTCAACTTCTGAGAGTAGAAGATTCCGAAAAGTACGTAACAGCCTACATAAAATGATAGCCAAATTCTCTGATCTTGGAAGGATAGTACATTTTAAAAGTTTAATGAGATATAAAACCTTTGCAACTCTGGCAAAATTAGATGACAAAATTATCAATCATATGGCATATTACATCAGCACCTTCTGACTGCATCCAGTACCATTTTACCTGGACCAACAAATCCACAAAAAATCAGCATAATTGAAAGCAAGTTGTATCCATAAAAGCCAAGAAATATGACCAGCCCTAAACCAAAAATAATAACGTATTACAACTACGAGAAGGAAATGTTATCTACATTTTACCAAACACTACCATTGGTGCAGCCGTGCGACTTAATAGGCTAAATAATTTGATAATATTAGAGGCACTATTTGACACTACATTTTAAGAGGCAAATTGACAAGCATAATCCAAACTATGAGATTTTCTATTTAAGATTATTATTTTCAAGTTTTAACCAAGTCCAATAAGTGCTTTTATGAACTAAAATCCTTTCAGCGAACTCAACAAGTCAAGTCAAACTATAAGCCATTATAACAATTTTGACCCTTAAAAAGGATGCACAACCAAAGATTTTAGCCTTTATCTTCTGCCATCCCAAGGACAGGATTTGACAGTCATTCCCCACTGAAGCAAGAAAGTGCAGCGGTAATCTTTGATTTGAACATATAGAACACGTTGATGATAATTCATTTAAAAGGATGCTTAAGACGGGAACCTAAAACAATTATTTTAGCTATTAAAAATTCTCCAGAATTGCACAATTTAAAAAATTTCACAAACACAAATCCTATTTCAAAGTTTGATATCTAAAACAGGAGCCAGCAAATTTAGATTCAACTCTCAGGTATCCTTTGCCATGCAATATCTGAAAAGCACCAGAAATCATTTGACATACCAAATAACAAGGCCCATCTCTCGGCATGCTACATGTTTTTAAGAAAGTGTGTCATTGCCTTGAGTGGCATCTTTGTTGTCAAACTTAAAAAAATAGATGAACGTGCAATTTAAAATAATAAAAATCAGAATCGCACGATTCACTTGTTGAGCCAATCTTACCTCTGGACTGAAGCAATTCCAAGGTCATAGATTTTCCAAAAGATGCTACCTAGAACCAAAACCTAGCTTCCACTCCTGATCTGATTGTGTTTCTAGCTTTAGGAACATGCCCAAACCATTATTTTTGGCATCTATTCCACTGGAAGGAATGCACCTAAATCAGAATCCATCACTCAAGTACGCATTATTTGGATGTAGTATTAGACAATGCATCCGAGACATGAATTTTCATGACAAGATATAATTACATGTGTGTTATCAAGCTACTGATACATATATTTTCCATGCTTTGTTTTCCACCAGATGACTTGCTCTTGCCTGGTAAAGGACTTAAATGCTAGTAGAAAAGTCAAGTTGCGAGCAGACTGTGGAAACCATTTTATCTTTGGTAATGTTGCATACATTTAGATAATTTTTAAGCTCAAAAAAATTCGGTTTGTAGATGACAGTGTAAAGTGGGCTTTTAGAAGATTACTGGTTTCCATTTTCCATTTTGATGATCTAAATTATTAACAGATTGTCATGTCCCCTCTTTAGTTTGACTAGCAGAGTTATGTGAGTTAGCCTATCATGAGGGTCTCGTAGGCTAGCAGTTGTGGATAGAGACTTGTACAGGATATTTAGTGACCGCACTTGACTTTACAAGCAGTTGGGAGCCAGTTGGGTGCAGTTCCTTGATTTTAGGGGTATCCCTACATTTTAGGAGGATGTGGCAGTTTCCAGATGTGAGGTTCCACGGGACCATTCCATGGTTTCAGTTTCAGGATGACAAGGTGTGTTCTCTAGTTTCTAGGAGCACCCCTAGATTATAGAGAAGGGACTGCTAGTTGACCCATCTCGTCTGGTATGAGTCACAGATAGGTGACACGGTTAGTTTCACATTTATTTGGTTAGTCTAGGCTTTCGGAGGCAAAATCGAAAATATTTTAATATATTTATATAATTTATAACAAGGCTATTTATATAGCCATTTCAGAGTAATAAGGGGAATATGGCTTCATTTGGTCAGATGTGACCTTGTGTTATAGCTTGTTGGAAAGGTTTTGAATTATTATAAATTATTTCCACTATCCGGAGACTTTTTGGCGCTTTGAGTTATGACATTTTAATAAAGTAATATTTTTCCTATAGCCTGGACGCCTTTATTTGGGAAAATGTTATTTTATTATAAAGCACAAAGTGTAATTCTCATTTAGGGTTCGATTTGCACTTGGAAGGAGTTATAAGGAGATGAAGACCAAATTGTGGGGTATCTTTTGACATTTGAAACTTGTGAGATTGGAAACTGCTCTAGTGGAGCGATTTGGAGGCTTGGGACGAAAATCCCCAGCCTGAAGTGTTGGGACGCAAACCTCAACAAGGACTTGGTGATTCAGTATTGGGGTTGGAAGGTACTATTCCAAAGGCAGCTCAGACTCATATTGTGGGCGCCATTCTTTATTAGCAGCCACTTTTGCAGTTTGGAGATCATACAAGGGTTTGTAACAGCAAGCTCTCCATCTTTTGTGATTGTAAAACCCTTCTACAGCTGGTGTCAGGTTCATTGTAGACAGCAGCAAATCCATTTGAAATATTTATTTCTTTGACTGCAAAAATCCGAATATTATGCCTAGTATGATTTGAATCATTTCCAAATTGTTAAGTGTTTTCAATATTTGAATGCTGCTCATCATTCTTAGTTCGAAGTTATTTGTTATTTGTCATTTACTTGCATATATTTTCAAAAACACCTAAAAACTTGAAAACGAGAAAAAGACCAAAAAGAAATCAGAATCCTATGAGGTCTATTCAAGGGTACAAAATTGCGGTCAAAGTCTCAAATTTTGAAACAAGCATCACTTTCCAAGGTCACTGGAATTGGGGATCTATCACAGATCCTATATAAATTATCATATGACATTTCTTTGTGTGCTCACCTGAATTGTACTGTGAGCAAGGAATCGTTGCTTGCTTCTGTAAAAACATACATCAACTCTTTCCCATGGTACTTGAGTAAGACTTGCAATCATTTCCTCTGCAATCAAAAGAATCCATTTAGATAAATATGGTTACAATTTGTCAAAAGAAAATGAAATGCGACAATGCAAAATACTATTAGCATACATGGCTTTGTAAACATTGTGAATTAGAGCTGGAAGAATTCAAGATTTCAATTTCTTTTCAGTGCAGTCAATAACAAAACTAGCTCCTACTGGTGTGACATTTCATTGATACAACTATATTACATTGCAATTTATTGGTCATAGTTACAAAACATATATTTAGTCATAGTTCAATTGATGTAATTTGATGATATTTGACCTTAAGTATCGGACAACAGGAACAAACTTAGATGGAGCACAAGCACCTGCACTCTTACAAAAATATTATTTCCAAACAAGGACATGGTGTACTCATACCAGTCGAAAGAAAAATATGGTAGACTCGCCTAATTTAAATTCAGTCTTCCTTCACAGCCAACAAGTTCTAGAATCAATTCTATATAGTTTCAACAAGTTTATGCATGTTTTGTGTAGTTTCCATTATTTTTTAAACAACACTCTACAAAGGATTTGCCAGATATGCATGTTTGGTGTAGTTTCCATTACTTTTTGAACAACGCTCTACAAAGGATCTGCAGGATTATGCATGTTTTGTGTAGTTTCCGTTATTTTTTAAACAACAATCTACAAGGATCTGCTGGATTGAGCTTGTCCACAAATGAATAGTGATTCCCGTGTTGATTACAGCCTTCCAATTTACCTTTAGAGTAGGAATGTCAAGCATCTCTTGTATCCACCTAGTTTACCCCCTTAGACTTGTCATTCTCGGGTGTCATATTACGAGTTGTGGTGGTGGAGGATGGTATTAATCACTCTACCCCAAATATTGATACATTGTACATGTGATCTAATGCAAATTCCCAGGGAAATCTCCAGCTTTCATCTGCATCTGTTACTTGTTTCCCTTAAGGAATCCTCATATTTCAATGCTATTTATCATTTTGTGATGTGGCTATGGTTTACCCAATTTTATTTACCTCTACTTATGCTTTCTTTAAATAAATTCTTTACACGCTTTTCCAGCTCATAGTCCTCATACACTTTCCATTTTTATTGTAATGGAATATCCTAAAATTCCCACTACCATACTTTTGTTAACAGTACCAGTTGACATTTAAACAATTTTCTTCTTATCAGAATAAATAATCATGAATGCAATTTGAAATGCAACTACTTAATACATCTATTGACAATTAATTTTTATGATCCTTGGTGGAGAAAGATCAACATCAACATTTTTATAACAGTATACATGGAACAAGAGAATACACCTAAAATTCCCAGTGATAGCAGGATAGAAGATTTCCTACTACAATTTTTGAGAATCAAAATGTTCAGTAACCTGAAAGCATCTTGCAAGAAAATTTTCTCCTCTTAAGAGATCCACATTGTGCAACAAGAAGAAAGAAAGATTCAATAACCTGAAAGAATCTTGCAAGTTCTCCTCTTAACAGTTGAGATTATCACTCACTGACATGCCAAAATAAGAGACAAAAAATAATCCATTGCATTCAAATCTGATAAAGTTGGCTCCTCCCTCATCATCTCTGCATTTTCAATGAACATTAACATCCCCATTCTACTTCTAGTGCCATACATGCATGTGCTTGCAACAGTTTGTTGGATATTTCCATGATTTAACTTTAAAACCTAAACTAACTCAACTATAGTTGGTGCGAAGAAAATATAAAAGTTTTTCCTTACTGCTCAAGCTAGATCTCCAAGTTGGCTAGACAAAATGTGGAAACATGTTAAAATAAGGGAAAACATACAATGAAATTTGGGGACATTCACACACTAGGTACCTGGAGTACCCAAGTTTCCCCACCTATGCCATTCTGCAACCACACCACCGCTGGGACAGGTACATCAAATTCTATTTTGATTTTGATTTTTGAATGTTACTATTGGGTATGCAATATATTACTATGTTGAATCTTCACGGTTTTGGTTTGTGTTGCAATTTTGCTATGTTCAATTATTTCAATTTCCTATATTATGCTGAAACATCATTTCGTAACTAGCATTTCAGATTCTGCTTGTATAGTATACAGCACCCCCCTAACCCTCCCCCCCACCCTCTCCCAACTGCCGCCGTCCCCCTGCCATCTCGAAATTCAGGCCATTTGTCCCCCTGTCCGAAACCCATCCTGACATCCCAACATACCCTAGCACAGGTGTTACACTGGTAATATGTCTTCCTTAACTATCCCTTCTAGTATATCCTCTTTGGAAAAGTGCAATTGCGGAAAATTTAGAGATAAGGTGGAAATACTAGTTTTCTTCTTCTTTTTTCTTTTTTGCCTAATGAGACTAATGAAATACGTAAGATGTAGCTCAAATTAAACATATTTGGAGAGGAAGGAGGGATGAAAGAAATTCCATTACTATGGAACACTTGCACACTACCAAGGATTCGAGAGGCTATTGAATCTCCAACATAAAAGCTTAAGGGAAAGCTTAAGCATGGAAATGGTTAGTTAGAGGAGTGACAGTGAGGCTTGGCGAAATTTTACTTTGCACTGGATTAGAAACCTCCAATAACTTTCAAGCAAGGTTCAGCTAATGTGATTTAATAGAAATTGCAGGGCTTTTTACCTATTGAGGTCAAGCCAATTTAAGCTAATGCAGGTCATCTGGCAAGGCATTTTAACCATATTCCCTACCAGTATGTGAAGCCACATTATGCTTGGAATGTAGCTGTGACACCTATATGGACATTTATTTCCTTGGTGAGAAAAGGGTTACCTGATCACGGAATTTTTTGAATAAAGAGTTGCAACAATGGCAAGATGGAATTTAAATCAAGCACATAAGATAACGAAGACAGAAACCAATATATCATCAATTTCGCAAAACTGGGGCAAGTTGTCTATTCAAGGCCAAGGCCCTTGTTGCAAAGATTAATATAAGAGTGCTAATGCCTAGGCTATTTCTCCCTGACTGCATAATTGATGGGGGCTGTAGCCCCAAAGTGAATGGAAGTGGTAGCACCAAACTGTTTCAAACTCAAAAGTTTTACAAAAAGTAATATCCTGGGGTGGCTAATATTCCACCAAGGTCTGGCAATCAAATCAAGACAACACAAGGTTTGGCATAACAGATTTCTCCGCATAGTAGAGGTGGCAAACAGGAGTCAAAATTTTTTTATGACCTCTAAAAAGTCTACGCATGCCAAGACTGTAGGGTCATGGTGACATGCTGAAATGAACTGCATTTATCCCAATTCTTGATGAGGATCTCTCTCCAAGAAATCTTTAACTAGAAGATCAGTGATCATAAATAGTTGCAATACTGATTGGAAAAAGTTTCAGCTGTTTATAGGAGATTTCATACAGAAGACCAGATGAAAGGTGATGTTTCAATGTTTCATGAGATTAATTCTCCACTATAGTGCTACTTACGTGAGGAGAGGTCTTTTGAGCAATATTTGGCCATGTTTATCAAAGCCATCTCAGAGGTTGTCTCTCTAGTAATGTTGAGACTGTTAAGTATCAATATTCCTTGAGTTTATTATAAAACAAAATTTTCAAAGCAAACTTTCCATTTAACAATCTATGGCTGCACCTTCAACTGTTGTTGGGAAAAAATTATTCAAAATGGCTCTCCCAGCAATCGTTGGCCATAAATATTTCACTTGTCTTACTTTGGCATACCAAGTTTCAGTTGGCATTCTTGTGAACTTATCCTATTTTTGCATGCTTAACAGTACTGTCAGGAGTGTCTTATAAAAGATCCCAATAAACATCAGAGAATATCTTATAAGAATGTAGATGTGTCATATGTGTCGAAGTAATATAAATAAATCAGAACAAAAAATTTCAATGCAAACTTTCTATTTAACAATCTATGGCTGCTGCACCTTCAACTGTTGTTGGGAAAAAAATATTCAAGATGGCTCTCCCAGCAATCGTTGGCCATAAATATTTCACTTGTATTACTTTGGCATACCAAGTTTCAGTTGGCATTCTTGTGAATTTATCCTATTTTTGCATGCTTAACAGTACTGTCAGGAGTGTCTTATAAAATATCCCAATAAACATCAGAAGGTGACTTATAAGAATCCAGATGTGTTATTTGTGTGGAAGTAATATAAATAATAATAAATCAGAGATCCCAATTGACCAAAGAAGCAAATGACAGATAACAGAAGTAATATATAAAAGTTTATTTTTCCATGCTTTAAGTACCATACTTTCAAGAGAGAAGGTTCTTTCTCTATCATAAGCCATGCCTTGGCTATGAGTCTATGACCATGTTTATGCTTATTGCAAGACATGATTTATATATTATTGTACGAAGTCACAGAAGTTAACCGTTATGAAAACTGAAACAGTCGATACTCTTAGGATACCAATTGCAGTGTTCCAGAATACAGCAGACAATAAAACATAAGAAAACATTATAGCAGGCCATGAAAATAAGCCTGGCACCATCACAGGAGATGCTTTTGAATAATCCAACATGGCAATCATCGTAGTAATGAAAAGTTTTTCCTTCCTCAAATTCTTATTTAGCTATTCAACCAGTTCTGCAACCTGTTGTAGCAAAGGCATGTTTTTGTTCCTCAAATACTCATCTATTATTTAACTATTCAACCAATTCTCACAAGGATAAGCTGGTTTTGGCTTGAAATATCCTCCACCTTAGGTAAGTGAGTGTAGGTATAAGTCATGCTAAGCTAGAATATAGAAAATTTCTCCTTATCAGTCTTCTCCAGGAGATGTCTCAATTCTTGTTCTAAGTCATCTACTTCACATCTGCCAACATAAAATTATATTCTTTAACGCATTCCTAAAATCTACCAGCATTATTCCCTTTTTATTTCTGTCAAACCCTGTACATTTCTTGGTTGTCCATCACCATCCTCCACCAGCAATCTTTATTAATATCTTTGACTATTCTTATCTCATTTCAAATGACACTTCCCTGACTGACTTTTTGCCTTTGTCACTATCACTCATTTACTTCATATTTTGAATCCTTGCTCATGTATTCTATATTTATTTTCTAAATGATATATCTTTTGGGAAGACCGAGGCAACAATATGATGAAGCATTCAATGAAAAACAATCATGTACAAAGAAATAATTGTCAAAAATCAGATATATAGAAATGCAATCATTGTTATCATATGCAATTGCTATCCCCCAATTTAGTCACTGCGGCTAACGTACCCATTGCAATATTTCATAGCAGATGAACCACATATTCTCATAATCATCATATTCAACTACAAATTACATTAGGTGTTTCAAGGCACAAAGATATCTCATACATAAACGCTGACATCAATTTCTTAGGTATTCAGGTTCACAGAGGCACTTAATGATCGAAGACCTAATCATTCATTCATGGGGATCTTTGTCTCCAAAATAGGCACAGATATGTTACGTAATGGTCCTATCATATTATACTTTGTGTTAGTTCTAATATTCAATGTTGCTAGATCAAGAAATATCCTTGATCTGGTGTTGTGACATCTCATGATTCATTAATACTTTACTGAAGAAAACCCCATTTTAGTGTTGAATTTTGGTGATCAGATATATTTGATTCACTGAATTATATTTAAGAGCTTTTGAGTGCTTTCGTATATTTTAATATATATATATATATATATTTATAAACCTTTTGATATATATATAAACTTTGAAATTTACAATCATGGAAGACTTTGAAGATGTTAGTGTTCACCAATGAAAGGAGGCTTTGACAGATATATTAGTATTTAATATGATGAATGAAGTCTGTTGACCAGTAACCAAGGTGAGAATATGATTCAATGTGTTCGATATGATTATGCGCTTTAACTTACCTTTGAAAGACGCTAATGCTTTTTGTGTTTCCTTTGGTTTGTTGAAACGTAGGTTTAGGGAATATATAAGTGATGGGGAGTCACTTCCCCATGGGGTGACACCAACGTGGAGTCATGACCCATCGGGTTGCGACTTTCCACGTCACTCTCAACTACTTAATACAAACACCATAAAACTACTATTTGACAGTAACAAAACTGCCACAGTATAATTAGTTTGTCGGTCAATTCAGACTTTAATATGGTATGTAATTCTGATATATAATATGCAATTGTTTACATATATATATAGATTGGAGATATTGCATATTTATAATGTTTATATATCATTAGTTACGTATTTCTTATATATATCTTATAAGACTGAATTACAACTTTAACACTCCCTCTTAATGAAGAAGGATAAAACACAAAATAAATATTACCTCATTGTAATATGAAGAAAGGCCATGGTCTATTTAAGGAATTTAATCCACCATGCAAGTTATCACCTATTGTGATCTGATTAGACATAATATGTCCATCACAATAGAAGGCCATGGTCTGTTTAAGGAACTTAATCCACCATGCATGATATCATCTACAGTAATCTACTTCAAACATCATAAGATGTCTTATCACAATAGATGGCCATGGTCTATTTAAGGAACTTAATCCACCATGCAACTTATCATCTATTCTGATCTTCTTCAAACATCATAACATGTGATAAGTAGGAGATGATTTCCAAGCAAGTCAAATTGTGATATTGCTATCAGGACTTAACTGAGTGATTTTGAGTCAAACTCATTGACCCATGTTTCATGAATAGTGATTCAACATGAATCCATCTCTCATGAGACTAAATGGAACACTTATCACTCATTGGATCTAGGTGATGCTCAGAGGGGTGAAGCACTGGGATTTCCTGGGAGGTCACCCATCCCAGTACTACTCCAGCCTGAGCCCACTTAACTACAGAGTCTCCTCCATGGCTAAACCCAAAGCTTGCAACCCTAGATCCAATGAGTGTTAAGTGTTCCATTTATTCTCATGAGAGATGGATTCATGCTGAATCACTACTCATGAAACATGGGTCAATGAGTTTGACTCAAAATCACATAGTTAAATCCTGATAGCACTATCACAATCATAACATGTCTTATAACAATAGATGGCCATGGTCTGTTTAAGGAACTTAATCCACCATACAATTTATCATCTATCGTGATCTTCAAACATCATAAAATGTCTTATCACAATAGATGGTCATGGTCTGTTTAAGAAACTTAATCCACCATGCAATAATATAATCTAACATGATAGAAATTAAGTTATTGTAAGGTCGTTACTTTTCAATAACTTTTGCAAATACAAATAATAATCATTTGGAAGTTGTCACTTCCTCATAATATACACAAGGCCCATATGAACAATAAGTAATTCATCAATACAATAATCAAATATTTTGAGACTCTTCTCAATAATAACAACATACCAAGTTTTACCTCAATAGAGGTTTGGTGTGGATAGTAAATGATTGTGAACTCCCTCTAAATCCAAGATTTACATTAATTTAAAGGACATTTCATTAGAATGGAGAAAACTCCGAGTCCAATTTTGGATTACTGACTTCAGCGAAGAAAGCTTGATGTTTAAGTATGTTAGGCCATATTGTTGCGGTGTGCCCATAGTTGTCGCAACTGTAACATTGTATTTTGGAGTAGTCTCTTTGTCTCTGTGTGAATGTTTACTATCAGAGTACTTTCCCTTTTTCCTTTTTAATGTAGTGGCGAGAATCTGAATATCATCTCTAGTGGAAGTATCATCTTGAGACTTTAACATGCACTCCTCTTGTATGCAGTCAGCCTTGAGTAGAGCAAGTTTAGGAATCTTGGATCGAGCACATACTCCTTGTCTAAAAGTTTTCCATGATGGTGGCAGTCCCTTTAGAGCAATCATGGCTAATTCTTTCTCATCATAGATTTGACCAATCGTAGAAAGTCGGTTCCTTAGTTCTGTTATCCTCATGAAAATATGAAGCAACAGATTCTCCTTTTTTCATCTTAATGTTTGAGAGATTGTCTTTCAGAGTTGAATTCTAGTGGTATTGTTTATCTCAAATATTTCTTGACTTGCTTTAAACATTTCTTGTGTTGTGTCTAATTCAGAAATAATAGGAAGTAGACAATCCTTAACACCGTCCACAATTAATTTCATGGCTCTAATGTTACCCTTCTCCCATTTATTCAATTCATCACTTCCCCTTGGTGGTTGATCAGGTTTTTCAATAAATTGCTTTAGGTCATTCTCTTTTAGGATTAACTTCATTCGTAATTTCCACCCTGCGTAATTTAAATCACCGTCGAGTCTATCATCTACCTTCATACCGTTTACCATTTTGATAGATAAAGAATTTCAGGATATTTGAGAGCATTCAATATATAAATCTGATCAGGATCGTCTCTTAACTAGGCTCTGATAACATGTTGAATTTTGGTGATCAGATATATTTGATTCACTGAATTATATTTAAGAGCTTTTGAGTCCTTTGTATATTTTAATACATATATTTTTAAACCTTTTGATGTGCATGTGCGTGTGTCTATATATATATATATCAACTTTGAAATACTCTATATCAGTATTTGCTTTATCCTTTACACTTTGAAAACTGCAGACTTGTCTCTGATTGAACTGACAGTGCTTGTCAGAGGTTACACCAAACTTTGACTGATGAAGATGAACTCGTGCTTGTCAAAGGTTACACCAAACTTTGACTGATGAAGATGAACTCTCCATGGTAATAGACAAATAAACGACTGCGATACATAAATGTATTTTTATGAAATCAGAATGTCTTAAGCGCTGCCAAACTCTTTGAGATTTACAATCATGGAAGACTTTGAAGACATTAGTGTTCACCGATGAAAGGAGGCTTTGAAAGATATATTAACATTTAATATGATGAATGAAGTCCGTTGACCAGTAACCAAGGCAAGAATATAATTCAATGTGTTCAATATGGTTATGCGCTTTAACTTACCTTTGAAAGACGTTAATACTTTTTGTGTTTCCTTTCGTTTGTTGAAACGCAGGTTTAGGGAATATATAAGTGACGAGGAGTCACTTCCGGATGGGACGACTCCAACATGGAGTCGCGACCCATCGGGTCATGACTTTCCACGTCACTCTCAACTTCTTAATACAAACACCATATAACCACTATTTGATGGTAACAAAACTGCCACAGTCTAATTAGTTTGTCAGTCAATTCAGACTTTAATATGGTATGTAATTCTGATATACAATATGCAATTGTTTATTAAAATGAATAAAGTAATATATATATTAGAGATATTGCATATTAATTATTTATAATGTTTATATATCATTAGTTACATATTTCATATATATATCTTATCTGACTGAATTACAACTTTAACATTTAGCTCACCTTGGGTTGTAGTGTAGATTAGCTTATCAGTGAGCCTTGTAAGTTAAATAATTAGAGAGACCTAGTTGGCAGTTCAGTGGGCCAATTCACTTCCCAAGGTCAGGAGTGTACAAGATTGTTCTTCGTTTGGGTCAGTTTGGTACACTTGCCATTTATAGTAAGCCATTTATCTAGCATTTCTATTTTTGGCAAGGCATCAAGACCAGCCTTAATGACAGCTGTTTGTCCACTCACCAGAATTTAGTAAATAATTGTTTCACTAAACAAATTGGTTAAAGTAAAGACAATTGTTTAGTAATTAATTAACTCCTTTCAGAAACAACTAGAAACTAATTTGCTAAGTTGTTTTTATTTTAATCTCAATCGTCAAAAGAGAATCAATCTCAGCTGTTGGTTTTCCAATGGGAGTAGTATAAAAGGGGGTCAGGGGACCATTTGGAGAACACAAGTTTGAGATGTAATTTGCAGTGATAGTGAATAGTCTTACAGTATTAGCAAGGGTGTAGTGATAGTAGTGGGGAAATATCAGTAGGAGAAATTGGGAGATTGTAGGAGTTCTGCCAGTAAGAGGCAAGGAATTTTGTATCTCTTAATTCGCTGAAATTTAATATAATTCCTCACCTGTAGAACTGGTTTTCCCTTAAGAGTTTTTCCAAGGACGATTTGTCCGAAAATAATGTGTTCATTGTGTTTTAAAAATTTCTTTCCGTATATTTTGGTGAAGTTGCAGTTGTGTATTTTTCACTATTAGTTGTGAATTAATTTTCAGCAGTTAAATAATCGTTTAAGATAGGAGATAAATAATCGGTGACTACAATAGGAATTTTCACATAGTATCAGAGCAGTGTTGAGGGTAGAAAAGATTTTCCCTAGAAAAGAAATTAAAAGTTTATAAAACCTAGTTTGGCCTCTTTAGCTGCTTTTATTCCTTGAGATAGCTTCAGCTGGTTTGAGAGATCAAGACAAATTGGATGGTGCCTCAAATTTTGGTGTATGTAAAGCTAGAATTTCTTTATTGTTGGAAGAGAATGGTATCAAGGATTATGTTACCACAGTTGTAGTTGTACCAACAAATGCAACACAACTTGCAACATACAAGAAGGACAATGCCAAGGTGAGGAGGATAACTCTTGATGGTATCAAGGACCATATTGTTTCACATACCTCGGAGCTAGATATATCAAAGAAAATGTGGGACGCCATTATGAATCTGTAGTAGAATGCTACCACCAATAGGAAGTTGACTCTAAGAGAGAAGTTGAAGAATACCCGAATGAACCAAGGAAAAGACATCACAAGTTACCTTGCCAAGCTTAGACTTGTCAAGGAAGAGTTAGCAACTATTGGAGATAGCCCTAGTGATAATAAGCTAGTACGAATAGCCCTAAATGGGTTTACTAAGCACTAGGTTGTCTTTGTTTAAGCTGTCAGTGGACGAGACACATTACCAAGTTGGGATCTACTATGGACTGATTTTACTCAGGCAGAGTTTAGACTAAGTCTTCTCACTAGGGACAACAAGAGTCAAAAAAGTGAGGTGAAACGAGAAAATTTTGCCCTAGTGGGAAAAGGTAAAGCGAAGAAGGGGTTTAGTAAAGTATCGAATTCACAAAGTGAGAAGGACCTATCTAATATCAAGTGCTTTGGTTGTCACAAGTATGGTCAGTATCTCAATGATTGCCCGGAAAGGAAGAAGAATGAGAAGAAGGGAAAGAAGCAGGTGGTAGCTTCAACAAGTGCAAAAGAGCTCTCTAGTAGAATGGAAGATTAGTTTGTAGTCATAGCTTGTATAGTTCGCTCAACCTCACAGTGTGTTTGGTATAGAGATTGTGAGGTGTCATTTCATACAAAAGAGTTAGAGATACTTCTCCAGTTATAAGGAGAACACCAATATCCAAATTTCTATGGGGAACTTGTCCAAACTCAACTTAGTTGGGAAAGGGAGACCCTATTTAGTTTTAGAGGGAGAACGAAAAGATAATTCCACTTCATGATGTGTTGCATGTGCCATGCTTACGTATGAATTTGAATTTTGTATTTGTCCTTCAGGATAAAGGTATAATGTATTCTTTAGAGGGGCACATGTGTTGATCAAGCATAAGGATTGGAAATCACCCATAACTATTAGAGTTAGGAGTGGTGTTCCGCAGGTGAGCACATAGCATGATGATGTATGCAAAGGATGTGTGTTGGGGAAGTTTGTGAAAGCATTTTTTCCAAGGAGTGACACCAAATATGAGGGTGTCCTTAGTATGGTACATTCAGATGTATGTCGACTAATGTTGACAAAATCTCTCAGAGGATATAAATACTTTGTTACTTTTATTGACGACTTCTCTATGAAGACTTGGATATACTTCTTAAAGACCAAGGACGAGGTTTTTAGTCGGATCCAAGAGTTCAAGGCTCTCGTGGAGAATTTGACAAGAAGGAAGATAAAGGTTCTTCGATTAGATGACTTCCAGGAGTTTTGTACCCGGGAAGGAATCAAGAGAGTAGATTGTTCCTTACAATCCCCAACAAAATGGAGTAGCTAAGAGGAAGAATTGTTCTATATCGGAGGCAGCAAGGGCTATGCTACATGACCAGGACGCCCCACTACTTATGGGCAAAGGCGTGTAGTACAACACTTTAAATTCATAATAGGGTTCAACACAAGGTGCTAGGAAAGATGACAGTAGAGGAAGCTTTCACAAGGAAGAAGCCAGATGTTGATCACTTCAGAATATTTGGGAGTTTGGCATATTGTCATATTCGGGGATACTTTGTTGGGTACAGTGAAACCTCAAAGGCATATAGGATTTTTATTCCAGGGACCAAAAGAATTATTGTGAAAGCAATGTCAAGTTCATGGAGGACAAGGCATTTAGAAGGTCCAAAGATTTGCTAGCAAAGATGATCATAGTGAGCAGCCAACAAAAGCTCCAAGGCCAAGTCAAGAGCAGCAAAGCTCAAGTACAGATACTAGTACAATCATAGGCTCAAGTGGAGAAGATTCACAAAATGTGGAGCTGGTGCAACAGAAAATGCATCAAGAAGACATATAGGTTGATATTTCATCCTCTATGGTTGGTAGCGACACAAAGGGATACTCAAGAGTTTGAAGGAGCTCCTAGGAAGAGTACGAGACAGTGGAGACAATTACCCAAGTTCAATGATTATGGGGCATTAATTAGTTAGTTGGTAGATAGTGAGCCTTCCAACTATCAAGAGGTTGCACAACATCATGTATGGATAGATGCTATGGTTGAGGAATGTACCTCAATAATGAAGAATGATGTATGGGAGGTAGTGCCTACACCAACAGATAGAGCAACTGTCAGATTACGTTGGATCTATAAAATAAAGCATGGTGTCAATGGTAGCATCGAGAAATACAAGGTGAGGTTTGTGGCAAAGGGGTTCTCTCAGAAGGAGAGAATAGACTATGAGGAGACATTTGCTTTAATGGTCAGATATACTTCTATATGAGTTGTGATCTCATTTGTAGCATAGATGGGATGACAGATCCATCAAATGGATGTCAAAACAACATTCCTTAATCGAGAATTGAAGGAGGTATACATAGAGCAACCCGAAGGCTTTGTAGCACACAACAAAGAGAACCATGTGTGCAGATTGAAGAGAGCCTTGTACGGACTCAAGCGGGCTCCCAAAGCATTGTATGAGTGCATTGATACACACTTGCAGGAAATTGGTTTTGTGAAGAGTGAGGCAAATGCTACCTCTATTGCTTGGTTGTTGAGGGTGAGGTTCTCATTCTTGTTTTATATGTAGACGACTTGTTCCTTACAGGTTCACTAGGGCTCATAGAGGATTGCAAAAGGGACCTTGCAGAAGAGTTCGAGATGAAGGATGTGAGACTTATGCACTACTTTTAGGCATGAAGTTGTGGCAAACAGATGTTGAGATTTTCCTTGGTCAAGGAAAATGTTGCATTGAAATCTTGAAGAGGTTCAAGATGGAAGATTGCAAATCCACGTCTACTCTTATGATCACAAATTGGAGGAAGGTAGACACATCCAAGGAGAAGGATGTAGATCCCACCTTACATAGATAGTTGATTGGTTCGCTCATATATTTGGCCAACAATAGGCCAGATATTTCATTTGTAGTAAACTCTCTTAGTAAGTTCGTGGTTGAGCCAAAGAGAGTGCATTGGACAGTAGCTAAGCATGTGTTACATTACTTGCATGGTACAGTTGAGTATGGGATCAGATATGTTCAAGGTGAAGGAATCAAGTTGGTAGGCTATACTAACACAAATTGACCAGGAAGTACAACGGACAAAAGAAGCACTTCAGGGTGTTGTTTCAATTTGGGATCAGTAGTTATATTGGTTTAGTAAAAAGAAAAAGTTTGTGGCTCTGAGTTCAGCACAAGCATAATACATAGCAGCTAGTATGGCAACATGTGAAGCTATATGGCCTAAGAAGTTGCTAGTAGCCTTGTTTGTTTAGAGGGTTCAAACTACTGTGATACACTGTGACAATTAGAGTTGCATCAAGTTGTCTGAGAATCCAATGTTTCATGATAGGTCTAAACATATAGACATCAAATATCACTTCATCAAAGATTGTGTATAACAGGGGATTATTCAGCTACAGTACATACCTACAGAGAAGCAGGTAGTAGACATTTTGACTAACGCATCGACGAAGCCAAAGTTCATCTTCTTTAGAGAAGAGTTGCGGTGTCATGCAAAACAACTTCCTTGCTAAGAGGGAGTGTTAATTATGGTAGCTTGGACAGTTGTTTGTCCACTTGCCATAATTTAGTAAATAATTGTTTCTCTAAACAAATTGGTTAAAGTAAAGACAATTATTTAGTTATTACTTAACTCCTTTTAGAAACAACTAGAAACTAATCCGTTAGGTTGTTTTTATTTTAATCACAGCCGTCAATTGAGAAACAATCGTGGTTGTTGGTTTTCCAACAGTAGTATAAAATGGGTTCAAGGCATTTGGAGATCACAGGTTTGAGAAGTAATTTGCAGTGATAGCAAATAGTCTTGCAAAATTAGCAAGAGCGTAGTGATAGAATTGGGGATAGCAGTAGGGGAATATCAATGGGAGAAATTGGGAGATTCTACGAGTTCTACCAATAAGAGGCAAGGAATTTTGTATCTCTTAAATTGCTGAAGTTTAATATAATTCCTCATTTGTAGAACCAATTTTCCCTTAGGGGTTTTTCCAAGGACGATTTGTCTGAAAATATTATGTTCATTGTGTTGCAAATTTCTTTCCATATTTTTTGTGAAGTTGTAATTGTGTTCTTTTCAAATATTAGCTATGTCAGCAGTTAAATAATCGTTTAACATAGAAGATTAATAATCAATGACTGCAACAGGAATTTTCATAGTGATGACCCTTGGCATTTTTATTGATCATGTATTCAGGGATTTACTAATTATAGCAGATTAGGGATTGATAGAGAGGGACCCTTACTATTTTTAGTAAGGCAATTGGGTGCATAGTGGACAAAATAGTTAACTCCCAGATTCAAACGGAATTGAGAAAAGATGATTATTTGTGGCGTTATGTTATTTTAGTTATTAATATATTAATTGTTGTATTAATAATAATTTATAGCATACAATTATAACGTTTTAAGTTCACTTTATGCACAATGGCGTCATGACCCTTGATTAAATGCCACTTGGAGTACATTATTAATTGCATAAAAGTGAGTGCCCAAGTTGAGGAGATAAGATAAAGTTTTTATTAAAAACCTGAACATTGATTTAAATGCTATTAAGAAGATTGGGGTTATGAAAAAGGTCTCAAAAAGTAAATAGATTCAGTATTGTTGATCATTTTGACTATGGTTTTTGGTGTTTGCGACTGTGGAAGAGAAACCAAAGGTTTTAGCCAGTTTTATGCATTGAAGAAATAAAACTCCTCATTGTAATAGCAATCTTGGGGCTGTGAAAGATCAGCTGAATCATTGCCACAGTGTGGGCTTCATTCAGGAGTCCAATCTGAGCATAAAGAGTAGATTTGTGCAAAATTTTGAAGCAAATTTGAAGTCCCATCTATTGCAGAGATGTCTCATCAATTATTTTCATACTCATCTAGTTGGCAGTTTATTTCAGTTTGTTATTCCTTGCACAATTTACAATTCTTCTCAGGCACTCCATTTAAAATTTCAAGAAATTGCATATTTATTCCAAAACAATCAGTCAAATATATCGTTGCATGGTAATTCAGTGGGCTGGTGGAGTTAGAATCCAAAGGGGTTCTTACAAGGATGTAAAAAAATTGAATCCTATAACTGTGGTTGGCCCCAAGTTGAGAAAATTTGAGGTCTTACATGGTGTTGTTTCTTAAATTAATTCATCAATGAATTAATGTAAAAATATAATGTGAGTGTCAGTTATGTTGAGTACTGTATGTGGTCATATTGTAAGTTGTAATTGGAAGTTTTTGGTCAAATTAGGTAACCACTCTTGCGTCAAGATGGTTGTTATGCAACTTCATTCTAGGCCAAAGCATAATGCAAAAAGCTGAAATCAATTAAATGGTTCTTGTCTCTCTTCAAAAAAATGAATGAGTTTAATGTTCCACGTTGTCCTCTTACATTCTAGCAAGGTCCAATTTGTGATGAATGCATTTAATATCATTATTGTTTAAATTTTTTTAATTGCACGCGGAGCTAATATCATGTACAAAAGTTTGAATTCCACTCCTATGTTTCATAAAAAAAAGCACAGTTGATACAAAAAAGGGATAATTTTCACAAGATCATGTGAATGATGCATTTATTCAAGCTCTGACTTGGAAGGTGAACATTGAGCTGTGAATCTGCAGCAAGGTTAAGAAGTAAGAGAAATTTATTTGGTCTCTATTTTGCAGTTTTTCCTGTCTACACATTTCTATTCAGTTAATCCATTGTAGGTCACTCATTGTCAGTGTTTTTAGTTCCTAAGGCTATTATCTATCAATATTTTGGAATTAGAAATACTGTTTATTTTTTAACTTTTGCTTTCACTTTGCAGAAAATAAAAAACTGAGCCAAATAATTTTTTTTAAAAACTTAAAATTATGAGAGGAAACTTTCCCGTTAAAATGCAACAGGAGTCATAGAAATCTGGTTTAAGATTGCATGAATAATTGTTATTTTTCTATCATCTGTGAGCTGAGCTTCTTAATTAACAAAATTTAATGCTTACAAGGTGCACGGAGTATGTAACATGCTAAGGCCTAACTTATGGGTGGAGATGCTAAAATGTGTCAACCCAACCAGCACATATAGGGAATTAATACAATAGGTATAATGCTTCACAACAATAATTTGTAACCTTAACATACAAGACTAACTAGAATTTAAAACATGGATCATAAATACAATGTAATTTTTATACAATCATTTCTCAACAAAACAAATACTTATATCCATAAATAGAGTGGTAGACATTTCTTAAAATCGTGTTAAACTATGTTCTTCATAGGGAGGTCAAGGCAGCTCTTTGACTTATGTAATCCCAACCACTCTATAGCCTATAATGATGAAAATTAAAGATATATACTAGATATGATGTAACATATCATCCTTTCAATGTTCATCACAAGAAATTGTTAAAAGCTAAATGCAAAGTGGACAAGACTGTTCAATCCTATTTGAAATTACTATTGTGGGCAGGTTCCAATCATCCAAAGTTCAATCGTTTTGTTTGCTTTTGTTCTCAGGAGTGTTGAAGCATTTACTCTAATTTTCTAGATTTTACAAAAATGGATACTTACCTAATGATATGTGCATTGAAAACTAGTTTGTCAAAATGTTTTCTGCATCTGGTAGATTACATGTTTACTACTTAGATGGAGACAATCCACAGCTGTGGCTCTTGCCCTGCCTTCCTAACTTTATGCTAACCACCCTTCATACAATATCAAGGGTTAAGGTACACACCATAATCACATATAGATCATCTCTCTTGAAAAGCTTGGCGCTTCTCACTCTCATTGTTACCATAGGCCATGCATCTTACTATGGTGGCTTTCCTCAGCCTTCTGTTCTGGGATATCCTCTAGGACTAATTCAAGAGAGAGATCAACCAAATCGTATAGAAAAAAAGCAACATATAATTGAGAATAGAGAAATGAAACAAAGATCAAACCTTTATTATCATTTAAATTTTTATGCATGCATTCTAAAGCTTTCTGATGCCCAAGATCCTTACATAAGGCAAGATTAGAGTACAATTTCGTTAAAATTCAGATCCTTATTTCCATTGCCTTATCACCACACATTTGAATTCAAAGAATCCAATTCTCAAGAAAGATGTCAGTTACATGACAAACTATGGACACTTTAGCAGTATAAATATAAAGCCAAGACCAAAGTTGTCTTGTCCTGGGCTCTTCTTAGAATACAAAATATTAAATTAATTAAATTTGAATTCGTACTGACAGAAGACTCCATACAATTCCATAAAGCTACATTAGAAGCAAAAACGGAGCAGTAGAAAGAACATTCAAGAATGGAGCAGCGAGTATATCATCATGAGAAAGATCTCAAACACAAGACTTCATAGAAACGCAATAAAATGTCAGGAAACATCTTTAACAAACACATCTCAAAAACCTTCATATGGGTTAGTTTTATCAGTTTCGTTTAAACTTTTTAAGAAAAACAAAAAAGTGTATTATGCTCAAACAAATATTAAGTCCTCATCATTTGTAGATAATGGTGTAAAAGAAATCTCATGGAAAACAGGGTAAAAGAATGACAAACCTTCAACTGGATCTGTAACATGATCATCTTTTAGTGCAGATACTCTTGGAGTATTCTTAGCACAATCCCCATTCTCTACATTCATGATGTGTCGATACTTCTCATTTAAAGGAACCTTGCGCAGCTGAAATTGAATAATGCAATCTACCCATGTCAAAATAACTACAATACATGAATGATTGAATTCACAAAAACACAATTATTTACCTCAGGCAATTCACTTTGGCGTCGAATAGAAGAAGTCCGCCAGCCAACCATATCTTTGTTTGAAGTTAAGGATTGAATTGATTATTAAGAATTTTCCATGTACAAATTCTTAGATGAGTTCATAAACTTAAAGGTTATATGATTTCCCCATAAGCCGACAGAACTATTGAAGATCATCTTCAAAATGAAGGATACGATCATACCTCACATTTGCATAGGCAACACGCCTTTTGAATGAACGCAAAGCAGACCTGGAGGGAGGAAAATTTATGTCAAGTACTCTTCAATTAGGAAATGCAAGAAACCATGAAAGGAATGTACTTTAAAGTATGTACTCTGCATCTAGCACTAACAATAATCTGAACAAAGATAGTTCCAGAAATACGAACATGAAATGCAGGTCACCATAATCGGTTACCATACGACGCAAAAGTGGAAGTTTTCCATCATCATTGTCTCTAAGGAAAAGATGCTTGCCAGTTCTTCCAACAAACCAGTGTGCGCTGTAACTTGCAGCACTTTCCAAAACACGAATACCACAAAGAAATGGAAGCTGCAATTTTGAAAACAAAAAAAAACTTAGAACCAAAGAGCAAATCAAGAGACTTCCAGAAGCTGCAGCCTTGACCAAATATTCGAAACAAAAGTCATACTGAGAAAAAGAACACACAAATATGATTAAAAACTCTAGTGAGGGCTACCAATAAAGCATGACTACAGGTTTAAAGATAGCATCTATAATAATAAGAATTGGGTTATGCACCACAACTGCCTGTAATACATCATTTCCAATCATCAAATTACTATATTCCATTTTTAAGTTTTGATGACCGAATCTGAAACTTAGGTTTTTGTAATCACGGAATAAGGTTTTTCCAAATGGATGAAATTGTTAAAAACTGAAATGAACAAAATAGACGCAGATTGAATACTGCATCAACAATGAACTCTTAAATAGAGTTTACAAACGCCAATTATAGGGTGAACAAAAAAGCAAGGTTGTCTTCATAAAGACAACCTCTATAAATAGAACTGAAAGAGCAAACTAAAAAGAAAGCCTGAATGACCATTAACTAGAACTAGCTAAATATAATGAGATGTTAGAAATATTAAAAATACTCTAATACCCTCCCTTAATAGTCATCCTATCAACTACCCTACAAAAGACAGTACATGTCTTGTAGTTACAAATCCCTCAGAACATTCTGTTGGTACTGAGACCCTCCCTGGATCTGCAGTTTGTGAATGACCAAGTGTAGCCAGAAAAAAATGAAGAAGGTGGTTCCCTTTGTCAGAATGATTTGCTGATGTGCAAGTAGAGCCTATCACAGACTCGTCCACTTACCCTACCAGAATCAATAACCCTGCTGACCAGAAATCATCACAGGATCTACAAAACAATACGAGGTCGCAAGTTTGAAAAAACAGGACTTTCAGCACCCAAAAAGATCAGGAAATAGTGGCCTTCTAAAAAACTGCTGAAAATCACAGATGTGAACACCACTAACTGACAAAAAATGAACACAGGAAAAAATAGGCGATGTGTCTCTAAAATTGCGAGCTCTGATGGACTGATGACATGGCAGGAAAATCGAGACTGCATAAAACCAGAAGGCTCTGTATTTTTGGTGTGTAGCTGGTGGCGGTTTGACCACTGAAGACCCCCAAGAATTGCAGATGAATGGATGTGGCTCAAAGCAGAAAGAGATTTTTTTCTTTTCTTGACTTCTGAAGACCTCCGAAAAGCATAGGACAGTTTGTTGTTTGGCGGGAGGTCTGGGACAAAATTCTCAGAAAAGTACTGAAAATGACGTGAATGCACTAGCTGAAACAGACAAAACTCCCCATAAAAGACAAAAAATTCCAAAGTTGCCGAACGAGAAGATGACTCAGCCACAGAAGCAGGTTCGTATTTGACCACTGCCACCAACAAAACAATTTTTTTATATATGACCCCTGCCACCAAGAAAACAATTTTTTTTATATTTGACCACTGCAATTTTTTGACCTCAGAAATTTTTGCCCTCCAGATTCCATTAAAACCCTAGGTGGGTTTCCAGACTGAGTGCAACAAAAAAAACTATTAAAAATAAAACGAAAAAATTAATTATTGGAAAAAATTTCCAGATACAAGAGGCTACAAATTTTTTATTAAAAAATTTGCCAAGTTTTTTTAAACCCCACTGACCTGCTTTGATACCATGAAATTGTTAAAAACTGAAATGAAAGGAATAAAATGGATTAAATATTACATTAACAATGAACTCTTAAATAGAGTTTATATACACTAATTATAGCATGAACGAAAAAGCAAGGTCGTCTTAATAAAGATGTCTATTAATAGAACTGAAAGAGAAAACTAAAAAGAAAACCTAAATGAACATTAACTAGAACTAGTTAAATATAGCGAGATACTACATATATTTAAAAAATTCTAATAATGGAAAACAATATAAATCAAGTTAAAGTACTAGTTCTAATGTGAAAAAGGCAACAAATTGAAGTGAACGGCATTTTTGTAGTGGTTACTCTAGAAATTTGAAGGAAGAAAAACGAAATAGAACAGTGGTTGTATAGTAGATGGAAGCAACTCAAAAGTACAGCCCTACATAAGGGTTTACTTTGAATAACGTGATGAAGGGGGCTGGAGATGCACAAAATACATAAAATTAACAATTATTAGATTCACCCAAAATTTTAAAAATTTATACTTGTTTTTAAAATTCTTGTAACAAGCTGTGGTATATATTATTTGGTTTTGCTACAGCTGTATAGTCTATTATATGTTTTCTCTCCTATTAGGGATGGGATCCACAAGGAATTTCAGCTTTTGTTTTCCATACGCAAGTGGTATGTTGAAAATAATCACAGCAAAGGATACGGTTCATGGAAGCGGTTCAGGCTGTTATTTTGATCTGGTGGATAGAAAAAAACAGAGGCAGGAATTGAAGGCATAACTTAACTACCAAATTAGACTGTAGCTGCATTTTTCTTAATACTCGCCTCAAGCCCCTTTTTTATGTGTGAAAGTATTAATTTACAGATAAATATGGATCATTTACTTGAACTTTGTTCCTACAAATTTTCATCTAAGATTCATTGTTTGCAATTCAAATCTCGATTGCTTATTCAACAGTTACTTGGATACTCAGTAATATGAAAACCTGTTTCAACTATCTTGCAGTGATGGGGCGGGAGCCAAGGGAGTTACCTAGTGAAGTCAGACTTGGAGACTTGCAATTATTTATGTGACAATTACTTAAAAGCCAAATAGAGATTTCTAGTTGAGCATACCAGGTGTGGTAGCTGTAGAACTGTCAGGCACAACTGCAGTTGACAAACAGAATATATAGCCTTTGACTGGTAACTACAACACTAATCAACAATCTGAACTGGACAGAGGATGCAGATGTGTTTCTGCCGGCTGAGCTTTTATTTTTACATTTGGTGCCTCTTTGTATTAAACTCTTCTTGCCACAACTTCGTTATGGTTGGGTTTGTTTAATGGATCTGCTGGTTTTAATTTTTCTATGTTTAAAAGACCAATTTTTTTGCCAGATTTAGGCCTCGCCTCTTGAACCAGTGTTTAAACATGAGGAACCTGTTGTTGCTGCTTACGAAATGCCACCTTGGGATATGACTCTATGGTCCTCTTGTGGCCCAACTTATCCATTATATTGGCTCACTACCTTCATGTGCTTCTTCAATGGCTTCTAAAACCAAAACAAAGTCTCAGTAATAACAAGTACGATGTGCGCATAGAAACTCTTTGTATTTGGTTAATGGCAACTGATGGTCCGGTTGACCTAGTTTTTGTACATGAAAATGGCAACAGATGTATTGATTTGTAATTGCAGGGGACTAGAAAGTACCAGTAGTTGATGGCCTCAATGTGTTCTAGATGCGTGGTGGATGACCAAAAGCATTTGCTTAAATTTCTGGTATTGCCATTGTTGGTGCTATTGTTGTTACTCCAAGCAAGAGCCTCCATTATACGGACAGACCCATCTAACCTCAGCGGAAGCTCTCATTTATGCTGATTCTGCAAACACCTTCAGACGTGTGAGAAATATGTCACAGTGCCAGAGTTTTTGTTGCTGGATAAACTGGAGGGGAACCCATGGAAATGGTACATACTCTCGTAAATACTAGAAAGAATTCAGAAGAAGCTTCCAGACAAATAGCTTGATTTAATTTCCCCAATAATAGATAATAGCTTCTGACAATGATAATTGTCATAACTAATACAAGCATATCTGTTTGGCATTTTCTGTCATTTTGTCATAATTAAAAAAGAAAATTACCCGTGGGAAAAATCCTCTTGACGAATAGAAAACTAGAATTTAGAACACAAAAGATTTTTTAAATATTTCATATTTTAACCTTAGGAAATGACACCTTGTCATGTTTTAAACTAATTGTGTGCCACTACCGAAAACATTAGTTCCCTGCCTTGGAATATAGCTAAACCAAACTTAAAAGTTAATGAAGGCTCAAGAGGAATGAAAGGAAAAGTTGTGACTCCCTCAAACATGAGATATAAAAGGAAGAAGAGAACATTATTATTAAAATAATGTTTATTATTTATTTATTGCTCAATAATGTACTTTATTGTAAATTTAGGTGATAAGATTGTATCTGATCTTACCTGCAATTTCTGTTTAGAAACTTGCTTATTTTGTAAATATTTATACTTATTTATTGAATGTCTTTGCTCATTGTTAATTCATCAAATTATTTACCAATTACTTGTGTAATATGGGATCAGAGCCATACTAACTTTTTCAAAAAAAAAAATTCAAAGAATTTTTAATGTTCTGTTTGTTAAAAAAATCAGTGTTTTAAAATTGTCTTATGAGAAGCAATTTGTTCGCAGAAAGTATTCAAACCCGACTAGGGCTTTAGTGTCCTCATTTGACACCTTTCCTACAAATTTTTCTGGTTCGTGACACTTTGTGGGCATCATTTTTGGTCTGCAACTCATTTTTGGCAGTATTTTTTCCCGGAGTTTTTTGGAACCTGTTGTTTGTACACCTGCCACAGCTTGTGTGCAACTAGTCTACATCTTTCAGGCTCTTTTTTTGGGCATTTATCCACTGTGCTGGGTCACTCGCATTTTCTTCTTTCTTTGCTGGGCGGAGGTTTCTCTGCAAACTCGCATTTTCTTTTGGCCTTCTGCAACCTGCTCGATGTCTCAGCTTGCACCATTTTTGGTCAACCTACAGAAAATGACCAGATCTGCCATTTTGTGAAGATTTTGATGTTGGCTAGGATTTTGTTCAACCCTCTCAGCTGTCTTGTCGGATTGGAAATCTGATTGCATATTATTGGTGGGTTTTTCTGGGTTGTCATAATTTTGTGGGTACCTCATTTCCGTGTCTCAATTTTCATGTCAAGGAATTTTATTCTGATTTCAGATTCTTTCTAGGTTTTTTGAGATCTCTTTTAGGTCTTTGTTGGATTTTTTGAGTCTTCAAATAATATTGTCTCAAAATCCATGCCTTGATTTTTGTGTTAGAATTTGAAATTTGTTCATGTCTCAGTGCATTGAAATGCACATAGAATTTTGTGCAATCAGCATCTTCATAGTATATGATTTTTTTGTCTCAAAAAATGTGAAGAAGGCTTCGTTGACCAACATCGTGTTGGAAGGTAGTTGGTGTTTCAATTCCAGAAGCTTCAACACTTGGAAGCAGCAAATGATGACCATTTTTTAATATTGCTGCCTTGACAAGATCGTCTTGGGCACCCTTCAACATCCAGCTACAACGGATCCAGATCAGGCAAAGTTTGATAAGCGCAATTGTGAAATCTACTTTTTACGCCTTCATGGCTAAAAGATCTGCAGATCATGTGAAGTCTACTACCTATCTAGTACATTGACTCAGGCGCTTCATGCCACTTTACTCATCAGCGTGACTGGTTCACGAACTTCTGTCTCTTTAATGACTCAATTGTTCTTGGAGGAGAAGAATACACAGCTGTCAGTAAGGGCATTGTTCAAGTACATTCTGGTGGGAGGGTTCTCATATTCCTCAATGTGTACTATGTTCCTAGAATGGAACTAAACCTTCTCTCAGTCAGTCAGATCATGTGGTATTCTACTCAACTGGATGTTGTATTCAGCTCACACAAGTGTTCAATTATTGATCAAGAGACTCGCACTAATGTAGCTGTTGGCATTGAGGATTGTAGTCTTTTCTGATTTGCAAATATTGGTGATTCTCAAGAGTTAGCCATGGCAACCAGATTTTCTTCCATCACCAATCTTTGGCATCAACAGTATGGGCACTTATATGTTCTCTCAGTTGGCTTAGGAGGGACTTGTAGCTGGTTTACCTGAGATCCAGACTCAGCATCATGGTGTTTGAAGAGCTTGTCAGGCTAGGAAGCAGCATAGGACACCATTCATGGATGGTGACGAATGGCGAGCCTCTAAGCTACTTCAGTTGGTTTATGTTGATCTTTGTGGGCCAATGAAAACACCTTCTGTTACTGGTTGCAAGTATTTCTTTCTTTTTGTCAATGATTTTAGTTGTAAAATGTGGGTGTCTTTCTTAGACAAATCAGATACTTTTATTGTTTTTTGAAAGTTTAAGGCCTTGAAAGAAAAAAAGTTTGGTTGTTGTATTATCACTCTTCGGTCAGATAACGGGGGGGATTTTGTTCTACTGCATTCGCCAACTTCTATGATACACATGGTATAAAATCCCAATTAGCCACACCCCAAACTCCTCAAAATGGTGTTGTAGAGCGACAAAATCGTACTATTGATCGGATGGCTCATTCCATGTTACAACACATAAGTGTTCCTAATCATTTTTGGGCGAAGGCAGTTTTCACTGCAATCTATCTCCTTAATAGATACCCTACACAAGCTGTTAAAGGAAAGACTCTTGAAGAAATTTGGATTGGTTGCAAACATAGGATCATCATCTCAAAATCTTTGGCTCTTTAGCCTATGTCTGGATTCCAAATGCCAAGCGCTCCAAGTTGGATTCCAAGAGTCAAAAGTTTATGTTCAAAAGGTATAGTGACAACCATAAGGTTTACTAACTAATAGATGTAGACATTGATTGTCTTGTCTTCAGCGGGGATGTTGTCTTTGATGAAACATGTCGACCTTTTCACCCATCCTCATCTGTGCAGAACTCTGAGGTTCAGCCTTTGAAGGCTTTTGATTTAAGTGTCTGTCTTCCGATAGGTCTACCTGATGGAATGGATGATGCAACTTCTAAGTTTGCAGATGCTCAACCAAAGTTTCCTCTAGACAATGGCAATCTTCCGCCTATTGAACCTATTCTAGATCGAGTACTTGTTCTACCTCCTACATCCGATGTTGGTTCTTCTACTCTCCGGCCTAAATGGCAGGCTAAGACTATTGGTGACTTTCATCATGATGAGTTCATTGAGGGTAGATCATCCAAAAACAAGAGAAAACAACACCATTCAATTAGTTTGGCTCTCATGGCCAACATTCACAATGTTTATGAGCCTCAAACATATTCAAAGGCTAAAGGGATATCTGAGTGGGAAAAAGGCTATGGAAGCCAAATATGAAAATCTTCTAAAGAATCACCCTTGGATCCTTTATGATCTTCGTTCAGGGAAGAAGCCCATTAGCTGCAAATGAGTGTATAAAGTGAAATACAAAGCTAATGGAACCCTTGATGATTACAAAGCTTGTCTTGTTGCTAGAGGGTTTTCACAAAAGAAAGGCATTGTCTATGAGGAAACTTTTTCTCCTACAGCCAAGATGAGTAACATTCAGCTTGTCCTTGCCTTAGCAGCCCAATTCAGTTGGAAAGTTCATCAGATGGATGTTAAGAGTGCTTTTCTCAACGGTGAGTTGAAGGAAGAAGTCTATATGACTCAGCCTCCAGGGTCAAGGTTGTCAGTCAAGAACACGATGTGCAGACTAGTAAAAGCACTCTATGGCCTAAAACAAGCTCCCCGAGCTTGGTACATCAAGATTGATAAGTACCTCATAGATCATTGCTATCAAAGATGTCCATCTGATCCTAATTTGTATGTCAAATAGGTTGGTACGAAAATTATGTTGGTTGCTATCTATGTTGATGACATGATCATTACTAGCAACATAGAACAATTGATTGGTGAGCTGAAACAAAGTTTGTGTAACTTGTTTGACATGACAGATTTGGGTCTTCTCCATTATTGTTTAGATATTGAGGTTTGGCAAACAGAGAGCAAAATCTTCATCTCCCAATCCAAGTATGCTCGAAGTCTTCTAGATAAGTTTTGAATGCGTTACTACAAACCTGCCTCCACACCCATGGAAAAAGAGCTAAGTTGTCAGCTAAGTCCGATTCACTTGTAGTAGATGAATCATTGTTTAGGCAACTAGTGGGTAGTCTCATTTATCTCACTCCCACTAGACCAAACCTCAGTTTTGTAGTGAGCTACATTTCACGCTCCATGACAACCCCCAAGGCTGATCATTGGGCAGCAACAAAGTGTGTGCTGCATTATGTGAAGGGCACTTCTGACTTTGGACTCGTGTACACTGGAAGTCAAGATCCTATACTTCTTGGTTACACAAATTTAGATTGGACAAGTTCAGCTGATGACAGAAAATCAACATTTTGGGTATGTGTTCAATTTGGGATTTGGTGTAGTCACATGGACTAGTAAGAAGCAACAAGTTGTGGCTATCTCCTCGATAGAAGTAGAGTATCGTAGAGCTATTGAAGTAGCTTGTGAGGTAGTTTGGCTTCGAAGGGTGCTTGCAGATATGCAGATATCTCAAGCAAGTCTGACTCCTCTATTTTGTGATAATCAGGGAGTTCTCAAACTTGCCAAGAATCCAGTCTTTCATGCAAGAACCAAGCATGTGGAAACTCGTTGTCACTTCATTTGGCAACTTGTTGAAAACGTATCCATTCAGTTGCTATATGTTCCAACAATGGATCAGACAACATATATCCTCACCAAGTGCTTCAATCCAAATAAGTTTGTCAAATTCAGGGGCTCTATTGGTGTTGTTGATAGATTGAGCATTAAGGGGGAGTACTAAAATAATGTTTTATTATTTATTTAGTGCTCAATGATGTACTTTATTGTAAATCTAGGTGATAAGAACATAAAAGAAACTTGTTTATTTTGTAAATATTGTGAGCTTATTTATTGAGTGTCTTTGCTCATTGTTAATACATCAAATAATTTAACAATTACTTGCATAATAATCATTTGGATGGGGACGACAATGATGAACTATTATCTCTTTCAAAGGACAGTAATTGTGAAAGGTTGTGACTCTTCAAAAGATTAGTAATTATAAAAAGGTTGTGACCCTTGCCAAGGGAAGACACAATGAAGAGGTGTAACTCTTCTCCACACTAGACTATATAAGGGAAGAATGTTTCATTTGTAGGACAAGGAAGGGAGAGAAATTTAGGGAATAATATATTACTCTCAAAGGCAACAATCAAAAATGTTAACTCAATTCTAATGAAAGGTGGTGACCTTTTCAATAAAGGAGATTTCATTCCAAAATAGAATGGAGGAGCAACAATAAAAGATTATTTATCAAATTTCGAGAGAAAAGGCAAAGTAAACAATGACCTTGAAAAGGCAACACAGTGGTATCAGAGCATGATCCTACTATCCTTTAAGGTTTAAAGAAGATTATATGTAGATTTTTGTGAAGGAGCCATAATATGTTATAAGACAGAGATCACACACCTCTAAAGGCTTGGGAAGAGATAAAGTATCCCCCAAGAATTCAAAGGACGGATATGTCTGAATGGGATGTCCATAAAATCCTGAGAAGAGATAAGGTCTCTCCCAAGGATTATAGAGATGGATATGTCCTAAAGGGATATCTATAGAGGCCTTGAAAGAAATAAAGTTTGTCCCAAAGATTATAGAGATGAAAACATCCTAAAGAGATATCAAAGGCCTAAGAAGAGATAAAGTCTCTGCCAAGGATTATAGAGATGGATACATCCTAAAGGGATATCCATAGAGGCCTGGGAAGAGATAAAATCTCTCCCAAGGATTATAGAGATGGATACATCCTAAAGGAATACTCATAAAGTCCTGGGAAGAGATAAAGTTTCTCTCAAGGATTATAAAAATGGATACATCTTACAAGAGATAAATACATCCTAAAAGGATATCCATAAAGCCCTTGGAAGAGAAAGTCTTTCCCAAGGATTATAAAGATGGATAAATCCTAAAGGGATATCCATAAATACTTGGAAAGAGATAAAGTCTCTCCTAAGGATTATATATACAGATACATGCTAAAGGGATATCCATAAAGGCCTGCGAAAAGATAAACTCCCTCTTAAGGGTTATAAGGATGAATATATTAAGTAAAGGATATCCATAAGGCCTTAGGAGGAAAAAGTTGTAATAAGATGGTGACATAACTAGAAGATTATTCTAGAATGGCCATAAGGCAACCAGAGCCCGTAGAGGTCCTCCCCAAAGAGACTGAACATGATTATGAACTCTCCCTAAGGATCGAGATTATCATCAAGACTCATTATGGAACAAGGCAATGCATAAACGTTAAGGTAAGTTCCATCTTTGAATTATTCTTCTTATTTTAAATTTGAATATTATGATCTTTAGATTTGATGAATACGTATATTGCAATTCTAAACTCAAGCTGAAATTTCCATTCAGGGTTGTCGGATTGGATAGTGGAGACACCACTCACACCAAAGGTAGCTTGAGGATAAACAATTTTGGGGAAGGTCCGACTATAATTTCCCCTTTCTTGAATAGGATTTAATAATAAATAATTAATTAAGTGAAAATAATTTATTAAATAAATAATAATAATAAAGAAGAATTCAATAGAGCCTACAATGCATCAGTAAATTGCGAGCCTCTCATCGGCGAGGTCTTGGGTTCGAATCTACTTGAGATTAACACATAATAATAATTAATCTAACAATAATAATAAAATGAATAATAAATAATTTAGGCTTCGGCCGATTACCTATCAAAAAAATATATCAAATATAAAGATAATTAAATGAATAATATAATGTGATACAATATAATTATAATATATTTAAATCAATATTATTAAAAAATGTGAAAATAAAATAAAATTACTTGATTAATTAGTAATTTATAATTAAACAAATGATTAATAATAAAATTAAAATTAAGATATAAAATAATAAAATTGGAATATAGCAAAACAAAACTTAGTTAAGTAAATTAAGGGTCAAGAGGAATGAGAGGAAAAGTTATGACTCCCTCAAACATGAGATATAAAAAGGGAGAAGAGAATTTCATTTGGAAGGGGGGTGAGTAAGGAAGAATAAAGAGCATATGAATTAATAAAGGGTATTAAATCTGAAAGGTACTGAATCTTCCAAGGGGCAGCAATGATGAAATATTATCTCTTTCGAAGGGCAACAATGATGGGTGGTGACTTTTTTAAAGGGTGGTAATTATGAAAGATTGTAACTCTTCCAAAGTGCAACAATGATGAAGTTTTGTGACTCTTCAAAAGAGTAGTAATTGTAAACGGTTATGTCCATTGCCAAGAGAAGCCATGATGAAAAGGTTGTAACTCTTCTTCACACTGAACTATATAAAGGAACAATGTTTCATTTGCGGGTGTTACATCCCAATTTTTGACCTAGCTTGAAATATAGCTGTTGAGGTTCACATGAAGTCAATTGGCAGTCTAATTTGATATAATATGGCGAAATGGTAAGATGGTTGTTATGATTTCAAGTGAAGATGACATGTTAGTTGATCGTTAATCGTGAATTCATAGAATAAAGATGAAAGGTTAATTGTTATGATTATTTATGATTAAATAACTTAATTACTAAGAAATTTCTTGCAGGGAGCATGTCGAAGGTGTGGAAGCATTGTCAGAAAAGAATTAGGCAGGGCATCACCATCACTAGGCAGACGGGTAAAAGATCTAGCCAGAATACATGTGCAAGACTTGCATGAGTTATTTAATAATTTAATTAAAAATAATTGAGATAAAATATAAAACGTATCTTAAAGGATTTTAATTTATCTTTCGTCGTATTATTTTAATAATGACTTATATTCATGCATTTAATAAATAAAATGATTTTTGGCACTATTATAATTTAATAATTAATAAGTAATGTTACAAATAAGATTATAATAATGTTCAATTTATAATAATTGTATTATTATAATTTTCAAATTATAATCTCCCAATTCTTCTTTCCAAATTCTTATTTTTCTTTTGTTCTTTTCATAGTCGATTTTATGTTTGGTATCCAAATGGTCTTCTTGGGAATTCGAAGGGATTCTTGTAACTATTTGGGAAGTCGATGAGTCAAGTTAAAACTTTATATTAGAGTATCGATGATCGCTTTTAATAATCTTTTTCTTTTTGGTACCCGACTACCATTATTAATTGCGGCAATAGCATTTGGGGCCTTTGGAATTCCTTAGCGTCACATACTCTTATATACTTGCGATTTTATTATATGCTTGGGTGCGATGAAGGTATGAACTGCTGTATTCTTGCGAGTTCATTTTAAAATTTGTAGCAGCACTTTTCCAATCCAACATGTCGTAAGTTCTAATTTACTGAAGATTTACGCAATATTTATACTCTGGAGTTTTTTTGCAAGCAAACCAAAGAAGAGATAATACAAATCGACTCCAGAGAGTTCTGGACTTATACAGGTTATGTGGTAGTCAATCTCACATTTGGAGCTGTGTACAGTTGAAATGTTTTTGAATCTATTCTTTCCTTTCAATCTTTATTCCATGCTAATCGGAGTTTTGTTATCATTTCCTTATCATATTTAAATAGAATCTGATGCCGAAAATATATTCAATCTGTATGGTGAATGCATGTACACATAATCATAAGCTTCTTAAATGAAATTCAATGGGTCATGTATCAGAGCATATGCTGTTCATTTGGGATTATCTCCGCCTTAGACTAATGAACCTATCTGAATACAAGTAATTGTGTTTGTGTTTCACGGTTTCTTCTTTCTTGTTTGTTGTCGGCTACATATTGATAGAGCTAAGAATAAATTAAATTGTTTGACAAATCCTTTTCACCTTGGTTGAGTATTCATCCATAGCCGGCTAGGCAAGTTGAACAGAGATCAATTCAT
Source organism: Cupressus sempervirens (assembly GCA_028749045.1). NCBI lineage: Eukaryota > Viridiplantae > Streptophyta > Pinopsida > Cupressales > Cupressaceae > Cupressus > Cupressus sempervirens. Next base: position 89,074,424 of record CM053791.1, on the reverse strand, counting down.
AATACTAGCTGTTGGTAATCTAAGATTTATATGAGATCATTTACCAAATATTCTTGAGTTATATCATTTATGAAATCCATTGGTAATTGTAATAAATTGATTGATTATATGAAACCACACCATGCACATGCTATCATAATTTTCTGAGCACATCCAGGATACTATTAACACGAGGAAATTCACTGGCAGATAAGCCATGAAATGGTGAAGAGGAGGAATTTAATCTGCAAGAATGCAGAAGAGAATTTAGTTATGATTAAATTAATTAATTAAATATTCAATTTTGATATCTTTAAAGAACATAATTATGTGATCAAAAAAAGTGAAATGCCAGATGTATGTAATAGCTCCTGCACATTCCTGTTATTGTGATCTCCTATTGCCAAGTCGTATGGTGAAGTTAATTATCAAGAAGTCCAGTGTATGGTAAGATGATCCCTGTCAATTCCGGGTAGGGAGGGCCAATCTCGTTAGAGATCGTGTGGGGATACATATTGTGGTCTGAGGTTGGGTGGTTAAGCCCCTGGCAATGTTTCACCTCTCCCAAGATGTCGTATATGCGTCAAACAAAGATAAGCCATGGAATCAATTTTTTATCAGAAATAGGTATTATCATTTTTGTTTATGAGAAGGTAAGATTAAATTGAAGTATTTCATTGTTATCATTATTTTACTTTCATATAAATGAATATTGAATATAAGTAATTATCTAATCTTGAGAAATTGTCACAAATAAGCAATCGGAAGGAAAAGAAATCCGAAGCCCTGATTGATTGTGTGACAGTTGGAACCCTAATTGATACAGTGGTATTGGAAGCCCTAACTGAATCCATGGTATCAAAAGCCCTAGTTGAATCCGTGGTTGCGGAAGCCCTAAATTGAATCCGTGGTAGTAGAAGCCCTAAATTGAATCTGTGGTCGCGAAAGCCCTAAGTGGTAAAGCGGTATCAGAAGCCCTAAATAAACCGAAGGTAATTGATGCCCTAATTGGTAAGATGATATGTGATGCCCTAATTTAAGTTAGTGTTATTTAGTTGTATTCATCAAATGATTTTTGAGATAGCAGTCGATTTGAGAAATTGTTATAGTGTATTTGTCGACTAACCAGGTGGTTGCAGAAGCATACTTATATGATCTTCAGTCTCAGTTTTCCGAGGTATGTGATTTCAATTTCTGAAGTAATTTCATTAAAAGGTATTTCAAGTATTTAGTTAAGAGATTTTTGTTTAACTGACTTTAACGGTAAATCTTCTTCACATGAACATGAATGATGTAACTACCTTCTTATGAAATCGAAGTTATAACTGTATTTTATGCTTATGTTAGATGTTAATTTAGACCCAGGAAATCTGGATGTTATAGCGGGACAAGGAAGGGAGCTAAATTTGGGATATAATAACTCTCAAAGGCAACAATGAAAAATGGCGACTCAATTCTATGAAAGGTGGTGACCTTTTCAATAAAGTATAAAGGAGATTTCATTCCAAGAGAAAATGGAGGAGCAACAATAAAGGATTATTTATCAAATTTTGAGAGAAAAGGAAGTAAATAGTGGTCCTATCGGGTGACATTACACGACAAATTTGAGAGCATTATCATTTAGTGAGAGTTATCTTCTCTTAAGCTCATATTTTGTAATTTAATCATAACTATATTTTCAAAGCTCTCTAGAAGTTATATTTGGTGGGGAAATCCCCCTCAAACATTTGGTTCAATATTATAATTTAATAGCCATGGGTTAGCATCTTTTTAAGAAACCTTTTTTCTCCTAAACAAATGTTTTACCTCTCTATATTCAATCACCAATCACTAATATCCATTCTAAATCCTCCTAAAGAAATCCTGGAGTGATTCCTTCCATTACTACTTTAGTTTTATGATGCAGTCTATTTTTTGGATGTGTAGAAACCTTTGTAATTTTATTTTCATTTGTGTCAATTCAGCCGACTGCATAGCACCACAAATTGAGAGAAGAGGGCCAGGTGTCAAGATAACTCTTCTAAAAGTAAGAATTACCATGCAAGGCAGCCTTAAATCTCTTGGGAGTAAGCAGTGCCAGCATTGGGGCATGACTGCCCCTCAACTTGGTAGAACCACAACACATTGAATGTGATCACATAGTGAATGCAGTTGAAGTTGCTACTAGGATCTAAAAAGTTGGACTCCAGAACACAAGTCGTAATGCCACTATTTCAATAAACAAGAACTCACCCACACATGCACATAGAACTAAAACAAAATGGGGGCTCTCATAACTAACCACTATTATGGTAAAATAAAGAATGTGTTATTAAACAAAGATCATAAATGATTTGTATATACAAGTATACACATGAATGTTTCTGTAATGAACAAAGAGAGAGAAATAGAAACAATCTGAAAAAAGAAAGAGAAACTTTCCATATTGAATAGAGAGAGAATATGAAAACATAGAAGAGGAGTGAACATTAGAAATATAAGTAAATCTTCGAAAGAGAGACAGAAACAAAATTAGAAAGATTTAACTCTAATACCCTCCCTCCATGCTCAAACTAACTTCAAAACAAAAATTTGTAGGGGAATCCACTATGTATGTTTTGCAATAATGGCCTGTGGTAGGGCGAGTGTCAATACCTAGAACAAGCACCTCAAGGTGACCGTACCATCATTCTCTGCTTCCAAGTGGAGTAGTTCTTTTTGTTAAATCGTTCACTACCTTCTAAGAGAAGATTGGCGAGAGATTTCATGACATGTTTTTAATGCAAAAATATGTGAATATCTAAAAAGGAACGAACTTCTAGACAGATTGACGAAAGACCCCCAAAAAATGGTCACCTAGATGAGAGCTTAAAAAACCCAAAAAGAATATGAAATTAGATTCTAAATCCGCTAGCTCAAAAATTGTAGCATGAAAAATGGACCCAGTTAAAATTCCCTTTCTCTTACACAGAATTGTTAGATCTGTCACCTTCTCCATAAGATCAACCTCTACCTCTCTAGAATCTACCACCTCTGCTTCTTTGTCTTCGTTCATGCTTCTTTGTCAAGATCTCCTCAGCTTTCAAGGCATATTGGTATGCTTTTTCCACACTTTTCAATTTCACAAAACTTATCTCATCTTGAATTCCAAATCTCCATCCATTTATGTACCCTGCAATTTTCTCAACATCATCATCCATATGTCCAAATCTAATGTTCAATCCATAGAATTCCCCAATATACTCCTTCACAGTCATGTCTCTGTCTCAAATTTTGCATCTTTCTCGACAAGCTAACTTGGTAATCAACAGGAAGGAACTTGTTCTTTATCTTGTTTACCATTTTCACCCAAGTTCTAATCTTCTCCTTTCCTCTCTTTTGTCTATGAGTTTGCAAATGCTCCCACCATAGTGAGGCATGTCCTTTCAACCTAGTAATTGCAATCTTCACCTTCCTATTATCAAGAGTGTTTTCATAGTCAAAGAACTTCTCCATTTTAGAGACCCATCCAACGCAACATTGGTGTCCAATTTCTCATCATAAGGGACAACTTCTATAGCAGGCTTTGAATTTTCCCTAGACAATACCCTCAACAATCTTGACTCGTCCAAATCTTCTTCATGTTCTGGATTAGGGTTTGGTGCTACTGCTTCATCATCACTCACATCATCAAGATGTGCTCCTCTCCTCTAGGCTGTCTCCACAGCATCTAACTTGGCTGCAATCTGTCTCAATGTATCCAATACTACATTATCAGCATTTCCTCTACCTCGAACCATTTTTACAAATTAGGTTTCTGCAAGATTGTAACCCTCTACAAGTTGTAGGTCAAATCCTCAGATATGCTACACCACAACCAAATTCACTTAGGGTTTTGCACAATCCAATCTCCACAAGAACAAATCTCGAGCTCTGGTACCACCTGACGCAAGGAGATATGGAAAAAACTAGGGCCAAGGGCACACCCAGCTATCCCACCACCTTGCAGAGTAAACACAATGGAAGAAAACAACAAAGAACAGCACCAAGGGGGGAGACAGAGAAAGAGAGAGAGAGCGAGAACAAAATACTTTATTGATTCATCAAGTAATCAACATACATGCCCAGCTATAAGGCCTTTTGGGTTACGGCCAAATACAAATTACAACTTCCAAATCCACAATCCAGCTTCAAATTCGCATTTCTAGACACGTGCATTCCACATTCAAAACCCTCTCAATTCTACTTTTAACCTAAGCCTAAGAACTCTATTTATACTTGCCAAAATAACTTACAGAATATTCTAGAACATTACATCAAAGAAAGGCAAACCTCAAAACGGTCAACACTCATCCCTAGAGAAGATCCTATCATTAAATTCACGATCAAAATTAAATGCGCAAGTCGGTTCCCACTAAGAACCAAAACACAGACAACTCAACAAAAGAAGGAACCGAGCATCAGCAAATAACAAGCTCACACAGCACAGAAGGAACACTCGGCCAATACTAGATAATTCAGCACACACCGTATAACTCAGCAGTAACTAGTACTCGACAATTGGAACTCGGCAGCCACTGGTACTCGGCAGTAACTAGAAACTGATACTTGGCAGTAACTGCAACTCGGCAGCAACTGACAAAATGAACAAAAAAAGTGCAAGATTACAAGGCAACCCAGAATGCTCCTGCATCTCACTAACCCTCCCAGAATTAGCAAAACATCTAACTAGAAATCATCATAAAATATCCAAACTGATGTTGGATACTGAAACTGCTCTTCCCTGGAGATAGAGACAAACAATAAAAACCAACTAGTACGATTTTGAGGAAATATTGACAAACCCTCCAAACTTTGCAAATGAGCACGATGCCCCAAAATAGACTACAAAAAGTCATAATTGTTTAGGAGAAATCAAAAAAACTGAACACAATTTTTAAGGTGAAAATTTGATCTAAACCCAACATGATTTTTGAGGTGAAAAACCAATCAAAACTAGGCAATACAAAGCTGTGGTTTTTTAGGAAAAACAGTAAAACCAAACAAATAATTTTTGAGAAAAAATTATAAACCCAACAAGGAATCCCATGCAACTTTGCAAATTATAGAATCAAAATTTTTTAACAAAAATATTATAGAAAACCCAACAAAACTTTTTTAAGGGAAAATTTTTTGATAACCCATCAGAATTTTTTAAGGGAAAAAATTATGAAAACCCATCAATTTTTTTCAAGAGCGCCAAAACACAAGACTTCGCATGGTAAACCAGCACACAAAAGCAACATGCAAGAACATACAAGCAACATGCGAGTACATACAACCCTAAAAAAATAAGAAACTTTTGCTGCAACAAAGAAAACGCGAGATCAAAACTCTTAACCACATCTGCCATTTCCAGCGAAAATTCTAGAAGACTAACCAGGAAAGTTTCATAAAATACCTCTAATGATTTTATTTGTAAAAATTGAAAAGCAAATTTCTGGAAAAATTCCATATCAAAAGAGGTTCGAATTTTTCTTAAAAAATCTGCCAAATTTTTTGAAATCCCATCGACCTGCTCTAATACCATATCATGGTAAAATAATGAATGTGTTATTAAACAGAGATCGTAAATGATCTATTTATATACAAGTATACATAAGAATGTTTCTATAACGAACAAAGAGAGAGATAGAAACATTCTAAAAAGAGAAAGTTTCCATATTGAACAGAGAGAGAATGTGGAAACATAGAAGAGGAGTGACCATTAGAAACAGAAGTAAATCTACGGAAGAGAGAGAAACAAAATTAGAGAGATCTAACTCCAATAACCAATAGGTTCACATTCCCAAGACAAGCTATAAAGTATATAAATTTGGTAAGATACCACATCCAACCTGCTAGGAATGGGTCACCCCAAAAGTTGAGGTCAGTTATGAGTCTTGAGTGACTTTAACAAAGGAGATACTGCTCAATCATGGCAGAAGAAGTTACCACAGATAAGGAAGTGATCAAAGAAAAGAAAAGAATACTTTGAACTTCAAATGAGGTCCCTCATTTTAGAAGTTAAATTCAGATTAGAAGTCAGCAAAATGTTGTTCTTATTCAAAATTTTCAGGATCAGCTTTGGCGAAAAAATAGACTCCAAATGTATTAGCCTTCATTGGACTTTTTAACTTTGCTCCATTAATAATTGTTTGTAAACCTTTATTTTTGAAATATAAATTTTAACCAGCTTCACTAATAAAAGTTGCATGAAAACCACATGTGATGGTTCCTAGCATCATATCTCAGCCTTCTCATTTTCCCACACAAAAATTCACTTCAGTAAAGTCAACATTCTTTAGCCAGGAAACATTTATCAAATTATGGCAACCCACATGGCAAAGCTCAAGATAGTTTATCAATCTCTAAAAGTTTTTAATATTGATGAGCTTTTTTTTTCAAATCTTCAACTAGTACAAATGTGGATTACCGCTAACAATTACAATCATTTCTTTCGTTCTTCAAAATGAGACATTTGTTCTACCATTCTTATCTTTTGTAAGATATGATCTCAAGCAGTGTATTTCTTATGTAATGGTGGTTAGCACCATATCTTGGTCTTTTCATTTTCTTACACAAAAACAAAAAATACTTCAGTGAACTCTTAGTTATTTATACAGGAAATATCTGCCATGCAATGGTAACAACATGGCAAAATGCAAGATGATTTTATCAAACTCCTGATTTTTTATTCAATGGAACCTTTCCAAATCTTTGATTAGAATCAAGTTAAAAAAAATAAAATAGCATTTATGATGATTTCTTCCAGGCTTTGTAATATGACACGTTTTCAATTACTCATAACATTGACAAGGGATGATTTAGAATGGTGTTTCCTTCAGTAAGGACCAACTTTTGAAAAATGTTTTTCCCGTGATCCAACTTTGTAGTAAGATCTAATAGAATACATGAGAACTGCAAGAGAACAAACACTAAGAATATTCTAGAAGCACTGAATTTGCAGCCAAGTTTCAATCTTCATTATGTGCATGTAACGTCCCCAATCATTCTCTTTACCATGACTGCAACAAAAGACAGTGAATACCTAAATAATTTCACAATGATTCTTGGGAAGCAACAAATATAAAACCAAGGCTGTTCATAGTTGATTCTAATATAGTTCATAGTTGGCATTCTTTCTATCTCTTCTTATGTGCTCTCTATCATCTTGAGGATGGATCATGGAGTGCGATCCGACATGTTGATGTAAAAACTTGATAAACAATCAAATCCAGAAACACAGCCAATGTATACTCATGGATTGTGGAAGGTTGTGGGATTTAATAAAATTTATAAATATTATTTGTCATATAAACATTCTAATCAGTGATAAGATCAAAAATGTAAAAATATAAATTCTAATCTTAAAGTGCATAGAACTTCAAATATAGTATCATCAATTGAAACATTTAAAGAATAACGATGTGTACCAAGTCACAATTACCTGCTTGTTTCCCCTGGACCCCAGGTGAGGTGTTGCAAAAGTTATAAAATTTATAGGCTCCAAACCAGCAATTTTACCCTTCGACTCTTCTTTCACATTATGATTGGTGTCACCATCAATTAAATCTGAATCACAACTGTTTTGCACTCCATAATCACTTTGCAATGGTGGCTCATATAGTATCCCAATAGCATACCTTGCTACCAAGCCACCAAGGGAGTGAGCGACAAATGATATTTTTCTAAGACCAGGTTTATTCTCTATGATTGACTTAACCTGTCATTGTTGAATCCATGCCATAAATTCAGCAAATGTCATTATACCAACAGTTCTACCATCTAATTAAAAGTTCCATCCAACTTCAAAATACAAATACACCAGCATAACATTATACTAATGCAAAAAAACATTTGTAGCTAATATGGTAACAAAGAAATCATGATAGTAATAATACAACAATTTTTAATATCCTTGAAATGAGAAGCAACTCACTTCTTCAGCTAAACGGACACCCATCTGATCAACCCCATCAAAAGTCAATGTTGACGCATTCCGCTCACTGCCTGCAAAAACTTTACCAAGTGAATCCTTTCTTTTTGGAATGATATTTTTCATTGTCATGAAAAACCAAAAGAAAAATATATTGTGAAAAAAGCCTGAGTGTGGCAAGTTCTATTAATTATAATGAATCAACTATTACATGCCCATGAAGACTTTCAAGAAGCATACTGTATTACTGTTCATTATAACCTCCAATCCCTGTTGACATAAACAAAAATGATGTCTACCATATTGTGCTGCCAACATAAAAACAAAAAAGATGGATACAGAGAATTCTTCAGACAAAATCCAGAATAATTGGAGAAATAAGAACTTATCAAGAGAGGAAACAAATCAAATATTCCTAAAAGATAAAGAAGCTAACAAACTGTGTTTTTACATGTTTATTTAATAAAGCACACAGGAAGCGAATAATTTGTTTGCCTCATTAAGATCAGATTCTTACAAAGATATAATTTAATACAAGGATGAAAAGGGGATCTTAAGGATTATCAAAATCAAAATAGATGTTAAACTCCATATCAGATAGGATATTTATATGAGAGCTATGACATTACCAAATTAGGCATGTCTTGTCCACCCCAAATCTAACTAAGAATCATAAATGTACTTATCCCTAATCCTAAAAAAATTGGAATAATATTCAGAAATTATTCCCTTCTGTATTATGTGCTCAAGTTGTACACGAGAATTAGTAGTTTAGCCAAAATTTGTCTTCAATCTGTGAGGTGAGGTAAGTGACACGCAACAAATAAGTAACAACACAATGTGAGAAAATAGATGGATTTGGTTATAGATAGTCACAGAAAACATGAACTCCCTTCACAGAGAAGCACAAAATATAGAAGGGAACAGAGAAAAAGATTAATCAAACAGAGAAGCATTAGAGAGGCAATTGAAGAAACAAAGAGAAAAGCTCAAAAGGGAGACAAAAGCAACAACTCTCATTTCCTAGAAAGCACTCCAAAAGGGAAAAAAGAGTTAGCACGCTAAGCTGCATATCAAGAAAAACTAGGGCGCATAACGCCCAATAGTAAAAAGTGAAAAGAAGAAATTGGAGGGAAAAAGTAAGAAGAGGGACCAAGGAAAATATAAAAAAGAGAAAAATAGAGGGCGGAAGAAGTGCAAAATTGGGGGGAAGAATAAGGTAAAAAGGGCACAAAATCAAATAGAAGTTGAGGAAAAGGAGAAACAAGTGCAGAAGGGCCACAAAGAGACAAGCGTGTGACCATAGGATACTTCATTAGCTACACCCACCACAAAGACACTGTAGGGTCCCCTAAGAAAGATAAGGACCCTTCTTTTCAAACAACATAGTCATAATCACCGCCAAGATGATTAAACAAACAGCAGTAGGAAAGAAGGTTGACATAAGATAGTTAGCCCCAATCCAAAAACAAAACTTGGGGGATGTCTACCAAAAATGCAAGATCAATGTGGGTAAGGAATTAAGTAGAGCTCAAAGTAGTAAGGAAAATCATAAGGAACAATGATCAGGCCAAACCAAAAATAGACAACTCTAGAAAATAGTACAAAATTTGTCGGTTCATATGGGATTTTCAAAGGAGCAACAGATAAAGAACAAGGAGGAGGTCATAAGAGTCTACCAAGTCAAATAAATGACCACACCATAGGAGAAAGATTGATGGGAAAGAGCCACAAAGAGACAAGTGCATGACCATTTAGCTATAGAAAACGTGAAGAGACTACAGGATCCCCTAGGAAAGATAAGGAACCTCCTTTCCAAACAACATAAAGATGTCTCTTCAATCATAATTGCCACAAGGATGATTAAACAAACAACACAACAATAGAACAACATAAGAAAGTTAAAGCCAATCTAGAAACAAACTGGGGAGATGTTCATCAGAATGCAAGATCAAATTGGGTGGAGCAAATGTGAAGAGCTAGAAGTAGTAATGAAAACCATAAGGAACATTAAGAAGGCCAAGCCTCCAAATGATCTTAGCCCAAGCCTGCCCATAAGCCAAAAACAAGAGGTTGGAGGAAAAAATTGAGCGAAGGGAGGATGGGAGGTAAAAATAAAGAAGAGAAAATAGGAGAAAGACGGGAGAACTGCAAAATGAGGGGAAAATAAGATTAAAAGGGCACAAAATCAAATAGAGGTTTAGCCAAAGGAGAAACAAATGCAAAAGGGCCAGAAGAGACATGTGTGTGACCATAGGTTACTTCATTAGCTACAACCACCATGGAGATATCACAGGGCCCCTTAGAAAAGATAAGGACTCTCCTTCCCAAACAACATAAAGTTGTCTCTTCGGTCATATTTGCCACAAGCACGATTGAACAAACAGCAGCAGGGCCAAAGGTTGACATAAGAACGTTAAACCCCAATCCAAAAACAAACCTTGGGGGATGTCCATCAAAATTCATGATCGAGTTGGTTGAGCAAATACATAGAGCTAGAAGTAGTAAGGAAAATCATAAGGAACATTGAGAAGGCCAAGCCCCATATGATCTTGGCCCAAGCCTGCCCATTGAGAGACAACTCTAGGATATAGTACAAAAGTAGTTGGTTCATATGAGTCTTCAAAGAAGCAACAAAAAAAGATCATGAGAGAGGCCATAAGAATGTATCAAGTGAAAAATATGACCCGATTTCCATCATAACTTGCAGCGCCCATCATAACTTGCAGTGCAAGGACAAAAGATGGCGAGATTAGGAGATTCCACACTGAAAAGGATACTACCACAACCTACTTTCCCTATTCTCTATGTTGTGTGGATAGAACAACTAAAGTAAAGAAAGAGTTAGATGATTGAAGCATTGGTTGTAAACCACACTGGCACAATATGATGTTGAACAAGATGCAACATACGAAGAATGCCCGAGGAGTAAAGTATAAGAAAAGCAGGTCACACAGGCCACCACCATTGGTAAGATGGATAAGTGTAGGAATGTAGTGAACCAATCATTGAAAAAGATAGAAATTTGTTAAGTAGGAGATATTTTTCCATTCTTACGAGATAGAAAATGCCCTAATAATATATCGGAAATACCATAAGGACTTTAGGGGAAAAAGAGTGCACAAGACACCCAGAGATGCCATGAAAGTAGCTGAAAATAGAGTGCACCTACCACAGCTTGAGAATTTGCCAAAAAGTTGTTGATGTTTCTCAGGGATGTTGATTAAGAAGTACAAAAGGATCCTTCCCTTGCATTATCAAGTCAAAAATCCCTTTAAAATTTTGATGTTTTGAAGGAAGTAGTTGAAATTTGAGAGTTGACCTGCCAACAGTTAGCCTTTGAAAGAGGTTCTTCTTTAAATTGTCTTTAGAACAAGACAAATGTCCGAATTCGGGATAATGTAGGTAATGTTCTTCATGAGGTTGTAAGGAACAGAAGTTGCCACATAGGATCCACCAATGTTACAACAATAGATAGCTGCTGAAAAATACTGACAGAGTTTCCAGCACAAAGACCTGTGTGATAATACTAATACCAAAGGTGACAGGGCATATGAGGAGGCAACCAATGAAGAATGGACATGTTGCTTGTTTGTAATTGTATTGAGGCATAATCCATGCCAGATATGCATTTAACATGTAGAGGATGAGTAACATAGAAGATAGTGCATAGAGAAGATACAGAATTGAAAGTAATACATATAGAAGAAATAAAGAGTGAATGTTTGAACTTATGAAGAATGTATAAAGTTGTAGTAATGGAGAATGTACTATTGATCCAGAAATTCATTTAATGAAAACTTGTAACAAACCCTAGCTGGTTGAAGTTCAACAATTTAGCTTTTAGGTTACAAAATTCTGAATCTTATTTGCAAACTAAATTGAAAATGTATGACAGAATGAGCATCTAAATTGATTCAATTTCCTAACATCAAATAGGAACCTGATTTATGATATTCGAATTCCCTTGCAAAAAAATGATCTGCCTGTACTTGCAGCTGCCGCCCAGCTTGAATCGATGCCCTTGTTCCAGAATGTATGCCAACATGGGCGATCTGCTGGTCTCCCTTCCAAGGTGCAGCCAAAGCCTCAATCTCCAACACAGGCACAAACTGCAGGTCCTGGGAATCTAGCCACAGCCCCCTAATTGGTAAACACAGGCCTAGTTCTGAATTGTAATTGTCAAAACCTAAACGCAGAGAATGGCGCCCAGCCTTCAAATCAATGACGCCACTGCTTGGGAAAATCATAGGTATCTGGAATGTATGTAATGCTTCTTTCCAGGTGTAAAATGGCAGCCTTCAATGCCAGGTCGACCCTCAGAATTGAACATGTGGGTATTGATGAATGTGATAATTACATTCAATCACGAAGAACAAACCCTCCAGTATGCAGATGAAGACACTCAGATTTGCAGTTCGTACTGCCTCCAATATGCACATATTAAACTATCAATCTTCCACAGATCAAAGACTTCTGACCACAGTAGCCACAGCCCCTCTAAAACCAGATTGAAAATAAATTCAACTCCACTTTAAATCAGCAGTGGTTGAATGCACTTCTCAGAACTCGAGACCCTTATACTTCGGCAAGGGCAACAAAATTCAGAACCTTAGAAAAGCCATAAAGACACAAAAGAAAATGATGTTTCAATCGATGCTTTTTCCAATGAAATAAGCTCATATTTATAATCCCTTATTGGCACAAGTTTCCCAAAAGAACTTAACTCCAGAAACTTTCCAACACTAACTCTTTTTAATATCTCTTAATGACATTATTATAATAAAATATTATTATAATTATAATAAGGCGACTTAAATAATTAATTAATAACTATAAGCTCGCGAAATAAGTAACCACATACACTGCAGGAAACAACCAATTACCAGCACCGCCTACTGCACTGCCAAAAATGGCAACTGCCAGAAATAAAATCTTGTCAGCTCACGAGGGTCGCAATAATGAACTGACTCAATCATCTACAAGAGCTCACCAAAATCAGGGACGATATCTTAAATACATCTATCTAAAAGATGCCGAGATCTCTCTCTTGAGATGCTTATTTATTAAATTATTATCAATAACAATTTTGATATGTCCATGTCTTTGTATAGATGGTTTTAAGATATCTATGCTGTTATAAATTAAATATGATAAATTTAATTATAATATTACCTAATTTAATGATCAAAGCTGATTTAGTCTACTTAGAGTAATTTTATAAAACTTGTATATCACAAAAAAACAGAAATTATTTATGCTAGTTTACAATATAGAATTTAATAATATAAATATGAGTCTAGATTATAATTAAAAGATAAGATATACTTAGTAAAATAAACATGTTAATTTTAATGAGTTGTATTTTAGATTTTACCCTTTTAACCTCAAAAATAATTTAAAAATATTATGTGGAGGCATTAAAATTACTATTCATTAGCTAGAGGTTATATGTTACTTTTTTTAATCATATTACATGGCTCTTAATTATTTATATTTTTTCGTAGTCAGCTGTAAAATTATCTAACATTTTTCATTAACATGCTCACACCACTTCACTCCTGTGGTGCCACTAAAGTTAGAACTCTCAGCATAATAATCAAGCATGGGTAACTTTGTGTTTTGTGTTTATGTGTGAATGTATGTACCCCCATATTCTTCACTGCTGTTAAATGTTAACAAACAGCTCCACCACTGTTACCAAACAGCTTGGAATGTTCTTTGGGGACCTACAGCTCTGATTAGAACAATAATTTTTTACCACTTTCTGCTCCCTGGTGCATCCAACTCAAATCAACTTCGAAATTGTGCACTGAGTTGGATGGGGTCATAAGTTCCAGTCCATTACTCAAATTTCAAAGGTTGTACATGTATTAAAAAGCATAGGTCATGAACTAATTAACGCAGTTTGGAGTCTGGGCCATACCACAGACATGGTTGAACTGTCACATCAACAAATTCTGGCCCAAGGGCCTAATAAATGCAAAATACAGTAATGAAGAGAAATCCTAAAGATTAAAAAAAAAAATTCAAACATCTTCAAAATGCTGTCCGCAACTGCCACTTATGTGAATTAAGATGTTTTAAGGATCTCTATGGCCTTTGAAGCTGTGTGAGAAAGTACTTTCATTTCATCTTTATCTTGAAGAGGGTAGCTGCCATAGAGATCTTTATCTTTGGACATAAGGACGTCATTACCATTATTGTTACCATCAATTGTAAAGGACACTTATGTTTAAATTATAATATTAAATGTAATGACATATGTCATTCACATGCATTGAGGCATGAATATTCGAAGAGTTATAATAAATTATAGGAGTTATGCGAATCGCAAGAGACCTTCGGTTGTGAAGAGTCTCTCCTATTGTTATATATTTGCATCAAGCAAAGGATATTGTACACTTGAACATTTTATTATCAATAAAGATATATTTTTGTTGTGTGGCTGGGTTTTTCCCTTCCTTCTTGAAGGGTTTCCCCAAGATATTTCTGGTGTTTATTGGTTCAGTTTTGGCTCCTCCTTTTTGTTGTTTATCACCATTGACTTCTAGGCTCTAGATTTAACATGGTATCAAAGCTAGGTTGAGTTTTCAACTTTAGAGGAATTTATAGTTGTGTTTATGGTCTGAGTATATTTTCTTCTTTAAATTTGATGAGGAGTTGTTTCTTCTGTTTAGCATATTTGTTCTCTAGTTATGATTTGTTGGGAATTAATTGATTTCTATTGGTCAGTCTTCTCTTTTGGTATAGCTCACGAGCTTTAGTCATTTGGCTCATATAGCTATGCCTTCTCTAGCTGTAGTTACTTTTGTTATTTATCTTCCTTAGCGTCTGATGACTATCCAAGCCTCATTATGTTATGCATGATGTGCATCAATGGAGGTAGCAGAGAGGAGCAAGCTTGGCTTTTGCATGACCAAATTGATCACACTCAAAGACTCAGGAAAGTCTTGTTTTCGGTAGCATCGTCTTTGCACGATTTTGTTGAGTCGGTTATCTTTATTATTTTATTTTTTGGGTGTCGCTTCGTTTTCTTTTGTAGCTTCCATTTGTTCATAACTTCTATTAGCTATAATATTTGTGGTTGAAGTGTTAAGTTTATTTATTTTTTATTTATCATCTAATGGCAGTGGTCTGGGTGTAAGACGACAACTACAATCATGTTAGTAGCTTCATTTGCAATCTAAGATATTTTATTATGTGTTGTATGTGATTATTGACACCTCAGGTTAAATAAGTTTCTACTATAGCATATTTAAAGGTAATACTAACATCTTTATTATATTAGAACTCTTTTTTGGAACTCGACAAGCATAACAACTCTCATAATGTGACGGTGGCTCTAATTTGATGAGTCAACATTCAGTGTGGTTCTATATCCGTTGATGCTCATGTGGCATTCATCTTTGGATAGCTCTCATAATTAAATTTTTTAATCATTGACAACTCACCTCTCCCCTCATGCTTGAAATCTGAAGGCGCGGGGGATGACTTCTTTTCTTGGCCTGTTGAAAGGTTCTCACCATTCAAATGATTCCTGGGGTGGGTTGTATGAGAAGGAAAGTTCGACATATTTTTTTGTTTCTCTAGCAAGCCTGCGCATAGTAAATTAGTCAAATAAATACTGCAAGCCCGTGACAACAAAGGCATTTGGCATAAATAATACTCAATAGTATTTATACGTTCTTCCTGGGCATTTGTAACGTTTGATTGCATAGAGAGGGATCCTATTTTATCAGGCAATAACATAGCACTTGTTTGCATGGGCGATCTCCAAGCTTGGCCTTAGCCAAATGACAACAGGACAGATGAGAAGGAAAGTTCATGTTCAACTAACCCTAATCGCTCATCAATTGACAGAAAATTGTGGGCTTTATTGGAAGAAAGGGCTTCTGAGATTATTTAGTGCATACATCCGATTGTAAAATCTAAGCGAAGGAGGAACGAAGTTATTAGCTATGTCCAACGGCTTATTTTGGGACGTGTTGGTTGCCAGAATTCTAAAAATTAGTCTTCTGGAAAAGTGTGTATCAGAAGGTGAAGTGTTGTGACTAATAAAATTCTAGAGGTTGCTGATAGCAACTGAATTTCACAGGAACGCTAGACTTCAAAGAGGTGAAGTAAAATTTTCAACAATTGGATGGAAAGATATGAAATTCAAATCTGACAAGACAACCAAAGATTTTTTATTTTTTTTATATATATCGGCCATGAATTTTTATATCTAATAATAGTGTTTCCTTATAATATTTATTTCTATGTGATAAATAGATTTTATAAATCTTTCTTGACTAAAGGATGCAAAAAGAATCATAAGATGGGAATGTTGCTTCAATTAAAGACACATATTTGTGTTCAGATATGAAATTCAAAGAGAGTTGTTCTTGGTTGAGAGGGAGTCTTTATAGAATCCCTTCTTTTCTTATACGTGCTTTTAATGCTTGGGGTTTTTGTAGAGTTTGAGACTTAAATGGAACTAAGTCTTGCCTTTTGTTATGCCTATTTCTTTTCTTGTGTGAATAAATGGGATTGTAAGATCAGCTATGATAACTCTTTCACTATGCGATAGTGAACATCATGTTGAGAGATTCCGTGATGGGAGTTGGATGCCACGTTGAGAGATTCCATGACAATTCACATTGAGAGAGTCCGTGAATAAAGGCTTAGTTGCGAGTCTTGCAAATCTTTTCATGTTGAATGATTCCATGAATATGAGTAATTGTTACAAGTTTTCATGTTGAGTGATTCCATGAATATGAGTATTTGTTACAGGTTTTCATATTGAATGATTCCATGAATATGAGTAATTGTTACAGGTTTTCATGAATCTTATAGGATATATGGGATGAGACTTTATCATTGACATTTTGGTTGCAATCTTGTGTGATTGTTCAGCTAAAGATCTCTCTCTGGCTAAGCGAGAGTGTTGAAGATGGTAGCTGCCATAGAGATCTTTATCTCTAGACATAAGGACGTTATTACCGTTATTGTTACCATCAATTGTAAAGGACACTTATGTTTAAATTATAATATTAAATGTAATGACATGTGTCATTCACATGCATTGAGGCATGAATATCTAAAGAGTTATAATTAATTATAGGAGTTATGGGAATCGCAAGAGACCTTCGGTTATAATGTGAAGAATCTCTCCTATTGTTATATATTTGCATCAAGCAAAGGATATTATACACTTGAACATTTCATTATCAATAAAAATATATTTTTGTTGTGTGGCTGGGCTTTTCCCTTCCTTCTTTAAGGGTTTTTCAAGGATATTTCTGGTGTTTATTGGTTCAGTTTTGGCTCCTTATTGTGGTTTATCACCATTGATTTCTGGGCTCTACATTTAACACTTTATGGTATGACAAAGCCGGTGTTGCAACTATTGTGTCAAAAAGGCAGTTTGGTGAAGCCAACTTTTTCCTGAAAGTGAGTTTCTAGCCATGCACATTGTCCAGACGATTGGGAAAACAGATACAAAGCAGTTACCATTTTTAATGTATGTTTCTGATAATTTTACTCAAATATCTTCATAAATACAACAGGATTAATTTTCCAAATGCCACCTTCTTGGCAAAAATCTTCAGACACAGATGGGGAGCATGACAGTTTCAGAACAGCCAATTTCTTTCAACCTTGCCATCCTCTTTTACTTTACACCCATATATTTATACTTTCTGATTTCCATAAAAGGGTCAATCAAAAGTTTTCAATAATCTGGAAATAATACAACCATGGAGGCTCGTGTGCATTTAATTATATAACTTAAGCAATATAAGTTTAGAAGCATATCAACCTCTGGGTAAAAAATTCCATGCACTTCTAAATACCAGTCACCTCCAGGACTTTAAGGTTTGTAAATTTTTTAAAATTCTCTTTGGTTCATGGTATCATAGATTCAAAATCCTTGTTTATAAGACGGCACTTAATCAAGTCAATATATTATATGTATTTCATTAGGCTCCATACTAATCGAAGTCTCCTTGAGTTTTGCAGTCCTTGGTTGCATCTAACTTTCTTCCTCCGCTGATCTTAGGATCAATAATTATTTCTTATTTGTGCAAGTAATTTCTTTTGTAAATAGTAGTACAGATTGTGTTAAAATACTTCTGCAAAAGACTAAAATAAAAATCACTCCAATTTAAAGTGGAAGCAACATTTCTGAATGCTGTCTCCTATAAATTTCTGGACAGTTTATATACAGTAGCAGTATCTGCTCGCTACTTATTAATGTTTATGAGTATGATTGCCTTCCTATAAAAGTATACTCCTAATGGAAAGCTCAGTATTATATAATATAAAATGTAAAAATAGTTCTACAAATTCATTAGGCAATAAGATAAACAGGCACAACAATTCAAAATCACGCTATAATTTATCCAACAATATTCATTCTCTCACATTAGAGATACCAAGGTGAAAGCTACCAAGATTAATGCATAGATCAAATCAAAACATCCAAAAACCAGTAAAATACTTGGTAACAAGAAACTTATGATGCCTATGGAGTTAAGGGCCTTATATTCAACATCCAAGTCAATTCCAGGAATAGAAAACATCACAACAAACCAAGCAAACATAGTAAAACTCTGCTTAAGTGAGGTCATTCTTTACCATGGCATAGACAGCTTTATCCAATATACAAACCTGACAATGACCTAGCCATTTTACAGAAATTTACTTCCAGAACTTGCCATCCATTAATCTCAGTAGCATCTCTCCTTTCTGGCAATGAGAATATTGTGAATACTTGCTATCCCTTATTGTCTAGATTATTGATTTAGATAAAAGAAAATTTACCTTTAAGTTCTATCTAGTGCAGACTTTTGCATATATATATATATATATATATATATCACTCTCAGGTAAGTTCTCACATACACGCCACAGAATTTAAATATGAATCTATGTTACAAAAACCAAACACAACATTGATGGAAAAAATGCAACATTTAATGCTACAGGTAAATCTTTAATGTCCAAATAATGTCACTTATTAGCAATACTGAATTATACTAAAAAAGAATAACCTAAGCTAATAATTTCTCAAAGGACAAAGTAAGATAATAGAGTTGTCAATCTTACAATGGACAAAAACTTTGTCAGGAAGCTTCTTTACAAATTGACTAGCAGCATACCTCCAGTTGTCTGCACTGTTCACAGACAAATAAAACCAAGTTATATTCAAGCCACAGAACAGTTTAAGGAAAACAATCAAATATTTAATTTATATTCCCTCACCATCTGTAATCTATTTTGAAACCCAAATAGCAATGTCAGTGACATCAAAAGAAAATATCCTATTTAGCTACCTGTACAAGTGAAATGTTACAATCCATTTGGCTACTTGTATAAGTGAACAAGTTACAATGATTTCATGTGAATATCAATTCGGATATCATGGCAGCATTAAGTAACTTCAAACACAAAACTATCCCATAAAATATATTTCACATACTCCTGTTTTGTTCGTGGCAGCATATCGTGTTATGATTGTCTTTGTAATATATATCTACAATTCAATTTTCTTATTTACAATATTTTGTACTAAGTTACCAGTCTTGGTTTGGGTTCGGATTCAGGTGTGTGAGTTCAATCAAGAAAAAATTCGTGCTTGGGTTTGTTTTACTCCATTCATACAAAAATATATATAAAGATCATAAATGCTTAGATATTTGTGGCTGTAATTAAGTCAGGTCACCTCACAGCATCATATATATATATAATTAAAAAAACCGTCATAAATTGATGAAATGTGAAAATACTACAATATATAGTAGATTGCTATATTAAACTGTATGCAAAAATCTTTCCCTCATAATCCATCATCGGGATGAGATATTTAGAGAGGAGTCAATTAGTCAAACTCAATTGTCACCATATATATTGAAATTTAAAAACAAAAATGTCAACTGTCAACAATCAGGCATTGGCATCATAGGGGTCTTCAAAAATACCATCAACGTCACCACCATCGATATAAGATGATGTCCATACTGGTATATTGGAGGAAACACAAATGGAGAACATTATAAGTAGAGCAACACTTGTTGAAATAAGAGTTTTTATTTATTTAAAAATCATATGATCCAGCTAGTTGTTAGTTGTGGAGAATAAACCTGTCCAACAATTAAGAACTGGTCACTTGGAAGCTTTACTTATTCAATGCAAGTAATACTAGTACAGAATTTTTTTTAAAGTGGATAGCTTCCCAATGGTTTCTTAAATTTTTGTATTCTCGATCTTGAAGACCTTTTTGTTTTAGAAGTTTTCTATATTTTAGCTACTGGTTCATTTCATAAACTCTTTTATATAATGTTTTAAATGGCCATGAAATTATAGTAGTGATGCTCTGCTAAATTGACTTTTGATACATGGAACATTATTTCATTAATAAGGAACCACTGATTTAACACACACACATTAATCATCTAAAAGAGCAGGATGTAGCTCTTAGTAACCCTCTTTTAATTGGAAGTGCTTCCAGCACCATAGTAAGAATAAATGTCACATCTATTAAGAACTAGAAAAGGCATCAATATATCGGTTAAAAAATTAAAAATGCCCAAAAAAAAGCTATCATCTCATTCCCTGCACCACCTCATATGTCCTTCTAGGGTGGGCAGCTTCCAGCTAGTGTTGTGTTTGGATCTGCTACAGTTTGGATCTAGGTACCTGAATTGTCTCCATCCAGAACTAATCAGGGGGCAGTAGTTGTTTCTTCTTCACATCCAAATTGTCGAAACAATATAATTTTCCTGAAACAATTTGTTCTAAAAAACCTTCAAAATAAAAAATTTAAAGAGTCATGTTGCATCATGGTATAAGCAAATGAAGATAACATTTGAGACATGTTCGTCTTACATGGACCTGCAAGATTCATTTTGCAGAATGATGCATGGATCTGTGTGGAACCAAATACAGATCCATATCCAGGACAGATCAGACCTGAACAGATCCTTAACCAAGCGAGATCCGACCTGAGCCTGTAGGTCCAAGGGGCCAAACAAGTAACATAGATTTTATATATGGTTATTGGCTAAGATAAGCTCAAGTGACAATATAGGCTTTGAAAATATAGCCACAAGTTCAAAACCCAAGAGACATGATAAAGTGCTGAAATTTAATAAATTGTCATGCAATATTTCCAACCAAAGTCTATACCTATTAGGTTTGTATTTGTGTCTTCCTTGTTTCCATTTGTTGTGTGCTTTTCTTTGTTGAATATGCATTTTCTTCCAAAATTGCTCTTCTCTTCTTCCTGCTGAAGTGTCAGACTTGCCCATACTATCATGCCTTCCATCTGTCACCTGCCATGAACCATAGTATGAGTCTCATGGTATGACCAACCCCTGTTCCCGAATATTTTCACCTATGTCTGTGTTACCCTCCCTAAGTTCCTAGCACAAGTCATGTTGCTAGTAGTAAGCTTTTGGTGCCATAACTTTCAAAATGGAATCTTCCCTGCCCATGATCATTGTTCAAATTTTAAGTTGCAGCTGTGCTGGGTGATCAATCTATTTTGTCTGTGGAGGATATTAAAATGCAAATGTTTTCATTCGGGATGAGGATCTACAATTAGTTCCTATTAAAATTTGTTTTGATCACTTGTGTTCAAATGTGAGAGTCCTAGGACGATAACCCGAGTGATTTTGAAGGGAGATCTCATACAAAGTTTATATTTCAGTTTTCATTTGACATAGACTCCAGAACTTATTGGTATAAATTCTTGTCGTGGTTACTGATATATCAGAACGATTTGAATGTAATACAATCATTATAGTTATTAAAAAGAGATTGATATTTAGGCATATTATTTGTTGTTCAATTTTTTTTAAAGATCAAGTTACGCTTGTCATATGCTGTTTGAAATTGGATGATATTATGTGCAAATTGTAATTTAAATCTGAATTGTCTAAGATCTGCTTGAAAATTAGGACCCTAACATGTTATCCAAATAATAAGTATTTGTACAAAGTTGAGAGTCAAATTTGTATTATTGTTTTGGCTCAAGATATTACAGTCCTATCGAAGTTGCCAACCTGTGTGTTCAGAGTTCAATTTTGCATGTTTTAGGTTTAAGCAATACAGTGTCAGAGCAAGCAGATATCACTTGAGGAGATCAAGAAACAATGTTGATCTATAGTGAGTCCAGAGACAAAACTGTTTCCAACATATTCCATTACAGAGCATAGGAGTATGTCACAAAAAGAGGACAAAAATGTACACAAACAAACACCCCAATAGTCAGGTCGAAAGGAAGTTTACTGTGATGATTGATATGATGGCACAGTTGATTTGTGAGATAGGCAATAATACGAATAAACCTATACAATCATTGAGTGAAGCAAGTGCTTTTGAGGGTAATAATCTAGATGCCACTCGAAAAGTATTCTTCTTGTTTCAACTACAAGAAGTCCTCTAAATTTTGGCTTTGATCCGTACACGTATTGGAAACATGTCCCCATCCCGAAAACTCTGTGGAACATAGGAATACAAAGCTCTTCCTAACCATATCTGAAATGAAATGTCACTCACCGATTACATGAACATGACGAAGTCTCAAGATGATGACAAACTTGAGCCCAGGTCGCAAGCCTTTAAAAATATGTGCAGCAAGCTTTGGGGAAGTTGACAATCTTCCTACAATTGGATCTACCAGATACTCAACCCGTGCATGGTTACAAAAGCTAGACGTGTGCCTATTCATTAAGCCAATAATCGAGATGAAGCAATCAACTTTGCAACTTCCATGTGGAGGGTACTGCACATGAGCAGTGGTACCACAATCTAATTACTCAAGCTCATATGATGAATTCTGCAAACTTTTGATTAAGAAGTTTGATTGAAAGGATCCTAAAGGTTACTTCAAAAATTTGACTCATGCAGATAAAGGTCCATGATAATGGAACATGGGAAATGATCTGAAATGTTGATGAAAAAATTGCTCACGCTATTAAGTCCAAAAGTTTTGTAGACATATTATCATGGACTATTAAAATTTCATGCATTTAATTTGACTGTGGTTCAATGGGGAGCCTATATAATAGAGTTTCAGAAGCTGGCAGTAATGGTGCCAAACTGTTATAGTAAACCGACAGGAGATGAAAGCTCCTTACATTGATTTACAAAGACGGTGTTTCTATTATGAAACAATCGTGAACTAAAGACAAAAATAGAAACTACCTAATAAAATAAAGACTAACTATGATGACCATTAAAGTAACATTACAATATTCTAATACCCTCCTTTAATGATCATAGTCTAACGACCCTACAAAAGACTATACATGTCTTGTGGTCATAAATTCTTCAAAACATTTTGTTACTACTAAGACCCTCCCTGGATCTGCAAAATGTTAATGATCAAAGTAGCTGAAATCCGTTCAGAAAAAATAGAGAAGGATGCCCCCAAGTTCAGATCATGTGCATAACCCGGCCGGGTAAGGATTGGTAAAGGGCCCCCTACAATAATATGAAGGGGGGGCAAGACCTGCTACTCTAAGGGCAGGAGCAAAGGAGGGTGCTGTTGGATCTGCTGCTACCGATGTTGCTTATGGGACTGGCAACAAGAGACAAGAGTCTGCCAATGGCTCTGCCACTAACCCTCCTAGAATTTGCAAAACTTCTAACCAAAAATCATCACAAAACTCCAACCTGATGTTGGATGATAGAGCTGTCCTTCCCTATAGCCAAATACACACACCAAGAGCAATTTGCCACAATTTTAAGGAAAATTTGGCTAACCCAACCAAAATTACAAATCATCATTTTTTCAGAAGAAACAGTAAAAACACACAAAGGAACCCCAAGCAACTTTGCAAATTACAAAAATTGAAATTTTTCAAGTAAAAAAATTATGAAAACCCCATCAGAAAATTTTTTTAAGGGAAATTTTTCTAAAAACCCATCAAAAATATTTTTAGGGAAAAAAACTTAGCTGTCCGGGTTCACTGGTTTGTCCCTAGAACCACGTCTGGGTTTGAACCAATTCAAAATACTGGTTCGGTTCAACCCAAATTCGAGCAAGGTTCCGTTTGGAAGGAGGTGGTTTGAACCCGCAAGTTGGAAATCTGAACCAGGGCGAATTTGATGTGCCCAGATTGAATTCGCATTGAACCCGGGCAGATTTCCGGCGATTGACGGTTTTAAGTCAGTTTTTATAACATATATGATATTGTTTTGAGTTCTGCAGCCCTAAAAAGTGAATGTAAATAGGTTATTTTGGCTTCTAACATCATTTGTGGTGTGCAAATAGGTGATTTTGTGAGCTAATAGATGATTGAGCAAAAGTACGTTCGTGCAAGGAGGAGTTAGAAGATAAAATTGTGCGCTATATTGAAGTGTTTGTGTCTCATTACTACATCTTTGCAAGCTTACAATGGCAAGAAAAAGTAAGTTCTTGTTCTATTTTCCTTTTGTTTCAATGTTTTGTTTAAGCTTTTTATTTTTTTCAATTATGTTTCATTGCCAATAATATCTAGCTATTATATTCCTTAAAATTTTATTCTCAATAACATATGTCAATATGTATACAATTTCTTATAATAGGAAAAGGCACTTCAAAGGGGTCTACATCTTCCTTAATAGGCAATGCCAATATCCCACAAAGAATAAAACCCCCATCTGCTTCTCCTTTGTGGAAGTATGTGGATATTATGCATCCTCTTCCAAGAGGTGGTGGTTTCTGTTGGAAATGGCGGGATTGTGATGTAGAAAGAAATAGTTCATATTATCGTGTGGTGGGCCATTTGTGTGGATACCCTGGTAGAGGAGTGAAGAAATGTCCTAGAAGAAAAAATGCAACTGTGCCAAATTCATTAGTATTAAAATATTTTGAAGAGCATGAGCGAGCTGAAGAGAGAGATGAACTTAGAGAAAATGCCATTGATGGCAATAAAAATGACAAAGAGCAAAAGGAATAAAATCCACCCCAGATGTTGTGATAGAAAAATCACCCCCCCTATACTACCTCAGCTGCCCTTGATTCTCAAAATGAAGCACCCATTCGACACAAAAGAAGGGGACCACTTGAAACTGCACTTCAAAATCAAAGTAGGGAAATTATCAACATTGATGCAGCAAAATGCTTATATGCAAATGGGTTGTCTTTTAATCTTGTTTACTCTCCATATTTCAAGCAAATGTTGAGAAGTGCTAATGCAGCACCTACAAGGTATTCAAGTCCTAGTTTTGAGAGAGTATGGACCACCTTGTTGGATGGCAAGGTCAAGTTGATTGATGAGCAATTGAAGCCCATCAAGGATTCATGGATTGAGATAGGGGTAACAATTGTTTCAGACAGGTGGAAAGATGCTAGAAATCATCCATTGATCAATGTTTTGGCCATGTCCCCTAAAGGGCCAATGTTTTTCAAAGCAGTGGATTGTGAGGAGCAAGTAAAAGATGGGTCATTTATTGCTAATATCCTAATTGAGGACATTAAACAAGTGGGTGCAAGAAACGTTGTCCAAGTCATAACAAACAACGCAAAGAATTGTAGAGTTGTTGGTTTGTTGGTTGAAGAGAGATACCAACATTTTTTTTTGGAGACCTTGTGCAGTTCATTGAGAAGAGTATTCAGTAGATCAAGGAGGTGTACGCAAAAGTTGAGGGCATCCAAATGTTTATCACAAACCACCACATGACTCGAGCAATATTCAAAATGTTCTCACATTTGGAGTTGTTGAAGGTAAGGAAACTTGAACTCACGTTAGTTATTTAAATTTTTTTTAAACAGTATCTTGCAATTTCTAATTTTTTGATTATGTAATGTGTATTATTTTATCATGTATCTAATAATTGTATTGATTTTGCTCTATTTTATGTAACAGGTTGCTGAGACACATTTTGCATCAAATGCAATTGTCTTGAGATGACTTCTGCAAATGAAAGAGGCACTTACCAAAATGGTAATCAGCAACAATTCGGCTATATAGAGGCAAAGAAACAATGAGAGGACAACCAAATAAGGAAGATGATATTGGAAGACCAATGGTGGGAATGTGTGGAATATCTCATTAAGTTCACCGAGCCCAATATGATCATGCTTAGGTATGCAAACATAGATAGGCCTTCCCTTGAAGAGATCTATGATGGCATAGACTCGATGCTTGAGAAGATCAACCAAATTGTAAAGGAAAAGAAGCAAGATATTGAAGAGACCTTCTTCAAACAGTTGCAAGCAATTGTTATAGAATGATGGAATAAAATGACCACTCCTCTACATTTGCTTGCCTACACATTAACACCAAAATACTATAGCACCCAATATACTGAAAGGTTACCACCCTATAGAGATACAAGGCAGCATTTCATATACTCTTTCCTGATGATGAAATGTGAGATTTGATTATGGATGAGTTCATACAGTTTGCGGATGCAAAAAATTGAAGTAATGATGCTCTTTGTCACCGGTTTAGGAAGGATGCTCATAGTTGGTGGTACCTCCACAGCCAAAGATTCCAAATGTTGTGTTAGAGTAATAAGATATTGCCTTATTAATTAAATCATTTTGATTTAATTATCAAGTCACTTACTATCTCTAGTTTACTTAAGCTAAACTTAAGGTATATAATAATTAATTATTTTATTAATTATTATCCTGCATCCTAGGTTTTACCTGTTACGGTTTTGATCTCCTTTTTATAAAAATTGATCTCATTGTAATTTATTCAATCACTTTTGATAACAACAATCTCTTTTTTGCTCATCAAGAATGTCTCATCTATGGATCTGGAAATTCAAACCTCCATAGCTTTTGCCTCTCTTTTTCTGTGACAGGTGTTTGCATGCAGGTGATTATTGGGCGTTGTGGGGTTTATCTTTCATCAACTTCAACATGGTATTAGAGCTCCAGATCTTCATGCCCGTGTTCTATTTATGAGAGGTCTAGATTGCTTTTAGATCTGTGCTTTTTCTTTTAGAGAGTTTCATTTTTTCATATATATTTTGTATCCAATCTAGGGTGTCACTAATTTTCGGGTCACTATGAGCCCAAACGGACATCAACGTTGAGCTCAGAGCGCCCAAATACCCCTCTTTTCATATAAAATTTGTCCAATTTGGATACGGTTGGAATCTGAGGCAAGATAATATTGCTTCCAAATTGGGCACATTTCCTAAGGCAATGATTTCTAAATTTTTTTGCACATTTCCCAAGGTCATATTTTTAGATTTTGGTACACAAATCAAGATTTTTTGTTTGAAAATCAAGATTTTCTGGCATGTTTCTTGAGGTGGTGATTTCCTAATTTTTGGCGCACAAATCAAGATTTTTCGGAGATCGAAAATTTGAATGTTTTCCAAGACAGTGATTTTGTGATTTTTGGCACAAAAATTGAGATTTGTTTTGGAAAGCAAATCAAGATTTTTGTTTATGCAAATCAAGATTTCTGAGAATGCATATCGAGATTTTGGCACGTAAATCGATACAATTTTGGTATGGAGTTGACACACTTCCCGAGGTTATTTTTGGTACTGGTGGACAAACTTTTTTATGCATTTGGCACCAATCCTGAGGCAATAAAAATATTTTGCCCTTCCAACGCTTTTTTGACCTACATGTGGTTTTTTGGCCATAACTTGCTCATCCAGACTTCATTTTTCGCAAACGAGATATCGTCAAAAAGCTAGTTCCAAGCCCGTTCCAGTGGTACAGGTTATTTTCAATTTTGGTGTTCTTTTGATGGCTGTTTTGACTGTCAAAACCAGGAGTTCTATTTTGTATTCCAAGAGACATATCTTGAGAAATTCTATTTTCCAGATTCTGCTCCAGGCACATTCCATTCAGTTTTTTGTTTTTTTTACATTCTAATGTATATTTTGGTTTGTTTCAGGTTCGGGGATTGATTATGTTTTTTCAGATGATTTTTCATGGGTTGTACTATCTATTGTATCAGCCTTATTTCTCTTTTGATCTTTGTTGACATCCTTTTATAGTATTTTTGCAAACGCACTGAGATAAAGTGCCACTATTGCATTTTGGGATCTTGCACATCTTTGTGTTTTGTTGTACCTGCACTACATTATAAAGTGCCTTCGGGGGTTTCATGTTGGCCATATTCGCCATCTTCCTTTGTCAAGTGAGTGTTCCTTCCATGACATTAGCCTCATAATGTGTTGATGACACGTGCCATTATAGGTGTTTGTACTTCTTTTGCACTCTCAATGATCCTAGTTCTTCTTTCTGCAAGAGATTATGCATCCAATTTTAGTGTTCATGTCTTACCTCTCAGCATTAGAGGGGGGTTATGTTGGTTCTATTGCTTTCTTGGTTCGATGGAGTGAGCTATGGATTCAGTATATGATTCTATGTAGTAGGCAATTGCAATGGTTGGATACCTATGCATTTTGATGAGATGGATCATTTACCATATAGACATTCTTTCATTCTTATTTTTGCAAGCCATGAAGATACCTTTCATCTTTGATTGATCAGCTCTTCAACCTTAGTCTTCTTTACCTGGTCATGTTCTATACAACGGAGGTTCTTCAAATTAGCAGTTTGACAGTGTTTGTAGCTTCATGCTTCAGTGGTGTTCTTCGTGATTATCCTTTTGTTCCTATCTTCTAGAACGTTATTTCCATCTCTTTTTCGAGTAGGGTTTTTCCCATGTGGTTTTCTCTATTTCTCCTCTTTACAGAGATTTGGTTGTGCTTGGGTGCCTCATCAAGCCTTGTTGCCAAGACCCAAATTTGCTTTCAGCAATAGTTTCTAGGTTTTTAGCTAATCCCTAGGTTTTTTTGCACTCTCGATGATCCTGGTTCTTCTTTCTGCAAGAGATTACGCATCCAGTTTCAATGTTCATGTCTTACCTCTCAGCATTGGAGGAGGGTTATGTTGGTTTTATTGCTTTCTTGGTTCGATGGAGTGAGCTATGTATTCAGTATATGATTCTTTGTGCTAGGTGATTGCAATGGTTGGATACCTATGCGTTTTGGTGCGATGAATCATTTACCATATAGACATTCTTTCATTCTTATTTTTGCAGGCCATGAAGATACCTTTCATCTTTGATTGATCAGCTCTTCAGACTTAGTCTTCTTTAACTGGTCATGTCTATACAATGGAGGTTCTTCAGATTAGCAGTTTAGCAGTGTTTGCAGCTTCATGCTTTAGTGGTGTTCTTCATGATCATCCTTTTTGTTCCTATCTTTTGGAACATTTTTTCCATCTCTTTTGGAGTAGGGATTTTCCCATGTGGCGGACTTGGATGTTTCTACTTCTCGGCTTACAATTGAAGACTCTGAAGATTTTGATACCCATACTATTGCTGTTGGTGCTGATCTCATTGGCCTTAGCTCTATTCCTGGGTCAACTAATGCGGAAGCAATAGGAGGAGAAGAAGAAGATGATGATGATGAAGATGAATATGATGAATATTAAAATTTAATACATTATGATTAGTTGAAACTTGAACTTGAAACAATGATACTTGAACTTGTTGTTACAGTTCATGGATCATGATTTAATTTTAATGTTTTGAATCTTTGATGTTGAACTTTGAAAATTTAAATATATGATGGTATGATCTCGATTCATGATGTTGTATATATATATATATATATAATTTTTACATGATTTTGTACGAACAAACACAAAACCCTTTCCAAAATTTTGCCAATACCAACGAACATGTTCTTCGAACCCATATTTTGAATCAAACTCGAACCAGTAGCTTGGGAAAATTTTGAAAAACCACCAAAAATATTGAAGAGAAAAAATTAGAAAAACCCATCAGAAATTTTTCAAGGGAATTTTTCATAAAATCCCATCAAAGAAAATAGTACAAAACATGAGACTTTTTGAGGTAAACAACATATGCAAACAACATGCAAATCACAAAAAGCACATTCAACCCTCAAAAATCAAAGAAATTTGCTCAAACTTGAAAATCGTACGATCAAAACCTTCAACCAAGCTCACGATTTTCAACAGAAATCTTCGAAGATGAACCACAAAATATTCATAAAATACCTCCAACAATTTTGATTTAAATATTTGAAAGACAAATTTCAAGAAAAAAGTTGAAGATCAAAAAAGGCTCGAATTTTTCTTTAAAAAATCACCAAATTTTCTGAAATCCCGTTGATTCACTCTAATACCATGTTATGGTAAATCAATGTTGCATTAAACAAAGGAGATGAAGGCTCCTTATATAGATTTACAAAGATGATGTTTCTATTATGAAACACTCGTGAACTAAAGACAAAACAAAAACTACCTAAAATAACAAAGACTAAGTAAGATGAAGAGGACATGGTAAGAGGCACCCTTACCATACTCTACGTTATTCAAAGGTACAAGCCATTTCCCATCCATGAGCTTTTGCAAAGTTTAAGGTGGTTGTACTTGTTGATACCAATGCTACTAATAACTTTGATTGTGAGAGAATAGTGACCAAGAGAGGCCTCAAGACAAAGGACTTTGAAGGGTTCAATGTTATGGTGGTGAACAATTTCACCATCCAATCCAATAGAAAGATCTCTTAGTTGAATCTTGATCTAGGAAGATATGATATGAAGGAAAAGTCCTATGTTGTTAAATTAGGGGACACCAATATGATCCTAAGCGTCCAGAGGTTATGCTCATTAGGAGATATCACACAAAACTTTGAGACCGTGGCACTTAAGTTTGAGTCAGAAGTGATTCTATGGGGAATAACAAAAAAAGCATCAAAGGTTGTATCAGCTAAGAGAACAACACGGTTTTCTTTATAAGCAAGTAGCATGGGGAGCTCAATGTTTGTTGACAATAACAAAACCCATTGAAGGAAAGAAGTGATATCATATGGATGTGCAAGTATCATGGAAAAGCACTATAAAGAATTTAGAGCATTCCTACAAAAAGTCTGTTAGACAATGGCTTTGAGCACATTGTTGAGTTGGAGTGTTTAGCTAGTCATCACTACTCCCTACCACCACCCTAGGAGATATGAGGAGGAAGTCAAAAAGGTAATTAAGAAAGTACTGGAAATGGGTCACATCTAACCCTACTCAATTCCCTTTGCTTCCTCTATAGTTTTAGTGAAGAAGGAAAGATGGTACAATGCAGATGTGCACTGACTACAAGGTACTGAACAAGAAAACATTCCCAACATCAATGAATTAATAGATGAGTTTCATGGTATAATCTAATTATCTAAAAAAAAAATCTCAAGTTAAGAGAAATATATTCACAAGACAGATTTTTCTATGAGTTGTTGGTCGTTTCATTTGTTTCAACAAACACTCCAACAACATTCAAGTCATATATGACCCAAATTTCCCACGAGAAAACAAGAAGTTTCATTCTTGTTTTCTTTAAAGACATGTTGATACATGACATGGAAGAAGCACATAAAACATTTTGACAAAGTGTCGAGAAATTCAAAAGCACAAACGTTGTTTGCCAAGAAATCAAAGCATACGTTTTCTATGCAAAGATCTTGTATCTAGGTCACATCATCAATGCAAAGGGAGTAATTAAACATGAAGAAGATCAAAGCAATTTGGCATTGCCTCCCCCAAGTACCTTAAACACAGGTGCAAGAATTCTTTGGCGTTTCCAATTGCTAGTAGTGTTTTGTCAAGGATTTCGCCCATCTAGCAACACCTTTAAATAACCTAACAAATATGGGAGCTTCCATATGAACTAAAGGTGAACAATACAAATTTCACACTTCCTTAATGAGCTCATGCCCTATGTTAGGAATTTTGGATCTCACCCTCCCTTTCACACTAGAATGCAATGCATCAAAAGAAAGAATTGGAGTCACACTCATGTAGAACAAGCACCAGATTCCACTTCACTGGAAACTTGTAGAGGTGGAAAGATGGTTAATCTATGATTTGGAAGTATTGGTTATAATGAACACATTATTAAATTCAAGTGGTAATTGGTAGGTGATCAATTTGTAGTTTAAACTGATCAGAACAAGTTGAGATATTTCCTCAATCAAAAAGATCTAGATGAGCAACCACATAAGTGGAGGAGAAGACTCCAAGCCCGTGACATTTATATTGGGTAAATCAAAGGGAAGAAGAATGTTGTTGATGAATTCTCTAGAAGGCCAAATATGTATTCCGTGTCTCATATCTATGCAGATTGGAAGAATGAAACCATAGCAGATTATGCCAAGAATGCATTTGTTTCCAATGTGTTCAAAAGGAAGTTGTTGGAAGACAAGTACATAGTTTGCAATGAGCTCAATCTCTACAAGGGAAGAATCTACATAACACCAGAATAAAGAATAAAGGAAAAGATTTTGTGAGCAGTTCATGATACTCTGTTGGTGGGGCACCATGTGTACTTCAAGTCCAACAACAGATCAGGGAAAGCTTCACATGGAAGGGACTCAAGGACATCAGAAAACAAGCACTTGTCACACAGGAAGCCTGTTGCAATGACACCTGAAACCAATTCTCTATCAAGTAATGCACACAAATAACTGAAGAGAATAAACAGCAGTTAGTTATAACAGAATAAATGATTAGTCAGTTTCAGTGTTTCCAAAAGGATCTCCAAAGCCCTTTTAATCTTCTCAAAAATAGAAGTTCCTGTAACTTTCACTTTCCACACTCACAAGCTTATCAGCATTTACATCTTGGACATCGACATACTAGAGAGAGCATTGTAAGTCGGGATTTGTATCAAATGCTCCTAAGTTGACTCAATAAGATCCCAGATACTCTTTATCAATTTCTTAGACTGCAATCTATTATTTTGAAATGATGAATATTAAGACTTGTCACTTGCATTATTGAGACGGACCTTCCAAGCTAACCAAGAGTTGGGTTAAACCTAGTCCAACAAATGTAATTATAATCATAACTAGAACTTCAACAAGAAACATAATCCAATTTGTAACAATATCTGTCATCTGCCTAAAATCATAACAAAAACTTCAACAAGAAACATAATCCAATTTGCAACAATATCTTTCATCTGCCTAAAAAAGCGAGGAAAATTCACCCTTACATTCATCTAGTGAGCAAACAAGTCAATATAGTGATCACAATTCGAGTATGTCTGCCCATGGTTTGACCCCAAGCTTAAACTATAGCTGAAATATTATCAAGGCCTCAACATAAGACACAAAATAACCACAAAAGACAAGTCATAGTGACACCCTCAACAGGTTTAATAAATCACTCCATCCACAAGTCAACAAAGCTCATTGAGATAGTTTACATCATGTTTAAAGCTGATTCTAAAATGCCAAAATAGTATAAGATCAGTTATGGTACAAGTACCATCAAATTCCTGGTAACAACAAACCAATTAACATTTTCTGGAGATGTGTCTTAAGCAAGGAACAACAATCTGCTACTATAGCTACAGTGCATACAAATGCAAATTTCTTAGCTCCTCAAGCATCCAGGGTCCTTTATCTAGTCATCCTTGCTCACATGATCTGATTCACCTAACAGATCCTAGAATTAGAAGCCTTTAGGACAGTCAGTTTTGTGAATTTTCAAAGCTGACATCCTAGAAGTGGAACTCCCAATATGATCAATGACAAAGGCATACCATACCATACGCCCAACATGTTCCAATCAGCCATCAAACATCTCAGATCTTAAAATTCACAAGTGATTCGATTAAAACTTTCAAAATGTTAAAAAATTGAACATATCTTGAGTTATGTTTAACCATCTCATACATATTTTTTCAACATTAATATAAACTTGAAACTTACAATTCAAGGCTTCCACAATTCCTAATATTTGGAAAAAAAGGGTTTTCGTGTATAACTCAGTGAAATTTTTCGGACCAACAATTTGAACCATTTAGTTATTTCAATTTTCAGCAAAGTTTACTAAACTCTCCATTGAATTTACCAAGTTACCAAACAATTTAATCTCAGCCAAACCTTTTATTGTTTCTTTTAATTTCCCAATTTGTCCATTTCTGACCAAATTTGGATAAAATTATCCCATGAATTGAGAATATCTGGATTTCTTATAATTTCCTGATTAGTCCATTTCTAATCAAATTTGGGTAACCTATCACAAAAATTGAGAATGTTTGGATAAATCCTACCATGAATATTCCATGCTAATTAACAATTCAAACTTAACCGAAACCTTTAGTCTTTTTTAACAGTGACCAAAGCCTAAATGGATAGCGCACAAAAGTTCAACACATTTAACAATAATTCTCTAAAACATTAACTGAAAAAATAAGATATAATCTTCATACAAGTTTAACCAGAAAATGGAGAAATTTGCAAAATAAATTTAGCTGAAAAGTCCTAGTCTTCCCAAAAGAATATGACAATAGCAAAGGCGAAAAGTTACAAACAAATTTACCAGTAACGAGTTTTAAAAAAATCGACAGAATTTGACTAAACACGTAGAGAATGTGACTACTGTATCCCATAACTGAATCCGCAAAATCCCTGTTGGGTCTATGGGGAATTCAGCATTCGGCTCTAAGTCTAAGACGATCATTTTATCAGTGCACCCAATACCCAGGGTCCAACAGAAACCTTCAAATGAAAAAATAAACAAAACACTTTCAACTAAAAATGAAGGGCAGCTCCAGACAAATGTGACCGAAAACAATCCCCATTAATTCAAACCAAAAAACATAAGAAACTCTCCTCGTGAATTTCTCCAATGAAAACCAGATAATCTTGACTTGATCCTTCCAATTCAACCCAAACAAAACAGAATCGAAACAGAGACAATGAAGTAATCCAAAAACTAACCTGCCAACAATGCCATTCACCATGATAACAAGATGATCGGGGAATTCTCCACCGGCACCCACTTCAGCTTCCCGCCGGTCGGCCGCAGCGGCATCCCACATATTCTTCCCGCCATTGGTGTTCTCAGAAACGACCGTCCCCATACCATTAGCTTGATTTTCCGCGGGACCAAGCCCCCGGACACATGAAAGGCATCCGAAGCCGCCTACAGAGGGACCACCCGCTGATTTTGTTTCGCCTCTTTTGGGCCTCCGCCTGGCCATTACAAAGGCGAAAAGAGCAACTTTTAAGCTTTTAAAAAATCTCCGAGCTTTGCGTGAAGGGATCGGATAAATGTTCAGTGATTTTCAAGACACCTGTGCCGAGCTGCAAAGTAAGGGATTTTTATGGTTGGTTTTGTGCTGATTGGGCCCACATTTGGAATGCCCACGTTGAGAATCTTCCCTTGGAGCATTCCGGAAATGTATGTTGTGGTCAAATTCTTTGCTGCTTCGCTGACGTGGCGAAGTTCTAGAAGACAAGTGCCACGCAGAATGGAAAGTTAAAAGTAGGTTGGAAAAAATGACTTTGACAGAAGACCTTGCGCGTTGTTTTATGTTGACACGGGGACCTGTTCAGACGGGTAGAAGGCAGTCGCGTTATAGGGCTTTTTAGGTGACGTGTGCATTCCTATAAATAAGGGAGCATAGCTTCTACTTCTTGTGGAATTAGATGTTGATTTTGTATTTTATTTGTAATGATTTTAATTTAATGGAACAAGTGTCACATAGTAATTTAGTACTTGTCTTTTAACTTTTATATAGATATAGTTTTAATTTAATAAATTTATTATAGTAACAAAAATATTAGATAATTATAGTTGATATTAATTATAATTTAAGTTTAAAATTTATTTATTAAAAAAATTATTTATATATATGTTCTATTGTATATATGTCAACTGATAATATTATATTAGAAATATATCAAAATATGAAAATAATAACATTTTTATAATAATAATATATAATAGTATTTCTTAAACTATTATATAACATACGAAAGATATATTTTTATTAGTTTTAATTGAATGACGAATATTATATTATAAAAAAAATACAATATTAAAATATTAAATCAAATCATTTATGTTAAAAATATTAAACATTAATGAATCATATTCACATTAATAAAAGCTAACTCTTAAAAATTATTAGTTTTACAATCCACCCAACCAATATAAGAGCTAAATGAGTTCAACCAATCAAATATTAGAAAAATAATTTCTTAAAATTGTAATATTAACAATCGTGCATCTATGTTATGTAAGACATTAGTTTAATAAAAATAAATAAATTAAAAAGTTGTAAAAACCCAAAAATTTAATCACTAATTAAAGTATAAAATCTAAAAAATCACAATAGCACTTAGCCTACCTGCAAGTACTAATAATAAGTATATAGGAGTCAAATGGTGTGTATAGAATACATAAAAATAGTGTAGAATGATAACAAACACAAACAAGAGCTCTAGAAGAACTTGAGTCCCTGCCTTATGAAAGGGTTAGAAAATAATTTATTTTCTCTTAATTTATTATTTTATTTTGTTTGAAATATAATAATATTTTTAAGAAGGGTTAGAAGATAAATTATTTTTATGTAACAACCGAAAACCACAGCATTTGCCAAAAAATGCAAACAACTTCAAAATGTGGAAATATATAGAATTTGAAAAGTCAAAAGTCGATTTAATTCATATAACTATATAATTCATTATCCATTTCCAAATGGAAATCTATACATATCGACAATTAGTCAAGAATAATTAGAATCACAATCATTATTACATATTACAAATTTCTCTAAAAAAATACTTGGCAATACAAAGTCGACCACATATCGATACCATATACAAAGCAAAGTAGGTGAACATGACATCTTTTGTCAAGACTACATAAATCCTGCACGTCGAACATGATTATAACATCAGCTCGTTGTATGATATAAAACATACATAGCATAATAATATAAAATTAACATGTCATCGAACCTTAGTGTCCATTTGCATGAAATCTCATCTCTGAGCCATCAGACCTATGTCCATCCGCTGTCGTGAGATGGAAGAGTGGTCCAGGCACTTTTACCACCCAACCATGGAGTGGTTAGCTCCCCGAGGTTCTCTGATTAAGGAGAACTACCCAACCCTCAAATGAGAAGGCTAGCAACTTGGCGCAATTGGATTGAAAAGATCTGGTGCAACCTTTGTGCCTAATCTATTTACACATATGTCTAGTAGAAACATACACAAGGATATGGAAGAGGGAAAAATAATGTAAAATAACCAAATGCATTTCAATCATATGCATAAATGTTTTCACGAGCTTGGCCAAGCATCATGAACCAGCTAAGTGTAAAGACTGGTAGGTAAATTTTTAAGGAAAAACAACACATTTCCCATAAATTACCCTCCTCTTTGATTCCACATTCAGCACCCATCCTTACTACTCAAACATTGTAAAGATGATAATTACAATTTCACACATTGATTCTATCAATTTTATTCTTTCAAGACAAACAAATCAACTCTCAATGGATAATCTATTACTAAACCTTCAATTTAAAGGGATCAAAATTCACGTTTTAAGATCATACCATGAATCTTTCAAAGAGCTTATTTTTATCTAATTTTCTAAAATTTCATTTATCATTCTAGAAAGAAAAATTATAGCTTTGCTAACTGTTTGTTATCTATCCTTCTCATATTGTAGAATTTAGAATTCAGATCATAGGTTAAATAAAAATACATAACACAAAATAATTTGCCAAACTACTCTCTAATATTCTTTTGTTTTGCTGTTGGTTTTCTAATCAAATTTGAGAAATTAAAGATGACAAAAGTTGGCTCATTAATCATAATGATGCATCTTTCACTGTTTCTTTTCATCTTTTAAAAATGGATGATTGTGTTGTCTCTAGAACATAACTCCACTAGACATCAACTGCGAGCTTAGCAACACTTGATTTGTGGATATGTGAACCAGATTTGTTCCAACTATGTTAATTACAACAAGTTACTCTTTGGAAGTGTTGGTGATTTGAAAATCCCAATTTCTATTAAATAATCTCTAATTCCGCATGTCAGCTTATCATAAAATAAACAAATTGTTCAAAAAAAACTAACATTTTCGAGAGTTGGAAACTAAAGCAATAAATTAATGTTTCATTATTTTCTCTATATAAGTCTACAATCGTCCCATCCATATGAATTGTTCTATGTTCCTTTGATTATCATAGCTAGTTTTAGTTAACTAAATAAAAACTAGTATCCCTAATATCTTTCAATGTGGAAGTACTATGCTGAAAAATAAAACATAGTGATTTGCTGAAATGAACTTATAACTTTTGTTGGTATTGGCATTCAAATTTGTCAAAATCTAGATACTTGCAAGATGAAGATGTACATCCTTTAGAAGTGGATGATTTACTTAAGGCTGTAGGAGCAATCTATTTATTCTATTCACAACGTGTACGGACTTAGATGCTCACAAAACTTTTCAAATCAATGAAACAATGAAATTAGCAAGGCTAATACATTTAATAGATTGGTATACTATAGATTTGCTAATTGTGAAGAAGTATGAATTTTAGTGAAACAAGGAAACTAATCAAATATCATTCCAAGAAATATGTGTCTGATTTTTATTTTTTAATAGCATTGGAGATATATTATGACCATTATTTAATTCCTTCTATCTATATAGCAATGAACTTCCCGTTAAAGTTTAATGGGAAAGGATAAAATAAAAGAATCAATGAAAGAAGTAAATTCAGCAAATGAAGTAAAGAATCACATAGAATGTCCAAAATGCTTGTTTGTTCAATAGAAGAGGTTTTATATCTGAAGGAGATGATTGTTAGAGTAATTATTTGTCTGCACTTATTAATTAAATCACTTTGATTTAATTAATTAATTTGCCTATTACTCTAGTTTGCTTAAGCTATCTTGTAGGTGCATATAATTAATATTTTATTAATTATATTGTGCAACCTAGCTTTTTTAGGCTTTAGGTTACCCTTTTCAGGGTTTTGATCTCCTTTTATAAGGATTGATCTCCTTTGTATTCAATTATCTTTTCCATTTCTGAAAATACATTAGCATATTTTTCAGAGCAAAACCCTTTGCCTCCTCTTGTCTTTTTCTTCTGTGACAGGTTTTTGCATGCAGGGATTCGAAGGCTTTGTGGATTTGATTGGCTTATTTGCTCAAATCCTACATGGTATCAGAGCCAGATCTGTTGTAGCTTGTTCAGTGTTTCAAGAAAAAGGGAGAACAAGGGTTTGGCGGATCAGATCTGGTATTTTTTTGGATTTTTTCTGAGAAAACAGGGGGGTCACTGATTTTCAAAGCAGTTTGAGGCCAAACAGACATCACGGATGAATTCAGAAGACGTCAAAACCCCCATTTTGATATAAAATTTGTTCGATTTGGACAACGTTGATCTGGGAGGCCAATTTTTTTGCCGTACGGCCTCTACACACAATCCGAGACGCGAAAAATTGCAAAAAAAAATTAAAAAGCGGCACTTTTTGCCGCGGCGATTAAAAAAACCGCCTGCGGTCACCGAGACCACTAGCGGTTAGTGGTAACCGCTGGCGGTCCGCTGACCGCAGCAGCTCCCGGCGACCGCTGCCACTCTGCAACCTCCGCCGCCGGTGGCGCCGCCCACCCACCACCGCGGCCACCAGCGGCTCCGCCGCCTTCCTCAGCTCTGCCTCCACCCAGTGGTGACGCTTTTTTTTAATGAAGTTTTTTTGTTTTTTTATTATTTTTTTATTAAAAAAAATAAATTTTCATGCATTTTCAGAGGCCCTGTTGGTTTTTTCTCCGTAACTTGAGCATACGAACGTATTTTTTCAATCTGAAAAATGCACCGAAAAGCTAGTTCTTAGACGGAGATGCTGGTATAGGTGTTTTTGAGTTTTGATATAGTTTGGTTTCCTATTTTGGCAGTCAAAGCTGGATGTTCTGTTTTGCACTCCGGGAGGCGTATCTTGAGCATCCAATCTCCGATTTTGGACTTCTTTATATCGTTGGAAAGCTCTTTCTATGCTCTTTCCAGTGATGCTAGTTGTTGTTCCAGATTATATTCTAGGCACATCTTATTTAGTCTTTTGCATTTTAGCATTCTGGTGGATATCCTGATTGTTTCAGGTCCGGAGATCGATTTTGTTGCTTCAGTTGCTTCGTTTTGGGCTCTACCTTCTGTTGTTTCAGACTTATGTCTTTTCTGATCATTTTTTATATTTATTGTAAGCATTTTTATGCAACGCACTGAGATAAAGTGCCACTCTTGCGTTTCGGGATCCTTTTCATCAGTGTGATTCGTTGTACTCGCACTATTATATAAAGTGCCATGGGGGGGATAGTTGTTTGCCGCTTATAGGCCCTCTTTCTCTTTTTTCTCATGCAGTGTCGATGACACGTGCCTTTATTGGTGTCTGTACCTCACTCTCGATGTTTCTGGTTCCTGTGTTGTAGGAGATTTTTTGGCCCACCTTTTCAGCTGCCTGTCACCTCACCTGCCTTAAGGGGAGGTTATATTGTTGTTTTATGCTTCTTTGGTTGATGGTTCGTTGGTGTGAGCTATGTATTTAGTAACTGATCCTACATACTAGGCGATTGCAGTGTCTGGCTACCTATGCATTTCGATGAGATGGATCATCTACCATATAGACACGCTCGGTTCGTGCCTTCTATTTCCATGGAGGTTCTACAGATCAGCATTTTGACAGAGTTTTGTGGTTCTTCATGCTTCAATGATTCTCTTCTGATCTCTTTGTTCCTTCTTCTGGAACATTCTTTGCTATCTCTTTTTGGAGTAGGGTTTTTCCCATGTGGTTTTCTCTATTTCTCCTCTTTATAGAGATTTTTTTGTAATTGGGTACCTGATCAGGCCTTGTTGCCGGGACCTAATTCTACTTTCATAGCTGTGCTAGGTTAGCTTACCTCCTGAGCTTCACTTAAGGTGGGGTGTTAGAGTAATTATTTGTTTGCACTTATTAATTAAATCACTTTGATTTAATTAATTAATTTGCCTATTACTCTAGTTTACTTAAGCTATCTTGTAGGTGCATATAATTAATATTTTATTAATTATATTGTGCAACCTAGCTTTTTTAGGCTTTAGGTTACCCTTTTTAGGGTTTTGATCTCCTTTTATAAGGATTGATCTCCTTTGTATTCAATTATCTTTTCCATTTCTGAAAATACATTAGCATATTTTTCAGAGCAAAACCCTTTGCCTCCTCTTGTCTTTTTCTTCTGTGACAGGTTTTTGCATGCAGGGATTCGAAGGCTTTGTGGATTTGATTGGCTTATTTGCTCAAATCCTACAATGATCACATAGATTCTTGAATATAAGTCGTTTTAGACAAGACTTGTTAAAAATAAAATAACAGAGGAAAATAAAAGGGAACCCGATTGGCAGATTTGAGTGATGACTTAGAACAAATGGAGTTCTCTATTGTTTTTCCAACTCCTTGAAACCGCTAACCCCTTTCTCTTCTTTGCCAAAAAAATGGTTGGCTCCCTCCTTCCAACAACACATCCTAACCACTACGTCATTGTTATCAACACCTCTAGCAAATCTGCATCCAAACTGCTACCTCCTCTTTCTCTCAAATCAGCCTTCCTTACAAACGTTTCCCTTCCTCCCTAAAACAAACATGTCTTCTCCCCTCTTTTCCAAAAATGTCCCTCACTCCTTCCAGAAAAATGTCTCTCTTCTTTTTCTCCAAAAACGTTTGTCCTCCTTTCCAAATAAAAAGTTATTTTTAATGCCCCTTCCATCCCATCCGCTAATTGACTTTATGGGAGAATAAACAAAATTTGTGGATATTTTAATTAATCTCCACCGATTTTGGAGTGCTAACTTAAGTCCATTCATAATGAAGGGTTTACACACTTTAGTTCTATTTAATAGTAATAAATTCCTCTTCTAACAAACACTATTTCTAATTGAACATGTAATCACTAATTGATAAATTAAGAGCATAATATTTTATTTTAAAATCTCTCTTATAATAATTCAAAAACAAATAGACAAAGCTACTAATTTCGTTCATTATTCCACATCTATAAATATAACAAAGTGCTTGATCCATCTAGATAAATTACAATTCAAAGTAAATGGTTTAAAATCAAATTAAACAAACTAAGTGTGTGTGTGACTACACCATACAATTTTTGGGCCAACCCTGCCGAGAAGCTAAATTCCTCTACATCAACCACTCTTCCACCTTCAATACTTGCACACTCACAACCTCAAACATGCCAACACATTAGTATTGTCAAGATGGTGGTAAATAAAATAACATCTTAAATTACGAGATATCTTATCGAAATTTCATAACATCATTATATTTAATAATATGAATTTTAAACATTATTCTTACATCATCAAATATAAACATATAAAAACAATGATAATTTATCCATCATATCAAAATCTCTCATTATCAATCATATATCAAAATCACTACATCAACAACAAATAAAATTTATCCATCTAATATCATCAAATAGTAAAGTCTTAAAAAAAAATATAAAGGTATTCGACTCAAGTCAAGTCATACATAGTCTTAGTCAAAATGTCAATCAACATAATAAGTTTGAATAAAAAGTATGTCAAAATTTGAGTCGCGACATTTTATGTCTTAGTTAATCACTGTATTCTGTTTGAAATATAATTATATTTTAGAGAATATTGATAAGCTTGTAGTAAGGAAATATATGTATGTTTTAATGCTTGAATTTATTATTAATCCCTGTCTTAGAACTAATGTTCCCATTTGACCCCCTATTAATTTTTTCATGCAGAAATATAATGTTCGAAGCTAAGGTTTTTGACAAAAAAAAATTAATTCATTTATATCATTCTAATTTTTAAATTATGATTTGGTTCGACACCAATTTCTTGGACAAATATCGATTTTTTGGAAATTGAAAAATGTTATAAAAAAGGCTCACAATCTGAATGTAATAAATGTTTGGCAAAGAACGTGTGGGAAGTTGTAGCAATGTGTCTGCATACTAGAAGTGATATGATTTGCAAGCACTGCGCACACATTCATAAATTGGTATTATGGTCCTGTAAAGCATGAAAAAAAGGTCTAAATTTGACACAGATATGCCACTTAAAAGTTTTGTCACTTTTACATAAAATAAATTATAAAATTCCATACATTACACTGCTACCATAGAAATGTTTTAATATATAATTTAATATATGTAAAGGATGTAATATTTAAAAACTAAAATAAAATCTATGTTTAAATTTAGTAGAAAGAATAAAAATTAATGTGATAATGATAGTTTTTGAGGTAGAACCATTTAAAAAGAAGTATGATTTCAAAATTGGGAATAGTTTTTTTCACTTTTCTTATTTTTTAATTGTTAATTTATATTACTAACATTCAATATAATTTAATAAATGTAAAAAAATCAATAAAGCATAATGATATTTATAGTTGCCTGATTGAGGCATTTAATACTATTGCACTTTGCAATGAAATATTTAATTTTTTATAATAGCAATTTTTTTTAAATACAATTAAAACTATTTTAAATTGAATTTGTATATTCATTTATTGTTTGGATTTTTTACATTTATTAGTTTATTCACTTTTAAAAATTCAATTTCTCAAGTTACAAATGTTTTTTTTTTAATGTCTGAAAGTTAAAATCACATTCAAAGAGCTATTAAGTAAAAATTTATTCTTTGTTATGTAAATTAGATTTTAAAACAATAATTTATTTATTTTTTAACATTTTTTATTTC
Source organism: Cupressus sempervirens (assembly GCA_028749045.1). Lineage (NCBI taxonomy): Eukaryota > Viridiplantae > Streptophyta > Pinopsida > Cupressales > Cupressaceae > Cupressus > Cupressus sempervirens. Next base: position 89,031,010 of record CM053791.1, on the reverse strand, counting down.
ATAGAAGTTTTGATTCTATTTTATTTATGCATCTAGTAATATCTATACCTTTAGTAATTGTGATTGAACTATTGAATAAATTTATCAATTTATCTTTCCCTTTTTACTCAAGCTTCATAGAGCTCTTTTTGTAGTAAAGGAATTTGTTGCTCAATATTGACTTTGTAACTCTTGGGTCTTGTAATGGGTATCAAAAGTTTTGTCCTCAAAATTTTAGTCAACCATGTGAATAATTATGTCATAGAATAAAATTTGAAGTGAATTAAAAATACTCCAGTCAACTAAGTTGAAATTGATAAATAGAAATTACAATATTCAAAGATATAAATTTTCATGATCTGATTTTTCTTTAAGAAAATATTTTATGTTAAACATAATCATAAAAAGAACAAATATCGTATTAAAAAAATCATGTTTATAGCAAATAAATAATACTTTCTAAATTAATAGTTAATTCAAATGTATTATAAGAAAACCATTTTATACCTTTAGAGGGTGTGGAAGTGGACCTAGCTACTAAAAAGTCTTATGAAGAGTTAATGCTAGATAGGAAAGTTAAGCAACTCGAGAGAACCGACAAACGTATCTGGGTGGCATCAAATGACGAGAAATATAGCATGAAAAATGGATACAAAGCTTTGACACACTCACAAAAATGGGATAAAGTGGAAATTCCACTTAATCTTTGTTGGGACTCTGCTTGTCTATCGAAGGTAGGATTTTTTTTGTGGCTAGCATTCCAAAATAGAATCTTGACAGTGAACAGATTTAGTAAAATAGGCTTTCAAGGTCCTTTGAGGTGTGTGTTATGTAAACAAAACAGTGAGGATTTACCCAAGTATGTTGGGAATGGCTCAAACATATGTTTGGGTGGTCTACGCCTGTACCAAATTCACTCTTTGATCTCCTCAAAGGGTGGCCTACCAATTGGGTTAAGGGAATTTATTATAAACTCTAGAACATCAGTCCTTCCATCTTGGTATGGGAAGTTTAGAAAGAAAGGAACAGACGTATTTTCCATGACTCATAATTAAAACCAGAAGAGTTGATATTAAAAATTGAAGCATAGTTGAAACAGCTAACTACCATCTCAAAAACTCCATGAAAGAAGAAGGCTCCTTCTCTATTTGGGACGTACAAATGAAAAAGAATTGGATAAACTTAATTAATCCTCCTCTTGTCTAGTTTAAGAAAAGCAAGGAGGCTAGGGAAAGATGCAAATGGTCACCCCCCCCCCCCCCCCCGGAAAGGATGGGCTAAACTTAATTTTGACGGTGCAACTATAGGTAACCCAGGAATGATAGGTATTGGTTGTATCATCAACGATGATACAGGAAAATGGATCGCTAAAAAAGCCATGTCTATTCAACCAACTTCCAACAATCTGACAGAATTACAGGCCCTGGATAAAGGGCTGCAACTTTGTCGTAAGCTAGATCTATCAAGAATCATCATCGAGGGTGACTCACAGATCATTTTAAATGTGATTAGGAAACGTGCAACTCCCAACTGGGTCCTTAACTCTAAGCTAGAAGAAGTTCTGGGACTTTTGGATCAGTTTGCAGAAACTTGGATATGTCACATTTTCCAAGAAGGCAATCAGAAGGCAAATTATTTAGCAAACAAAGGAGCCGATGGTGTTAACTCCTTGGTTATCAAAGATGTATCTTAAACACTTCTATCTTTTTTATTATTTAATACTTAGGCCTTTTATATAATTAATTTTATAGTTTGGGGTAATTCTCTTCCTAACCTTATTTTCAAATTAGTTAAAACTGGATCTTTTATTATCCTTGTAGTGGTCTCCTCTTTCTCTTGTTTCATTCTCTTTATTATTATTAATTTTTATCATTATTTATTTTGATATTTTGATTTCCCCCTTGTTGTTTTCATATCCTCTAGCTGGGTGGCGTCACTTCTATTTTACTTATGCTTGTCCTTTTAATGAGTGTGGCATTTAATTCCTCTAGTTTTACCATCATTCCTTCTTTAGATCTGGCCTGTGTTTCAGCTCTAGTTGGTGTCATCATTTTATGGCGTCAAGGTAGATAGGGCTTTTAGGTCCTTCACCTGATATTGCCTTTTATTCTTTGGCTGTCATTATCTCTCTCTATCATTGGGAACATTCTTTCCTTGGAGATGGATACCGACTTTAATGTATTTCACACTTCAAAAAATTGAACCATGGCATTCCAGGGTAATGTCAAACTAGAGAGATGGAACAAAATCCTTAAACTAGTGGACGACGTGACAAGGATTGTTGTAAGTAGAACCATTGGAGAAGGGTTTTTCAACCATAAGTATACTTGGATGATGAATAGTGATGTTATAGGAACCTTCATAGGTTGTATGGCAAGAGCTAGGGTGGACCCATGGCTCATTATCAAACTCTGCTGCAACATCTTCAACCCAACTTGGAGAAAGGGTCTTGAATAAGCGGTTAGAAGCATAGATGATAAGTTGTGTATTCCTCTTTTGAAGAAGTATATGGATCTCCCTCCGAGGTCTCAGACCTGGAGGTAGCCTTTCATCGACCCTCACTTGTAATCTATGAAAATTTAGCTTTTTATTAGGAATGGCCCAAGATGGAGGCTAGTATTCAATTCCTCCTCTAGTGGATGGGAATCGTCGAGGAGGAGAACGAAGCATGGCTAACCAATTACCTTAATGTGTTCAAAGCATACATTTAGCCTGGGGTGGTCTTTGATAATCTAGAAGCCCTAAACTTTTGCACTCCAAATACAGAGAAAACTAGTAGGCCAAAGCTTGATTTTGAATTCCCACCCAACTTTCATTTGGAGAACCAAAATGACATCTCTGAAGTCATTATGGCTTATCAGAAGTAACCCTCTAGTGTGGGGTTGGGCAGTTTTATTTTGATCCTAGGAAGTTGAATAGGTTGATATCAGTATTAGGGCTATGTTTTCTGGTATGACAATTTCATGACGTGCTTTGTTATGGGCCTATGTAATGTTTGTATGTTTATAGTTACTTGTTACATTTTGGTAGTAGTTTCATGTTCTGGGTTTTCTTGGTTTATGACTCTCACTAGTTATGGTCGCATGGAGGTTTTTGGATGTATCCTCTATCTTGTATACATGCTTCTCTCTGCTGATACAGATAATGGCTATAAGCTTTGTTATATTTACTTTTCTTATGGATGCTCTGGCATTGGAGGTCTTCGTGAGCTGACCCTTTTTTCTCTATTTTTTGGATGTATCCTCTATCTTGTATACATGCTTCTCTTTGCTAATACAACTAATGGCTATAAGCTTTGTTATATTTACTTTTCTTATGGATGCTCTAGCATTGGAGGTCTTTGTGACCTGACCCTTTTTTCTCTGTTTTTTGCTATAATTAAAGATGTCATATTTATCTAGATTTGGTTCATCAGGTGGATGTAAACTAATTTGGCAAGCTTGCAAAAGTTTCATGTTTTGGGATAGGTAGGAATTTCATATACACATGAATTTCAAACTTACGGTTATTTATTAGATGTCAAACCGCATCTCTTCCTGTATGATAAAAATGAATGCCTTTAGTTTTTTTCTGCCTAATATCATGGACTAGCTTTTTTCATGTTATCTATGAATTGATCTCTGTATTATATTTTACTTAAAAGCCTGTTATTATCTTCTAGAATGACATCATGATTTAAATTTCCTGTCCCTTTTGGTTCCTTTTCATTTCTAGAATAATATCAAGGATTTCTTGGTTTTTCTTGTTCGATAATCTGATGTTCTATAGTTCAAAGTAATTATAGACTTTGTTTTGATATTTCCTAAGGCTATCTGAAATGTTTATTATGGTTGTGGACATATCTGATTAATTTCATATATCTCTGATCTGATATTTTGGTATTCTCACCCAATTTTTATGGATCTAAGTAATAATTGTAGTCTTTCTGGGTTTAGCTAGGTAGGGGTTGTTAAGATAACCTTCTCTTTCTTGGATGGTAGATTAATTGTATATGAAGTATTCACATTTAAGTCAATGGTAGGAGATTGACTCTTCCAAGTATACTAAAATAGTTGAGTAGTATTTGTAATTTTAAAACTTTAGAAATATTAATTTACTTAGTTGCAGTTCAAGGCATCTGTCTCATTCTATCATTTGGTTTTGGCCTTTCCCTTCCTTGTTTGGATTAACCACTAACTTATTGGTGTGGATAGTTTGTGGGGTTTCCCTTTTGTTCATAGGATTTCATTCTTTAGCTCAAATTCTCATTGGAATTTGGAAGAGTCACATTCTTGTAATTCAAATTCTTTATATACAGAGGAAATTATGTAATTTTGTTGAGATTCTCATTGGGGTATGCCCCCTTTTTTTTTTGTATAATATAGGACTTGAAATTATGTAATTTTGTTGAGATTCTCACTGGGGTATGCCAATTTTATTTCTGTATAATATAGGATTTTGGTCCCAGGCTAGACTGGAGGTTTTCTTCTCTGATATTTCCTACCAGTGCCCATCAGAACGAAGATTATTGTATATTTTGATTTTTCATTAATATCATTCATGGCTTCAGTTGTTTACTGATAATAATAAAAACCATTTTATACAAAACATAATATTTCTATATTTAAACAAAAAAAATCATATTAAAAAATAAAATAATACAATAGAATTAATATTTAATTAAAATATATTCACCATAATAAGTTATTTTACTTCGGGAATCAGTCACTTTTGCTGTCGCCTTCTCTATACCAGGAGCTCTTACATTGATAAACCAATCCTCTCTTTAGTTGCCTTTGTGGGGACATTCTAAAAAATTATATTTGTCTAAAAAAAATAGTGTATTTTGTTATCGAGCCAACAGAACAAGAGCTACAAAGTAGGGTTCCACAAAGGGCCACTAATTTTCTTCTTGTTGGCATACTGAACATGATGATGGTGAATAAAGGATAGTCACCACCAGTGCCGAAGTGGAGCCAAAATCAGGAGAAGTAGAGTGTGATCTGACCATGTTTCAGAATGATAGACCACATATTATTGAGCAGACAGGGCATGTAAAAAAATTTGTTTGGTGCCACAAATTTTGCTACTCAAATGGGAGAATGGTAATAATTTTTTTAGGGTGTAATCGATGGTGTTTTTGCATAGATTTTCTTTCAAGTCTGGATAAGCATGTGGTGATATTGCAAAGATCTTTTCTATGAAAATAACAAAGCGAGAATAGGATTTCTTCTCAAAAAGTGCACTGTTTGATGTTCTCGTGGACCTCCATAGCAGCACGAGCTTGCATAAACAATTATTAGATGTTTCCACAATCAATGGAAGGTTGTAGAAGATGCAGGAAAATATTTAGATTTTTATTTATTTTTAACAATTTAAAAAGAACATTCTAGATTTTTTTTAAATTTTTGTGTAAAAAATTAATATTATCCCTAAGAAAATTACTAGTAACCAATTAAAAATTAGAAATTACTAATAGAAAATTAATTTTAAAATAAAAGGAATTTTAAACTTTAGGATTCAGTACTATTGGTTATAAAAATAAATAGCAAGAGGGCAATGGGAACATCTCTACCTATACTAATAAGAGATGCAAAGTATCAAAGTCCCTATTATAAAAGTAGGGATGAAGGAGAAGGATAGATAGATTAATAGAGAGATGAAGGGAGATAGATTAAAATAGAGATAAGGATAAGGAGATTTATAGATTGAGAAAAAGAACTGTTAGAGAGAGAGAAAATTTATATTTTATATTAAGTATAAAAGCTAGTTAGATCTAATGAGTTAGAGGGATAATGACGTAGAGATAGAGATAGAATAGATTATAGAAGAAATATGGGGGGATGGAAATAGAAGAGTGGAGACAAAGGTAATAGAAAAGGGAGAGGGGGGAGAGTGGGGATGAATAGACATAAGAAGTCATGTGTAGAAGGGCGGGGGAGGAGGGGGGAATATGAAAAGAGAGGGGGTGATATGTATAGAGAGGGCTTAGTTGGAGACATTACTAAAGATATGTAAAGTACTAGAGAGATATAAAGTGATATATAATGAGAGATAAAAGAAGTGATAGTATAATAAGAAATACTTTAAGTGAACAATATTGTGAACTTAAATACTTATTTTATAGATATAGTTAAAGATAATTATTTTGATAAACATATACAGTTAAAATTAAAATTAAATAATTTAAGTAAAAAGTTACATTGAGATAAGAAAAAAATTTAAAATTCATAGACATATTAAACTTATTAAATTTATTTATAAATAAATTTAAAAGTAAACATATAATAATACAATAATAAAATATAATAGAATTTTGATTTTTGCAAGTGGATGAAATACAATGTCATCTACAGCTAGATCCCCTGACTTGTCAATCAAAATGATTTACATTCTACTTGGAAGCTCTCAATATTGCACACAATGTCACTCTGGTGTGTACTCGTGCCCATTTAGTTACTCATTTTATTGCAATTCAGTTTAATATCAATAATGGCGAGATTACAAACACCCATATAAATTAATCACAATACTAACCAAAATGCCATTGAACATAGTTTTTATCTATAATACAAAATGCAAGTGGATACCCAGAAAACCTTTTAAGTCTTTGGATGCAACTAATAATTGCAAAGCATTCTCTGCAATATTGGTTGGTTGTGGCACTTGCCTCAAGAACAACTACAAACTCTACTAAACATTTACTTTTGGAAGCTTCCCCTGAAATAGTCTTCATATTAACAATGAAATTTTTTATGGTAGATTCACATTCAATTGAGCACACTATAGTTTTTATATGAGGACCCAAAAACTACATAATTATATCAATCAAATCTTTCACAAAAACTAGCCATTCCCATTCCATTTAAGCGCTCATTGTTAGCATTTTACATGCCTAGAGGTACATCATTCTCCTTCCTATCTCACAATCACTCCATGCTTATCCAAGATTGAAATAAAATATGTGCAAAAATATTATGCATGCCCCTTGAATCCACAAAAAATCTATACAAAAACACCATCAATTACACAAATGCCCTGGCCATGCTTGGAATCTTGTGTATATATGTTGTGTTTGGTATATATACATTGTGTATGTATATGTTTGCATGGCGTATGGTATATATACTTTTATCCTTGGTTGTTAACCTTGTGGAGCATAGGGGTGATGCAGAGCAAACTACATTGAACTATCAATATCTGCTGACAACCAAGGATAAAAGTGAGGATTATTAGTCCCTAATGCGGGGAACCAATATTTTCAATTACATGATTCGTCAATTAAATTTAATTATTAAAAAATTACCTATCACTAAAGTTCAAGAATGATAAGGCAAGAGCCTAATTGTGAGCGTCTTATCTAGGAGGTCATGGGTTCAAATCTACTCGACTTTAATAGATAATAATAATAATTTATCTTGGCTTTGGCCTCTTACTAACCAAAAAAAAAGAAGTTCAAGAATGATTTATTAGTTCCTACCTTTGGGAGGTAACTAATGAAATCATTCGATTCCATGGTATTAGTTGGGAGCATAATATTTTCCAAAAATTTGAAGATATCCTAATGTTTTCAAGTCTTCTACTGATATGAATCTATTTTAAAAGTTAAAATTTCATTTTCTTAAAAATCTTGTTGGCCTTTGAAGAGGAGGCAATGGAATAAATAATTTATGTTCAAAAAAATTAGGGAATCTTCTCACATGTAATAGTATCATTAATAATATAATGATGTAAATTAATTATTAAATGAGGCTATGTCAAACTTTATGGAGCGGTTCGGGATCATCCCAAAAAATAGTCATGTACTTGTAAGGAAAAAATATAAGATTAAAGCCTCCACATATCGATTTAGCCATTGATGCACATATTTGCATTGTGAGATAAGTACAAAGAAAGGTAGCCATCCTGGTAATGACATGACAAATTGACAAAATGAAACATATGTCCACCAAATAAAAATGAAAAATTTGTCGTGTTGAATTCCATTTTAAGAAATATTTTAAATTTTTTTCAAGAAAAATCTAATGTTTTTAAACCTTCATCCCTCTCGTCCACCATAAAATATCATTCAATTACATGTATATTTATGTGTTCTATTTTAAAACTAGTAACTAAGCTCTTCCAAATGTAATTATAGAATACTAAAATCATCTCGCCACATGTAGTTTAAATTGATTTAAAATATAAAAATACATTATATAATTTTATATTTATTAAAATAAAAATATATTAATTTGAATAATAATGATAATAATATTAATTTAAAAGTTGTTATATATCTATTATCAAAATCAATGTTATGACTGATATGTATTTTTCACCCCTTGTTTTTAAAATATTTTTTACACATTAGTTCTTTAATTTTGATTGTCCAACCACTATTTTTCGAGGGGTAAAAATGATTTATTGATACTAAAAATCTCCAAAAATTAGATTCTAGAAACATCTTTCAAATCTCTAGAATGTTGGTTGTCTTTTCAAGAAGAAATCTTGATCCTTCCTCTTACACAATCACTCCATGGTTATCCAAGTTTGATAAACAAATATGTGCAGAAGTGCACTGGTGGCTTGCTAGTCAGCCAAGCCAATCTCTAGTGGTACTGTTGTAATCATATGGAGCGGGCATTTGGAGTGGTATATTATCCTCCTGCAACTTGGCACATCTCAGTGAGAATATTTGGTACTAAAATAGCCCAAACTAAATGTGGAGTAGAAAGAAATGCTACTTGCAATTTCAATCCCAGGCAATTGCAATAGCCATTAGTAGAGTGTTTTACCCCCCTTTTTAGTACAACTTTCTTTTCAAACAAAAATAGGTTCGAGAAAAATCTCTACTAGATGTTGATATGTGCAGATTACATGTCGGTGTCAATTTTTGCTAATAATATTTCACACAAAAAAGACGTAGATGTTCACACTTTTAAATATGATATTGATTAAAAATAATTTGACATTATTTTTTCTAATGCTACTATATGACAAGTTTTAAGTAGCCACAATGATTGATTATAATTTCTTTATATTTTTTATAGTAGCTTAATTTTTAAATTAAAATTGTAGTCTATTATAATTATATAAATTTATATTGAATAAATTTGTAATAAATAAAATATAATAAATTTATTATAATTATAAATTTATTTCACATTATAATTATAACTAATTACTAAATTTAAAGGCAATCTAGCCAAAATCTTATAGTTTATTATTAATTTAAGTTGACACTTTTTAAAGTGAACCTACTAGTGGAGAACTTATGTCCTTGAAAGAAACATCCCTAGTCCAAATGGAATAAGGGTAACCTATGTATGATTCATTTTAGAACAATTACTTGCCTCCAACAAGGAGTACAACAGTCTTAAACTATTATCCATAGGATTTAATTATGTAGTTGGGAAAACTTTAAAAATTAAAGAAAAAAATTTCAAATGCGATTAACTTTAAAATGTTTTTTTTGCCTTCAAATTTTAGTATGAATAACTTTGAAATTTAACAAGAAAATATTCAAATTTTATTATATATCTACACTTTTTATGTCTTTAATAATTTTAGCCTAAATTAGTTTTGATTAACAACAAAATTAATAGTTTAAATGGATTGCACAAATTGTTGCATGGAAAGAAATCCGCATTGTTCCACTAGTGAATGCAAATAAATATTTTTTGTGATTTTGCACGTTATTGAAGCATGTGTAATTTTTCTTCCCCGTGTTCCATTTTCACTCAAATAAATATATTTATCCATGAAGACATGAGAATTAACCATACAATATATAGAGAAAAACTTTGGGATATGAGATATGCTATGTAGAGGATTTTCTTTATTACTTACTATTTCTATGTACATAAAGCACTTGTTATTTCTGGTTTTATCTTGTTCTTTTACTGTTAGCATTAAATCTAATTATTTATATCTCTTAAATACTATGGTTTCCAGAATGGAACGAGGTTCACATATGCTCACTTCATACAATTTGGCCATATGTTAACATTTAATATCTAACACACATAATAACTCTGCTTCATACTCAGCACAAAAGGTAGGGACTCAAGCTCGCAGAGAGCTCTTGTTACCATAGTTCTCATAGTTCTCCATTTGTAGGAGGGTTTTCCATTTTCTCACTATAGGAAGAATGGTCAATTGCAATATGGGTCACTAAAATTTTGAAGCAAAGGATTTGTGTGAATGTTCACATTTGGTCTTTTTTTCTACCATGCCACATTCAAACAAATGGCTTCTGACAAATAAATCTATTGATCAAAGACTCACTAGAAGCTTCTAAGATTCTACAAAGTTCTAATCTAAGACATTATAAATCCATAACTTAGCGAAGAAGTTTAGAAAATTAATATTTATTTGTAATGAAAAATATTTTTTTTCCTTACCATTTTTACTCTCACCAAATATAAATAAAGATAATTAAAAAATTTAATGCTTTAAAAATACACATTAATCTATAAACATAGGACTTATATTTATGTTCAAAAATTTATTATATGTCATTCGTCCAATGAATCCAATTATTTGCATCAAATGGATGCACAAGTACCTCCTCCGGGTACATTTACTTAAATTTAGTAAGTTGAGATTATATTATTTAAGGAAAAAATTGTTGAACTTCCATAAAAAATAAAATTATAAATAGATCATGATTATAAATGTAAATGCATAAATAAATTAAAATAGGAAACTTAGAAATCTATATATATTTTAAAGTACAATTACATTAGTAAAGAAGAGTCGAGTGTGACTAGAATCTCATCTAATCATTAAAAAAAAAGATTGAAAATAAAATATTTTAAAAATTTGCCAATGAGAAAATGAAAAAACTAAAGGAAAAAAATATAAGAAATAAAAATATTCTTTTAAAAAATTAAAATAAAAATTAAAATGATAGAACTGTGAAAACATTAAAAAAACAATATAGTTTTTGGAAGACATAGATTTTCAAATTCAGTTAAGCAAATTATGTGAAAATATAAGTCTCCTTATATAAGAGGAATTAAAACTAAATTATCACTAATACAAAATTCTCAATAAACAATAATAAATATCCATTTTTTTAAAGGAGGGTAAGGGTGGGTAATGTAATGATACATAAACTACACATGAATAATAGTCAAACTTTGCAATTGTCTCTTACAAAATAATGAAATTATAACTCATATCACCTTGAACCCTATGGCTTGCAATGTGCACAAAAGGTAAATAAGTACAACTTTAAAATGTCTTTCCAAAACATGTAATTAATGGCAAGCTGATGCAAATAGTGTCCTACTAGATAAAAGTAGAAAAAACAAGCCTATTTCTATTTAATGCATCCTCAATTATACCTAACCTAATAGATTTTCCAAACTCATTCTAGAATTTGGTATACTTGTCCCTTTTCTCTGAATCCATTTTTGAGTCAACATCTGCAATAAATGTATCCTCTAGTACATCAACATTGCGTAGGTAGATCATTTCAATGACTATAAGTATATTTCCAACTGTTGCTAAAGCTTATGGAAATGTGAAATTGTAAATAACTAAATATGTCTTTACTTGTTTTCTCCTCATCAACAGATTCATGGGGGTCCTCTTTTGCAATACAACAAATTGTGTCAAGAGCCTTGTGGATTAGCTTCTTCTTTATTGTGTGCAAATTGTTATGCTATTGAAGCATCTCACAAGATACATTGAGTGGCAAAGTGTCTGACTCCACAATACCCTACCATGTAAAATAAAAAGTGAGTTTATATGGTGTCATGTGTATCAAAATTCTATATAAAGGAAAACAAAACATATAGGTAGGAACAACAATGATAGACACTGATCTTCAAGAGAGCGAGGTATTTGGGAAGAAGGTCTTCAAAGTTCAAACTCATAAAAAATGAAGACACGCCTAAAAAATAGTTTATTATTTTCCTTGCTGGTATAGTAACTTTCATACAAATCATGGGCAACTTTTGGTGGGACAAACAAAAAAACCTTGAACTCAACATCACCTTCTGCACTCAAGAAAAAAAATTAGATATCATTAATTAGAGTTGAATCATCCATATGATTTGCAACCAATTGATCACTTGACATATGTATGTCCATCTTCAAATATATAAGCATGTATATAAAAATATACATACCACAAGTCTAAGAAAATTACACAGCTTGTTTACACTGATTTATTTAATCATGATGGGGAGTACATAGCATGCTATTATCATTTGTCCAGTTAAACTTATGGATATACTTACTACAATTCAAACTTAGAGTTTGAGATCCAAAGGAAGGGGAAGATATAGGCATGGGATGTTGAATGTATCTTCAATAATACTCTGCAAGCTATTGTGTAAAGGGAATTAACAACATCAATTGGAGTATGTGACACAGGTTCCAATCCCTGTATTATAGTAGGGTAATCCATAACTATAGTAGAAATATGACGATGCTATGGTATAACAATTATGACTGTAATTCTCTAAGGTTATCCCCGTAGTGTTTAAAGGCAAAGTATGGGCTTACCCAAGATGTAGAACACCTTTAAAAAAAATCTAATAAGACCAAATTGAACTTATCATTGTCATGAGAAAACTAAATTTGATTAGATCCTAACTACTGCTAACCCAAACATATTCATGTTCAGTAAAACATGCCACCCCATAATAATTTTCATGCAAGAGAGCTCTCCAACATGTAGAATTTGGAATTACTGACCAATGCCAAACAATTTATTAAAACAAAGAGAGTTTCAAAAATATAAAAACCTTGTAACACAAGGCAATCTCTACAAATTACCGACACCAAACAAATAATGTTAAAAAAAACTAGTCAACAAAGCCTAGATCAAATATCTATGAATTTTAATACTTACTAGCCCATGCCACTCTCCATCTTGAAAAGAAAGCATTTGTTAATTTTGGGCTTGTGTATAAAGTTTTAATACTAAATTAGAAGCATTGCAAAAAGTTTTATACATGGTTTGCTCAACCTTATCCAATCTTGTATTATCAACCTTTTTTTTTGCCATGGCTTAATATACTTTCTTAATGACCTAAAATCAAATCTGAATTGCTCCATAATAATTTTGAAAAAGGGTATAAATTTAAACAAATGCTAAGAGATAGATATGGACTCTGATGGGAAAGAACAAATTTAGCAAAGAAGAGTTTCAAATTCTCATAACCTAGGAAACAAATAAAAAAATAAATCCCTTACAAACTGGGTGCTTTGAAATTGAATGCATATATTAGATGACTGATGAATTCAATGATTTTTCCCAACAACCAATTGAAAATTCTCAGACCTAAGTGTTAAGCAAAGATTTTTTAAAAAGAATCTAATATTTCAAAAACCCAACTCATATGAAGATGTCTTGAAACAAAACAAACCAAAAGAAGAAATAGATTTATTAATACCTCTCAATGGCGATGCCCCCTCCTCAAGTTGAATGAAGGAAAACAAAGGAATGAATTATCAAAGAGATTGGGTTAAATAATAATTTGGGGAAACACAGAACTATAGAGTTCAATATGTGTGTAAACAACAATTATATACTAAAAATATCATTATGTTGGAATGGAAACATTTTTCTAACAAAGCATGGAGAAACACAAACCTCGCCTCCATAGTAACACATAAAGGGAAATATGTCTTTAGTAGGAACTGGTACCAGTCATATTTGGCTAAGTTTTCTTTGTAACTTTGTTTCCCTATTTTGCCTTAATCCTCGCCTCCATTTTTTATATATCTTGCACTGCTCCTCCCTCTGCCAAGTTTCTAGTCTCCAGATCCATAACCGATTTTTCTATTTTGTCAAAAATGGTGGGGGGGGAGGTGTATTAAGCTTAGGATAGTGCCATATGTCATCAAGCATGTACATTAATTTCACAAAAACCTTCCTAAATGACACATATGTTGTATTTATAAAATATGTTTGCAAAATGCCATGACTCCATTATTGAAACATATTTTTACTTAAATTTTCTTAACTAAAAAATAAAAAGACTACCAGGAAAAATGGACACAACCAATCCAATGATAGAAAATTAAATTCACAAATTTCATTTTAATGAGAGATTTTATTCAGACCATAGCATAAACATAAATTTTTGCAAACTGCAAAATTACCAAAATGAGGATTAATGTGAAATAGTGGATCGAAAACTATAGTCTCCACCTATAAATAGATGGGACTAACAAATGGAAAATTTCCATGGTGGAGATCATGACCTTTGACATGGAAGAGCAAACCAAACTTAAAGAGAACCATTAAATATATATTTGAAAGATATCAGACATATCAATGATACAATATGCACAATTATTTTAAGTTAAAAACATTACTACATCGACAAACTTACAATTGAATGAAGAATTAGATTGCAATAAACACAAAGCCAATTGACGTAAGTGCACTTTTTTTTTAACTGATCTCGCATGCATTTCCAGTGAGGACACCAATTTGTCTCATCTTTTCCATCAATTTTGCAAAGTCACTAAAGAACTTGACCTTTGAATTTGCAAGCTTCCAGTAAATATAGGCTTTGGAGTTGGCATTTGTAAGAAGCGCAATGTCTAACTATAAAAGACCCTTTGTTTTCTTCACAAGCTCCAGTAGTAGCTCAAATCAAAAGTCCTAAAACTTCATGAATCCATTTCAGCTACAATACCAAAAATGAAGCTCGTGGAAAATCTCTTTTGTAAATTCCTAATATGTTTACAATTGAGATGGAAAGGAAAAAACCTCTTTGTTCGAAGACATTATGGAAACATTCTACATTGTCAAAATTGCACTAGTACTGCTTAGAAGGGAAACAATCTAAAAGGATTGAGCATGGGGAAGTAAAAAACAAGTTAAAGGGGATGTTTTGATATAGTAAATCTTACAAAGAAGGGAAAAAATAGAGAAAGGAATAGATAAGAATAAAAAGGAATTTAAATGAAATTAAAAAAAATAGAATAGCTAGAAAGTAGCTCAAAATAACTGGAAAAAAATAAAATTACAACAAGACACTTTTTTGATGAAAATTTATAAGGTCTGGGAGCAAAGTTCCCACATATAAGCATGTCGACTTAAATTAAAGATGTATTCTACTAGCATATGGGAAAAGTAAAATATTTATGTAAAAGAGCTAGAATATCATATTACTTTCGAATGATTAAATGAGCATCAAACCTATAAAGTATGTTTGTTTTCTCTCTCATATTTGTTCCAATTATGACAACATGAGAATTTGAAAATTTGTGATCATATGTGATTGTCAATATTGAGGAATGGCCATTCATTATATAGATCTCTAGGATATAATAGACAATTTTGATTAGTTTTTAAAAAATAAAAATTCTCGACTATATTAATTTAGGCTTGAATTGATAATAATAGTTAATATTGGTTCCGAGTTGATAAAATTGATATAATGTAGTCGCATGCTTTTGCATGTGCAAATATGAGTTGATAGAGGTTTTGACTTTCAAGAAAGTAATGTACTATTTTACACTTTTAAAATACCATAAACAAATATATTAAACATCACAAATATATTTATTTAAAAAATAATCTCAAAATCATTGCTCTAATATTATTTTATTTTATATTCAATCTATTTTTAAAAATTAAAATTATTATTTATATAAAAATATTTGTGTATTAAATGAAGCTATTGTTACAAATATTTTTTATCTACAACGAGATTACTTCTTCAACAAATATATTTAATTTTCATTTGGTGTTTATTTAGTGCAACAAACCCAAATCCTTTTGTACAATCTTCTTCTGTGTTAAATTACCACTATTACCAATAGCTAAAAAATCCCTTTTAAATCTAAGCAAGCTGAAATCCCATATTGTATTTAGCTCCAACAATCTAAGCAAATGCATGAGAAATTGTCCTAGCATATGCATCAGAAATGGGTATGACATTTGAAGCATTTGTCAATCTATACTTGGAAGTGTCACCTATATTAAAATGAACAACAAAAATGTCCTTTTGAGAGTGCCCATATGTATCCCAAATATTTATCTGTGACCTAACATGTGACTCTTTTCTTTATTTTAAATCTCTCCAATTTAGCCCCTTCTCCTCTAGTCACACATTACATAAATTTCATTATCATCCAAGGTGGCCCCTAAACAAAATATATATTATAGGAAGGTAATAAAAATTATAGAGATGGTTGTGTGTGTGTATGCACATGTATATTGTATATGTATATGTGTGTGTGTGTGTAGAGATGTGTCTCCATGTGTGTGTGTACACACACACACACACACACACACACACATCTAAGTTGGACTCCAATTATATCAATTGTCTCCTACATACCAAGTTACAAGTTCTAGGAAATGAGGGTTTTTTTTTGTCTTTTCTTCCATACCAAAATGGTTATGTTCTTATGAGGATAATGGAAAGATTTTCTAATTTTGTAAAACAAAACATCTCACATTGAGCACATCACTAGTAATTACATGTTTATGTATGTGGAATGAGTAGCTGATAGGAGTGATGTGTGTTGTACTATGAAGAAAATTACTCGTAGAAAGAAAGTAATATATTTTTTCAAAGTTGCATTTAAGATTACCCCAAATAAAATGATCAAAATAATTTAAGTCATTACTTGCATTGAGAGATCATTTAAATAAATGCAATTGTATTGTTGTTTTTCTTGGTTTTTAGGACAAAAGCTATAATTTTTAACTTACTATTTGTTGAGATTACACTATATTGCTTTAAATTTTATTTGTAATTGAATTTAGTGTGGTGTTTTTATATAGTTTTGGGGGAAAATGCTATTTTAACATAACCCATTCTTGCATCTTTAGGATGTGTGTTAATAAATGAAGAGGTTTATGGTACCACAAGAAGGAGAGGGTCATAATGTAGTCTCAAATATTGAGAGTATTCATGTAAATATAATATAAATTATTGAGATGACATGTTAAGAAATATTAAAAGTAGACAAATCTAATGAGAGTTGAGCATAAAATCAGTTTTTATTTAGCAGATTATAAATGTGGCAACAACTTTGGATGAGCAACTCTTATAGTCTGTCACTATTTAAATAATGAATAGATGAAATTAAAAACATGAGTCAATAATAGAGAATGCATGAAAAAGGAAACTTAGTAGCATCATGTTGTTATGTGGAGCCTAATAAGACTCAAAGGTTAATTTTTTCCCACTTCATTCGTTGCAATTTCTCCCCAGTTTTTCCTATGGGGGTTAAGGGGTAGTACCCTCATGCTAGGGGTCAAGGGGTAATATCCCTTGCATTATTAAAGGGTAGTGGCCAAGGTAGGGTCCTCAAGTTGCATCCTTGGTGTTGGTCATGTTGTTGCCTCATGTTTTTATGAATATGTCATTCTATGAATTTTCTTGGTTTTTATGAGTGAATTAGGGTTTGGTTCCTTTTCAAATTTGTTAACCCTAAGAGAAACCCTAATTAAAATAAAATTTGTGCCCTAAGCGAGCCTTTTAGGTGATATATTTCACCTTTTAGATCGATTGGTAAAATCATTTTTTGAAATAATATATTTTCAGGAACTTTTTGATGAATTCTCTTTTTTGCTTGATAATTCCCTAAGAGGCCCCTCACCATCAAATCTTTGTAAGATCCATGGTAGTCATCTTATTGCTATAAAAACTTGCATCCATTTTACTTCATGCGACATGGCGACCAAGTGGGACCCATTTAGTTCTTAAGCATGGCTTCAAGGTGAGTCGCCTGCACCATCAGATCTCTCAAGGATCAATGGTGGTTGCTATGTTGCCACTAGAAAGTGCAAGGCTTTTACTAGTCGTGACATGGCGACCTCCCACAAAAAGGTAAAACATAGTGGGACCAATTTTAAAGATGGAGGCCAGGATTTTGGTCTGTCATAATGAGCCTTGTCAACACAATGAAATGTTAGATGTGTCAGGTGTAATAAAAGGTGTCCTATGGAAAAGAGTGTGCTGATATTTCACAATGCCAAATTTTTTTGAATTATATGGTGGTCACTATGTTGCCACCGAAAATTGTGAAAACTTCATTGGATGTGACACAACGACCCCCAGTGAAATTAGAAAAGTGGTGGGACCTGATCAAAAGGTAGTGCCATAGAAATCATTTGTCATAAAGAACCTTGTCAGTGTATCAAGATGATATTACATCATATTCCACATGGATCCACACTCATAAAAGGATATGTGTTGGTTGGCACCATCAGATCTTCTTAGATCAATGGTGGGCACCATGTTGCTATGGAAACTTGCTCAACTTTTAGTGAACATGACATGGCAACCAAAAAAGAGAATAGAAAGGTCTACCATAATTTCAATAAAATAATCATGAGATAATCATCATCTGATCAAGGTTGCATCAGCAACAGGCGCTATGTCGCATACAAAAGTTGCTTGATTTTTATGCATAGTGACATAGCGAGAGTGTGACACGTGTTCGCGAGCACCAATGGGTCCAGAATAAGTTGCCAGTAGTGGATGGAAAAGCTTACATGGAGAAACTTGATTGGGTTGACTATCAACCTGGCAATTTAAAAGTGAGTCATTCGTGATTTCATTCCAAGATCATCATATTTTTTAGAATCAATGGTGGGTTTTCAAAATTAGAAGGTGATGCCACCTTGTTTCTCCTTATAATTCATTTATGAAAGTTGAAGGCTCCCTATGCAAATTAAAGCCAGAGATATATTGCAAGATTTTGCCATTTTTTCTCCCTGTAAGCAAATTTCAGAATTGCAGAGAGCTAAGAGCCATTGAAGAATTGTTCCTTGTGTGATTAAAGTGTGAAAGAATCTCTAGTATCCATAGTGTGTTGCAAAATTGCAGTAAAAGAGTAACAAAGGCCAAGTAAGTACTTGAATCCATTAGACAATAAGGAATTCTGGTATTTTGTGTCATTAATAAACATACCTCGAAAGAAAGTTTTCTCAAGAAAGATAGGTTATACAAGTAAAAATATACATGATGACCTTCTTGAACTATTGCCTAAGTCTACAAATGAGTCTTCCCAAATGAAAAAGCTAATTTCTATGAACCTTAGGCTCAAGATTGTGGATGACCTATATGATAGAGGGAATTGGATTAGGGATGCTACTACTACTAAAATAGGGCTCCACTTTTTTAAGAAGTGGTTATCAGAAAGAAAATTGTTTGCTCCCCATGAAAACATTTGGAATTTTGATTTAGGAAAATTAGTGGTCCCTGATGTTTTTATGGATTCTGACCTACTCATGGCCATTGCCCAAAATTATGACCCAACAACCAGGATAGTGAGAAGAATAGATGGGGAATGCCTGGTAAGAATAAATGATGAAGAAATTTGAGAAGATTTTGGTTTAGAACCATTTTAAGATTATCATGTAACCATTGACCTGTTGGGACTAGAGAAAGAATGCTTCTCTAAGAGGGATAAGATTAGGCACGGTGCACTAAGGGCTCACTTGGGTTCAACTGGAAATTTACCAGTGGTCACAACATCTACTAAAGAGCCCTTTAAAAAGGAACTTTTCACTTCTAGGGCCATAGAAATATATATGACTCTGTGTAGGGTTTTTGGTGAAGATGAGAAAAATTATGTGCCAATAAAATTTATGTATATGTTGACTCAGATCTCTTTTATTGGTGTCGATGTTATTTTTGATTTTGCATCTTATATAGTAGAAGAGATCCACATAGGATAAGTTGGAATTGCAAAGAGTAAAGTGGAAATTTTTTTTGGCCATTATTCATTGTTAATGCACATATTCCTATTTAAAGGGGTTACATATTTTGAAAAGGAGATGGTCTTAAACCAAAAATATGAAGAAGAGGCTCTGCCAATCTAATTGTGGAGTGCAGACATGACTTGGGATGCAGAGGAGGCTAATTTTGTTAGGTATTTTGCCTCTAGATTAAGGTGCCTCTTATTAAGGAACAATCATAGAGTTCCCAAGGCACTGATGGATTTTATTAGAACTATGGATAATCCTTCTAAATTAAAAGTGTCCCATAATTGGGCAGATATCATACCATACCCTATTTCAATAGTTTTTAAGGTTTATGGTTTCCAAGGGACTCCCCATGTATTGCCCTACCAAGTGCCTTTGAAGTTATGGATAATTGAGGTGCTGTGGCAGCTAGGGGGATCAGAGGAAGCATAGTTGGCTAGAAGAAGCAGAGGCTCAATTTTCCCCACTTGTATTATGGCCCATCATTTCATAATCACAAAGGGTGGTTGGTTATTCTTGTATAAATTCCTGGGCCAGTACAAGATGGCTATGTCTCATCCCATTTTTGTGACACTAAGGGATTTTTTGATGTGTCTAGAAAAAGGGCTAAAGTTGGTGCAAAAGACCACCAATTCTATTTTCCTAAAGATATAATAAGGAATGAGTTCTCTTTGTAAGAGCAAGAGATCAAGAAAGAAAAATGGAGAGTTTATTCTAGAGTTTTTGAATTCATTCATTGTTTTGATAATAATTACAAGCCTCTAGCTGATGCAAAAATAAAGGTGGATAGGTTAAGTAAACTAATAATCACTTTTCCTAAAATTATGGAGGTCATGGATGAAAAGAAAATATTTTTTATCAATTTGTTTCTAGAAAAAGCCAAAGAGGTCATGAGGAGGTTATCTTTTACTCCTACAGTAGGATTAGAGCAGTTGATTGTTCAAAAGAGACTCGACTATAATGTGATCCAAAATAAAAGAGCCACTGTAGATAAAGGAAAATAGATAATAGGATCAACCAATATTGTTCTTGAGGAAAGACCTAATGAGCACTCACCCAAGAGACAGAAAATAGTAAAGGAACAAATACCTCAAATTAAGGAATATTCACCCATTCAGTACCCATTACAAATAGGAGATGAGTAGCTCACTAGGGAGTAGGTGGAGCAGTTGGGATCCCAAGGGGGAGTTTTCATTATTCAAGTAGAATTACAAGAGGGGAATCTTCAAGAACCTCCAATGCCAAGCCTTGAGTTAACTATGGCAGATTACAAAGGAAGAGAGTTGGACCCTGTGATGGAATAAGCTTGCCATGAATTAATTTCTAATGATAATTTTATAAAATAAGAGCATTTTACCAATTTTCTTGGAGAACAAACATTGGCAAGTTTGAGGAAAGATGCAACAAATTGAAAATAGAGCATCTAGAAATGGAAGAGGTAGATGTGCAAAACCAAGACAAGGAAGAGATGATGCAAGAATTCAAGAGCTTGACCCCTGAAGAAGGGAAATAAATGATAAAGCATCTGGGCTATTACTCCTACCTAATTGGGATATTGCAGATGCTATGGTTTTTAATTCTATTACAAATAAAATGAGAGTGTAGAGAAAAAGGGGAAGAAAGAGATGAAAGGGGCTAAATTCAATGAAGACCATGCTACATTGGTCATTTGGTCAATGAGAAAATGATCTAGGACTGGCTCTTCCCAACCTAATGATACTGGCTTGATAGGTAACCTAATTATGGAGAGAGTTGAAGAAACTACCACTAAGGAGGTAGTAGAGCTAGGTGTTGGATTAGCCAACCTCACCTTAGCTACAGACCAAAGAGACAAGAGAGAAAAAATAGAGCTGTAGGAAGAGTATGAGAAAGTCTTGGCTGCATATAATAAAGAAGTTCAAAAGAGAATTTAACTAGAGAATAAATTGATGGGACAATCCACCATGCCAAGAATTACTTATCCTCGCCCACTAGTGGAGCCTTTTAAATCCACTCCTCATTGAGATTCCAAATACACCACAAAGGCCACAATATTATACTATAGAAGATTTTGAAGAAGAAAAAAGTAAATTATAGGCACTGCATGTGGAATTGGAAGTACAATATGAGGACAAGCAGAGGAAAGCTCTCATGTATTTAGTTAATAAAATTCTCATTTTATGAAAAACTAACAAAGACAGTAAATATATGGGATGAAATAAAGGAAAATGATGAAGCCTTGAAGCCAATTGTCAACAAATGGAGTAAAAGGAGTAGAGAGGTTACTCTTTTATGTTTTTTCGTCATTGGTTTATCACATGAACATATAGAAAAGACTTATGATATTGCCAATGATCTCTTAAAGTTTGATGATAAAAGAGTTAAGATACAAAGGATAATTGTTAGTTATCTGGACAAGTATAAGAGTGTTAAATTTGATTTGTTCCCACATGCTTTAGAAAAAAAGAATAAATTGAAAAAATAAGGAGGAATGGGCCCAAGAACTAGATGACCTATTTTGTTTAAGGATGAATAGAGTCATAAATGAAAAAGGAAATGCATGGTGGTCTATTCCAACTAAAGAAATTGTAAAGGTTTAGTTATTTTTTGATTCTTTAAGGCAAGATTTTGTTGAAATTGACAAAGTTGCAGAATATTTTATGAAAAGGCAATAGGATATTTTGCAATTTAATTGGCCAAATGACACACTTTTTGACAAGTGGATGGAAAAATTCATTGATGCAAAGCAGTTAGAACATGCTAAAACTAATGAGGAAGATATGGAACAAGATGAAGTACAAATTATTGACACATTAGTAAGAAAAGAAGAGGACAAAGATGAGCAACCAAGTGTAGTTGCAAGCATAGAAACCTAGATTGGTGACTTGGTAGAAGAGAAATTAGATATAACTGTTGTCTTATCAGTTCATGATGATATGCATGGAGAGCCCAGAGTGGAAGTTAGTCTGCAAAAAGAAAAGCCAACTATATCACAATCAATCCCATTGGCTACAACCTCCAAGGAGCAACAATAGTAATGAGGCCAATCATCAAATTTTTCACCAATAAAGAAATGCAACAAAAGGTGTAATAGAAAGTGGTCCCACAAAAGAATATTATGATGTAAATTTTTTTTGTTGAACAAATTTTTGTCTTTTTGTGATGGTAGCATTGTAGATTTTTTTTTGTCTTGAGGATAGTAGTCAGTTCTCTATGCTTGAAGCTTGTTGCATCTCATACTATATAAGTGAGATTCCAAGGCTAGAGAAAGAGTCTGAGTCATTACATAATTTTAGTTTTTACTAAGTGTTGTTTAGTCCAATCTTGATGCAAACTTTGTGATGTATTTTCTTTGCAAGTATCTGAGAATACATTAATGTTATAGGATCTAGATGTATTATCTCGAGTCATTTTGAGTTGTATTACAGTTCTTATACAACTTTCAAAGGAAATTAATATAAAGATGAGTTTTCCCCATATCTTTTCTTCCTAAATCTTGTCTCTGATTGTTATTACCTGGATATCTTGAAATTGTATAAGCAAAGCTTGTTCAATTGAATGTAGTTGTGTTAAAGTTGTATATCATTTTCACTATTACTTTTAATTCAATGAATTAGGTAAATGCTTCAGTGAAGTTGATAAGATTTCCATGGTAGTAGGAAGGATGTGTATAAGAATGAGTTTTAGTGAGAATTATTGATAATATCGATTGCAATGCGGTCAATTAGGTCTAAAAATTGGATAGACTCTGAATCTCAATAGATTAGGCACTAATCTATTAGTTCAATCTGCATATGAAGAAATCATGAATAAGCATCAAGCTTAATTTCAAAATCAATTTTACTTTAATGTTTGAAGAATATCAAAGTTGTGTTTGTCTCAAATTGGTTTTGACAATTGAGTGTCAACACACTTAAGAAATTTCTAAGTTGATGCCAAGTATAATATAGATTTGAGCTATAGTATGTGCCGAGCTAGAAATTCAACAAGTGCCAAGTTATTCAAGCGCCAAGCAAGTTTCAAGTGTTGAGTGATAATAGATGCTGAGCTAGTATATGTGCCAAGTAAAGTATAGGTGTTGAGCAAGATAGAGCTACTATAGGAGTCAAGCAAAACATAATTCATATATGTGCTGAGCATCAACAATCAGTAAGTGCCAAGTAACACATAATCAACATAAGAGTTTGTGCCCTCACAAACTTAAATGTAAACCATTTTTGAGCCAACTCAAGATGAATCTTGAAGGATCTAAAAGATAAGATCAAATCTATTACATTCCCTATGTAGTTAGCATGCAACCAATTAGAAAAATGGAGAGAGCATGCAACCAATCAGGAAATATGGAAAGAATTAAGCAAGAAAAGATGTATGAATCTGGATCATAGATTCATACCTAACCCTAAGTCTCAAAATCTTTATAAGAAGGTTGAAACCCCATAATTTGAAAGTGTAAGAGGTCGTGTAGATTGCATGGAATGCGTGAGAGAATTCTAGTGAATTTTTGAAGGAAGTAAAAGGGGTGTAAAGACTTAGAGGAAGAGCAGCATTGCAAAATAAAGTTGATTAGACCAAAGCATAAACACTACAAATATAGTTATATCAGATCAGGAAGGATCATATCAGATTGGATAGAACAAGGATCTGGAATCAATAATTGAAGATTGTAAGTCATTAGGTCAACACATTCTACGATACTTTCTAGCCACTATATTAGGAGAATGAAAATCCTATGAAGATAGGTTGGTTTAACAGCTATTTTGCAGAACCTTTAACAGGGTGACATTCCAAGTGAATGTTTGTAAATCCTTTAGACATGTCACTTTTAACAGGGTGTAAAGCCTTTAATAGGGCAGGCCTTTCATAGGGTAGATCATTGATGGTGTTCAAACTTTGTACCTTAACCAATTACATATTGCTACAGTGATAAGTTGTGGGTGTCATCCACACCCCAGTTTTACCTTCTCATTTTGGAGGGTTTCTGGGTGACCAAATCTTGTGTTATCTATTTTTGTGCATGTCTTTACTTTCATGTTAATTTGATAAGTTAGATGCATGTGATTGATCTTAGTTAAAAGTTTTAGAGGTTAAAGTTTGTTACTTTTGATTCACCCCCCCTTCTTAGAAGTAAATCTTCCCACTTGTAAATTCCAACAATTGGTATCAGAGCTTGGTTCTCACAAGGAGAAGCCTTACATCTTGGAGAAAAAGATCTAGAAATAGAAGGCTACAAACTTGGGAAGATTATAGAGAATCAGGAAATTGAGATACATCTCATTCTACATTCTCTGGAAGAAGCCAAGGAAGAACTGAGAAAATCCTTAAAGAGAAGAAGAGAGATTGCCATAGCTAAGAATGATACACAATACAAGGAGATTGACACCTCAAAAGTACTTGTAAATGGAGATTCCAAGGATTTTGATGTAGCAATAGAAGATTTGATGGAGAAGAATAGAGCTCAAGCAGAAGATATTAGAACTTTCATGATTAAAGAAGAATCTCAAGCCATGATGCTTTGTGAAGTGACTGAACAGAAGAAAAGAGCTATTGAAGATAAGGCTATGATAGAAGATGACAAGAGAAACCTTGCCAATAGATTGGAGGAAAAGTTAGTTGAGCTTGCAAGAATTTCCAACATGCAACTAGACACCCTAAGCTAGGTGATGAATGCACATCATGAGCTGAATGTTAAGGACATTGAGATCTCCACGCTGAAGATGCAAAATGAAAAATTGCAAAATGACTTGAGAAGAGAAAAGGAGACTACAGAGAGCTTCAACAAGCCTAATGAAGCTATCAAGTATTTTGAATAGCTTCTAAAATCACCAAGATCCAGTAATGACACCTCAAGATTAGAATGCACCAGCACTGAAAAAGGAGAGTCATCCAAAACAATAGAAGAAAGAAGTGATAAAGGTAGGAATACTAAACCTACTTTTCATTTTTGTGGTAAAAAGGGATATACATCTAATGTGTGCAGGAGCAAGAATGCTAATCAACATGACAAACCTAAGAACATGGGTCACTGTCACAAGTGCAACAAGCAAGGACATCAAGCACATGACTGCAGGACTAGAACCATCAGGACACTAAGATTTGAAGATCATTGGTACAATTGCAAGAAGTATGGACATAGAGATTTTGAGTGCAAATCAAAGCCTATGTGGACACCTAATCAACTAGCAAGGGCAAATAATTATGGACATCACTACAATTGGGACTTCAACACTAGGTAAAGTTGTTACTACTATCAAGAATATGGAAACATCTTTGAAAATTGCATAAGAACACATTTCGGTGGAAACTACAAAAGATGGTTGAGCCAAACTATATGCTTCAGTTGTTTAGAGACTGGTCATATCAACAAAAATTGCCTAATAAGGTCAAAGGCACCCAACTCAAAGTTCAACAAAGGAAAAGGGAAGGTAGATGTTGAACACATTATAGGAGAAATGAATAAAACATGGAAGAAGAAAGATGGAAGTAGCACATCCAATGAAGGGATCACTTCACCTAAAAGGTCAAGTGGTCACACTACAACCAACTAAGCAAAAGAAGGTATGTGGAATTGATATACAAAGCTTTATCATACATCAGTTCCAAGACAAGTAAGTACTGAAAAGGAGAGATGAATGTGAATAGAGATGCAAAGTTGAAATTTCAAGTTTTTACAAGTGTTGCCAAGTAAAAACATAGTATATGTCAAGTTGTCTACCAAAATCAATAGAAGTCGAGTGGTTAGTTGTTGCTGAGTTAGTAGTAAATGTCGAGCGAAGGGAAATTCTAGTTGAAGCCGAGTAAGTGAAGCTCCACTGTATGCTGAGTGTTGGAAAGACAATGGAAGCCAAGCAAAGCAGAATTGCATAAGGAGCCGAGTGGACAGTTGTAAACACACTAAGCATTAAATGATATGAAACAAGGGTATATGATCGCATTTTGAATCATTTTTCACCATCATGAGCAAAAGAGCAAAGATGAGAAGAGCACATAATGATTTCCAAGTAGAGTTTCAAGTGATTAAGTAGATTTCTATACAGATTCAACACAATTTCGATGATTCAAGGTATTTATACTTGTGTCGAGCTACATAGTTTCAAAATTTCTTCGTTTTTAAACCCTAGTTTGAATAAATGGCCTCCAACTCTAGAAAACCTTAGGATAAAGAGTCATTTGAAGTCCAGTTAGTGAGTAATGAAGTTAAACAACCCAATTTTATACCTATCCCTAAAGTTGCCTATTAGAATGACCCTGTCAGAGCCCTATCCATAATTCCTCCTAAGGTTTTAATGGTTCAAAACATTAGGAGATGCTATAACTACAAAATAGGTTCTTTGGAGACATGGAAATCAAGAAGGCATATGACAAGTTGTGCAAGAATGGGTTCTTGAAAGAAGAGTTTCAAATTATTGAGAAGAAGGGCTTAACCCGTGCCCTAGATTTCCCTACTATTTTAAAGATTGAATGGATTAGAATTGTACTCAGTAGGATACATGATGGTAGCTTGTGGCTAGAAGATGGGCCACTTAAAATATCAAAAAGGATTATTCATAGGGTAATATGGTATCCAACCCTAGATCAGCCTAAAACCCTAAGGAGTGACTCCAAAGAAGCTATTAAGAAGAATACTAGAGCTAAGTGGAACAAGAGAGACATGACCATTGATACCATTGAGGATCCTCTTGTTGATTTTGTTGTCAGAGTCATATCCCACAAGTTTTATCAATCAAGCAGACTCAACCGTGTTCCCTATATTGCAGTAGACATTGGCTACAAACTTGTCAAAAAGGATCATACTTATGATCTAGCTGAACTACAACTACAACAAATCAATGAAAATTTGGGAGCTCTAATGAGAACAAAGGGAGCTCAATGTAAATTTGGAGCAATTTTGATATGTATATTCTTCTATGTAGAGAATGAATTCCCTTCTTTTGGAAAGGTTAGCTGGAAGAAAAATAGGTCCATAGTAGCCCAGGTGAATGAATAGATTGAACAAATGGGGGCAAATTTTGAGACACTCATGACTAGCTACTTTGAAGATTTCAAGAAATCGATGAAATAGAGACTTAGGATTCTAGTCTCACTTGTGGAGCAGAATATAAATGACATTTTTTTTCTTGTTGATATTGACTACACCTACATCCAAGTAGCCATACCAAGGGTAAGATGGCTTAGGCCACTTGGTTATGATATCAATATTGATGAGGCATCTACAACAATAACAACTCTACTTATAGAGGAAGTATATAAAAGTGCCCCACATTTTGGCACATATAATGAAGTAAGATATCAAGTAGACATGGAATTGAAGACTGCTTCTACACTCAAGAAAAAGGACAAATTAGTGAAGAAGCTCAAGGCTAGATTTGGTGAAGGCTTAGTAGAGGTAGAAGAAGAAGAAGAAGAAGAAGAGGAACCAGGGCAAGGACCACTAGCACTAACCCAAGGCATGGGTGAAGATGCTGAAGGACAAGAAGGTGCTAAGGAAGAAGAGGAAGCACCTAAGGTAGAGCCTAAGAAGAGGAAAGCACAAAAACAACCTTCTACTTAGCCTAAAGGAAAAAAGAAAGCTAAGCCAAGCCCAACAAAACCTACCACTAGGGCAGATACAAGGGCTACAACAAAGGTGGCCAAAGAATAAGAAAAGAAGAAAACCATAGAACGGGAGGACCAATAGAAAAGAAGTAGAGGAGAAAATATGTGGCACCTCTAGAGTCAGATGAAGAGAGGACAGAGTTAGATGACAATGGCCAATTCAGAGTGGTAAGTCACACCACTAAGTCTAATCTAGAGAATATATGTGATAATATAAGAGATAATGCATACTTGTCTGGATTGAAAAGTATTGACTTAAATAAGTTAATTAGAGAAGAACAAACATTATGGAAGAATTAGTATACACTATGATGGCAAAGTTCAAGAACACTCCACTTGAACTTGATAATACTACGCCTAAAGATTTATATTCGATTGTAGAAAATAAATGGCATTATTGCCTAAACATGGAAAAAGAAATAAGAGAGTCAAAATTGGCTCATGTGATGCCTAAACTCACAAAAGGTCAAATAAGTAAGGCAAGTAAGAAGCATGGGAGAAAATTTTCACCCAAATACAGAGCATTCTGTATCTTGCAAAATAAAATTGAAGATGTTGTGAAAAAGTCCACTCTCATGTGGAAAGTAATTTATGGCCTCCAGATAGTTAAGGAAGGACAAGAAGATCCCTTTGAGGGAAGGAATGATGAAGTTAATGAAGAATAAAATGACAAGGAAGAAGAAGGAGAGAAAGAAAAGACAGATGTTGCAGTGGAGAGGGAAAGACAAAAAGATGACATGATACATCAACAAATAGATCAAAATGTGCAAGACACACAAATACCACCTCCTCCCTCCACATGTAACACCCACACCTACAGAGATAGTAATTGTGAAGGATGTTCCTAATACCTCTGATCAAAACATCAACCCACTAAATATAGACAATCTTAGAAAGATCCTTCACCAGACTACTTTGCAATCACAACTATGTACCAATCCAATCTTGGTGAGTGTGGAGGAACTACAAAAGGTAGTAGCTACAATTACAAAGGAGACGGTGAATCCACAAGAACCACCTTCACAAACTCCAACAACTACAAGTGGACAACCACAAGATGCATCTGCTAGGGTTGACGCCATAGTCATAGTGACTTCAACTGCCAAGGAGCAAGCAAAGGAGCAAACAGGACAAAAGGATACCTCTGTCATCACAACACAAGGACAAGGTGCACCTCCTCAGATTACAATCATTGATCAAGGTAGATTTGAAGAGAACAAGGAAGAGAGCCTCAAGGAGAAAGAATAAGAGGCAATTCAAACATTAAGAAATTTTCCTACTACAAGGACTCCCACTGGAACAATACAACAGTCGAGCATTGATGCAGTACCTATACAAGTATCAACACTAGGGTCAAGCTCTACCAAGGTAGCAAGGGTACTTCATTATGGAAACCCTACACTTGATGAGGAGATAGTCATTCCAATATATGACTAGAAATATGAGTATTGATCAGATTAATGAAGTGCAAGAGGCACTAGAAAAGAAGAAGAAACAAGAGATACTCAAGAATGAGTATAGACAAAGGCAAGCTCTGATTGAAATCAAAGACATCTTTCTTGATGCATTCAGCTTGCAAGTACCTAATGAGACAAAGCCCATAATGGAGCAATTATCCAACATAGTGGACCAGGTACATAATGAAGACCTAGACACCAATGCCAAATTTCTTGAATGGTCTAAAAAGAAATTCCAGATGAAGGTAAATGAGAAAATATCTAGTGAGATAGCATTGTCATAGGTAGAGCTGGCAAAGAAGATAGAGAAGGTAAAATTAATACTTGAGAATATATTCTCACTGTACTCCAAATTGTGTGATTTCTCATACTTCACACAAGAAACCAGCCAACAGATATCAAGCTTGGAGAGGAACCTTAAAGTATCTAGCACACAGCTATCCAAGGATCCAGCTCAAAGTAAGAAGCATTTTGCTACAATGCTTCACACACAAAAGGAATTAGCTATACTCACATCAGATAAGGCAAACACCAAGGCCAAGCTAATACAAATCTAGTCTACCATAACCCCTCACATGGAAGTTTTGCACAAAGAAATGGTCTATGCAAAGAATGTCTTGAAGAAAGATCCTAATCTTTCTACATTGTAAGGCCTAGTACACCTTGCAATAGAGACATCCATCTAGCTTAAAGCACTGGAAATTGCATTAGACAATTGAGATGCTGCTCTGAAGACCATTATGGAGGTAAACAAATCTTTTTTGGCTAAGTATTCAATTCATTCATAGAACCCTTTGACATAAGTGTCAAAAAGGGGGAGATAATACATTATGGAGATAATACATTTTGAGGGAGATAATAATTTAAGAGACCCAGAAGGGGAGATACCCAAAAGGGGGATATATAATAAATTGGGGGAGATAATAAAATTTTGAGTTTTGAGGAGACAAGGAGATAAAGCCAAAAGGATATAAAAACTACAAGTGAAGATGTGTGAAAGGGGGAGTAAAAGACAAAGCTGATAGAAATAGGGCAGACAAGGGAAGTAATGACAAGGCAGAGATAAAAAGTATTAGAATAATCAGCATGAGACAAATCCAACATAAGGAGTTTTGGATACAGAAATGGCACATCAGCTCAGGGGGAGTTACAAGTTTTTAAGGTATATAGTCTTCTACAGGATTTTGAACAAGTTTTTGAAGTTTTATACATATGTCGAACAAGATATATATTGTACTCATAGAGATTAGATTCATAATGCTTAGTTAAGTGTTTTTGACACTCATGTCAAAGGGGGATATTGTTGGTCTCAGATTGGTTTTGAAAATTGAGTGTCAACACACTTAAGAAATTTCTAAGTTGATGCCAAGTATAATAGAGATGCCGAGCTATAGTATGTGCCGAGCCAAAAATTCAATAGATGCCAAGTTATTCAAGTGTCAAGCAAGTTTCAAGTGTTGAGTGATAATAGATGTTGAGCTAGTATATGTGCCAACTAAAGTATAGGTGCCGAGCAAGACAGAGCTACTATAGGAGTCGAGCAAAACATAATTCCTATTTGTGTCGAGCATCAGCAATCAGTAAGTGTCGAGTAACACAGAATCAACATAAGAGTTTGTGCCCTCACAAACTTAGATGTAAACCATTTTTGAGCTGACACAAGATGAATCTCAAAGGATCCAAAAGATAAGATCGAATCTATTACATTCCCTATGTAGTCAACATGTAATCAATTAGAAAAATGGAGAGAGCATGCAACCAATCAATAAATATGGAAAGAATTGAGCGGGAAAAGATGGATGAATCTTGATCATAGATTCATACCTAACCCTAAGTCTTGAAATCTTTATAAGGAGGTCAAAATCCCATAATTCAAAAGTGTAAGAGGTCATGTAGATTGTATGGAATGCATGAGAGAATGCTAGCATAGTTTTGAAGGAAGTAAAAGAGGTGTAAAGACTTAGAGGAAGAGCAACATTGCAGAATCAAGCTGATCAAAACAGAGCATCAACACTATGAATAGAGTTATATCATATTAGGAAGGATCAGATTAGATTGGATAGAACAAGGATCTGGAATCAACAACTGAAGATTGTAAGTCATCAGGTCAACACATTCTACTATACTTTCTAGCCATTGTATTAGGAGAATGAAAATCCTATGAAGATAGGTTGACTTAACAAATATTTTACAGAACCTTTAACAAGGTGCTAAATCCTTTAACAGGGTGATATTCCAACTGAATGTTTGTAAATCCTTTAGACATGTCACTTTTAATAGGGTGTAAAGTCTTTAACAGGGTAGGCCTTTCACAGGGCAGACCATTGATGGTGGTCAAACTTTGTAACCTTAACTAGTTACATATTGTTGCAGTGATAAGTTGTGGGTGTCATCCCCACCCCAATTTTACCTTCTCATTTTGAAGGGTTTCTAGGTGACCAAATCTTGTGTTATCTATTTTCATGCATGTCTTTACATTCATGTTAATTAGATATGTTAGATGCATGTGATTGATCTCAGTTAAATGTTTTAGAGGTTAAAGTTTGTTACTTTTGATTCACCCCCCCCAAAAGTAAATCTTCCCACTTGTAAATTCCAACAAGCTGGTCAACATTTGTTTACATTTAAATTCTGAGTCCTAGTTAGCTGCTATTTCCCAAAATTACTTGTAAATCTAAGAAGAATTGTGACCAATCTATTATAAGGGATGTGTATTGTTATTGAATGTTATAAAAATGAGTGAAGTGTATATGTAATATCATGTTGTAAATCTTTCATCCCTCAAGTGCACCTGCCTTGGTTTTGTAAAGCCTAAAGAGTAGAAAATCTTTCTGATTTTGTTGAAGTTGGGACCAGATCTAAAGTACACATGACTGTTTATAGGAATTAGCTAATCCTTAGGTTGTTGTGATCTTTTTATCTTAGTATTAAGTATTTTGTTGCTTAATAGTGTAAAAACACCAACACCTAGTGCACTTCCCATCACAATACAAGGCAAAGTTAAGGGGCAACATCGTTGAAGCCAAAATTGAATTTACTATTGTAAAAGGCATCGTGAGTTAATTTTCTATTAGATAGAACATTCTAGCCATAATTTTTAAGTGACATTAATCTTGTATAAAATGGATTAGGGTGAGGGATTTTATGATGTATTATGATTTGGTAGCTTCTTGCAATGGTATTGAGTTGTGTAGTGCTTACCCCTAGTTTACATTCAGTTATTATTGCCAAACTCTTTTAGGTCAATTTATGTTTATGCTTGATGATTAGTAGAATTATTTTCCAAATTATTGGATATTGTTTTCATACTCAGTTGATATTATGATGAGACTACTTTGGTACTAGTTATTTCATGTATGCATGATTGTACAGTGATGATGATCATTTATAGTGATTTTAGTTATTTGATGATGTTAGTATACGGATTTTTTATACGTGTTTTCCTATGGATACTTTCCCCATACTACATGTGTATAGTGTGCGTGTATGTTTTCTTTATGTATGACATTTTTGATGTGGTTAAGGAAGGGATCTACACGATGCACCACTTCCTGCCATTGCCTATTTAGTTTAGAATATATGTGTTTGTACATATGTGGATTTTATGCAAATTATAAGCACTAGGTATTGACTTCCCTGGATTGCTAGGATGAGCTTACCTATTGCAATATCTCAATAGTAAGAGAGGGGAGGTAAATTCTTGAGTCCAAATCCTAACCTTCAAACCAATTGTCCTAGAAAATTAGGACAAGTATCTAAGATGATTACCCTTCTGAATTTGTTGTATGACGTAAATTCGTGATTATAACCCTTGAGTTTGAACTTGTATGTGGTATTTTATGATGAGTTTTCATATTTTATCTTTTATATCTTTGGTGATTTTTTTGTTAATTAATTCAAATTCAAAGACTAATTAATTATTTAATTTAATAGAAAATTATTAATATAATTTGAATATTTAATTATATTCAATTAATTGAGAAAATTAATTAAATTTAAAGAGAAAATTATAGTTCTAATTTTAGAGTGTAATAATATTTATTTAATTTGATAATAATATATTTAGGAGATCATTTTTAAATAAATGATAAATATTATTATTACTTAAGTTAATAAATATTTTATCAAAAAATGCTTCAAAAATTAAATAAAAAGAGAAAGAGAAATTAATTTATTAAAGATATTTGGCAAGAGCCTACAACACAATAATAACTTGTGTTAAGCGAATTCGAACTCAAGACCTCCCACATGAGATGAATCTTTCAATCTTTCATTTGAATTTATTGGTATTCATATCAAATTCTTCTATATATGAGGATTGAAAATTAGGAAACCCTCATATTAATTGAATAATCATTATTTAATCAAAGTTAGTTTTGAAGAGAAATCAATTTTAGATTGAAAATTTGATTGGTTTATCTGGTTTCCCTATTAGACTAAATTTACAATGTTTATTATATATATATATATATAAAAGAAAATTATATATTTAAGGAGGCGGGGTTGGGGGATTTAAAATGTTTTATATTAAATTATATAAAAATAAATAAATAAATAAATAAAAGGGGAAGGAGGTGGGATTCCATCCCCCACCTCCCTTCTCAACATCTTAAAAGCTACATTGACCGTAGTAAGGGCAAGAACTTTGTACTATCGCTGTGGCCACAGGCCCACTACGACTGATAGCCATTTAATGGTCGCACAACTCTTTACAGGCTGGTGGGCCATAAATGTGAATTAATATATATATTTAAAATTATTTAAAATTTTTAAATTTTTATAAATTTTTTTATTTAGTATTAATTAATTTTATTAATAATTTTTATTAATAAGATTTATTAATGAATAATAGTTTATTTATATAGTTGTTTTAAATAATTATTAATTTAATTTAATTAAGCTTTTAATTAATAATAGATACTATTTAATAACACTTTAGTTATTTATGAAAATTATTATTTAATAATTTTTTATTGTTAACAAAATTGTAGTGATTTTATTTAAAGATCAATTATTATTTTAATAATTTGATTGAAGATAATTATTTTAAAGTCATCTTATGATATTTAATAGTGAACTTTTTCAGACAAAAATGTACAAAGAATTGGAAACTTAAACATTGCTATTAAATCAAACTATGTGTTTTCAAAATCAAACCAAACTATGAAATTGCATGTATGTTGTCTTATGCTTTGGGTTTGGGTTGACTAGAGTGTTGACCAGTCTTAGGACGTTTACTAGAGGCTCGAGAGTTATGTGTTTTCAATGTCATGATGATACTTTGATTTTGATCTTTTAAACTCAACCATGGCAATGTGTTTGGTATGCTTTATGATGAGTTTGGATCTATTGTTCATTATTGTTTTCAGTGTTCTTGTGTGATAAAAAGGTGAATGGTATGACATATTTGACTTAACCTTTGAGTCTTCGATCAGTTATTTATGGATGCTCTCCAGTTACTTGTAAAGGATTGAGGTGTTATTGTGAATTATCTTTTGATGCTTTCCAGTCACTTCTATAGGGATGAGGTGAAATTTGTGATTCTTTGATTTGAACTTTTATGAGCCTAGGGTAGATAATTTATATGTTAAGTTGGGAAGTGGCTTGCAATGGAGGTTGAGGCCCTAAAAAGGTTGACGGGTAACCCATTGTAAGTAGTTAATAAGTGAAAACACTACACTAAATGAGAGTAAAATGAACCTAATAAGAGTTTTGTCTTTCCTCGCCCATGCCTCGAGTACTAGTACAGACTAGGATGGAAGTAGAGAGGATGCTTGATTGCGACCATGCATTGTTAGTATGCCTTGTCACTACAAAAGGATATTAGTGCCACATAGAGTCACTAGGGGGCTAGAGGATTAAAAGACTAGCCGAGTAACCCTAGAGTTGGTTTGTGCAATAACACTTGCCCACTAGCAGTATAGACTTCTTACATGTTTTTGTTTGCTTTTGTGTTTAGATGTTGATTTATCTTGGAACCTTTGAGTTATATTACTTTTAGGCTTTTCTTTGTCATAGATATTACTTTTGATTTTTGGGATTGATATCTTGTTTGGTAATTGAGACTACTCCTCAACACTGTGGGAGTGGACCTTTTTGGGTTATCATGAGGTCGGGTGGTAGTTCTTTTTACTTTTACCATTGAGATCTGTTCGTAGATACCATGGCTGGAGTTCCTTATTTCCCATTTCCTTTCATTCTATCTTTATGTACTATGATGGATGGTTATATCTATTTGATGGATTATTTTACTTATTGTATTGTTTCTTGTTTCATGTATGTGAAAGGGATGATGTAATCTGTTTTATAAACATATATTCTTTCAGCCTTTCATACCCTGTGGCATATACAATGGATGATTGTGCATTCCAAATTAATGCCAAGTGGCATTCAGAATAAATATATATTATTTGAGTGGATTGAACTTGTAGTTATTTTTTCATGTGGATGTGTTATTTATTGGACTTAGTATTATTTAAATCTAAATGTGACTCAACATCTTGAGATCCTCAAGGAGTGTAATTTGTTATGTTTGCTTATGTATGATTATATGTTATTGCTTTCGCTATATTGTATTTGATGTTGTTAAGTTATTATATGTTATTCTTAAAAAAAAAATGTTTGGAAAACTTAGTAAAGCTTTAGGTTAGTTCTTTTGGATCCCTTGGCGGGGCATTACAAGTTGTAAGAGATTGCATGTTGTAATCAAGTTGAAATCACTAGTTAATTATAATTTTGGACTTGTTGTTTGGTGGAGATAGCCCAGGGATTGGGTGAACCACATTAAATCTTTGTATTTTTTGTTCTCTTCTATGTGCCTTATTCATTTTTTGATATTGGTTATATTTGCATGTAATTTATATTTATGTCTCTCTAATCCTAACACATTGGAAAAGAAAGGGAAAATGAAAGCAATGTACAATCAGAAAAAAGGAGGAGAAAAGAACATCTCCATATTAATTAATAATAGATACCATTTGAACAATAATAGAAACACTGGCAAGTGAAAAACAAGGCATTCAACATGCAATAATAATTTAAGTGAGCATTATAACAAATAAAAAATTGAAAGACCATTCATAATATATGAATTTATTAGAAAGTTATAAATAAATTATATGTGGTTATGTAGTGCCTGCCCCTAGTTTGCATTTTGTTATTATTGTTGAACTCTTTTAGGCCAGTTTTATGCTTGATTATTAGTAGTATTGTTTTAAGATTATCAGATATTGTTTTACATTCAATTGATTATATGATGAGATTACTTGGTACTCTACATTTTATGTATGCATGATGATTATTACAATGTTTTCAGTTATTGATGATGATTAGTTAGATGGATTATTATGTGTTTCCTTATGGATACTTACCCCATACTACATGTGTATGGTGTGCGTGTATATTTTCTTTATGTATGGCGTTTCTGATGTAGTTAAAGAAGGGAGTCGTAGTCACCTGCTAGTCGAGATCTACACGATGCACCACTTCTTTCCATTGCCTATTTAGCTTAGAATATTGTGTTTGTACATGTGTGGATTTTATGTAGGGTGCAAGTACTGGGTATTGACTTCCCTGAATTGCCAGGATGAGCATGCATTATCTCAATGGCAAGAGAGTGGAGATAAATTCTTAAGTCCAAATCTCAAACCTGTAAGCCATTTGTTCTAGATAATTAGGACAAGTATTCGAGTTGAGTACCCTCTGAATGCGTCAAATGATATTAATTCGTGATTATAACCCTTTTTTAAAATTTTGTATGTGTTTTGCTATGATGGGTTTTCGTATTTTCTTTTATGAGTCTTTGGTGAATTTTCTATTAACTAAGTCTGATTAAAAGATTAAATTAATGATTAAATTTAATAGAAAATTATTAGATATTTTAATATTGAATTAATTAGAAAATTAATTAAATAAAAAGAATTAAATTTGAAGATAAAAGTTATAAGAATAATTTTAGAATGCGATAATTATTTATTTAATTTTATAATGATATATTTAGAGTTCATTTTTAAATAAATGCTAAATGCTATTATTATTTAAGTTAATAAATATTTTATCAGTTAACATTTTGAAAATTAATTAAAACATTAAAAGATATTAAATTATTAAGAGTTTTACAATTGTATAAAGTTTGCATGAGATTAAAACATAACAAATTAATTAAGAAGTGGAAAAAGAAATTAATTTATTAAAAGTTTATGATTGCATGATGCGTGCATGAGATTAAATTTAATAAATTAATTTAAAAAGAAGTTAAATAAAAATTAAATAAAGTTATTTTATAATTCATAATCGTGCATGAAAAAGATAAAAGAAAGATAAAGAAAAGTTAATTTAGAGTTGAAGTTTGGTGAGCAAGGAGTTCTCCCAGGTGAACGCACAATTAGTGCCCTGATTTGAAGAGAGAACTCCATATCACAACTTGGGGATTCATTTTCAAGGGACCGAAGTTTTGGGAAGGACCACGAATTTTGGAGAAGGAAGGAATTTTCGAAAAGGAGAGGGTTCTGAGAGGAGGAAATTCTCTACAAGCTTCTTGGGCATAGTGATTAGCATTAGTGTCTAGGTAGATGCTTGTGTTTATTTGCTTAATTTATTACACTCTTTTGTACTTGTCTTCATCGTGATTGTGGATTGGTTGTCTATGTTTTACTGTGACAAATCTTTCAATCTTTTAATCTAAAATTTCTTATATGCATGTTGTTTTTGTCTATATATGAGAAGATTAAAACATTAGAGCAATTTGCCATCCGTAGAATTAAGATTGAGAAATTAAATCTGGGTAGGGTTTCGAAAGAAAAGAGGATTCTAAAATGGGAAATTTGAAAGGTTGATAGTAATTCTTCTATCCAGCTATATTTGCAAATGATATTAAAAAAAAAAAAATAATAATAAAAAAAAAAAAAAAAAAAAATATATATATATATATATATATATATATATATATATATATATATATATATATATATATATATATATATATATATATATATATATATATATATATATATATATATATATATATATATAAAAATTTTTATTTAGAGGGGGTTATTGTTTTACAAAATTAATAAAAAATAAATATTTAAAAAAAAAAATATATATTGTTTGAAATTGTTTTATAAATTTTAATAAATCTAAATTAAAAAAATATATAATAATTTTGGGGGGGAGGTAGGGCCATCACCCCACCTCCCAACACCCCTGTCAGCACCGACGACAACCATACCTACTATTGCAGTACCATCGCAGGCCCTACGACAGCAAGGAGGGTCGCACAACCTTCTTTAATAGCCACGCATGCTTTAAACGCAAGAACTTTGAAGTTTTTTTAATATAAAATTTATATGTTAATAATAGTTTATATATATATATATATAATTATTAAATTTTAATAAATTTAATAAAGGTTTGAATGTTAATTTATTAATATAATTAAATTGTTATTATTGTTCTATTAATAACATTATATTAAAAAAAAAATTCTATCAAGCTATATTTGCAAATATATATATATATATATATATATATATATATATATATATATATAATTTTATTTAGAAGGGGTTATTGTTTTACAAAATTAATAAAAAATATATGTTTTAAAAAATAAATATATATTGTTTGAAATTGTTTTATAATTTTTTAATAAATCTAAATTAATAATAATAATTTTTGGGGGGAGGCAAGGCCACCACCCCCACCTCCCAACACCCTTGTCAATGCCGACGATAGTCATACTTGTTGCCACAGGCTCTACGACAGCAGGGAGGGTCGCACAACCTTCTTTAATAGCTGCACGGGCTTTAAACACAAGAACTTTGAAGTTTTTTAATAATAGTTTTTATAAATATATATATATATAATTTTAATAAATTTAATAAAGATTTGAATGTTAATTTATTAATATAATTAATTAAATTAAATTTTTATTATTATTTTATTAATAAAATAATGGTTATTCTATTATTAAATTAATAATAAGTCATTAATAATAATAAATTAAAAGTTTTAATTATTATTATTAAAATACTTTTGGGGAAACAAATTGATCTTTGAAAATTTAATAATATTTAATTAGAGTACTTAATTAAATTATTATTAAAATAAATTAGAATTGTAATTGGGAATTAATATGAATATCTTATATAATTATTAATTAATTTAGTTTAATTTAATTTAATTAAGATTAATTAATAATGGAAGGCATTCAATTAAGATTTAAATTTATTTAATTATTATAATACTGATTTTGATAAAATCATGGATTAATTTATTTGAAAATCAACAAGTGTTAATTATAATAATTTAAATAAATAATTACCTTTGGAATATTTAGAGAATTGACTTAAAATCGAATAGGTGTAATTGGGCATTTTATTTGAATATAAGAACGAGTTA
The DNA here is from genome assembly GCA_028749045.1 of Cupressus sempervirens. Lineage (NCBI taxonomy): Eukaryota > Viridiplantae > Streptophyta > Pinopsida > Cupressales > Cupressaceae > Cupressus > Cupressus sempervirens. The sequence continues at coordinate 88,990,939 of CM053791.1, read as the reverse complement.
ATTGTAAGGGTTAAATGGTATATTGTAGGTACTAAAAAACGTACATTGAATGGAAACTTTACCTTATTGTTTAAACTCAACTGCGTGTTTTTAAACTCAAACCAAACTATAAGACTGCTCTGTTTTTTATGTACTATTTATGCTTTGAGGTTTTGGGTTTGGGTTGACCTAGCATTAACCAGTCTTAGGATGTTACCAGAGGCTCGGGGGTTATGTGTTTGTGATGTCATGCTGATGTTTTGATCTCGATCTTTTAAATCCAACCATGGTAATGTGTCTGGTATGCTCTATGATGTGTGTTGATCTATTAAGTGTTATTGCGTTCTAGTGTTCTTGTGTGGCACTGAGGTGAATATATGTCCTACTTGACTTAACCATTTTTTAGTCGTTGATCAATTATATTTGAATTGCTTTCCAATCGCTTTGATAGGACTGAGGTGTTTGTTTGGTAGGTTCTTGGTGATGTCATGTTGCGACATGTTTTACTTAACCATTTTTGAGTCTTCGATCAATATTTTTGGGGATGCTTTCCAGTTGCTTGTAGAGAATTGATGTGTCATTGTGATTTATCTTTTGATGCTTTCTAGTCACTTTTATAGGGCTAAGGTGATTTTATATGATTCTTTGATTTATATTTTTATGAGCCTAGGGTAGGTTATCTACTTGTAGTGTCGAGAAGTGGCTTGGAATGGAGGCCAGGGCCCTAAGTGGTTCCCAGGGTAATCCATTGTAAGTTGTTTAATAAGTGAAAACACTACACTAAATGGGAATAAAATTAACCAAATAAGAGTCTTTGTATGTTCTCGCTCATGCCTCGAGTGCTAGCACAAACTAGGATGGGAGTAGAGAGAATGCTTAGTTGCGACCTTGCATCCGTAATATGCCTTGTCAGTACGAGAGGATACTAGTGGCCGCATAGGGATCAGTCGGGGGCTGGGGTCCTAAGAAATTCCTAGGGTAACTCTAGCATGATTTGTGCAATCACACTTGCCCACTTACATAGTAAGTTTCCTATGTGTCTTGTGTGCCTTTGGGATTAGATGTCGACCTATCTTGGAACCTTTGAGTTAGATTGCTTTTAGGATTTCCTAGACTTAGAGAGTATTTTTGATATTTGGTTTGATATCCTATTTGGGACTTGAGACTATCTCCTCAACGCGGTGAGAGTGACCATTTAGGTTTCACATGGTCATGTGGTAGGGCTTTTTATTTTTACCATTGAGATTTGTCTGTTGCTACTGTGGCTGGAGTTTCCTTGTCTACATTTCCTTTCATTCTATCTACGTATCATTATGTGAGATGGTTATATTTCATGATGGATGTTTATATCTTTTATGATGTATGAATGTATCATTTATGGTGGATGGTTTCATTTATTTTATTGTACTTGTATCATGGATCCAAAGAGGATGATGTATTTCTATTTTTACATATGTATATTCTTTTAGCCTTTCATACCCTATGACATGTACAGTGGATGATTGAACATTCTAAATTTCATTTGCCAAGAGGCATTCAAAACAAATGTATATTATTTAAATGGACATTGGACTTTCTAATTATTCTTTCATGTGGATGTGGTATTTATTAGACTTAGTATTAATTAAATTAAATGTGACTCAACATCTTGAGATCCTTAAGGAATGTAACCTGTTATGTATGCTTATGGATGATTGTATGTTATTGCTTTTGCTACTATGTGTTTGTTGTGTATGTTTTATCTTTCTTGTTCAAAAAAAAAAAAAAACTTTAGGTTATTTCTTTTGGATCCCTTGGTGAGGTGTTACAGGTTACAAATGTGTAAGTTGGAATTGTAATTTTAAGTTTTATGGTCTTATTCCTCTTTTAAAAGTGCAAATATGCTTCATGATGTATTTTTTAGCATTGATAATTATAATTTGTAGCGCATGAGACCGTGAAATTAAATATGAAGTCAATAATGGAATTATTTTTTGTGATCCGCACAAAAGAATATTATAATTCTATTTGTTAGGTAAAGGTTCTTTTCATGCAATGTTACATTTAATTTGTTTTGGTAGATATGTACATATATAAACATAAATTTTATATATAAATAATATTTAGGAAATATTTTTAGTAAAAGAAAAGATTGTGAAAGGGAAGACTTACTAAACGTAGCAATTGCCAAATTTATTAATATATTAGCACATGCAAAATATAAGTAATGCACTTTTTTATAATAAAAAAATCTCAAGAATAGTTGTTGTTAGAATCCAAATATTTTGTTTACCTGGACTTTAATTTGTATACCAATTGAAAAGAATAGAAAAATAAAATATGGTTAATCATTTTTTCAAAATGTTGGTGGAGCAGAGAATTTTTCAAAGCTTGCTAGAAAAATATATGAACCCTTATCATTGAATGATTTTATTAAGAATAAGGCAAAGCAAAAAAAAGTCTCCCTAAAGTTAGTGCTTCAATCTAGTCACAACAAATGGAAAATAGATTTGAAAATATTGGGATTTTAGACCTACTAAAATCTGATTTGGTTAATTTCAAGATATAATTTTTAATTTAATATTGAATTTTTGGCACAGGCCTTGGGAGGGAGTATTTATGGCATTCGAAACTACCCTTAATTCTATTTTGACAACTTTTGTTAAAATGACACTTTCTTTTTAAAAATAGGCTTAGAGAAAGTGACAAAGGTAATTACCTACCTTGTCTTGCAAGATGTTTGATGTTTCCCTATTTGGCATGTGATTTGGGCACCCATTTTTTTTTTGAAATTATTAAAGGGGTTTGGGTATTATTCTGGCTCCATTTTCATTCATACTCTCATGTTATTCTAACAAGCCAATTCTTTCTCTTCAAGGACTAGCAAACATGTGAAGCCAATCTTCAAGGCTGACAAACCAAGGATATTTTAGGTTCAAGGGTAGTGGTCATAGGGGTCTTTGGGAGTAATCTCACCCTAATATTTCCATTGTGTTGAAGACTTTCTAGTTGTAACATTTTTCTTTAGTAGTTTGCATGTGTTTTGCAAGAGCTTGGAGTGCATAGTGGAGGATTTGTTTTTGGATCATGCTTGCTAGAAATAACAACATTATTTGTCGTTAGTTTTTTTAAAATTTAAGTTTTAACATATCAAACCTATTTAATGATTTAGTTGGGTGTTTTTGGTGAATTTTTGCTCCAAACAATGTAGCTTGGCATTGCTTGCACAAGCCAATTCTAGAATTTTGAATAAAAGCTTATATGAACCTATTTGTTGTATTCTAAACATCTTATGATGTCAAATATGGGTTATTTATGTGATAGTTGTCAATCCAAATTTATGAGGTCAAGATCACTTGCATTCAAATATAACCTATCACCAAGAAGAATGGAATAACAAAGAAAGCATTTGGGCTCTAAAAATATAAAAGATTATACGATCACATCAAACAAATACAAACAGATTAATAAAAAATACAATGATCAATCCTTATAAAGAAGATCAAGTAATCTAAAATAAGAAACCCTAAAAAGCAATAATCCAATAATTAATATAATTATTAATGTCACTAATGCACAAGTGTTATGTTAAGAGAGAAGTAGAGGTAACCCAATGACCAAGTCAAGATGGCTTAATAATCAAGTTATTGCTTTATTCTAACTCGCCCCTTAAGATGAGCAACAATGTAGCTACAAACAATGCATGAAAAGAAAAGGAAACTACAATACAAAAAAAAAACTTATGTCCTAACAATATTGATGAGGTACCCAATCACAACTATATCTCTATAAAGTGGAGAAATAGAGATTTTTTTGGAAATATAAGAGGAATAACTGAGAGGGGAGGGGTGAATCATTTACCACAAATATAAATCCTAGATCCCTTAGATGTCAATATAAATCAAAACTGCACTCTGTTGTAACTCGGTAAACATACAAGAGAAATGTTGTATCTTAGTAAACACTAAAATAGCTCGACAAATGGTTAACATGAAAATCTTAAGATATTATCTATGATTAATATTACTTTAACTTAGTTTCAAACACATAAGATAAATAACATGGACACAATATTTTAACATGGAAACTCAATTTGGAAAAAACCACCAATTGAAACTAGTTACTATTTTTCACTCTTCTGAAGTGAGCCCTGTGAGGAGCCAACCCTATCAAAGGTTACAAAAGACACTGTTAGTTGTGACCTTTTTAGAGGATTTAATCACCTTGTTAGGAGTGGCCTTGTTAGAGGTCTTTAAATAATTCAATAGAAATGCCACCTTGTTAGATGATTTACAAATAGTTGTTAAGCCAACTCTGTTAAGAGATTTAGATCACTACTACAATGGTTAGAGAGTAACAATGACATGACCTGATTTTTGATGCAATTAAATTGCTGATTACAGATCTCAATTTTGGCTTGTATACTTGATCCTTCTTGATCGAATGTATCTTTGCATCTCAACAAGGATATTCTCATTATCCTTCTAATTCGCTTCCTCTCAGCATCATCAAATCTTCAATTATGTTCCACACATTTTGTAGACACCCAAAAATTGGAAAATATTTAAAACACCACAAATCTCGATCTAACAATGCAAATTGAGAGGAAGATAACAAACTTTCAAATAAAGGATTACATCGGGTCATTAATTGATTTCATCCATCAAATTGATAAGACTTGAACCAATTGCAAAAAGAGGAGAAAAACAATTCAAAATCATAAAATGAAATTCAAAAAGGAGAAGGAAAAAGTCAAACTTTTGAAAATAAATGGAACTTTTATTAAATAAATAAATCCATTTATCCTCACAAAAATAAAAATCCTCCTTTTACATTTAAAAGAATTGTAAAAATTCTCATTTATCCTCAAAATCAAGACTTTTGGGCTCTTCCTCTTGTCTCTTATGAGATATTTTCAATTTCATATTCATTCACTAGTCAAAGGTAAAACCCAAATTCTTACCCAACCCCTTCTAAAATCTTATAAATAGAAGAAGAATTCAAGAGCAAAAGGATCCAAGTTTTAGGCATCTGCATTATAGGCATATTTAGAGTCATCATATTGAGCATATTAGCATTGTTATTCTAGCAAGTTTATATGACTTTGATAGCATTTTAGTTTTGTTCTCATGTTATTTAGTATCATTTTAATGCATGTTTAACACATTGCATGTCCATTTTGATAGTACTCAAAGAGTTGTTACTTGCATATAATCTACATTTTCATCTTAGATCTTGTATATAAATTGGTAGATATGCATTTTAGCATATCGTCATTCTAGAACTATCATTGAGATGCTGGTCTGAGAGCATTCTTAGCAATTGTAGTTAGGAAAACATGAGACGTTTGTAGAGTTTACATTTTGACAATGATTTCTTGGGTTTAGTCTAGTTCACTGTCATTTTATCTGTACCCTACATTAGAGTTTCATGATACGTGAATATACCGTCTACAAGATGGTGCCATTTTGTAGACAGTATATTTGCGTATCATGAAACTCTAATGTAGGGTGCAGATAAAATGACAAAAAACTAGACTAAACCCAAGAAATCATTGTCAAAATGTAAACTCTATGAACGCCTCATGTTTTCCTAACTACAACAGCTAAGAATGCTCTCAGACCAACATCTCAGTGACAGTTCTAGAATGAAAGTATGCTTAAAATGTAGATCTACCAATATGTATACAATATCTAAGATGAAATACTATCAAAATAGACATGCAATGAGCTAAACATGTGTTAAAATGATACTAAATAACATGAAAACAAAGCTAAAATGCTTTCAAAATGACATAAACTTGTTACAAAAGTAATGCTAATATGCATCAATATGACAACTCTAAATATGCCTATAATGCAAATGCCTAAAACTTGGGTCCTTTTGCTCCTTCTCCTTCTATTTATAGGATTTTAGAAAGGATTGGGGTAAGAATATGGGTTTTACCATTGACTGGTGAATGGATGTGAAATTGAAAATATCTCATAAGAGATAAGATGAAGAGTCCAAAAGACTTGATTTTGAGGATAAATGAGGATTTTTTCCAATTCTCTTAAATGTAAAAGGAGGATTTTCATTTTTTGAGGATAAATGGATTTATTGATTTAATAAAAGTTCTATTTGTTTTCAAAAGTTTTTCTTTTTCCTTCTCCCTTTTGAATTTCATTTTATGATTCTGAACTATTTTTCTCCTCTTTTTGAAGTTGATTTACATCTTATTAATTTGATAGATGATTTAATTGATTAATGACCTGATGTGATCCTTAATTTGAAAATCTATTATCTTCCTCTCAATTTGCATTTTTAGATCGAGATTTGCGGTGTTTTAAGTCTTTGCCAACTTTTGGGTGTCTACATCTCCCTTGTGGCACCTATGTGGATGCCACATAGATGCCACCTCCCCAAGGCCTCTCTCAAACCTATAAATAGAGCCCTTGTCTCAAGTATTTTACATCTCCCTCATTTGCATTATTATCATGCTAGTATAGAGTTAGAACTTTCTTAGTGATTTGCATATATGGTACTAACCCTTTGGTAGATGTTAGATTTCTTGCATTTATGCTTGCATTTCATGATAGATTGCTATTGCTAGTTTTATTCATTGTATTTCCATTTCACATCCTAGAATCCTTTGAGATTGGCTCACTCATAGCTATTTCTTGAAGGTATTCTGCACTCATTTAGTTTATATTCACATATTCCATGTTGCATTTGCATTACATTGTAATTCAATAGTTGTGTTTGGGAGAGCACACTCACATCCCTCCAATCTAAAGCACATTAATAAGGCCTCTTATGGGAACCCTTGTTGAGATGCTTTGAGGTTGCATGGGGATTTTAATTTGTGGTTGCACATGTTACAACTAATGTTTTTTTTTTGCTTATGTATGCTCCCAAAAAGTTAGGATTTTCTTGCATACATTTTGGCATGCCTAGTGATACCCATGTCCTTATTTCACCATCAAATTTCATCAAAACCTATAGCTTGCTATAAAAACCTCCACACTGTCATCTCTGCTAGGATGAAGTGTCATTTATGAAGATGGGTTGTCATCTACGCATATCAATGTCTTCGTAAACTAGTGTCTCTACCACTATTAGTTTTACAAAACTGGTCTGAGCCTGCATATAATGTTTTGTCATCTCCATTACTATTTTGGCATCTCTATGGTTATTTTTGTCATCTCCACATTTTACCATCATGTCGTTTGTGTTGTGAGCAGCTAAAAAATGATTTCTTTTATCAAACTATTATTTGTGATATTTTGGTTGTACTGTTGTCTACACATCACTAGGCTAGTGAATCCACTATAGTCCTTTGTCATTTGCAACTAGTCAATCTTTCTTATACTCTTTCATCTAGGTGTTTTGTCGCCTGCAAAGTTTAGCATCTCCAAGATTAATCTATCGTCTGTGACTATGTAGTGTCCATAAAAAGTAAATTGTACTTCTCTATGCTCTGTCATCTATGAGTTTTGGTGTTTGTGCTATTTTGTCATCTATGCCCAGTGTCTGTCATCTTCGATATTCGACAAATTGACTTATATTTTTTAATGCCTAACTCATTGTTCAATTGATATAAATAGATTTCTAATTTGGTTTTTATTATAGGAGACAAGCTTTGGAATATTTTGAGTGATTTTAATCAATTGGAGAGTTGTAGTGATTTTAATTAATTGGAGATTTGTAGTGATTTTAATCACTTGTATGATTTAAAATGGTAAATGAACTTGCATGTACTAATCATTTTTCCTTGGAATGCATGTTGCAACTAATATCAAAAGGTCATATACACTCTTGAATGCATTAAGGTAACATTACACGTACTCTTGAATGATTTAAAGAAATTTACACACATTTCATTGGAATGAATGATATTGAAACACACTCTTGAATGCCTTAATGAATGAAAAAGCTTTTCATTAGAATGCATGTGTAGAGTAATTAAATACAATTTTGAGTGCCTTAAGGAAATTGACATGCTTTCATTGGAATGAATGGTTAGACAGTGCATACACTCTTGAATTCCTAAGGTTAAAGAAGCTTGGTATGAAACATTTGGACTTGGTGCTTTAAATGAATCTGCTCAATCTTGAATGACTTAAGGGAATTTGTTTATTGTCAACAATTTGCTTATGTTGAAGATGATCGATTTAATTTTTTGTTGATGGATCCTCACTTTTTATTATGTTGACAACATTGTAAAGTTGGAAAAAACAATGCATGCTTAAACACAAGTGCCTTCAAGAGTAGATAGAAAATCTAAGCTTCATTAGAAAAGAATGAGTGTTTTTAAACCCTAAGGCCATTTATGTATTCTCTCCTCTCACACCTTCAGGTGATCTTGAGTGCACAAGAAATAAGTGGTCTTATTTTTTTTTTTTAGGAGGCCTGCTTGGGAATTTCATCACCCCTTGGGATGACCTCAACTCTAGCATTCTGGTAGAGTATAAATATCAGGAGGTGAATCAAAAGATACCTCTCTTGTATTTTTTTTTTTTTGTCACTCTTGGTTAAGCCCCAAAGAACTTAATACCTTTGGGAAGTGAATGTGGAGATTTGGGTTACTGTTTCCTCCTAGCTGTGTGGCACTATTTTCTTTTGTTTACAAATTTGGGCCTCGTGTACCTTGCATATATCAAGGACACCATCTAGATAACCTTTGTACATCCTAGTGGCAGTCTTGTTAGGATTGTTGATGTGTTCAGCATGCTTAAGTGTTTAAACATCCAAAACCAATACCAAACATCAAACAAGTCCAAAAAAAGAGTGAAATGGTGAGCTAAACATTCAGTGAGTGAAATGGTTGTAAGTGGGTCCTCTTGACCTATGGTTATTTTCATGAGTTCTTATATTTGGTCTAGCATTTGAAATTCATTGGGTCTTTTAGTCACAAGCTTATTTACAAAATTTTCATGCTTCGTCTTGTAACTAGTTTTGTTTTCTTCTTGCCATGACCAACAAAGTCAAACCTAAGAAGGTGAAATTTTCCAAACCATTTGCCTACAATGAAAGGAAAAATTTGGCACACAGTGATAAAATTTTTTGATATGCTATCAAAGACATCAAGAAAGAGGAAGTTGAATAGGACCATTATGACCAAATCTTATACAATGGTAAACTTCAAAATTGGTCTGCTTTCCCTGGAGTAAACCCAAGATTTTTGTTTCCAGTGAGAAAAGATTGAGTTATCCGTATAGTGACCATATCATCCTCATTTTCCACATAAAATTTCTAGTCTTCCATTTGCAAAATTTCCTCTAGAGAGCTTGATCACTTAAATCTTAATCTTTTGGCCTAAGAACACCTTAGTCACAAAACTTTAGAGATTACAACACTAGACCTTTACCCACAAGCAAACATTTATCATAGTTACATTCACTCATTTTGGGATCACAAGTCCATCTCCAAATAATGAGTAATCTATTCGATGTCCTATCTTGCCCAAAGATCACTTGTCCATCTTTGGTAGGGGAAATATACTTTTATCCTATATCACACTTGGTTTGCTAGATTAACAAGGTCTTTTGTTTATGTTTAGGTTGTTGGCCCTTTTATCATATAAGGTTCAGTTGCTCTCTAACATTTTCTCTTTCTTCCACAATATTTCACCCATTGGTTTGGTCACAATTGTATGGTACAAACATGATCCAACAGACTAACGTTTAATCCTATGTCACATTTATTGGAATCACTAAGACAACAAGAGATGGAGAATCCTTTTCCTCCATGATCAACCTCATTGGGGAACACATTTCCCCCTAGTATGAACTTTGGTATGCCTAGCTCAACATCCATACAAGAACATGAGAATCCTTTTTGAAACACCACTCTAGGGAGTAACTCACATGATGAGGAGGAAGTGTACCAATATGAGGATCCCATTGACAATAATAATATCCCTAGTGACATCCAAACATTTCTTACAAATCCATACAATTTGGAAATGTTGGAAAAATCTATTAGGGAAAACAAGACTAAGATCTTCCTAAACCTGGTTAAAGATGGTGTTAATGTCCCTATGAGTTTTGATGAGAGCACTTTGTTTAGACAAATTACCAAGGATGGTGTTCCCATGTTGCCAAATTCAAACATAGTCCAAACATCTGGCAAGGAAAAAGAATCGGTGGTGAGAACTAGCTCCATACCTACATCAAGTGCTTCAACACAACCTACATTCCAATTAAGTTCTGAACATATTCAACAAATCACTAGTGCTATGCCCAACACTACTACACATACTAGCATTCTACAATCAACTTTGATAGGTCCAACTATAGGATGCTTAAACATTGGGCAAGTACCAATACAACAAATGGAAATCCCGACACAACTAATATATTCCTCTTATTTACAAATGTCAACAAGTATGATGAAAATGTTTGTGCCAATTCCAATGACTTCATATCAATACATTGGCCAAAGTGGTGCACCACCTCATAATACATTTGGGAATCCATACAACTTTGGAGGTGGGTTCATCAATTCCCAACAATCACAAATGCAACCAAATCAAGATCTAGCCCAATAGTTGCATGAACTTCAAAATTTGGTCCATAACATGAACAAAAAATGGGTGAAGGACTTCTCTTTTAAGGAAATTTGTCCCTTTCCATTTGAAAAATCCATTAACATGATACCATTTCCACCAAACTTTGAGATTTCTAAATTTGATAAATACATAGGAGAAACATGTCCTGTCACACATCTCAAGAAATTTTCTATCTTATATCAAGAAGTGGCAAATAGTGAGGATTATCTTAAGAGGCTCTTCACACAAAGCCTTGAAGGCCTTGCACTTGAGTGGCTAATGAACTTACCCAAGGGTTCCATCACTTCCTTCAAAGATTTGATGGGAAAATTTGTAGCACAATATTCTTACAACATTGGACATCATGCCTCATTGAGTGATTTGTGCAACACAAAATAATGAAACGGTGAAACCTTTGCCAACTTTCTACAATGGTGGAGGCATCTTGTTAATTGCATGCCATACAAAATTTAGGATTCCCACCTTGTGGATATATTCATCAACAATTTAATACCAGATATGTCTTTCCAAAGGAAGATGGCTAGTCTTGAAGACTTTACTACATTAGTCAAGAAAGGAAAGAACATTGAAAATGGACTCTTATACAAGGGTTCCATTAACCATTACAACTCTTCATCCTTAAACAAAAATAGAAAACCCAAATTTTGGTCCAAAAACAAAGGTGTTACTCACAATGGTGTCACCAATGTCAAAAGTGTTCAAAACCTTCAAGGTGGAAACAACAGCAACAACAACTATTGTAATTAGAACAACAAAAAATGTATCTTTCCCCACAATAACTGTTGGAAATAATCAAGACTAGCTAGGTTACTAAGAGGGAAGGGGTGAATTAGTAACCTCAAAACTTTTGACAAAATTCAACACTTAATAACATAATACATTCACCACTAATAGGTCTAATCTACTACATGCATGAGAAATTGAAAGCACAAAACACTTTGAACACAATATTTGGTGACCCAGAAACCATCCAAATAGAGAGTTAAACTGGGGTGGGAATGATACCCACAAAACTTCAATACTGCATTACAAAGTTGTCCTATTAAGGCTTACAATGATCACTTCTGATGATCTACCCTCTTAGGAACAATTAGGATTGCTAGGTCCACCTTGTTAGAAGTTTTACAAACATACAATAAAGTAGGCACTCGATAAAGAGATTTAAGAAAAGACTATTAAGTCTACCCTGTTAAAGGATTTGAACCTGATTCACCTGTTAGGATGAAACAATAGATCTAACTTACAATTGAATTTCTAATTTAGATCCTTGAAATGATGATCACCTCTTTGTGATAGATAAAACTTGACTACTCCTGAATTGACCTTGCTAAACACTTTACTCTTCTACTGATTCACATTCGCATGCTGATCATCACATTTGCTTTCACTCTTCTCAAAACATTACTGCTTGATGCTTGGGTATGACACAATACATTACATATATACCAACCCAATTCTTATATTTACAAGGTCGACCAAAACACAAGATAACACCAATATTACTGAGTCAACCCAAATGTAGAAACTCAAGTTTTGAAAGCTGACTTGATGAACTTCTGATACTCAGCATCCATTGCATTACTCGACATCGTCATGCATTTCGTAGAAGTAGAGGCTCGATCCATACTAATCACTCAACATAGCTTCAAACTTAGTGAACATTGGAGACTCAATAAATACTGTGTCACTTGGTAGAAATTGAAATCCATGTTTACCATGCCTACACTCGATAAACACTACTCATCCCATCACTCGATTAACATTGGCTTCACATCACAAGAACTAATGACTCAGTAGACACTGTGAAGCTTGGTAACCATTGAACTGCTTGGTCTGAACTGCTAGACTTTGCACTGCCTGTATTCACTTGGTAACCACTGGAATGCTCGATGTGAACTGTGAAACTTGGTAACCACTGAATATTGAACGAAGAGCTCAGTAACCATTCAAAATATAAATAAGTGTTTTCACTAATAAAAAACACAACTTAATGCCAATAAATAACAAATATAACAAGAACAATCATGATTATGATTAAAATTTAAAGTTCACTAGCTTTCGTGAACTCTTGGATGCCATATTTCAAAAGGTAGTGGATAACCATTTAATGGTGTTTTCCAACACATGATCGTTCGAAAAAAATCAACCCAAATCAAAATGGTATAGGGAAAATGAATATTAAAAATACCACTACATCAAAGGACATGACACAAACAAATGTATCAAGCTCAAAATCTTAATCCAAAATCTTGTTGATGATGGGAAAATTGAGGTAGAAGGAGGACCGCCCTTTAAAAATGCTAAACTAAAGATATTTCAAAAGCCATTTCCAAACCACAACAATCACAATAACAACAATGGAAACAACAATACAAAATAATGTCAACTGAGCTTCCACATCTAATGCGCTACACTATGACTATTCTACTAACCACATATAAGGATTTGACTCCTTGTGTGGTAAAATAGAAACAAACAATATATGTGGTTTTGAATCCATATATGGATACATTTAACAAGTACACTCATGTAAATATCCTTATCCTACAAGCAGTTGATTGTGATGCAATGACTTGACGAGGAAAAATTACTTTGCAAGTTGTCACTCCCAATCCCACTAATCCATCAGTTCCACATGCACTTGCTGTGCCATCCACTTCACAAAGACCCGCTTCTTGCTATGACATATTATCCTAGTTAGGGAGGAATCCTAAATAGATATCCATTCTAGAGCTCCTAACCACCTCACCTATCCACAAGGAGATTCTAGAGACTGCTCTTTTAGAGTCTTGTGTTCTTGAAAACATTAATGCATCCCAATTCACTACCATGATTGGAAATCTTTTCACACAAGTAACACCTTGTCTTCACAGACAAATATTTCCAAGGTCCTAATCAACACCATAATTTTTCACTCCACATTGAAGTCCTTATACAATGACATTTAATAAAATGAGTCCTTATAGATAACAGATCTGGTTTGAACCTTTGTGCATTGAAGATGATCCATTTCTTGGGGCTTCCAAAAGACATCCTAGATATCAATAAAGGATAACAATTAAAGTATATGATGAAAGAGAAATAGAATCAAAAGGAGTTATCATGCTACCACTAAAGGTTGGGCTAGCTATAATGAATACTGAGTGCCATGTCCTAGATTTGGACTTTCGATATAATATCTTACTTGGTCGACCTTAGACACATACACTAAAAGTGGTCCCATCTACATATCATCAGTGATTAGAGTTTCCCCACCAAGGAAGAGAGGTCACAATTCCAGGTGATCTTTTTCCTTTTGCTTTTTGTAAGAGATTGGAAGGTGCTCCAACAAAATTTTTGTCCAGTTAGTGAGTTTGCTAAGGTTATACCTAGATCTCTCACAATAATGGAATCGCCTTCCACAATAATACCAGAGTTATCTAATATTGATTCTAGTTCATGTAAAGGAAAAGAGAAGATTGAAGATATTACGATCAATTCTATAGTAAATAAAGTTACTTTTTTTGATCAAGGAATGGGAGAGTATAAGTTTGAAAATGCCTTGTGTGTTGGACAACTACCACTCTCACCCTGATCCTTTGGAAAACCTTCCCAATACCACGTTCTACAAATGAGGATACTATGCATGTTAATAGGACAACCTTTGAACATTGGGGTTCACTTAGTGATGAACACATGGAGTCTAATATCTTAGATTGGCTATATTTTGGCAGAGAAGATGATCCTATGGAATTCCCTAAAGATAAGTATGTCAAGGCTCCTCCCATTATTGAAAACATGGGATATCACAATACCGGTCTTGGAATTAAAGAAGATGGAATCAAACAATCCCTTGAGGCTAATAGCTATCCTAAATGATGTGGTTTGGGCTCCATTAAACCCAAGGTGTCCTTTGCTGACAACTGTTGTGTGATTGAACTTGATTCTAAGACTGAGGAGGAGGAGTTCTTCGAAATCTCCTTTCAATACATTAAAGATGACCTGGATAATTATGTCCACACCATTACCATAGCTGACCTTTCATATACCAACTTACCCCTTACTAACCCTGACATGACAGATTGTGACCTTCAGGACACACCACCAACTCTTGATATCTATAACTTTGATGAAGTGATGATGGAACTCTTTGGCCTTAAGAATCTCCAAGATTACGAACATGAGATCCAATACAATGAGGAAGCCTACTTTGGTAGCCAAGTCAACTCTATTAGTCACAAAAGTGAAAAAGAAAAGAAAAATAAAAAGATAGAAGAAACATCCCTAGTGAAAACTCTTTTGGAGCACTTTTGGATGAAGAAAAAGACAAAATAAATGATACATCTTCTGGTGAAAAACTCCTAGAGGTGCTAGAAGAGGGAGAGACTAACTTTCCATTTAGATCTTTACCCATATAAAAGTCATCTATATTGAATGGGGACACAATTATAGTAAATTTGGGCATGGTAGATAATCCACAAATCGCCTACATTGCAACTACCCTAAGTCTTGAAGAACAACACGTGATGATTGAGTTCCTACATAAAAGAAAAATCAATTTTGCATGGACACACAAAGACATGCTTGGTTTAGATACAGATTTGGTTGTGCATCACTAAGTAGTAGATCCAAAGATTAAACCTCTGAAACAAAAATTGTGCAAGATGCATCCTAAGGTAGCACTTTTGGTCAAAGAAAAATTGCAAAAAATGTTAGAGGAAAAATTCATTTGACCTATTGATTATCCTAAGTGGGTTTTCCAACATTGTTCTTGTAGGAAAAGCATCTGAGGGTTTTCGCATTTGTTCAGATTTTTTAGATTTAAATCTTGCATGTCCTAAGGATTATTTTCCACTTCATAACATAGAAATCATAGTGGATTTGACAGCCATACATGAAATGTTGTCTCTAATGGATGGTTTCTCCGGCTATAATCAGACCAAAATTGCAGAAGAAGATCAACATAAAATGACATTTACTACCCCATGGGGAATCTTTTGTTACCAAGTCATGCCTTTTGGCTTGAAAAATGCCATCGCCACCTATCAACATGCAATGACTACAATCTTCCATGATCTTCTACATGTCATAATGGAGGACTATGTTGATGATATTCTAGGAAAATCTAAGATGCATGATTCCCAAATTGCTGTGCTTACCACCATTTTTGAAAGGCTAGAGAAATAAAAAGTGTGCCTTAATCCCAAGAAGTGTGATTTTGGGTCCAATCAGGAAAGTTGCTAGGTTACATAGTGTCAAGAAGAGGTATTGAGGTAGATCCTTCCAAAGTGAAAGCCATCATGGAAATGCCTACACCTTCTAGATTGAAACAACTCCACAGTTTTCAAGGGTGGTTACATTCCATCAGATAGTTTGTGTCCCAGTTAGTTGATAAGGCTCATCCACTCCAACATTTTCTTTGAAAAGACACTAAGTTTCAATGGGATTTCCTATGTTAGAAAGCATTTGAGCAATTTAAAGTATACTTGGCTAATCCACCAGTTCGAGTCCCTCTAATTGCAAGATGACCATTGATTCTTTACTTTTTTGCCACTTCAGTTGCCCTAGGGGCTCTTTTGGCATAACTAGATGGAAAAGGTAATGAGAAAGCCATATAATATCTTAGTTGAACATTAGTTGGCTATAAGTTGAACTACACTACTATTGAGTGAGCTTGTTTGGCTGTAGTCTTTTGGACGCAAAAACTATGCCATTATATGCTTGATCACACTACACATCTCATTGCCAATATAGATCTTGTCAAGTATTTGCTATCAAAATCTTCCCTCATTGGTCGAGCTACAAAATGGGTCTTTATTTTAAGTGAATTCAACATTGTCTATAAAGATCACAAGGCCATTAAGGGACAAGTAATTGCAGACCAACTTGTCAAAGCTCCTCTACAAGGAGACCATCTTATTATAGCAGATTTTCCATATGACACAATTATAATTGTTACCCCTAGTACACAATGGAAACTATATTTTGATGGTTCCTTCACACAAAAAGGATCAGGGCAAGAATTTTGTTTGTTACACCGTAAGGAGACCTTATTCCTAAGTCTTATAAAATTTCATTCCCTTACAAAAAAAACATAGCTGAGTATGAAGGATTGGTAATCGAGCTTTGTGAAGCTATTAGATGGAATATTAAGAGCCTACTTATCTTTGGAGACTCTCAATTAGTCATTAGGCAAGTCATAGATGAATACCAAACAAAGGATGAAAAGTTGTTGCCATATCGCCAAATAGTTGAAGATCTTAAACAACACTTCATTGAGATAGTCTTTTTGTAGATACCAAGGACTATTAACAAAGTAGAAAATTCCATGGCCACCATTTCCTCCATGATCACCATGCCTAAGTACAATCCTAAGTGCGAGTTTCTTATTAATAATCTTTTTCTTCGTTCTTACAAGCAACCTAAATCAGACCTAGTGCGTGAGATTGTTAGTCCTAAGTCTCCATGGTACCCTGAAATTTTTTCCTACCTTCACCACAAAATAATCCCCATAGTCCTTTCTACAAAAAAAAGAAAAACCTTCATCCGTTACACCACTCAATATACTATCCTAGGTGATACACTTTTTTGAAAACACTTTGATGGAACCCTCCTCCAATGTCTCAATTCAGATGAAGCTAGAATGAAATTAGAAGAGGTTCACTAAGGAATTTTTGGTGCCTATTCTAGTGGCCTTATGTTAGCAAAAAGGCTCCTCAGAATGGGTTACTATTGGCCTACTATGGAGGTGGATGCCTATCATTTTGTGAAATGATGTGTTCCTTGTCAGTAACATGGATATTTGATACACGCTCCCACCCAAGATCTTCAACCCACCATCACACCATAGCCCTTTTCCCATTGGGGATTCAATCTTGTGGGTCAAATATATACAAATTTTGCAAATGGCCACAAGTATATTATTGCCATGACTGAGTACTTCACAAAGTGGGTTGAGGCTATTCCTTTAACCTACACCACCGAAAAATAGGTTTCAAAGTTCATCTTGAACTACATTATCTATTGTTTTGGTATCCCTCAAGACATCATGATTGATAATGGAACTCCTTTCAACAATTAGGAAGTTGCCACATTCTGTAGAAAATTCGAAATCACCCAACATTTTTCCACCAAATACTTCCCTCAAGGCAATGACCAAGCTAAAGCCACGAATAAAATCATTTTGAAAATCCTAAAGAAGACTATTGACGTAGCTAGCCATGACTAACACTTCCAAATTACTCTTGCCCTTTGGGCCTATTGCACTTCCATCCGTACCCCTACAAGAACCACTCCATTTTTCCTTTGTTTATGATTATGAAGTTTTTTTACCCATCAAAATTGAGCTCCCTTCCCTCAGAATCTCTCTCAAGAATCTGATGTCTAAAGAAGAATACCAAGTTTCTCACTTGCAAGAGCTACAACTGCTCAATGAGAGACACCTCAATACCCTAAACCACCTCCATGTGTATCAAAAGCACCTTCAACTCTAGTTTCACAAAAAAGTTAGACCTCGAGAATTTAAGGTGGATGACTTAGTTTTGTAGCATAACATGAGAAACCTCCAGAATTGTGAAAAGAAAGGAAAATTGAAGCTATTTGGCTTGGTCCATTTATCATTATAGCCAAATATGGTTTTGGGGCATATTAGATTGCCACTTTAGAGGGAGATCCACTTCTTGAGCCTGTAAATATCCAACACCTCAATTGGTTCTATTTTTGAGTTCTGCAGTTCCTATATAGTGTTGTTATAGTGCCACAAAACTCCCAAAAAAAGAAAATAAAAAAACTCCAAAAACATTTGTAAAATATTCCTGAAGAAAAGACTAAAAAGCAGAAAAAGTTCCTAGAAATTTTTTTTTGGTCCATTATCTATAAGGCTCATCTCACTTCACCACATTCCACCATTTCATCCCACATTTGTACAAAAGTCTTATCTGACTTTTCATGCATCCAATAAAAGACCTCTTATCTGGGAGGCATCCATTCACTTCCATCTTTTGAAAGACCTCTAGTCTATGAGGCATTATTCCCATCAAGTGTTTTTCCTAATCACATTACAGTCATCTTTTTCCCACAATAGTGACTGCAACAGAACCTACACAAAATCACCATTTGAGACTTAATGATTTGAGAAATTATTCTTTTCAAAACCCTTGCCAACAAACATTTGCATCAACAACATCAGAAAAAAAAACTTTAATAGGATGAATCCTTCCTACACATGACATTACAATGTTCACTTTTGAGACTTAACGTTCTTGGTAGGAACTGTGGACTAAGTGCCTACTTGGTCATGCAATATCTTTTGGTTGATTTCATTTTGTGTGTTAGTAGTAGCCTTTTATAGTGTACCTTGATCTTCCATATTTTGGTATCACCTAAATAGCTCCAACTGACTATACATGTCATTTGTGGTATGATTTTTTTTTTATGCTTTAGTACATGTATGTCAGTTTCAAGTCATAGTTATGCATTGCTCACTGGGGGTAATGGGTTAGCACACTTTCCACCAAAGATCCCTAAAAAGACTTTGGGTGTGCCTAGACCTCTCCAATGCGTATATATCATTTGTTCCATCATGACTATGGAAACTACATCTATCATCCTAAAGTATCTGTTATGTTGAGAGTCTAGTCCATGCAAAGGAATCTTGTCATCTATGTTTCTATAGAATATGGTACATAAATCCTTTTGCAAAATCAAACTAGGGTGTGCTCTCCCATATAAACACAACTAAATCCCTTGGTATCATGTAGTTAGGATTCATATAGTATAAGATTTCATTACACCCTACTTGAGACAAAGGTTCTATTTATTCTCCCCATCCTATGCTAAACTACTTGATTCCTACGAGTGAAAAGATTGACACATGTCCATTCAATAGGTTCATTCATATTTCACATTTACACTTTAAGTTTGCATCATTTCACTTTGCATTCATGATTAGTGATTTTTTTTGTTTTGTCACTGACATTTTCATTTAGGGTACATTCATTGTCATATTAGTGCATTCATTGCATTAGGCATTTCATTCATTATTAGATCCCATTATTCATTAAATTAATCCATTAAGTACATACATTATAGTCATTACATCTAGTGACATATACATCATGATACATCTCACAAAGCATATAATAAATCCATACATGTAAAATAACAATATGCATACATCTCATATATCACCATAGGACCTGCATTATCCACACATTATTCATCATATATGCATTATAGGAAACATAGCATCACACACATCCTACATCACAATGTCAGTAACAACATCATAAATATCACATGCATAAGAGACCATCGTCCATGAATACATATAAGCTCATTGAATCATGTCATATATATCAAAAGAATAAGTGTCCATGTATAGTTTGTATACAAAAGAATCATCATGCATAATGCTTCATCAAAAACTCGATGCATCTACATCATTGTGTCAAAAAATTCTCACTGTATAGATCATGTAGCTAGTTGTGAGGGCCCAACCCCTCCTATACCTCCTCCTCATGGAGGCCTACTCTGTCTGACTAAAAACTCTAATCTCTATAGGCCCCCTATGGTCCATGAGCTCAACACCTCCCAAAACTCTAGCTATCACTAATCGATTGACAAGACATCATGATACAATGACCTATAGTAGGCCACCTCTTGCATGGGTCGTGCCTTATGTCAATGTGTAGTTAGGGCCTCCTGCATCACCGTCACCATCCCCTAGACTGTACTATCTATTGAATGATATCTCGCTGGCCATGATACTCATCGACCTGCATCTATTGAGTCTCCCTCTTTGCTTGTAGGGTGACCACCTCTTACCATAGTGTTTATCTCAGCCAACTCATCCATCTTGATGTGCATGGTAAAGTCACTAAACTCTCCTACATCTATCCTAGCTTGCAGTGCTGCCAAGGCCTCCTAGGCACTGTCTACCCTCACTTGCTCTGCTTGTACATCCCCATGTAGATGGAAAACCTCTATCCAGAGGCTATCTTGCTCAACCCTCACTATCTTTGTATCCTCATGTTGAGGTAGCCCCTGTGCTACTTGGTCCCTACTGGTAATGGTCCTATCCTCTAACTGACTCTATACCCTCAAGGTCCCTGTTGTACTCCTTGCCCTAGGGGTGGCACCACCACTACCTGTCCCCCATCTCTTGCCCCATCTCTGTCACCCTGTGCCTACTTTGCTACTAGTGGTGCTCCTGGTACTATGAGTTGCACTAGCTGATGGGTTATCCACCACTGTGTGTATGTAGGTGTCATCCCTGCATCTCCTTGATCCTGTTTATGAACCCATGACACTGATTGCATGCCCCACCATGACATCCTCATTAATATTAGAGAGGTCCCATGTCCCCATACTCTCCCATACTCTCGGGATACCACTAGGTATAGAAATCTATCAGGCACAACATCTTGAACTTGCCTGAACTATCGCTGCACCCTAGAGGGCATATACTGCATAACAATGTGCATGGTTTGACCAATTGACCAATAGTTTTTCTGCATATAAGGAAGGCAGATTTGATCCTTACTATCATCCTCTCCCCCTGCTAGTAGTATAGCCCCCCACCACTCACTGTCATTGTATGGCATCGAGTCAAACATGATAATCTCATCTAGACATCTCCTCCAAAATTTGACTGACTCAATCGAGGTGTACTAGATCAGTGGCCTATACTGACATGCATAAGGCTCCCCAGGCTATCGAGTCTCTCACCTTGTAATAGGGCATGTCACACCTATGTGCTCCCATGACCACACTATCAACAATGTCAATCCTAAATCTATGGTCTTCTATGTCCTATAGGAACACATGTGTAGATCATGGTATAACTCAACCAAGATAGTCTGACCCCAACAAAAGACTGCACTATCATCTTGTAAAAGAATGCTCAACACTCATGCCCATCCAATAAAAAACCCATGCCTAGCATGGTCCAATACCATCCTCCATATCAGTGAGAAAAGATAGAGAGCAAGTTGTGGCAACCTTTGCTCTAATGCCTCCCTCCATATCAACCACAATCTCTGGATAGGTAGCCTCTATCGTCGATGCCTAAAGCACTCTCGAAGATAGGGATTTGCACCCTCTAATGCATACTCAAGATATCTCCCATGGATCAACACTCAAAGAATCTACCACACATCAAGAAGGGTAACTATCACCTCTCTAATAGGCAGATGGAAGCTAGAGGTCAGTGTATGCCACCACTTTATCAATGTTGAAAGCTGTGTTGAGTGCGACCTCATATCAAGCCACTTGTGGATGTTCTCCAAACTGCATAGTCTCATGTGACCCCACTTTACCTCCGTGAGTGTCTCTCCCAGCACCATTATCACTAGGTAGTTCTCCCATGATCGAAACTTCATTGTCACCATCTATAGTATAGACATGTAGTGGTTAGTATATCATTTATTTCTTACTCTTTTTTCTTATCTAGGCATGGGGCATCATACCTTGTTCACCCCTTGGTCATCCTCGTCACCTAATTCTATTGATTCATCCAAATTGGCAAAGATGAAAATCCATGTAAACGTGGATTGACAGAGATGAAAAACCATAGAGAGATCAAACTAACATCTCTGGTGGCTGCATAGACACCATTTTCCCACCGGTGGTTGCTAAACTATCTTCTTTAGAGATGACGACACAGAGATCATCATCTCCAACCCCTTATCTGCCCCTTATTTCTACCTTTGGCATCTGTATAGATGACATGATGAAGCTTGACATCTTTAAAGATGACAAGATGAATCCTGTTGTCTTCGAAGATGATAGGACAAACCTGTCATGTCCATAGCACCCTTTACCCTATGTTGTCATCTGCAAAGATGATAAAGAAAAGAATTGTCATCTCTATCCTAACCCCATTTTCTCCCTATTGAATGCACAATAAATGCTAATATTAAATGTGTAATAAAAAAATTGACAATTAGGGATGATCGAATTACCAGTGGACCCATGTCAGCTGACCTCTGGTGCTCTCGGATGTGTTCTCCAAGTTGTAGTCTCTCGATCGGATCCATCTTTCACTTTGGTTTTGTGCTCTCTAGGTGTACAAATGATTCTTCCTTGTTCCCTTGGAGGCTTATATAGGCCCTCCAAGGTCCCCTTTTAGCTTGTACCCTTTCCTTGCCCATGTCAACCTTTGCTTTTCCCTAAGTCATGCAAAATGTTCATCTATGCATTTTTCTTACCATTTTTTTTCTTCTAAAGTCCTTTTCGCAAAAATTGCACAAAATTTATTTTTTGCTCTATTTTCACAAGGGGGCACCCTCCTCCCCTGTCGTCACTATGACAAAACTTCTAGGACTCCTATCCTCTTTGGGGCAAATTATATATATTTTTATTTGATATAATGTCATCTTGACATCACATCAAAGAGGGGCAAAATGTAGACACTTAAAATTATCCCAAATACTATATTAATTCATTTAATATTTTCTTTGACATTATAATTAATTATTTGTTAATTAATTATATTTGTCATATTTTTCTACTTATTTAATTAAATAGGTTCATTTCCCTAATGTATTTAAATTTAATTTAAATACTCACCCTCTAATGTATTAAATTCATTTAATGCATAGTGCTCCATTAATCTCCTTTTCAATAAATTCTAATTTATTTAATTCCCTCTAGTTTATTAAATTCTTTAATCTTGTGATTAAGTTAAATCCTATTTAATTTAATCCTAATCCCATCCTAAAAACCTAGTCTACACCCATCACTCTCATCCTTCTAAGCCTACCCATTAGTTAATCCCACTTAATTATCCTAAGCACCTTTCTAAACACCTTTTAGCTCACAAATATTTTCTCACACATGTGTGAACAACTCAAGATCCAATAAAGCTTCCATTTCATTATTTTATTCACACCTCTTACACTCTTACACATTTGTCCCCCTTTCCTTTCTCCAAGATTTCTCACAAATGTGTGAGAAACCTTGAGCCATCACTTTCACTATTAAAAAGGTTTATGTTGACCTTTGCATGACTTGTCTCCTTAGCCCACGTGTCTCTCTTGTGGCACTTATGTGGATGCCACATAGATGCTACCTCCCCAAGGCCTCTCTCAAAACTCTAAATAGAGCCCTTGTCTCAAGCATTTTACATCCCCCTCATTTGCATTGTTATCATGCTAGTATAGAGTCAGAACTTTCTTAGTGATTTGCATATTTGGTACTAACCCTTTGGTAGATGTTATATTTCTTGCATTTATGCTTGCATCTCATGATAGATTACTATTGCTAGTTTGCTTCATTGCATTTCCATTTCACATCCTAGAGTCTTTTGAGATTGGCTCACTCATAGCCATTTTTTGAAGGTATTCTACACTCATTTAGTGTATATTCACATACTTCATGTTGGATTTGCATTACATTGGGATTCAATAGTTATGTTTGGGAGAGCACACTCACATCCCTCTAGTCTAAAGCATACCAACAAGGCTTCTTATGGGTGCCCTTGTGGAGTTTCTTTGAGGTTGCATGAGGATTTTAATTTGTGGTTGCATAGGTTGTTAAACTCAAGCTTTCCATAGTTGTATTTCCATTTGTTTCTAATCTTTCTTATGCACATGTTACAACTAACGTTTGCTTGTTTACGCATGCTCCCGACAAGTTAGAATTTTCTTGCATACACTACATTTCCATTGTTAATAATTTTATATTTAGATTATTGTATCTATTCATTTAAATAGTTTTGTATCTATTCATTTAAATTTTTGTTTTGCAGATGTTCATTTCAAAATTATTATTTTAGATGTTTTGATGTTTTTAATAAGAGTTAAAGTGATGAATGATAGATAGATGTTTAGATTGTTTAAACATACATGTAATTACATTGATGTTTTAGATTTATTTCAACTAAATAGTAATTAATTATAAATTAGTTTGTTGTACATATTAAATACATGTTTATATTCCTAACCCTACCATATAGACACTAAATTCTAAACGTAAATGTAAACCATGATGTTAGCTACCCATATTCATAGCCTAACACTAAACCCAACCAAATTTAATGAACTCATACCCTAAAATGTTATTTCTAAAACTTAACCATGTAATCCTAATCTTGTAGTTTAAGGTGATGTATGTATGTTTGAATTGAATGTAAGTTTAATATTTTATGTAGATGTATTAAATTTATAACAATTGCTAAGTGTTGCAATCTCTCAATTATTCACATATGTTCACATGTATGAATTGATAGTTCATTATATGAAAAAATCAAGTTAGAATTTATTTTAATTTTGAAATAATTAATAATTAATCTTTATGTATTAAAATAATTCTAAATTCAATATATCAGATAATAGATAATTTAACTATTTTCTCTTTATATCAAATGATTTAGAGCTATGTACATGTATATATGAATGTAACTATACCCTAAGCCAATCTCTAATCCTAACATTAACTAAAACCCTAACATTAACTAAAACCCTAATCCTAAATAATCATAACCAAATCCTTAACACAACCTTAGCCCTAATTATTACATAAACCTAAACTAGATCATAAATTCTATTTGTGATTTTCAATAATCATGTTTCCCTTCCAAATCAAATGTAAAATTAAATATAAATTTGATATTTATATTTGAAAAAAAGTGATCTTGCAATAAATATAATTTTAAATATAATTAATTAAAATAAAAATAAAAAATATAATTATATCTACTAAATAAAAATAAATATTTAAAATCTTTATCATAAATACAAATTAATTAAAATTTGAAATTCAATATATTTGATATAAATATTAATTAATAAAAAATAAATTCAATACAATTGAAATTGTAAAATATTGATTCATGAATGTAACTTTAATCCTAAGCCCAACTCTAAAATACTGATTCATGAATGTAAAATTTTAACTCTAAACCCTAGATTCATGAATGTAACTCTAATACTAAGCCCAACTCTAATCCTAACATTAACTAAAGCCATAATCCTAAACAATCACAACTAAATCCTTGACACAATCGTAGCCCTAATTATGACATAAACCGAGACTCTCTTTTAAATAAGTTATATTTCCCTTCCAAATCAAATGTAAAATTAAATATAAATTTGATATTTATATTCGAAAAATGAAGTTGTAATAAATATACTTTTAAATATCTAATTAATTAAGATTCAAATTTAAATCTAATTTTGATATAAATATCTACTAAATAAAAAACAAAATTAAAAACCTTTATCATAAATACAAATTAATTAAAATTTAAAATTCAATATTTTTGATAAAAAAAAAAATCAATACTATTGAAATTGTAAAATATTGATTCATGAATGCAAAATTCTTACTTTAAACCCTAGATTCATGAATGTAACTCTAATCCTAAGCCCAAATCTAATCCTAACATTAACTAAAACCTAATCCTAAACAATCATAACCAAATTCTTAACACAACCTTAGCCCTAATTATGACTTAAACCTAGACTCTCTTTTAAATTCCATTAAGATTAAATTTTTTTTATTAGATTTTATTATTAGATTATTATTTTTTTGGATTAAATTAGATTCCAGGAAAGGACATTTATCATTCACTTTTATTTAGTCTTCATTTTCAATATGATTTAAGATGATATTTAATTTCATATAGTTTGTTAAAGTACATTTTGTTTACTATACTTTGTACAATTTTATGATGTCCATAATGCTTCTTTAACCCAAATATATTCTCTCCTCTTTTTGTTATATTCAAATAGTTAAAGATGTATTAAATGTAAATTGATATGATTTTAAAGATGTGCATTTATATAATTGATATTTTAGATTTATTTTATTAGATAGTAATTTTGTAAGTTTTTGTGTTGTTTACATATATGCAGATTATATTTGATTGACCCACCCCAACCCCTCCCCCTCCCCCTCCCCCTCCATCTCCACCTCCACCTCCACACCCACCTCTACAACCACCTAGTCCTCCACCACCTATCGTGGAGGATCTAAGGGAGAGCATGAGGCACAACCTTCGCGAACTCATGTGAGATATTTAGACCATTAGGTGCGAGGCCCACCCCCTGCCTCACCTACTTTGCCTTGCAAATAGTATGGAAGGCATTATACATTCTATTGAGAATTTGGATAGTGACATCGATAGCTTTAGACTATGGAGGCAAAAAATGTGTGATCCAGGTGGATCTATAAGGCCTAAAACTTTCACCGTCTTAGAATCTTGCATAATCAACATCATTGACTAGAGCTTGCTAATACAATATTGACGTAACTTGAATCGTGTCGTAAAGAGGTCATGGAGAAAAAATATGCTTGGTCAAAAGTTTGAGTCAAACTGGCTAACCATGGGTTTATTTATAAAAAAGAGGTGAAATTTGACCATCTTGAAAGTGGTCAATAATGGTTTCATATTGAAGAGCTCATAAGGAGCTTTCCAATGCATTTTGAATGGACAAAATTTGAGGTTGTATGCAAAAGTTATGGCCAAACAAATTTTTTAGAAAAATAAAGTAAAATGAAGTTGTTAGTGATGATGTCAGCATGACAGTTGTGGGAAATGTGACATAGCAAGTTGGTCAAATTTTAAAATGGTCCTTATGGGAGTTGAATCCTAAAACTCCCAAATTTGGTAATGTCTTCTAAACCATTACACCATTCATTCAAATTTGGAATAGACATGCAAGTTATTTGATTTAACATGTAATAACTATTCACTAGCATTTGGATTGCTTTGGCTACAACCAAGGACAACCGAACATGTATTAGTCTATTATGCCGCCTTGATTTTTGGGATTTCAACATTTGTTGCATGATATGGTTTTGTTGTTATTTGAAAGATAGTACATGTGCCATATTGGGGATTGAACCTCTAACCATCCAATTCCTAAAATTACTCTCTACCATTACACTAGTTGTTACTTCAAGTATTGGTTAGCGACATGTCTTATTTAAAAGTGTTTAGCTGCTAGACTTATTTAAATAAAGGTTATTGTTAAAACTAACCTTTATTTATAAGATGGGGATAAGATTTTTCATTGGAAAAGGATAATAAAATTGCCATGTAAAGGGAGTTACAAGATTGTTAAGTTGTTGTCACCTAATTTAGCTAATTTTTATGTATTTAAATGGGTGATAGCCTTTTTGTAAAGCATAGGAGTTTGAAGAATTTTTTTGGGAGAATTATTGTAATTTTGGGGGAGAATTATTGTAATTTTGGAGGAGAATTGTTTTTACAAGAGTTTTACAAAGTGTTATTTTACACCAACAATTGTAAAAGAAGAAAGAGACTGTGAAGTTTCAAAGCTTGGATTTTGTAACAAAGTGTTTTTCTTGGCAGAATTAATAAAGTGGTCCCCCCATTGAGAAGTGGACCCAGAGACATAGTCCTACCCAGACGGACTTCGTATCAAATTGTTTGTGTCACTTTATTCTCTTTCTTATTCTCTCATTTCTTTCAATTTATTTATTTTATATATATTAAACACATTATTTAATTAAGTGTTTAAGCATAATTCTTCTTGTAATTTCAATGGTTTAAAACACATATCACACAATTACTGCTTGGATCAGGGATTACTTCTGTAATTACATTAAAGTTATAAAAATTGTAAATCCTAATTTATAGATCAATGCGTGCCTTTTATTTTGATGACCTATCTTATGGAGAGGTCCATCAACTCAAATTAAATAAAGGGCATTTTAAAAGATATTTTGTAAACCCTAATATGGGTCTTGAGATAAGTAAGAAGAAGCCTCACATATCTATTAGATGGTGCACACATCCACATATATTGACACACTTTTGGGAGCAGTGGTGGATGGTATTTGACTATCCAACACACACAAATCATGAGGTGCCTAGCTACTTTCTTAAGAAACTATGGGCTGAGTTTAAATTGGGTTTGAAACCCAATTATTTTGATATTAGAGCATTTCAGGGGGTGGTGGAGGGATGCATCAGGATAGGCCTAAGGCAAAGCTCAATGATAAGATGAGGAATCAAAAACATCCTCAACCTCTTGTACCACTTCCTCCACTAGTTCTCCCAGTGCCTTTCCATCATCAAGTAGTGTCATCTACTCTTACTTCATTGAGTTCCCTTTCAGGAAATTTAACATAGCAGTGGACGTAGGTGACACATTCGTCCACTTGTACACGTTTGTACTAGTTGTGGAGGTATATGTAGAAGCCCCTAGGGTGATGACGATGCAACACAAGATGACCATGATGCCGAGGGCACTGGTTTTGATGATGAGGCATATGCTGCTCATGGTGGTGCTAGTAATGAGATTGGTGTTAAGTTATTTGTTGTCCTTCTTTGTCAAGAGTGAGAGAGTTAGGAGCAGTAGGTAAAAATTTAATTTTAAAATTTATAAAGTACATAACTATTTACTTTCTACATATATGCATAATTGTATTAACCATATTAATGTATGTTGATTTTTAATTAACAGAGGATGGATGATACTGTTCGTCTTAGGAGGTAGTATAGTCTTTTTTCAAGACCTTCAGATGTTGGCATCCCTCATACGATAGACACTTTAAATTACACTAATACTGTACGTTATAACTTGAATTTAATAACATGTTCTCATATATTATTTTTATCTTATTTTGTAGGGATTGTCATCTATTACACAGTCCAATACTTATACAAGTCTTGATCCATTGATCATTGAGGCACAATCTCAAATACCTATGTTATGAACTAATTTTGAAGACAAATAATCTATACTATTTTTATGTACACATTGTTATTAACTTATGTTCAACTTTGATTCATGTACAATAAAGTATTTTGGTTTTATGAACAGGAGATGGATCATACTCATCCATATAGGCCCCAATATAGTCTATTTTCGACTCCTTAATCTTTTGACCATTTCAAACATGTTGATGATTATCATGGTAGCATATCTCTAGACACATATGTGACACTGACTACTATTTAGGTATGACATATATGTTTTAATTTCAAAAAAATGTAGTGTAAATTATGTACTTTGTAATTTACATACTTTGTAATTCATGTATATACTAGCTTATTTATATTTATTCAGATAATATCTATATTAAATACGCCGATCAATATCTTATTTGAATATGGGCCATTCGAAAAGATATCGATCAGTGTATTTAATATAGATATTATCTAAATATAAATAAGCTAGTAGCAACCACACACATGATATACATGTATGGTAACTATAATATATATATATATATATATATATATATATATATATATATATATATATATATATATATATATATATATATATATATATATATAAGATTTATGACAAAATTTTGGTCATTACTAAATACAAATACATATTAAAATAAATAAATGTATATTAAACAATATTTATCTTTCATCATTTTTTGGACATTGGTAAAAATAAATACATATGAATACACGTAAAAGCATTTGAACAATATTATAATCTTTTTGTTAAATTAATTGGAAACATAGTATATGATAATTATACTAACAAAATGCATATTTAGGTATAATTGCGTATAACTTTGAAGACATATATGGTAAGTAAAATTATAACATTTTACAATAGCACAACTCAATTTTTCATTTACATTTTAGTTACAAATTATTTATATATTATATAATACAACATATATTTATTGTGAATCTAAATAAAATTGAAAAAATATTTCATACTATTATCTAAAATATAAACTAAATCTATAATTATTGAATATACTATTAAACCATTTACACAAAACACATTCAACAATGTAAACCATTACACAAGGATTGGATTTGAAGCAAAAATAATTCAAATGACATATACATACACATTGATTAATAATTTTTTTTTGGAATAGTCATATAATTGGTATCATATCAATTATAAACCATAAAAAATTTAATATGTCAACCATGTAGTGTATTGATACAATTTAGGAGTTTATAAATGTTTCAAATAACTGTTATTTAAAAGTTTGGTGATATTACAAGTCATAATCATCAATCTAAACCATTACACAAAGCTTGGAGTTTAAGGCAAACTAATTATTCGATTCAAAATAGTTAAAGTTCTACAACCAGTAGCATATACATTATAGAGAATAAAAAAACATAGGTCAAACCTTGTAGTTTATATCACAATTAAAGAGTTTATAAATGGTTCAAATAACTCTTATTTAAAAGTTTTGAGCTAACAGAGTGAAAATTACATAAAGAGCACTTCATTGTAATGGTGCAAATACATTACATATTCTTCAGTGACTAGAATCATATTATGACATTAATTATGCAAGTGATCATGATATACTTCTTCCATAAAACTTGTGAAGGCAAAAACCTTTGTATATGTCCCCTTAACCTTGTGTGCAACATCTTTCATCCTCATTATTTCTAGCTCTTCAGTGTAATCAATGGATGATGCAATATTTTCAATATCTTGAAGAGTTTTAGAGCAACACTCTAAAATTGATGTTGTGCACTTATCAATATCATCAGATGGAGTAGAGTTGGCTGAGATGTTTGGACTTGCATCAACAATTTCAGATTTATTGTCTGATAGATCCATAGAGAAAAGTGTTACCTAAGAATCAAACAAAATCAAATCAATATTAGTATATATAATTTAATATAATAAATTTGAATATCAATAGGATAAAACAATTTGTAGTTTTTTAGTTTTGTGTACTTATATATACAAGCAATTTTATATGGATGCAACCATTTAAAAGTCATTATATTTTGAAATTTTATAATGTACCGATATATTGTAATTGAAGCAATTTTGAAAATAAAATGATTACCTCAATATTCTTCTGAACATTTGAGTCTATTAGTCCTTAGATAGTTTTGACATTTGAGTGTCAACACACTTAATCACTTTTTGTATTGAAGCTGAGTACACTATGTATGCCAAGCCACAATTTATATCGAGTTAGTATTTCAACAGGTTCCGAGTGACTTCAAGTGCCGAGCAATATATAAGTGTCCAGTGTAGGTGCTGAGTCATAGTTGATGTCGAGCAAGTCAAAATGCAATATATGATGAGTAAGCCAGAATCATATATGAGCCAAGCAAGACAGAGTGTAGTTGGTGCTGAGCAATCCATGATAGTATGTGCCAAGCACTAGTAGTCCAGTATGTGCCGAGTAACACAGAATCAACATATGAGTTTGTGCCCTCACAAACTTAGATGTAAACTATTTTTGGAGCTGACATAGAGAGATTTCTAAAAAGAAAAAGGATAGGGATGAATCATTTACATTCCCTATGCGATCTGCATGCAGCCAATTAGAAAAATGGAGGAGTCATGCAACCAATGAGAAAAATGCAAGGTAAAAGTGGGAATTTGAGATTTAATATGGATTGTAGATCCATACCTAACCCTAAGAGTTTATAAATGGTTCAAATAACTCTTATTTAAAAGTTTTGAGCTAACAAAGTGGAAATTACATAAAGAGCACCTCATTGTAATGGTGCAAATATGTTACATATTCTTTAGTGATTAGAATCATATTATGACATTTATTATGCAAGTGATCACGATATACTTCTTCCATACAACTTGTGAAGGCAAAAACCTTTGCATGTGTCTCCTTAACCTTGTGTGCAACATCTTTCATCCTCATTATTTCTAGCTCTTCAATGTAATCAATGGATAATGCAATGTTTTCAATATCTTGAAGAATTTTAGAGAAACACTCTAAAATTGATGTTGTGCACTTATCAATAGGTGTTTCATCAGATGGAGTAGAGTTGGCTGAGATGTTTGGACTTGCATCAACAATTTCAGATTCATTGTCTGATAGATCCATAGAGAAAAGTGTTGCCTCAGAATCAAACAAAATCAAATCAATATTAGTATATATAATTTAATATGATAAATTTGAACATCAATAGGATAAAACAATTTGTAGTTTTTTAGTTTTGTGTACTTATATATACATGCAAGTTTATATGGATGCAACCATTTTAAAGTCATTATATTTTGAAATTTTATAATGTACCAATATATTGTAATTGAAGCAATTTTGAAAATAAAATGATTACCTCAATATTCTTCTAAACATTTGAGTCTATTAGTCCTTAGATAGTTTTGACATTTGAGTGTCAACACACTTAATCACTTTTTGTATTGAAGTTGAGTACACTATGTATGTTGAGCCACAGTGTATGCTGAGTTACTATTTCAACAGGTGCTGAGTGACTTCAGGTGCTAAGCAGTATATAAGTGTTGAGTGACATATAGGTACCGAGTCATAGTTGATGTCGAGCAAGTCAGAATGTAGTATATATCGAGTGAGCTAGAATCATATATGTGCCAAGCAAGACAGAGTGTAGTCGGTGCCAAGCAATTCAAGATAGTATGTGCCGAGCACTAGTAGTCTACTATGTGCCGAGTAACAGAGAATCAACATATGAGTTTGTACCCTCACAAACTCAGATGTAAACTATTTTTGGAGTTGACATAGAGAGATTTCAAAAAAGAAAAAGGATAAGGATGAATCATTTACATTCCCTATGCGATCTACATGAAACCAATTAGAAAAATGGAGGAGGCCTGCAACCAATGAGAAAAATGCAAGGTATGAGCAAGAATTTGAGATTTAATATGGATCGTAGATCCATACCTAACCCTAAGTCTTCATAATGTTTAAAAGGAGGTCAAATAATCAATTAGGTATGTGGATGAGAACAGTGTATGGGGAGATTATAGCAAAATTTCAATGTGAAGAAGGTAAGACTTAGAGGAATAGAGCAACAATTTCATATCTAGTTGATCAGAATAGCACAGGGGACAAGGAACATGATCAGATATCAGATCTCAGAGGATCAATGTCAAAAGGAGCAGAACAAGTGCCTGAAATCAGCAATTGAAGATTGTATGCAATAAGGTCAAATATTCCTAATACTTTCTTAATCCTATGTTGATAGGTTAGCTTAACAACTAGGTAGGAGAACCTTTGGAGAAGGTAATTGAAAGTCCTATGTATTAGGTGGGTTTAATAGCCTATTGTAAATCCTTTAACAGGGTGAAATTTCATGTAAAGTGTTTGTAAACCCTCTAACCAGGTCACTATTGACACAGTGTAAAGCCTTTAACAGGGCATGCCTTTCACAGGGCAAACCATTAGAAGTGGTTGAACATTATTGCTACAATGATTTTTGTGGGTATCATCCCCACCCCAGTTTTACCTTCTTATTCTTGGAGGGTTTATGGGTTACCAAATCTGGTGTTATGTGTTATTGCATGTGATTTACTTCATGTTCATTTATATGTTTACTTGCATGCAATTTTCTTTTCAGTTATATATTTAAAGGATTAAAAAAGGTTAAAAGTGTTGTACTTCTAATTCACCTCTCCTCTCAGAAGTACTCTTCCCATCTTTGAACAATCCAACAATTGGTATCAGAGCCATTGGTTCTTACAAGGAGAAGCCTAACAACTTAGAGAAAAGGTCTGAAGATGGAAGTCTTCAAACTTGGGAAGATCATAGATAATTAGGTGATTGATGTGCACCTAGCTCTACACAAAGTGGACGAAGCCAGAGAAGAGTTGAGAAAATCCTTAAAAAGAAGGAAGGAGATAGCCATAGCTGAAAATGACATACACTACAAGGAGATTGATACCACAAAAGTGTTTTCTAGTGGAGATTCTAAGGAATTTGATGTAGCAATAGTAGAACTAATGGAGAAAAATAGAGCACAAGCTGAAGAAATTAGATTACTCAAGCTTGAACAAGAATCACAAGCAATAATGCTTTGTGAAGTGACTGAGCAAAAGAAGAGAGCCATTGAAGATAAGGCCATGATAGAAGATGACAAAATAAATCTCACCAATAGAGTGGAGGAGAAGACAATTGTGTTTGAAAATATTTCAAACATGCAGCTAGACACCTTAAGCCAGATGATGAATGCTCATCATGAGCTAAACATGAAGGACATTGAGATCTCCACCTTGAATATGTAGAATGAATTTTTTTAGAATGAATTAAAGAGAGAAAAGGAGATAGCAGAAAGCTACAACAAACCTAATAAGGCTATCAAGTATTTTCAACAATTATTGAAAACACCAAGGGCTAGTAATGACACTTCAGGACTTGGCTACATCAGCACTGAACAAGGAGAATCATCCAAGACTATAGAAGTAAGGAGAAAAAAAGGTAAGAATACTAAACCTACTTGTCATTTCTATGGTAAAAAGGGGCATACCTCTAATGTATGCAGGAGCAAGATCAGTCATCAACATAATAAGTCCACCAGTGCAAGCTTTTGTCATAAGTGCAAAAAGTAGGGATATCAAGCACATGAATGTAGAATGAAGATTATGAGGACACCAAGATTTGAAAGCCACTGACCAGCCTATTGAAGAGCCTAAGAAGAGAAGAAGATTTGTGGCTCAACCAGACACAAATGATGAAGAGAGGACAGAGTCAAAGGACATAAGCCAATTTAAAGTGGTAAGCCATCCCCCTAAATCTGCAATTGACAAACTTTGTAATAAGATTAAAAATGTAGATTTAAATGATTTAAAGTCTCTCAATTTTAATAAGCTCAGTAGGGAAGAGCATAATAAAATAGAGGAATCTATGTATGCCATGATGGAAAAATTTAAAAACACACCTCTAGAGCTTGATAACACTATGCCGAAGGAACTATATGAGATAGTTGAGAATAAATGGCATTATTGTTTAAAGATGGAAAGGGAGATTAGAGAATCTACCCTAGCACAAGTGAAGCCTGATATGACAAAGGCTCAAATAACCAAGGCAAACAAGAAACATAGTGGAAAATTTGCAC
Organism: Cupressus sempervirens; assembly: GCA_028749045.1. Classification (NCBI taxonomy): domain Eukaryota; kingdom Viridiplantae; phylum Streptophyta; class Pinopsida; order Cupressales; family Cupressaceae; genus Cupressus; species Cupressus sempervirens. Next base: position 88,955,681 of record CM053791.1, on the reverse strand, counting down.
CCAAATATAGAGCCTTTTGCATTCTTCAAAACAAAGTTGAAGATGTTGTAAATAAATCCACATAGATATGGAAAAAAATATACAAGATAACTGATGATAAGATAGAAGAAACAAATAAGGTAGAATCTAGTGCCAAAGAAAAGGTGGAAGAAAAGAAAGTAGAGGAACAAAAATGAGAGGAGAAAGCAAAGGAAAAAGAAAAGAAACAGGAGGAAAAGAAAGGTGAGGAAGAGAAAGGAGAAGAGGAGAATAAGGAGAAAGAAGAGGAGGAATTAGCAAAGGGAGAAGAAACTATGGCAACAACTGACCAATAGCAAGAAGATGAATAGAGTGTGCAAGACACATAATTGCCACCTCCCAGTCCACCTCATGTAACCACTACACCTATAGAGATAGTAATCATAAAGGATGTTACTGACAAGATAGCTCAAAACATAAATCTACTTACTATAGAGGATCTCTCAAAGATCCTTTGCCAATCTACTCTATAGGCACAGTTGTGTACAAGCCCTGTATTGGTGAGTGTAGATGAACTACAAAAGGCAGTAGCAACACCACAAAGGGAAAAGGTGAAAACACAAGAACCACCTTTCACTTATAAAGCTACTAGGATAAATTTTTGATGCTTCTACCGCCACCTCCACCAAGTGCAACAAGTGAGAATGATTAGATGTTGAGTGCATAAGAGAGGAAATTAGATGAAAAAGAAGATGCAACAAAAGAAAAGTAGTAGGCCACCATTCAGACATTGGTAGAATTACCAAAGAATGACACTCCTACTAAGACCATTTAGAAGCTTAGTACTAATGCTATCCCCTTGCAATTTTCAACTCTAGGCTCAAGTTCAACAAGGGTGGCCAGGGTACTTCACTATGGAGACCCTGAATTAGATGAAGAGATTGTGATACCCTCCTATGATTCCAAAACTATCACAATAGCACAAATGACTGAAATGGAAAATGCATTGGATAGAAGGATGAGGCAAGAAATATTGAGGAAAGATTTTAAACATAAGCAAGCACTTCATGACATCAAGGACATCTTCATGGATTCCTTCAGCTTGCAGTCACTAGATGAAGGAAAGCCAATAATTGAGCAACTATTAGACATAGTTGAATAGGTGACGAATGAAGACCAGGACACCAATGTCAAACTCATGGAATGGTTAGAAAGAAAATTTCAAGGAAAGGTGAATGAGAAGATATCAAGTGGAATTGCACATGAATAGGTAGAGTTGGCCAAGACAATAGATAAGGCCAAAATTGTCCTTGAAAACATTTTTTCATTGTATAGGAAGTTGTGTGAATTTTCAAATTTCACACAAGAAACTAATCAGAGAATAATGAGCTTTGAAAGGAACTTGAAAATCTCTACCATGCAATTACCTAGAGATCCAACTCAGAGTGAGAAGCATTTGCACAATCGCTTCACACACAAAGGGAGTTAGATGTACTAGCAATAGAGGAAGCCAATATTAAGGAAAAATTGATGTAGATCCAATCCTCCATAACCCCTCATTTAGAATTCCTCCACAAGGAAAAAGTTTATGCTGAGACAATTTAAAAGAAAGATCCAAATCTTTCTACCCGTGATGGACTTGTACACTTTTTTGTAGAGACTGCCATCTAGCACAAGTCACTTGACATAGCTTTGGAGAATTGGGATGCAGCTTTGAAAATAATAATGGAGGTAAATAGTAATTTTTTGGCTAAGTATGGTATTTCTCCTTAGAGCCCTTTGACATAAGTGTCAAAAAGGGGGAGATAATAAGATAGGGGGAGAAATAATAATAAGAAAAAGGGGGAGATACAAAATTTTGGCAATCATATGGAGAGTTGCTTTGATGCAAATGCAGAAATTTCATAAGCTCTGATAAACTAGATATAGAGACATAGGTACAGGACAAAAGACAAAGAGCATCAGGCACATTCAACATAGAATTTTTATTTCAAGAATGACAAGGCAGAATCAGCTCAGGGGGAGTTAAGGTATTTTGATATAATTTTGAACAATTTTTTTAAAACTTTGTGGATAAGGTGCTCATAAGGATAGATTAGCAATGTCTAGTTAAGTGTTTTTGACACTCATGTCAAAGTGGGAGATTGTTAGTCCTTAGATAGTTTTGACATTTGAGTGTCAACACACTTAATCACTTTTTGTATTGAAGTTGAGTACACTATGTATGCTGAGCCACAGTGTGTGCCGAGTTAGTATTTCAATAGGTGCCGAGTAGTATATAAGTGCTGAGTGCCATATAGGTGCCGAGTCACAATTGATGCCAAGCAAGTCAGAATGCAGTATATGCCAAGTGAGCTAGAATCATATATGTTCCAAGCAAGATAGAGTCTAGTTGGTGCCGAGCAATCCTAGATAGTATGTGCCAAGCACCAGTAGTCTAGTATGTGCCGAGTAACACAAAATCAACATATGAGTTTGTGCCCTCAAAAACTCAGATGTAAACCATTTTTGGAGTTGACATAGAGAGATTTCAAAAAAGAAAAAGGATAAGGACAAATCATTTACATTCCCTATGTGATCTGCATGCAACCAATTAGAAAAATGGAGGAGGCATGCAACCAATGAGAAAAATGCAAGGTATGAGAGGGAATTTGAGATTCAATATGGATTGTAGATCCATACCTAACACTAAGTCTTCACAATCTTTAAAAGGAGGTCAAATACTCAATTAGGTATGTGGATGAGAATAGTGTATGGGGAGATTATAGCAAAATTTTAGTGTGAAGGAGGTAAGACTTAGAGGAACAAAGTAGCAATTTCATATCCAATTGATCAAAACAACACAAGGGACAAGGAACACGATTAGATATTAGATTTCGAAGGATCAATGTCAGAAGGAGCATAATAAGTGCCTGAAATCAACAATTGAAGATTGTATGAAGTCAGGTCAAAGATTCCTAATACTTTCTTGTCATTGTATTAGATGTTGAAATCCTATATTGATAGGTTAGCTTAATAGCTAGGTAGGAGAACCTTTGGAGAAGGTAATTGAAAATCCTATGTATTAGGTGAGTTTAACAGTCAATTATAAATCCTTTAATAGGGTGATGCTTCATGTAAAGTGTTTGTAAATCCTCTAACTAGGTCACTGTTGACACAGTGTAAAGCCTTTAATATGGTAGGCCTTTCATAGGGTAGACCATCAGAAATGATTGAACATTATTGCCGCAGTGATTTTTGTGGGTATCATCCCCACCCCAATTTTACCTTCTTATTCTTGGAGGGCTTTTGGGTTACCAAATCTGGCGTTATGTGTTATTGCATGCGATTTACTTCATGTTCATTTATATGTTTACTTGCATGCAATTTTCTTTTCAGTTATATATTTAAATGATTAAAAAAGGTTAAAAGTGTTGTACTTCTAATTCACCCCCCTCTCAGAAGTACTCTACCCATCTTTGAACAATCCAGCAGAGTCTATTTTCTTCAGCTTTTCTTTTGGAAAGTTGTATGCCATTTTTCATTTTCTCATAATGGTCATGTGTGAATGGTGGTGTTATTCTAAGACTTTGTAAAGACTTCACATGAGATATTACCACAAATGTCAAACCTATTCTCTCTCTTGGACCTATATCAATTGTAGCTTTTGAGAGAGTTAGTCCCTGTGATTTATGAATGGTCAATACCGCACCAATCTTAAAGGTAGTTGAAGAGTTCTACCCCTTTGTATTGGTATTATTGGGACTATATTTGGTTGATCATCTTGAAAACGTAATCTAGAGTAATTACCAAATTCAACCAAAACATATGCTGGTGGCTTTGGGGGTTTACTTTGTGGCTTGTAGATAATCTTTCTAATATACCCTAATACTCCATTGACAAGACTTGTCTCTACCCAAAGATTTGTAGTCAACATCACTCTTGAATTGTTACTAATTAATAATTCAAGGTCAAGGTCTCCATTTGAATAATCTTCTATTGAATTCAAACTCCCTACTTTTGTTGCAAGACTTCGTGCAATAGGATGCTTCAATGAATGTAACATTGTCTTGTTATGGTTATAAACCTTATCATTTGTGGAGAACAAATGGACACAGTTTTGAAACTCTTCATTTGTGGTAGCATTTAAATTGATAGGAGTTCTCATCATAAGTAATTTCCAGTCTTCAATTTGTGGGTTAGCATCTCTAAGATTTGTTAGAAGTTGACAGAATCATTTTTGTTCAATGTTTTCCCCCTCTTGTCTAAAAATCTTATCTAAAGTTACCACAGTTTTGAATTCCTCCCACAATAATTTTGCTCATCTTTTGCTATCATATGCAGGTCTATCACTCACTGGAGGCAATTGACCCAAGTCTCCAAAAAAAATCATAGATATACCTAAACAAATTTAAAATAAAAAAACTAATAAGTTGTTTAGATTTTATAATGTGTTTAATGTTTATATATTGTACTAAATATGGCATAATATGATAACATGTACTAATAGAAGTAAAATTATACCTGCAAATATTTGGTTTGAACTTTGTGGAAATGCTTGTCTTAATCTTGAATCTATGTTTTCCAACATAGTCTAACCAATGAAGCTCATTTCATCAATCAATATGTATTTGATATGTTTCATTTCCTCTTGGAAAATTGTAAGATGTGATCCTTCTAGCTATGAAAAATATTTTACTGGTATTCTTAGCTTTGAATGAATAGTGAAAGCTCCAATATTAAATGATGCAAATCTTGTTGGTGCTAGTAAAAGAAGGGGAGAATGACCCGACAAACATGCATTTTGGTGCAGGAACACCTAGGTAGGCTAAGTGTGAAACCTAGGTATTTCCTTATTTTTGGCTTGTAGTGATGCTATCCACATCAATAGTCTAATAATAGGTCCTATGTGGTCCTTAGGTGTGTTTAGGAGACTTGGCAAGACCCAAAGTGACCAAGTTGCTAGAAGTTGCCGACTATTGTCAACTAGGTGACTTAGGTCCGGTAAAGGCTAAAATGGTCTAGAAAGGTTCCAATGGATTTGAATAGTTTATTTGAAGTCATTTTATTCATATTATATGTCTACTTGGTTTTTTTCCCAAATTTGGAGGTCTAACTCCATGTAGACCAAAAGTTGCTAAAATGTTGTCATGTTGTCATGACAACATTTTCTTGCAAAAAGCAACTTTTTGCATTTTTTGAGCTTGAAACATCCTAAATGTTTAGAACAGTTATGGAACTGATGGAGGAGCCTTTAAAAATGTGAGGACAACCATTTTCATGGGTTGGGCAAGTTGGTTTTGCATTTTGTACGAATTGTGCAAGTATTTTTTTGTTGGTTTTATGCATTTGAAGGTATTTTTAATAGAGGAGGATTGAATGGCCTGATTTTTGTGTTGGAAAAGTTCTAAAATATTGTTTTTCATCTTGTTTTAGTGTTGGTTTGATCATTTCAATTCGTTTGTATTAGTTTAGAAAATCTTTTTTGTTCTTGCCAAGTTGCTGATCTGAACAAGGTTGCACTTAGAAAATGGGATCTTAGGGCCTCTTCTCACCATTGGAAACCTCTGGTATTTTGGGAATTGGAACTAAGTTCCATGTACATTATGTACTAGGAATGAGGGCCCTTGGAAGCATCAGCAAGCACTTTTAAAGTGATGCCCTAGGCAAGCCAAATGCAACTTGGCTAGGGATCACAGTAAAAAAAACAAGCTATGGAGGGGATTGAGAGTTCAAATGCCTCAATCTGGCCACACAAAAATTAAGGAGAAGGTCTAAACTTGCTCTAGTCCAAAGAAGAGGTCTTGAAAAGGTGTCTAAGGTGGTTTTCTATCACAATAGTGATAAAGCCTTTGAAACCCTCATTTAAGCCTAATTTTGTACTTTGGTTGTATGGACAGTTTGAGGGTTGGAAAATTACAGAATCTTGAGGTACTCTGAAAAGGGTATCCATAAATATAATTTTTTTTCAGGGTTGTTAAGAAGTTTTCCAAGAAATCTTGTTGCTGGCTATTTAGGAGGGCTAATTCCTAGTAGCCTTTTTGGAGCATTTTGGTGTTTGAAGCCTTGTGGGTTGAATTTTCCCATTAAATCAGAATTATTTGGGATCTTAGATGTTAGAAGGAGTCCAAAGAAACCATAGATGACTAGTTATCACCCTTGGAGGTCTAGGTGGACTTGAGGGTTGATGGTGGATTGGGGAAGGCTAGTGAGCAATGATGTTACTTTGTTGGTGTGCCTCCAACTAAAGGAATATGATCTCTTGAGCAAGATCCTAGGAAGCATAGGGTGTGTAGAAGCCCTAGTGGGTTAGGTGAATGACCTAAGGAAGCCCTGAGAAAGCTTGGGGTTTGGAAGCAAGGTTGGGGTGTTACATCACATTTTGAAGGGCTTCATGAATGACACCAATCAAATATGACTTTCCTGTTCCTGCTATTCCTTGAATTGTCATGAACAATGGGCCTCTATCTTCATTGGTATGGTAGTGTGTCATAACTATGTTTATTGCCTTTTGCTGTTTATTGCTAAGGGTCATATAATTGAAGCATTGAGGAATATCATCATATATGAGACATCCATTTTCCTTCATTTTTTTTTGAAATTGACTGTTCCCATTGTACACTCCTCACCTTGATATTCAACAGAGCAATTTGTATTGTTATCAATGTCTCTTCTTCCCAACATATCTATTTTTGATAGTTGCATATTTTGACCATTATGAAGTCTAGATATGATTTCCCATTCATTCTCTATAGTATTACTTGCAAAAACTTCAACTTCTCCAATTTTAGAACCATTATTATTTTCATTTGCCTCTATAATTGTTTCTCTTCGTACATGCCAAGCATTATAACTGAATGAGTCCCACTTTGCCAAGCATTATAACTGAATGAGTCCCACTTTTCTATTATGGAGTTAGTTTTCACACCAATATCTCCTTCTATGTCATGAAATGGTTTGTATAGTAATAACTTTGTAAAATAGAATTCTGCCCAATTTTGTGAAGCATGTGGAGGAATGGATGTAAATCTTGGAAAAACTCTAACTATAGCTGCTTTTTTACTTGGCTCCCATTTATTTTCTCCTTTTCTTTTAGAAATGTATATCCATGATATTGTTGCATCAATTAGTGCGATGCCTTCCATACAAAGAGGCCTTTATTTATATCCATCAATGAAACATTTTGTATTGTCATCATTGTTCTCCTCATTATTTAGAGTTATAGATTTGAACACTTCATGTGAGACATTTAGATTGACAAATCTTCTACTACTCTCCATGAGCGGAAGCTCTAACAACATGTGACATGTTTCTTGAGCTCCAATGTCCCTTTCTATTACAGTTTCTGTTAGAAGCCTTCTATATGCACATGCAACTAAATCATCAGGGTTTTCCATGTTTGAAAGATGCATCAACATCTAGTGGTATGTTTTAGAGCTCTTCTTAGCTTTTGATGTGTACTTTTCTATGTATTTAATGACTGCATGTTTGGACAAAACAGGTTGCCAATCTATATTTTCTCTCCATAATTGCAATATGTGACAATTATGTGAGTTAACTCTATCATCATTTCTTATTGGCTCAATTTTTTTTCACCTATTCCTATGTCTTTGTATAATTTAGATCTAGTAAGATTCAATGGCCAAGGAGCATTATATTTGAAAAAATTATAAGAAGGTCAATGAATAATTATTTCATTAAATAAATATTATGTTTTACAATTAAAATATTAATAACTATAATAGTTACCTGCAAACCATCTTTCATTATTTTGCGAGTAGACATGCACCCTCTCTACAAACTATGTGATGCTCAACACAGTTTAGTATTTGTTCATAGTCATTATCAATATCCATATTGGTAAGTTGTGTTGTATTTTTGAGACACGGATGTTGGCCAAAATTTTGGAATGCCTGCAAGAAAATAAACATATTCAACATATGTTCATTATATAAATATAGTTTTGAAATAATATGTAATATAATAACAAGATATTTAATAGAAAAATAATTTGAAAACACCTGCATATTTCTTTGATGTGGATCTTCTCTAGGATTCCATGCATGAATAATGTGATGAAAATATTGCTCAACTTTTCTTCGTTCCTCCTCATTTGACCAATGAATAATGTCCATATTGGGAGCACCATTGATCTATAACAATCAATGCACATGTGGAGAACCTCTATTTTTCCATTCATACCTACACCAAAAATCTTTGACATCCATTCCATTTTCTAGAATTTCTTTTCTGAATATTGTATGTCTTAACTGAATGTAATGTGCAACTATATGAGGATAGTTGATAACATTTTGTTTTCTCCAATTTTGAGCTTCTTGCATATTGCTTGGGCATGTTCCAGGCATAAGAGCATGTAGATCGGGCCATTACATATCTACTACACTTAAGGTGAAAAATATTATTGGAGTGCCAATTTGGTGAAGCATGTCTGTCAATTTTGCATGACATTTAGTCCAGTATGATCGTGTTCCTCTTAACATTGTTCCAAACCACATCATCTTATCAGCTAAATGAGATTGTGGTATTAGTTTCATATGCTCATGTAGCTCATTGATAGTAATGGGCATGTCTTGGATATTTCTTTTCATAAACACTACAGATGAATTCTGTGCTCGGTGTCTCATTATCATGTTCATCATAAAATATCTAAATTGCAGATTTTTTCAAACCTATGATCCCTATACAATAATAATTGCTTGAAAAATTTCATGTAGATGCACATGCCTCATTGATGGTTCTAACCAATCACATCTTCCATCAGGGAATAGTGTAGGAAATGCCATGTCTAGTAAACCTGATGTTACATACTCATTGATAGGAGAAGCACCAATACCAAGCCAATCAATCAATTTTGTTGGTTTTGCATCAGGGTTATTAACCCACATTTGAATTAATTCCATTTTTCTTTGGGCATTTGGTGGTTTTGAAGCTATTGATGTAGTGTGCTCTATTGTATTACCTTCATCAATCTCCAATAAAGGACTGACATATGTGACTTCATTAGCATCTGAGTCAAATTCAATTTGTACTATAGTTAATCTACTAAATACATTTTCTTCTATATTTCTTGGTAGGTCATTGAGAGCATTATCATCAATAATAACATTTGAATAAAATTTATCATGCTCTATTTTGTATTGTAGTGCTTTGTAAGCACGATCTCTATTGATAGTGAAATTATAATTTGTGTCACATTGATTCCTTCTTCTAACAATAATAATGGACAAATTTTGTATTGTGTGTGGCAATATTTTTGAAACGTGTTGTACATTTAGAGGAAAACTTATGGTGTGACCCTTGTATTTATATTGACCACCTGTTGCATGGGTCACTTGCAGTATTGGGCTTACACATGTAATCAACATTTCCTATACTTGTGTCAGTTTTGATAAAATCTTTGCTTGTGGCCCAGGATCCATATTGTTTGAACATGAAAATCTATGAATTCCTCTTTCTTGTCTACATCTGTTGCATATAGGACCTTCAGAACTTCAGATACTTTGATTCCAATATATGATTCTTGACAGACATAACACATATTTGGGGTTCTAAAACTATCTAGTTGAGATGTAAACTACATTTGGAATCTCTTGAAATCAAATTGAACTGAACCATTACAATTGTGTACATTGTGGACACTACACTGAACACCTAAATTCATCTGTAATGAATTTCCATGTTGATGTATTTCTGAAACATGATCTATTGAGACTAAATTTTCATGGTCATCATTGAATTGAATAGTTCCATTCAAGTGAGGATGGGCAGTCTCATTTGGTTCGACATGATCCTCTTGTCTTTCTTGACCTTGAGAATTAGAGGTTTGTGCAGGTGTCATTTGAAGAACATTTCTCTGTAGACTTGTATCCTCACTATTCTCAACTTCAAAATGATTCACACTTGGATTTTTCTTTTTTTTAGCATATCGTTCTCTATCAACTTGATTGCGCTTTCTTTTTTGCTTTTTTATCTGAGAGCCTGTTTGTTGTTCTCTTCTTTGTCTACGATAGTTTCTATGATACTCTCTTTGGTATTCTCTTATATATAGTCTACATTGGTCTTCTGATTCAAAATTTCATTTTGGACGTCCCATAGCTGATATTGAAAAAATATAATAACAAAAAAAAAATTATATTTTAATACAGTTGATAAAAATATGGTAAAATATATACTTCTATATAATTCATGACTAAGTAATTCATTTATTTGTTTCAATATGTGTTTGTATTTGTAGAATAGATGCTTACCTATAAGAGACACATTTAGTTTTTAATTGATTAAGTAATACTCATACATAAATAAAGAATAAGAATATAAAAGTACATTTACATTGATCTGTTGTGACAAACATTATCAACAATTTATTTATTGGTTATTTTTGCAAGTACATGAATTCAAAGAAGCCTTGGTGTTAATATCTACTTGTTCAAGCGATGTAAGAAATCATCACATAACATTTGAGAGTTGAACATGTAGTGCCTGCCCCTAGTTTACATTTTTCGAGCTACATTTATGATATGATTGCCAAACTCTTTTAGGCCAATTTATGTTTGATGAGTAGTATTATTATTTTAGATATTATCAGATGATGTTTACACTCAGTTTATTATATGATGAGATTACTTGGTACTCTATATTTCATGCATGTATGATGATTATTCAATGGTTTTAGTTATCGATGATGATTAGTTAGATGGTTCATTATTCCATGTGTTTCTTATGGATACTTACCCCATACTGCATGTGTATGGTGTGCGTGCTGTTTTATTTATGTATGATGTTTCTGATATGGTTAAGGAAGGGAGTCGTAGTCACCTGCTAGTCAGGATCTACACGATGCACCACTTCCTGCCATTGCCTGTTTAGCTTAGAATATTGTGTTTGTACATGCGTGGATTTTATGCAAGTTGCAGGTACCGGGTATCGACTTCCCTGAATTGTCAGGATGAGCGTACCCTATCGCACTGTCTCAATGGTAAGAGAGGGGAGATAAACTCTTAAGTCCAAATCCTAAACCCTTTAGCCAATTGTCCTAATTGATAATTAGGACAAGTATCTGAGTTAAGTGCCCTCCGAATGCATCAAATGGTGTAATTTTGGGATTATAACCCTTTTTGTTTGATTTGGTATGTATTCTTCTATGTTGGGTTTTCGTATGTTGCTTTATGAGTCCTTGGTGTATTTTCTATTAATTAAGTCTAATTAAAAAAAAAGACTAATTAATGATTTAATTTAATAAGGAATTATTATGATATCTTTATATTTAATTAATTAATAAATTAATTAAATAAAAGAATTAAAGTTGGAAATTAAAGTTCAAGATAAATTTAGAACAGGATAATATTAATTTAATTTAATAATAATATATATTTGGAGTTCATTTTTAAATAAATGCTAAATATTATTGTTATTTAAATTAATTAAAATAAGTTATCAATTAAGTTCTAAAATAAATTAAAAAGTTGAAAGATATTAATTTATTAAGTATTCTAGATCGCATGATCTAAACATGAGTTAAATATAAGAATTAAATTAAAAGATTAAATTATAAAAATTAATAATGTTATTTTAATTTCTTAAAAGTGCACATAAGATTTAAAGTAATAAATTAATTAAGAATAGAAGTCAAGTGAAATTTTAAAATAAAGTTATTTAATAATTCAACTTACTGTGCATGAAAGTTGAATGCAAAAGAATAAGAAAAGATAATAAAGGTTAATTTGGAGTTAACTGAGTTGTGCAAAGAGTCTTCTCGGGTAAATGCACAATTAGTGCCCCGACTTGAGGAGAGATTGCTTATCACAACTTTGGGGGTTCATTTTTGATATAGAAATTTTTTGGACACGAATTTGGACGGAGAATTTGGGGGAGACAGGAATTTTGTGGAGACATCTTTTGGCAGCGAATTTTCAGAAGAAGAATTCTAAGAAAGATTTTCAAAAGAAAGTTATTGAAGAGGAGCGAGTTCTCTTACAGATTTTTGGGGATTGCGTATTAGCATCGGGTTCAGGTAGGGTCTGGTATTTTGACCCCTAAATGATTTAAGAAATTTAATAGGTTCTGTCTACTTCGTTATTGTAAGAATCTTGTCTCCTTGAATGTATCATTTCTTCGTTCTGGATCTTTTGCTATTCGATTTCATCTGTAAATCCAGATTGGAAAACTATTTAGAAAAAGAAAACCCCGTTCATAGGTTTTAAAAAAAAGAAAAAAAAAAAAAGAAAAGAAGAAGAATGAAATCATAGTTAAACTGGGAAGGGTTTGAGACTAAAAAAAAAAAGAAGAAGAAAGTTTTAAATTAGAATATGATTGATTAAATGTATCAAATTATAATTATAAATGCTTTTAATAAAAAAAAATATATATTTGTTTAAAAGAAATAAATTAATTATGAGTAAGGAGAATTTTTTTTTAATTAAACAATATTATTTTTAAAAATATACATATATATAACTGTGGGGAAATCGATCTTTACAAAGTTTTTTTAATTTTAAGAAAAAAAAAAAAAAAAAAAAATAATAATAATAATATTAATTTTGGGGAGGGGTTTGACCCCATCCCCACTTACCTTTTTGTTGACAGCGACCTGTTTGTACGCCTGTACCTGCGTAATCGCAGGAGACCATTTAAAGGCTGCGGTCCTTTTTAGGAAGCCGCACGGCTTCATAAAGCCAGCGGCATTTATTAATAAGGTAATGTATGTTACGTGTTTTAATAAGATATTATTAATACTTTAATAATAATTTTGATAATAGTTTTTTTGTTAATATTATTATTATTTTTATTATTATTTAATTATTAATAATTATTAAAAGTTTTAATATTATTATAAATAAGGTTGTTCTTTATTATTAATTAAATAATATTTATTAATAAGGTTTTGTTATTATTTGATGTAAATAATAATGCATTTAATATAGTAAATTTTTAATAAATAAAATTATTGACAATTTTATTAATTATTTATAATTAATAATTGTTGAGAGATTAATATAGGTATTTATGTAGTATTAATTAATTTATTTAATTGTAATTTAATTAAGTTAATTAACAATTGCAGTTATTCAATGAAATTTTAATTTATTTAACTATCGATAATATTGATTTAATAAAATTATAGTTGTTTTATTTAAATCAATAATTTTTTTTATAACTTAGGTAAATTAATGATTATCCTTAGATTATGTATAGGGTAATTGGACATTCATTTAATCATAGAAATGGGTTAATGGTAATGGTAAACAGTGAAACTTAATTACTCAAAACATACGTTAGACTTGAAACTAAGACTTTACTTTTAACCCTAATGTGTAATTTTGAAATCAAATCCAAATTATGAACTGTATTGTTCTGTTTGTACTGTTTATGCTGTGGGGTTTTGGGGTTGATTAGATGTTGACCAGTTATAGGTTGTTACCAGAGGCTTGGGTGTTATGCATTTGTGACGTTATGATGATTTGGTCTCGATATTCTTAACCCAACCATGGTAATGTGATGAAGTGCTCTATGACATGATTGTGTTTACTGTTTGTGATTGCTTTCCAGTTTCCTTGTGTGAAGCTGAGGTGTATGTATTTGAGAATACCTAACTTAACCATTTTTGAGTCTCGATCAGTTATATTTGATAACCATTTCTGAGTCTCGATCAGTTATACTTGTATTACTTTCTGGTTGCTCATTAGAGAACCATTGGATTTTGTGACTTATCATTGATGCCTTCAGTTGCTGATAGAGAACTGTCGTGATTACATGATTACTATTTGATGTTATCTGTTGCTCATGAAGAACTGATATATTTTTTAGGTTATCTTTTTATGATATTTTCAGTTGCTCGTATAAGACTGAGATGGTTTTATTATGATTCTTTGATTTATGAGTTCATGAGCTAGGGTAGGTTATCTATGTGTAGAGTCGGGAAGTGGCTTGCAATGGGGGTCGGAGCCCTAAGAGGCTGCCTTGAGAAACCCATTGTAAGTCATTTTTAATAAGTGAAAACATTTACACTAAATGAGAGAAAATGAACCTAACAAGATAATTGTATGTTCTCTCCCATGCCATGAGTGCTAGTACAGACTAGGATGGGGTAGAGAGGACGCTTGGTTATGACCTTGCATTCCATAGTATGCCTCGTCAGTATGAGAGGATACTAGTGGCCGCAGGATCAGTAGGGACCCGGGATTCCTAAGGGATTGCTCGGGTAACTTCTACGTGACTTTTGCGATGACACTTTCCCGCTTGCATATTAGGTTTCCTACGTGTCTTGTGGTACCTCTGGGATTTAGATGTTGGTCTTTTTAGGAACCCTTGAGTTAGCATACTTATAGGATTTCCTGGACTTAGAGAGTATTTATGATTATAGGTTTTGTTATCCTATTTGGGACTTGAGACTATCTCCTCAGCGCGGTGGGAGTGGACCATTTAGGTTCCACGCAGTCGGGTGGTAGTGCTTTTACTCTTATCATTGAGACCCGTTCCGTGGTCACCGTGGCTGGAGTTTTCGTGATTGGCATTTACCTTCACTATGTTCTTGGATTATTATGATGGATGGTTAGATTTTATGATAGATGTTTTATCATTATGGATGTATGGATGTATCATGTATGGTGAATAGTTTCATATATTTTTACTGTACTTTGTATCATGGATTTGAGGATGTGGTATCTTGATCTTTACATATGTATATTCTTTTAAGCCTTTCATACCCTGTGACATGTACAGTGGATGAATGAGCATTCCGAATTAATTTGCCAAGGAGCATTCAGAACAAATGTATATTATGGACATTAGAGTTTCTGATTATTCTTTTATATGTATGTGATGGTTGTTAGACTTAGAATTAATTAAATTTAAACGTGACTCAACGTCTTGGGATCTTTAAGAAATGTAACTTGCAATGTATGTTTGTCGATGATTACATGTTATTGCTTCCGCTACTATTTGTTTGATGTGTATGTCATACTTTCTTACTTTAAAAAAAAAAAAAATGTTTAGTAAACTTGGTGAAACTTTAGGTTAATTCTTTTGGATCCCTTGGCGGGGCGTTACATCTGGTATCAGAGCCCAAGTTTCTACATTGGGAGCTCTGGGTATATTGGAACGCCACTAGTGTTAACTAGTTGAATAAAAATGCAAACCTTAAACTAAAACTTGAAGCTAGTTGAACTGAAACAGTATATAAACTATTAGTTGCCTATTTTATTCATACTTCAACACTCAAAACTTCAAAACTGAAATTATACTTAAACTGAAATTATAGGTAAACTGAAAATTGAAAATATCTTGTTTGCAAAACATGTGTCTTTTATCTATGTATTTCAGTAGTATGTTTCATGGTTATTTTTAGCATCTTGTGTCTTGGATATTATTGCAGGATGGTATCTGGGATGAGATCTTCCGTTAGGGGCCGTAGCCTTGGCCGTGGCAGAGGTCGTGGACGAGGCAGAGAGGTTAGTGTTCATGAATCTATCCATGAGAGCCCCATTCAGGAAGAGAATAGGGAAGAGCATGTCAGTGAGCATCAGGAAGAGAACCACGATGAGGGACATGCCGATTCTGAGGAGGTTGATCTAAGGCAAATGATGCGAACCCTTATTGATCGCTTACCCCCTGTTCTTGAGCAGGATAGAGCACACCAGGTTGGACATGAGCATAGACGCAAATCTAGGAGTCCGCAGAGGGATCGACATAGATTCATAGTATCTTCTTAGATGAAGGATCTTCAGAGGTCCAAGATCAAGCCCTTTAATGGGCAAGGTTCTGGGTATGTAGCTGAGCAGTGGCTTATTGCCCTTGACAGGATTTTTGCTATGCAGGACTTTGACAGTAATGTCAAAGCGAGGTTTGCCATTACCAATCTAGAGTTATTTGGAGCCACCTAGTGGACTATTGAGGAGAAGAAGTTGGGCATTGACATGGGTAGTGTCACTTGGGAGATTTTCTTGGAGAGTTTTCATGAGCGATTCCTACCAGAGGAATGGAAGCAGCATAGAGCAGATGAGTTCCATAACCTGAGACAATTCACTATGACCGTTGTAGAGTATGAGCGCAAGTTCTATGAGCTCATGCCTTTTTCAGGATTCAGTGACAACCCAGCACAGTTGGCACAACATTTCATTCGAGGCTTGAACAACCATTTTATTGGGGGTGTTAAGGTATTTGAGCCTAAGACCCTCAAGGATGCGGTACATCGAGCTATCCTGGTAGAGCAGAGTGTCAACTTTGGGCAAGGGGGATTTGTGGGAGCGCCTACTATAGCAGGATCTAAGGGCAACCACAATTCCGGTGGATTCAGGAAGCCTCCCTTCCCTAGGAGGAATCAGTATTCTCAGCAGCATTCTCAGCAGCAGCCTCAGCAGCATAAGGGATTTTACCCTCAGGCACAGAGTGGTGGCGGTGGATCCAACTCTAGGATCAATTGCAATGCTCAACGTAATAGACAGAATCAGCAATCTCGGCCTGCACAGAGCAACCAGTCTTTTGCTAGCAGGGGTAGCCACCAGCGGTCGAATGCACCACCTATAGGGAGAGGATCTGGCAGAGGCACAGGATGTTATTCATGTGGACAGATTGGTCATATTGCAGCATACTGCCCACAGCGAGCATCTCAGTATTCAGGACCCAGGCCAGCGGCATCTGAGCCTACAGTCGGAAATACAGGTGGATCTCATAGAGTATTTGCAGCGGTGGATCACCGTCAGGCAGACCATCAGGGGACAGTAGTTGAGACTACAGGAGCTATCCGAGGTACACCTCTCTCTGTATTATTTGATTCAGGTGCTACAGATTCTTTCATTTCTCCATCTCTAGTTGATAAGTGTAAGCTGGAGTCGGTTAAGCAAGACCATGGTTGGCAAGTGGAACTAGCCTCAGGTGCTAAAGTTTCCACAGATTTGGTGGTTCATAAGTGTGGACTTAGCATAGGAGGGTTTGAGACTTCAGTCGATCTTCGAGTTATTCCTCTGGGCTCCTACAATGTGGTCTTAGGTATGGATTGGCTTGGCTCTCATAGGGCTAGTATTGACTGCAGAAAGAAGACCATTATGTGTCAGGATGACCAAGGGAAGGATGTTGAGATTGTGGGGATACCGAGGCCTATATCCCTACGAATGATCTCTGCTATGCAACTTAAGCGAAGCTTTCGTAAGGGGTGTCAGGTATTTGCCGTTTCGGTAAATGAGCTTGACGAGGAAGAATCTACGAGGAAGACCCTAGATCACCCTATTTTACAGGAGTTTGTTGATGTCTTTCTGAGTGAGATTCCAGGCATGCCTCCGAAGAGAGACATTGATTTTAGCATTGAGCTCACTCCAGGAGCAGAACCTATCTCTAGAGCTCCTTACCGTATGACCACTCAAGAGCTAAGTGAGTTGCGTTTGCAGTTAGAGGAACTTTTGGCCAAGGGTAGTATTCGACCTAGTGTATCACCATGGGGAGCTCCAGTGCTCTTTGTGAAGAAGAAGGATGGTTCTTTGCGCCTTTGCATTGATTACAGACAGCTGAATAAGGTGACAATAAAGAACAGGTTTCCTTTACCTAGGATTGATGATTTATTTGATCAGATCAAGGGAGCTACAGTGTTCTCTAAGATTGATCTTAAGTCAGGATACCATCAACTTCGTATCAAGGAGGCTGATATTCATAAGATCGCCTTTCGAACTCGCTACGGGCATTATGAGTTCACAGTGGTACCCTTTGGGCTGATGAACGCTCCATCAGTTTTCATGTGCTTAATGAATGGGGTGTTTCGTTCCTATCTGGATAGATTTGTTCTTGTGTTCCTCGATGATATTCTGATATATTCTAAGTCCCAAAAGGAACATGAGGAACATTTGAGTTTAGTTTTGCAGTGCTTGAGAGATAATCAACTTTATGCCAATGCAGCAAAGTGTGATTTCTTTCAATCAGAGATACAGTATTTGGGACACGTTATTTCAGGCAAAGGTATCTCTGTAGACCCTGCGAAGATCCAGGCAATAGTAGATTGGCCTGCACCCACTACTGTGTCGGAGATTCGTAGTTTCATGGGTCTAGCTGGGTATTATCGCAGATTTGTTCAAAACTTCTCCAGAATAGCACACCCTATTACCTCCCTTCAAAGGAAAGGAAAGAAGTTTCTTTGGACAGAAAAGTGTGTAGAAGCATTTCAGAAACCCAAAGAGCTTCTGACCAGTGCACCGATCTTAGCAGTACCTGATCCAGAAGGTGAGTTCATGGTGTGTACAGATGCTTCCCTCGAGGGTATTGGAGCAGTTCTAATGCAGAATGGTCGAGTGATTGCATATGAGTCACGCAAACTTAAGGATCATGAGTTGAATTATCCTACACATGACCTTGAGTTAGCAGCAGTAGTTCATGCCTTAGTGAGATGGAGACATTTCTTGTTGGGACACAGATTTGAACTACATAGTGATCATCGTAGTCTTCAGTACATATTCACGCAGCCTAATCTGAATGCTAAGCAAAGGCGTTGGATGGAGTTTTTGTGCGAGTATGACTTTGAGGTGAAGTATATCTAGGGGAAGGAGAATGTTGTAGCTGATGCTTTGAGTCGCAGGAAACATGTGATATCATCTATGACTCTTAGTGTCGATTTGAGATGTTAGATACTTCAGGCACTCCCCACCGATTCATGGTATCTGGAGGTGTGCAGTGAGATCAATTCAGGGAGACCCTTGGAGGGTAATTTTTCAGGCTATGTCCTTGAGTCAGATGGCCTTTTAAGACTTTCAGGAAGGATCTATGTGCCGCTACTGGATGAGCTTCGCATATTGATCCTATCAGAGGCCCATCGTGCACCTTACTCGGCATATCCAGGTGTCAAGAAGATGCATGCAGATTTGTGACGTTTATTCTATTGGTTCAGGATGAAGCATGACATTGCTGATTTTGTGGCTAGATGTCTTGAGTGTCAGAAAGTCAAGGCAGAACACCAGCATCCAGCAGGACTCTTGCAACCGAATCTCATTCCTTCATGGAAGTGGGACATCATCTCTATGGATTTTATAGTAGGATTACCTATGACTCTTCGTCGTCATGATGCTATCATGGTCACCGTTGACCGGTTGACCAAGGTGGCACATTTTGCACCAATCAGGTCTTCCTACACTACAGCTTCAGTAGCTAATGTCTTCATGCGTGACATTGTGAGACTACATGGTATTCCTCGAAAGATCATTTCAGATAGGGATCATGTTTTCACTTCCACATTTTGGACATCACTACAGCATGATCTTGGAGTGTAGTTGAACTTCAGTTCAGCATATCACCCAGAGACAGATGGGCAGACAGAGAGAGTGAATCAGGTTCTCGAAGATATGTTGAGGATGTACGTGATGGATAGGCAGACTCACTAGGAGGACTATCTCTACCTAGTGGAGTTTGCTTACAACAACGGGTATCACAGTTCTATTGGCATGGCACCTTTCCAAGCCTTATATGGACGCCCTTGTCGTACACCTTTGAGTTGGGATAGCCTTGAGGATCGCATCCTGTTGGGCCCAGAGATGCTTCGTGACATGGAGCAACAGGTGGTGTGTATCCGAGAGCACTTGACAACGGCACAGGATAGGCAGAAGAAGTATGCTGATGCTCATAGGTCAGATAAGCAGTTTGCTGTGGGAGAGAAGGTTTTCTTGAGAGTGCGTCCGCGGAAGAGTTCGATCCGTTATGGAAAGGGCTCGAAGCTAGCACCTCGCTTTGTGGGACCATTCGATATTCTTGAGAGGATTGGTCTAGTTGCCTATCGTCTTGCTTTACCGCCTAGCCTTGCTCGCATTCACGATGTTTTCCATGTTTCAGTACTTAGACAGTATATTCCTGATGTTGTACATATTCTTGATTGGAATGCATTACAGGTAGAGGACGGGCAGCTGGCTTTGGAGCCAATACGTATTCTGGAGCAGCGGGAGTTGACCCTCATGGGTCGAACCATAGAGCAGGTAAGGGTCCAATGGGACCCTACTGATGACTCTTCAGCTACATGGGAGGATCCATCTAGATTACGGGATTTATATCCCTATTTGTTTATAGGCTTCCAAGAGTAAGCCTAAGTCTAGGGGGGGTGGATGTAGTGCCTGCCCCTAGTTTACATTTTTTGAGCTACATTTATGATATGATTGCCAAACTCTTTTAGGCCAATTTATGTTTGATGAGTAGTATTATTATTTTAGAGATTATCAGATGATGTTTACACTCAGTTTATTATATGATGAGATTACTTGGTACTCTATATTTCATGCATGTATGATGATTATTCAATGGTTCTAGTTATCGATGATGATTAGTTAGATGGTTCATTATTCCATGTGTTTCTTATGGATACTTACCCCATACTGCATGTGTATGGTGTGCGTGCTATTTTATTTATGTATGATGTTTCTGATATGGTTAAGGAAGGGAGTCGTAGTCACCTGCTAGTCGGGATCTACACGATGCACCACTTCCTGCCATTGCCTGTTTAGCTTAGAATATTGTGTTTGTACATGCGTGGATTTTATGCAGGTTGCAGGTACCGGGTATCGACTTCCCTGAATTGTCAGGATGAGCGTACCCTATCGCACTGTCTCAATGGTAAGAGAGGGGAGATAAACTCTTAAGTCCAAATCCTAAACCCTTTAGCCAATTGTCCTAATTGATAATTAGGACAAGTATCTGAGTTAAGTGCCCTCCGAATGCATCAAATGGTGTAATTTCGGGATTATAACCCTTTTTGTTTGATTTGGTATGTATTCTTCTATGTTGGGTTTTCATATGTTGCTTTATGAGTCCTTGGTGTATTTTCTATTAATTAAGTCTAATTAAAAAAAAAGACTAATTAATGATTTAATTTAATAAGGAATTATTATGATATCTTTATATTTAATTAATTAATAAATTAATTAAATAAAAGAATTAAAGTTGGAAATTAAAGTTCAAGATAAATTTAGAACAGGATAATATTAATTTAATTTAATAATAATATATATTTGGAGTTCATTTTTAAATAAATGCTAAATATTATTGTTATTTAAATTAATTAAAATAAGTTATCAATTAAGTTCTAAAATAAATTAAAAAGTTGAAAGATATTAATTTATTAAGTATTCTAGATCGCATGATCTAAACATGAGTTAAATATAAGAATTAAATTAAAAGATTAAATTATAAAAAATTAATAATGTTATTTTAATTTCTTAAAAGTGCACATAAGATTTAAAGTAATAAATTAATTAAGAATGGAAGTCAAGTGAAATTTTAAAATAAAGTTATTTAATAATTCAACTTAATGTGCATGAAAGTTGAATGCAAAAGAATAAGAAAAGATAATAAAGGTTAATTTGGAGTTAACTGAGTTGTGCAAAGAGTCTTCTCGGGTAAACGCACAATTAGTGCCCCGACTTGAGGAGAGATTGCTTATCACAACTTTGGGGGTTCATTTTTGATATAGAAATTTTTTGGACACGAATTTGGACGGAGAATTTGGGGGAGACAGGAATTTTGTGGAGACATCTTTTGGCAGCGAATTTTCAGAAGAAGAATTCTAAGAAAGATTTTCAAAAGAAAGTTATTGAAGAGGAGCGAGTTCTCTTACAGATTTTTGGAGATTGCGTATTAGCATCGGGTTCAGGTAGGGTCTGGTATTTTGACCCCTAAATGATTTAAGAAATTTAATAGGTTCTGTCTACTTCGTTATTGTAAGAATCTTGTCTCCTTGAATGTATCATTTCTTCGTTCTGGATCTTTTGCTATTCGATTTCATCTGTAAATCCAGATTGGAAAACTATTTAGAAAAAGAAAACCCCGTTCATAGGTTTTTAAAAAAAAAAAAAAAAAAAAAGAAGAAGAAGAAGAATGAAATCATAGTTAAACTGGGAAGGGTTTGAGACTAAAAAAAAAAAAAAGAAGAAAGTTTTAAATTAGAATATGATTGATTAAATGTATCAAATTATAATTATAAATGCTTTTAATAAAAATATATATATATTTGTTTAAAAGAAATAAATTAATTATGAGTAAGGAGAATTTTTTTTTAATTAAACAATATTATTTTTAAAAATATACATATATATAACTATGGGGAAATCGATCTTTACAAAGTTTTTTTAATTTTAAGAAAAAAAAAAAAAAAAAAAAAAAAAAAAAAAAAAAAATTAATAATAATATTAATTTTGGGGAGGGGTTTGACCCCATCCCCACTTACCTTTTTGTTGACAGCGACCTGTTTGTACGCCTGTACCTGCGTAATCGCAGGAGACCATTTAAAGGTTGCGGTCCTTTTTAGGAAGCCGCACGGCTTCATAAAGCCAGCGGCATTTATTAATAAGGTAATGTATGTTACGTGTTTTAATAAGATATTATTAATACTTTAATAATAATTTTGATAATAGTTTTTTTGTTAATATTATTATTTTTTTTATTATTATTTAATTATTAATAATTATTAAAAGTTTTAATATTATTATAAATAAGGTTGTTCTTTATTATTAATTAAATAATATTTATTAATAAGGTTTTGTTATTATTTGATGTAAATAATAATGCATTTAATATAGTAAATTTTTAATAAATAAAATTATTGACAATTTTATTAATTATTTATAATTAATAATTGTTGAGAGATTAATATAGGTATTTATGTAGTATTAATTAATTTATTTAATTGTAATTTAATTAAGTTAATTAACAATTGCAGTTATTCAATGAAATTTTAATTTATTTAACTATCGATAATATTGATTTAATAAAATTATAGTTGTTTTATTTAAATCAATAATTTTTTTTATAACTTAGGTAAATTAATGATTATCCTTAGATTATGTATAGGGTAATTGGACATTCATTTAATCATAGAAATGGGTTAATGGTAATGGTAAACAGTGAAACTTAATTACTCAAAACATACGTTAGACTTGAAAATAAGACTTTACTTTTAACCCTAATGTGTAATTTTGAAATCAAATCCAAATTATGAACTGTATTGTTCTGTTTGTACTGTTTATGCTGTGGGGTTTTGGGGTTGATTAGATGTTGACCAGTTATAGGTTGTTACCAGAGGCTTGGGTGTTATGCATTTGTGACGTTATGATGATTTGGTCTCGATATTCTTAACCCAACCATGGTAATGTGATGAAGTGCTCTATGACATGATTGTGTTTACTGTTTGTGATTGCTTTCCAGTTTCCTTGTGTGAAGCTGAGGTGTATGTATTTGAGAATACCTAACTTAACCATTTTTGAGTCTCGATCAGTTATATTTGATAACCATTTCTGAGTCTCGATCAGTTATACTTGTATTACTTTCTGGTTGCTCATTAGAGAACCATTGGATTTTGTGACTTATCATTGATGCCTTCAGTTGCTGATAGAGAACTGTCGTGATTACATGATTACTATTTGATGTTATCTGTTGCTCATGAAGAACTGATATATTTTTTAGGTTATCTTTTTATGATATTTTCAGTTGCTCGTATAATACTGAGATGGTTTTATTATGATTCTTTGATTTATGAGTTCATGAGCTAGGGTAGGTTATCTATGTGTAGAGTCGGGAAGTGACTTGCAATGGGGGTCGGAGCCCTAAGAGGCTGCCTTGAGAAACCCATTGTAAGTCATTTTTAATAAGTGAAAACATTTACACTAAATGAGAGAAAATGAACCTAACAAGATAATTGTATGTTCTCTCCCATGCCATGAGTGCTAGTACAGACTAGGATGGGGTAGAGAGGACGCTTGGTTATGACCTTGCATTCCATAGTATGCCTCGTCAGTATGAGAGGATACTAGTGGCCGCAGGATCAGTAGGGACCCGAGATTCCTAAGGGATTGCTCGGGTAACTTCTACGTGACTTTTGCGATGACACTTTCCCGCTTGCATATTAGGTTTCCTACGTGTCTTGTGGTACCTCTGGGATTTAGATGTCGGTCTTTTTAGGAACCCTTGAGTTAGCATACTTATAGGATTTCCTGGACTTAGAGAGTATTTATGATTATAGGTTTTGTTATCCTATTTGGGACTTGAGACTATCTCCTCAGCATGGTGGGAGTGGACCATTTAGGTTCCACGCGGTCGGGTGGTAGTGCTTTTACTCTTATCATTGAGACCCGTTCCGTGGTCACCGTGGCTGGAGTTTTCGTGATTGGCATTTACCTTCACTATGTTCTTGGATTATTATGATGGATGGTTAGATTTTATGATAGATGTTTTATCATTATGTATGTATGGATGTATCATGTATGGTGAATAGTTTCATATATTTTTACTGTACTTTGTATCATGGATTTGAGGATGTGGTATCTTGATCTTTACATATGTATATTCTTTTAAGCCTTTCATACCCTGTGACATGTACAGTGGATGAATGAGCATTCCGAATTAATTTGCCAAGGAGCATTCGGAACAAATGTATATTATGGACATTGGAGTTTCTGATTATTCTTTTATATGTATGTGATGGTTGTTAGACTTAGAATTAATTAAATTTAAACGTGACTCAACGTCTTGGGATCTTTAAGAAATGTAACTTGCAATGTATGTTTGTCGATGATTACATGTTATTGCTTCCGCTACTATTTGTTTGATGTGTATGTCATACTTTCTTACTTAAAAAAAAAAAAAAATGTTTAGTAAACTTAGTGAAACTTTAGGTTAATTCTTTTGGATCCCTTGGCGGGGCGTTACAGAACAATTTGTTTAGTTGTGATTTTTTGTAACTATACGAACACAAAGAACCCTATTACGATATCCACTTCTTCAATTAATTTAAGAAATCATCACGTAATATTTTAATGTTCCCTAAATCACAATGCTTATCATAATAAATCTCTTTGACAAATACTTCAATGCTTCTTATTTTGCAAGCTACTTTTTGAATGAAGGATGCCATTTCTGTTGATACGTTGACATCTGTCTTGTCAACATCATGTATATGCATTGCTAGGTTCTCAATATTAGTTACCATCTCTGTGAAATGGCCACACATTTTTTTCAATACATTTTCAATGGGTTTTTCTATGTACCCATTTGAGCCTATGGAAATCATAAGACTTGATGGAGGTGGCCCATTTACAGTGTCTTCTGTATCTGATATTTGTATGACATTATTTTTTTTATTACAGCCCAAGTCCATTGTATATCTAACCTATGAATATAATTGAAATTTATATCATTTAAACTGTCAACTTCACAATTCAAATCTCTATATAATGACACAGAAATATAATACAATGTAAGAAATTTATTTATTAAAATAATAACTGAAAATATTATTGAAGAAAGACAATCGATACAAAGTACCTGGATAATGACCTTTAAAGTAGTCAATTGTGTTGTATGACCAATATAGTAGATACCTACAATTTGAAAGAAAATAATATAGTATTAGTCCTGAAGATATTGTGATTTTGTGCATTAATTTATTTGAATTAGATATTTATATTAAATTAACAAATTCAATAATATTAAAAAAACTAAAAATTTAATGATTAAATAAGATTGTAGTATAATTTAAGAAATTCTAAACTATTTAAGATAAATAGATTTTAAATAAAGCTAATAATTAACAAACTAAATAAAATATATTAAAAGTTTGTTATAAAGTAAAAATTAAAAATAATACTAACCTATGAATATAATTGAAATTTATATCATTTAAACTGTCAACTTCACAATTCAAATCTCTATATAATGACACAGAAATATAATACAATGTAAGAAATTTATTTATTAAAATAATAACTAAAAATATTATTGAAGAAAGAGAATTGATATAAAGTACCTAGATAATGACCTTTAAAGTAGTCAATTGTGTTGTATGACCAATATAGTAGATACCTACAATTTGAAAGAAAACAATATAGTATTAGTCCTGAAGATATTGTGATTTTGTACATTAATTTATTTGAATTAGATATTTATATTAAATTAACAAATTCAATAATATTAAAAAAATTAAAAATTAAATGATTAAATAAGATTATAGTATAATTTAAGAAATCCTAAACTATTTAAGATAAATAGATTTTAAATAAAGCTAATAATTAACAAACTAAATAAAATATATTAAAAGTTTGTTATAAAGTAAATATTAAAAATAATACTAACCTATGAATATAATTAAAATTTATATCATTTAAACTATCAACTTCACAATTCAAATCTCTATATAATGACACAGAAATATAATATAATGTAAGGAATTTATTTATTAAAATAATAACTGAAAATATTATTGAAGAAAGACAATCGATATAAAGTACCTGGATAATGACCTTTAAAGTAGTCAATTGTGTTGTATGACCAATATAGTAGATACCTACAATTTGAAAGAAAACAATATAGTATTAGTCCTTAAGATATTGTGATTTTGTGCATTAATTTATTTGAATTAGATATTTATATTAAATTAAAAAATTCAATAATATTAAAAAAACTAAAAATTTAATGATTAAATAAGATTATAGTATAATTTAAAAAATCCTAAACTATTTAAGATAAATAGATTTTAAATAAAGCTAATAATTAACAAACTAAATAAAATATATTAAAAGTTTGTTATAAAGTAAAAATTAAAAATAATATTAAATTTATTTTCTAAGAAATAAAGAAATAAATATTTGAAAAGATAATGCCTAATGATTATAAAATGAATACAAAATTATAACATTTTTCACACTAATTAAAAAGAAAACAGAAAAACCATAAAAACATAAATCTAAAATGGCAAAAAATAAATTTGCATGTAAAGATAACATTGAAGATGTTAATTTTAAGAAAAAATTAAAGGAAAACAAATATGAATGAATAGGTTTTAAAATAGTATAATTTATGAAATCCTAAACCATTTAAGATAATATATACAAATTAAAGCTAAGTATAGCAAACTAAATATAATATATTAAAAGTTTTTTCTAAAGAAAAAAATTAAATTAATTTTAAATTAATTTTGTATGTAGATCTTATATGAGAAAAAAATACTTTTCAATTAATATATTACAATAAATTTGCAAAGATAACACGTAATGATTAAAAAATTATATAACTTTCTACAGTAATTAAAAATCAAAAACTAATAAACCAAAAAAACGTAAATCTAACATGGCGCAAAAAGTTGGTAGAAAAAATAGTTTTAAAGAGAATGATGGGCGAATTGATTCAAGCACGCAATCCATATTCTCATCATTTTTGCTTTGAATTTTATTTGGGAGAAGAATTGCAAATGAAGAAGAATAGAATAGATTAGCAAATCAACTTATATGATAAAACATTTTAAGTTATATACATATATAACATAGCAGGAAATAAAATAAATAGATAATTTGATTGTTGAAAGGAACTGCTGTAAAATGATACATATGAACAAAACTTATTCAAAATATTAAAAAGAAAGAATCAATTCACTAACTTGTGCACTCGATTTCTATGAGGCTATTGCATGTGAAGAGGTAATGGTAGATTTACCATTTATAAGAATTTTTCAGCAACAATGTATCTAATTTTGTGGAAAAATGATGACAATGCTGCAAGTAGTTTAAGGGTTAAAATGGAGAACAGGACTTGTCTGCCACAAGTATTTCATTTTGATTTGTAGTCAGTGCAAGTCTATGAAGGGTTAAAGTGGAGAACTATAGTTGTCAGCCTCAAGTGATCATTAGGAACTATCAAACTATAATTGATAGCTATCGTCAAACTATAGTTGTCATTGATAAGTATCTCTCATTGAATAACTATGGTATTTATTGCTAAATCATTAATGCCAGAAAGTGCAAAATTAGGTGGATCCAACTTGATGTGCGATCGATTGACAAGGTCACACGAACATAGTTGTGCAATAGTGAGGTCAAATTCCACCACAAACTCAATGACAAGACAATTTTCATTGTGGAAAAAACACTGGATTTATGCTTTTCCAGTTATCAACTCCAAATTCATAATTTAGCGCCCTTAACTTTTCATTAAAAGGAAAAGTTAAGGGCACTAAATTATTACTCATTATTAATACTTACCAATGGATTACTTTATTTTCTTTCTTGCACATTTCTAATGCTTTTGTCTTTGCTCTAATAATTTATTCAGCCGACCATTGAGCCTTTAATAGGCAAATGATGCTAGTTGATGTGGGATATATCATTACATGGATACCCATTTGATGAATAAAGATCCTAGTATGCATCCTTAGTGGGGAAACTTATGAGTGGAGACCAAAATAATCTCTCCAGTCAAATTCTTCAGTTAAACTAATCTAAACTTGTCAGCATATGAAGGAGTCCTTTTTATAAGAAAAAATAGTATGCCATAATAAGTGGAGGAGATGTTATTTCACTAATGTAACAAATACGTGTTCTATTGTCTTTACATACACCAATTTCAATTCTCTGTTTTGTTTATGACTCTTTAGATTTAGTGATAGTTGAATTTAATAAACACAGAGGTATTCATGATGAAGATTTTGGGGCAGATTCATGGATTATATTAATGGCAGGTGTAGTTTACGAGCTTTTTTGAGATTTAGAGGTAGAAATCATGTGCTAAATGCATGGCTCTGATTACAAATAGCTGAATGTGGCTCTATTCGGGCATAAACATAGTTAAGGTGATGATGACTATGATTATGGCGTGGATCATTTTGATGGACATGGGAAAACTATGATCCATCTTTCATTGTAGAGAATGCCTATCGACATAATCATTTTGACTCAAGGTTTATGTAACCATGACTTTAGGACTATGTCGACATAAGTGTTGCTGAGACTATAGAACTAAGCAAGATGGAGGTATAGACATCATCCTTTCAGATTAGTATTGTGATTTATACATACATAGTTCATTATGATATTTATCAAATTAAAAAAATTTATGTATTCTAAATTACAGGACCTCACCAATGCCACATTTAGCACCTCCTCTTATTATAGAGGGACACCTATCTCATGTGGTATTATTTTAAATAAGTACTAAATATTTAATTTATTTGTAAGCTAAATTCTGAAACATGTACATCTTGTCTTCTTATGATGTGACACATGATGCCCCACAGGATGTCCCACACGATGAGACACATCATGTTACATAGGATGATCCATTTGAGTCCTCTTCACATGGAGTAAAGAGGACTATAGATTAGATAGATTAAGTCTTTTGACACCTTTAGATTATGTTTTTTATGACACATATTGTTTATTCTGATCCACTTTGTATTAGGACAGTTAATTGTATTATATGTATTTTTTGACTTCATAGATCATGTTATGACATGTTAGACCATGTTATATATTTTTATGACTTCTTATCATGCTAGTGTATGCAATATAGATTATTATGTTATCATGTTGTAAGTATGAACCGTTTTCATTATTGTGACATATTTTATTCATGTTATGACACATTTTGTCAGTATATGTTACATGATTAATAATTCTAATAATTTTAATTAAAAATAGAAAATTTAATTTAAACATGTTTGAATGTAAAAG
Organism: Cupressus sempervirens; assembly: GCA_028749045.1. Taxonomy (NCBI): domain Eukaryota; kingdom Viridiplantae; phylum Streptophyta; class Pinopsida; order Cupressales; family Cupressaceae; genus Cupressus; species Cupressus sempervirens. Next base: position 88,926,279 of record CM053791.1, on the reverse strand, counting down.
TAATGGAAAAATATAGGAAATCATTACTTGAATTGACAAAGTATTTTTAATATCAAGTGCACACCTTTAACTTTCAAATAGAATTGAACTCCTATATTTTACACAACTGAAATCATATAAATTTAAAACAAGTGAAGTCATATATATGTAACATATTGTGAAGGACATAAATAAAGTGCACTCCTATTTTAAAATGTTTACAACATGTTTTGATTTCAAAATAAAAAATTGGTTCAACACAGTTCGTCAAATGAGGTCCTGCAATTTTTTTTTTAAATTTAAAAAAAAGTGTTAATAAAAGCATAAATTAATAAGAGCTATCTATATTATGTAAATATGTGTAATGTATACATACTCCCTATGTGTAATTGCACAAGATGTTGATGTTCGATCCACCTTAAACATTTAAATTTGCATAAATTGTAATTGAGACCTGAATAAGAGTGTTAGTTGTCCATGATTCGCCATATTTTAAAACATTTTCCTTATATTTTTGAAGTCTTTCCTTCATCACTCCACGTATTCGTCATCGTCCAAAGTGTTGTGCAAATCTCGAAAGCTTCATATCGCAGTCCCTTCTTTGGAACCACTTTGAACCACTTTGAACTCCAGTTCAAAGTAGTTCAAAGTATTTCAACCAAAGGTTTTACACTAATGAGTTTTCTTGCAGGAAGTATGCACTCATCCGGCAGAGTGTTCTTTTGAATCACTTTGAACCACTTTGAAACTCGGTTCAAAGTAGTTCAAAGTCGTTCAACGATAGAGGCATCTTGGTGAAATTGGATTATGGTGTACGATGCACCGTCATTTTGCAAGGCATTGATGGTTATGTCAGAGAGTGATGATTTAAAGGACATTTTCATTCCCAATGAAAAAATCATCATTATGAGGAAAAGTGGAAAATCTTCGGCCAGAAAAAGGATTGGATGTTGCAATAAGGCTAATCATTATTGATATAGCCGAAAAGGGGAATTATTAAATGAAATGGTTATATCACAAGGCTTTCAAACATGCAATCTTTAACAAGGAGTGATTTGTCATTAATGCCTAATAATGAGCTTGTACTTCCACACATACGTGCTTTTCCTTCTTAAAATGAGTTCAGCTTTCTTTTTTTGTTTATCATGTGAAGAGTTGGAAGTTTGGAGAAGAAACTATTAAGGAAGGAAGGGAAAATCATTTTTTTTTGGCGAATCACAGGTGAGAAACATAGAAGTTCTTGTTTTTATTCTGCAATCTCTGTGTTTTCCAAGAAAATCAGTTTGAAGCCTTGCTATTTTGATTAAGGATGAAGTCTATTTTACATTTCTTTGGCAATGTTTCAAGCTTGGAATGTCGAAAGCCTATCATAAGTGATACAAATTTAGAGGGTGTTAAGGTAGAAAATTTTCAAGCAAATTTTCTTGAGTATGCTGATAAATTGAAAGGGTGCATGGAGGTTCTAACCGGTGGACTACTTGAAGTTGTGGCTTTTCCCCCATCTCTTTTGAGTCCTGAGTTGCTCCAAATGTGTATTGACCACTATGATGTTAGGAGCAATTGTATTGTAAGCAAAGATGGTGAAACAATGATCTCAATTTCGAGAGACACTATCACTTCTATATTGCGTTTGCCCTAGGGCACTTTTGCCCCATTCTCCCCTGTTCAAGCCTAGGCCGAATATCAAGAAACTCCAAACCAATTTCGCAATACCTTGGCTAGGAAATGGACTGAGACCATGTATAGCACTTCTAGGCTACCCAAAGTTATCACTAAAGATCACCTTAAACCTCATTTTCACGATCTTGTGGTGTTATTGCATAGAGTCAAAGGTTTTGCTGATGTTCTCCTCTTTTAGGAATGGATATACAGATATATAGAAATTATTTTGAAGGGAGAACAATGGATGGACTAGGAAAAGATTATCACTAGTTCACTAAGGACGTAGCTTAAGCATGCCAGAGAGTCTAGGGAAAATTTCTATATGGCTTCCTACTTGACTTATTGTATTGCCTGTGTTTGTGACCTTACCCCTCTTCCTCACAAAGTCTAGAGTGAAGAAATAATGGTGTACCAATATTGCCCCCTACTGCAAAAACATAAAATACTGGAGAACTTTAGGAAGGTTCATGATGTGTTACTTGAAAATGTGCATACAACTTTGAAGAAAACACCAATGCCCAGGTTGTCTCCCAAAGCTCAAAGGTTGATTCAACAATACATAAGTTATTTTATACAGTTTCCCAGGTTCACTTACTTGAGAATAGGAAGATTCGAAGAAGAACCTATAAAACTTCCGCGATATGATTTGGATTGCTTTATTTTAGTAGAGATTTGCAGGCAATTTTTCTCTATTGTTAAGGATAATTTACCATAGGAGGATTGGGAGACAACTTTCTCGATTAAGTTGGGTTCTTTGGTCTGTAATAGTATGACTAACGCTTTTGTTATTGGAATCAATTTACTTGGATGGCCACTCATCAACAACTCCACAGTTAGAAGATCTATGGAAAGATTGTAAAGATGAGGAGGAGGTTTTGAGGAGAGATCACTCAAGGTTAACATTACAACAAATTGATTCCCTGAGGTTGAAGTTCAAAATAGAAGGGGTGATTGAAGATGGCTCAGATATAATTGAACTAGGTTGGGAAGAATCTCATGAATCAAAGTCACTGGTGGTAGATTGGAACTAGGATGATGTAGTGCCTGCCCCTAAGTCGCATTTCTGTCATCATTGCCAAACTCTTTTAGGCCAATTTATGTTTGATGATTAGTATTATTATTTTAGAGATTATCAGATGCTGTTTTAAACTCAATTTATTATATGATGAGATTACTTGGTACTCTATATTTCATGCATGTATGATGATTATACAATGTTTTCAGATATTGATGGTTTATTATCACATGTGCCTTCTTATGGATACTTACCCCATACTGCATGTGTATGGTGTGCGTGTTTGTTTTATTTATGTATGGTGTTTTTGATGTGGTTAAGGGAGTCGTAGTCACCTACTAGTCAGGATCTACACAATGCACCACTTCCTGCCATTGTCTGTTTAGATTAGAATATTGTGTTTGTACATGTGTGGATTTTATGCAGGTTGTAGGTACCAGGTATCGACTTCCTTGAATTGCCAGGATGAGCGTACCCTATCGCATTGTCTCAATGGTAAGAGAGGGGAGATAAACTCGTAAGTCCAAATCCTAAACCCTTTAGCCAATTGTCCTAATTGATAATTAGGACAAGTATCTGAGTTAAGTACCCTCCGAATGCATCAAATGATGTAATTTTGGGATTATACCCTTTTTGTTTTGTTTTAGTATATGCTTTTCTATGTAGGGTTTTCGTATGTTGTTATATGAGTCCTTGATGTGTTTTCTATTAATTAAGTCTAATTAAAAAGATTAATTAATGATTTAATTTAATAGAGAATTATTATGATATCTTTAATATTTAATTAATTGAGAAATTAATTAAAATAAAAGAATTAAATTTGGAAATTAAAGTTCAAAGATAAATTTAGAACATGATAATATTTATTTAACTTAATAATAATATATTTAGAGTTCATTTTTAAATAAATGCTAAATATTATTGTTAATTAAATTAATTAAATATGTTATCAATTAAGTTTCTAAAATTATTTTAAAAAGTTGAAAGATTTAAAATTATTAAGAATTCTAGATCGCATGAGTTTAAATTTGAGAATTAAATTAAAAGATTAAATAATAGAAATTAATAACGTTATTTTAATTTCATAAAGTGCACATGAGATTAAAGTAATAAATTAATTTAAAATAGAAGTCAAGTGGAATATTAAATAAAGTTATTTAATAAATCAACTTAATGTGCATGAAAGTTGAATGCAAAAGAAAAGAAAAGATAATAAAGGTTAATTTGGAGTTAACTGAGTTGTGCAAAGAGTCTTCTTGGGTGAACGCACAATTAGTGCCCCGATTTGAGGAGAAAATTGCTTATCACAACTTTGGGGGTTCATTTTTGGGAGACACAAAATTTGGACGGGAATTTTTGGGAGACTACTTTTGGAAGCGAATTTCAGAAGGCTGAGACCAAGAAAGTTTTCCAGAAGAAGGTTATTGAGAGGAGCGTATTCTCTTACAATTCCTGGAGATTGCATAATAGCATCAGGATCAGGTAGGGTCTTGTGTTTTTGTTATCGATTAAATACGCAATTATCTTTCGTGTCTGGGGTTTGTAAATCCGAATTCTCTGTGATGAAAGTTGCTTTCAATATTGTGAATTTATTAATTGTTCGTCAATAATTTCTGTATCCATGGAGACTGGAAGAGTTATTAGAACCCTTGTTTTCTTGATTTAGAAATTAAGATTTAATTGGGTAAGGGTTTTGAATGTAAAATTGAAAGTTCTAATTTAAAAAAAAAAAAATATATATATATATATATTTTCCTTGGAGGATATTGTCTTAATAAAAATTAAATAAAACTAAATTTAAAATAAACATTATTTATTTTATATATATATATTTATTGTTTTAATAAAATTAAATAAATCTAATTTAAAATAAAATTAATTTATTTTTATACATTTATTAAAATCAAAATTGGAGATTGTTTTAAATATAAAAAGAAAATTAAATATATATATATATATAAAAATATATATAATGGAGTGGAGCGGGGCCACCACTTCCCACGCCCCACACTCCCACGTTGTCGCAGCAGGTGGTACTGCTGCCTGCGGCAGCAATAACACCTGCAGCCGCAGGTGGATGGCAGGCCGGCGGGCCTTTAAACATGCCATATTTTATAATAAAAAAATGAATTACGTTTTACTTTTATAAATTGATTTTTTGTAAAACATTTTAAATAAAATTATTTTATTTAATATGATTATTATTTAATTTAAAATTTATTAAATTTTAAATTATATTGAAATTATATTATTATTTATTAATAATTTTATAAATAAATAAATTATTAATAAATGTAATATGATTTTTTATGTATCACTAATTAATCTTATTTAAAGTTTGACTTAATTAAGATTAATTAAATCGAAAATTTGTTTAAGCAAATTTAATATTATAACATCGATTTTAATGGAAGCGTAGATTATTATAATCAACTAGTATTATTAATAATTTAAATATTACCTTAGATTGTTTTAGGACTTTGACTTAAAATCAATTAAGGGTAATTAGGTGTTTCATTTGGAGATAGGAACGAGATAATTTGTAAAGGTGAACTATGGATTCTATCTGTTTAAAACATATGTTCAACTGGTAATGGAAACCTCACATTAACTCAATAGTATATTATCAATCAAATTGAACTATAAAACTTTTTACTTGAATTTAAACAACATAAACCTTACCTTAACTCAATAATATACTTTCAAATCCAATCTCTAAGACTTTGATGTTTTCTTTGTGCTTTGAATGTTATGGGGTTGGTTTTGCGTTGACCAGTTTAGGTTGTTACCAGAGGCTCGGGGTTGTGAATGTGATGTCATGATGATTTGGTCTCGATCTTTCTTAACCCAACCATGGTAATGTGAAGAAGTGCTCTATGACATGATTGTATTTACTGTTTGTTATTGCTTTCTGGTTTCCTTGTGTGAAGCTGAGGTGTATGTATTTGAGATACTTGACTTAACCATTTTCGAGTCTCGATCAGTTATATTTGATAACCATTTTTGAGTCTCTATCAGTTATACTTGGATTGCTTTTCGGTCGCTTGAGAGGACTGAATTGTTTGTTATGTTCTTGGTGATGTCATGTTTTAACTTGACCCTTTTGGAGTCTTTGATCAGTATTGTAAATTACCATTGAGATACTTTCTGGTTGCTCACTGGAGAACCATTGGATTTTGTGACTTATCATTGATGCCTTCAGTTGCTGATAGAGAACTGTCGTGATCATATGATTACTAATTGATATTATCTGTTGCTCATGAAGAACTGATATAATTTTGTGGCTTATCCTTTTATGATGTCTTTTCAGTTGCTTATATAGGACTGATGTGGTTTTATTATGATTCTTTGATTTTATGATTTCATGAGCCTAGGATAGGTTATCTATGTGTAGTGTCGGGAAGTGGCTTGCAATGGGGATCGGGGCCCTAAGAGGCTGCCTGGAGTAACCCATTGTAAGTTGATTTAATAAGTGAAAACATTTACACTAAATGGGAGAAAATGAACCTAACAAGATAATTGTATGTTCTCTCCCATGCCTTGAGTGCTAGTACAGACTAGGATGGGGTAGAGAGAATGATTGGTTACGACCTTGCATTCCATAGTATGCCTCGTCAGTACGAGAGGATACTAGTGGCCGCAGGGATCAGTAGGGACCCGAGATTCCTAAGGGATTGCTCGGGTAACTTCTACGTGACTTTTGCGATGACACTTTCCCGCTTGCATATTAGGTTTCCTACGTGTCTTTGTGGTGCCTCTGGGTCTAGATGTCTATCTATGTTAGAACCCTTGAGTTAGTATACTTTTAGGATTTCCCAGACTTAGAGAGTACTTGTGTTTTGTGTTTTGATACCTTGTTTGGGACTTGAGACTATCTCCTCAGCGCGGTGGGAGTGGACCATTTAGGTTCCACGCGGTAGGGTGGTAGTGCTTTTTACTCTTACCATTGAGATCTGTTCCGTGGTCACCGTGGCTGGAGTTTTAGTGGTTGGCATTTATCTTCACTATGTTATTGGATTATTATGATGGATACTTGGATTTTATGATAGACGTTTCATCATTATGGATGTATGGATGTATCATGTATAGTGAATAGTTTCATATATTTTTACTGTACTTTGTATCATGGATTCGTGGAGGTTGATGCATTTCTATTTTTACACATGTATATTCTTTTAAGCCTTTCATACCCTATGACTTGTACAGTGGATGATTGAGCATTCCAAACTAATTTGCCGAGAGGCATTCAGAACAAATGTATATTATGGACATGGGACTTTCTGATTATTCTTTCATATGTATGTGGTAATTGTTAGACTTAGAATTAATTAAATTTAAACATGACTCAATGTCTTGGGATCTTTAAGAAATGTAACTTGCGATGTATGGTTGTCGATGATTACATGTTATTGCTTCCACTACTATGTGTTTGATGTGTATGCTATACTTTCTTACTTAAAAAAAAAAAAAATGTTTAGCAAACTTAGTGAAACTTTAAGTTAATTCTTTTGGATCCCTTGGCGGGGCGTTACAGATGAGGAAGAGGATATAAATCTAAGAGCTAAATTTATATTTACTTACAAAGACAACTGGCTAAAGAAGTAGAACACGGAAGTTGTTAATGTACCCTCTTTAGGGGTGGTTTCTTTTTCTAAACCATCATCTTCTAACATCCCACTTTCCTCTCCTATTGTAGGTAGTGAATTTTTTCAAGGGAAACAGAGGAGGACGCCCATCCATATACAAAACACAGCTCCTAGGACCAGGTCTCAAGCTAAATATGAGGCACTTAAGCAACCCAAGGTTCAAACAAAGAAGATGTCAACTTAGGGGCAGGATTTAATAGATGGTCTCAATTTCTTAGATGGTGTTTTTGGTGATGTACTATTCATCGAGGCTCCTAAGGTGGATCAACCAAAGTTTATGACTCCCACTAAAGATCCTCAGACAATTTCTATAGGTCCTGCTATCCCTGCTTGGTTATCCAACACAATCAACAAGATAAGAAGCTTGCAACTGGTTACATCACCTGTGAAGGACATTGCAACTAAATATGCTACACGGGGTTCAAAGGTTAAGAAGTTGAAGATGGATGCCCACCTGACCAAGGACCTAGTGATTGGGAAAATAACTGCTGAAATAGCCACATACAAGTAGAAAATAAAGTTTGGAGATATTGATGATGAAGGTTTCAAAGTTACCTCAGTTGAATTAGGGACCATTTAATAGAAGCACTAATAACCACTTTTTCAAATTCTCTGCTAACCACATGCTAACTCAATATGAGAAGGATAGCAAAGAGAAAAAGGAACTAAAGGGCATGGTGATGACTATGGCCCCGTATATTGATTCCTTGATGAATCTCGGTGCATTACCAATTGTTCAAGCCCCCCAAGCTTTTGACCCAAATTCTACAAGAAGTCAATAGCTAGTGTAGCAAATGCAAAGAGGAAAGTTGCTATCAGATGCCATGAAGGATTGGGTGGAAGTTATCATCAAAGAAGGTAATAAGTTTATTTTGGAATTCATAAATGTATATGCCGAAGGGGTATCACTACTGGGAGAGATTCAAACTTTGATTCCTGGATGGGAAGCAGAGCAAAGCTAGTGTCAGCAATTGTTTTTCAAGTAACTAAAGTCGAGAGGTTTGGGGTACTTAGGTTTTTGAATGAGAATCCCATGAAGAATGTGGATCCCTACATGTTGTTTATCATGAAAAAAAACATGAGTTGGAAGGAGTCAGTTTATAAGGAGGCAATTAAAGAGGTGTAGGGCATCAAGAACAAAGTCACTAGAATGCATGAAGAACTTCTTAGAGATATGAAGGTAGTAAATCCTATAGGAATTTTGTATTTTGATGATGGGAATATGGATTCTCAAACACTAACTAAGAGCTTCAATGAAGCTGTTGAACAAATTAGGGATAATGAATCACCAAGCACTGATGACTTCACCTCATTGGCAAACATTGAGTCGATGTTATGTCTCAAAAAGGACCTCATGCCACATTAGAGCTTGAAGATAAAGGAGTTCAAATGGTAGAAGTTTGCATGTAGGGCCAGGTTGTTGAGTCTAAAAAATCCACATTCCCACGCCCTGCAGGAGTTCATGAACACTTTCAGAAGTTAGAAGCTGGTGTGTCAGACATGGGCAAGGAAGAGAAGACTAGTGATGAGACTTGATCAAGATAGTCATTTCAGTTACATTTTGACACCTATTTTATAACTGCTTTCTTGTTCATAACTATTTCTTGTTTTAACCAAAATGACTGGGTTTTGATGGAGGCCTTTCAGATTCTATAATGGAACTATAAATGTTGGAGCATTGAACCTATTAGGAGTTAGAAATAGATGGTTAGAAACTTTGATAAATAGATACTTTTATATAGTAATCAAAATATAGTATATGGATGTTTTTCTTTTTGAATGACTATTTGCATGAAGAAGGTTTAACATATATACATATATGTGTGTGTGTGTGTGTGTGTGTGTGTGTGTGTGTGTGTATCATCTTGAATTTGGCTTGGAAACTTGGTGTTAGAAGTGTTTAGACCACTATTACTTTGTGAACTCTAGTTTATTGGTTTGAGATATTTGATTGTTGTTCTTACTGTAAGTTCATTTCAATTAAGGTGCTTAAATGATTGATATTAGTTTATGGTGTTATTCATTCTTTTGAAGTAGATATTTTGTGGAAGTATGATTCGATGAATGTTTATTTTGTTGTTTGTATTGATTCTTACCTCACTACTGAAGAGTAAGTGAGAGATCCTTACACACTTTCTAGTAAAAGTGTCAAGATAATTTTGAATTCATTGTAAATTTCATAAGGGAGTTGTACCTTTAAAATACAGAGAAAAAATCGAACAACATGAGATTTTCTCAACTATTGTGAACATTTTGTGTTTTTCATACCTTGGGCATAGAGTGAGTTTGTTAAATAGTTGAAAGGACAATTTTTTCACCAACAAAGAGGTATATATATTTCTCCAATTCTCTATTAACAACGCATACATACATTTAAATTATATAACTACATACATAAAAAGAGCACAATCAATAAAAAAACTTATATGTGCTTGATTTAAATGTAGTCATCCCATTGTACCATCTACATCCTCTCTCTTTTGCAATACATCTATGATTGTCTTGTTCTCATCCATTGAAATTATCCATAATACCTTATTGGTGGGTCTCCCTTTGTATCTTTCTAATTTTATATTCGTTGCCACAACCAAATGAGAGTAGTGTAAAATCTTCTTTTTTGATTGGTACTCTTCAAATGGTGGTAAACCATTTCTTCTTGTTAGGTATGTACATAGCCAGGTGCTAGCTACAAGGACAAACCCAATTGGATACTCAAAACCATCATCATCTATTTGATGACATCAATTTTTTCTTAGGTTCCACACATCTAGCTAGCCAATACACAATCTGTTCATTGTTATCATTAGGTGCAATAACAACCTAAACATGTCCTACAAGATAAGATAAAGTACATAAACACTTTAATCACATGTGTACATAAATAAATAATATGTTAATGACATGTACTTGACTTATATTAATGACATGTACATAAATAAATAATATGAGTTGAAGCATGGTCACAACAAAATTTAATTAAATAGTGCATATCAAGTTCAATGAGGTTTGAAATACAACCATATTCTTTTGATGCAAAAGTAATATTCTAGCCTTCATTTACTATATCATCTTGAAAATTTATGTAAGTAGGTGCTAATGATTTCTATTTCCAATCTTCAACCCATTCTGTATTCTCACATTCTTCCCATTCACCTACAAGACAAAACTAACAAAAAAAAGCAAGCTCCCTAGTCCATATAGTCCAAATGTTAGAATCTGAACTCCTAAATGAATTCCATTTAGATGACCCACTAATTATGTCACAGTCATATCTTGAAAGGATATTCTTCTCTTCAACTAGGCAGAAGAAACATTTGATTGTAGAGTTCTAATTTGATCATATGTATAAATATTTGTTACACCACTCCACAATCTCATGTGCATTTTTGAATTTGGCTTTTTCTTCAAATTTTAATTGCTCTTTGAAAAGGGCTCTCTTCATGCATGCACCGACACCATAATATTCTCCTTTACCATGTCCAGCCTAAAAAAACTCCAGGCATGTTGGATATTAGTTTTCATATGTGTCCTGATCAACCAATAGAACATTCTAGAATTCTTGAATTGTCCTATAAAATTATCTAACCATATCCAATGTCATGTCATTTGAATTTATCTCTCTCTTAAATTATTGTAAAACACCTTAAAACAATATTGGAAAAATTTAGATGAATGAAGTTTATAATCACTCATATAGAAATGGTACTCTCTCAATATTTTTTGGTCCTCCTCTGTACTATCATGTGCATGCCTATAAACTATATGAACATACATTGTTACTTGCACCGAATAGTAATATTGTGGCTGTACCTCATCTCACAGTGCAAGTGTGTAGTTCTTTGCAAAGTCAATAAATGAAAGTATAGTACAAATTGAAAACATATTCTTATATATGCAAAATTGTCCATCAAGCCATCCAGCATATTGATAGTGTTTAACATATTTTGGTATGATCACACTCTTAAACTCATTCATAAATGCATGACACCTAACTTTATTTGTAACTAGATCACACCTTCTTCTAATCTTCCTATCCTTCAATGTATATTCAATAGTTTTGAATCTTTTTACATCAACTAGTGGGGCCTTTTTACCTGATTCTTTTTCTGGAATGCTCTAAATTACAATTACAATCATCCAACCAATTTACACCTTCTAGTTCACCAAAATGATGGCTCAATTACATACTCCTATTTTTTTGGTATTTACACGTATCCCAAGGTGTTTAAATACTCTATCCTAGAACACTGATAGTGAAACTGTGAGAGTTGGAACTTTTATTTGACCCAAATGGGTATCCAAAAATGAAAACACATGAAACAGAAACTAAGTCTAAGTACAATTTTTTTGGGTGACACAGGATTGCCCTTATACCTTTGGATGCTGTTTCATCAGACACCCAGGGTAGATTGAAAAGTGACCCTGTCACTTTATGAATGGTAGAGGAAATCCCAAATGGGAAACCTCAGCTGCTAATATCCAGGTTGAGTCCTCTTTCAGCCGTCCTTTCCACTTGACTAGATACTCTTCATACTGCCTATTTCTAGTACTCCTACCCACACGACTATCTAGAATCTCCTCTATCTCCTCCTTCTTAGAAGTAGGAATTAGACATGGCTCTAACATCAGCTCCTCATCTGCACCATCATCATGATACTCTGTTAAGTCTACAATGTTGAAAATAGGAGAAATGTGAATTCCATCTGGCAACTCCACTTCATATGCATTTCCTGAGTCATGTTTCTTCAAAATTTTGTAGGGGCCAAATTTCTTCATTTTCAGCTTGTTGTAAGTACCGACTAGAAATCTTTCTTTTTGTAAGTGTACCATGACTAGATCCCCTACTTGGAATTTCTTATGTCTTCTCCTTTGATTAGCCCTAGCTTTATACTCTTGATTCATCTTGGTAATGTGTGCCTAAACCTCCCCATGTAGATGCTTGATATGTTTAGCAAATTCTTCAGCTTCAACACTTGTCCTCTCCCCTTGCTCTATCTTTCTCAATTCTGGTGCAGTCCTTGGACTACTTCCATATACAATTTGGAATGGTGATCTACTAGTACTCCTATTTATAGAGTTATTGTAATCAAACTCTGCTAGTGGTAGAATCAAATCCCACCCCTTAGGCTTATCCCCAACTAAGCATCTCAGTAAATTGCCTAGACTTCTGTTTGGCCGTCAGTCTGCAGGTGATGTGTGGAACTGAATTTCAAGTCTGTTCTCAACTTCTTCCACAATGTTCTCCAGAAATACCCCACAAATTTAGTGTCTCTTTCTGAAACTATACTCCTTGGAAGACCATGTAGTCTTACCACCTCTCTAAAAATCAAGTCTGTAATATGGACAACATCATGAGTTTTGTGGCATGGAATGAAATGTGCCATTTTGGAGAACCTATCAACCACCACAAATACTGAGTCATTACCCCTTTGTGTCCTTGGCAATCCAAGAACAAAATCCATACTTATGTCCTCCCATGGCTTTGATGGAACAAGAAATGGCTGATATAGTCCAGTATTCTGACTAAATCTCTTGGCAACTTGACAAATCTGACAACTCTGTACAAACTTCTTCACATCCAGTGAAATTTGAGGCCAAAAATAATGTTCTCTAAGAATGACAATGGTCTTATCTCGACCAAAATATCTTGCCATTCCTCCACTATGTTTCTCCTTAATCAAAATTTCCCTCATTGGAACTCCTTGGAATGCACAATTGACTACCCTTGAACAACATACCATCCCAAATCAAATAGTCTAGCCACTTAGTTCTGTCTACAGCAACAGGCTCTTTACAAGCTTTCCACGCTTCAGAAAAATCAGGATCCTCAGGGTACAGATTCTTGAGTTCATCAAACCCAACTACTTCAACCTACATTACTGTAAGCAACAACTATCTCCTACTTAATGCATCTGCAACCCTATTAGATTTTTCACTTCTATGCTTCAACACAAATGTATAGCTCTGCAAGAACTCTACCCACTTCTTATGCCTTTGATTCAATTTACCTTGGCTATTTAGATACTGTAATTCTTGGTGATCAGTATATAAAACAAATTCCTTTGGCAATAAATAATGCCTCCATTTCTTTAAGGCCTGAACTATTGCATAGAACTCTTGATCATAAATAGAATACTTCTTTTTCACATCATTCAATTTTTCACTAAAATATGCAATAGGCTTACCTTCTTGGCTCAATACAGCTCCAATAGCGCTGCCACTAGCATCACAATCCACTTGGAACACTTTTCTAAAATCTGGAAGTGCCAACACAGGTTGTTCTGTCACCTTCTTCTTTAGCATTTCAAAACTTCTCGTAGTTGTCGCAGTCCATTTGAACTCTTTTCTATCCCCTCTTATTGTGTCAGTTAGGGGTGCACATATGCCACTGAAATTCTTAATGAACTTCCTGTAACAACTAACCAGACCATGAAATGATCTCACCTCAGTAGCAGACTTTGGAGTAGGCCATTCCAAGATGGATTTTACCTTCTCTAGATCCATTTCAAGACCTTCAGGTGATATAACAAACCCCAAGTAGACTAACTCCCATTTTGCAAATATACACTTCTTCAAATTAATTAACAGTTTCTCTTCCCTCAACCTCTCAAGAACACTACGAATATGCAATAAATGTTCTTCCAAAGTCTTTTTGAAAATTAAAATATCATCCAAATAAACAATAACAAATTTTCCCAAGAACTTCTTAAGTACCTCATTCATAAGCCACATGAAGGTGCTTGGGGCGTTCGTCAATCCAAAGGGCATGACTAACCACTCATAAAGACCCTCCTTGGTCTTGAAGGTTGTTTTCCACTCATCTCCTTTTCATATTCATATCTGATGATAGCCACTCTTGAGATCTATCTTTGTGAAGTACTGAGCTCCACTCAAGCAGTCCATAAGATCATCCATTCTTGGCAAAGAAAACTGATACTTGATGGTTATCCTATTTATAGCTCGAGAGTTTGTACACATCCTCCACTCTCCATCCTTCTTTGGTGCCAGTATTGCAGGTATTGCACATGGACTCAAGCTCTCCCGAATCAAGCCCTTCCTCAATAGCTCCTGAACCTGTCTATTTAGCTCCTCAGTTTCACTAGGAGTCATCCTGTGAGCATCCTTGTTATGCAAACTAGCTCCTGGGATTAAATCTATCTGATGACTGATTTGCCTTACCGGTGGCAATCCTTCTGGAACATTATTAGAGATGATATCTCAAAACTCACCTAGTAAATCTAAAACTTCAAGTGGTATTTCACTACTACCTTCTTTATCTTTCCTAGGAATCAAAGCATAACACATATGCTAATGTTTCATGCCATCCAAAAACTTCCTTCTATCAACAAGAAAAATCTTAGCACTGCTACATACCTTTTTGCCTTCTTTTTTCATGGGCTTCAGTTTGTGGCGAACTCCATCCTTTGTTAGAGAGTATGTGTTTGCATGACCATCATGTACTGCATGCCTATCAAATAGCCATGGTCTACCCAAAAATAGATGGCAAACATCCATTGGAATAACATCACAAAGAACTTCATCATGGTAACTCCCAATTTTGAACTTCACTAAACATTGTTCACTTATCAGGACCTTATGATCATCTTTCACCCAAGCAATCCGATAGGGCTGGGGGTGTTTCTCCCTCTTGAGCTTCAGCTTAGAGACCATCTCCTTTGATACCAAGTTATCAGTGCTACCACCATCAATGATCACATCACAACATTTATCCTCACACTTGCACCTGGTACAGAATAAACTCCTCCTTTGTCCTGGTTCAATCTCACCACTTAGTAGGACCCTTTCATTTAGTAAAGTCTCTCCTCTTTCTGCATCCTCTGAATGTGATGATTGTGCATCCTCATCCACATGAGCAACCCTAGTTTGACCCTCAGCTCTCCTATCTGTCCCTCCTTGTCGTTGAGGGAATTCAAAGGCACGATGACCTTCTTCATTACAACAGAAATAGGTACTATAGAAGCCTCCTCTTCCTTGTCCATGTCCTCTACCTCTTCCTCTCTGATTTCCAAAGTCTTGATCATGGGAGCGGTTGAAACCCTCATTCCTTTGGTTCCTGCTAGTACCCACATCTTCATTTTTCTTTTGGGTTTCATTTCGGTCTCCAGATGACCTACCACTACCCCCTCCTCCTTGACCATGCCCTATTTGTCTCCCTTCAAAACTTTTATTTAGTTTCTCTTCAACTCATAGGGCAAACTGGCATGCCTCCTCAATGCTGGTCATTCTTACCAAAATTAATTCCTCCTGGATGCTAGGTCACAACCCACTGATATAATGAGCAACCTTCTCCTTATTTGCTTTTGCATGCCTTGCTCTAATTAGAAGTCGGTAAAACTCCTTTGTATATTCCTGGATTGATTTTCCAGCTTGCTTTAACCCATGCATCTTCTTAAACAAATCAAGCTTGTAGTCAACAGGAATGAACTGCTTCTTTAGGTTTGTCCACCATTCAATCCCACCTTGTGATCTTATCCTTTCCTCTTCTATTTCTTTCCAATTGAACCTCTTGCCACCAGATTTTGGCATGTCCTTTCAGTTTGACCTTTGCAAACTTAACCCTATCTGGGTCCCTGATATCCTCATACTCAAAGTATTCTTCCAGTTCATTAATCCAGTCGATCAACTCATTTAGTTTCAGATTTCCTGAAAATACACCCACAACAATTGTAGGTCTTTTCTCAAACTTATTAATGGCCCTAAAAAGTCTTTCCTCTACCTGATTCAAAACTTCCTCGTCAACTTCCCCTTTTGGTCCAATTTCTTCTTCTTCATTATTGTCCTCACTTTTGTCGCCTGCGGCAACGTTTGTTCTTCTATGGAGCTCCTCTTGCAACACTTGTACTTGCCTTTGGAGGGCTCTAACCTCCTCAGGATTAATAGCTCTGGCCCTTCCACCATACTCTCTTTATGGAGACATCTTCTTAATTTAAACCCACAACCACACAGTCCTGGTGCAAACTACCTCACAGTCGGTGCTCTGTCTACACACTCAAGAAAACCAACTCTGATACCACTTGATGGGGACACAATCGAAGCACATAATGGACACAACAGGAAAGGAAAATTTTCATTAACTATGAAAATATGCTAGTACACTGAGTGCAGAGAAATAGACTCCAAAACATTCGCTATGGGCTTACAATAGCATAAATCTGGAGATAAATTCTTCTCCCAATACCTTCTCTCAAACTCCACTCCGAACTGCCTTTTACAATGCCAAAAATGTTCTTAAATAGACCTCGAAGGGTTAAGGATTAGGAATACATTCTAGAAAGTGCTAGTTGGCATCCACCGACCAAATAGAAGGCTCTAGAAGTCGCATTAGAAGTCAGCACAAAATTAGAAGAATCCAGAAACGGTAACCGAACTTTCGAGAGGCATAACTTTTGAACCGTAGCTCCGATTGATGAATTGTTTACATTACCGAAAATATCTCAAAGCACTCTATAGCCCTATGGAGGAGCTTTTCTCGTCTCCAATTTTTTGGCCCTGTTTGAGGTCATTTAATGCCCCTAACCTGACTTTGAAGCATTCTTAGGAGGTCTCCAAAAACTAAAAAACTGCGATAACTTTCTAACTGTGGGGCCTTTTTACCTAATTCTTTTTTTGGAATGCTCTAAATTAAAATTACAATCATTCGACCAATTTAAACCTTTTAGTTCACCAAAATGATGGCTCAATTACATACTCCTATTTTTTTCGGCATTTACACATATCCCAAGGTGTTCAAATACTCTATCCTAGAACACTGATAGTGGAACTGTGAGAGTTGGAACCTTTATTTGACACAAATGGGTATCCAGAAATGAAAACACATGAAACAAAAACTAAGTCTAAGTACAATTTTTTTGGGTGACACAGGATTGCCCTTATGCCTCTGGATGCTCCTGCATCAAAAATAAACCTAATATGAAATCTTTTCTAGTTTGAGATGGTATTTTTACACCACATTCTTACAACATTTATTTACTATGCATGGTACCATGTATAGATCAAAATACATCATAATGGTAATAAAATTGAACATGAGTTTTACAACAACACGTGATTCTTTCCTTGTTAATCCTTACATACCATGGTTTACACTTTTCAAAAGATCTTTGAGTAATGGTAATATTTAACACCTTATCATCTAAAAATTTTCTAAACAATTCAGTGTGAGTCATGTCCAAATGGTGTTTAGGATGTGGATCACATATTTTTGAGCCAAATCTCAATTTAAGAACATCTCTTGAATTAGGTGATACTCTTGTATTATCATGCAAAAAAAATTCAACCAAACTTTTAACTTCACTAGTAAGTTTCATATCAGATCTCAGGAGTCTACCACTAGAAGTCCACAAACTATTTCCTGGATCACATTCAAAGTTAACCCTTCTCTTTAAAACTCTTTCTAAAGTCTTACTATTCACATTAAGATATTTACTTATGTTACTAATCAATCCGTTGTCATTTGTTGATTTGTTAACTAAAGCTATTATAATTGCTCGTCATACTGCATTCTTATCTTTAGAGAGCTTCTCTTTCTGATAAAATCAAAGGCACTAGCAATAATAGATATAACTTGTTTTAATGACTCATTTTTATTCTTAAGTTTTGCATACATTCCTAAACTTTTCATTACTTTTTACAATTTAGACATTTTAATTAGTTGCAACATCTGTAGACACCTAAATTTGATTACATCGCTTTAGTAATCCTATTTAGTTATCTAAAAAGGCATTATTAATTAAATTTCTATTTAATTAATCCTTTGTCATCCCCTAGTTGATTAATTTAATTAATCATCTATAGTCCTAAATTGATAAATCAAATAATCTATTATTTATCAATTAAATCCTATTCTTCTATCTAATTCCAAAAATCCCCATTTATTAAATAAATCTATTTGATAAATGAAATCCTCAAATTCAAAAACCCCTAACCTATCTCTAATCCTCCATTTAGCCTAATCCACCCCATCCACCCATACTAACCAAGCTTAGCCACTAACTCACCCACCCTCATTAATGCCATCCACTTGCACATCTCTAACATCCCTAATCTAATCCTAAACCCAAGCCTAATCCACCCCCTAATGTTGTCACATTCCTTAAACAAGTTTAAGACTTTCCTAATCCAAACCAAAGTCTCCCCTCAAAAAAACCCAACCACTAAGTCATGAGTGCTCTTACAAAACATAAAGACTCTTACAAGCCCACTCATGACTCTTACACCCATCTTCCACACTCTTCCCTCTTCCACACTCATTCCTCTTACATCCCTCTTACATACTCAACCCCACTCATCATGACTTTAACCAACCCTTAACCCTACCCTCTCACACTCATCCTCCTTGTGACAAGTGTCACCTTCCCATTGGTGCTAAACAAGCACAATCCATGTGCTCCCCTTTGAGTGCATCTTAGCCCTCCTTAAGCCTTCATCCATCCTTGCATCTAAGCCCTCCATCCCTCTACCCCTTAGCCTATAAATTGAATCCCATCCCAAGCCATTTCATCAACAATCTTTGAGCTAAAGTTACCATGCTATTTTGAGAACCAAAGCCATCAACCATACCCTTATAATGCCAAATTGAGAACTCACAAAGCTACCAATTTTCCATTACCCATCTCCATTGAAGCAACTTTTGAGCATCTTGAGCATACATCCACAACAAAAGGACACATCTACAGAATCAAGAAAGCATGGAGTGTTTTCTCTTGTGAGGTTTGCACTTCTTATTTTCTTTCTTAGTCTAAGCATATTTGTGAATTTAGTTTTTGGTTTGTGAATGTTTACTTCATTTGTTAATGTTCTTTGCATACTGATTCTGGTTCTACAACATCAACTGACATTTAAACCCAAATTTCTTATTATAAATAAAATTTCTATATAATCTATTAGCATGTGTCCTAATATGTCTCCATGAAACCAATCCATGAAGATTATTTAGAACATCATTAGAAAAATGAAAATTGTGCTCACACACTTTAGTATCATTCAGACATGTTTGCTCAGTACTTTGTGTTTCCATGTCCACATTCATACCATTGTTATTTTCAATTGGCATTTCATTGTCAATGATATTTGGAATTTGAATCTCATTTTCATTTTTTGTTGGTATTTCTTTTGGGGCTTGTATTTCCATTGGAGTTTGTTGTGCATGATCATTTGTAATCTATTCTCATGAAGAAAAACTAAACCATTTAAATTGTGACATGCTTTTACAAAATCACCAATTTCATTATGAGAAAAAACTTGAGGGTTTGGAGAAACGCCTGTATTGAATGTTTGATTAGAATGTGCACTTGAATCTCCTTGTATTGGGTTCTCTTCTTCAACTTCTTCATCCATTGTGGTATCCTTAATGTCTTTCTCTTCTAAAACATTGCTCAAATATCTAATTCTTTGTCTTCTCTCTCATTGATGTCATGCTTCATTCTCTTTGTTTATTGCAATCTCCTCATTTATTAGAACTTTTATCTTCTTCTTTCTTCATTGTTTTGATCCCATACTTGCACCAATTTTGAATTCAAATCAATAGCTTGAAAATTGTAGAAGATGACAAGAAAACAAAATAATTGTGACAAAAATTTTTTGTTGTAGCTCAAAACTATCA
The DNA here is from genome assembly GCA_028749045.1 of Cupressus sempervirens. Classification (NCBI taxonomy): domain Eukaryota; kingdom Viridiplantae; phylum Streptophyta; class Pinopsida; order Cupressales; family Cupressaceae; genus Cupressus; species Cupressus sempervirens. The sequence continues at coordinate 88,906,355 of CM053791.1, read as the reverse complement.
TTCAATCATTGCAATGATTGATAAGTTCTTTGTGGGACAGCTTTTGGGGCCCAACATGTACTTTAGAATTGAGTACCTGATTTTTAAACAATTGGGTGCCCAATTTTAAATCACATACTCCGATATTTAAATAATTGGGTACTTGATTTTAAATTGGCCTCGATTGTTTAAATATTGTGTGCCTGATTCTCATAATAGCTAAATTAGAATCGAGTACTCAATTTTCAAATTGCAAATCGGGTGCCCGATTCTAATGCCATGGGTGGGAATTTGCACAGTGTTTTTTCTTGGGGAAAGGCATGGCACAGGCTTGGTGAGACCAAGCCTATGCCTTTATGAACCAAATTTTGACTAAGACATTTAATCAACAATTTCAGGGATTATCATAATTTTTATACGATCGTTCCCATTAAATTTTTTGACAAAACAAAAACCCATTATAGGTCTTATTGTCCTGATATCAAAAATGAAAACTTTATAGTGTTATGAGTTCATTTGTTGTTTTTACATTATTTACTAATCAAAAGTGTCTCTTAAACATAAAATAGTGAGATTCACTAAAACTCGGATAAATTTTTTAATTTTTCATATTTCTTAAATTAATTTACATGTCAACAATCTTCACACAATTCTTTTGAAGTTAAATTTTGATTAAATTATGGTGTCTGTACATGAGAGGTTTTAGAAATTAGCTTAATCATCAATTAAAAATTAATTTTAAAAAATATTCATTAAAAAATTTAAGAAAATTATTCTCATCAATCTTTGGTGTGCTAGGTAAGTTCATTTAAAAGGATTCACAAAAAATCATTTAGTTGTGTCAAATTATGGTATCTGTACATAGTCTGGTATGGTCTTAAAACAAGCATTTTGAAAAAGTGGTTTTTAAAGATCCATACCAAAAAAATCTATCATATAGGTATACAAATAAATTACATATTCAAAAAGGAGATTCCAGGCACTACAATTTTTATTTTTGATTTTTTTAATATTTAATCTCTAAATGCCTCAAATTTTGGCATCAATTAACAATATATTTTTAAAAGAGGAAAAAACTTCCACTTTTTGGCCATAAATGAGACTCAACTTCTTGCACTAACCCATTAATAAATAAAAATAGATTTTCTACAGAAAGGGTTGCCTCTTCCTATCATTTTAGGATAAAACCATGTTACTATAGATTTGCAGAAAGAATATATGTTTACTTTGAGTTTTCCTCTATTCAAAATTTTTTAATGACAGATTTGGAAAGACATATTTGTGGATATGTTGAAATGCATGGAATTCAAGTAAAGAGCTCATTGTAAATCTTATTATGATGTAGAGAAAAACCACTATTGAATCCCTTGAGTGTTTAATTCCTTAAGGAGAGTTCAAATGTTGACCTCTCTGCATCATTCTTGCCAATAATGCTTCTATTTCATCAACATCATCATATGATTCATTATCATTGTCCACATGCTTACTTTTGTTCTTTATTTGAGATCCATCAAGGGTTAATTGAGACTTGAAAGAATATTCAACACTAGAAGGTGTATAATTACCAAAATTTGACAATTCAAATGCAATGATCAAATCATTACTAGGTATACATCTCATTTCTTGGATTGTAGATACTCTAATTGCATAGAGAGGAATTATGATCCTCAATTCATTACTTATCATAGTCTCATCAAATATGATTCCTCTAATACCTCTGTCGCCTCTAGTGGAGCTCTTGAGGGGGAGGCTAACATGGGTGGAGCAAAGAGTGGCAGTGAGAGCCTTAGGAGCATTTGACTACTTACAAGACAACATTTCATACCATTTTTTCTGAAGAAGTTTTTGAATTGGCCATGGAATTGTCCTCCTGCTGTTTGGAAATCATTTATACACAATTCATATAGTGCCCAAGCAAGAGGCTTAATTATCATTGTGATTTTCTAATGAAAGGAGTGGGTGGAGCGGATATGGAGAAGAGGAAAGTGGAGAAATGGGCTATTCAATTGTAGTACTGGTCACTACATCTACTTAATTGCTTTGCATACAGGGACGAGTTTGTTCTAGTCATATGCAAGCTCAATTTTCTTAATAAACTGCTAGGGATGTGGGGAGGGCTTGTTAATGAGAATTCCCCTACCGGTGTTGGGATTCTTAGGATACTATGTTATCACAAAGTGGGTAGAAGCTTTGTTTCAAATTGCAGTGGTGTAATAGATTCACTGTGTAATGTGGTCTGATCTTCAGATGATTGGCAATACTTTGCAATAGATTGTCTGTTGCTTTTGCTTCAGGATTACCACACAAGAAGTAAGGTCAAATTTAACAATTTCCTTGATTTGGCCACAATATTATGTAACAAGCTCACCTTCTTTCATTCTCATGTCATCAAACTTGCCTCTCAAACTTTTAGCTTTAGCCCTCAATACATTTTTCTCTCCTCCATGGATTTGTTCCAACTTGTCCTGTATTTTCTTTGTAGTAGTGCATTCTTTCACATCATCAAATTCAACATAATTGAGGGAAGATGCCATATCTATCATCATTTGATTATGCTATTTCTTTTCCTTCATTTGTTCAACAATCATGGGTCTAGGAGCTTTAATGTATTCATTTTCTAGGTAGTATAATGGAGAATCTCCAACTGTAGGTAGATGTAATTTCATTAGTCATTGCCATGCTAGAAAGTTCTCCTTGTTCAACTTAGGTTCCTTTCTCTTGCACATCTTGATCTTGATCTTGAGTCTTTGCAAGCACCAAAGCTTTGATACCAATTGCTAGAATGGTAGAACAATTGAGATGGGGTGGGGTGAATCAGTCATCCTTGGGTCTATATGTACCAATTCAAATTTTACTAACTTCAAACAACTTATACAGACTCATAAAACCACTCGGTCCATATAGCTTCTTATAAAAAAACTTAACACATTAATTCATCACTTAGCTCTTTATCTAGTATATGCTAAATAATAGTAAATAAATAGTAGTAAATAACATGCATCACACATATAAGATTGGCACATGTATGACACCAGGATTTAATGTGGAAAACCAATTTGGAAAAATAACCAAGTAATGTGCTACCAATTTTCACTCTTATGAAGTGAGCTCAGTTAAGAGCCAACCCTTTTAAAGGTTACAAAAAAAAATGTTAGGTATGACCCTATTAAAATATTTAATCACCCTGTTAGGAGCGACCTGGTTAGAGGACTTTGGATCATTCCATTAGAATATCCCTTGATTAAAGTATTTACAAAATAACTATTAGGTCAACCTTGATTAAGGATTTTGACTACCACAATGGTTATAAACTAACAATAGGTTTGATCTATTAAGATATAACTCACTTTGCAAATTCAAACCTCCATTCAATAGATTTTTTAGTTCATTGACTAGGTTTCATTATAATCTCTATCTCTGATCTTTTTGACAACCCTTCAAGCAATCACACTTCACCAATCTTCTCACTTTTGCTTTGCTAGTTTGTTCTTCATAGGTTCTCCAAAAAGTTACCAATAAACAATAAACTAGCCTTAGAAAACATCTCTTATGCATCCTTAAATAGGAATCTTTGATCTTTTTCCATTTAAACATTACCATAGATCTTGGGGTTTGATTAGATTCAATGAATCTATCCACATTTTGTCCTATTCCTTCCTTGATACTTCTATAAAATTCTCTTTAAATCCTTTCCTTTGATCACATAAAAAACTCAATTCATGAATTAAATATGCCAACTCATCAATCCTTATCATCCACACATTTTGATTAATCTAAAAATTCAACTATGTTGGCCTTAAACTTGATTCTTTCACAAATTGTTATTTTGCTAACACCCAGTCATCACTATGTATCGCAGTCACTACAATTTTGTCTCACTTAGATTTTATTGGCTTACTTGGTCTTTACTGCACTCAGTCACTCCTTCCTTCTTCAACTTGCTCATTCATAACTATTACTCGACTGATACTATTTTCTCGGCTAACTCTTAAGTTCCTTAATCTTTTGCTTCATTAGCCTAATAAAATTGTCATTCATACAAGCTTAGTGTTTTACTCAATTGCTTATCTTCTCTTCTAAACATAGACTCAACTATCTTCTTTACTTCATATAATGATCAAACAACACATTATCTTGTCAAAGACTAACTAATTAAGTGCTTATTATAATTCCAATATTCTTTCCTCTTGTTTACTCAATAACTTCACTAGTTCATCTAGTTATTTCTATTTTCAAATCCTCTTCATCAACCAACTGATATGACACTCTACACTATTAGTAAATTTCTCTCTAGTAGGCCTGACATCAATGACAACATAATTTTTTTTCCAATTGTAGTTTCCAACAAGATCTGTACAATGTCTCATTCATTGCTGTCAAGTTGTCTTCCTTTGACAATTTACATCCAGTGACCATTGACATACCTACTAGTCTTGACTCCCCCATACCAAATGTTTTCAGTATCTCTTTGATGTATTTGGACTAAGTAATGCATATTCTACCTTTACTTTGATGGACATGCAAATAAAAAAGAATTTTATCTCACCAAACATTGACATTTTAAACTTTTTCCTAATTTCATTAGCAAATGACCTACATATCAATTCATTTCCTCCAAATATAATGTCATCAAAAAATATATCTACTATTATGACCTTATCCTCAACTCCACTCTTCAAGTATAGATTATTATTGTCATTGGTTCTAATAAAACTAAATCTGATAAAAAAGAATTTAACCTTTCATACCATGCTTGGGGTACCTGCTTCAATCCATACAAAGCTTTGTACAATTTACATACCATGTTCTTTTGAATTCCATTAAAAAATACAGACTTGATATTAATTTTATAGACCTTGAATCTTTTGTATATTACATATGCAAGTAGTGTTGTCACTCCTTCCAATCTTACAACATGGAGAAATGTTTCACCATAGTCAATTCCTTCCTCTTGAGCATATCCTTTATATACTAGTCTTGCCTTGTTCCTTACAACTTCTCCTTTTTCATTAAAATTGTTTCTAAAAATCCCTTTTGTTCCAATCAGATCCATATCTTTGGGTTTGGATTCTAGTGCCCATATGTTATTATTCTCAATCTAATCTATCTCTTCATTCATTATATTGATCCAATCTTCACCTTCAAGTGCATGTTTGACTATTCTAGGCTCAAAATCAGAAATTAATCATCTGTTGTGTCTTTATTTACTTCTTGTCATCACTCCAAATTTTTTATCTCTAATTATCACATTATGTGAATCATCCTTTTGACATATTTTGTTAAAACAAGCTCAATTCTAGGTTCTCCATTATTTCCATCATTTAGTGGGGGTTCAACAATTTCCTCAGTGTGTTATTGCTATGGCTTAGGTATTGTAGGTTGTTGCTTAGTCACTCTCTGTTATTGTTCAAATATCTTCTATTGTGAATCTATTTTCTACTCAAGTAAAGTGTCAAGTTCTCCTTTGTGAACATGGAAAAATATGTTGTACTCTTCAGGTTCCTTCTTTCTTTCCTCATCATTATCTACAAACTCATCAATTCTTTCATTTTCACTTTCAACCATAGTGTCATTAACTTTATTCAAACACTTATATTTTTTCACCTTCTTTTGAATCAAACTTTCCATTTTTAGCATCCTTACAAATATGACATCTACTTCCAAAGATTTTGAAATAACTTACATTTGGTGCTTATCCATATCAGAGCTTATAAGGTGTTTTGTTCTTATCTTTCTTTAATAGTAATCAATTAAGGGTGTAGACTATTCCCTCTATCCTAAATATTTGTGCAAATCCTTTCTCAATCAACATTGTTGTAGCACAATCAATAATGGATTTGTTTCTCCTTTTAGCAATACTATTCTATTGTGGTCTCCTAGGTGTAGATACTTTCCTTTTGATTCCATTCTCTTTACAAAAGTTAGTAAATTTACCAAACATGAACCCACCTCCTCTATCACATCTGAATCAATTCAATTTCTTACCATTTTCCTTCTCAAATTTTTTCCTTGTACCATTTGAACATATCAAATGCATACTATTTAACGTTTAGAAATATCACATTCTTAATTCTTGAATAATCATCAACAAATAGAATGAAGTATCTATCACCATAATATCTTTCAACTTTCATAGGACCACGAAGGTTAGTATGAACCAAATCCATTATATCGTTAGATGAATATGATTTTATTGAGAAACTTGATTTAGTTATTTTATTGAGTTGAAATTCTTTACATGTAACATTATCAAGTTTATGAAAGTTTGATAAACCTCTCACTTTCTTCTTCCTACTAACTTTAATCATATTATCAAAGTTCACATGACAAAGCCTCTTATGCCCTAACCAAACATATTCAACTCTAGCAAACAAGGATGTATCTACAGAAGAATTTGGGTGAAATAGGTTACATCTTGTTTGTTCCCCAGTCCTAATAAATTCTCCATGAACATTAAAGAGTTTCACTTTTTTGTTTTGAAACTCTAGTTAGTAGCCTATATTATTCAACTGTGTAATACTCAATAAATTGCATTTTAGACCTTGAACATGATAAGCATCATCACACCTAATATTTTTATTCAACATTAATGAGCCTCTTCCTTTCATAGGACATGGAACATCATTTCCAACTTTTATAAATCTACCATCATACTCTTTTAGTTTATCAAAGTTATCAATATTACTAGTCATATGATGTGAACAACCACTATCAATAGTCCAAGTGTCATTCTTACTAACATGAGATATAAGGGATTTTTCTTCTTCATACATTTCCTCCTTTGAATCTTCTTTTACAACAACATACACAACTTCCTCACCTTCATATTGATCATCAAAGTCTAACTTGATGTGTTCTTCCTTAGCTAGGTCACATGACGTCTATCCTTTTTCTTTGTAATCCTTGCTCCTTCAGTATTTGTTCTCCCTTTTTTCATTATTATCATCCTTGCTCTTGTTAGAACATCTAGATGTAATATGACCAATTTAATTACATTTGAAACATATCAAGGGTAATTTACCTTTGAACCTCCCTTTTCCTCTTGGTAGCCTTCTAGCTAGAAGTGATTCTAGCTCATCTTGTTCATTCTCATTTGAATCATTCTCACTTTCATCTCTACTATAGTGGGTACTCTTATCTCTCCTAAACTTGAAATAGTTAGTAATGAATTAAAAGCATTTTCTACCTTAGGTAAACTATTATCAAAGTTAATTCAAATGTAGTCAATCTAGCAACCAAAGCATTAAGAGTAAGGGCATTACTAAGTATGGATCTCAGTTCCTGAATAGCTGAAACTCTATTGGCATTAATAGGTAAAAAATTTCTTAGTACCTTACTCATGACATCTTCATCACTTATGAATCCTCTAGTATATTTAATGACACTAACCATTTTCTTGATTTAGTAACTGTATTATGTAATGTTCACAAAATTTCATCAAATTTTCCTCTTAGGCTTTCAAATTTTCCTCTCAAAGCATTTTGGTTTGTTTCATAAATAGGAGCAAGATTATCCCACATATCTTTGGCACTAGAATAGTCCTTGACATCATCCAATTCAACATCATTCAAAAAATAAGCAATCTCAATCATCAGGGTATTGTGTTCTTACTTTTCTTCCATCTTCTTAATTGTCATTAGTCCAAGTGGTGGTGAAGTGTATAGATCAGCTAGAAAGTATAATGCATAGTCTCCAATTCTTGATAGGTACAGCCTCATCTTGATTTTCCATGATGCAAAGTTCTCTCTATTCAACTTAGGTACCTCTCTCTTATACATCTTTAGCTCTTTAGCTTAATTTCCTTTAAAATTTCTCCTCTGAGCACTTAGCTCTTATACAATTTGTTAGATAACTAGGGGTATGAGAGAGGAGGGGGGAATCAGTTATCCTTAGGTCTATTTTAACAACAAATTCAGCAATGTAACAACTTAAACTTTCAATATGTAAACTTGTTAACTTGTTTCAAACTTGAAAATCATAACCAATTCAATCTTTACCAATAAACTAGTAGCTTATATCTAGTATCAAAGCAATTGATTGTTAACTATATTCATCATACACTAACTTGCAACAATAAATAGTAAACATCAAATAAAAATGAAAAAAAATGAAAAAAAAAATCATTCACACTTTTGACACAATTATTTTTAACATGGAAACCCTACTAATGGAAAAGCCACCTCAGACTAGTAACCCAAAATTTTCACTCTTCTGAAGTGAGCTTGGTTTGAAGCCAACCTGGTTAAAGTTTACTTGCACATTGTTAATGTGACCCTATTAGAGAATTTACCAAAGATCATCTAGACCTTATAATCATACATTGAGTGGCCTACTCTAAAGGACTTACAAATATTCAAAGGAACACCACCTTAAAAGGATTTACAAATATTTTTGTTAAGTCTACTCGGTTAAGAGATTTTTGGCCAAAATTACTAGAGAGTAACATTGAAATGATTTGATAAAAATGAAACTACCTTTGTTGTTTCAAATATCTGATTTTCTCATCATTTGTCTCACTTTATTCCTTTTTGGCTGATCCACACACACACACACACATCAACCTTGCACTTTACTTGCTTGATCTTATAATGTAGTTTTGCTCGATGTCCACTTCTTTCTTCTTATTCACAATTGGCTCTGATCAACACCTGTAAACATCTCTATCATCCCTTAAGTAGAAATATTATATCCTCCTAACCAAATTCTCCATTTTTTTTGCTTAATCACAACCATCCAATTATCTTCCAGCTTGGATTCATTGAATCTAGATACTTGATCAACACAATTTGACCTTGAACTTTGAGCTCCACTTTTGATCATTGAATTTCCACCATCATATCTTATTTAAATTTCTCCATCCATAAAATCTCTCACAAATTTTTTCCTTATCTTAGAATCTTCTCAATCAATCCATATTTTTATCAAATGTTGACCTCAAACTGTTTCTTCCAAAAACTATTCATCTTCCCTTTCTTGGTTAACTCGCTTGGTCAATAATAAGCTTAGTTAATATTATTCATTCTTTATTCACTTAACATATGCTTGGTGACTACTTTGATATCTTGGTGACCATTAGTTCTTCATTTACTAATCTCACTAACTAGCTTAGTGAAAATCACTGCTTATTTGTCTTTCCACTTAATAACTTCTTTTCTTCCTTTCTAGCCAAAGTAACTTACTTTTATTGCATCTCAACACTTAATAAAATCATGTAAAATAATCAAATAAATATTATTTTTCAAATTCTAACTCATAGGGTGCCCATTGAAATCCTCATACTTATCAACACTTTCTTCCATTCTATTTTCTTCTTCATCATTCAATCATGAGTATTTCCATCAACCTCTTAATCAACCAACACTATATCCTTTAGTGATTTGACACCTTACTAAATTAGAATAATGTGTTATCTTTTCAAGCTTGATATCAATGACAATAGAAAAACTAATCTAACTATTCAACATACATTATCTCCCTTATCTTTAGCATGACTAGTTAGGGCTAACATCTTCATCATCATTGTCTAGGATGTTGATTCCCTTAACTTCAATCTCTTCATCACTAACACATAGACATGCCTTAGGTATTTTTGATTTGTAAGGTCTAGGTTTCACCTTAGATTCTCCTTTTGGACACTTAAAATAAAAATGACCAATCTACTTACAATACCAAGAAAAAAATGAACTTTGTTCTTAAAAATATACCATAACCTTAGACTCATAAGTCTTCCTTTTTTATTCTTGAATATCTTCCCAATCCCTTACATAATATCCAATGCTTCCAATGGTTCTTGCACTCTTTTCTAGTACTATCTTATCTTTATGTGCACTAGCTATAAAAGAAGTTTCAACTCTTGGAAAACCATCATTCAACCTACTAGTTACAAAAACATGCAATTCCCTAATTGAGATTTCTTTGTAAAAATATTTAATAAGAGGAATACATTCTCTAGTAGAAGTTACCTTATTTTCATAAGATGGTGTCAAAGTTCTTATGATCTTAAAAAAAACTTCATCTTTTGTTATTGTTCCTCCAAAGCTTGTAATGCCCCGCCTGGAGATCCTGAAACAAGGGTAAATAAAAGCCAATACATTTTTTAAAAGGTATAAAGCATGGATACATACAACATCAACATGCAACTAGTCACAAAGATCAAAACATAAGACTTAACTAAAAATCCAAGTAACCAACAATCTCCAAGCATCACTCCTTATCAACACATCCAAAACCATCTATGAAAATTTACGCAAACTAGAAACTATTAATCTTTGTCTTGTTGGGACCTAGGAAGGGGTACAACCCCAAATGGTATCCAGAACACCCTTCGAATCTCAACCAACAAGTTCAGAGATACCTATGTTTTCCCTAGCAAGTTTTTGCATAAAAATCAAGCGATACTTTTCCAATGTCGTACAACACTAGGTCATTTGATACTTTTCGAGTATCATGTGACATTTATTACAACTACCAGGCGATACTTTATAGTATTGCATGATAAAATTTATTATTACCATGCGATATTTTATGAGTGACACACAATAGAACTTTGTACTGTCATGTGATACTTTTAGTATCACACGATATTTATTCCTATAGCCATGTGATACTTTTCCAGTATCGCCCAATGCTGAATTAATATTGCACAATTTTATAAGGAAAAAGCCTTATGAAAATTCTAGAAAGAAGATAGAGTTAAAACCTCCACACTAGGGAGTACTAGAACCACTTTAGTGGAGAAGTGAAGACTCAAAAGCATAAAGGAGATCAAATACATCTAACATATAATCCATAGCATCCAATGTAATCATGCAAAAAAAAAATGTACATACATGTGCATAAATTAAATATGACAAGAAGGAAAGCACCAGCAATGAAGCCAAACTAAAAATAATCGTGCTTATTTCCTCCCATCCATAATAGTGTCATGAGACCTCTAAGGCCCTAGCCATCCCTTGAGCATGAGTCTCAAATTGCCAACAAGATAGTTGGAGTTGTGCCATGAGACCATTCTTACCAATGCTATCAATAAAAATATAAGGAATAAATACACCCAATCATGCTAATCTATCAATAGAAAAGCTATCTAGAGAAATGGTAAGGAATCTCATCTAAATCATAAGATACAACATCATAATAACTAATGTAGAAAGTAAAAAATACTATCATCTAAACATGATATCAAATACATTAGAAGTAAAACATAAATCACAAGGAAACATAATCTAGATACATTAAAGTACCAAGTGAATATCCAACATTGGCCTCAAACTGGAAATAGACCATCTCTATACACCATTCCCTAGTAGTGGTAAAGGTAGCTATGCCTCCCAACCATGTAGTACCCATAGGTCCACTCTTGCCATGCTGATGGAGATAATGATCTAACCAAAATCACACAATATAGTCATCCATGGCGAACACTCACACCAAATAGTACAGAGGACTGAAACCAAGAGCATGAGATAATGCAATAGAATAGGTCCTAGTCACACACTCTATGGGTCTACTATGTAGGGACTTTAGTGGAGAGTAGATCACTTGGCATCGTGGAGCCCAAGTTAAACACCAAAGGGAAACAGTCCCTGGAGAGGCTATAGTGCTATGCTATTGGATGAACTACACATATATTATGCCCTTAGATAAAATGATGAGCACATATCTTTGGATGAGCCATACAAGTACGTTCTATTTTCTTATCTTAGTTAATTACCCAAGAATTTGTTTAGTTATCACTTACTAGAAACTTCTTCATGTATACCTTTTTGGAAACATGACCTATGGTTATGAGAGAAGCCCCTCCACTAGTGTACCCTACATACCCATGCTCATCACACAATGAGTGCCCATAGGAAATGCGGTTTCCCAACCCAACCCCAATGAACATAACTCAACCGATAAGCAACTAGGAGATTGGGTCTCGCAAGAACCCAACAAGTGCATGCTCACATGATCATGTGTGGACACACCAATTACATGATGATCATAAATAATAAGGGCTAGATGAGAAACATATAAATAACAAGTATAACAAGATCACTCAACTAGCCTATATCTGGGAGTACAGATTCTACATGAATTCCAATGCATGATAAATCACCAAGCATCATGAACTCACTCAACTAGTCTAAATCTAGGAGTATAGATTCTACATGAATCCCAATTTCCATGAAGGGGAAACATAACATGAAAGGAAACATGGATTACAATCTACTTCCACCATCCAAGGAAACAATGCCAAAATCCCAACAAAATATGGGCAACATGCAAATCAGGGCAAGAATAAAAAGCTCGAAACTCAAATTTCTCGGATAATAATGAAACTAAAAATTCAATTCAAGAATAGGGTCACAAGACTAAGGGTCCAATAAAATTCACCAAAAAGGCTTAAATTCCCAATCTAGAAAATATGACAAAAGACATAAGTCCACAAAATCCACTATGGAAACACAAGTTCTGATTGGGTAAAAAAATACTCAGGAATGCCCTATAACCATTTTGATTCCACAATCCTAATCACTAAGGTAAGGACTATAAGATCAAAAATCTAAATAAGCTAAATAAAGGAATGGGCAAAAACCTAGATGGCACATAAAATGAGACAATGCTAAAACACCCAAAACTAAAATATCATAGAATTCAATATAATCAAAAACTCACTAATCAAATCTACCCAACATCACACTTTTGAAATAAAATCATGGACATAGACACTTCACGGAAATCCAATAGTGTAACAATGCTTAAACTTGCATTTCTAATTTTCTACGAAATAGAAATGCTCACCCCCATCCAACTGGGTGATATGAATGCATAAAAATGGAGGGGAACACTAGTTCTCCACTACCTAACATTTAGCAACACAAAATAGAAGTTGAAACAGAGTAAAACAAATAAAACTCTAAAGCTTTACCTCACAACCAAGAGGAGAAAATGAGAAATACTGTCATAAAATAACAAGGATGCCAAATCAAATGAAAAAATCAACATAGTGGAGAAATCCCAATATGAATCCAATGAGATTGACCTCACAATGATTCGCCAAGCCAAATTCCCACAACGAGCAAAAATTTGATTTCTCACAAGAGGGTTTGGAGGAATTTCCTACAAAATCCTCAAATAACAAAGTGAAAAGTGAGAATAAACTCACTTTTAGCCAATATATGCACTTTTGCAAAGTGACAAATTAATTAGATTATTTTAATTAATAATCTAATTGGCTCCCTTAACCTAAATTAAATTAGGCGATTCTAATTGAATTGGAATCCAACTATAGCAAATTAACTGACAATAAAATACAGATTAAATAAAATAATTAAAATGCCTCTAACCCATCAAACATCATTTAATTCAATCCTTTTTGTGACTCTTATGGAATCCTACATGCACAAACATGCTCACGGGTCTAATCACATAATGCATTATGAATCTAGATTTACCAATTACTAGAGGATTAAAATAGCAATACAGATACATCACCCATATAGGGATGATATTGGGTCAACATGAAAGGTTTGATCAATAACTCCATGTGCAACTACTGGAGATATAAGTCCTACACAATAATGAAAACCATCAAGTATAGATGCACAATAATAATAGTAGAAGCGAAAATTACATGAAATCACGTAATTAAAGCATCTAATTAACTTCATTTAAATAATCATTTAAATAGCCCATTTGCATAAATTATTAAAATGAACAAGGTAAATATATGTAGCACATAACCAATAAATCCAACATGGACAATTCATTTCCAATTATTTAAGCATTTAATAATGAAGTTAATAACGATTATTTAATAACATAAAATGACACTTCAACACATAAGTAAATATGGTCAAATACATGACTAACTACTACTACAGGAACCTAGTCAAGTGTAGAAGGATAATAATACATAGTGCAATCTCTGCACACATCTCAGGGTAATCACAGAACAACATCATGATACCACATCAATCCAACACATCATAATTTCATAAATCAGCCATAAGAATAATCAAAGCAACTAATAAAATAACATAAATCTAATCACCTCAAGGGTGTAGACCACTTATGGTCCCAAACACGATCACTCACAAAGCAAGATCAACAAGGTTGTATCCATTAGGATGACTTACAGAAATCAAATGGGACAACACTACAAAGCTCTATATATCTATAGAAATTTGAGTAATTCTCTACACATGTTCTAATAGTTTCATATTCTTACATTGTAGCATTCTCTAGCATAGTTTTCCAATTTTGTAACCTCACTTTCTTTGTATGTTCATCAACTTTATATAAACTTTCTAACCTAATCCAAATATCATGTGCAAGATCAAGACCTTTTACCTCAATGAATTCTTAATCTAATATTGCACTAATCAATGCTTCCCTTGCAATTATCTTACATTGGAAATATTCTTTCGATCATATGTGCTCAAAGATGGGCCATTTTTAATTTGATTTCTATGTTTTTCTTTGTAATCAACCAACTATCAATTTCCACCCAGATGATGTGAGTTTCAATCTTGTCCTTCCAACTTTCATAATTCTCACAATCAAATTCAAGACTTTCCTTTTTGTAAGCCATAGATATCCTCAAGCTAAAAAGCTTCCTTATCAAAGAGGACCTAATGCTTTAATATCAATTGTTAAGAAGTAAAGTCCACAAATGACTAAATTGCTTGTGCCAAGATACTTTCAAATCCAAATTTATAAACTAAATAACCAACTAGTAAAATAATGATGTACAATCGTAAGAAACCATACACCATAAAACAATGATTTGATGACTAGGGAATGTTAGATAACTTGGGGGTGGGGGTGGGTGGGGGCTGAATCGGTTATGTCCAATTATCACGTAGTCCCATTTAACAATTCCAATACCAATAAAAACTAGATAAAATTTATCAATAATCACTTCATGTAACCATTAAACTTATCATTTAACTATTTCACTCACTTTATTCCAAAATTTTAACTTACTTCTATTTTCATTACCTAGTATCAATAAAAGTACTTAGTTATATAACCTTACAATTACTAAATTGTAACAAAGTTGTGATAAACTTAAAAAATATATAAAATAACTTGAAACAAAACTAATATTTACACATTTGACACCATGATTTTAACATGTAAACCCGGTGAAGGGAAAAACCACCTGGGATCGACAACCTAAAAATATTCACTCTTTTGAAGTAGCTCTACTAGGAGCCAACCTTGTTACAGATTATATACAAATTGTTAATATGACCTTGTCAGAGGATTTCACCAAAAGATCATCTAGACCTTATCACTCCTTGATCTTATCTAAAGAGTGTCCTACTTTAAAGGACTTACAAACATTACTAATTGATGTTACCATATAGGATTTCACAAGCTTGTAAAGTCCACTCAATTCTTCCAATTTTTTTTGCTATAATGGTTAAAAATTAATAGTAGAAATGTTCTGTTAATATAATAATTACCTTTGCTTGTTCATATCTCTATTCCTTTCTCTTGTCTCTGTATTATCTCTCTCTTGGATCTCCTCTCACTCTGTAATTTTGATAGGCCAATTAACACCTTCTCTTTCTCCTTCCTTTCCTTAGTTCTTTTGGCTCAACTATCTTCTTTCACCTTCTTCAACTTTGGATTCACAACAACTTAAGACACCAACAATATAATCAAAATTATAACACGATCATCTCCAAACCAACACAATAACTAGCAACCTAAAATTATCTTTGTCTCCTCCTTAAATAGTCATCTCCAAGCTTCTAGATCCTTCCATCTTTTTCCTCTTAATCACTATCATTGATCTTAGAATCATCCCAAATTTCTAGATTCAAAACTTCACACCATGAATCTAGACACTCAAAAAATATAATTTTCATAAAAAATTGTGCACATCCTTATCCTTCTTCAATCTCCATCATCAAATCCTTATTGAATTTTCTAGCCATTTTTCTTGAAACAAAATTTGACTCATGCCTTAGACCATCTCAAAATTTTCAAATTTCCATCAAAAGTTGGCCTTAGATTCTAGTTCTCCAAACTTATTCATAATGTTGTTACTTGGTATATATAACATTTACTCGGGTAATATAGAACTCAGTTATTACTAGAATTTTTTGGGAAATTTTGTGTTTCTCTTTTTCTTTTTCAATCATTCAGGTAATACTAAAGTCACTTGGTGAATACTATCTTCTTTCATTAACCTTGCCATAGGGTTAAGCTTGTGTTCTTCAATACATTGCAACCATATATGAGTGTAAAAAAATCAAACCAATAGGATATTATCAATATCCAACTCATTCAAGGACCCATTGAATACCATACATATCAATTCTCTCTTTATCATGCTTTCTTCAAATCCTTTTCATCAATCAATGATATGCCACTCTACTGAGTTAGCATAATGTCTATCCAACTAAGACTTTTACATCAGTGACAATATAAAAATTGATATGACTCTTTCACATACATTCATAGTACTACCTATTACATTATCAATTGGGTCCCACCAGTAGTGCAAATTGACCTATTATCGGCCTGGCATAGGGAAAATCCTCTTATATCTATTTTATGGTGGGTGTGTGTTATCAGGAATTTAGATTTTGTTTGTCCTATTAGGGTAGTTGTGGGTCATGGAGTGATGTTGATGCTAATCTAACCACCCCCTACTACCCCACTCTCTATCTATATGAGTGAGCACAACTATAGAAGATTTGTTGGGATTGATTGGAGAAGTAGGGTGGGAGGCTATAGTTTAGAGACAATATTTCGAAACCCCATAGGGCATCCAACTACTTTTGGATATTCACTCGACCCCATCTATCCATAAAGATTGAATTGCACACGGTAAAAATTTACTCCTTTCGCATTGATGGAAACACATAACATAAGATTTTACATTACATAAGATAATCAAATGTATGCATTTACAATCAATACAACTTTTCATCTCTTGTCTTAAGTTTGGTTCATCAGATGTAATCAATCCATTTTATCAAAAGCAACAAC
Organism: Cupressus sempervirens; assembly: GCA_028749045.1. Lineage (NCBI taxonomy): Eukaryota > Viridiplantae > Streptophyta > Pinopsida > Cupressales > Cupressaceae > Cupressus > Cupressus sempervirens. Next base: position 88,889,384 of record CM053791.1, on the reverse strand, counting down.
AACAATCATCTTCAACATTTCCCTCCCTTAGAATATGACTCTTATTTCAGTTTTAGTCTCCAATATGATATTCTCTCCTTTTTAGTTAACCTCCCCCCCTTTCTTATCATCAGTTATATCATCTCTCATATCATCTCTCTATTTACTTACTCTCTCCCACTTTGAGAAAAATCCTGAAGGTCATTATAAATTTTAGTATGAAAGTTATTAAATCTTGTACCTTGCATGTAATAATTACATCAGTTTCATCACAGCCAAATTCACAACTTCAGAAATGTTCCTAATTCGTGAACACTTATGCATCAACTCCATATAGATATTGCAATTCATCCATGTATTGATGCAACATGCCTCTTCACTTAGTGACTTTTGGATAGAGGCAAGACCCCTATTTTTCCTCTTAGATACTCAGAAGCATCCTTAGGTAATGACTTGGTAAATATGTTAACAATTTCTTCCTTAGACTTCACATACCCAAGCCTCACTTGATTCTCTTGAACTTTCTCTCTCAAATAATGATATTTGATTGATATGAACTTTGTTTTTGCATACACCATTAGATTTTTTGAAATATTTATAGCACTGGTATTATCACAGTAAATAGTAGCATGCTTGGTTACCTCTTCTTACATGCCTTCCAATAGTTTCTTAATCTATACAATATATGAATAATTAATGGCAGCAACAACATACTCAGATTCACCAGTAGATTGTGAGATACAACTTTGTTTCTTGCTTATCCATGTTATCAATCTTTCTCCTAAAAAGAAAGCTCTATCACTTGTGTTTTTTCTACCATCAACATTACTAACCCAATCAACATATGTGTAGACTTTAAGATTAAAGTGACCCTCTTGTTTATACCATAGGCCATATTCTTCAGTTCCTTTGAGATATCTAAATATCCTTTTCACAATAGTCACATGAGTCTCCTTTGGATTATATGAAAACCTTGCAACAATTCCAACATCTAGTGCAATATCTAGTCTACTATGTATAACAAACTGTAGCTTTCTAATCATAGATCTGTATAGTGTTTCATTTACCTCACTGGTAGTGTCTTATTTTGATAATTTTACTCCAGTCACCATAGGTGTACCAATTGGTTTAGACTCATCCATCCCAAATGTCTTCAAGATTTCTTTCACATACTTAGACTGTGTCACATATATACCTTTTCTTTTTTGATAGACTTGTAATCCAATGATTTTATTTTTTTAATCTCCCCAAACATAGACACTTCAAATTCAACACTCATTTGTTTAGCAAGTTTCTTACTCAACTTATCATTACCTCCAAATATCATATCATCAACAAATATTTCAGCAAGCAAACCCATATCTTCAGACTCATTTTCAAATATAGATTACTATTTGTACTTGTTCTAGCAAATCCAATTTTAATTAGATAAGAGTGTAATATTTCATACCATGCTCTTGGAGGTTGTTTTAAACCATACAATGCTTTGTTCAATTTGTAGGCCATGTTCTTCTTTTTAGGCTCAATAAATCCTCTAGGTTGTTCAATATATACTTCCTCCTCAAATATTCCATTTAGAAATGTAAATTTAACATCCATTTGATATACTTTGAATTTCTTATATGTAGAATAAGCTAGTAGTGTTCCTACTCCTTCCAATCTTGCCACAGGTGAAATTCTTTCACCATAATCAATTCCTTCTTCTTGTGCATAACCTTTCCAAACTAATCTTGTCATGTTACTTACCACTTCTCCATTCTCATTCAACTTATTTTTGAAAATCCATTTGGTTTCAATCACATTTTTATCAGTAGGTCTCGGTACTAGTGTCTAGGTATTGTTCTTCTCAATCTCCTCATCCATAGAATTAAGCCAACATTCATCATCAATGCAAGATTTACTATTCTTGGTTCAAAATCAACATTTAAACTGGTGTCTCTAAGATTACTTTTTTTATATTGCAACATTTTTTTCTCCAGTTATATGTTCAGGTGAATGATTCTTCCTCACATATTTGGCCAATAAAGGTTTAGTTCTTTGATTTTCAAAATTTCTTTTACTTAGTAGAGGTGTAACTTCTTGTTCAAGTTGAACTATTTGATGCTCGGGTAAAGTATTCCGTAATTTGGGTGTCGCTGACTTATTCTTGGTCTCTCTTTGTTGTAACTTCAGCCTCTTCATAGACATATACAATTTTATTATACTCTTCAATTTTTGTATTATTTTCTACATTTTGATATCTACAAACTCGTTAAATCTTACACTTGCACTTTCAATCATCTTGTTAGTAGATTTGTTCAAAGATTTATTATCTTTACTCTTAGATGAATGACCAAGGAATACACTTTCATCTCCTTTAACATCGAGTTTACCATTCCTTATATCTTTGTGAATATAACACCTACTTCTAATTTTTTTGAAATAACTTACATTCAGTGTATGATCATACCATAGTTCACAAGGAGTCTTGTTTACTCCTTTCTTCAATTGAACTTGGTTGAGTGTGTAACTAATATTACTGGTTGCTTCTCTCTAGAATATCTGAGAAACCTCCTTTTTGATCATTAGTGTCCTTTCACAATCCAAAATTGATCTATATCCCCTTACAAAAATTCCATTTTTTTGTGGTGTCCTTGGTGTAGATAATTTTATTTTAATATCATTTTCAGCATAAAAGTTAGTGAATTCAACAGACATAAACTCACCACCTCTATCAGATCTTAAACAGTTCAAAGTTTTACCAGTTTCATTTTCAACTCTAGCTTTATACCATTTGAACATATCAAAAGCATGTGATTTAACCTTAATGAACATGACAATAATCATCAACGAATAATATGAAATATTTATCACCATAGTAACTGTCAACACCAATTGGACCACATAGATTTGTATGCACCAGTTCTAGATGTCATTTGAAATGTGTGTCTTTCTATAAAAATAGACTTTTTCATCTTACTGAGTTGACATTCTTTACACATAACATTATTTTGTTTTTGCAGATTTGGTAAGCCTCTTACTCTTTTCTTTCTACCGATTTTCATCATGTTCTCAAAGTTTACATGACACAACCTTTTATCCCATAACCACACATCCTCAACTCTAGCAAATAAGCATTTTTCAAGTGTAGGACCAAGATAGAACAAGTTACCTATTTTCTACATTCCTGTTACAATCAAATTACCCTCATCATCAAAGATCTTGACCTCTCTTTTCTCAAATTCCATTTTGTGACCTGAGTTATTCAACTGTGTAACACTCAAAAGATTATATTTATGTCCTTGAACCCAATATGGATCATTACATGTGATCTTATCATTCAACATAAGTGATCCTTTACCTTTCACCAGGCATGGAACATCATTTCCTAGATTAATAGTTCCACCATCATCAATTTCTTCAAATTTATCAAACTTATCTAGATTACTAGTCATGTGATGTGAGATCCACTATCATTAATCCACGAATCATTCTTACTAACATGTGAAATAAGGGAGGTTTCACTCTCAAACCTTTTACCATTTGGATATTCCTTGATTATAAAATACACCATCTCTACTACTTCCTTGTCATCATCGGAGTTAGACTTAGTATGCTCTTTGTTGGAATTACAATAGGAAAGGTAAACTCTGAGGTGGTGGGGGGTGGGGGAGGGGGATGAATCAGTGCTTCATACTTTTATTCATAAAAACATTCACCATGCATCCATTTCACAATTTAACAACTAAACTGAAATACCATATAAAGCATATACATCCAAAGTATGTAAACAACTAAGCATTCACACATGTATGACACAAGATATGATTACCCAGAAACGCTCTAATGAGAAGGTAAATCTTGGGTGGGGATGAAATCCACTAATCTTCACTACTATAGTAATAAAGTGTATCCAATGAAGGTTACAATGTTTGATCATGAAACATGATCTACCCTATGAAAGGTTTGCCCTGTTAAAAGCTTACAAAGGTTATTAGGTCTTACCCTATTAAAGGATTTCAACACCCTGTTAGAAGTGTGTTTGTTTAAAGGACTTTAACTCACAATTAAGTAAGCACCTCATTAGAGGATTTCAATATAGCCTATTAGGACTACTCTATTAAGAGATTTAACTGATTCACCTATTAGAATGTCTCAACAATGATCTTGAGATTAGTACTCTGTTGCTTGATTTTAGATCACCTCTATACTAATGTGTACTTGATCCTTTCTAATTAGTTGTCTCTTTATTTTCCACTATTTACTTCATATGTTCTCCTTTAACTGATTTTGCAATGTAACTCAAATCATAATACCTTCGTCACCATGAATGTCTTATTTGTGCATGCAAAACTCTCCTCTACTCTTCTCTCTCTCTCTCTCTCTCTATCTTTGTTTCTTCATAGAACATTTAGGGTTTGTCCTCCTTAAGAAGACCTAGGTGACTTGGGATTAGGTGTGAATCAATAGCTATGATTCACCCATATTGTTGCTTAAACCATCCCTTTTTTGATTGGATGCATCTAATATATATGGATTCACACTTAAGATTCATCCTTATCAATAAAAGATCTTAAATCAATCTTTTAGTCGTCTCAAAATAGCTTACATAGTAGTTTGTGCAAATACAAACAATTATGTCAAAATTGTGTTACTTGGCATCTGAAGTCCCTGGTGCTCAGCACTAGCTGTGACTTCAATGCTTGCTCAACACCTAAATCACTCAGCACATGAGTGACTTTGCACTCACTATTAACTCAGCATGTTCTAACTTACATGTCGTGCTTGGAATATGTTACTTGTTCAACATAAAATAAGTAAATAACTTAAGTGTATAGACACTCGTCAAAACCAATCTAAGATTAACAATCTCCCCCTTTGACATGAGTGTCAAAAAACACTTGGTCATGCAATAATGATCTTATCCTTACAAGCATAACATAGATATTTATTTGACTTCTATACAAAATTTCAAAATATCAAAATTTTGTGACACATGACTTGTACCTCAAAATTTCATAACTCTCCCTGAGTTAAATGTTTGGTTTAGTTTAGTTCGATTCAATTCAACTGATACTCTTTCTTTGTGCCTGTCTGAATTGATGTTTTCATTTTGTTGTTCTCTTACTCCCCCTTTGTTCTTTTCATCTTACTCCACCTTGGATATAGATATCTCTTTGCTCTTCTTGCTTGCTCCCCCATTGCTCTTACTCCCCCTTTTTGACATTGATGTCAATGGTTTATACAATAATAGTGCATTTGTCCAAAAAAGATTTATGGACCTCAAGTATAATCTTAAGAGCTACATCCCAATTATCACAAGCTACCTCCAAAGACTTGATTTGGATGGCCAACTCAAAAACAAGATGTACTAAGCTGTCCAATGTAGAAAGATTGGGGCCTTTCTTCATAAGTGTTTCTACTTAGTTTAGTTCCTTGTGTAATATCTCCATGTGAGGAGTTAATGTCGATTGGATGCTGATCAATTTAGCCCTTATGTTGGCTTCATCTACTTGTAATGATGCTAAATGACTCTAGGATTGCAAGAGGTATCTAAAATTTTTCTCATTTTGAGCTAGAGACTTGGGAAAAGCAGTATTGCATGACTGCATATGGTTCTCCAAACTCAAGATGTGATTTCTTATTTCTTTTGTGAAAAGTGTAGGATTACACAGTTTGGTGTACAAAGAGAGAAAATATTCTCTAGCACCTTCTTCACACTTTATATCTTGGTTGCTAGCTCAATCTATGTTAGTGCAATAGTACTTGATATCTTCTCATTTACCTTGTTTTGAAACTTCCTTTCAGACTATTCTAGTATTTTTACATTAGTATCTAGGTTTGTCTCACTAACCCTTTCCACTATATTGGTTAATTGTTCAATGATGGGCTTGTTTTCATTTGGAGTTGATAGACTGAATGCATCTAGGAAAATCTCTTTGATGTTAATCAAAGCTTTCTTCTACCTATGCTCCCTTCTGAGTAGTTCTTGATTTTTCTTCTTTTCTAAGGCCTCTTGTAATATACCCATCTTCTCAATTGTGATTGCTATATAATCAAATTTAGGCAATACAATCTCTTCATCTTGGCTAAAATCTTCATAAGTAGTCACCTCTTCTACCTTAGATGAGCTAGGAATCGAACTTGAGAATTGCAATGGTCTAGCATCTATACTTGGCCTCTAAAGAGCTTGACTAGAAGGAGTACTCGATTTTGGTAATGTCACCAATGCTTGTATAGCTAGTAGCTCCTTTGGCTTGAGAGTCAAACTTGACTCTTTAGTCTTGTCTTTTCTTCCTCTATAGTTCTAGTTGCACCTTAATCTTGTGCTAGAGGTATAGGTGCATCTACCTAACCTGTTTGGCCTTGAGTGCCATTAGTTTCTAGTGGTTCTATCTTTTCTTCTCAAACTACGTCATCCTTTTCTTTTTTAGTTTTTGGTACATTCATTGAGACTAGAGTGTCTTGCATATGTGTACTGATAGTAAATTTTTTTGTCTCCTTCCTTGGATATACCACTATAAGTTGTGAAGGTTGTACACTTGTGACTTGAGGAGTGAATGTAGACATTTCTTGTGTTTTCACTTCCTCCACTGTCATTATTTTTTCATTCTTTTGAATTTCATCTACACTCACTAGTACAGGGTTGTCACAAAGTTTTGCCTAGAGAGTGGATTGGACAATTATCCTTTTCAAATCATCCTCTGTAAGGGAATTGATGTTTTGAGAAATAGTCTCAAAAACATCCTTTACTTTGAAAATTTCAATATTTACACTTGTCTCCTATAGAGGGTTGGCACTTGGCATTTGTGTAACTTGTACACTCTATTCTATTTGCTGCTCTTCCTTAGTTAGTGCCTGGTTGTCAATGTTCATATCTGTGCCTCCCTCAACTATGCCATGTTTAGTATCATCTCCTTAATCCTCACCTACCTCAATAGGTGACTACTTAGCTTCCCTAGATGTTGATAGTCTGTAAATTATCTTCCACATTTTCTTGGACTTCTATACAACATCTTCTATGCCATTTTTGTAATATGCTGAATGCCTTGAATTTTGGCACAAAAATTATAGCATACTTCTTAATGGCTTTAGACATTTTATCCTTACTAATTTTTGGCATAAGTTGAGCAAGGGTTGTCTCCCTAATTTTTTTTTTAGTATCTAAAGAATAATGCCATTTTTGCTCAACTCTATCATATACAATTTTAGGTATGGAGTTGGAAAGTTCTAGAGGAGTCTTTTTAAGTATATCCATCATGGAATATACTACCTCTTCAACTTGGTTCTTCTCAATCTTCCCAAGATTGTCAAACTTAATGTGAGAGAATCTTGACAAATCAACATTGTTCCTAATGTTATCACATAAATTGTTTAAATTTGAGGGACTATGACTTACCACTTGAAATTGGCTATTGTCATCTGATTCAATCTTGTCTTCATTAGATTTAGCTTGAGCAACATACTTCCTCCTCGATCTCTTATGTGCTTTAGCTTCTTTCTCTTTAGGCTTGGCTACCTCTCTAGCCTTTTGTGTATTGACCCTAGTGCTAGCCCTTGTGGTAGGTGTTGTTAGTTTGGGCTAATTAGGTTTAGCAACCTTCTTTGGTTTTTTCACTTCTTGTTTCTTTGATTTCCTCTTTTTCTCAGTAGCTATAGGTGTTCCATCGGTTTCTTCTTCCTCAACACCTTCTGTAGTTTCTACTTCATCTTCTTGTTGGTCTTCTCCCTGACCTTGTGTCAATGCCAATGGTGCTTGAGCTTGTGTTTCCTCTTCTTCTTCATCATCTTCCTCTTTTTCTTCCTTAGCTCCTTCACCAAATCATTCTTTCAATTTCTTTACCAGTTTGTTTCTTTTTCTTGATCACTAAAGCAATCTTCAATTCCATAGTTATCTTTGATTTGGCCAAGTCATAATTTCCAAGTGCTTTGGCTTCCTTATCCACTTCTTTTGCAACTAATATTTTGATTTTTGCAAAGGCCTCATCAACATTTATTTCATATCCTAATGGCCTTGTCCATATCACCCTAGGAATTACTACCTAAACATATGTAAAATCAATATCAACTAGGATGCAAACATCATCAACATGTTTCTCTACTAGTGATATTGGTATCCTCAGCCTTTTCTTCATGGATTGTTTGAAACCTTACAAAATAAATTGACATGATAGATTCAAAGTTATCACCTTCCATGCAACCTTACTAAATGTAGGAAATGTATTCTGCACATAAAAGAAAATACATACAAGAATAGATCTGAATTTACACTATGCACTTTTGGTCTTCCTTATAGATCCCAAATTCTCAATCAATTGTTACAACTGCAACTTGGCAAGATCATAAGTATGATCCTTCTTCACAATTTTGTAACCCATATCAATTTTAATGCAGGTTACATTGTTTAATCTGCTAGACTGATAAAACTTGTGCGCTATAACCCTCACTGCAAAAGCTATCAAGGGATTGGTGATAGTATCAATTTTCATTCCTCTTTTATTCTACACAACCCCTATTTTCTTTTCAATTATTTCCTTTTCTTCACATCTCATGGTCTTTGGCCAATCTAGGGTTGGATACCCTATTACTCTATGAACAATCTTCTTAGTGATTTTTACTAGCCCATTTTCTAGCCATACAAAGTTATTATGAATTCTACTCAAAATAATTTTTATCTACTATGTCTTGAATACATTGGGGAAACTTAGGGCACAAGTTAACCCTTTCTTCTCAAGGATTTTAAACTCTTCCTTCAACACTCCATTTTCACATAGTTTTTCATATGTTTCACTGATTTCCATATCTCCTATGCTTCCAATTTTGCATGTGCAACCTTTTCTAACATCTTGAATCATCAAGACTTGCGGTGGTATCAAGGATAATGCACCGAAGGGATCTTGTTGGTAAGCTATATCTAGGATAGCCCTAAAAGTAGGTTGTTTGATTTCATTACTTATCAATTGCACATTTAAAACCTCTTTACCCTCTACACCTTTGGCTACTAAAGAACTAGGCACCATTACATGAAACTAGGGTTTGTGAAATTTAAAATTGCGTAGCTTGGTACATGATAAATACCTTGTGAATCCTACTAGAACAATGTCAATTTTAAAAAAAAATCTCCTACAAATGCTCAAATCAAATTCTCCAGATCATCTTTATCTCTTCATGCTCTTCTTCAAATTCAAATAATGTCAAATGAATAGAAATCAATCAAATATCCCTTAAAATACTGCATTTAATGCTAAGTGCTTACATAGCTGTAAGCTTGACTTCAATTGAATTTCTGGCTCACTCAATATCCATGTGTTTTTCCATACACTCAGAAACACTACAAGCTTGGTATTTTTACTAGCAACCTTTACTAGTTTGGCATTCACTAACATTTCACCAATCAACCAAAGTGAAACTTTTCATGCTTGACAATAACATGAAAAATGACAAAACTTAAAGATTTATTCTTGATTCCTAACAACACTTTGCATCTTTATTCATGCATATATAATATTTTCAAAACTAAATCCTTGTAACTAATGTATAATATATCCTTTTAAATATCAGTCCCACATACCTCTAGATTACTTAATTTGATGAGGTGTGATCACCTAACCCATTGGGTGAAGTGATCCCATCTACACTTGATGTGTTGCAATCTTCCTTTATCCTCCATGTCTTGTTCATCTCATTTATGAGATTCTTAACATCTGCCTTTCCTTTTCCTTTGTTGAACTCATAACTTGGTGTCTTTGACCTTGTTGGATAATATCTACTTATGTGACCAATCTTCAAACAACTAAAACATGTGTTTTGACTCAACCACCTTTTGTAATCACTTTTGAAATGTGTTCTAATACAACTTCCAAGAATATTTCCATACTCTTGACAATAGGGAAAACTATACCTTGTACTATAATCCCAATTATAAGAGTTATCATTGTTTTTTGAAATGTGTTCTAATACAACTTCCAAGAATATTTCCATACTCTTGACAGTAGGGAAAACTATACCTTGTACTATAATCCCAATTATAAGAGTTATCATTGTTTTTTACCTTGATGACCACTTGGGTTTGGATCTGCATTCAAAAGCTCTATGTCCATACTTCTGATATTTATAGTAGTATCCTTCAAATATTTGACTGTGCATGGTCTTGGTTTTGCATTCATGTGCCTAATGACCTTGTTTCTTACACTTGTGGCAATGACTCATGCTCTTCTACTTATTATTTATATTTACAGTCTTTCTCCTGCAAACATTAGTAGTATGACCTATCTTACCACAATTATGATAAGTATGTTTTGAGTTCTTACCTTTGTTACTTCTTTATTTAGAACTTTTGGATGATTCTCCTTCTTCAATACTAATATATCCTAGTCCAGATGTATCATTGTTAAATCCAGGGGATCTCATCAATTGTTCAAAGTACTTGATGGCTTCACTAAGTTTATTAAAACTTTTAGCAAACTCCTTTTCCCTTTTTAGATCATTGCTTAACTATTCATTCTACAACTTCAGTGTTGTGATCTTAATATCTTTACTATCTATTTCATGATTGTCAATCATGACTTGATTCATTATTTCCAATTGCATGTGAGCAATCCTATTTATTTATGATGATTTCTCTTCTAATCTGTTGGTCAAAACTCTTTTTCATCTTCAATCATGACTTTGTCTTCCATAGCTTTCTTTTTCTATTTGGTCACCTCATGTAGTAATATGGCTTGTGATTCTTGCTCTATCTTAAGATTTTTGATCTCTTTAGCTAGAGTTCTATTATTTTCCATTAGATCTGCAATTGCTACATCAAATTCATTAGATTTTCCATTTTTAAATAGTGTAGTTGTGTCCATCTCTTGGTATTGTCTGTCATTCTCCTCAATAGCAATTTCCTTCCTTCTTCTCAATGATTTCTTTAGATATTCTCTTGCTTCATTCAATTCATGCAGAATGAGTTGTATTTCAATCTCCTGGTTCTTAATAATTTTTCCCAACTTGTAGACTTCCATTTTCCAAGATATTCTGTCAAAGCTGCAAAGCTTTACTTTCAGAGAATTAATACTAGTTGTTTGAATTACAATAGAAAAGGTAAACTCTTGGGAGGGGGTGTGGTGAATCAGTTCTTCAAAGTTTTACTCATAAAAAAATTCACCATACATCCATCTTAGAATTTAAGAAGTAAACTAAAATACCATATAAAGCATATACATCAAAAGTATGTAAAAAAAAAGCATTCACACATGTATGAAACAAGATATGATTGTTGAAAATCTAATTGAAAAGATCATTATTGAAGATCAAAGAGGGAGATTGTTACAAAGAATGAAGTTGGTTGATAAAGAATGTTTTCAATCATAGTTTTGTAGGAATGACAATTGCTTACAAGATCCAAGTACTATCACTTAGTTGATTGATGAAGATGATTTAATCAACAAGATGTAACAAGACTACCTAAGGGAAAGGTTGAGTTATGGTTTTGTAATGAAGTGCAAGGATTAGCTATGATAATGGTAAAATAATGTATTGGTAACATATTCAAAGATATAGAGGATGGTCACACTTAGAAATATTAGAAGTATAAGTTGTAACAAGGTTGACTGCAAAGCTTAAACTAAGTTCATTAGTGGGTGCCAAGCAAGCTAGTTTAAGCTGAGAAAAAGGAAACTCTAGTGTGTACCGAGTGAACTCTAGGTGCCAAGTGAAGTTCAAGTGCTGAGAATCAGAAAATCTACTAGGTGCTGAGTGAACTTTAGGTGCCGAGCATTAGTAAAACATAGTTGATGTCGAGTAACATAGTATGTGCCGAGCACCAAAATTTCAATGGTGCCGAACTGTTACATTATTGGAAATGACAAAGATTCACCAAATTTGAGCCAAAAAAGTTGTTACCTTGAATTTTGTGAACTAGTTGTAGGACAAGGATGTTGAGCTGGTGGCATAGAATTTTATGTAAACCATTTTTGAGTGAATTCAAGAGGATTCTTGATGATGTTTCTAGAAGAAACAAAATATGGGTTAGATTAAATGAATCCTACCTAATTCATACAAATTGAAATTAAAGGAGGGAAGAATCAAGTGGGAAAAGAAATTCTAGATTTCTATTTAAGGAGTCACAGACCAAGAAGAAAGAGCTGCTGGTGTGCCAAATTGTGAAGTGGTTGAGGGGTGTCAAGGATAAGACATCTAGGAGAAGGAAGAATAGAGCACTAAGACTTTGCTTTGACAAGTGGTCAGAAAGAGAGGATTGCACTAGTACATTGAGCATGGAGACTCAAGGAGACTAAGCTTGAAAGGAGGGCAAGCTATTAGAGTTGCAGAGACTAAAAGCCAGGCAATTTTATGAGTTGATAAGTGATTTGAGATCTGCAAGTTAAGTTGTATTCTATAATTAGGTCAAAAACCCTTATTGTTACTCTCTAGCAATTGTATTAGTTAGGGTAGAAGAAAATCTTATGGACTTAGGTTGATTTAATAGCCATTTGTAAATCTTTTAATAGGGTGGCATTCCAAGTGGATGTTCTAAAGTCCTCTAACTAGGCCCACTTCTAACAAGGTGGTTAAATCCTTTAACCAGGTCACATTTAACATTGTGTTGTATCCTTTAACAAGGTAGGCCTTTCACAGGGCATCACTTTAGAAGAGTGAAAATTGAGTAGCATGTTATTGGTGGTTTTTCCCAAATTGAGTTTCTACTTAAATCACTATGTTATGTGTTGATATTTTCATGTGTTATACTTGCATGTTGATTTACAGTAACTTGCTAAGTAGAAATGTCTAAGCTTGGATGAATGAATAGTTATATGGGCACACTTTACTTGATGAAAAGTTTGAATAGGACATTTGGACCTCGAATAACTGATTCACCCCCCCACCCCCCCGCTCAATTATTCTAAAGAATTTCTAACAATTGGTATCAGAGCCATCTATTGATTTAGTTTCAAGGTACTAGAAGCAGGAAGATCAAGATGTCCAAGAGAGAAGTTCCCAAGCTCAACAAAGACAACTTCATTGCATGGAAAAGTATGATGAAACTACACCTTGGATCAATAGGTGATTATGCAAAAACTTCAATTGGAATAGAACATGTAGACCTGTTAGAAGGTGTAATCTTTCCTTGGTGTATTTATAAACCAAGGTTAGACTTCCTTTATTTATTATTATAATATATTAGGATATAAGCCAAGGTATCCTAATATATTTCTTTTTTGTCCTTTTTCCACTACATCTTATTTTGTCATCTAGTGGAATATGTGAGGACAAATATATATTGTAATTTCTAATTTTAGATTATTCCTCCTTAAGAGGAATCTCACACTTGGCCTCACACACTTATGAATGGTGGCATTCATAGACATGGGAGTTACATTCTAACTCCTCTCTCTCATCTCTATTTAAGAGATGACCCTCCTCTCTCATTTAACAATGAGGTTTCTTCCTCTTCTTAAATGTTGTATGAGCTCTTGCTCTCTATCTCTCTCTCTCTTCCTTCTTAGGCTTTTCATGCCTCATTCATAATGTCACAAGGGGTTTTCTTTGCTTTCCCCTTTCCAAATATCTTGTCTCATGGTGTTGGAGCTTGAAGCTTTTTCTCTCCTATTTTATGGTAATATCTTTTCATGCATTTACTCACTTAGATTCTTTCCTGGTGTTGCTTACTAATAGATTTCTTTTTCCATTTCTAACATGGTATCAGAGCAGTTTAATCTTTGTTTTGAGTACTTGCATGAAGGTACGATTCGAAGGAGACTCTTGAGAGAGATTTCACTAATTTCTTCTTTAATCTTTTTAAGATGGAAGAAATTGATTTTTTTTTTGGATTTGGCTGGTTTACCGCCAAACCCAATTAACTTCTATTTGCTCTAATTTGTGCAGGTTACTTCTTATTTTCTATTAGTTTTCATCTAACTCCTTTGGAAGGCTTGCCGCCAAAGAGTTTACAGTTTGTTTTCTAAAAATTTTTGCTTGAGAAATGACTCTCTGACTATATATCGTGCATCTTATGGATTTTGTCTTCCTTCCCATGAACTACTCAACTGGATGCTGGTTTTATTTATTTGGATGAGGTATCTTTGTACGTCTTCTAATTGCTTACTCATTACTTTTATTTCTGCATGCCTTGCATGCACTGTGTTTTGTATCATTGCTCTTGGAATCGACTTTTTGGCCTTTTTTTCCTCATTGAACTCCTCTAGATTAAGTTTCCGACTTGAATCTTTATTGAAACCGTAGAGGTAGGATTTAGGGCCTGTTTCCTGATTGAAACCCTCTGGATCGAGTTTCCTGTCTGAATCTTCATTTAAATTCTCTTGTTTTGGTTTCTAGCCTGGATCTCTGCTGAAATCCTCGGGTTCGGGTCCGAGTTCCTGGACTGACATTTTTCTTTCTTCAGGTTAGCCAACGCTTTAAGCTCATTTTCTCTTGCACAAAAATTGGATCACAAAATTGTTATCTGGCGTGCACATTTTTACCGAATTGGTCTCACTACCTTCTGCTCAGCAAAATAGTTGTTTTTATCCATGTCGTATCAGTATCTTTCGTCTTTGTGCTAGAGGCTTCCGTGGCTGTTGGTGTGGCTGCTGGGATATTGCCAAGTGCTGCTTCTCTTATAAACTGATGGTCAGTTCTTGGATCAGTAAGAATCAGAAGATGTGACAGCTCCATAGGCATAATGAAGCATCAGTATAATGTTGCCTTTTTGAAATTTCTTCTCCATGGATGCCCAAGCAACCTCTTGTAGCACAACTGCAACTGTTGTTATGATATTTTCCACCAACGAGACCTTCTCCACATGTGTAGCATTGATGATCTGTGCCACTATCTTCCTAGACTGCAAAATCCCTTCTTGCAGAGGCCCAAAATATAACTTATCGGGTTGTTGCAGCCACAACCTTCATACTTGAATCCCTTATTTTCCTGTAGTCACCACCAGAATTTTAAGCTCCTCTTGACTTTGTTCTCCTCTTCGCAGAATAATAACCCCATTATTTTCCCGTTCACATTTTGGCTTATGTTTCTCCGTTCACATTTTGGCTTCTGCATGGATATTCTGGGTGTGGAGATTGATCAAGTTGTCTTGACTGTTGACAAAAAAACACTTTGGCCTTGCGGAGACTGAGACCGAGGGCTTACGCTTATGCCTTGGTGATGGCCTGCAAGTTATCCACACCATTGCCCTCCAAGTTGTCTCAAATCATCTTCATTTTGTGCCGTCTGAGATAGCTCAAGATTGGCACGACTTATTTCCTAATCCTAACCCCAACACTGAAATCAAAGCCAATGGCGTTGCACATGTTTCAACTGACCCGCGCCAGGATGTAATACTAGTTGATGTGGATGCAGGTGATGCTGCACTGTCATGATATCTCAGATATGCGTCGGCTGGTCGCCAAAACCACTGCTTGACTGCATAGGATGTCCGACCTGAAACCTGCAATCTGAAAACCCTTTTCAAGTAAGCGTCATGGCTATTGTTGGCTTCTTATAACAACGGATAAGGGCAGAAGAAGAAGTATGTAGATCTAGGATGCATTGTTTGCAGTAGGACCGTCTTCAAGTGGATTGTTATATCTTTCTTGGCCTCTGGTTTCATAGCCGAGCTTGTGACCCTCATTGTTAAGACGGTCCCCCGACACGACCATTCTCCTCCTCCGCCTGATAATTATACCCAGGCTCTTCCGAAGGCTCTCATGTTCTTCAATGCTCAGAGATCTGGGAAACTCATAATGAATTAGATACTAACGATCTTGTGCAGATATGTCGAACAGTAATCTGCCTCGCAGAATCATAAAGGAGACACAGTGAAACGTTTCTTGATAGCTCGGGCCACATCTTGGCCGGTGAGCTTGGAGGCGTTGACCATATCACAGATCCTCAGATTCACAGCCCAATCGGGCTCCTGAAGCTGCATGTTAGTGGCTTCCTCCACAATCTTGTCCACGGGAGTCGCAACCTGCAAGAGCTCCTTCATCTTGCCGCTCTTGCTGCTCAGCCCTGTTTCCTTTTTTGGGTTTTGGATTTGGTTCCAGCAATCGATTTTCACTTTGTTAGGCGCTCACTAAATGCCAACTCTTGTGCTTCATGTTACTAACAACTATTTTTTTTTTGATATCGAGGTGATTTGGATTTAGAGGAGCATTGGTTTGTAGTGAATGCAGAGGTTTGTTGATTTTTCCACACCATTTACTTCCACGAAGACAATAACATATGGCTAGCCTTGCTCTTTGGTAGCATGCACATCCTTAATAGAAGCCTACAGGATGCTCTGTTTGACAGTACATATCCGTTGGAGCTTTCCTTGGGTTATCGGTTCAAAATTATGATGAATGTTTCAAATATGTGAAGGCACACATGTCATTCATATTAAAATTATTAATATATTTTGAAAAATCTGCCATCTCTCAGTGGGAAAATCTGCCATCTATTCTGCCCCAGCTGGAGGTAATTTTTTTTTTCCATTTCATGCGCCTTCTTTTCAAAATTTGCGCTGAACCCTCTCTCTTTAGAAAGTTTTGCACAGACTTACCTAAACTTCTTCCATTTTTTCTGAATCATTACCTCACATTTGAGTGTTTTAAATTATATAAATTTTCTCTATATTTAGATTCAGTTATAACTTTTTTTTGTCTTTTTATGCAAGTTTCTTTTTCAGAGACATGCAAGATTCCTTTTCTTTTTTTAGCTCTTGACAGAGGTATCATTTATTTTTATTATTGCCTCTTGTCAACCTATTTTTGGCAGGTAATCATTCATTACAAGCTTTTATTCAAACTTTTTTTAGAAAAGTTCTTTAACTCTTTTTAGTATATTCTTATCTGCCAGATCTGAACTCTATCATTATTTACTAACCTTTTTGCAGGGTTAGTTGTAACAAATTTTACATAAAAAAAAGAAGGGGAAATCATTTTTTTTAGCATCAAGCTATCATTTAATAATTGTAATTGTATGATTTCATACTATGATATTTTAAGTATATTTATTCAAGTATATATGGGTGCACACATATATACCAAGATAAATATACCAGCTATTATAATTTTCATACCCATGTTTACCCTTAATGGAGTTTTATACCTGATATCTATATTTAGTTGATCTTCCTTAAATCATTTTAATTGGATTATGAGTAATCTTACACATTTTCCTTCATTTTGATATTTTGATGTGCCCATAGCTGCACTTTTATGCTTTTATAACATTATTCTATGCCCATGTTGGCACTCTATGGTTTTATACCATTGATATACATGATTGATATGATATTTGTTCTAATTCCAATGAGGCAGGTCATATTGCTGCAAGGTGTACACAAAAGAAGAACTACAAAGAAGGAAACAAGTACAAGAACAAGAGAGAAGATGATAGCAGAGATTACAAGGACAAAGGAAAAAGATGCTACATTGTTGAAGAAGATTTTGATGAGAATGATGATGAAGTAGTGTATGTAGCTATGAAGGATGAATCAGATGAAGATAAAGCAACAACACTGGTAACCTATGTGAACTAGAATGACAAGTGGATCATAGATAGTGGTTGCTCACATCACATGATAGGAGACAAAAGTAAGTTTATTACATTTATTCAATATGATGGAAATAGTGTTAGATTTGGTAATGATGCTCCATGTCAAATCAAAGGAAAAGGCTCAATTGAACTTATAGAGAAAATTTCACGTGATAATGCATACTATGTTGAAGAATTGAACAATAATTTGTTGAGTGTATCACAATTAGGCAATGTAGGTTGCAAAGTAGAATTTGGAAACAAATCTGCTAAGATCTATGACACTAATGGAAATTTGATAGGAAAAGGTGAACAAACTAGAAGTAACTTGTTTTAGCTAGATATGAAAGATGCAACTTGTCTTGTTGTTAAACTTGATGATGTGTGGTTATGGCATAAAATATTGTGTCATGTTAACTTTGACAATTTGATTAGCATCAATAAAATGAAGAAAGTTAGAGGTTTGCCTAAATTGAAGAAGCCTAAAAATACAATGTGCAAACAATGTCAACTAAGAAAGATGACTAAGTCTAGTTTCAAAAGCAAAACATACACTTCCAAAGAAGTACTAGAGTTAGTCCATAATGACTTATGTGGACCAATAGAAGTGTAAAGCTACCTAGGAGATAGATACGTAATGCTATTTGTAGATGACTACTCCAGGATGATGACTGCTATGTTCTTAAAGGAAAAATCTAATGCATTTCAAATGTTTAAGTGGTATTTGGCTAGAGTTGAGAAGGAAATAGGAAAGAGTCTGAAATGTCTAAGATTAGACAAAGGAGGAGAGTTTACATCAAAAGAATTTAAAATATTTTGTAATGACAAAGGTATAAGGCAAACATTAGCACCAAGAAATCCACCTTAGAATGGTATTGCTGAAAGAAGGAATATATCAATAATAGACTGTGCTAGAACCTTGATGATGGAGAAAAATGTTGCTTTAAAGTACTAGAGAGAAGCTGTAAGTATTTCTATTTATATCCTAACTAGAGTCCAAGTCAAAAAGGTACAAATGCAACACCTTTTGAATTGTGGTATGGTCACTCACCTAATGTAAAACATTTCAAAGTCTTTAGTTGTAAATGCTATATTCTTAAAGATACTAGAAATGGCAAGTTTGATGCAAAAAGTGATGAAAGCATATTCCTTGGATACTCCACTAGAAGCAAAGCATATAAGTGTTTGAATACTAACACTGACAAAATTGTGGAGAGTGCCAATGCAAATTTTGATGAACATGTAGAAGTCCAAGTTGATGAGTCCAAGCAATCAAAAGATTATAGATCTTTTGTATACTTCTATGAAGGAATGACTATTGAAGATAATACCGTTGATCAAATTGGAAATCAACAAAAAATTTTAGTAACAGCCGAGTCACAACCAATGAATGTCAAGCTACATTCAGAAGCTGAGTTGCAAAATGAAGAAAATGCACATTTTGAATCTAAAATCAGTTCACATGAAAGATATGATGAAATACTAGAAGGAGAAGAGAAAAATGACCTAAAGCAGAAGGATCAAACATGGAAAGAAGGATAGAATCAAGACTAGCTAAGTATGTAAGGAGACATCACCCTGCAGATCAAATCATTGGTGACAAGGATGCTAGACCAATGGCAAGCAATAGACTAAGGAATGAATCATACTTACTGAGCAAGGTTGAGCCCAAAATAGTGAAAGATGCACTACAAGGTGATGACTAGTATAAAGCTATAGAAGAAGAGATAGATCAAATTGAGAAGAACAAAACCTAGACCCTAGTTCCCAGACTAGCTGATGAGAATGTAATTGGTACCAAATGGGTGTTCAAGAACAAACTTGATGAGAATGGTGAGATAACTAGAAACAAAGCTAGACTAGTTTGCAAAGGCTATGCAAAAGAAGAAGGACTATATTATGGGGAAACATTTTCCCCTATTGCAAGAATGGAAGGAGTAAGAACACTACTTGCATATGCTACATACAAAGGTTATCAAGATCTACCAAATGGATGTAAAGTCTACTTTTCTAAATGGTATACTAGAAGAGGAAGTCTACATAGAACAACTAGAGGGATTTGTTGATGACAATTACAAGGATATGGTTTGCAAACTGCATAAGGTACTTTATGGTTTGAAGAAAGCACCTAGAGCATGGTATGAGAGACTGCACAAATATCTTGTGAAGATAGGATTTGAGAGAATAGATGAAAACAAAAATTTGTATATCAAGGATGAAAAAGGTAAAGACATTTTGATATCTAAAATCTTTGTTGATGATATAATATTTGGAGGAAAAGATGTTCTATGCAAAGATTTTGCTGATCAAGTGAAACATGAGTTTGAAATGTCAATGTTTGGAGAAATCAAGTTCTTTGTTGGATTACAAGTACATCAATTGAAGCATGGCATATTTGTGACCCAATCAATAATACATCAAGGAGATACTCAAGACATTTGGATTAGAAGAATCAAAACTAGTTAGCACACCAATGGTGATAGGACATAAGTTATAAAAGAATGATGAGTTAGCTAAAGTGAATTAGATATTGTATAGATCAATGATTTGAAAGTTGCAATATGTTGTACATAGTAGACTAGACATTGCATTAGCTGTTGGAATAGTGGCAAGATTTTCTACGAATCCAAGAGAAAATCATCTGATGGCGGTAAAAATAATACAAAGGTACTTAAAAGAAAATGATGGCTTTGGTTTTTACTACAAGAGAAGTGAAAATTTTGAATTAAGGGCCTACACTGATGTAGATTGGGGAGGTAATATTGATGAAAAAAAAGCACCAATGAAGGAACACTTTTCTTGGGAAGAAAATTGATTACATGGACCAACAAAAAGCAACGTTGTACCTCATAGTGCACTGTAGAAGCTAAGTATGTTACAACTACTATCAATTGCACTAATATTGTATGGATCAAACATCTATTGCAAGGTATGAAGGAAGAAGTAAATAAGCCTATGATACTTTATTGTGATAATACAAGTGCTATCAACATATCAAAGAACCTTGTACTGCATGCCAAAACCAAGCTCATTGCAATCAATAATCACTATGTAAGAGAATTGGTGAAAGACAAACAAGTGAGAATGGAATATGTCAGTTCAAAGGAATAGATTGCTGACATCTTTAGAAAAGCTCTACCTAAAGATGCTTTTGAGTATCTTAAAGGTAAGTTAGTGGTGACACCCCTAGTCAAGGCTACTTGAAGCAAAAACAAGACTGCCTTGCATCAAATAAGTTGATTGTTGAAATATTACACATTGATGCAGAGGATACCTACTTTAGGAAAACTCTTGAAGTAATTGAAGTGATGAAGTTCCAAAACAATCACAAGCAAGGTGACAAAGGGATAAATTGAAAGAACCTACAAAAACTACACTTGCATGATAAGATGCTGAAATAATATGTCTTTGGCATTGTTGTCAAAGAGGGAGAAATAGTAAGAAACTAATCAACAATATTTGATCAAGAGTATGAGGGAGAAATAGACTGATCAACAGTTGAGGATGAAAAAGATGATCAAAATAGAAAATAGCAAAAGATGATCAATGCATACAGAGGGAGAGAATGAAAGAAGGGCAGAAAGGAAAGAAAAATGATACAATAGTTAAGAGGGAGGAATAGAAGTAAAGCAATCAGGAGAGTAGATCAAGAAAAGGAGATGTGAAAACTAATGGTAACACAATTACTTTTTGGCATTTGACTTACTGTTCTAACCTAGTTAGCATTTTGATAACTTGGTTAAATAGTTTATTTGATGGTTGATCAGTTTGGTTTGTCATCAATGCCAAAGAGGGAGATTGTTGAAAATATGATTGAAAAGATCATTGTTGAAGATCAAAGAGGGAGATTGTTACAAAGAAGGAAGTTGGTTGATAAAGAATATTTTTAGTCATTATTTTGTCATTGGTGTCAAACCTACTATTTGTAGGAATGACAATTGCTTACAAGATCCAAGTACTATAACTTAGTTGCTTGATGCAGAGGATTTAATCAACAAGATGTAACAAGAGTACCTAACGGAAAGTTTGAGTTATGGTTTTGTAATGAAGTGCAAGGATCAGCTAAGACAATGGTTAAATAATGTATTGGTAACATATTCAAAGACACAGAGGATGGTCACACTTAGAAACATTAGAAGTATAAGTTGTAACAAGGTTGACTGTAAAGCTTAAACTAAGTTCATTAGTGGGTGCCGAGCAAGCTAGTTTAAGCCAAGCAAATTTTCATTAGGAGCCAAGCAAAAGGAAAATCTAGTGTGTACCAAGTGAAGTTCAATTGCTGAAAAAAGTAACAAGTGCCGAGCATCAGAAAATCTAGTAGATGCCAAGTGAACTTCAGGTGTTGAGCATCAATAAAACACAGTTGATGCTGAGTAACACAATATTTGCTAAGCACTAGAATTTCAATGGTGTCAAGCTACTACATTATTGGAAATGAAAAAGATTCACCAAATTTGAGTTGACAAAGTTGTTACCTTGAATTTTGTGAACTAGTTGGAGGATAAGGATGATGAGTTGGTGGGATAGAATTTTATGTAAACTATTTTTGAGCGAATTCAAGAGGATTCTTCATGATTTTTCTAGAAGAAACAAAATATGGGTTAGATTCAATGAATCCTACCTAATCCATACAAATTGAAATTAAAGGAGGGAAGAATCAAGAAAGAAAATAAATTCCAAATTTCTATTTAAGGATTCGCAGACCAAGAAGCAAGAGCTTCTAGTGTGCCAAATTGTGAAGAGGTTGAAGGGTGTCAAGGAGAAGGCATCTAGGAGAAGGAAGAAAAGAGCACTGAAACTCTACTTCAATGAGTGGTCATAAAGAGAGGATTGCATTGGTACATTGAGCATGGAGACTCAAGGAGACTAAGCTTGAAAGGAGGACAAGTTAGAGTTGCAGAAACTAAAAGCTAGACAATGTTATGAGTTGAGAAGTGATCTGAGATCTGCAAGTTAAGTTGTATTCTATAATCAGATCAAAACCCCTTATTGTTACTCTCTAGAAATTGTATTAGTTAGGGTAGAAGAAAATCCTACGGAAGCTTAGGTTGGTTTAATAGCCATTTGTAAATCCTTTAATAGGGTGACATTCCAAGTGAATTTTCTAAAGTCCTCTAACCAGGCCCACTTCTAACAGGGTGGTTAAATCCTTTAACTAGGTCACATTTAACTATGTGTTGTAGCCTTTAACAAGGCAGGCCTTTCATAGGGCATCACTTTAGAAGAGTGAAAATTGAGTAGCATGTTATTGGTGGTTTTTCCCAAATTGGGTTTCTATGTAAATCACTATGTAATTTGTTGATCTTTTCATGTGTTATGCTTGCATGTTGATTTACAATAACTTACTAAGTAGAAATTTCTAAGCTTGGATGAATGAATAGTTATATGGGCACACTTTACTTGATGAAAAGTTTGAATAGGACATTTGGAACTTGAATAACTGATTCAAACCCCCCCTAGTTATTCTAAAGCATTTCTAACAATGATTACTTGGAAACCCTCCAATGAGATGGTAAAACTAGGGTGGGGATGACAATAAAAAATCTTCACTACTATAGTAATAAAGTGTATCTAATGAAGGTTACAATGTTTGATCATGAAACATGATCTACCCTATGAAAGGGCTACCCTATAAAAATATTACAAAGATGGTTAGGTCCTACCCTATTAGAGGATTTCAAAACCTTGTTAGAATTGTGCCTAATTAAAGGACTTTAACTCATAATTAAGTAAGCATGTTGCTAGAGGATTTCAATACAATTTGTTAGGACTCCTCTGATAAGAGATTTAATTGATTCACCTATCATAATGTCTCAACAATGATCTTGTGATTAGCACTCTGTTGGTTGATGTCAGATCACCTCTATACTAATGTGTACTTGATCCTTTCTGATCAGACGTCTCTCCATTCTCCACTATTTCCTTCCTCTATTCTCCATTAACTAAGTCTATAATGTAACTCAAATCATAATACCTTGGTAACCATGAATGTCCTATTTGCACATGTAAAACTCTCCTTCTGTACTCTCCTCTCTCTCTCTCTCTCTCTATGTATCTTCGCTTCTTCTTAGAACATTTAGGGATTGTCCTCCTTAAGAAGACCTAGGTGACTTAGGATTAGGTGTGAATCAATGGCTATGATTCACCCATATTTCTATGTAAACCTTCTCTTTTTCTTATTGGATGCATGTAATACATAGGGATTCACACTTGAGATTGATCCTTATCAATAAAAGATCGTAAATCAATCCTTAAGCTAGCTCAAAATAGTTTACATAGTAGTTTGATCCATTACAAACAACTATGTCAAAACTATGTTACTCAACATCTGAAGTCCTTGGTGCTCGACACTAGCTATGACTCCAATGCTGTCACTCAACATTTGAATGACTTGGCATGTACTTCTTTCTTGGCACCTAAATCACTCGACACATGGGGAATCGACACTCACTATTTACTTGGCATACTATAGCTTACATGTTGTGCTCGACATATGTTACTTGTTCAACATGAACTAAGTAAAT
Organism: Cupressus sempervirens; assembly: GCA_028749045.1. NCBI lineage: Eukaryota > Viridiplantae > Streptophyta > Pinopsida > Cupressales > Cupressaceae > Cupressus > Cupressus sempervirens. The sequence continues at coordinate 88,865,406 of CM053791.1, read as the reverse complement.
GACATAAGTGTATAGACACCCACTTGTCAAAACCAATCTAAGATTAATACTCTTCTTCAAAAATGTAGCATGACTTCTTTCCTTTGTCTTTGTAGTTCCTATTCTTACTATACTGGAAATATTTCTTGTCATTTCTATCATTCTTACTTATGTTAGGACATTTGGAAGTAAAGTGACCAACCTCATTACAATTGAAACAAATCAAGGGAAATTTACCTTTGTATTTACCTTTACCTCTTGATAATCTTCTTATAAGAAATGCTTTAGTTGATCTAGATCATCCTTATATTCAAATTCACTTTCTTCTTTACTTTTATTTTCTTTCTTCAAATTTCCAATGGTTAGTGAAGATGTCAATGCATTGATCATCCTTATATTTAGATTCACTTTCTTCTATACTTTTATTTTCTTTCTTCAAATTTCCAATGGTTAGTGAGGATGTGAATGCATTTCCAATTGTAACCATACTATTGTTATAATTGCTCAATTTGAAATGTATTCAACCAACTAACTAGACTATCAAGTGTCAATACATTATCAGAAATAACTCTCACTTCTTAAATAGAAGAAACTTTGATAGCACAAATAAACATAAGAGTTATGAGAACTTTACTTACAATTTTAGATTCATTGACAGCACCTACAAAAGCTTTGATTGTGCTTATAACTTATTTGATTTGGTTTACATATTGAGCAACATTTTATCCTTCTTTCATTCTCATGACATCATATTTTCCTTTGAGATTTTCATCTTTGAATCTTTTCACATTATCATCTTCACCATATAGAAGTGTAATTTTTCCCACATTTTTTGGCAATGGTACAATCCTTGATATCATCAAACTCAACATCATTGAGTGCAAAAGCAATCTCAATCATCACGATATTATGATTTATTTTCTCATTCATTTTCTTTATAGTCTAAGGACCAGAACGAGTAGTACATTCATGTCCTAACCAATGTGTGCTATTATCTCCAATGCCAGAAAGATGCAATTCCATCTCATCCTTCCATAATGAGAACTTCTCTTTATTCATTTTGGGTACCTCTCTCTTATAAATCTTTGATATTTAGCTCAATTTCTTTTTAAAAAATTTCTCCAAGCAGTGTGCTCTAAGACCAATAATTAGATACCTGAGAGGGGGTGTGAATTAGTTATGTCTGGTTATCATACAATCCCTTTTAACTATCTAAATACCAATAAAACTACATAAAATTTATCAGCAATCACTTGGTGTAACCATTCAACTTAACATTTAACTGTTTCAATCACTTTATTCCAAATTGATAACTTACTATTCTTTGCATTATCGAGTGTGTGTAGAATTAATTAATTATAACCTTGAAATTCCATAATTATTATTGAGTTTTAGTGAACATTAAAATATGTAAAACAACTTGCAACATAAATAACATTCACACATTTGACACTATGATTTTAATGTGGAAACCTTGTGAAGGGAAAAACTGCCTGTGACCAACAACCCAAAAATATTTTCTCTCCTAAAGTGGGCTCTGTTAAGATCCAACATTGTCAAAGGTTACAGACACATTGTTAATATGACCTTGTTAGAGGATTTCACCAAAAGATTATCTAGAAATTATTAATCCTTGATCTTATCTAAAGAGTGGCCTTCTCTAAAGGACTTACAAACACCACTAATCAATGTTACCATATAGGATTTCAAAGACTTTTAGGTCCACTTATTTCTTCTGAGATTTTCTACTACAATGGTTAAAAATTAATAGTAGAAATGATCTGTTAAGAAAATTAGCTACCTTTTCTTGTTCAAATATATGTTCCTTGCTCTTGTCTCTATCTGAACTCTCTTAGAACTCCTTTCACTTTGTAATTTTAAGCGGTTGATTAACACCTTCTCTTTATCTTTCCTTTGCTCAGCTCTTTTGACTCAACTATCTTCTTTCACCTTCTTCAACTTTGCATTGACAACAACTTAATTCACCAATAGTATGGTCAACAACATAAAAAATTCAGCTCCAAACTAGCACAACAACCAACAACATAAAGTTGTCTTTGTCTCTTGCTTAAATAGTCATCTCTAAGCATCCAGATCCTTCCATATTTTTCCACATTGTTGATCTTAGCTTCATACCAAATTTTTAGATTCAAAACTTCATAAAATGAATCTAGACACTCAAAAAATATAACTTTCATAGAGCTTTGTTCACATCCTTATCCTTCTTCAGTCTCTATCATTAGATCCTTATTGAATTTTTCCAATCGTTGATCTTGCAACAAACTTTGACTCCTACCTTAGACCATCTTGAACTTTCCAAATTTCCATCAAAAGTCTGTCTTAGATTCCAATTCTCCAAACTTATTCATCTAGTTGTTACTTAGTAAAACTAATATTTACTCATGTAATATAAATATCAGTTATTAGTATACTTTCTCAATTTTTTTTTTCTCTTTTTCTTTTCCAATTGCTCAAGAAATACTTAATTCACTCAGTGAATACAATCTCCCTTCATTAACCTTGTCACTTGGTTAAGTTCATGTTCTTTAATACACTACAAAAATATATGAGTGTACAACAATCAAACCAATAATACAAAATCACACACCAACTCATTCAAGTACCCATTAAATACCATAATTATCAATTCTATCTTCATCATACTTTCTTCAAATCCTTTTCATCAATCAATTGTGGGTAACAAGGAAACCCTTGATCAAAGGGAAAACTCTAATGGGAATGACACCTAGAAGATGATTTACTAATATATATAAGCTCCTTGTGAAAGGATGTGACCCTGTTAGGATTTAAATATAATGCATTTAGTACAATAGTCCTTATTACAGATTAGATCTCTATTAGGAGACCTTTAACCCTTGTAAGAAGATTCTAATCTTGTTAAATGTTGATAAGGAAATAAATAGACCCACTATCTAAATTCCCCAACAAAATGAAATACAATATTTAAGGATAAAATATACAATTACATGAATTGATTGGTCTATAACTTAATTACCAAAGAAGTTTCCTTGAATCTCATCTCAACCACCCAACAATATCACTACTCTCCTCTGATCATATAGCATTAAATATTGCATCCAAAGATCACATACATGATATATATTATTATGTGATGATTTCCAAGTAAGGAAGATATTCTTCCTTTATACACTTACAATTAACTAATTAGGTCAAACTATTAAGATTGCCTCAAAACATAATTAATTACATAAGTCCATGCTAAGGAAAAAATTCCTTCGTAAGAATCTTTAAAATGTTATAGTATGTTTTCTACTCATTACGATACAAAAATTATATTTTTCAATAATAAATAATACATTTCCTTAACCCATTCAGCTAAATCAGAAAATGTATTCGACATTATACAATAGTGTGACATTTGTAGAACAATCTCAAAGTCTTGCTATCATGACCATAGTTTCATGAACAAGTCTTCTACCATAATCCCAGTTCACTGACACTACTTCTACCTCACCAATAAGATACATAAGATCTACTACCAACTATCTCTTTCATTGTTTCTTATACACAACTATGCTACCAGTCTTAATCAAGCATACTATAAATCATCCAAAATGCAACATAAGATCCAACAAACATAGATATGATATCTACACTCATTCTTCTGCAAGAATATAAGCTCACATAGCTTAACCTGTTACATGCCAACTTTGTTGTGCCAATAATAATCTTGCAATATATATAATCTCTATCACTCATGATCACATAAACATATGTTGTCATCAATAATAAAAATTATTATCAATACAACACACAATAAGTACATCCAAGTGCCAATAAGACCTCTATTTATAACAATAAATATGGTCATGTTAATTATAAGTGTAGATCTACACCTAATAGTAGGTCTAATAATGGTAGTTTTAATTGATACTGTTGTATATGCAATAAATATGGGGACAAAGTTGAAGAATGTCGGTCTAAGTTAAGAGATCTTAGGTCACCTTTCAACCAATGAACTCTTATTCAAGAGATAAATAGTTCAATGTGACATGTTTTTCATGTGGAAATGTCTATGGACATCTAGTAACAAATTGTAGATTAAAAATTAAAATAGCTAATATTGAAGTTTGGTTTCCAATAGCTTATTTTTTATGTAACTATTAGTGGGGGTGGGAAGTGTGGTAATAGAGACTAATAATTTAATAATGTAAATTATGTGAGATGAATTCATTAACTAACAACTTTCCCACTAAGACATTCAATACAAGATAAAGAAGGGATTCCAAACATAACTATCAATATAACATGTTGACACAAAAGTTTGTACCCTTGCTTGAGGTATGACCCTCAAGTGACATTTTGTAATATGGAATCAACCTCCAAGTGTTGGACTTGTACTCTGAGGCTGAATCGCTAGATAAGGCCAACTTCCTCACTATCAAGTTGCACCTAAACTACTATTTGAGAGGAAAAGGGGGAAGGAGAACATAGATTAAAATGTTGTAAGGGAAAGAGGGGTGATGCACCAAGATACAAAGATGGTTACAACTCTGCCTATAGCTACACAAAACATTAATGAAATGACCAAAACACACTACTCTTGACTCTATTTTATTTTTCAAGGAATCACATGCAGGTTTGGAACTGATTAAAGTGCTGAAGGGAAATATATTTCCCTATGTAGCAATTGTTAGTAGACTTACCACAACATTTGAATCAATAAAAGTAGAAAAGAAACATTCACCATAAGGAACATACATACATAAGACAAAAAAATGGAAAGAGAAGGTAAGGAACAGAGATTTCATTAATGGAAAGGCAAAGTTGCAGAGCATAACACTGCTACAAAATACAAGTAGAGAAGAACTCTTAAGAAATATTTACAACTTGCCTTTAAAATTTTTAGGCATAACTCTGATGTTTACACTGAGTTTAAACCCCAACCAGGTGGAGTTGAGTTATAGAGGAGAGCAATAATGTAGAATTAGAATGAAATCTGATCATGAAGTGCAATTGTTACTGGAAGTGAGAGAAAGAGAAAAATGATGCATCTAGTCATAAGAGGTCAATTCCCCAAGGATTTGATAATTTCATGCATGAAAGAGGCATGGAGTGTATTGACGTCATGGAAACAAGGCCCAAGAAGTCATTGGGAATTGAAGAAATGGCCTTGATGGTGTGCCATAGAAAAAGAAAATTATGTGGAATGGTAATAGGATGTGTTATTTGCCTGCAACATGTAGGGTTGACCATGGGGAGAATCTTCTTTCCCTAAAAAAAATTGTTGACCATCAATGAAGGTCTTCTCTTTGAAATGGATGGTCTAGATGCCATAGGAAATCTCCCAAATGAGAGATTAAAATATAGTCATCAATGTAGATCTCCCCCTCCAGATGGATGATTGAGATGTAAGAGAATCTCCCTTAACGAGAGATTAAAACACAATCACCAATCAAGATGAGCTTTATTCCTAATAGACAACTGAGATGCAATGAGGAGACTCCAAGATGAGCTAGATCCAACATGACTATTATGTAATTTTGGGCTTTGGAGCTTTGTGGTGACTCTGCAGAGTGAAGAAACACCAGAATGGCGATGTGTGGCAACATGACATAATTTCAGGTTCAGGAGCATTGAAGGAACAAGGCATTATGAGGAAATATTGGAATGGAAATACGTGACAACATCTCATGCCTTACCATTTGATAGAAAAGATGACGATCTAATAATATTTTGTTGAATCTTAATTGTTGATCTGTGCAAGTGCATATTGGGAAACTTAAGCACCAGAGATGGGACCCTTTGTCATGTCGTGTAATTCTGGACTTTAGAGTCTTGAAAAGAGAATCCACAGCTTGAAGAAATGTTAGAATGGCAATGTGTGGCAGCATCTTGTCTACATGTGTATGAAACTCTAGACCCTGCCAACTTCTAATATAGAAGTACATGGACCAATCACGGACAACAAGACTCTATCACCTGTAGACCCATCGGAGCCAGCTTTTTTGGAGCACTCAACATACATGGTGCAATTTTAGACCTTGGAGCCTCACAAAGACTCCATAGTATGAAAAAAATGTCAGAATGGTGATGCATGCTAGCATTTTATGCTTTTGGGAGGATGGGAAAATGTTCTCATGAAAAAATGCAAGCCTTTAGATCTCATCTGCATGGGTTAACCTGACTAAGAATAAAATGAGTAACTCGGTAAAAGAAGAAACTGCATCTCAGTTAAAGAATAAATTGAGTCAACTTGGTCAATGAAGGGGCTGAGCTAATACGAAATTTTAGGCACCAATCTTAGTGGGTTAACCAAAGACTAGGAATCTAGACCATTGAAGATCTCTTAGATCTGATATCAATGATGGGCTAAATGGGGGGAACAAAAGGCCAGCATTCTTGGCAACTCAAAGAGGATGATTTCCTACTAAACATAGATCAATGGCCTTCAACAATCATTAGGCATGGAGTCACCAAAAGAAATGACATGTTGTTTCACCTAAAACTTCACAAAGAATATGCCTCTACAACTAGCAACTATATGTGTGAATATGCGGCCTCTACTAACACACACACTTCAACACGGTCTTTATTTGCGAATTCATCTCAGAATGAACATTAGATTGTTCATCCAAAAATCAGCTGGCAAGGTGACCTGTTGCCTTCTATCTAAAGGGATTTTTCTTGTTAGATATCCTCAGATTTGAGGTGTTTAAGCAACCAGACCCTCTAAGAATGAAGGATTTAAAAATGAAATTAATCTATATGATTATGCAGATTAATCTAGAATGAGAAATGCATTCTAATCTAAGAACAAGTAAAGGAAACTAGATTAATCATATGCATATTATGCTAAATGAAATTAAGCTAAGGATGCAAATGTATGTAAAATATGAGCACATGTGAGAAAATGTGAGTATGAATTCTAGCAGCAATTTGATGCAAATTCCAAATTCATCCTCTCCCAAAATGAAGAGATGAGGGTCTCTTAAATAGACTTTCCTAGAATCCATCACCGGTTGAGATCAATTTCAATCAACGGTCAGGATTAAAGGTGAAGTTTAGTCATAAAGGAAGATTCTCAAATTAAAGGGAGTTAACTGATTTAATTTGAGTAAAATAAGGAGTTAACTGATTCAATTTGAGTAGAATAAGGAGTTAACTGATTCAATTCCTTTTTTATCAATAGTGAACTAGAAATTTCCCTTTTTTGAACTGAAGAGAGATTTTGGTGAGATATTTAATTTAATAAAATGAGATATGCTCTCATAATTACCTTTTCTATTTAATTAAATAATCTTTTAATTAATTAGAGACACTTTTCTTATTTAATTAAATAACTTCATTTAATTAATTAGGAATGGCTTCCCATTTAATTAAATAACTTTGTTTAATTAATTAGAAGTAAGTACTCCATTTAATTGAATAATTTTGTTTAATTAATTAAAATAGGCACATTTATTAAATTAAATAAATTTAATTCCATAGTACATTAGCCTTAAGATATAATTTAATTTAATTAAAGTATAAATACTTAGTACTTAAATTAAATATTAATCAATAGGTTTAATGTGACTAATATGAGTAAATACTATAGGAATTAAATAATAAGCACGATGAATGCAGATTAGGATTTTCTGCATCTGACAATTAAGTCAAGTAGCGAGTAGTCGAATAAGAATTTGCCTAATGGAATAGGACTTTAGGATTGATCAAAAATAGACCAGAATTGGTTGAGATGGCAATGAGCCAATTTTGGGGTATTACAGCAACATTATAAAAAATGCTATATCGAGGAAGGAATAGTTTTGCTTGTGCACTTCTTAGAAAACTAAAAACCTACTCTACTATGTACAAATATTTACAAACAAAATGATCAAACAAAGCCATTGAATGGCTTGTTGAAGTAACTTCCTTTTTTCTTTACCTTGGAATGTTTGATATGTTCATGCATCATCATCCCACCATTACTTGACTGACTACAATACAACATTTCACATGAACCTGATATAAAAGGAGGACCTCCCTTTTGATCATACCTTGCATTTTGACGAATTAGGCCATCCTTTATGTCTTTGAAGACCAAAATTTCATCATCGATCTCTTGAGAGAACTGCATTCCTTCTAGCTGATTTGTTTATTCTTGTTACTCCAAAACCTCAACTAATTTTGACCTAAGCAAAACTTCTTCATTTTCAATAGTAGAGGTGGGGTACTTATTGAAAGGGTTAGTTGTCATCTCATCCTACTTATGCTCCAAAAAATGTTTTTTCTCTTACTACTCTTTCACACCTTGGATCAAATTTGGGATGACAACATTTTGCTCATGGATAACATAGATTCTTGGCTCAACCTCATCCATATGCCTGAATGGATGCATGTAGTCTTCCTCCTCATCAAAGAGAGTACAATTCATGTTCTTAAGACTAATCATGAAAGGCTCTATATGATTAGTTTTAAATGACTCTACTATTATGGAGGTCATTGTGCCATTTCTAGTTCTGAAAAACATGCAAGACCAATCAACAAGAATATACCCACCACTAATTTTAGCAGTAAAATATCCAAACAAAAAAATGCAAAAGTGTGTAGGGAAGTCTATAACAATTATATCTTGAAAAATAATGTAGCTAGGACATGCATGTAAGCTCACTTTTAAATCTTTGAATAACCCTACTGTTCTACAAGAACTACAATCTAGTTGAGTAGGCCCTTTAGTCATAGGCTCATACTTTATGCCTAGCTGATCAACAACCCTCTTAGGCATGATTGAGGTGCTAGCATCAGAGTCTATCATGCAATTACAAACTATTTTATCTCCTATGATTAATGAGATATAAAAAGGAGGTGGATTTATTTTCTTACTTTGATATTTTTCCTTGTAGGGTTGTGCATGGATGGTTGCAACACTATTGTTCTCTTGACTTCTAACACCAAAATCCTCCTTACCAAAAATGGCATAAGAAGCATTTCCATGTGCTTGAGCTTGATAGCCAACATTGGGCTAAATCACATCATACTGTTGTCCTGAAGTTGTTGGTCCCTCCTACATAGTGAAAGCCTACGAAAATTCACCTTTCTCATTGGATTGATAACCATGCATGTATCCTTGTTGTTCTTGAACAAGATTATTCTGATGAACAAGTTCTTGGATCTAATTTGGGTTTGCATGGGTCACATTATTGAAAGATTTATTTTGGATCCATGGAGCTTGCCTTTGATTTTTTGGCCTAGTTGATTGTAAATTCTAATTATAAGGATGAGGGGGCCTAATAATTTGAGATTGTTGTCCTTTGAGAGTTGTCACCTCATTTCCAAGTGTCTAAATTAACAAATTTTGCTGATCAATAGCCTATTTAATAGTTTGTGCCTCCAATATTTGATCCTAAAAACTTCCTATCCATATCAGAGCTATGATCTATAATCTTATATATACTTTGCATCATAATGTAGAAGTTATTGGATTGGCAACAAAAGGCTAACTTATTGATGCAACTAGAATAGGAGCCACCACAGGTTGATGTGTAGGCATATATAGAAATAGAGGATTTGGAAGCCTTGAAGCCAATTTTCTACCTTGAATCAAATTATTTTCTACTATTATAACAAAGCCATATGCAACAAGTAGAGTATCTCCTCCCATTGTTTGTAACACAGATGCAATTTCACTATCAAAAGCTTTGATGTAATGCATGAAAACATTACCAGGAAGAGGATTTTCTATAATAGGAATTTTGTCCCATGTTTTCTAGAATCTATAGTTAAAATCAGTCATGCACTCATGGGGTGCTCTCTCGATTGTGGTCAGCTTCTCCAAAAGTGAGAAATTGTCACTCTTGTCTTCAAAATATTTGCACACGTCTTCACTCAACTCATCCTAGTTGTTGATGTAGTTTTTTGGTAACCCCCTATACCATTTTAAGGTCTTTCCTTTTAATGATGAAGCTAAAATTCTAACAACAACATCATCCTTTGTGATACCATGAATGTTATAGACATTTGAAATTTATTGAATTTTCTGTATGGGAGAAATGAAGGTTTCAACAGTGAAGCTTGGTATGCTTTTAAGTGTAGCTATTGGGATATCATGACTTTGAGCCAATATGAGTGGGCTCCCACCATTAAAGGTAGAAAAAACCTAATTTATAGGGAGGGCCATGTGAAATAATAGTCTATTCAAATGAAATTATGGTGTCGTCGGCTGTGATCTATCAACTGGAGGTGTAAAAAGAGATCTAGGAGGTGTATGTGCTATCACTGAACTCCTAACTGGTCAAAGAGAAAGTCTACTTCTTCTTCTTTGAGGATTTTAAATTGAAAGCTTAGTAAATTAAAAATTATTTCTTGAAGATGCCCTTGTTTGAACCTTCGGCATAAATTACAACACTTCTGGTCTAGAAACCAAGATGTAGAGATGGAGTCACCAAGTGCTTGAATGTGAGCCTCTTGAAGGCTAGAATGCTAAGAACAACACTATCCTCTCAGCATAGAAGTTGAAGTCCTTAAATTGACACCAACAACCTAGTAGACTTCTTAGTAAGCTTGAATGGAGTCCCACCAGGCATGCCAAAAATTGCTAATATAAAATTTTGCACCCTTACTTGAGGTATGACCCTCAAGCAACCTTGTGTACCATAGAAACAACCTCCAAGTGTGGGCTTGTACTCTAAGGCTAAATCTTTGGAGAATTCTGACTTCCTCACTATTAGGGTACACCTAAACTACTGTTTGAGAGGAAAAGGGAGGAGAACATAAATTAAAATGTTGAAAGGGAAATGGGGGTGATGTACCAAAGATAGAAACATGGTTACAACTCTACCTATAGCTACATAAAATATCAATGAAATGACCAAAATACGCTAGTCTTGATGTTAGGATTTTGAAAATCTATAATAATATATGAATAAATAGTTAAATGTAGAAACAAAAGAAGAAAACCATAAGAACACAAATAACACATAGATTTAACGCGATTCACCCAAAACCTAGGCTATGTCCACCTGCATAGCCATCCAACCTTTCTTATTATCAAGGGATTACAGTACAAACCCTTATAGCTCAATACTACATCGCAAGAACAAACTATTTCATTATACATCACATTACGACAATCCCTAACCCTAAGTTATCTTATATAATATATTCCTGCTTTAGGGTTAGAATATGCCTATTTAAATAAGACATGATAAAATAGGAGCATAATTTTTTTTTTGGGGTTGAAGTCCCGAACCCCGATGAATTATCAAGTATGTATAGCACTTCTCTGATCAGTTACCACAAATTAACACTTAACTCTAATCTATTTCCACAGGAATCACATGCAGGTTTGGAACTGATTGAAGTGTTGAAATGAAAGATATTTCACTATGCAATAACTGCTAGCAGACTTAACACAACATCTAAATCAAGAAAAGCAAAAAATAAACATTCACCACAAGGCACATACATGCATTGGACAACAAAACAGTAAGATAAGGTAAGGAACAAAGATTTCATTAATGGAAAGGAAAAAGTTGTAGAGCATAATGCTACTACAAAATTAAAAGCATAGAAGAACCCTTAAGAAATATTTATTACTTTCCTTTAAAGAGTTTAGGCATAACTCTAATGTTTACATTCAGTTGGAACCCTAACAATATGGAGTTGAGTTGTAGAGGAGAGCAACAACTAGGAATATAAATGAAATCTGATCATGAAGTGCAATTGCTGTTGGAAGTGACATGAATAGAAAAATAATGTATCTAGTCATAAGAGGTCAAATCCCTAAGGATTTAATCATTTCATGCATTAAAGAGCCATGGAGTGTATTGGCACCATGGAAACAAGGTGCAAGAAGTCATTGGGCATTGAAGAATTGGCCCTAATGGCATGCCATGGACAAAGAAAACTATGGAGAAGGATAATAGGATGTTTTATCCACCAAAAACATGTAGGATTGACCATGGGGGAATTTATTTTCCATGAAAACAAATGTTGTTCATAAATGTATGTCTTCTCTTTGAAACAGATTGTCTAGATGCCATAGGAAATCTCCCTAATGAGAGATTAAAATACAACCATCGATGCAGATCTTACCTTGGAGATGGACAACCAAGGTGTGAGAGAATCTCCCTTAACAAGAGATTAAAATGTAACCATAGATAAAGATGAGTTTTATTTACAATGGATAGTTGAGATGTAGTAAGGAGACTCCAAGATGAGCCAGATCTAATGGTTGTCACACAAATCTAGGTTTTGGAGCCTCATGTAGACTCTGTGGAGTGAAGAAACATTAGAATGGAAATGTATGGTAGCATGACACAATTTTGGGTTTGAAAGGATTAAAGGAACAAGGTAGAATGAGGGAACATCAAAATGATGACATGCACCAACATCTTGTGCCTTTCCATTTGATAAAACAAACGACGATCTTATAATCCTATGTTGAATCTCTGTCATTAATATGCACAAGTTCATATTGGGAAACTTAAGTGTTGACGATGGGACCCTCTACCATGTGGTGTAATTCTAGACTTTAGAGCCTTGTAGAGACTCCATAGAATGAAGAAATTCTAGAATAGTGACATGTGGTCATATCTTGTCTGCATGCATATGAAACTCTAGACCCTACTAGCTACTAATATGGAAGTATGTGGACCAATCAGAGATAATAAGACTATCACCCACAGACCCACTAGATTAAACTTGTTTAGAGCACTCAACATAGGTGGTGCAATTCTGGACCTTAGAGCCTCACAAAGACTCCACAATATGAAGAAATGTTAGAATGGTGATGCGAGGCAACATCCCACACTTTTGAGAGGATGGGAAAATATTCTCATGAAAACACTTGAGCTATCGAATCTTGTCTGCATGGGTCAACTTGACCAAGAATAAAATGAGCAACTCAAAAAAAGAAGAAACTATAGCTTAGTTAAAGAAAAAACTAAGTCAACTCGATTAGTGAAGGGGCCAAGCTAACATGAAATGCTAGCTACCAACCTTACTGGGTTTACCCAAAACTAGGGATCCAACCCATTGAAGATCTCTCAGATCAGATATCAGTTATGGGATAAATGGGGGGTAAAAATGGCCAACATAACCCAAGTTAGATTAGAAAAATGTAAAGAGATGAAGGGATTCAAATATTGAACCTAAATTATATCAAGGAAGTATGCAAGCAAGTTCACTTTCATGCAATGTTAATTGATTTAGAATATTCACTGAGACTGTAAATTGAACCAATTTACTTAATGACAAGTGTAAGATAGATTTAGGTGCTAAATATATGTAATCAACCCAATAGGTCTATGAAAGAAGATGAAATGAATGATGAAATACTTACCTTGAAATATGTGAGAGAAGATGTATTTTCACTCAAAAAATTGTAGATCTAAAACTGTGATTGAATTTTTGAATGTCAATTTGCAATCATGATAGAAAACCCTATTTTTCTTAGACCTCCAAGAATAGGTCACTTGGTGGTAAAGTGTTATAGGAATATGAGAATTTTCCCAAGATAGTGTAGCAAATTTAACCCAACTTCTTTGGAAATGTCTCGGTGAGTAGTTTTTAGATATGTAATCACAATTTGGATATCCTGCTATTACACATGGGAAAGATTGGTTTTGTTTGTTGGGTAAGAGATTTCCTCGATCAATCCCTTGATTGAAGAATCAACATTGAAATGAAATGTAATTTAAAACATGAAAAGAATCAAGACAAATGTAAATATTCACCTTACTTGATGAAACCCTTGTTAATAAGCATATTACAATGCTTGTATGTTGTAGATGTTGAATTTGCAATTACAAATGTAGGAAATATCCACAAATAAAATGGATCTACCAAAACCACATGATGAAGCCATGGATGTGAATGTGAATCAATGAATAAAAAAATGATGAATGCCATAATGTAAATCTCCTCCCTTGATGGCTAGCTAAATGCTAGGTCTTGATGAGGATATGATCTCAACGGATCCCTGAATCTTGAAAACAACTTCAATGCTTGATGAAAATTGCCTTGAATATCTTTGGTTTTTGTATGGATTCTTTAATTTCTATGTATAAAGGCCTTATGATTTCTTGTGGATGTCTAGCTATGTGAAAATGAGGTTCCCAAGCTTTCTTTTCTACTATTTTTAAGGCAGGAAAACAAAACAAGGCAACACGATCACCTAATTTTCATATTTGAATCCTTGAGACAAAACTAGACCTAAGACCAAAATTATCTAGGTTTCAGATTGACCTGGGAAACCTATACCAAGGTCATCCCAAGAAGGGGTAACATCAGGGTCTCAAAAGCTACACAAATGGATTTGAAGAAAAAGGAAATTGGGTAGGAGAAAGAGATGATTGAGAGCAAATGCATCCATGGTCCATATAATTACTAAAAGGTGGGAACTAAAAGGCCTTAAATGATGGGTATTTCCATTGTAAGACAATAAAATATCTCACCACCTCAAAAGAGTTGTAGAAATTTAAGGAAATATTCAATAAATGAGGCCAAAAATGTGTTTTGGCCCTATGATGGGTGCCAAAATTATGTGTAATAAATATGGTCAATGTACTTACAAAAGAAACACTTTGATAGATCATTGCATCATAGGGTAAGTACATTAAATTTACCAAATATAGAATATCTAAAAACCCAATAAAATTGATCTATCTCTTCCTATTTAAGGTGATTATGATTTGTGGAGTTTTCTCTCAAATTAAGCATAGAGATCTATTGTAGTTTCACAATGGATGCCCCATTTCTCATGGAAATGGGGACCCCCTAATGAAAATTTTCTATACCAAGCTCCTAATCTAGAACCAGGATCATTCTAAACCCTATTAAGGGGTCTAGGACAAACCCTAGTGTCTCACTAGGGAGGTTCAGAGAATCAAGAATAATAGGAAAAGGTTAATTTGGCTCCCATGTGCTTTAAAGTGCACACTAGTACACTTGTGCATGTGCGCTTAGTGTACAAGTGTGCACTACACCTCCACTCTAGGGATGCACACAACTTAGAGGTGATGTGCACATCTAGGGGTGCACACTAGGTTTGTGTAATGTCCCTTTACTGGTTTTGAATGATATTTCCAACCTCTAATCAGATCTTTAAAATCAAATAGCTAATATCCCAAAGATTCACCAAATTTCTCAAGAAACCCCAAATCGGGTATGCTGAAAATAGTGCTAAAAGCTTCACAACTTCACAAATTATTAATAAATCTGAAAATGGAAATTTTTACAAAACTTTCAGCAGCATAACAGCCTACAAATTGACATTTCCAGATCCATATAGCCTTTACACAACAGCTCGAAAATGTAGGACCAAAACTATGCTCATCGAGCTCCCGAAATAGCACAAAATATGCCCGGAAACACCACAAAAAAACTAGTAATCTATCTCAGAAGTTTAATCACATCCCAATATATATATTTAGCTCTATTTTAACATTTAAAAGTCTGATATACAGCAGCAACCCAAACTGATATGAAATACTCAACTGTAAACACCAAACTCATACAAAAACACACCCGAAAACTCACAAATCTGCACTGTTTAGCACAAAGGCAAACTCTGTATGAGCATGCACATGGAATGGCTTCAAACTCCCATCCTTAGCCTTCCTGGAAACTTGCAAACTCCCATTCTTGGGTCTTCCTGAAAACCTGCAAACTCCCGTTCTTGGGTCTCCTTCTCCACAGGTTTGGCAGCCTCTGAAGAATAACAAAGAATGAGCAAAAATCAAGTTCTGGAATGAGCCCAAAATGCCTCCAAACCCCTTAAAAGAGGGAATAACTGTAACTCATGTCCAAGAGAGGTTAATGAAACTTATTTTAATAATAATTTTCATTTATTAGTCCAACGGTTTCAAAAGATTAACCCCCTTTTTCCGAAACTTCACTTTCTTGGGCCTGCTTGCCTTAGCAAAGATTTTCTTTTTTAATTATTTGAAAAGGGGACATGAAAAGTCCTCCCCTCCCAATCATTGCTTGTCCTCAAGCAATGGCTGAACAATAAACCAATCAATCCACCTAGATCCCAAATGTAGTCGTGAACTATACTACTACCAATTAACACAGGCTCCTGCAATATCCTCTGCAATATGACCAAGAGGAATCCATAATCAAATTGACAATTATAGCTCAACCAAACTCCGAAATCACCACTACCACAATCAAAAACCCATGAGGCACAAACTCTTAGAACATCAGAACCCAAGTAAAGTGGACAAATCAAACTACCAACACAGTAAATACCATCAACGCATCCCACTGGCCTATATGGAATGTACAATCCAACTCTGCAACAATGGTGAACCCTCTCGAATGAAACTGTACCAAGTATGGAGAATCCACAAACTGTACAACTCTTGCAGTCAACACAACTCTGCAAATCATCGGCCACTATCTCATAACCATAACTCCCATACACTGCTGATGGTGAAAATACATTACAAGATAAAGAGTAAGAAATGGAATCCAAACCAAATTTGTCTGCCATCAACTCCTCAGCACAAGGATCAAATGCTAACTGATGTACATACCCTGCAATATAATGTTGATAAAAAAAAACCAACCTCAGTCAACAGCTCACCATGAAGAAGTGATACAACCCACTGTGACTGATCACCAGCTAAGTCAAGAGATGTCATAGCCAAAGGAGTAGAATCAATAACAACACCTGCTAAAGCATCACTCCAAAATTCCTGCTCTAAGTCATGTATTATCAAGCTGTCAACTATAGAACCTATTGCCATGTCATGCCCATCACAACTCTCATCTTGAGGCATCAAATTGTCCCATAACTGATGATAAGCACTAGGAACCAAAGTACATCTCTGTATCATTATCTCATCAACATGGTCATCAAAGGTAAATTGATGAGCATACCTCACAGTATAATGCTGATAAAATGCACCAATCTCAGTCAGTGGCTCAGACTGTAATCCAGATGAAACTAACTGCAATTGATCATTAACCATGTTGGAACTAACTACTACCTCCGAAGATATCACCAAGGGAGTAGTGTTACTAGTAGGAACCATGCCAACTGCCGACTCACCAACATCACACATGATCTTTGATAAATCTCTAGTCTCTGTGCCATCAATACTAGAGGCCACCACCATGTCAGGCATACAAAAATCTGCTACAACACCCAACTCAATTGAACCTAACTTTAGTGGGAATGAACCTGATATTCCAATGTTAGTATCAAGAATGGATGCATCCCCATCTCCACTGTCTCTGACAATCTCGGCCATGGACATCCTCGGATCACCAAACACCACTGCTGGTGACTGTACAGAATTAGGTGAAGACTGTAGTCGCTCTAACTCCATGGTCACCTTAGCCAAATGAAACTGTGACTCCTTGAAAGCCAACTGTGTACTCTCAAGAATCTCAGAAGTCACCACAAGCTGCTCAGTAAGCTCACTCACCTCATCTTCCTTGGCCAACAATGCATCATATGCTGTACTGCCCCACTTCATAAGATAATCTCTATCAGCTACCAACTGCATATAATCCTGTCTCAGAATCTGGATAGCCTCCCATAAAGAGTGGAACTCTGTCAAGGAAAGATAACTGCCTCCCTGCTCATCACTAGTAGGAGAACCCCATCCATAAACTGCTAACAACTGACGAGCAGCATCGAAATGCTGGCAAGTGATAGCAATGTCTTGGTCACTAACTCTCAACTGATTAGACACATGATGGCACTGGCTTGACTGTCTCCTACAAACCTCCTCTGATGCACTGTCTAAAGGAGTATCCTCAAAGTTACTAGTCTCTATAGTATTACCATCCATATCCTGTGAATCAAATCTAAAACTCATATCAACATACGGAGTATCAAAAACATTAGCATTGCTGTCCAACTCCTCTATACCCAAGGATACTAAGTCTTCAAAATTTCCCACTGCATCCTCCTGGATGTCATCAATGCCAATATGATCCTGGGACTCATCTATACACACTGCCAAATATGAAATATCATCAACACATTCTAGCAAGTATGGTCGACTGGATATATGAACAAAGCCCAACATCGATGTATAAAAACTAATACCAACATTGGACAAGCTGCTAGCACAAGAAAAGAAAACACCGTGCAATCTGCTAATCAAATCCATGATAGCACCCAAACAAACACTGCTACCAAAAAGTGTTAAAGATCTCCTGTCAACTGAATCCCAAATGCCAATATAACAATCTTGAGTCCATATCTGTAAACTAGAATCAACTGGTAACTCAAGCAAAATCCTCACTTGAGTAATATGACCAATACCAACTAACTCCACATACCTATCATGATGAGATAATGAAGTCAAAATACTATCTTCACTCACCTTCGGCTGGCGGGATAAATCATGTGAAGTACTACCTGCCTCAACCTCATGTGATGAAGCATCTAACTGTGCCTGGTACTCTTTCTCAGCAAAGTCATGAATGCTCAATGTTTGCTCATCTCTACCAGGTATCTCACCATCCTGCACAACAACATCCTCATAATCATCATCTAAACCCACTGCACAGTAGTCACTGCCTGTTGTAACTATACCATCTTGAATACCTGTGGCATCACCCTTTGACAACCTATAAACAATTGTCTCAATTTGAGTATCAAGTTGACCGTTACTATCAATCTGTGTAATATCCTTTCCCACCACCTCCTGTGGCAGAGTAGAATCTGAGACCTCTACCTGGCTATCAGCTAGTTTCTCAAACTCCTCATGCAAGTTCTTGGGAATTGTGTCATCTGTCCTCTGAGAAAATCTGCCAAATAGAAATCCAGTCAACTTATCCACCTTAGCTGGGTCAGATAACATGTCATTCATTATACGGTGGTGCTCAACCAACTGTTTAGACATGTCATGGCTTATTTTCATAAGTTTATCTTGAATGTCTAAATAACCATCCTTTCTACTATTTTGACTCTGGCTATCAATTGTCCAAGATCATTCCCTCTGAGACTCTGTACTATACCTGTCCATTCTGGATAAAGTAGAGTGTAACCCCAATAGGATATAACTTCTTCAAACACCAAGAACTAACATGCAAATGATTAGAAGTAGCATGCAACCATAGATTTGGACATGCAACTAATTAGAAGCAACATGCAACCACCAAATTATGACATGCAAGATCTGGGTAGTTGTCAAAGCTGACATGCAAGATCTGGGTAGTTGTCAAAACTGACATGCAAACTTCTACAACCACCAAATTCACCAAGAACTAACATGCAAATGATTAGAAGTAGCATGAAACCATAGATTTGGACATGCAACTGATTAGAAGCAACATGCAACCACCAAATTATGACATGCAAGATCTGGGTAGTTGTCAAAACTGACATGCAAGATCTGGGTACTTGTCAAAACTGAAATGCAAACTTCTACAACCACCAAATTCACCAAGAACTAACATGAAAATGATTAGAAGTAGCATGCAACCATAAATTTTGACATGCAACTGATTAGAAGCAGCATTCAATCATAAATTATGACATGCAAGATTTGGGTAGTTCTCAAAACTGAAATGCAAGATCTGGGTAGTTGTCAAAATTGACCTGCAAACTTCTACAAACCCTCAGGCTGGCAAGATCATGGCTCTGATACCACTGTACTGTCCCTTTACTAGTTTTATATGATATTTCCAACCTCTAATCAGATCTTTAAAATCAAACAGCTAATATCCCAAAGATCCACCAAATTTCTCAAGAAACCCCAAATCGGGTATGCTGAAAATAGTGTTAAAAGCTTCACAACTTCACAAATTATTAATAAATATGAAAATGGAAATTTTTACAGAACTTTCAGCAGCATAATAGCCTACAAATTGACATTTCTAGATCCATATAGCCTTTACACAACAGCTCGAAAATGTAGGACCAAAACTATGCTCATCGGGCTCCCGAAATAGCACAAAATATGCCCGGAAACACCACAAAAAAACTAGTAATCTATCTCAGAAGTTTAATCACATCCCAATATATATATTTAGCTCTATTTTAACATTTAAAAGTCTGATATACAGCAGCAACCCAAACTTATATGAAATACTCAACTGTAAACACCAAACTCATACTAAAACACACCCGAAAACTCACAAATCTGCACTGTTCAGCACAAAGGCAAACTCTGTATGAGCATGCACATGGAATGGCTTCAAACTCCCATCCTTAGCCTTCCTAGAAACCTGCAAACTCCCATTCTTGGGTCTCCCTGGAAACCTGCAAACTCCCGTTCTTGGGTCTCCTTCTCCACAGGTTTGGCAGCCTCTGAAGAATAACAAAGAATGAGCAAAAATCAAGTTATGGAATGAGCCCAAAATGCCTCCAAACCCCTTAAAAGAGGGCATAACTGTAACTCACGTCAAAGAGAGGTTAATGAAACTTATTTTAATAATAATTTTCATTTATTAGTCCAACGGTTTCAAAAGATTAACCCCCTTTTTCCGAAACTTCACTTTCTTGGGCCTGCTTGCCTTAGCAAAGATTTTCTTTTTTAATTATTTGAAAAGGGGACATGACAGTTTGGGTATATATAAAACCTAACCCCCTCTCCCATTTATTCACTTGCTCCCTTTCTTAGATCAGCACCGCACCTCTGCACTTGTACCTTGTGTGTTAATCTTCCATCACTCAGCTCCTACCATTGCAGACATAAGAAAAAGGTTAGAAATAAGGTGCACACATGTGCACCTTCATAAAAAAAGACCTAAAAAATATCTAAAAAAGAAAGGCAAAGACTCCCTAGACCTAATGAAGGGGGGGATGTGTGCACCTTCACATGCTCAACATAAAGGAAAAAAAATACACAAAAAAACCTTCAAGGCACCATGTAGATGTGCACATGCACACCTCCTTGAGGTGCACATATGCACACCTCCATGCCTTAAAGAAAAAATAGTCAAACTTAAACTTCTTCCCAAGATGCACTACACATTTGTGTAGTTGTTCACGTGCACACCTTACCAAGGTGCACATGTGTGCAAGCATGCAAAAAATCCATCTTAGGGCTAAATTCAGAACACCAGTGCACCCATCATGGTGTGCTAGGTGCACTACCTATTATGGTGTGCTAGGAGCATTGAAGTGCATGTTGAGGCATTCTAAGGGGGAGGGACTCCTTTTGTTGTATTTTTCATATTTTACCTATTTGGGAGTTAGTTAGAGTCTATTTTAGGTAATGTTTTTACCATCAGACTAATATTTGCCTCTCTTGTGTAGATCACATGGTGTCATCACCCTCTTCCATGGTGGAGGAAATGGCTCCTAAACTAGTTGCATTCAAATATCAAGGGGCACCCAAAAAGTATAGGTTTCAAGATGGACATGTGGAAATTAAGGACACTAAACATGAATACATTGATTGGAATGTGAAGGGAAATGAGAGCATCCCAGAAATTCATCTGAGATCAGTATGCACATCGTGTATGCAATAGTTCCTTGTACAACATCTAATCAGCAAATACAAGTGCATACTACTATGCCATAAAAGTGGAAACAAACATAGTTGATTTCCCACAATTAAAACCTTAAAGGAAAGTGATTGCAATTTATCGATCTAAACAAAATTCAGCAGCATTACGACATACAGATTATTATTCTATAATCATAGAACTAGAAGAATAAGACATAATAGAGAACACAAATATACGTGGGGAAAACCTTTCTAGGTAAAAAACCCCACCCTCCAAACCATCAAGCTAATGTATTATTCAGTAACAAGTTACAATAAATTTTCAGCCTTCACATGGAAATTTACATCTTGCTCCATTCTAGAGAAAATTTGGCAGCATAACCTGGTGCAAATATCTTCTCATCTCACTCTTCCACTCTCTATTGCATTACAACATGCAATACTCCTTTTATGAACATCTTAAGACCCAACAAAATGCCCACAAAGGATTTGGACATTTTTCATGGCTCAACCACCAAGAACCATGCACAATGCCACATGTACATGCAATACCAAGAAAAGGGCATCCATCCCTTGAATAGGCAATGACAGCTTGTCATAGAATCTGCCAAAAATAGTGGTCACAAGAGAAGTGTAAGGGAATCTGTCATACCAACCTATTTTTGGCATATTATCTTACACACACACACCAACCACTCATTCTTGGGCACCCAAATAGGCCTCATGTCATAAGATGCTCTTACACCTGTCATAGCTCATTCCTTAAATAGCTCTTACGCGTCATAGGAATCCGTCATAACCATTTCAGCCATGATCTCCTTCAAGATGCCGACACATGTAAGTGATCAACATGCCAACTAGACATGTACACTCAAATTTACATATTATTTGCAAAAATACATTTTACAAAACAAATAATAATAATAGGAATTGTACAAGGTTGAGACACCTTATTCCTAACATTCTCCCACTTGTTGAACACCTTGTAAGAGCAACAGGAACATAATAGGAACCAACCGCTATAGGCCAAAAGGCCCATAGACTTCGAACACCATCTGAACTTCTCAGTGCCCACTGGTTTCGTTAATGCATCTGCAATATTCTTCACAATATCTACCTTCTCCAAATTTACCTTTTCCATCTTCCACCATATCTCTCACAAAGTGAAACTGCACATCAATGTGCTTCATTCTGGCATGGAAAGTTGGATTCTTTGCAAGGCAAATAGCACTCTGACTGTCACACCAAATAGTAATCTATTCTGCATCAACACCAACATTAGAACACAATCTCTTAAGCCAAATGGCTTCCTTACAAGCATCAAAATTGATGAAACTATATCATCATAGCCATTTATGCTACTGACCTGAAAAGTGGTGTCAGGCTTTTCAAGATCTTCCATATCACTTCATCATCAAATTTCTTTCCATCAAGAGATGTGATTCCTGCAACAATCTCACATATTTTCCCAACATGGCTTCTCATAGATTCATCTTCCATCATTCTAGCATCTTGAAAAGTGCAATACAAGTTTTGCAATCTAACTCTTTTTACATATGTATCACCTTCATAATTAGCCTCTAAATTTTTCCAAATTTCATGAGATGTTTTAAGTAGTTTTACCTGACTGTACTCACTTTTAGGTAATGCTGACAATATTGCTTCTCTTTGTTTTTTGGTGCAGGTTTCAAGATCATCTTTTTCTACAATGTTTTTGGATGTCTTAGTCACAAGAAAATATCCTAGATCAATGCATAAGAGACGAGTCTTCATTTTATCCTTCCAGCTATCATGGTTTGTGCCATCAAATCTAGGACTTTTGTTTCTAAACATATTCACCATGGATCTCCCAAAGTTATTAAACCTTTTTTCAGGGACCTGATGCTCTGATACCAATTGTTAGAAGTAATAGTTCACCAATATAACTAAGAGGGGGGGGGGGGGTGTGGTGGTGAAGGAGTTATATATCAATCTTAAATAATTCTTACTTTACCAACCAAAGTAAACAACAATCATAAGGAAATGCACATACACACATACTTCAGATATGTTGACTAGGGAAACCCTTGATCAGAGGGAAAACCCCAATGGGAATGATACCCACATAATAATGTACTAATCTGAATATTCCTTATTAGAGGATAGACCCTATTAGGAGTTTGTTACAATACTTAGGTCAAAGAGTCCTTGTTAGAAGACTTTGAATCCCTGTTAGGAGATTCCAACCCTGTTAGGAGTTGTAGAAGGCAATTGAACCCACTATCCAAATAGCTTTAGGATCAGATCAATGAACCCACTATCCAATTGATTTTGGTACTATTCCTTTCAAAATAATAGATGTGAAACAATTTCTTTTCTCTTCCTCTATCCAATACATCAGACTTCTTCACCTTTAGATCATGCAAACAAATTTGGAACTCATTAGTGACCCTTAAGGTCACTTACACTCATTAGTAGATTACTCTGCTCTTCTACTTCACAATTCACAAGTCTTCTCAGCTTCTCAATCTCTATGATGATCTCTAGAACTTTAAAAACATCTTTCCTTTATACCATACTCAATTATTAATCTTTTGAGTTAGCTCCATACACTTAACATTTATTTGAGTCAGCTCCATATTTAATTAAATGAAATACACATTTAATTAATGTTGTTGGCTCATAGTTGTTCCCAAACTTCCACTTGTACAACTTTTGTACCTACATACTTTCTAACATCATCAATTATCAGTGTACATCCTCCAGTTAACTGTGTTGCCCTTCATTCCAAACACAATGTGTTATATTAATCATACAACAAAGACTATTTTCCCAATGCTCTATTTCCTTGCAGATCTTTGTAAATCATTAATATCTTCCATACGCTACTGATTCAGGTTCTATGCACTTGATCATATGTCAAATACACGCTGAAGTATATGTTGTTAACTATGCATGGGTAGATACACAATGTGATATCCTCAACACATGGATCTCAGTCTGCTGCTCTGTCAGTCTTACTATTTTGTCATCAATGACAAACAGAGTCATAACATTGTTCTACAATGTTTTCTCATAGCATCAAAATTCATGCTAACAATCCATGTTAGAATATTATATTGTTTCTTTAATGGTCATTTTAGTTAGTCTTTAGTTTATTAGGTAGTTCATATTTTAGTCTATAGATCACAATTGTTTCTTTTAGAGACATCATCTTTGTAAATCTCCATAAGGAGCCTTCATCACCTTTATTTAATACAACTACAACAACATTAATTTATCATAACATGGTTTTAGAGTGAGTCGATGGGATTTCATAAGATTTGGTTGATTTTTAATAAAAAATTGAGCCTCTTTTGATCTAGATTTTTTCCTAAAATTTTCTTTTTAATTTTTAGAAATGAAAATTGTTAGAGGTATTGTATGAAAGTTTTGTGGTTTTTCTTCAAGGATATTTGCTAAAAATTGCAAGCTTAATTGAGGTTTTTGATCTCATGATTTCATGGTTGCATGTGTTGCTTTACCATGCAAAAGATCATATTTTTCTACCCTTAAAAATTTTGATGGGTTGTAATGCCCTGCCCAAAGATCCTTGGAACAAGGATTCAATACAAGACAAGAATTTTTTTTTAAACAAGTATGGATGTACACAACACTCAACATACAAGGATCAAAAAGATCTCAATGGAAGACTTAACCTCAATCGCAACAACCAATGAATCTCCAAATACCACTACCGAATTGACACACAAATTGAGAAACCAAAACCAAAAATGATAGCAAAACAAGGAATCTAATATTTTCTAAAGCATGGAAAATTAAGAAAACCAAAAGGGTACTAAAAACACTAAAAAGTGATCCCCAAAAACCAGTGGAGATGTCCCCTATTTTTTGTGTGAGGACCACAATAGAAAAAAACATCGTGTGAGGAAGTATAGCATGCCATCTGAGAAATTACCTTTCACATGAGGAAATGCACTTAACGACATGAGGAAGTACTTGGCCCAACAACCAAAACACCTAAAACTGGTGTGGGGATTCCTGTGAGAAAGTACCAAGAGTTGCGCAAGAAAACCCAACACAGCCTGCAAACTTTTACAGTTTTATGTGAGAAAGCACAATTTCATGCAAGATTCAAAAATAACAAGTCAAGAAACAAAAAGGTAAAAAGTTAAGAAATAAATTTCCTCCACACCGAGGAGTACTAAATCCAAAAATTGAGGCAAAGACACTCAAATACTATAATTGCAAGACAAAACTATAACAACCATCTGAAACATAATAGTAAAGAACATCATAGTGTATAGAAACAATATCACAATGAACTAAAACCACCAAGCTAAGTGCACAGTTCCACCCAACCATAATACCATCATGAGACCTCAAAGGTGCTAGTCATCCCCGTGCATAACATCCTAAACTGCCAACTAGATAGTCGAAGCCATCTTATGAGGACATCACTACTAAAGCATAATAACATCATAAGAATATGAAATCTAACATGCTAATCCAATAAGCAATAGAAAATCCAACTAAGAAAGTCACATCATCTAATCGTATGCTAAACATCATAATATAAGAATGTGTCAAATAAACTAACATCATCTAAACATGGTATCCAAGCACTTGAATGAAAGCGTAAATCACAAGAAAGCATACTCAAAAAATTGAAATACTTAGTAAAACATCCAGCAACGGTTGCACTGGGACAATAGACTATCTTTGTACACCAGTCCCTAGTAGTGGTGAAGGTAGCTATGCCTCCCAACCATGTAAAACTAGTAGGTCCAATCCCATCATGCTAATGGAGATAGTGATCCAACCACAAACACACAGTCATGGCTATCACTCATGCTAGACAATAAAGAGGATTGAAACCAAGATCATGAGACAATGCAAATACAAAAGGTCTTGCTTAGACACTCTATGGGTCAACTATGCAGGGACTTAGTGGAGTGTCACTACTTGCCATCGGGTAGTGCAAGTACTTCAAGCCTTCGATCAACTCCTTCAGGAGGCCATACTTAGAATGTATCTTCGATCAACTCCTGTAGGAGGCCAGGTAATGTGCCTTTGATTAACTCCCTCAAGAGACCATACACACACACCTTCAATCAAATCCCTCGAGAGGCTAGGTGATTTAAGATCTTACCTTTCATTAAGTTTTAGTACCCATTTATTCATTTAGTTATCACTTGTTAGAACCTCTTCACGTTACCTTGTCGGCCTCTTCTGGGCTGGGGTGCACAAGAGAAGCCACTCCACATGCCTACCCTCTATACTCATGCTCATCACACAATGAGTGCCCAAAGGAAATGCAAGTCCCCAACCCAACCCCAATGAACATAACTCCACCAAAATACAATTAGGAGTTTAGGTCTCACAAGTCACCCGAAAAATGCACATGCATGTTCTTGTGCATAGTCCACCATCACAAAGATCAGAAAACAAGGGTTGGATGAGAACACATGCAAAATAACACTCAATTGAATACAATTTTAGGAGTATAGATTCTACATAAATCCTAATAAACAATAAAACCATGTACCATGAACTCACTCAACCGAACACAACATCAAGATTATGAATGTGGCGCACATCCCAATGTAACATAAAAGTGCAAAAATGGTTTGACTAACATCCAAGTAGATGATCCAGGTCTACAACCAACATCATGCCAAGAAATCCTGTGAAAATAGGGTGACACACAAAATGAGGTAAAAACCCCATTTGGTCTTCGGGTACAAAAGCCTTGAAAATCTAATAAAATTTAGATTCGAACATCGTATGAAACAACGGCCAACATAATGATGCAAAACCCCAAATCCTCATCCCTAAAATAGGGAAAACATTCATACTCGACCAACTGTGCAGAACCAACAAACTGAAAAGGAAGAAAATTACACTAGTTCTCAACCTCCTAACAAACAACTCCTAGAAACATAACCAGAAATGAAGCTGAAACACAAAAATGGGAGAGCCCTACCTAACAACAAGCTAAAATAGGAAACGAAACAATAAAATAAATAACCCACAACAACTACCAAAAATCACAACACAATAAGGTCTTCCCAAGTTGGATCCAACGAGATTGACCTCACGGTGATCACATGCCTGTAGCTCCCACAATGAACAGAAAACCAATCTTTCAAAAAAGGATTTCAGAAAAAGCTCTCAATTTTCCAAATTACAAAAGTGAAAAGTGAGGAATTAAATTCCTCTTTCAAAACTTATTCACTTTTCAAGTGAATAATCGATTAGGGTAAATAACTAGCCAACCTAGTTAAACCCCAAATCAACCTAAACGAAAATAGGTTGTTCCTAGTAATAGGAATTCATATATGAAAAAGCTGCCAGAAGTTAAATTTAATAAAATTTAAAGCTCAAAAACATAAAATCATAGAAATTTCCTTAACAACTTTTGTGACTATGCACACTAGTACACTTTCACTGATTATTCAACCTAGATTTTCAGCCAAAGTCCAAATTGGCCTATGAAATCTTTTTGTTTTGTTTTATTGCCCAATTTGGTTGATATTTTGACCAACTTAGGGTTTCCCAATTTGGTTGAAATTTTGACCAAATCAATTTTAATAACAAGAAAGAAAGAAAACAACATAACATTTTCTTTTTTGTGGGAGGAGTTGCTTCGATGAGCTCCATGTGCACGGGAGCCATTTGAGGTAAGAAGCAACCATTTTCCATCGATCAATCCCCTTAAAGTGTTGTTTATTGCATTTTGAGTTGCCTTAGGTGCCTTTGCTATTTACGTTTTCATTTATTGTATGTTTTGTAGGTTGGTCAAGTTGCCATTGCAGATGTTTGACATGTTTGAGTTGTCATTGCAAACTTTTGACAAGTTTTGAGTTGCCATTACAGAAATTTGACAGGTTTCGAGTTGCCATCACTAAGTGGTAGAAATCTGCAAATTTTATTATCACATAATTTATATGCAAAGGGTTTCATCAAATTGATAAGTAATTTTTTTTTTAAAACGTGTATTTGGTAAGGGTTTCATCAAAATGACATTATGCCATTTATAATTGGTTGGCTTGTTAATAATTGCACAATAATATTTCTAGTTTATTGTCCTCCCATTTCTAGAAATATGCCTATAAAATCCAACTAAGTGTAATGTATGAATCCTCTGTCATATCACTATCCACTCACTTCAAAGATGTTAAAGTAAATACGTATTGTTAAATGTACGCATTGTTGGATGTTCTTTCATTGGTAGTAATATAGTTAGATAAAATAATTTAGATGATAAGTGAACCTCAATATGAATAGTTAATAGTTTATTTACTTTGTTACATTAACATCCTAACAATAATAAATATAATTAATAATCTTCTCTTCAAGCTAAAATAACCCGAATTCCATGCTATTTTACTAAAGCCACCCTTGTGATAATGTGGGTTTCCTTGTTGAATATGGTGGCTCCCTCCCAACCTTCAATATCTTAGCCACTCCACTCTTTGGAAATGTTTCTTAAAACCCCAAGGATGTATGCCAACCTCCAAACATCTATACAAACAATAACAACCTCTGTCATGGGTTCTAGAGTATTGTCTCATGGTTATTACATGTAACAATAGATAATCTTGTTGATTTGTGGTCAACTCTATGGTAAGAAGTAGGGTCTATTGGGGATCAATATAATGGTACTCTAAAATTTCATAGGAAGTCCTCTCATCCTTCCTAATTCCATATAATGGAATATGCAACCAAAAAGATAATATTGCACTCTGACATGGTTCAGAATTTACTATCTAAATAACTAATTAAGAAGATCTTGGTGATAACCCCAGGATACAAGACAAAACATTCAATATCAACCTTCATTTCCATGTATATAGGAAGTTTAATGAGTACCACAATCACAAGATATGAAGAACAAACAATGACTGTCATTCAAACATTACTAACTAACCGTGAGCAGTGAGCCCTTCTTTTCAATCACCAAATGATGCTATATCTATTTATAATATCAATAGTTGTTCTAGATATTATTTTCTCTATATAAGAAACTTAATAACCACCATAACCATGAAGTAAAGGAGAAGATATAAGGGCTATAATATAAATACCAATATATCAGCAATATTGCACAAAAAAATTGATTTCTACTTCAAAAACCATACACAAAACTTTTCATTTACCTTCTCCATATCTCCCTCTATATCAATAACATGAGATTACATTGCTTTATAGAATAACATGACTTTTCACTTCCCTAATGGCTTGAGCAAGATGAATGACTGTTCACCTTCCACGCTTTGTCAATTTTTGCAAAGAATTGTTGACCAAATTTCTTTGCAATTTTTACACTTTTTTTTCCCACATTTTGCATTTTAAGTTCTAATATACTTTCATAGGCACCCTAAATAGGTTGAACATCACATTATTACATCTTAATTATTCAATATATTCCATTTATGCCCTTGCATGGCATTTTCTCACTTTGACCCATAACACTTAAAACAAGAGCTTGGTCAACATGACCTTAATTTGAACACCTAATAACTTGATATGAAACAAATAATACCCTAATATAATATGACTCAAAACATGCTAATTATAACTCAAATTTCATGGGAGATGGTCAGGGTGCCTTGCACCACTACCTCACATTGTGTGATATTATAATGGAATCCAACACCCCTGCACCAAATCTAACCATCGTCTTGCTTGCATTACTAAGATTCCTTGTTAGAGAATCTTGTAATTCAACCTAAAATATAGTAGTAGTCTCCATCTTAATCATGTAATTGAGGGTCAAATTTGTGGAAAAATGTGTGAGGCGCTTCGACAGGGAGCTAATTGCCTCCATTTTAGTAATGATTGTGCTATAGTGAGAAACCCATTTGTATTATCCTACCCTATTAAGTTGAGATATTTTTTGTTGCAATAATAAATTGATATTTTGAGGGACAAAGTCCTCAACTCGTTTGAAATACAATTGAATTATTTTTCTAACACTCACATTGGTAGTAGCAACTAGACAAGAGGATCCACAAAGCAAAGAAACACCTCTAAGAAAAATTATTAATAGAGAGGATACCAAGACTTATGATATATTTTAATAACTATTTTGCTTGTGTAGCTTTTGAACAAGCGCTAGCTCCAGAACCTTACCCTAGAAATATTTATTTATTTCAAGTGTTCCAAATCTACCACATGCTCCCTCTGCACCTATGCCTACTTTGACAAGAAAAAGATTCACTTGTTCTTCCCCATCACCTTTGACAAGATCTTCATTTGCAAGTGAGTTCTCCTCAGCACCTGAACCTTCTTCTAATAAAGTACTTTCAACTGTAGAGCTTCCTAAAGAATCTAGGTCAAACAATATTAAACCATGTGCAGTGGAGGATTAATTTATAAATTTCAATACTATACAAGTATTTTTACACCATTGGATGACTATAGTTGGAACTCATATGTCATGCATATAAACTGATATTCATTATGATTTTTAGATCACATATGTTGAGTAGATGGTTGATTTAATCTATGGCATTGTTTTTTCCCAATTGTATTATGTATTATGCAGGCATATTCATATTGTTTTTTCTTTATCCAAGTATTTATCATTTGGGATGTAGTCCATTTTCAGGATCCCTATCATTTATGTTCTATAAATAATTGTTTCTAATTTAGGGTCTCTTTCCCATAGTATTTATGCTTTAGAACAGAAAAATATATGTACCCTTTGATTCTTATCAACCTACTTCTCTCTCGAGTTTAATCTTTTATGTTGACTTTCATCTATATTATTTGATGTATCATTGACATTGATATCAGGGAGGGGATGGATGTGGTCATCATCATCTCTTGATCCTACAATGGAATGTGAAATAAATTTTCTGACATCTAGCAATGTTGTAATTTCCAAATTATTTCTTCTTCACATTTTCATGAATATTAATTTATCACAATAGTAGTGTAATCATGGGATTGAGAGAAAGAAAGGAAAAAGTACAACATTATCCATATATCAATTTTTTTTGTGTTCTGCTTTTTCCATTCTCAGTTTTATGGATACCAATACCCTTTCTATTGGTTTTTAAACCATACCAAATAAATTTAGAGAGCTAATTAAGGTTTCCAAAAAAATAAGTGTAGTGGTGAGGGATTACATGGGTTGAATTCTGAAAGCACTTTATGCAAAGGTCCCAGATGGATCAAATAATGTGGGGGAGGCAAGAGCTTTACTTGAAGCCTTGTCAATGGGCATTTATAGATGGACATGACATTTCTAGATTGATTATAAAAGGTGACTCCCAAATTATAACATCAGCTCTCATGCCAAAAATGATTGTGAGTTATAGTATGTATTGGGGGAGGTCTAGAAGTTTCTACCGTAGTTTTCTGAATTCTCAATTGCCCACTGCTATAGGGAAGCAAACTTAGTAGCTGATTGGCTATCAAATATGTTAGTAATGTTGGATCAAGGTTCAATTTTCTTGGATGAAAATGATTTAATAGGTATTGGCTTACATCTTTCTATTACAAGGTCTTTGGCTTAGGTATTTGTATACCTTGTAGGTGCACTTATTCGGAGCACATTAAAGAGAGGGTGATGCTCCTTGCATGGGTAGCATCAACCCTATGTTCCAACCCTTTCCAACAACAATCAGACAAGAGTAAGACTAAAATGGATATAGAGATTGATTTTCCTTAAGTATCAAGGATTTATTTCTCTACTTGGAATGTTGTTGCTGCCTATGAGAGCTAGAAAATAAAGTACATAGTGCTTAATCCAATATTTTTTTTACTGTGCAAATCATGGTACAATCTTCAAAGATGATTGTTAGACATGTATCAGGTATTCTTGCAATAAAACTAAGGAGAATTTTCATGTATCATGCCCCATTGTATCTTATTTCAAAGTCAATTGCTCCCCATGTTTATCTAGCATAAATGGACCTAACCTAGTCTATTGTTATTCACAAGAATGTCTCTATGTGTGTTTAGAATGTAGGGCCCATTTGCCGTTGCACCAAAAGCCATGACTGTTAGTGAACATGGAACACCACATAATTAACCACCTGTGGGCAGGGGAGCGCATCGCATCACCCAAAAATCTCCCCCTCGACGCGCATACTAGGTGCTTACGCGGGTCAGGAAGGCACCGAGGAGATTTGAACCCATGACCAAGCCAAAACCAGGCTCGGATACCAATTGTGGGGCCCATTTTCTGTTGCACCAAAAGCCATGACTGTTAGTGAACATGGAACACCACATAATTAACCACCTGTGGGCAGGGGAGTGCATCGCATCACCCAACATAGAATGAGTTTTCTCCTTCAATCTGAATTGTGCAAGACTAGGACCCCCAGGTGGAAGATGGGCATTTGAGTATGTGCATAGACTCCTTTCTTGAGGAGATCTTCAATTTGAACCATAACGACATCATGGCCTCAGGAGCTAGTTGTATTGGCTTGTGATGCACTAGTTATGGACTTCTATGAAGATGCTCATCTTGTGTAAGAAGAGGGTAATAATTCCCAAGGGATCATTGTGCCTAACATGGGCATGGAAGTGGAAGAGAAGTCCTATTTGCAGCCAAGTCCTCTTATCAATATGTATACTCCCTTTATTTTAATATATTATAGGCTTTCAACCTTTTGCCCATTAACACATCATATAAAACTCATCATCAAACTACATATATTTAAAACAACACATAAA
Organism: Cupressus sempervirens; assembly: GCA_028749045.1. Classification (NCBI taxonomy): domain Eukaryota; kingdom Viridiplantae; phylum Streptophyta; class Pinopsida; order Cupressales; family Cupressaceae; genus Cupressus; species Cupressus sempervirens. The sequence goes on along the minus strand of CM053791.1, from coordinate 88,832,365 downwards.
TTGTTGTATTTTGACCTTGAACTTGATGCTATAAAAAGTTTTCATTGATAGAATTTGGCTATATTCCATCTAATGAAACAAATAACTCCATATCTATCTAATAGATTATTATAATCAAAATCCCAGAATGAACTATTCTTCTATGCAATTATTGCTTTACCCTTGCCATATGGATCTTTGCTTGAGCATGAGCCATCCTCTCTACTTAGCCCAATACCAAGTGTGAGTGAAGATTGTTTATTTGAAATACTTTGAAAACAATCTTTTTCTTTCTCCTATTCTTGGATCTCTTAAATTGATCAACCCACTGACTATGAATACCCATTATCTTGAAGATGCAAGCCTGACCAAAACAAGAAGGATTTTAGATAATATGAAAGAATATTAAGATAAAATTGTTATGCACCTAAGATCTAATCTAGAGAGAAACACATACAAGATAATTGTTATAATTCCAAATATTATTCTTGGGGATAACTACAAGAATTTTATTAAAGAACCAAATAATGTACTTGTTTTCTAAAGATGGACAAAAGACTGGCATGTATCATTTGAATGGAAATGGCAAGGTTTTTTACCTTTTAGAGATGCAATATGTGTTCAAATGAAATTTGATGAGCGTGAGAAGTAGTGGCCATCTAAATAAGAATACATCTTGACCCAGATGGCTATATTAGATCTATCACTCATGTAGATTTAGATAATAAAGAGGCAAATTCTTTGATTTGTATCCATGTGTCTAGGCTTTTTCCCAAGCTCTAATTAGGTTTTATTCTTCTCTCATTGTGTTTTCATTGTTTCCTGCACTACTAAAATCTAAGTGCTACTGCGTCTGTAAAGGGTTTAAAATATTAGAGGATTATGTTATATTTATCAAGTTTTATTGCTTTGAAAATATAATTAGTATTAGTTCAGAGTGCAGTTGGATTTATGAAATTCTAGTATTTTATAAGATAAATATTATATATTTCTTTTCCATCTATTACCTTGTGCTAAAATAGTAAAAGAATCTTTTCATCATAAGATTTAAACAGAAAGAGAGATAATATGGAAGTTAGATTGATGTTAGGGGGAGGAGGTGAGGCTAGATGAGTTTCCACCTTCACGTGGTTGGCCTTGTTAGGCAAAGAATATTAAAGTATTCTCAAAACCAAGTGAAGCTCAAACTAACATACCAAGGATATCTTCTTAATAGTTTCTTTTCTTTGAGATAGAGTTCTATGTCCATTCCTTTATCAATCACTACCCTTTTAGGCTCCTCAATTTCCCACTCTATTTTTTCTTTTGCTACAAAACTATTACCAAAGTAGCAATTTATTCTTGATCATCTTTAGCTTAGTTACCAAGCAATATAATTTTGATCCCAATACCTCTGCTTCCTTCAACTACCGTTCTATTGTATTCATTAGGTTTTCATCCCTCACCCACTTTTTTTCAAACTTAAAATCATGTCTAATACATGCTTACACCAGCCTTCTATACTATGATCAACATTGACACTAAAAACTATCTCATAGCCTATTCAAGAAGAGAAAATAATTATCTAGTATAGATTGTGCAAATTTGATACACTTTAGTAATTAAATCTGATACAAACGTGATATAAACAATGATTAGTGGCGAAGGGGTTGAGATTTAATGGCATATAAGATTCATTGTTTCTATATGAAATGTATTCTTTGATTTATTGGTTCTTTCTAATATTTGGTGAAGAGGACTATATATGGATTATAAGGGTCTATTAGATCATATGATGATAACTTAGTTGGGTTGTTGACACAGGTCTATTAGTGGAAGAACCTAATGGAGATTACACTATGATTCTTTCACAAAATAACTATCTATTGAACCTGAATATGGGCAATAATCATGTGTTGCTGCTCCAAAATATTGGTCATTTGAGTACTGTAGTGAGTGGGATAATGATATTACTTGATAATAACAACTATTGCAGTGATCTCTACAATAAGTGTGGCAAGTTTCATTTGGATGTTCAGTAAATCGCTAAGGAAAGAGGGGAGGAATGTCCTACGAAGGTATTTGTCTATAATGCTCTACAATCACCTCAAAAAGATAGTGCATATAATTTAAAACCAAATCTTGGCTCTTTTATTAAAATAAGATTAGAAAACTCTATTACATTGATGTCTACAATATTGAACAGTTTTGTAGATCTCCAAAAACCACAAGTGGAACTTGATGAAAAACCATGTGTTGTTGTTGGGAAAAGTGGTCTCATGGCTTTGTGTGATAGTCTATTTAGTCAAGTTTACAATAGCCTTAATCTTATTTATGATTGCCATTATTCAAACTCTCAATATACTTTCTTAGGAGATAAATAGGAAAGAGAATTTATTTCAATACATTAAACAAATTAAAGTATGTCTTGTTATCATGCAGCTGGATGTTGCATCATCCAAACCTCTTGTAACTAATAATGAAGTCAAGGATTTGGAGTTCAAAAAACAATTGAGTGAAATTGTAGGTTCTTTGCTAGAGCTGCACATAGTTCCAATTTTCAATGAAAATGGTACAGTTAGCACAAGAAAAGCACCATACAAGGTATTTATTACTACAATGAATTTAAACCACATGCTTTGTTTATAAGTATGCCAAATTTTTATTTTCATTCATGTTGTAAGATTGTATCTATTTATGTATTCTAGATGTATGATGTGAAGATTGGCATCTAATGTATAATCATAGACAATTATGTATCATGATTTATGGATATTATTGAAATTGATTTTTTGGTTAGCTTCTTGTTGTATCAAGCACATTTTAATTATGGTGTACATGCTTATAGTGGTAGGGTGTGGAAAGAATAAGGCCAGTCAATAAAAAGTGGTATTTTTTTTTTGATTGCAAATTGCTTCATTAATTAGATAGTGGCAGGGTGTGAACTTTACTTTTATGGTTATAAGGGAGTAACAACTTAATTCCTTTTCATAGAGCTTTGCAATTATTATTTTGAAAGTAAAAATAAATATACCCTAATACATCATTCTCCACTATTCCACAAATTTTCTTGGCCAACTGATAGGTTTAGGGCTTCTCACTACACCAAAACCTCAAGTTACACTAGGAGGCCTAAAAGGGGCTCAATCCTAGTAGCCTTAGTTTACCCACAATAGGTCTAAACTACCCAAAGTTAAAAACAACCTTCCAAATAAATTGAAAAACATTTTAGTACATGAAAAACCATATCTAAATCCCAAATATGGGTTTAGGAACTCAACTCTAAAGCCCTTTCCTCTCAAGCCCTGGTTTCTAAGCTTTATAGCTTGAAATTGTTGTTTACCCTTGTAGGCTCACAACCTCGAAACCCATGATGATTTTTCTCTCCCATCATCATTGGCATCACACTTTCTTTTTTTCCATGAAAGCTCCATTCTCCATAGCTCATAAAATGACCTCTATGCTATGTTCTTGGTCAATCAACACATCAAAAACAAAGATAATAGTCCCTGCATGTGGCTATTGTATCTCAGTCTAATAAAAAGCATCAAGAAATTCACCATGCATGTCACTTAAACATCCAAAGTTTCCTTTTCAACAAGTACTAGGAAGTTTCATTGTGGGTATTAAGAGAAAACAATATATACATACAAATCCCTATCACAGTCTAGGGTAAACAACAGGTAAAGAATATGCCAAAACTATTACCTTATCATATTCAAACAATACAATCATTTACTTCATTTAAGAACAAAGATAAAAATTTCTAAGAATGGATTTAGTCACTTACTATCACCCTACAATCAAATAAGGAAAGATGTTTGTTGACTATGCATAAATTCACTTCAAAAAGTCTATATTAGCCACTCCAAATCCATACATAGCATATCAACCCCCTCTAGGTGGAAGATAAACAATATATATATCCCTTAAATTGACTTTACAACTTCACCTACCCATTTTAAATCCAAACAGAGCTCTAATTATTGAGTTTCCAGAATTTTACAAGAAAAGTTGCAAACAAGTTGCATGACAACTATATATTGGACCTGTTTAATGATTTTCTACATGCCTTGGTATTTTTTAATTTGTAGCAATAAAATGTGGATGTGGTTGCATAACAACCATCTACTTGAGAGATGATATATCTGCAATGGAAGCAATAGCCCAAGAATTTGAACAAGAGGAGGGGTTGTTGGAAGAATCTTTGAAAGAGTTGTCTGTCTTGATGAACACAATGATTATGCTCCATACACTAGTGTCATTTAAGAGCAAAATCAAAATTATGTTCTTTCTTCTTCACTGTGTTGTAGCCAAAATAATGGAATGTCCTATGGTTCTGACAAAGAATCTTCCAATAAGGTTGGTTTGCTATTTTTACTATTCAAATTGCTTGTTTACAAGTTTTTTCTTTTCTTTTCATTGTAGATTATGAACAAAGTAGATTATGAATGTCAGTACTAAGAAACCTCTTGATTGCAATTCAACTTTCTGATATTTATTGCTTCTTTGTATAAAAACCTTATTATTGAGCCACTAAATGGCCACAATAGAGTTCTTAAGTAGGAACTTGCATTTTCTGTTCTATGAAAGTGGGGTGAAAAGATTCCTTATGAGCTAGATGATAAAAAGGGAGCTCAAGACATCATAATTGTACTAATCCAGTTTTAATTTGATTCTTCGAAATTCATGTTGATGATCTTTTTGGTAGATAAGCTTGATGTTGTGTCGGTTGAGGGATAAATAGATAAACTTTCCATGGAAGAAGTTGGGTATAAAAAGTGCATTAATGTGCTCCATCAAAGGTTTCATTAAAAGATTTACCACCTCTAGGACAAGTTTATCCTACCATGTAATCCCCTTGAATACTGAATATTGATAACATATATTTATATTCATCTACTAATTTCATGTAACCATATCTTTTTGATCTTCTACTACCATTGTTATGCATCACCTATAAAGTTGTTAACAACCATAGGATTATCTCTTTATTCTTCACTTATCCACTATGATTGTTGCACACATAGATACTAATTAAGTTTGTCATGCTTTATGACTTTCATTTTCGGTATGCTCTAGGTGCTTTATGGCTTCTTTAGATTAGGTTTAGTAATAGATTAAGATACAAGTGCTCATGATATTAAATGTTTTAGTCAATAGGTCATTTGATTATTTGTGCTCCCTTGCTACTACTTAAGATGTGCTAAGAAGCTCCATTGATATTTAACTAGCTTTTGGCAGGCTTCTTGTTCATTGGAATAGGTCATATTTTTCTGAGTTCCCTTGCTACTTAAGATGTGCTAAAGCCTAAGAAGCTCCATTGATAGAGACAATCAAGACAAAATTAAAATACCAACCCTATTTGCATAACTGTAATGAGGAATGATCAATTTGTTTCTATCCTGGGACTTCTATCCTAGGAATCTAAACCTAGAGCATGTGGCATTTTGTAGAGAACGAGAAGAGACATATACCAACTTCTCTTGTAGGCAAACAATGAAGCACTTCCAGAAGGATCAACAATCCCTGAATTGTTACCCAATCTCATTACTGATATGAAGGTGAATCCATATGATGTCAAGATATTCACTTTGAAGATGAAAGCAATGGTATGTTTTAAATTATTTTGTGTTATTTTTGGAGTTTTTCGCATGCACTTTATTTGCCAGGTTTTTGTTCTTTGATACATTCTAATATTAACATTAATGACTGAGATATATTCTATATTCTATTTAAGGAGAGAAATTCCCTTCAAACCTTCACTATTTGAAGTGTCATACTTCTCCATCAATTCAACTGATACTTACAATTCGAAAAGCAGTTGTAGACAATTCATTATCAAACAAGTTTTAGAAGGCCACTAAAATGTCCAGCGTATATACTCATGTCATCATTGTTGCACACAATTTAGTACCAAATAAGCTTTACTAGACCACCATAATGCCCACAACATCAAGAAGAAGTCCAATCCCAAACTCACAACCATGTTCATCTCTATCTTTTACCACCACCATAGTTGGAACATTGCACACATTAACACCTTGACCACCAATTTTATTCGGCCTTTCATCAACCATAAATCTTTAACATTCATCAGTATCATTTTCTCCTAACATAATTCCCCAACATTCTTCATCCCAATTGGGCATTTGTCATGCCCTTTCAGCTCTGTTGCATTTTTTTAAAACAAATGAGATTGGTCAAAATTTTGACCAATTCTTTGGTCGTGGGTATGGCATCATGGTTGTTGATAGACCAGAATTGGTTGAACTTTCAACCATAGTTTGGTGTCCATTTCGACTAATATTGGTCAAAATTTTGACTAATTCTTTGGTCGTGAGAATGGCATCATGGTCATTGATAGACCAGAATTGGTCGAACTCTCGACCACACTTTGGGAGCCATTTCGAAGAAATGTGGTTGAAATTTTGACCAATCACCACCAATAATGCTCATACAAAATATAACCTATTTTGACCAAGTAATTGGTTGAATGTCTGACCAATTGGGGGGCGCGTCAAAATTTTGATGACAAAAATTGCGACGCACCATTTGGTTGCAAATTCGACCAACATGGGTCAAAATTTCAACCAATTTTCATTGAAAAATGGGTCAAAATTTAGTAGTGGTGAAACTCTAAATGCACAGACATGCTCACTTGTCTAATCACATAATGCAAATGAGTCTGGATTTAACAAATCACCAGAAGGTTTAATTAAACAATTAAAATAAGGATACGTCAACCATACAGAGACGACATTGGTAAAATATGAATAGTTGAATCACTAACTCTGTGTGCCACTGCCAAGGATATAAATCCTACACATTAAAACATACGATCAAGTGCAATTTCATATAATAACATAGTCGAAGCAATAAATGCATTTAAATAACTAATTGAGCCATTTATTCAATCATACTAATAAAATCCATTTACATCACTCATGTTCGCATAAAACATAATGAAATAAGAATGAAGTAAATATCCATAGCATAAAATCCATCACATAACAGACTCAGAGATATGTCCAAAATACTAGATAACCAGATATCATCATTGACCTATTGCAATCTCAAAATAGCATCAACATGCAAATATGATAAACTGAATAGCATAGCAGTATAGCATGTATGATACTGAAATCAAAGTATAACATTGAACCCTTAGGTCATCTCAAATGAAACATAACAAAAGTATCAAGTATCTCTTGAATCAAAATAAAACAAAGTACATAATGCAAACACGGGAGGCACTAAATAAGTTTTCATAAATTTTTCCCTTAAAAAATTATTATGGGTTTCTATAATTTTTCTCTTATAATTTTCTAATTCTATAATTCACAAAGTTGCGTGGGATTCCTTTGTGGGTTTATTATTTTTTTCTTCAAAATTATTTGGTGGGTTTTACCTTTTTTTCCTAAAAAGTGAAGCTTTGTATTGTCTAGTTTTGATTGATTTTTCACCTCAAAATCATGTTGGATTTTGATTGATTTTCCACTTCAAAATCCGTATTCAATTTTTTTGATTTCCTCCTAAAGAATCACACCTTTTTTGCAATTTGTTTCAAGGCATGCTCATCAATAAAATTTGGAGGGTTTGTCATTTTTTCTTCAAAATCGTGCTTGTTTTTCACAGTGTTTGTCTCAGTCTCCAAGGAAGAGCAACTTCATTATCCAACATCAAGTTGGATATTTTGTGATGTTTACCTAATTCTAAGAGGGTTAGTGGCAGATATATCTTGGTGGTAGAGTTTGTGGTAGGCTCTTGTCTCTTGTTGCAAAGCATTCTAAAGAAGGGGACACCCTTCTTTGTATCTTTTATGGACAAATTCTAGCTTCATGGTCATTATTAGAATATTATAGTGTTTTTTTAATGGTCATCTTAGTTAGTCTTTAGTTTATTAAGTAGTTTCTATTTTCATCTTTAGTTCACGATTGTTTCTTTTAGAAACATTGTCTTTGTAAATCTATATAAGGAGCTTTCATCGCCTTTGTTTAATACTAAAACAACATCGATTTATCATAACAGTCCAATGCCACTCACAATTGGAACATTGCTACAAAGGTTGGTTGGGCTTACTGCTATGCACTAACCAACACCCACTCAAAACCTTTCTTGATGAGGAAGATTGAGGTGTATGCATATAACATCTCCAAGATCCATATTGCCACTTGACTCACACTTAGCTAGAATTGTCTCACAAATAGACTTACTAATTTTCCACCATTGATACATGACCCTAATCTTAACATTCTAAAAGATTCTCATGTTCCTCTCCATTCAAGCATGCCAAAGAATAAAGAAGGCCCAATGACTCAAGCAACTTGGAAAAAAAGAAACTCTAGAAGGGGAATGTCCCATTCAATCCCAAAACTCAGACAAGGAAGAAACATGCTAGTAGGGGCTACCCCAAACATTTGACCAAAAGTCCCATTTCTCCTTAACTAACAAATATTGAAAGAAAAGATGGAAAACAATCTTCACAATTGTTGCATAACACACAAACTAAGGGACCTTAAAATCCGCGCTTGGAAATATTACCCCAAGTAAGACAGTGGTTGTGAACCACCAACCACAAGAAAAAATTACACTTGGACCAAGGAGATTTATTCCAAACTCGCTTCCACCAAGGCACCTCAACATCTCTACACAACTGCCTAATAAGACAATAGGTACCCTATAGACACTGAGTGTTTTTCAGACAAGGCACCACCCTAAGTCAAACATTAGAACTAGAAGCTAGATGCTAAAAAGTTCACGAGGATCACTCTCTTAACATCTCCCAGATTTATAAATATCTATTATTGATGCATAACCATATTCATATTAGCATATTCAAGCTTACAATTCACTAATTTAAAAAGAAGAAAAATATGAAATTTTATTTTTCTTTTAAAGTTTGATAATGAATAAATCAAAATGAAAATTTAACAAATAAATCTCAATATTGAATTAAAAAATAAATTTAAAATTTAAAATTGATTGCTAATAAATCAAAATGAAAGTTTGACAAATATTTATCCTACTATAGATCCAAAAGACCAATGTTAATAAAAGAAATCCAAAAACAATGCACAGCTATCTTCCGGGTAGCTTGCGTCACGGACTAAAGCATATTATACTTTCTTTATATTACCTATAGTCAGAAAGTATTGTAAAGATTATGCATTCAATCAATTAAATAAATCAAATACATTTTTAACCGTCATTTTTAATAAGACGATCCGTGCATATTCAACTGATTACACGTGTCCTACCGGGGCATTCCTTTCCGTGAAGAAAAGAAATAACCGAACTTAGTCAGCTTAGAACCTGTCTTTACCATTGAGAAAGCTTTTACAATAATCATTCAGTATTTAAAAGATATGCCACATTTTTGGCAATAGAAGAAAGATTTTATAAAAGGATGTTTTTATTTGTTAGGATTCTGAATTTCAGAAGAGCTAAAAGAGCTGGTAATAATGAATTTATAAAGGGCTTAAAGAGTTTACGTGTTTTAGTTAATCTGTCAATATGTTAATGCCTCGACTTTTGCATCACAGTTCCATTACAAATAATGGCAGTTCAGAGGGAACGGCATTAAAAAAAGGTACTTGTCACACTGAAATTTGAGGATGGACTACTTGATGTCTGGGAAGTTGAGCCTGTCATAGAAAACCATCTAGGTATTGATGCATCATCCTAATATCGCATTTGTAGATACGTGTAGATAAAGTTTCTAATTCATAGATAGCAACAACGACTAAAGAAATATAACAAATAAATTGTCTTGAAACGATAAAAGAGACAATGAACATCAATGGTTGCTTTGATTGAAGTAGCTTTACTCTTCTAAGAGTTTCTCGACATTTCATGAGTTATAGGAAAAGGTAAAACGTTATGTAACCTATCTGCTAGAAATTCATATTTTTATGATCGCTCAAGTTGTGGGAGAAGAGCTTAAATTGCCTGTACAAAGTAGTCAGCATACCAACTCTTTATGTCCCTGAGCATTAGTTGCTGGTACATTGCAGTCAATGTGATAAAGATTATGGGAAAGTAATATTGCCAGGAGCTTAGGTTAGTGATGACTTCAATCAAAATTGGCTAATAAAAACTCTCTTCTCATTTCCAAAGTCGGCAATAAAACCCTTTCCCAAATTCCGAATTGGGTAATAAAACCCTTTTTCCAATTTCCAAATTGGATAATAAAATCTCTTATCTGATCTTGTTACATTTGCCCAGTTCTCGATTTCCAAATTAGGTAATAAGGACTCTTTTCTGATCTTGTTACATTTGCTGAGTTCTCATTTCCTAATTGGGTAATAGACATTCTTTTCTGATCCTGTTACATTTGCTATGTAACATTATATTTTTGGAGGAAGTGCCTGGGTCTGCAACAAATTAAATCTGTGTTCTTCTAAAATTGTCAAAGTTAAATATGTTATTTATGGAGTTGAGACCAAAAACAAGGTCTTAATGATTCTTGAGATACACACCATCCTAAAGTGAATGAATATGAGTGGATGAAGCCACCACACAAATACATTTTCTCATTCTCATTTTAGGGAAAATGAAACGACACTAATGAAATTGGCTGCTCTGAGACGGATATGAATAACACTTCCAGTACTTTTTTGATCGATTGAGGTATCAATGTTGGTATATAGAAGATTATGAATGGGCAACTAGAAAGCACCCGAAAGTTTGGACTTATGGTATCGATTTTGTCTTTTCTTGACAAGCAAGCATTCAAACAATTAAGAACAGAATACATGGAGCTGATCATTGATTTTTCGTGTACAAGCAAGCCTGCAAACCAAAATCCCTAGAACTTTCTTGCATAAGAAAAGACGGAGATCTGTATTGATCCTCATTTGCACGAACAAAGTTTGTGGATCTATACAAATCTTCACTTGCAACAAGCAAAGCCCATAAACTGTTTGTTAGTTCTCAATTGTACAAGCAATCCAACAAACCAATTAGCGTAGCAGTGAGCTTGGGGAAAGAAATAGATTCCCAACTAGTAACTTATAACTCGTGGGGTCAGTCTAATTTCTTCAACTCCTATATCAGTGATGCAAAATAAGTTTGCATTTAGTTTACAGAACCTTTAGTAAATATATAAATTTTCTAGTTGGGCAATAGCTTGTGGGTGTACAGCGCAAGGAGTTGCCACTGATGGATCTGTAAACATATTAGAAGAGTATCTTTTCTTATTTTACCCAATAGGATAATTAAGGACAGCGTCAAGGTTTTTGTATTATGTACTGAGGTTCCAAAAGTTAATATAGGAGTCAGACCCACTTAGTTTTTTTTCCAATGATTTTTCATGCTATAGGTATAACAAATGTCATTTTCAGTATGGGCCAATTTCTTGCCACCAAAGAATAAAAGTAAAATGAATACCAAACAATGGAGTCATATACTGCCTACTATCATAAAAGACATTACATGGGTGTACATTGTAAAAGACCTCCTTCCCAACTTTTAATCAGCATGTACAAGTTACCAAATTGTATTATCTGGGACACTATTTTCCATGTAAACTTTAACCAGACGATGCAGTCCACATCAAGAAGAATATCATGGATCACCTTGTGCCATGTACTACACACAATTCTCTGATGATACAACCCTGTTCACGAAATTATATACCTGTTTTGATGGAAAGTTAGGTTGTTACCACCAGTTTCGGTTAGTCTTATATACATAGAAGAAGAGAGAAAGCATGGACAAACAGTATACATGTTAGACAGCAAGTTAAAGGTAACATCAAGCTTCAACTGACTGCGACTAAAATCAAATGAGGATATTTCATTCAATCTAGGTTTATATCAACAAGTTCAGGGTTTCCTCTTTCACTTTGATATGCAAGAAGCTCTGTCCCAAGCTGACCTTTGTCTCCGGCTCCAAATGCATAAAGTTTACCTGCCTCTGTCAAAGCAAATGTGTGAGCATTCCAAAATATTGAATTTGTTAGACTGATCTGCACAACCCTTTCTCCCCTCTGCTTCAAAGAAACCACTAGTTCAGGCTTTAGCAAGTTTGCATGTCTGTGAACCTGAAGAGAAGAGAATATGAAAACAAGAGAACATTAGATGAGACGAATTCCCAATTTAGTTTAACTTCCATGAAAGACCAGAAGTATTAACAAGAGCACAAGTATGCCACAGAGACCTGGCCTTCAGTTGCTGTGCCCAAATGCCCAAGGCTCGATGATTCGCCACATCCAAAAGAATAGACATCACCATTATCAGCAACCACAAATGTTGTGTAATCACCTGTAGTTACATGAACCGCCTTGACACCTTGAAGTGCTTCAACTACCTTCGGAACAGACTCGCAGTCTTCATTTCCATGTCCCAGGCAACCATATCGACCCCATCCCCATGTGCATACCCGTCCATCCTTGCCCACAACAGCGGCATGCCATGCCCCTGCTGCCACAATGACTGGTTGTAACTTCAGTTGCTGAAAATGTTCAATCTTCCGTGGATACTTTTCATCTGTTCTAGATCCGTGTCCAAGTTTGCCTCCCAAGCCACAGCCCACAGAGTATACTGACCTGCAAGTATACATATGAAATCGCTTTCAAAAATTTCTGCATGGTCGTAGAAACTAAATATCAATTAATTTATAATCTAATGAAATGCTAAAGGAACTTAAGTAGCAAACGTTTACATGCCACCGGGCTGGCAGGTGAGAGCTAACAAATAACAATAGCCTGCTGCAATTTGTACCACAGGAACATTCTCTAGATCACCTTTCAGCAAATGTGGTCTCTGATCTTGTGGCTCAGTTTGGTGACCAAGTGCTGCATCGGCACCCCAAGAGAATGTATATACTCTACCCTCTCTTGAAAGAATAGCAGTGAAAAAATTACCAATGGCTGCTTGGACTGCGAAAATTCCATCTAGTGATTCCACCAGTCGTGGAGTAGTGGCAGACCGGGAACCTTCAATCCCATACTCTGTGTCACCAAAAGAATCTTTACCAAATGCGTAGACTTTTCCCGCGTCACTGATGAGCATTGTGCGCCCTGCTCCTGCTGTTGCTTGAATGATTCGAATACCCTGAAGAGACCTGCATAGGGATGAAGTGATTAGCCAATTCTGATTGCTCACTAAACAGTAAAAAGAGATTCAAAATTGTAAAGTCGAGTACAAATTCTCAAGACTGCATTGCACACCTGACCAATCTTGGACGCCATTCTTCTTCTGTTGTTCCATGGCCAAGCTGTCCAGAACTGTTGGAGCCAAATGTATACACCGCACCTGACTTTGTTACCACAACACTGTGACCAGGACCAGCTATAGCTTGGCACTTCTCACGCCGGAAACATGTTTCTCCAGCTCTCAAGAACCTCAATACCAACTTCCAAGAACCTCCACACCTTTCTTTCAAGAGTTCTCTCTCTGATTGTGTCATGGGCTTGAATATAGCTGTTCGTTGGCACATGTCTAATGCTGCTAGTTCAGATATAGATAGATCAAAGTCAGGGGAAAAGTTTGCAGATTGTCTGAAGAACCGACATGAAGCCTGCCAAGCACGGAAACAGGTTCACAAAGCAAATGTTACAACTGTTAATATACATTGTATGTATAACAGAGAATGCATGATAGATTTGGAAAAATTCCAAACTCATACAATGAATACATGCCTCTAGACTTGCAAGATCTTGTGGATCTAGATTAGATTCAGTAAGCACATGTAGAACAATGTAGGGACTAGCTGCCAGGGGAAATTCACCCTGACTTGGATTTCCATAGCAAAGGCGTTTCTGACACCGAGGAATTTGTGAAGGCTCAATTAAAACTGCTTTTTCTCCACCGTATTCTATGGATGGACTGTGCCATGGATCTCCCCTTGTGGTGTCCATTTCAAGAGGTTCTCCAACTGTTGTGGTGTCCATTCCAACTCCAGATAGCAGTATGAGAAATCCAATAGTTCAACAAGCAGCTGGAATCACAAGACAAATTATTCAAAATAATTGAGTGACATGCTTTGCTTGGATTTGACCAGCAATGGAAAAGGCACATTAAAAAAATACCAGAATCCAAAAGATTGCTCAATTCCAATACATGAGAAAAATAAATCGTCCAGCTCCCAATCAGAAGACAGGAACAATTTTAAATCAAAATAAGAATTACATTATATTTTTCAACAAGCATGAATCCTGATAGTGTGATATAAGAAGTGAATGAATACCCACAGTTCTTACCTAGATATACCATGCCCTAAAGATAATGATGCTTTCCCATACGTATCACAATGATAGGAAGTTAATGACAATTGCACGCTTTTCTAAGGAATGTTTGCTCAGATCATCAGAGGATTATACTTACTATCCAATGAAATCATTCCAACTGGATGTTAAATTAAGTCTTTTATATCACATGCGGATTTATATAAATGTGGGAAGTTACACATTGTAGAGGATATTGCTCTAACCATTGACACAACCCTAGTTACAGATGTTGCAAGGACTTTTCAATTTAACTGCTTACAATAATTACATCACAAGCAAATACTAATCTATGAGAAAGTAAAAGACAGAATATCATAGAGCAGTTTGTAAAAGTTTGAACCGAGTTTTCAGTGTGCATATAATGACAAAAGGAAAACCCTATTATATAGAGGGTCCAGCAAATTTTAACATTGGGGTTGACAGTCAACAGAAATGATGATGAAACATCTCTCGGAAAAGCATTCAAATTACACACCCTTCACTTAATGTTCTATCTAATCATCTTGGGCATATAATTCAAAACTGGCATTCAAAGCAGTAGTACTGACATGGATCAACCTAGACAAAATCTAAATAATTGACACCAATAAAATGTAAGAATCCATCACTAACCGCATGATGAATCAAAAATCTGTCAAATGGCTACAAAACATTAACAATTATAACAACTTAGATTTGTGGACACGGTATAACATTGGATTACACATGGTAGGAGTCAGCTCATTTAGGTAAACAAGCAAAACCTCAATCTAGTCTGTTATGTTAATCATAAGGATCATCTACGTTAAAAGAATGGTAGGTAAATTACCCACTTTAAAGTAGCTAAGAACTAAGAATTGATCAATGATAAAACAAATATCTCCTTGTGACTGCATCACATATTCAATGATACCAATTCAGATTTTGTGGAGAAGTACAACCTCAAATTCTACATCGGAACTATCCAGTTCATGTGAATTGACAATCATAAATTTAGCCTGTAAACTTGTGGTTTAGTAGTAAAAATTTAAATGGGACACTTGTCACAATGTCAAACTATTTTGGAGAAACAGTGGGGCACTCGCCATCATAAAATAAGGAGGATATCATTAGAGATTATATGGGAAATTAAAAAGGTTTGTAATGGGCACATAACAATTTCAACCATATTCACCTAGATTCTGTGATTGTAAATGAGAAAACATTCTACATTGTAATATTCACGTGAAGTAGGTAGGAGCACAAATCCAAATATATGATAAATTGAAAAAACAACCTTATAACCACATTACATACACTGGCATATCAAGTTCAGCATAAACTATGGACATGTTATGAGATTGAATTCCACAATGTAGAAATTTCCTGGCACAGCTAAACAATCAAACATGAATGTACTCTGTTATTCTGTAGTCAATCAGTAAGATAGTCCACTTATCAACAAAACAACCATATTTCAAATCATGGTGGCCTGCTACGCATATACAAGCAGGTAAGAATTCACCACTACAATTATAAATAATTAAGATATCTTTAGCATGGCCACATTCTAAATCAATTATACCAAGCTAGATTCAATGGGCACGCTATGCAAGTGAATTCCACATTGTGGAATTGCCCAGTTCGGGTAGGGCTTTCAAACCTAAATGCAATCAGCTGGGTTGTGGTACGGAAGAGAGAGGGGTTCCTATCACAATGAGAATCCATTATCTAAATATTGGTAGGGCAATCCCAACAAAAAAAACGTAGAAACCCTTCAGTAAATGAGAAGATAAGGCATGTTAGAATCCTTCACTAGATAAAATGAGAAATTGAAAGGCTTACTTATGGCTAGATGATATATCAACATTATTTTATAGACATTGTGTGCCATTAAATAACACATTGTGGGAATCGGCCAGTTCAGATGAACATTCAAACCTAGATATAGCAAGTTACGATTATAGGCTTGCACTAGGATGGAGCAGTTATCACAAAGATGGGCTTGGTTGAAAACCAGGTAAGGTGTTTCCCACATGAAATTGATCCCCAATATAATGTGACTAGAAAGTGCATGTGGAGGACAAGTTGGGTTTTACCTAATCCAAGATCCGAGAACAAGCTAATTAACCAATCCGTTCATTCCCCAATCAGATGGGTCAGTATTAAAAAATCCAACCTACCTAACATACTTCCCAAAGCAACTCTTTATCGATTACCCAGAGTCCAGGGACTTGATTCGATATCTCCTATAACCAAAAAATATCAAAACAATATGTAAAATGACTAACCCCAACAACGAATTTGATCATACATCAGCTGTTGGGCTTGCAGTACAATCACAGTTCAAGATGCATCCGTTTATCCATTATTTACCAAATCTAAATATTACCAAGGTAGACACAGAATTAAAGCTCAATAAAGACTAGAAAACTCATAGAGCATCCTCTCAATTTTTTCACCAAATCTAAAGATTGCACCGATGCTAACGATTTGCGCACACCACAAAATTTATAAATAGCTAATGCCTCACATACGAAAAAGTCATAAAAGAGAGAAAAATCCACACCAAAGACCATCTTTACATAAAAGCCCTGCTGCATACAAAATTCACATATTAATAACAATTAAATGGGTCTTTTCTTTCTGTAATTGGCAGGTAATTTATCAAACAAAACCTCTATACCAGAAGGTTTGAGTACAGAAATTGATCTCAAACGTTGACGGCGGTGACTGCTTCAACAAGGGCTTTAATTGTGACCCAAATCATTTTACGGATCTACAGCAGAGGTCGGATCATCGATTCCACGTGAGATCCTAAAATAAGAGCTCCCAATCAAAATTGACAGCCAAAATCAGGGTTTTAACAGATGGGTTAATTTGGGCTTGCAAAGGACCGATTTATTCACAGAACTGGCCGAATTTGGAGCCGATGGAACGCTTGGATTGTGCGAATTACAATGAGAGACAATGAAATGGGTTCTTATCACACGGATTGAGGAGGAATCAGCTGGAAACTATGAAAAAAGAGAATATCTCAGGCAGAGGTCACCTCCTCAAAGCTATCCCACAAGCTCGCTTCTTTGCAGGGCTAACTAGAATAACAACACCTCTTAGTTTCATCGGGTGACGTGGCACTCTGCTTTACAGCCGAGAAATAGTACTGTGGTTCCAACGACTGGCAAGACGCCACGTGGGATGGTAGAGCGTCAGCCGTTGATTGCTAAAACAGTGAATTAGCACTGACCTGAGCGAACTATAGCCATTTGTTTTTTTAACTAGATTTATTAAATTTAATATGGAAGATTATGAGGGAAGGAGAACATGTGATTTGTTGGGGACTAGAGAAATGGTGCAGTTCTTTCTCTTTCTTTATGTAAGTAATTGTACAATAATTTCATAAGGTACTATGGTATAGGAATTTCTGTCTATGTTGTAATCTTTAGTTTAGGTGAAACACGATCGTTTATAAAGTATAATAATTTAATTTAAAAATGTTATGTAGTTATTGTTTTTATTTGCTTTCAATTTGTTATCTACAAAACTTATTATTAGTAGTAGTTTTATTTTAAAAATACATTTTAAGATTGATAAAGTTGAAAATTGAACATTTATTTATAAATTAATCAAGTTCAATTATAATCTATAAAACTAACCAACATCGTATCATTAGAACACTTCTTTCTAAATATGCAACCATCAAAGCAAACAAAGATATACCTATATGTATTAAGGACCGTTTTGTTCCATTATTCTCCTATCCTTCAAGATCTTGAATGAAGGAGGGATGCTCTCATATTTTCAAATGCATGCACAAGAAGACATTAAAGAAATGGAATGTGGTTGATTGATAATAGTATTAAGGTGATAAAAGGGATCTTAAAGCTCACAAGTATGCAAAGGCTTATTAAGTCACTAGTTCATTAAGATTAGGTTGAGAGGATAAAATGTTGTTTTGTAGAAGTCCTCATAAAAATAAATGGTAGAGATTAAGAGGTGGCAAAATGGATGGCTAAGATTAGAGAGTAGGTAAGGATAACATGAGAGATAATGAGAACAAAGGAGATTAAGAGGTTAATGCAAATGCAGGGATGAGATTAAGTGGTAGGTATACAATATTAAATTTTGATAATAGATCACAAGATGCGTTGAAACATGAGAACAAAAATAATATTTAAATAAATAGAAACATTCATTTATTAATAAATTAAAATTTAAATAAAGAGATAAATGAGATTTGTCACATGTATACAATTTTAGAGTTGACACTTGTTACATGTGAGTGGAAATTATTAGTTAGAACTATAAAATAGCAATTATGAATTAATTAATTAATTAAAAATATTTATTCAATTAATAGTAGAAACTCTCACCTATATATATGCTGGCCTCGACCAACTTTGATTATGGGATAGAAAAGACTAATAAAACAAATATATATTTAAATAATAGAGAGAGAAGATAATGAATGAAGTAATTAAATAAATGATATCTATTTAACTAATAGATATATTTTTATATAATAATCAAATAATTATTTCCTTGCGTATGGCTCTTTGTTTGAGCTTTCCCTCTGGGTTTTGCACCAGTCAAACTGCATTTAGTGTGGGAGGTTTTAGGCTTGTTTATAATGGCCCCGACTAGTGGTGACCTAGGTGTTGATACTGGTGTTCACGCTACTGCTTCGAAAAGCCATGACGCCTTCATTGAACAAACGTCCTCGCAAATTCATCCCAAAGGTTTTTCACAAGGTAATCATGATATTATCCTTCCTTTATAAGAATTTGATGCTGCTTGTGACTGGTTAGAACAACATACCTTGATAAGGTATTTTGTGGGTAGGACTCCTCCTGAAGCTATGCTCTGAGAATGGGTTAACAAGAGTTGGACTCCTCATGGAGTCTACCTTGATGATGTGCAAAACCTTACCAAAGGTTTATTTTATTTTATTTTCCAACCCGTCTCAGGCAGAGATGGTGTTTAACAATGGGCACAAGGGAAAAACTCCCTTGGCTCTAAAATAGTCATATGCACCTATTGTTTCAGTTCTTCTTATTTCAACATGAGCACAAACCCCAGCCATTGTAAGGCCGAAGCCAGTTTTTTTGGATTTAAACCCTAGTGTTTCCTAGGTTTCAAACCTTGGCAATTCACAAGGGATCAAGGCAAACACTAGGGCTAACACTTTTGTGGTGATTCACAGTCCTATTGCGGCCTCTTCCATTACGACCCAGAATGTGCGGCATTCTCGCAGTCCTCCCAGACGTGCTGAGACACCAAAGAAAAGATGGGCTATCAGTCTAGAGGATTTTCCTTCTGGCTTCAACCATGCTTCCACTTTCTTGCAAAACAACTACTTCTCTCTCAAGGATGAGGAAGATATGTAAGAATTTTCATGATTTTTTTATCATGGAATGTGTGAGGTCTTACAAACTTATTTAGGAAGTACTATGTCAGAGATACCCATCATAGACTTGGTAATTTAGATTTTCTCTGCATGCAAGAGGTTAACATTTCTAGTTTCATGTTTTCCTCTGCATGTCATGTCATTTGGCCGAATGGCATTATGTTTTCTTCTTAACACGAAACTGTAGAGGTGGTGCAGTTACTCTTCTATCACCTCGTCTTCATTTTGCTATTATTTCTGACCCCACACACAGAATAATTTGGCTTGTGCTTTTTATCAAAAATCATTTCTTTGGAGTAGTTAATGTTTATGCTTCCAATGATGTTGTGGAAAGATCTCAATTGTGGGACTGGATGGTGGACAACTTGCCTCTAGCTACTTGGGTTATATGTGGTGACTTCAATATGGTTGAGTTGGCCTTTGACAAAGATGGCATTTTTCCTTTTCGCTGGACAGCTAGGGAAAGGGAAGCCTGGTACTACATGCATAATAAATAGAGCTTTTATGATCCCAATACTAACCGTTGCCAACATAGTGGGGTCCAGCACACTTGGTCTAACTTTCAAGCTAGCTCTAACCGCATTTTAAAAGGTCTTTGATCATGCTATGATTATTGCACAATATTTTTTCTCCTTTTCTAAGGACCGAGACCTACCTGTCATTCCCTTGCCAAATGTGATGTTATCATACCACTATCCCATTTATTTTTCCATCTCTTGGCATATAGCAGCCCAGTGTATTGTTAGGACTTAGTTTTTCCTCAATATGTCAGTGCTTTTGCATGCCTCCACTATTGCTCATATCCTATGTGTCTAGAATTTGGAGCCACGTTTGCATTCTCATACAGGTTGGATCTAGTGGTGGAATGATGCCATCACCAAAACTGCTAGATTTTTGCTTAACTATGGGAGGCAGTTGGCAGGTTTCAGACACCAATCTTATGAATCCACTACCACAACCCTCAAAAAAGCTTCTGAAGCTCTCACCCTTAACCCTTTTGATGTCGATTTGCAAATTTAGCTTGCCAAGCTTCATCATGACAAGTAGGTTGTAGACAACTATGTTGTTTGCGGGGCCCAAATCAAAGCTTGCCTCCATTGGCTAGAAGTTGGTGATAAGGCTTCTAAAGCATTTTTCCAGGCTCTTCAAGCCCATTATACCAATTTTGGGAATAAAAAGATTAAACAAGGCAGTTCTATTCTCTCTAGTCTCCCTAACATCCTGCAAGCTTTTGTTCACCACTACAAAAATGTGTTTGCTTTGCAAGGAAATTTGGTTTCTAGGGAGAAAGCCCTTAGAAAGTGCATTCTTGTTACTCCAAATTGCCTAGCGGTCGAGCAACGAGCCTTCTGTGAGCAGCTTCTCATCATCTAAGACCTCAAGGAGGTAGTTGTTTCTATGGCTAATGAAAAATCCCCTGGTTGTGATAGGTTCCCCTATGAATTTTACAAACACCTTTGGGAGTCTATTGGTCCAGACCTGCACAAAGTTTATCTTGAAGTCTATCATTCTAAGAGTTTAAGAGCTATTATTAACAAAGAAAACATCAAATTCATACCTAAAGCTGGCGATCTTGAAGATATCTATAATTGGTGACCCATTACCTTGCTTAATGTGTCTTATAAGATTATTGCCAAGGCAATTTCTCTCAAAATGGGCCATCTCCTACCTTTAATTGTGCGGCTAGAGAAAACTGGCTTTATTAAGTCCAAGTACATTCTTGACAACATCATTATTGTCTGGGAAGGCATTTAGTGGGCTCGCAAATCCAACCAGCCATTAGTATTTTTGAAAATTGACTTTGCTAAAGCTTATGACCGAATCGAATGGCATTTCATCTTGGCTATGCTTCAAGCTCTTGGTTTCAGCCCCAATTTCCTTCAGTTTGTGGAAATGATTTTTGGAGATGCTAATGCTTGTATTACTTTCAATAGCTCACAATCTGAGGCCTTTGGGCTCTTTCATTCCATCTGGCAGGGTTTCCCTTTGGCTCTGACTTTATATGTTCTCGCTACTAAAGGTTTTGGATACTTGCTAGCCTACTCCATTTCTTTTGGGTTGGTTCGTGGCATTTCTTTGCTAGATTCCTCCTCCTAGTTGGTCAATGGACACTTTGTTGATGATTCCTTTCTCACTCTTTTAGAGGATGAGGAAAACATCACTAATGCTTTGCAATGTTTGGATACCTTTTGTCAAGCTTCTAGCTCTACTATTCAATGGCGCAAAATGGTCTGTTTTTGGCAATCTTTTCTTCTAGCTCCACCATGGCTTGACCAGTTCTAGTGGAAATGGGTCACTCATGGGGAGAGATTTCACTTTCTAGGCATTCCTTTTTCCTTTCAAGCTTTGCCAGTTGATTTATGGAACATTGTACTTATCAAGATTGAGAAGAAGCTTGACTATTGGCTTACTAAACCCCTTTCTCTTGCGGGGAAATTCCAAATTTTCTCAAAGGTCCTGGCAGCTATGTATGTGTATTATTCTTCCTGTTAGGCTCCTTCCAAAGCCTCTTGTTTGAAATTAGAGTGATTACTTCATGAATTTTTGTGGGTTTCTAGCTTTGATCATCATGGCTTCCATAGAGTGGCTTGGGATTATTGTTTTCTCCTCAAAGAGTCTGGAGGCCTTGCCCTTCTTTCCACTTAGAAGTAAGGGCTTGCTCTTTGTGCCAAATGGATCATTCATGCCATTACTGGAGATGATGCTTGGAAAATTCTAGTTCAACATTGCATTTCTTTTGGGTTTTCTGTCAACAGGCCTGCATGGAAGGGGATTAGCTTTCAAACCCTTCTTATCATGTGAGAACCTGTACACATATAGGACTCTTTTTTTATCAAGAGCATCTGGAAAGCTTGGGAAGTCGTCAAGCCTTGGCTTCACTTGTCTAGTGATGGGTTTTGGGACAGACTCTCTTTGAATCAACAGAACATTTGGTGGTCTCCTCTGTTTGCCACCTAGGGTGTTCCTCTGGCCAAGACTCAAGGTGCTTGTGCTCTGCATTTTTTTAAACATGGCATCAAGACCCCTAAGGACCTCTTTTCCAAGGTCACTATGAGCCTCAGATGAATATATGCAAGTCCTATTCCATCTTGCCTGCTCAGATTGACAGACTTTTGATCTGTTGGTTGTTGTAATTCCAGATCATTTACTTCATAAGGTAGGTATCTAGTTTGTTTGTCCTTGGTAGACTAATTGGAAGTGGTATCCTACCACTCCCTTCACCAGTTGTAAGCCCAACTTGGGGTATCGATGGCTTTTTCCCCATCTTCTAATGGTGGATACCCTTAACCAACGTTGGCATTTGTAGGCTTCTCTTTCTCAATGGAGAAAGCATTTTGACACTATTTGGAATGTCATTACAGAGCCCAAGATTGCCCACTTTACTTGGTATT
Source organism: Cupressus sempervirens (assembly GCA_028749045.1). Lineage (NCBI taxonomy): Eukaryota > Viridiplantae > Streptophyta > Pinopsida > Cupressales > Cupressaceae > Cupressus > Cupressus sempervirens. The sequence continues at coordinate 88,809,417 of CM053791.1, read as the reverse complement.
TGGTTTATCAAGGTATTCCCCTTGGGCCTTGACTCAAGCATATTGGGGTTCTGAATCCCCAGTGTCCTTTTTGTAGATAGCCAGAGACTTTTTTGCATATTTTTTGGTTTTGTAGATGTGTTTAGCAATATTGGCACTGGATTCATGATTTTTTAAAGCTTTTTTAGCCAGAACCCTTTTCCTAGCATATGGTTATTTTGGGTGATTCCCCCAAGTTTCCTAAGAAGTTCACCTAGATCTGATATAACTTCAGGATGGAAATTTTGTTTACTTTATGGAAAGATCAGAATGTTGTTATTTTCACCTACAGTTTTTTAGACATAAATGTTGCTATGTACATTAAAGCATGCATTTGTAATAATGTAATGATGCATATTCAAGTACAAGCCAACAAGGTGGTTGTGGAGGTGGCCCACCTCTAGGAGCTACTCAATCACTGGGGTGATGCTCCCTCTATGGTTGTTAAAGTGCCACTAGATGTCTCGACTGACACTACTCCACCTAGGGGCCGTCGTTGGGGGTGCAACTCTTCTGGCCACCACTCGCACACACCATGCTCACAAGCTTCCCATCAGTGCTCTCCTAGTGGTAGCATTGATGGTTGGCATTACCACTCAGTTTCTCTACCCCGAGGTGGCACAGGGTGGTCCTCGAGCTCGGTGGCTCCCTCTCCTGGTGCTCAGTGTATTGTACCTAGTAAATAGACCATTCGCCTAGAGTTGGCTATCTCACCCCTAGAGATTGATACCAAGGATGAAGCCCAGGCCCCTGAAAATGCTATAGATGGCTAGACTATTCCTAGCCCACCTTCCAATCCCAGGAATGACTGGGGATTTCATGATTAGGATGAACCACCACCCTCAGTTGGCACTACTTTAGTATCCTAAGGGTTGTTTCTTATGGTTTTTTTTTTATGAATAGTTGTTGATTCCAGTTGCGGCCATGTGAACTTTCGTGAGGTGATTTTGTATCCTTGACCCCTTTTTTGGGAATTTTAAATAAGTATATTATTTATTAATAGAAAATGACTATTCATATTTTTAAAATGGTTTAATTTAAGTAAGGGCAATTTTAGGTTTTTACAAAATGATTCCTTAGAAATAAGTAACCAAATAAATATCAATGGGGTCACTAGCTCCATAAATTGCTCTTTAAAAAATTGAGCAATGGTTGTTGTGGGAGCAACCCTAAGTAAGGGAAAAGGGAAAATACTCTTTTAAAAATTTATGTTAGTTAAATAATGTTACTAATATATAGCATCAACTTAATTCGTATAAGGTGAGTATTAAAATATCTTAATATTAATTTACAAAATTAGAGGTCAAGAGATGGGTGTACTTAGACTTTAAATTGATGAATTTGGAGAATAGATTATTATTGAACATTATGCAAATTTGAATTCTACTAAGGGTTGGTTCATTAGTCCAAGATTAATTAAGTCCAATAGGTATATAACCTTTGAGTGTGTCATATTGACTAGCTAGGCAAAACATTCTAGTATTGGTTATCTCTATTACTTTCTCTATATTGATGTGTAAAGATTGGAAACACTTAGAAATTATTTAATGGGACTATCAAAGGGAAGGTGTATGTTCTATCAATTAACCGTCTTGAATGATTAACACATAGGCTTGAGAAAGTGCTGGTAAATAAAAATGTCTAAGTTATTTAGATGCAAAAATGTATGTTTTTAGTGTCAAGCATATATTGAGAAATGATAGGAGATTATTGCAATAAAGACTTATCAAATTGTATGTTAATATATAATTAATCTCTTAAGAATTGGATTACCATAATATATCATGCGTAAAAGCATAAATGTGAAACAAAAACAAAATTAATGACCATACTAGCATAGGATGTACACAAAGAAGCCCTTTTGGAGAAAAAATCTGCCAAAGAAAGAATGAAAAGTTTATATTGGTCTTCAAAGAGCATGGATTCAATATCAACATATATCCTCTCTACACTTTGGTACTCTTCTGATAAAACTTATGCATCTATAAAACATTGAATACTAAACTACTATCTCGCACACGTAGGAGATCAATAAATGTTAGGAAAAATGGTGTGTCAACCTTGCAATAATAAATATGTATTGATAAAAGGTTAATGTTAATATGTGAATGCAAGGGGTTGTGAGGGAGGTGCTCCTCCATGGAAACTCTAGTTCCTTGATCAATTGGGGTTGAGGAAAGTGCAATTCAATGAGGGTTTTGGTGGGTAAAACTCCAAAACAAAGTTTCATTTATAATTTTTCATTATGAATCTATTGGAAATCTAATAGGGAAAGTAAGATACTAGTGTGGGGGGGGGGGGGGGGCGGGGGCAGGGGGGGGGGGTGTTGGTGGGGTGGAATTAGGATCTATAAAACTTTAACACTTCAAAGATGAATTATATTTTATATCTTCACAATTAATCCTCAATTCAACCTTATACCAAATCAAACATTCATTGCAATATAATATCACATCTAACATCTAATTGCATGAACATAACTAACAACCCATAAAACACTTGACACAAAGATTTGGTAATGCAAAAACTCATGAAGCTGAAGGTAAAATTGCAGTGGGGATGACGTCCACAAAATCTTCACTACTATAGCAATAAAGTGTGCCTATTAAGGCTACAATGTTTGATCACTTCTGATGATCTACCCTGTGAGGGGTCTGCCCTATTAAGTTCTTACAAAATTATTAGTTCTACCTTAATTAAAGTATTTTAACTACACAATTAAGTGAGCACTTTGTTAGGAGATTTACACAGGTCTGTTAGAACCACTCTGTTAAGAGATTTACCTTGAAACACTTGTTAAAATGTATCAGTACCTTGATCTTTCAGTATGCACTCTAAATATTGATAATAGATCTTCCCTTTCCAAATTTATATCACATATTTGTGATAGATATACTATATCTCCTCTCTATACTACTCAGTCACCTTACAATTGCTCAATACTTCACTTCACTGAATTCACCTTTAGCTTCGCATCCAAACTTCTAATTTATAGCCTATCAAAAGCAGGTCTAAAATCCTCCTTAAATAGTTGTTTGGTGAAGCTTATATATCATAATAAATGATCTAGATTCATCCTTTTTGTCGCTTAGTCATTCTAATTCTTTGATTAGTTAATCATCTTTCATAGGGATTGATGATCCTCTATTAGATGTGCAATTGACTCCTTGATTAGCTCTTTGATCTGTAAAACATGCTTCCATCTCAACAAAAATGATTTACATCAATGTTTGTGCTATTTCATATATTTATACAAATTTTTGTTACTCAACACATATACTTTACTGGTGCTCAATGCAAACTGATTTTTCATTTTGTTCCTCAGCCTTAACTACACTCAACTTCAACTATTTTGCTCGGCCTCTATATCACTCAAGTTATGTTTCTTATTCAAAGACTCGACAACTACTAGAGTACTCGGTGACACTTGGATTACTCAACCTAAATAGAATCACTCGATCACAGTGTCAACCAAATAACTCTACCTAGTAAATGACTAAGTGTTTGGCACTAATTGACAATATGAGATTGTCTTTAGGGTCAACAATCCCACCCTTTGGCATTAGTGGAAAAAACACTTTGTCATGATTAAAAATAACATTTCAAAACTTCAAAATAAGTACTCCCACTGAGAATATAATCCATAATTGTAACATAGACTTCTATACTTGCAATTTTCCAAAAAAATTCAAAACTATTTATTTACACATTTTGAGCATCAATCAAATTGATTCCTTATTACTCCAAAAAGATATAACAAAATTTCATATACACATATACCTACATAATTATTTGATCATTGATCATGCATCACATTTCCCCCTTGTTTTTGTTACATTTGTTGTGGGGTACTAGTAGGCGTTAAACCATACTTGTCCAAAAATGGTTTATGAATCTACAAAATTGTTTCTAATGCACTGTCCCATGAAGTCCTTATAGACTATAATGCTCAGATTTCAATCTCCAATTTTTCTGCTAGATCAAACATATTATCTACTATATGAAGATTAGGATCCCTCTTTACTAGCTCTCTAGCACTCTACAAATGTCTCTACATTACCTCCAAGTGAGGTGTCAACATAGCTTGAATTGATATGAGCCTTGCTCTTATTCTATTGTCTTTTGTCTACAACTCAACTTGTCTCCCTTATAAAAATCTCAATTAATGAATTTGAATTGAACTAGTCTTTGCGTCCATGTTCAATGTGTTTTCACTATACTACAAATCAACTTCATGTTTATCTATTTGTGCTCTTATTTCTTTTGTAACTAGGGAAACATCACATAATTGTTTAAACAATAAATGAACATTTTGTACTCCCTTCTCCAAATTATCTACAAGTTTAGAGAGTTCTATCCATCTTACAACTATTTCAGCTGCAATATTTGCCATCACCTTTTTCTCAAACTTTCTCTCAAACCATTGCATAAGTCTTTCATTTGTGTCAATGTCTAGATCATTTAATTTCTCCACTATTTGAACCAATTGTTCAATGATTGGAGCCTTATCATTCAAGTTATTAACAACAATTATGTCAAGTAATATGTCCTTGATCTCATACAATACCTCCTTTTGTTGTTCTCTTTTCATTTCTTTTTGCTTTGTCTTTATTGCTAGCAACTACTAAATTATCTTCATCTGATCATAAGTTAAGTTGTTTGTGTCACAATTAGGAATCACAATCACTTCATCAAGTGTGACAATTTTTTCTTTTATTACTTGAGGTGAGTGCTTCACCTTCTTCTTCAATCTCTTGCTCTTGGAGTCTGATGTACTAGAGCTCAACACAATTACTAGTAAACTTTTTTTTGGGACCTCTTGACTCGGCTTGTGTGACTTTGCTATCATCCCAACTGTCCTTGTCACATATCTTGTTTTTTCTCTTTTGAACTTACAACTATGCCTATATTCTATACAAATTCATCTTGTTTGTCCTTGATTCCAACTATTTGGAGTTCACTAGTTAAACTCTGTTGGCCTGCCTCCTTACTACCCTCAATTTGAGGTCCTGAGACTAGTGGTCTTTAACCTATAGTAGATTCATCTACTTTAACATTTTGGCTCTCATCTTTCTTCTCATCTCCTTATTTTCCCTTAGTGGCATCATTTATCTATGTAGGCACTTATGTGGGTTCTCACGTATTGGTTGATGCACTCTATTGCTCGACAACACCAACTTGTTTATTACCCTAGTTGTCAACTAGACTTGATATAGCAATAGAAGTAGATGAAAGTTCAACCAGTTGAGTAGCCATCTATATTTCAATCTTTAGATAATCCTTAATTTTCACTAATAGAAGGTTAGGGGACATCAACTTTTCATGGGTTGTAAATTGCACATATTTGGTCTAAACTTGGCTTAAACTATGTTGTAATGCATCTGTCATGACTTCCTTAACATGACTAGTTTCAAGTTCATCATCAATAGTCACAGTTTATGTCTTCCCTTTACTTAGTTATTCCAGATTATTAAAAGCATCAACAAGATTAACTTGTCCATCATCTAAATCTTCAGTGTTGTCCACCTCAACATTTTCTTGGTCATCCTTTTCTTCCTCATCCTTTTGATCATCATCAGAGGCATTAGGACATAAATCTTCTTCCACACAATTTTTCTCTCTTCAACAACATTTTCTATCTTATTTTTTAGTATAAAAAGTGCTCTCCTCTTTGGTACAAACTTATTAGTGCATTCTCTCAAAGATAGAAAAATCTGACTTTTATTTAATCCAATCATAATATGAGCCAATATGGCTTCCCTTATTTTCCTTTTAGTGGTTAGTGCAAACTTCCACTTTCCATCAATCTTATTATACAATTCTTCAAGAATCAATTTCCCCGGCTCTACAGGTGTGTATTTGAAATTTACTATCATATTTATCTTATCTTCTTTGCTCATTTTTTAATAGTTTGTGTAATGAAAACTAGACAATCATATAGTATTCCTAAGGTTTTCACATACCTCATCAATGTTTTGAGGCTTCTTTTGTACTACCACCTTGAATTGACTCAAGTCCTCTAACTCAGTTCTTTCTACTTCTTCCTCCTCATCATCTTTTTGCACAATGATCTTAATTCTTGATTTCTTTTCTTTTTTTCTTGGCTCAGATTCCATGGTAATGAAATTCCTCTTTGTTGATCTTTTAACTAGTGCATGGGTGAGTGCACCAAGATGGTGTACAAAAAGGGGGATATAAGTGGACACTTTTTTTCTAAAATCAGGTAAACCTGAACTTGGATGAGACATTTGAGGGTCATCCACTAAAAATGATAAGATGTGTAAAAACATATAAATTGTAGTACTTTGAATCTACTTTCTAAAATACTTGAGTTTTTATGAAATGGATAAGATTATGTGGGTCAAACCCTACACACACAAAAAATAGTTCTTGATTTTTTTAGAAAACATAACATAGTTGTTTTCATGTGCAACACAAAAGACCAAGTTATATTTAGTATCTTTCATATCCCTTTGGTAGGATGATAGTTAAGAGTCATATCTAGAAGTTGTGTACTTTTTTGTAATTTTATGATGAGTATTTTTTTTAAATTATGAATTAGTGAACTGACTACATCTTAAAATTTTGGTGCATGTTCGTGTGCTGAGCATAACTATTGAGCTGTTGTTATGCACGATGCTAAACAATAGGAATTCTTTTGAACTCCTCTCTTGAAAAGTCGATCTTTGGAGATCAACTCCAAAGTTTCGAGTGATCTTGCGACCTACTGAAATCCACTCAGTTGAAGATAAATGTGATTGTTCACGAGGAGGCCTTTGGTAGTTTTTTTAATTTGATTTCGGATGAGATGTAGAATCTGTTCACTATTTCAAAATACGCACACAAAAGAACTATGTTTTTGTAATTTTCTATTTTTTTAATGAATGCAATCTAACAATGCAACTAGTATGAATTCCTATTCTAATAATGGGGTTAATAAAGAAAATAAAAAAACTTGAAAGCAAATAACATGAAAGTAAAATCCTAACGAACATAAGCTATAGAAAACAACACATCTACGAGTTAAGCTTTCGAAGAAATTGGTGGGTAACCAATGAAAGAAGGAGTAGTGCTTCCTTGATTCCATTGATGCAATCGTCAGTGAGAAACTTTAATAATCATATGATATTTCACCCTTCATCAAATCGCAAGGCCACCGAAAGTGCGCTCATGCGAGACGAAAAGTTATGCATGTACAATTCAATGATTTCTTCTCGAGCTAGATATGTTAGCAGAATTTGTAAAACCATAGCAAACATCATAACTAATAGATTGCACAACTAGAAACAAAGCAATAAACTTTTGGCCCAATCAAAATTCCATGAACACAAATTCACAAAAATATGACACATTCAAGCAAGAATCACTACACTCCAAATGTGAGTACCAAAAGCATAATATCATTACAAAATAATGGTGGCCCCAATTACATATTACAATGGAGCATTTGTAAGAAATTGTCTCCTCAATTTGTGTCGAGAGTGAGTGATATCTTCATGCAATAATATGCTTTTAATTTAATAAAACAAACTAATTATATACAAACTAACAATTTAATTGGTGCTTACTAGGACTCCATCTATTTTATTCATTAATTAGATGCATGAGCCTTTACATGTCAGAAACAAAGAATTTATAAGAGGAGAAAGAATAAGAAATCCTTAAATCGAAGTGGAAGTGTCTGAAAGTGCCAAAAATGGAAGTTGATCCTTCACTGGGCATTTGTCAGGGTTAAACTATCATTAAAATGCATTTTCGATGCATAGAAAGCTCTATTTTTGCAACTAGCAGTTAACTGTTGGCGCACCTCTGGAAAAGCACACCTGTGAACCTACGGACAATTTTAAAAGAAATAATGTTGGTACCTATAACAACAATTTTGGCCATAATTATAATAGGAACTTCAACAGGAACAATAAAAACAACAATGTAGGAAACAATAACAGAGGAAACAACTTCAACCCTCCTGACCGTAATAATGGCTTTGAAAGGCAAAACTGACAATGGAACACCCATTTGAATAATGGAAGCATTCCTGCCGAAAACAACAAAAACAACATTAAGTATGTAGATATTAATCAATATGATGATAGTCAAAATGCACCCAACAATGATGGTTCGTACTATAATGGCAATCAAGAGGTGAGTCAAAGCTCACAAGTGAATGACAATGCTCCTCCTGTACAATTCAATGCTATGCTATTGGAATCCTACGATTCTGCATAAAATGTGCAAGTGGAACAATCAACGAGTGAGGAGTTCTCATTCCCATTTAGCTAAGAACCAGATCTTCAGTATGATGAGATGTTTGCCTTTCGCAATGATAATTGAAATACATACAATCTTAGATGTAGAAAGGAACCCTTAATGGATGGAATTCCTCCTACTTTACAACCGACTCCACCCAATCTGAGAGAAAGTAACAATCTGGCACCAATAAGACCAGTATATGGAGGACAACAGAATTAGAATCAATTGAACGTACCAACAATATTGAAAAATCCTGCTTGGTCTACTAAAAAGTACAGTGCAGTAGAGGACGTGAAAAGAACAAATGCCAATATGTCCATGTTTGACATGTTACAAAATTGTCCAGAACAACAAAAAGCCCTTATGAAGACTTTGGATCATATAAAGGTTTCCCATAATATGAATATTGTTCCTCAAAATATAGTATCTCGACAAGTGAATGTTGCATAAGCAATGCTCACTATGTTCAAAGACAAGGTTGAGGTACCCCCATTTTTTCTCAGCATCAAGATATATGGAAATAATCTTCACAATTTCCTTATTGATTCAAGAGCTTCATGTAATGTCATGCCACTATCGATAGCCCAAAGAGTAGGAGTCAGTCCTCAACCCTCCAATCGAGTAGTGATACAGTTGGATAAAATAGAGGTAAAAGTCACTGGTGTATTGAAAGATGTTTGGATACAGTTAACAGTTGACCCTCGAATTTAGGATGTTATTGATATACATGTGGTTGATATCCGAGAAACATACAAGTTACTTTTGAGTAGAGAATGGACGAAATGTCTAAGAGGATGGTTTTCTACAAATTTCACTCAATTGTGGTTGCCATGGAAAGGGTTAAACAATCAGATCAAAATTGATGTAGAACCCAAACTAAAAATGATAATTATAGAGTACAACACCTCGAACGAGATAACATTCTTAAAATCAGATCTAGGCTCATACAAAGTAATGGTATTTGACACAATTCCAACTGAAGCATCCCAAGATTGAAATAAAGAACCCAAGATGTTAGTCCCGAAGAATGAAACTGTGACACAATTCATAAATAATAAGGTGGCTAATTTACAGTGTTTGGGAGAGGAAGCTAATCCCAATATCCTTCTCCTAGGATTTTTCCAATTGCACAAATTTAATCACTCAAAATTTGAATGCTCATCGTGTCAAGAAGTAGTTGCAAAGGTATTAACACACATGATGGGAAACAAGGATAAAGAGACCCTAGCGGATGAACTCACAAGAAGCCAAAGCTTCGTAAACTCATTTGACTTTGTGGAGAAGATTCAAGAGGAAATCGAAGATCTAAACATGTCATATAGTGACACCTCTTCAGATGGTGGAGGTTTGTCTTCTCCTCCCCCAAGGATGATTAAAGTTCAGAGAGGAAGAAAATACGTGAAAGGTCAAGGTTGGACTTCAATAGTTGTTCATCCTAAACCTAAGGTTAAGGAAATCAAAGAACTGATAGGGGAAATTTAGGATAAATAAGAAAAACACATGCTTCCTCTGTCTAAAAACTACTAAGGAGAATCATCAAGTCCACCATGGGGGAAATTACAATGGGTTCCTAAGAAATAGTCATTTAATGCTCAAGTGAAAGAGAAGTTAAGGATGAACAAGCATAAAGTCAAAAAACCAAAGGAAGATCCAATTTGGACACTTTGCTTTGATGGCTCTAGGTGCAAATTGGGAGCTAGTGTAGGGATTGAATTGATCAACCCAAAAGGCAAGTCTTTTTATGCATCATATCGATTATAGTTTAGATGTACTAACAATGTTGCAAAATATGAAGTGTTAATTTGAGGACTTCTCTTTGTACTAGAGAAAGGAGTCAAAACTCTCATAATCAAAGGAGATTCTCAGTTAGTCATATGACAAGTGAAATTAATTTACTCTTGCAATGATAAGAGGTTACTTGCCTACAAAAAAAGAGTGTGGGATCTATTGGATGACTTTACAGATTTAAACATAAAATCCATTCCAAGAAGAAAAAATATGGTAGCAGATGCTCTTGCCATTTCAGCAAGTGCATTACAACCAATCAAAAGAATGAAGTTGAAAAGATTTTTAGTAGAATTGGTCGTTGCTCCGTCTATTCTTGACAATATTAAAAACTTTCGGGTCTTTCAGGATGATCAACATATACTTGAGTTTATCATGTGCAACTACCATTTTGAGGGACAACAGATTGATGATACACTAGATGAAAAACCTAAAGGTGATGAGCTTGAAGATGAAGATGGGACTCTTAATATGAAAACCAATACTATTCCAAAGGGGATGGTTCAATTAGAACATATCTTTGATTGTGATGAATCAACACTCAATAGAAGGATGACTCAAGAAAAGGGGATCGAAGAATGTGACTCGTACAATTTGGGTACTAATGAAGAACTAAGAATGGTACATATAGGAAAAGTGTACAATCCACATGAAAGGGAAGACATGCTCAAATTACTTACCAAGTATAAGGATGTTATTGCTTGGAGCTACAAAGCACTTAAAACATACGATCCTAAGATTATCACGCATAACATCCTGCTAAAACTAGATGTTAAACCATTTCAGTAGAGTCAAAGACCTGTAAATCCTATCATTGAACCACTAATAATGAAATAAGTAAAGAAGGTACTGGATGTCAAGATCATATTTCCCATTTTCCATTCTACATGGGTGGCTAATTTGGTTCCTATATAGAAGAAGACTAAAGAGATTTGTCTTTGTGTTGATTTCTGTAACTTAAATTTAGCATCTTGGAAGGACAATTATCCTATGCCCTCACTAGATGAGGTATTGTAGATTGTAAATGGTTCAAAGATGATGTCATTCCTGGATGGATATTCAAAATACAACCAAGTGATGGTCGATGAAGAGGATCAACCAAAGACAACTTTTACAACTAAATGGGGAACTTTTGCCTACAAAAGAATGCCTTTTGGACTGATTAATGTTGGAGCTACATTTCAACAGGCAATGGATGAAGATTTCAAAGGATTCATTAATAAATGTATAGTCATCTACATGGATGACTTGACTATATTTTCAAAAGATTGAAGTACTCACATTGCTGATGTAAGACAGGTATTCAACAGATGTTATAATATGGCATATCTCTCAATCCTAAGAAATGTTCGTTTGGCGTTACTAAAGGAAAGCTCCGAGGACATGTCATTTCTAAAGCTAGAATCTCTATCAATCTTGATAGAGTTAAGGCCATTCTAAAATTATCACCACCCCACAGTCGAAAAGAACTCAAGTCTTTCTTTGGGAAGATAAATTTTGTGCAGAAATTCATAAGTGGATTTGCAAAAATAGTTCATCCCCTTGATGATTTACTCAAAAAGGGGGCTAAGACAGAATGGGTTCTAGAGATTAAGAAATCATTTGAAGATATCAAAGTGGCCATTTCTATGGCTTTGATCTTGGTGAGTCTTGATTACGAGTTACCTTTTAAGATATATTCCTTTTCTTCAAAACGCTCTTGTGCTGGGATCCTAACATAGAAAAAGGAAAAGGAGGATGAAAGACCAATTGCTTTTATGAGTTGCCCTTTGAAGAATGTTGAGTTGAATTATTCCAACCTTGATAAACAATATTTGGCATTAATCAAGGTAGTAAAGAAGTTCCATCATTACATACTAAGAAGTAAGGTGTACGCAATTGTACCTGATCCAACAATAAAGATACTTTTGATGTAGAATGAACTCGATGAAAGATGAGGAAAATGGATGGCCATACTTCAAAAATTTGATCTAGAAATTCAACCTATGAGATTAGTCAAAAGTCAAGGGTTATCAAAGATGATAGCTGATAACCAGGACGAAGATGAAAAGGGATTCAAGTTTGACAGTGAAGCCTATGAGGATGATCAAAATAAAATGATTGTATCTCAAGTTGATACTGGTCAAGGTGTGGTGACAGACATTTGGTATCAAGATATTGTTTATTATCTTCTACAAAACCAATGCCCCAATTGGATGAATAGTTCACAACGTAGGGGACTCAAAATGAAGTGTGAGTCCTACATGCTACATGATAGAAAGTTGTACAAAAGGAATTATGAAGGGATCTATCTAAAATGCTTAGGGCGTAAGGAAGCAAAGGAAGTCCTAGAACATTTTCATGACAAGTATGGTACATGACATGGTTCAGCAGAAGCAACTGCTCATATGATTTTAAGATTAGGTTATTTTTGGCCCACGATATTCAAAGACACTTTTGAGCACATACATTCTTGCCATATCTGTTAAACTAGTGCTAATAGAGAAAGACAACTGGCAATGCTATTACAACCAGTGTACGAGCTGTGCCCCTTCACAAAGTGGGGGTTGGATTTCATTGGTCTGATTAATCCACCATCGTCAACTAGACACACGTTTATTCTCACAACTACGAATTACTGTACATGATGGACAGAAGTAGAAACATTCAAAAATTGCACTGCTAAGGTGGTAATAAACTTCTTGGAAGAACACATTGTTACTAGATTCGAAATGCCATTTGCCCTTGTGTGTGATAATGGATCTTCTTTCGCATCAGTATTCTTGACTCAATGGGCATTTGAAAATCAGGTCACTATCAAGTTCTCTTCAAATTATTACCCACAAGGAAATGGGGTAGCAGAATCTACGAACAAGAATTTGATCACAGTAATAAGACAATTGTTGAAGGAGAACCCTAGAGATTGGCATATGCAATTGAAATATGCCTTATGGATAGATTGAGTGAGGGTCAAAAATGCTTTGGGGACTTCTCCATAGTTTCTTTTCTATGGACGAGAACCAATGTTCCCACTTAACCTCAGCATTCCTATTTTGAAATTCATGAGCAGGTACACTGAAGATGTAGATGAAGTAGAAATCAGATTGATGAATCTTTTAGAGATGGGCAAGAAATAGACAACCGCATTGGAGCACATGGCTAAACATCAAGCTATCATGAAGAGGTGGTTTGACAGGAGAGCCATGATAAAATCATTCAGGATTTTCAACCTTGTTCTACTTTGGAATAAGGCAAAATAAAAGTTGGGCAGCCATACCAAGTTTCAACACTTTTGGACTGACCCTTATCAAATCGCAAAAATTCTTGGAGAAAATACTTTTAGGCTCAATTCCTTTCAGGGAGAATTTATTCCATTACCAGTAAATGGGAAATTTCTAAAAATTATTTTGAAGCCTAAAAGAAACAAAAAAAATAGTTAGATTTTGTTTCTGCAAGGGTGTTTGCTTTCAGTTGTGTGTTTACTTCCAATTGTGTGTTTTCTTTTAAAGTTGTGTCAATCCATGGGGGTTAGGTACACTTGAGATTTTATCTCAAGATATTTAACTAACTACTCTTTTGGTTTCAATTTTAGGAAGAGTTATTTCTTTGTCAAAACATTTGGATGATTGTGTGCCTTATACCAACTGAGCAACGAATGTTGCTTGCAGAAATGGGGAGACTTTCAGTCTAAAATTCAGGATTCTAGACCAATAAGTTCTAAACACTTTGCAAATTTTTTTAATTTTTAAAATTGATTGTTTTAGGTGTTGTCAAATTAAGGTCAAATATGGAAAAGGAACGATTCAAACCCCAATTGGTTCAAACAGGAGGGGTCTTCTTGAAGGATTGCTAATATCATTGTTTGGTGTGAGAGTTTCTAAAAGTTCTAACAGAGGAACACAAGGGCTGTTCACAAAAGATCAGATCCAAGAAATGACACTAATGTCCTGGCTACACAGTCTAAGCGTAGTCAGGATACAAAAGAAAATAAAAAAGAGAGAAAATAAAAAAGTAAGTAAAAGAAAAGAACAGTGTTAAGACTAAATGATTCTAAAAGATCACAAATGGAAAAAGATACATTTCCAAAGTGAAGTATCTTGTACTAAAACATTGCTTCATCAGGTAGTGACATTACGAACTACATGGAGTGATTAATCAAAATTTTCCAAAAAATCAAAAGAAAGTGATAGCACGCTAAGAGCCCTCGAATTGATTCTCTCATCTAGTCATGCAAGTGATTGATAAATAGCCTTCGTGAAGATTCTTAATGAATGAGCCAGGAGAGGTGGAAGATTGTTTTTGAGTTGTCAAAAAACTTAATAAACTGCATCCTGAGATGTCAAAGGGAATGACTACATAAATCACACACTGAGCTTGAAGGTTTTGGGATCCTTAAGTTTTGATTGCAAAGTCATTTGAAATATGCTCGAGGTGTTCAAAATTTGGTTGGTGTTTAACACACGTTGAAAAAATGTTTGCTGATGAAGAAATGTCTTTGTCATTTCTTCCTTTCATGGGGCTATTTGTTGTGGTTCCACAATGCACACCTCATTTCCTAATCGAAATGGGGACCCCCTACTCTTTTTTTAGATTTGGGCCAATTTTGAGGCCTTGAGTCCACATCCGAAGTCATAAAGTTAGAAAAGTAAAAACTGAATTTTAAAAAAAAAAAAATTATTACTATTATTAAATTGCATAGCTTCCATGCTATGCAAGTGTGCATCACCTCTAGTGATGCGCTGATGCGCACCTGTGTAGGCGTGCACTGGTGCACCACCAGAGGTGAGTGGGGGTTATATAGACCCCCACCCCACTTCAAACTCTTCATTGCATTTATTTCTTTTGCCCTTACAACCACGCCTTCTAACTTTGTGCACCCACATAGCTCTAGACTTTTCCTATCCACGATCTGCACTCTGCACCCAGACTAAGATATAATGGCATCCTCATCCAGCAAGAAAATGGCACCAAAACCCATGGTGTTCAAGTTCCAAGGGGTCCCGTCCAAGTCCAGATTCCAAGATGACTATGTAGAAATAAAGGACACTGATTTAGGACACATCAACTTGGGGGAGTTTTTGAGAATTTGCAATAAACCCACAGAGAGATCGACTTTGGTATCTACATTAATCTTATCAGGGTTAGTGAATGCAACTTTTCACCCAACATCGGTGCAATCCTCAGAACTAATCATGACACTTGCACGACACTTTTTTCCTGAGGAAAAGGTGGTGAAGAGTGTGACTGGAGAAGTTGTTCTTGACCTCTAACCTGACAACATTGAAAGGATCTTTCATCTCCCTAGGGTAGATCAATTCATCAGACTCACTTATGAGGTAGTTGGAAGGTGGTATAGGGAACACCTACACGAGGCAACAAATATCATCCAATCTTCCTATCTCATTGAGAAGACTCCTCTAGGGAGGATTACAGGAAAGGTGGATATGACAAGGGGGTACATGAAGGAAGATATTGGATACTCTATTATTCTTTTAAGTAGAGTGATGGGTCTACCAGTAGCTAGGCACCTAAATGTTTTCATGGTGAAATTCATTGAGAAAATCAAGACAGCAAGGATGCCACTTGACTGGGCCACCACATTGAGTGAGAACTTACGTGAACAATTGGGGGCAGTCAAGGAGAAGAAGCAATTCTATATGACCTCATACATGGTGTATTTTGCTATCAGTAAGGGAAAAAAATTATCCAAGACCATACAAAAGGGGCAACATGCAGGATCCCAATGCCTGGCCTTACAGTGTTTACCCTCAATTGGTGAGGAAGAAGCTCTCAGGATAGAGAAAAGAATACAAAATCGTGAATGATGTATTTGTATTCACAATCATCCAATTCATAGAGAGATATATTATGCAAAAAGATTATCTGATGATGTAGTAGCATAGATAACAACTCTCGAGGCCTATTACGTCTAGTTCAAAACATTAACATATCTACGGGTAGCTGGTGCCACTATCAACTTGAAAAATCTCCCTAAATATCCTTGTGATAAATTGGTCCTATTGGAAATTGCAAGACAAATTGAGTATGCATATGACAGGGTAAGGAAACAACAAAGACCATGTTGGACATGGCCCCTAGTCATAGGACCATATTAAGTGAAGCTGAAACAAGATATTTTGTCTTTTGAATGGGAGTGGAAAAATTATCCCCTTGAGGAGTACAATTCTCCTAGGCCTTGTTTTGACAACATTGGGAAAGTTGAGAGTCTGGCGAGCAGAGAATTTCACCATGAAGAGGCTATTGAGGACCACTGGATGAATGCAACAAATGACTACGATGTTCGTATCAAGGACTATTGTAGGATGACTTTGTATTTGGCTGAAAAGGCTTTAAAGATTCAGATTCCTAAAGAGATATTGAAGCAAGACTCTAGAGAGCTACTGGACCCTCTACTCAACTTAGACAAAATCGGGGAAAGGCCCATAATGAATGATGAGGTTGGCAGGGAAGAGAATGATGATATTAATCATTCGGTGAGGCATGTCATCAAGATGACAAAGGATTGGATTAAGAAACCATTTCAACTTGATCCAATACCTAATACCATGATTTTTCATGTGCAAGCCCACCTAGAGAAATGTAGAGGAAAGAAAGTTACCATTCCTACCTTTGTGGCCTAGTCTCCTATTAGGCCAGAAACAATATACCAACTTGACCACCTAGTTGGATACTATCACCCTCCGAAGAGGAAAGAAAAGAACAAAAGAAAGAGGAGCTCTCCTTAATGGGCTGAAATAGAAGAGGGTGAAGTGTAAGCACCTCCTCAGTAGTAGGAAATAGATGTGCAAGGGTCAGAGGATATTGCAGCTACTCAAGTCTAGTCAGATCCTCAATTGCCTCTAGTTGCCCCAGGCCAGATAGAGGGAGAAACCCAACAACTCTCTATTCCTCCTCTACAAAAAGAACTAGCATCCCCTTTTGCCTCCATGAAATAGAAAAAGATTAAAATTTGTATGAAGAAGAGGAAAAGGGTGATGAAGAAGAGGAGGAAGAGGAGGAAGAGGAGGAAGAAGAGGAAGAAGAGGAGGAAGAGGAGGAAGATGAAGAATAAGATGTGCCTATACAAAGAAGAACTTGGCTAGCTAGAGTTGCAGAATAGGAAAAGAGGAGAAGTTCCATGGTAACACCACCATCTTCCCTAGAGGAACCTTTGGAAGTCTCTTCTTCAGAAGAAAAAGTACAACAATGGGTGAATGAGCAGGATGTTGAGGGAAATGATGTGTTTAAAATGCCAGATTTTGACTTTATGCCTATGGGAACATAATTGGTTGGGGATAAGATTAGGGATAGCCCTTCAAGTGAACCCCAACAAGAAGACTAGATGTAGATGCCGCTAGAGTCACAGGGTCTCGATCTTACTCCCCCATCCCCACCGCAAGTCATGGTGGTAGATAAAGGCTCAATTACTTCTCCGCCTCCAAATTTTGAAGAAGAACAGGTTGAAAAGGAGCCTTTACAAGAGGTGGAGCCACAAAAAATGGTGACCAATGAAATGTCAAAGGAGGGACAAATGGTAGAATATTCTCAACCTACCTCCCAAGACATTGAGGAGCAAACTATAGGGTCTATGGAGATAGAGGCCAAGGAAGAAGAGCCATCACAAAGAGAAAGAACTCTGGGGAGGAGTGATAAGGGAAAGGAGGTAGCTAAACATACTCCTTCATCCTCTTGATGCAGGTCTTTAGGTGAACATATCCCAGGATGGCTTAAGAAAGAAATAATGAGAAGCACAAAACCATAATTCTGTGTAGATGAGGAGGATATTATTGAATTGGTCAAGATCTTGAATAAACCCGAGTCTCCATCACACAAAGCGAGATTGTTAGCATTTGTTAACAAGACTTAGGATTAGGATTTGTTTGCACAAGTGGCTATCCCGCATGTTAATATAGATACATAAAGCCTTGATCCACAAGATTATCAAATCAAAGAGGTCTTACTTGGGAGGCCCACATTGGATATGGCCAAATTGATGGTGACCATGGGAATAAAGGAAGTTTTTAGGAATATGGAATAGGAAGAGGCCAAACTTTGAACACTTCAAAGGAAAAAAAAGATCCTAAGATGATATTTAGCCAAAGTTGTTGATCCCCTAGATCCCGAGTGCCCTAAGGAGACCTTAAACACTATACTTAGAGAAGGGGGAGGGTGCATCTGGACCCATTTTTTAAAGCCTATCAACAGTGGTAGGAAAGTTTTGAAGAAAAGGGTGTTTTGATCAAATCTAAAATTACTGCATGCTA
This sequence comes from Cupressus sempervirens, assembly GCA_028749045.1. Lineage (NCBI taxonomy): Eukaryota > Viridiplantae > Streptophyta > Pinopsida > Cupressales > Cupressaceae > Cupressus > Cupressus sempervirens. Next base: position 88,791,121 of record CM053791.1, on the reverse strand, counting down.
TACAGGAGAATGTAAATAAAATGGTGGTGATTTTGAAGCAAGATTTCACTATATTGGATGAAGTACATGCCTGGAGTAAAGACTTACAAGTTTTACAAGCCATAAAGGGGCAAAGGTATAGGATTTTGATAGATGTATATGCAGCAGACGAATTGGATTTGATTGATGATTGGATAGAGAAGATTGTGGACAGTAATAAAGTAGTGGAAACATTACACGTGGAGATCCACTGGCTCAAAGACCAAGATCGAGAGTGAATTTTGGAAGTAGAGAGGCATTATAGCGATGGATGTTTAGAGATTTTTGAAGATGAGAAATGGGAGAAGTGATTGCTTGTAGAGGTAGTAGTGGAGAGTTTTAGGAAGATTTTTTAGGAAGCTTCCAATGATCAGGACATCCAACAAGCTTTTAGAATAGAGGAAGCTTTATTAGAATTGGATACCAAACTCGAAGATTTTTCTGAGACTCAAATTAAAGTAGACAATAATAGATAGAAGCTCAAAGATAAATATGAGGCTTTAGATTTACTATATGCAGCTAAAATTAGTAAGATTATAGAGAAATTCAAGGGCAAACATCCAGACATAACTTTGGGATGAAGGGGAACAAAATAGAGAAGCCAAAATTTCAATTTTGACACTCAGTAAAATTTTGAGATTTTGGACCCTATTGAGGTGCGTAGGTGCACAAGTCCACTTTTCCAAAGGTGCGCTAATAGTTAATAGCTAGTTGCAAAAATAGAGCTTTCCATGCATCAAAAACACATTTTGATACCAATTTATCCCTGACAAACACCCAGTGAAGGATCAGCTTCCATTTTTGGCACTTTCAAACCCTTCCACTTTGACTGAAGGCTTTCTTATTCTTTTTCCTCTCATAAATTCTTTGTTTCTGACATGTAAAGGCTCATGCATCCAATTAATGAATAAAAATGGATAGAGTCCTACTAAGCACCAATTAAATTGTTAGTTTGTATATAATTAGTTTTTTTTATTAAATTAAAAGCATATTATTGCATGAAGATATCTCTCACTCTCGACACAAATTGAGGAGATGATTTCTTATAAATACTCCATTGTAATATGTAATTGGGGCCGCCATTATTTTGCAATAATATTATTCTTTTGGTACTCACATTTGGAGTGTAGTGATTCTTGCCTGAATCTGTCATATTATTGTGAATTTATGTTCATGGAATTGTGATTGAGCCAAAAGTTTATTGCTTTGTTTTTGGTTGTGCAATCTATTAATTCTAGTGTTTGCTATGATTTTACAAATTCCCCTGACATATCTAGCTCAAGAAGAAATCATCAAATTGTACCTGCATAAATTTTTGTCTCACATGAGCATACTTTTCATGGCCTTGCAATTTGATGAAGGGTGAAATATCATACAATTATTAAAGTTTCTCATCGACGATTGCATCAGTGGAATCAAGGAAGCATTGCTCCTTTCATTGGTTACCCACTGATTTCTTTGAAAGCTTAACTCGTAGACATGTTGTTTTCTATAGCTTATGTCTGTTAGGATTTTACTTTCATGTTATTTGCTTTCAAGTTTTTTTATTTTCTTTATTAATCCCCTTATTAGAATCGAAATTCATACTAGTTGCATTGTTAGATTGTATTCATTAAAAAAATAGAAAATTACAAAAGCAGATTGTAGATGCTCAAAAATGGTTCACATCTACGACTTCATCACTTCTTCATACTAATTTGTCCCATTTTCTCGTTCTACTAACTTTGATCTTTTGGCCAGGTTGACCATATTTCGTCATTTGTATCCCCGTTCACATCAATTTCATATCAACTCGAAATTGTATCAAATCAACTCAAAACCATTTCATATCAACTTGGAATCACCTCAAATCAACTCAGAATCACCTGAAATCAATCCTAATCAACCCAAAACATATCAAACATCCCAAATCAATCATCATTTATCTTATCCTAGGTATTGTTGTGGCTTTCAATGCCTTGGAAACCTATCAACCTATCAATCTTATCAATCTGACCTTAGTACTGTCGTGGCTCTCAGTGCTAGGTCAAACTATCATTCATGTCATTCAATATTTGACATTTTTGAGGGCTTTCAATGTCAAATCACGGCATCATCAAGCATTTTAATAACATTGACAATGTTTGTCGATGTTAATATGATCAAACCTTATGAATCAATTTCAATCCTATAGCATTTACAATGTCGGTTAAATGTTACATATCAACCAATTCATGTCATGTTATCAACTTCAATCAATCAATCTGACCATGCCTTTGATCTACTAGTCATCATCTTATTCCATATCCATCATCATTACATTTTCATCAAAGGATACTGTCGCATTCATTTAATCAATTTGGCCAATCATTTACTAATTCTCTCTATAGGATTAAATAACCCATAATTTAATTCTATTATTCTTCCTAATTATCATCCTCAATTAATTAATCTTATTAATTAATTGATTCATTATCTACAAACCATGGAAATTCTTAATTTCCTAAGTTCCATTTTCCATCATTAATTCCATTTTCTACTAATTCTTATTTTGTGGAATAAGAGGATTTTTAATTCGAATATTTCATAAAATATTGCATCATCATGACACTTGGATATGACACCTCGTGGATTCTCCTTCGACACTTGGCTAAGACTTCTCATAATCAAATATTCTTATTCTCTTACGCATGTCTCTATTTGGCTTCTTTGTCATAGATTCTTGGCTTTAAGTGGGTTGAGGTGTCTTATGATGTGTCATAGATTCTCTTCCACATTTAGCCATGTTTGACTTTCATGTGTCATAGAATCTTACAATTGGCATATTTTGTCATATGTGTCATGGATTCTCAAAGGAATCTCTTGCCACATCGCACATCTATGGGTGACAAATCCAATGCCCTCACTTTGAGTGTTGATTATAAAATGGACACTCTTTCTCTCATTTCGGGCCCTCTTGAAGTCTTGGAAGCCTTTAGGTCCTAATTTATTTTATATTTCTCACTCCACCTCTCACATTCAAATCACAACTTCAAGTATTCTCATGGCATTATCCACATCATAGACTTTTGCTTCAATTTTGTGTGCACTATAGACAACTTTGGAGCTACAATCATTTGGAGAAGAAAGAAGGACATGGGAGCTACAAGCGAAAAATGGGGTTTCTATTGCTTTCTTTATTAGTTTGGCTTTCATGGTAGACTAGTGGGTGCTAACGTATGTTGATTGAGTTTTGTGATTTTCTCATAGTATGTTATGCATTTAACCCATTTTTCGGTCCTACACTAACTCTGTTAAGAGATTTAACACACTGCTACAATTATTAGAGAGTAACAATGATACAACTTGATTGTTGATGCAATTGTATTGATGATTTCAAATCTCTATCCTAGCTTGAATACTTGGTCCTCCTTGGTCAGATAAAACTTTACAACTCGGTCAACTTAGGATAATGTGATAAACTTTTAATTCTCTTCCTTGATTTATCTTTTCAATCACATGCTTCTCTCATTCAATCTCACAACTTGACCTTATATCATTTACCTTGTCAAGTCAACTTGAATACACTTCAAAATATTCAATATTCATCCTTTAAGTTGGGTAGATTTAACAAATAAATTCATCAAACTAAATATGCTAACTCAAGAAAATCCTTTGTTAGCCAACCCAACTCGCTCAACACTAACTTAGAAAAGACTTTCTTCAAACTTCCTTTGGTAACTGAGTGAGCTCAGTTAACACTAGTTCCTTGCCAACTTCTCTTTTGTATGTGAGTGAACTCAGTAGACATTGTCTTCCTACAAACTTCATTTGGTTCTTAAGTGAACTCAGTAGACACTGCCTCTAAACTTGATTATCTTTAGAATGCTTGACAGATACTAGAAACTGTCTTCATCGCCCAAGTGAGCTTGACAGACACTAACTGGTAAAGAATTCACATTTTGTGTAACATCAAAGACAATATATAAATGAACAATTGTTTTCATTACATTTTTATTCCTAGCTCTAATAATTTTCAAGTTAATCTTGGGATTCCTTTATAAGTTGTAGCTTCTCCTATAATAAATGTCTTAAATTTCCCCATGATGGAAAGATCAAGACTATTAACCATAGTATTTATCATCCTTCTAGGCCTCAAGACTATGTTGACATTGACTTATTTTGGACTTCTATTCCCCAAACACCACCATCTCATCCCAATTACCTCTTTTGGTGTTCTCAAGCTTTCAAAATTCAAAAAATCCTTGAACTTAGTCAACCTAAGATTGATCCTAATAGTGATCTTCTTCCTATTCCACCTATTCCTCTTTTATATACTTCTTTGCCTCATGTTCAACATCCTTACATTGTTATCTCTTAGCCTAGTGTGGTTCCTTTAGTTCTTCCATCTCAAGGACAAAATGATTTGATGTTGTTTGTTCCTATCCAACCTCAAATATATAACAAGATCAAATGTAATTGATATGCTTGTGATTATTGTAAAACAAAATCAAACTAAAGCTAAAGAATAGACACATGTTGTCTTCTCATCTCACGTAGCTCCTTCTTCACTTCCGTTTGACCACAATATGATTGAGAATATGGAGGAAGTGAATTTGAACAAGGATAAAATGGATAAACATGATAATGTTATTTTTATCTTAATTTCTATTACGATTAATCTAGATGAAGAAGACACTCTTGATGATGTTAATGATACTAAAAATGATTTTCACGCTAGTGATTCCATGATTTATATGATATTATTGATCTTGTTCATGATTTACCACATATTCTTTCTCAACAATTATCAATTATTGATAGTATCAAATATAGTGGCCTTGATTCATAGAATGATCCTTGTAATTAAGAACTAGTTGTTGTTTCTTCTACTATGTTTGTTGTTGCTCCTCTTGCGAGTTACCAACCTTTCCTAAATGTTATAGAACAAGATGGGGAGCAAGCGATACACATGATTATCTCCTCTTCTATGGTGAATCTTTTATGGGTTTTCCTATTGTAATGTTATTCTTCCATGATGTGTTTCTTGTTATATGTTTTGTCTAGATTTCTTTAAAGTGCCCTTTTTCCTCTTTTGGTGCAAGGTCGTAAAGGAATCAAACATGTTGTAATCATTATTCTATTTGTAACTTACTTTTTTTATATGTTTTTACATGTTGTATTATACCCATGCCATTATTTGTAAATATTCCTTTGTGTATTCCACTTGGGATGATGCAACATGGTAGTATCAGATTGCTTTTGGTCTATGTGATGTTGGCTAAACAATATGCTTCTTTGTAACAATTATATGTATTTCTTCCATTGTGTTATAGTTCTACTTTCTTTTGGGAATGATGAAATTTTATATTGACATGATATTTCATATATTATCATTTGTTCATATTTACCCCATAGTGGGTAGATCCCTTTTGTGCTCTCTTTTTGTCACATTCTTATTTCCCTTGATTTATCCTTTCCTTGGAGAATTTTACAAAAAAATCATCTCTAGTGGATGCATTTATGCTTATGTTAAAGTCATTTCTCCTATTAATGTTCTTGTAATAGATTTAACATGGGGGCATACACTCTTCTCACATTTTATAAATATATTTGTTGATCATATGGCAAGACATATTGTCAATTAGTGACAAACCACTTAAGCTATCCAGGAAAGTTGGTTAATACTGCAACCAAGATTTCAATCAGAGAAAAGATTTTAGTGTAGCTTGAGTAGATGAATGATATACTATGTTAACCAAACTCATAATATAAACTGAGTTATTCGAGTTGTCAGTGGAAACCAATTTCCTACTGTGAAGCAAGTTCATAGTGTTAGCCGAGTTCTCTATTTCAACCGAGCTAACTAGTTCAAGTCAAATTTCTCCTGTATCACCCGAGTATCACAGAGTTATCCAAGCATCCAATAAACACTTTCACCTAAGCTCACTGTATTGCCCGAGTAGCAACAAAATATTAAGTGAACATTTTTGCCTGAGCATCAATATTTGAGCCGACCTAAGGTATAATTTGATTACTATGAAGATAACTTTTATCTGAACTGAATTGGCATGTAGTTATTGATTGAAGGGTATATAAGGAGGAAAAATTAGTTTGTCTAAGATATAAATTGTATAAAATGAGATATGTATGAAGACAAGGAGAAAATATGGAGCAGATTAAGTAAACAGGCTACAAGGTAGTATAAAGGGCAGAGCAGAAACTTGTTCATCATAGTTAGGTGATCATATTATTCAAATGATCTATTTTAGAAAATCCAGTTACAAAGCAAAGATCATCTTGTTGATTCATCGTAACAGGTGCATCAATCAAATCCTATAACAAGGTGGACCTAATAGTCCTTTGTAGAATTTATTTGTAGAGTACATATTTCATTGTATTGTAAAATCCTTTCACAAGGTGGACCTAACAATCCTTCATACTCCTAACAAAGTAGATCACCCGAAGTGATCAGTTGTAAGCCCTAATAGGCCAACTTTATTACTGTAGTAGTGCAACATTGTGGGTATCATCCCCACCCCAGTTTTAGCTTCTCCTTGGAGGGTTTCTAGGTTACCAAATCTTGTGTCAAAGTGCTAATGGTGTTGATTTATTTGTTACTTTATGCTCATGCTTGAAATTAGAGTAGACAATCTAAGAAGCAAGGTAGAAGTAATCTAAGTGAAAAATTTTAATTAGTTCTTGATTCACACCACCCTCCCCCCACAAATCACTTACTTGTCATTAAATTTCCAACAATTGGTATCAGAGCAAGGTTCCCCTATTAGAGGCTTAACAAATTGAGAGTAAAGATTAGAGGAAATAGAAGTGTACAAGTTATAGAAAGCTATTGACAATAAAAAATAGATCTACACATGGCTATGGAGCGAGTCAAGAAGCTCAAGGAACAAATCACTCACTCTCTGAAAGAAGAAAGGAATTGGCTATACTGATGAATGAAAATATCTACATAGAAGAAAGAATAGAAGATATTTGCAAAGAAAGAAGTTCAGAAGAAGTAGATGCAAACATAGAAGATCTATTGGTGAGAAATACCACTCTACAAGAAGAAGTAAGAAAAATTAAAAAAGAACAAGAAAGTCACCATGTCAAGCTATGTGAAGTCATGGAACAAAAGAACAAAGTAATAAATGACAAAGAAATGGTAGATGAAGATTGAAGACTACTTGCTACAAGACTAGGGGAAAATACCAATGAAGCTCAATAGTTATCTCAACATTGGGAAGACCTAGAAAATTAGTTAGATGATGCAAATCAAGGAATAACCAATTTAAGTGTGGAAAATAAGAGACTCCAGAATGAACTAAGATCTAAAAAGAAACTCAATGAAAGAAGATTGAGATCACAAGAAAGTGTGAATTAGTTATATGAGAAAACTCTAAATAGACCTAATGACACTACTGGCTTAGGGTATACTAATCAAGGAGAATCATCACAACAAGGAGCACAAAAGAAAAAAAGGCCTACATGCAACAATTGTGGAAAAATAGGTTATAAATCAATTTTTTGTTGGATCAATGCTATGAAACCTAAGTTCAAAGGTCACTATTACAATTGCAACAAGTATGGACACAAGGAAAATGAATGCAAAACCAAATCAAAGTTTGAAGGGAATTTCTTTACATGTCACAAACAAGGTTACAAATCTTCAGAGTGCAGGTCAAACATTCAACACAATCAAACTAGACAAAGAGAATTTATTGGTTGGGACTACAACACATGTGGAAGATGCCATCATTGTGGAGAATATTGACACATTGGAGTAAATTGTGCATAAACTCACTTTAGAAAAAGAAATAGCAATATGAGGTGTGATGTATGCAAAAAGATAGGTCACTTCGTAAGAAATTGTATGAATAGATATACAACAAATACTGGTGAAGAAAATAAAGGAAAGTCAAAGATTGAAGAAATCAGAACTTGGAGGAATCAAGATTGGGTAAGGAAATCAAAGGTTAGCACAAGAAAAAAAAATGAAGCTATTATTATCCAATCCAATGAGTTGGGTGAAGCATCCACATCCAACTAGGCACTCAAGGAGATGATTGGAACTAAGAATTCAATAAGATCTAACACCCGTTCTAAATATGCATGAATATGAAATTTAAAGATGCACATTTACAACTTAGTTTTAACCAAGGTACTTGTTATCTTTAAGCAAAGACAAGTTAGAATTTAGTTCTAACTGAGTTGTGTGATGACTAGTTTATGTCAAGCTTGTGATTCAAAGTCTTTTCCAAGATGTCTCACCTACTACTGTACAATGCATTTAAGAGGCCCCAAGTTTTTGAAATTTTTGATAAAAGGAAAAATTGAGGGTTTATTCTTTTACCTTGCATCCATATTTTAAAGCAATTTCGAGCCACCTAACGATTAAAGAGTGAAGTTGTAGAAAGAATTTTCAATTTTTGTGAATTCATCTTTCACTAAACAATATGGCATCTAGCTCTAGTTTGAAAGAGAAGAATGGATCTTACATGTTGTTGAAGAATGTAGTATTTGAGGCACCAAAATTCAAACTCTATCCCATGATTGTTGAACAAAAGGATCCATTAGGAGCGCATTCAATCACACCTCTAAAGGTACTATTAATTAATGATATCAGGTCATTTTATCACTGCACTATTCAAGAATTAGGTTCATTTGAGATGAATAAATCATATAGTGGACTATGCAAGAATAGAGTACTAAAGCAAGAACATAGACATTTGGAAATCGAGGGTTTAACACATGCCCTGTATATGCTGCACAATTTTCAAGTGAAATGGATCAGATACATTATGAGTAGGGTAAATGGCATGTCTTTCTAGTTAGAGCAACCTATAAAGATCACCAAGAAGATGGTTCACTGAGTTACAAGCTACCCTATGTTGGATAGACCCAAAATAACCAAAATTGTAGCTCATGGTGAAATGACCAAGAAAACCATACTAGAATGGGATGATAGAGGAATGAAGCTAAACAACATCACTAACATGGAAATTAAATTTGGGATTCATGGCATTGCACACAAGATCTATAGCTCAAGCAAGATTAATAATGTTCCCTGTGAAGCAGTTGACTTGGCTTACAAGGTGGTGAAGAATAATCTATCTTTTAACCTTGCCAAGTTGCAGCTTAGCCAACTAGGCAAAAACATGGAGAGCATTTAGGAATCGAAGAAGAATGTGTGTAAGTTTGGATCTCTCCTTGATTGTTTATTTTTCTATGTTCAAAAGTTTTTTCCATAGAAGGGCAATGTGATATAGAGTAAGGATAAACCAGTAATCTATAAGATAAATGATTTCGAAGAAGAGTTGGGAGAAAAATTTAATGGTATGATAGATGCATACCTTGAAAATTTTAAGGAGAAGATGCATAATAGGTATATAATACCTTAACAACTAGTTGAACAATATGCTCAAGATATCTATTTCTTAGTTGATTGTGATAATACTCACATCTAGGAAGTCATACCTAGGACTACATGGGTAAAACCCTTAGGATATGAGGTGAATATAGATGATACAAGGGATATCATAGAGGTTCTTTTGAATGAGTTTGCTGACCCCAAGGCATCATATTTTGGTACTTAGATGAAGCCAAGACTGGCATATCTCTAGAGATAGAGATTCCTCAAGTCCTAAAAAGAGGGAAGAAGAGGATGGAAACCTTGAAGAAGAAACTAGAAAAGAAAGAAGACCCTCTCATGCTCACTGAGGGAAAAAGTGAAGATGAGGAAGATGAAGAACAAGATGAAGAACAAGAAGAGGAACAAGAGGAACAAGAACCTTCAAAGAAGAAAGGGAAAGTGATCATATGAGCACCCAAGAAGGCTACACCTAAGAAGGGAGATACCCTTGTGATCACAACTACAAGAAAGTCCAAAAGGAAACTAAAACTTTAGAATGATGATGATGATGAGGATACCACTCCTATCATTCAACTAAAGAAGCCCCCACTAACCTTTGAGCAACAAGTGAAGAGATTAAGAAAAGGAAGTGGTATTGCACGATTCAAATACATCAAGTATGAATCTAGAGGCAAAGAGGAACAACATCAGATAGAGGATGCTTTGGTAGAAAATATGGCCAAATGGAAATATGACCCAAATGAGATAAAGGTCCAAGCCCCTAATTTCCTATTAAAGAAAGTTACATAGAGATGGACCAATGCTGTGAAAATAGAAAGGGCTATTAGATAGAAGACTTTGAATAGCATCATGCCTAACTTATTAAATGAAGAATTCAAGGAGGCCATGGAAAAGCATGAGAACAACTAGATTCCTAGGTTCAAGGCATTTCAAATTTTGACAAATAGTATTGATGAAGATGATGTACAGTCTACGACAAAGTTGTGGAAAACTATTTTTGAGGAAGAAGGTAAAATAAAGAAAGATGAAGAACAAGAGGTATAGACTATATAAAAGTCTGATATGGAAATGATGGTAGCTACTATGATTGCATCTGTACCCTCCACTATGAGCTAAGCCATTTCTACATCAAGTGTAAATAAATAAAAAAAGAAGGAATAAAGTCTCCCATCCACCCAAGTAGGAACCAAGTTGCAGACTTTGTCTACCTCTAGGATAAATTTAATTGAGAAAAAACCAAAGTATGAGGAAAAGGTTGATAAAGAAAGCAAAGAAGAATCCAAGAATCAACCAAGTGGAGAAGAGAAGAATGATGAGGAAAAAGATAAAACAATCCTAGTTTCTCCCATTGCAAAGGGAAAGGAAAAAGAAAAGATCTCTGATGAGATTGGCCTTGATAATGAGATTATGATTCCAAATTTGGATTGATCCAATCTCATAGCTGATTAGATGGAGATCCCAAGTGATCTATGGAGAAAGAGTGAACAACAGAGGAAGTTGAGAGTAGAAAGAGATAGAGGAAAAGTTCTTGAAGACATCAAGGACACATTCTTGGATGTTATGCAAATAGAAGTAAATAATAAGGTCCCCATTATTGAGAAATTAGTAGATATTGCATAAATTCAATAAGGGCATAGATGACCAAGAAAAAATTATGCAGAAGGTACAAAGAAAATTTGATAATAAAGTTTTGGAGAATGTAGCAAATAAAATTGCCATTGATCAAGTGGAATTGTCCACTCTCATTGGAACTCTTGAAGGAGTTGTAAATAAAGTTGTTTCCTTATTCAAAAAGTTATGCGACACTTCAATTTTCACCAAGGAAATAAAGGATAAAATGATCAAGATGTATGAGGAATTGAAGACCAGTGCTAGCCAATTAGCACTTGACCCGAGTTCTAGCTCAAATCATTTTGTTGAGGGAGGAAGCCAAAATAAGGGAAACAATATCAAATATTTAGAGTATAATAATTCCTCACATGGATATAATGCAAATACATTTTGGTGATATCTTTGATAGATTTGTTGAGGGAGGAAGCCAAAATAAGGGAAACAATATCAAATATTCAGAGTATAATAATTCCTCACATGGATATAATGCAAATACATCTTGCACATGCAAAGATATTAGTACATGACACTAACTTGTCAATTGCAGATCTCATGATGGAGCTATCAACTAAAATCAAAATTGAACTACACATCTTAAAGGTACTTTAGGAAAATTGGGATAAAACTATGTCTTTAATTTTGAAAGTGCATAATGATTTCCTCACACATTTTGGTATTAACTTGTAAGTATATGTTTTGACATTTGTAACAAAAACATGAGGGAGAAAATACAATATGCAATCAAAGGGGGAAATATTTATAAAGGAGAAATGTATAGAGGAAATATATATGATTAGATGTATAGACAAACAAAAACAATTTTGAAAAATCCAAAGTCAAATAAGCTGTAACCGAGCTACAATTTTCAGTTCAAACTGAGTTACAACACCAAGTATGTGCAAAGGGGGAGTTTGACAGAAATTATTTTTGATCAAGAATTTTTTATTGCCAATAGAACTACTCAAGATATGTGTTTTTGTCAGTAATGCCAAAGGGGGAGATTTTTGATCCTATGGAAAGACATATTGTCAATTAGTGACAAACCACTTAAGCTATCCAGGAAGGTCGGTTAATACTACAATCAAGCTTTCCATCAGAGAGCATATTTCAGTGTAGCTTGAGTAGATGAAGGATATATTATGTTAACCGAGCTCATAGTATAAACTAAGATATCTAAGTTATTAGTGGAAACCAAGTTCCTAGTGTGAACCGAGTTCATAGTATTAGCTAAGTTCTCTATTTGAAACGAGTTAAGTAGTTCAAGTCAGATTTCTCCTATATCACCCAAGTGTCACAGAATTATCTGAGCATCTAATAAATAGTGTCACCTAAGCTCACTGTATTGCTCGAGCATCAAAAGAAGATCAAGTGCAAATTATTGCATGAACATCACTATTTGGGCCAACGTAAGGTATAATTTAATTATTGTAAAGATAACTTTTATGTCAGCCAACTTGGCATGTAGTTATTTATTTAAGGTTATATAAGGAAGACAAATTAGTTTGTCTAAGATATAAGTTGTGTCAAAATGAGATATATATGAAGACACGGAGAAAATATGGAGCAGATTAAGTAAGTAGGCTACAAGGTAGTATAAAGGGTAGAGTAGAGACTCATCCATCACAATCAGGTGATCATATTATTCAAAAGATCTATTTTAGCAAATCAAACTGCAAAGAAGAGATCATCTTGTTGATTCATCCTAACATGTGCATCAGTCAAATCCTCTAACAAGGTGTAGCTAATAGTCCTTTGTAGAATCTCTTAATAGAGTACATACTTCATTGTATTGTAAAATCCTTTCATAAGGTGGACCTAACAATCCTTCATACTCCACCCTAACATGCCAACTTTATTATTGCAGTAGTGAAGCATTATGGGTGTCATCCCCACCCCAATTTTACCTTCTCCTTGGAGGGTGTTTGGGTTACCAAATATTGTGTCAAAGTGTTGATGGTGTTGATTTCTTTGTTACTTTATGTTCATGCTTCAAATTAGAGTAGACAATCTAAGAAGTAAGGCATAAGTAATCTAAGTGAAAAAATTTAATTGGCTCTTGATTCACCCCCCCTCTTAGCCACTTTCTTGTAATTACATTTCCAACAACATTATCTTTCATGATCTTTTGCACTTTTGGATCCCTTTTTGGATTACTAACAATCCTAAAGGCCCAATATTTGCATTAGCACTTTCAAATCCCTTAGATTCGTAACAATCTTGAAGAATTAAAATTTTGATCCCCTAAGGATGCACGTATCCTTATTTCTAGATTGTACTTTTGATTCCTCTTTTGGAGATACAAACCCTTAATGATTAATTCTTGATGGGTTGACTAGCATACTGCATGAACCTTCTGGATTTCATCTCCTTTTGTAACATGCCTTTTTTATATATATATGATTCATAGTAAGAGACACAAATATTTTTGGGCCAAGGTAGTCACAATATTTATTTTTGGTAATATCTCTCTTGTCATGATTTTAGATTTAGAAAGGACTCAAGTCTATTAGGGGTTTGATCATTTCCTCCTAAGTTTTGACAATATCATCTTATGTATTTGATCTACTTTACTATGATTTTGAGTTTGTCTCATGCTCTCGTTAAAGTAGGAACTAAATGTATCATACTAAAAGCATACACTTTCTTCGTAAGATATTTTCTCCTTCCTTTTGGAAAATTTATAGAACATGGATGCATTTATTCTTTTAGTGTTCATTTTCTCAAGTTTCTATCCATTTTTTATCATTGTTTCTCTACCCATGAGATCCTAGAGGGTATTCCAACACTAAAACCCTTTGGAGTAAAGGCTGAGAATTACCCTTACCCAGGGTAGAGGTTGAGGTTGGGGTCATCAATTACCCAAGGGTGGAGGTTGAGGTTGGGCCTTACCTTGGGGTATAGGTTGAGGTTAGCCTCTACCCGAGGACAAGTTTCTTGGAATTTTAGGATTTCATTAGGGTTTCTATTATTTTATGTCAGAACATAGATAGCCCCCTTTTTAGACTTGGTATTAAATTTATTATAAAATGGATTTTTCTTACTTAGTTTGGAATATTTATCAACTCTATGTTCAAGCTATCCACCCATACTATCAATTTAAGAAAAATATTCATATCATCATTTGCAAGAAAGTTTTCAAGATACATCTAAGGAGTTCAAGCCTAACAAGAAGGGATTCTTTGGAGGCCCTCAGTCATGTCATTATTTATACATGTCCTTCCTAATATATAACCTCTTCCTTCATTAGAGATAATGATGTTGGCCATCAATAAAGGGGATCTTCACCCCCCTTCCACTTTGATTCAAGAACTCGTCCATTCAAGCATTGGAGAGTATTGCATCCATGGTTCTATGATTTGATAAATTTATATCTATTGTACTTGTGCATACATCCTAAATCCTACATTATCATTTTATATCATACATCGACACACAAGAATTTATACATTTTCATGGATAAAAAAATATGAATCCTCCCATACAGATTGCGAAAGTAAGGTGAATATTTACATTTGTCTTACTTTTTACATGCTTCCTCATTTCAAGGTTCATAATAAAATAGGGATTGACGAAGACAAGAACCCCTAACATATATCCTTTTTCTTATTTATAGGTGTAGATTTACAAGTTTTTGGAGTTATGATTCAAACTCACAAAGCTAGAGTTTCATTTTTTATGAATTTTTGTGTTCTAGGAATTCTATGCAGTTTGGGTCTAGGTTAACCTCAACCTTAACCCTTTCCATTTCAACCTTGACCACCAATTAGACCTTGACCCTCTAGCTCAGCCTTGACCTATGACCTCCACAATTTTAAGGTTCGTAGTTTTTGGTTTTGAGTGCCTGGATTTGGCCCAGTTTCAATTTTTGTCACATTTTTATAGTAGTTTTTAAGGTTTGAGGGGATTCCACTCCTTATCCCTCTAGTTCAGTACATTTCTATCTATGTTACTTCATAAAACTTCTTTATATATTCTAGATCAATCCTTTCATGTGCTTTATTATCATTTGTACTTCTACATTCATTTGCATCTTAATTAATCAATATTTTTTACATAAACCATTAACACACATTAAAAGGATAACTATCACATATAATATTAAATAAAATAATCACAAAAAATAAAAAGAGAAAGAAAGAGACCTTTTAAGCATATCCTTGAAAGAGTCTTAGATCTAGCATTAGTGCCCCTTGATTTACTTGGGTTGTGCTAATCTTATTTGGATTATTTGGAGGGCTATACTTGAAAGTCATTTTTCCTTCCCTAACAGGTGTGGGAGGTAGGATAGTCAACATATATGTTTGATGTACCCTATTTCCCACATCACAATATATATGAAATCTTTATATCAATGTATGATTCTATATGCATGTATTTTAATTTCTTATTAACTTTTGCTAAAATGGTTCCTTCACATCTATGCAACCATACATGGGTGTACTCATAAGTATATGCCTACCACCAAGAGAGTGTTCATCTAGTAAATATATATCCTAAAATATAGTTCATTTTGTGTATGCATAGCTTTAACATGTGGAGAATTATATGCACCATTTTCCTACTAGTATTATATACTTATAATCATCCCAAGATCTTTTATATCTCTAATGTTGATTATACCAACTAGAATAATAATATGTTAGTGACTTACACCCTCCTACGTTGAAGTAACATATTAGCCTTATTGTTTTGTATGATTGTTTTATGTTTTTTTCAAAACCTTTAAGAAAGAAGAAAGCATTATCTTGTATGATCCTCATACTTCTATTTATCTTGACCAAATTTATATGCATATATGTAACCCCTAAGCTATCATTTAAATATATTTTCAAAAATTTATCTATCCCATAAAACTATTGTTCAATTTTTTCTCTCCTTAAAGTCTCATTGGCTAACATGTATATGCATAATAAAAAGTCATTTATGAAAGTATTTGTATATATAAGAAAAGGTATGAGAAATTTTTAGTTTTTAGTTTCTCTAAACATTCAAAGTTTCCTAATAGAAACTTCATCTCTTATTAATTGAAAAATATTGTAAAATTATATTTATGCTATTTTCATTTATGAAAGTAAAACTTCTCATTTCTTTACATAAAATCTCTAATTAAGTGATGCACTTCTATTGCGGGTATGTTTGGTGAATCCCCTAGGGGATTGAGATCACTCAAGATAGCCATAATATGTGTTGTTGGGTGGTAGACTAGGTTGTGGGGAACCCCTTAGACAAGAAAAAAGGGGCAAAAAACTTTTATAGATATTCAACATCTTAGATAAAAGAACCACTATTTATAGCTATCCATCCACTTTAATAAAAGGATGGTTACATAAAGGAAGTGCATATATTAAGATCTAAAAGCTTTCATTTACTTTTTAGAAAAAAATTTAATCATAACGAAAATATCTTCTCATGAGATGAATTTCCAAGTGGCACTTTTTATGTGATTAAAAATAATATTTATAAAGAGTTTTAGTCTCTTTCTAATAAAGATTTTTAAAAAAGAGTTATGTTATAAGGAAGAGCTATTTAATGTCTCTTTTTCTAATAAGTAAAAGCCCATGGACAAATCATTTTATTAATCTTAAACCTATTTTACAACTCGAATAGCTCTTAATGTCTATTAATTATTTATAAATTTATAAATTTTCACCTACCATTTTAATTATAGTATTAAAAATACAAAGTAATGAATTGGAACTAATTATAAATTAGAAGAAAAAATGATTCTAACTAATTACAAAACTATGATTTTTTAAATCTTTAAAAAATAAAATCATAACAATATACAAAATAACTAGAATGCATCTTTCTATAATAACTTATATAACTCAAATAAAAAGTAGAAAAACTTATAATAATGTATTCTCAAGTATTATTTTCGTTCCTTTCTACATGACTTACATTACTTTGTCATCATTCATAAAGTAAGTACTAAAAATGTTAGTAAGATCTTATAGTCTTTAAATAGAGCCACTCATTTACCTCACTCTTGATAAAAACAACTTCAACTAAGCTCAAAGTTAACTACCCAAAGATTGTTGGAAATGTAAGAGAGTAACTAAGAGGGGAGGGGTGAATCAGTTACCACAAAAATAAATCCTTGTCCCTTAGATGTCAATATAAACTTCCACTGATCATGCAATATTGACTAGCTTAATTAACATTAGAATATTACTGATACTTAGTTAACAAAGAAATCTTTGGATTATTTATCTCTTTGGTAACTTATTTATAGAAAAATAAAGCATAAGAAAATAACATGAACACAAATGACACCAAGATTTAAGATGGAAACCCAATTTGGGAAAAACCACCTTGCAACTAGTCATAATAATCTTCACTCTTCTGAAGTGAGCCCAATTAGGAACCAACCCTATTAAAAGTTACAAAAAATACTATTAAGCATGACCATGTTAGAGGATTTAAATCACCATATTAGGTGTGGCCTGGCTAGAGGTCTTTAAACACTTCAATCTTGAAATGTCACCTTGTTAGAGGATTTACAAAATGATTGTTAAGTCAACTCTGTTAAGAGATTTCTTTATTGCTACAATGCTTAGAAATAAATAACACTTTTGACCTAATTTATGAAGCAATTCTTTGTAGATTTAGATCTTTGTTATGGCTTGACCTCTGGATCCTTCCTTGTCAACTATTCTTTGTAGCTTATTTCCACACTTTCCTACTATTTATTTGCCTTCGCTTACATATCCATCTTATTTCTTATTTCAATTATGTATTTTTATCCTCGCAAGTTGACCTTTCTTATATATAATAAGATTAGACAATTTGACTTGAATGCCCTTTCAAAACAACAATAAACATCCAAATAGTCAACTTCAATTAATAAAATATTTGTCAATTACATTCTTTTGTCACTTAGTCAACACTCGGTTGATGCTGTGACTCCTTTGATGCTTGACCACTCAATTTATACTGCAAGCCCTTTGATGCCTTATCACTCGGTCAACACTACAAGCAAGAATCCCTTCATTTATTAACTACTTGGTTAACACTAAAATATCTTCTTTAACGGACTTCTCGGTCAATACTAAGATTTGCAAGGTTAATACTACAAACTTCTTCACTGCTCAGTTAATATTGAGATGTACAAGGTTAGTACTGCAAAATCTACACTGCTCAGTTAATATTGACATTTGTGTGAACATCAATGACAATATACAATTGAAGAATTATTCTCAACAAAATATACCATCTTATGTTTAGGAGTAGTAAAGTCAATAAGACATGGAAAGTAAGATTTTTCCACAAGTGAAAGAAAACCAACAACTCTCTATGTTTTATATTCTATGAATTAAGATATGTCTTGTGAAAGATACAATAACAAAATCTTGTGTTAATTAGAGGTATATATGTTATCATGTAGTGGAAGAAACAATAAAAAGATTTCTTCAAATAAGTAAAATTTGAAAAGGCTACTAAATAATATCGAGTTGGTTAGGGATTGCTTGTAAAAAAACAAATTGATACCATTATATGTTTTCTTTGTACATAACATTTTAAAATAATAATAAATGCTATTAAAAATATTTAGATTTTCTCTTTAATTAGGAGATTATGGTCTAGTTTGAAAAACTTGATATAAAAAAATATGAATTGTTTTTTAAGGATTTACTATTTTTATCATTCTATAATTGATGATAACTTTTGATAATTTTATCATTGCATTTGCCAATTTGAATGTTAAGAAAAATCTTGTGTGCGAGAATTAGATGGAATTAAATTGCATGTAGTTACTACTATTATCAAATTAGAATGTAAAAAATTCATCACATGCTATTTATAATTTATAGGCATGCAATAGATCAATATTAAGGATGGTTTCAATTTTAAAACCTTATAATACCGTATTAATTTCATGTAATCCTTTGAGATGTCACATCTATTGTCAATATAAAATAAAGCTTATATACCTAAGTAGTCCCCATTTGCACAAATATTATATTTAACACATTTGAAAATAAAATTTAATGTAGAATTTATTTCTAATAAGGACAAGATGATCCTTTTTTAATAATTAAGAATATAATTTTTTTTTTCTTTTCATTAAGGAGTTCTGACCTCATGAAAAATTAAACCGAGGTCTCTCATTCACATCATGCATGAATGAGCTAAGTTAGTTTGGTCATAATTTTATTAAGTACAAGGCTATGAAACATAAAACACACACATGCTTCTTTTAAAAATAATTCAATTGCATTAAGTTAGAAAAAAATCTCATCTTAAATTTTTGTTGTTATTTGGGTTTTTCCATTTGAGATTAAATATATTAGCTTATGATGATAATTTATATATGTGGTTAATATTAATAAATAATCTTAATTTTTAAAAAAAGGTAAAAATTGATATCTACACCACTTTCTATGATGTTTTGGACCCATCTTTTAAAAAGTGGTCTTTATGCAATAATAAGCATATAAACAAAACATATTTTTAGTTGAGTGTGTATACAAATTATCTTTTATGCAATCTTGTCTACACTCTTTCCTAAAGACCAATATTATTCCTTAGTTTTATCCTTTTTCTACCCTCGACCAAAGATGACATAGCGAAAGTAGTTTTAATTGATTTAAACTATAAAAAAATTAACTCCTTTGTTTTCAATATTAAATCCTCCTCCTCCTTCTCTTCTTTTATGTCATTATAGTCCCTCCTAGCTTTCTCATTCATCCTTGGCTTTTTCTTTTCATTCTCTCCAGAGCCTGGCACTTCTTGATCCATATCCAAATTCCTATTTATCATATTTTACTACCTAGCCTAGCTCTTGGAAAGTTTTCTTGACCTTCTACAACCACCCTCAATCTCTTCCTCAAACTCCACCAAATTAATCTTGACATATTTTTCAACTTTGGCTTTTTTTCTAGTGACTTGGGTTCCTCCTAGTACATTCTTATGTTTCTTGGAATTGCTAGAGAGGTTAGAAGAGAGGGAAGGCTTAGGGGTGGTGCTGTGTAACTACTTCCACCACCAGATCTAGGGGGATTCTTAGGGAACTAATTATTAGCTAAAGAAACACACCTAGGTGGACAAAGGGCATGATAAAAGTTATACAATCGATGAATGATCCCTTGATGGAGAATGGTAATTTTTTAACCTATCCCTAACATCCATTACAATAGGTTCTAGGTCATGGAGGACATGAAAGGGGGATACATATAATATCATGGTTGTAAAATTGATTCAGTAAAGGGAAATGGTAAAAATGAAAAGACCTCAAATATTCCTTCTAAAGTTGGGTACTTCATTATGACTAGACATACCTCATTCCAAGGTTTAGGAAGCTTGTCCTATCTGAAATCCCCTTTGTGCCTAACATGCTCTTCATCCTCCTTGAAAAATCTCTTCAAGATTATTTCATCTAAAATTTTCATCACTTTTTTCCACTTTCTTCCCTCCATAGAAAGCCCCATATCCATAGCAATAATTTCCTCATTAACTTGATATACAATTCAATTAATTGTCACTCATTTATTAGTCCATGAATTAACAAGTTGTAAGGAAAATTTATCTCCATATCTCATCAAGGCTTCCATGAAAGGAACTTGACCTCCCTTCCTTAGCAACAACCAAGTGTAGGGTTTCCTCACATAATTTTGAATTCTTGATTTCTCAACTCTAACCATGTAACTACCCATTTCTTCCTCCTAATTAGAATTCTCTGAAAACTCTAGATTGAGAGACTTAGAGGAATACTTCCTTCAAAACCCAATCTTATGTTTTAACTTTCTCATAGTAAAATTGAAGATATTAAATCTAGGTTACAAAAAATTATTTGAGATATCATAATTATAAGTTAGAGTGGTGGTTAAATGATTGTCCCATCTCCACATAGGAAACACATGTATACTTTTACCCTTGCAATCAATCAAAAGATTGATTAACCTCTAGGAAATGTGTGAAGTAGTCTTATTTAAAATTCCAACCTTTCTAACTAATCTCTTTCTAATGAAATATCTTCCTTTCTTTTTCACAATATTGCCATTACTTATCATTATTATTCTATCATGCCCCTTCCAATTAATGCCCTTTGAATCATACTTATTTTTCCTTAATTGATTCAAAATTAAAACTGTTATGATATCCTCCCTAAAATTAATCCCTGCTTTCATCATTACATTGAAATCATATTCATCATCCCCTTTAAATAACCTCCCATCATAACTAACCAAAAATTGAGTCACATAAAATAAGTATACATCATTTTGTATGTGTGTCAACCATTAGGGCAAGGATGTTTGTTAGTAGTGTGTCCATCTACCTCCCACACCTTAATCCTTGAACTTGTAGCCCCAAGCTTACCATAGAACCTGCAACAACATTTCCTTCCCTATGTATGTGTTGTAAATCATAATTATAACATTTCATGAGGAGGTTTCAGATTTCCCCATTATGCCAGTTGAAGACCAACTTGGGGCCATACATCCTTTTACCATATCCACAATCACCTTAGAATCACCCATGATATAGATGTTTTTCCATCCAAGGTTAACAACCAATTTTAATCCCCAATAAAGCATCATAGCTTCTGCCACATTATTAGTTGTATTACCTAGATTTCCTGCATAAGCCACTAGCTAGTTACCAGTTGAATCCCTCACCACACCTCCACTAGTAGCACATATGCTTCTCACTACCCCATCAAAATTGAACTTCACCATGGGATTAATTTGAACCATCCATTTTTTATTCTTTCTTTCCATATACTTCAAGCTATCATAGAAAAAATACTCCATGAGCTTCAAATTCATAGCCACTTTTTGTTCACCAATTGAGGGAGGGGTTTGCAAGGTCTTCCATTTGTTACATTCTAAATTATCCTTTAACATCTTAAAGATGATATTGGCCACCACTTCCTCAGAGTTCTCTTCCTCCTTGAATATCCAATTGAGGAATTCTTCTCTTCCAATATTTTATAGTTTTTTAATGAATTTCCTTAGATAACATCCACCTACAAGAAATGGGTGAAATGCAAAAGTGTCTACCTTCAACTTTTTTCAATGCACAAGAACACTCCCTCATACACCAAGTTGAGGATATTGAATTGTGTGGACCTATATAGACTAGTCAATGTGGATGGTTGACAGAAACTCCAACGGTAGACCATTGGCCATTTCCAATGGACAACTATCGGTTATAATGCATCATTGTAAAAAATGGCATCACGAATTCAAGTCGACTGACAATAGGTGCTAAGAATTTTTTTTTAGTATTATGATGATGAGTTATCACAATATCAAAAATAGAAAAAATTTTGTGACACCCTATGTGTCACACATTTTAGGCAACCTGCTCATAAAGTGCAATGGCTTTTTTCGTTGAACTTGGGAAAGCAAGACCAATTGTCGAATATTTGTGACACATTGGATTTGATGTCTCTCTATATCAGATGTGCAACATCTTGGCATTACAAAATTGATGGCTTCCCATTGAAAAAGAGCCTCAAATGTATGAGTGAGATTAATCTCTTAACTATTGATGATATTTCCCTTTTATATTATAAAAGGATTATTTATTCTCATATCAATTTCTTGAACCCCTTCTCTCCAAAACCCTCTCAAGGTTCTATTTTATTTTAGATATCTAAGAGTTATTTATAATTTTTTTTCTTTTTAATATTTATTTGTCATATCATTTATGATATTGTTTGCACTACATACTACTTATAATCCAAATCACCCTTTTGAGAAGGAGCACTTATATAAATCTTAATAAGACTAACCACTCTAATGATAATGGGAAATTTCCTAATAATTCTCACACTAAGCACCATATTGAGGACCACATAAACCATAAATATTATTAAAATGATGCTTATAGACCAAGAAAGACATCTTCCTATACTATCTTAAATTGGAAGCACTCCAATTTAATGAAGGTTTAGCACCCATTTAATACAATTCCATCATTTATTCCTTATTTTCCTTCATTTAAAAAATTAATTTCATCTCATTGGAACTTATATTAATTTAATATTAATATAAATGGGCTGGATCTTTATTTTTCATAAATATTGTGTCCTCATTTATTAATTAATTAAAGTTAATATTTAAAATTGGTCCTATCTTAGATAATTTTTTAACTCCCTATATATTAATATCATGTGTCTCCTCTTATTTTATAATTTGGGGTAGACCTTTATTAATTCAAATTAATAATCCTTATTACTCCACTAAGAAATCTTATTTATTACTCCATTTAAGATGGGTCTTACCTCATTTTAAAGTTTGAGGCCTTGGCCACCTTGATATCTCTATAAAAGGGAGCCTTCTCATTTCATTTTCACATCAAACATTAACAAGATCATGCATTAACAAGATCAAGCACTCAACCTCAAGCGCTCAAGCATTCAAGTCTTAAAGAATTCTTCAAGCAATTTCTCCATCGAAGATCAAGGATTCAAGCATCAAGACATCAAAGGAGTTTTTCTAGCTAGATCTTCTTCCAGATCCTTTGTTTCATCTTCTACATCCATTCATCTTCATCTTCTTTATCCAAATTGATTGGTGAAGTAGACACACTACATTTGATTCAAGAAAACCTACTACTGTAAGGTGAATTCATATATTTACTTTACATTTCTCCAAGCCAATAATTTCAATTCAAGACTAATTCCTAAATAGGGGTTTGACCAATGCAAACCCCCATAAAAAAAAAAAAATCCTTTTTTTATTATAGGTTACGAATCTCAAATTGGTGGACAAGTTGTAGATCTAGATACCCTTTTTATCATTATTCAGAACTTTGAAATTGGAATCAAAATTAGACATAATTGATCATGGGTACACTATGTGTAGTGCCTCTCCCATTTGACTTTTGTAAGTCATCCTGATGGATGCAACCTTGCTAATATTTTGTTGTGATGGGATCATGATTGTGACCCTGAGTGGTCTACACCGTTGAGGTGTTTGGATTTATGTTTCTGTATCAGTTGCTTTGCTTATGCTTTTGTCTGATCTTTGAGATTATGATGTGATTTTTGGTTCACTGAGGTTTGTGCCAGTGGTTACCAGGATCGATGTGGTATCATGAGGTTGTTCCGTGATTACCTTGAGATGTGTGTAGAGATTGCACTGTGTACTTTTTACCATGCTACACTGGACTAGGTTCCTGTAGCAGTGGTTAGTCATGTTTTTAACTATGTTCACTTATGCGTTTTAAGTGCCTTATTAAATGCTTATGTAATTAGAATGGATTGTTCTTCTTGGATTATTTGGTTATGTGCTGCGGACATTTACATTGTTTTATTTTGATCTGAGAGATATCTGTTCTTATGTGATGTTTTACATTTGAGATGACCTAAGGGTCAAATGTTACTCTTTGATTCTAGTATCATGGATGTTATACTACTATGCTGTTCAGTTAATCATATTGCATGATGATGCCATTTTGAGATGACAGTGTGTTTTATGATGTTATCTGGTTATCTGGTATTTGGACATACCTCTAATTATGTTATGTGATGGATTTAATGCTATGGTTATTTACTTCATTCCTGCGTTGCTATGCCTTTTGCGAACGTGAGTGATGTAAATAGATTATTTTAATATAATTAAATAAATGGTTAAATTAGGTGATTTAATGCATTTATTGCTTCGGCTATGTTATTATATGCAATTGCACTTGATCGTGTTGTTTAGTGTGCAGGATTATATCCCTGGCAGTGGCACATGGAGTTAGTGATTCAGCCATTCATATTTTACAAATGTTGTCCTTGTATGGTCGATGTATCCTTTATTAAATGTTTAATTTAAACCATTCGGTGATTATTAAATCCGAACTCATTTGCATTATGTGATTAGACCAGTAAGCGTGTCTGTGCATTTAAAAGTTTACATTGTCGCGAAAGTTGTTTAGGTGATTTCTGTGTTTTTGGGTTTTCGGGCTTTTTAATTGATTTATTTTAATTTCTGGCAGATTTGCAATAGATGAATTCCTATTTATAGGAATAGCCTATTTTCGTTTGGGTGGATTCGGAGTTTAACTAGATTGGCTGGTTAAATGCCCTAATCGATTATTCACCCGAAAAGTGAATAAGTATCCAAAGAGGAATTTAATTGCTCACTTCTCACCTTCAAATTGGAAAGTTGGAGAGTAAAACCCAAAATCCTCTTCATGAGGATTTACTGTTTTGTTCGTTGTGGGAGCTACGAGCGTGGGATCATCGCGAGGTTGGGCTCGTTGGATCCAGCTGGGGGAAACCTTGGATTGCCGCTATTTTTAGCCACTTCTGCGGGTTATTTATTTTATGGTTCAGATTCTCATTTTGCCCTTTTGGCTGTGAGGTAGGGCTTTCCTGTTTTATTGTTTCTGCTCTGTTTCTAAGTCTATTTTTGGTAGCCGTTTGTTTGGAGGCTGAGAACTAGTATTTCCCTCCGTTTTTGTATGCTAGTTCTACCCGGTTGGGCAGGTATGAACATTTCCCTATTTTTTGAGATGAGGGTTTGGGATTTTACGCCGTTATGCTGGCCGTTTTTGCATACGGTGTTCGATTCTATTTATTTTTGGATTTTTGGGATTTTTAAACCTAAAGGCCAAATGGGTTTTAATTTTGATTTTTTTTCAAAATTTGAGGTTTTTACCTCATTTTGCGTGCCACCCTATTTTCTTGAGTTTTCTTGGCACATTGTGGGTCGTGGACCTTGATGATCCATTTGGATATCAGTCAGACCACTTTTGCACTGTTATGTTGCATTGGGATGCATGTTGCATCCGTACTCTCGACGTTGTGTTCGGTTGAGTGATTTTATACCTGTTATGGTTTTTGTTGGACCTTTGTTTTTGTTTCGTGAACGCTAGGATTCATGTAGAATCCATGCTCTCAGATTGAGGCCGGTTGAGTGAGTTCATGATGTGTGGTCTTGTTACATCATTAGGATTCGTGTAGAATCCATACTCTTGGATTGAGGCCGATTGAGTGATTTTATGATGTATGGTTTTATTGGCTTTGGGATTCGTGTAGAATCCGTCCTTCCCGTGTTGCTTTCAGTTGGGTGTTTTCTTTGCATCGTGTTCTCATTCCTGTCCTTGTGTTATGATCTTCATGATGGTGGTGCGCCACACACGAGTACGTACGCGTACAATTGTTGGGTGACTTGCGAGGCCCGATCTTCCGTGGATTTGCTAGAAGTTATGATCATTGGGGTTTGGATGGGAGTATGCATGCCCATGGGCACTTGTCATAGGATGAGCATGGGTAGGGTAGGGTAGCATATGGAGGGGGCTTCTATCTCGCAGCCTGGTGACCTTAGTCCCATAGGGTTGGCAGAGGAAGTTTTAAATAAGTGATAATTAAAGAAAATGTGTGACTAATAATAAAACTTAAGATAATAAAATGTGTGTGCGGGGCCCTCCGTTGAGGAGTTGAAATGCACGATCTGAGCTTGGGCTTGTCGATGCCAAGTGACTCTCCATGATGTCAGCCCCTACTTAGTAGCCTTTTGAGTGTCTGACCAGGACTTGTACTCCTTGCATTGTCTTAGGTTCTTGGTTGCAGCCATCATACTGTCTGGCGTGAGTGTTAGCCATGGATGTTCTTTTGTGTGTTTGTGGTTGGATCATTATCTCCATCAGCACGGCGGGTGTGGACCTATGGGTGCCACGTGGTTGGGAGGCGTAGCTACCTTTACCACTGCTAGGGATCGGTGTACAGAGACGATCTTTTGTCCTAGTGCGACTGTTGTTGCATGTCTTCACTTGGTACTTCGAGTTCTGGAGTATGCTTTCTTGTGATTCATGCTTTCATTGGGATGCTTGTATATCATGTTTAGATGATGTTATTTTATTTGGCACATTCCCTTATTATTATGTTTAGCATATGATTAGATGATGTGATTTGCTTTACTAGTATATCTATTGCTTACTGTTGCTTAGCATGTGATAGGTGATGTTATCTACTGTAGGATTATCTTATGCTTTTCTACTAGCATGTTAGATTTCCTTATGCTATTTTTATGCATGTTTTAGTAGTGACGTCCCTATTACGAAAGTACCGATGATCTGGTCGGTGGCTTGGGATGTTACGCGAGGGGATGGCTAGGATCCACGATGGTCTTATGATGCTATTGACGGTTGGGAGGAACCACGTACTTAGTTTGGTTATTTTGTTCCTGAGAAGTATTTATGTACATTGCGATGTTGCTTTTTTTCTCTGTGATTTTTATTTTTAGTGTGCTCTTTGCTGTTGTAGTTTAGATGGTTTGATGTTCTTTATTCTGGGTTGTTCTTGCACTCGAGTGTTCATTCCTCGATTTGTGTGGATCCGGTACTCCCCGATGTGGAGGTTCTTTTGTTGGTTTTTCCCCATTTTTGAGTTCTGAAAGTGTTTTTACTTTCTATGGGCGATATATGTTTAGCATTGTGCGACATTGATAAAGTATCGCACGCCCATAGAAAGAATGTCGCACGAGACTGTAAAGTGTCGCACGCATTACTGGAGAAGTGTCGTACGACACTAGAAGAGTGTCGCATGGCTTTATGAGAAATGTCGCGCGATACTTTTCCAGTATCGCATGCCTTCTTGAGAAGTGTCGCACTCAGTAAGGGAGAAGTGTCGCCCTCCCTTAGTAAAAAGTGTCGCACGATTTTTGTGAAAAACCTGCGCGTGCCATCAGCGGGCACTTTTTGTAGTGTTCTAATCTTTTTGAGAGTTGATCTGGATACCCTTTTGGGCGTTCTTCGAGCCTATGTTGTTGCATTTTGAATTAAGGAGGTTTCTTTTGAAATTCAGTTTTTGGGTTTCTGTTGTAGTCCTTCGGGGTTTAAAATATATCGTTTAATTATAAGTATTCCTTATACTTAAGATATATTTTAATATATGCGACAAATCATTTGAGATAGGTTTCCGACCTCTCAGAGATAAGTTATGGATTCTAGGAAATTTCAGGGCTTCTAAAATCCAGACTTAGCCAATTTTTAGGGCTTCAGGATTTCAAGCTTAGCCAAATTTCGAGATTCTGCATATTACCCCAGCTTGGTGTTTTGTTGATGAGTGGTCATTTCTTGTGCCCTCATCTTGTTGTGGTGGTTGTTGGCTTTTGTTTGGGTGTGTCAGTTGGGTAGTGGTGTTCGAAGATTCGTTGGTTGCCAGGATTGTGTTGAAGTCTTCCGTTGCGATCTTTGTGATACCTATATGATGTTGTCTTGTAAATTCATACTTGTAAAAAAAAAAAAATCTTGGCTTGATTTGAATCCTTGTTTCCAAGGATCTCCAAGCAGGGCATTACATCTGGTATCAGAGCCTATGTTCAAACATTGGGATCTCTGTGTTATGTTGCCCTTGTAGTTGTTGCTGCGTTGGTTGAGTGTGAGGGTCTTGGTGAGAACTCATGATCTTGTTGCTTTGGTATCTGCTTTTGATGGACTTGCTTGTCCAATAGAGGCAACTAGAGCAGTGTGTGGAGAAGGAAGTGAGTCTTCCTAGCTTTGTAGGTGGGATCGATGTGCCTTGTTTGGTTGGTTGCTTGCGTGACCCTTTTTGGATGGAACCACTGATTGGCGTCCATGTGTTGGCTTTGAGTGCCTCTCTTTGTTTCTCCTTGTGGAGTTAGGTGCTTTGTTCCTTGTTTTCTCCTGATTGTAAGTTAATGAATGAATCTTATTGTGATTCTTTATTTTTTTGTTATAATGATGAAATGGTTCCTTTCATTGAAAATGAGTGTTTATTGTGAATCATTGCAAAGAGTAGGTTTGCATTATATCCTTGGGGTAATGACTTAAGTCCCCAATCTGATTGTTTCTTAAGCTTATGTAAATTTGCATTAATTGATGAATATCTAAATGTTGCATTGCATGGAAATTATTGCTTTCTGGATATGCATGAGAATTTTGACGGTATACTGTTTGATGTGTGTGAGTGTGTTCTCTAACATTGCTAGGGGGATGTATTCCTTAGCATTGTGCAGTGACTTATCCCTCTTGTGTGACTGTACTCGGTCATCACCTGTAATGTGATTTGTTTGATGCCTTATTTTATTGGGTTGGAGGTACTTTCCTCATGTTGTTGGGCTAGCATTGGTTTTTAGTATTTTCCTCTCTTGGAGTAGTCATCAAATTTTATCTATCGCTCTCTTTGTGGCAGTTGTCACATTTGACTTATTGTTGAAATGAGCTCTTTTTGGTACTTACTGTTGGAATCGGCAATTCTCCCATTTGGGCTTTTTATTTTGTTTCATGATGACTATTGTGGATGTGTTTTACTGCTACCCAGTTGTGTGTTATGACTCTATCATGTTCATCTCGAATCGAACCTCTAGTAGTACGTTCAAGGGATAATATCATGGAGAACATGCTAGTGTGTCTTTGTTAGATCTAAAGTTGTTATTGTAACTGAATGGTTTAAATGGTGATTGAACTTAATGTTATTTTTGAAAGAAATTGAAAGGTGTGTACTTGTTTTATGGTGACTCTTGGACCCTTGCTTGAAAAACCTTTCATTTTCATTGTGCATTAGTGCTTATATTATGTTTAATTAATGAAATTATGAAAGTAGAGTAATGATGGTTTCTATGTGTGAATTATCTTTCATTCCATGTCATATGTTGTTTTGGGCATATGTGCTCTTGTGTGGATTTGGACATTTTGTCCGTTGCTTGTCTTGGTGACCAAGGCTGTTGGTTTTGTCTTTGTTGTTTTGATTTGATTGGTGGCTCATATCGTAGGTCTTGGTCTCTCCAAGCTCCATCTTGTGGTAGTCCTTGTCGATATCTTTTCGACACTTTTCAAATGGATTCAATCCGAGTTCGGACGTGAAGCTATGACTTCTGGAGTTGCTAATCGATGTTCTGAGTACCTTTTCGAGTAGAGGCCAATTCAATCATGACATATCATATTTATGGCCATTGGAGAAGTTTAACTCCTCATGTTATTCATATGGAAGAGTTATCTTGTCTTCATAATCTACTAGGTACCCATTGGGGTTCGTGCTTGGGTTTTTGTGTTTCCTATTGCACTGACCCACCCTTGTGAGGTGTAGTGTGGTTTGTGAGCGTTCCTTGTTGTGGATGATGTTGCCTTATCGTTTGGGAGTGACTCGGTTCTTTGATGAGTCTACATTCTCCTTTCTAGATGTTGACCTTGGCACATCTCTGTATTCTTTCTCTCTTGAGAGAATAGGCTAGTGTGGTTATGCCACTAGCTCAGTTAGTGTTCTCTTGTGAGTATGTGGATGGTTGGGGGAATTGTGAGTTCCCTAATGCATCTTGTTCTGATTTTGTGCAGAGGTTGAGAGTGACTCCCTCTCATTCCTAATACTCTGTAGTATCCTCCTCCCTAAGCTTATATCTTCATGTGGATTGTCTCAGTCAAGTTTTCTCATTAACTGTTGACTTGAGGCTAGAGATTGAGTTTAGCGATAGTTTGGGTGTAGTTTTCCTAGCATGGTGCTAGAGGGACATGGTATCGTTGGATGCATGTTACCATCTCGTGAGTTGGTATGCAGACATTTCATGATTGTGTCCATTGACGAAAGTCTTTGAACCTTGTGGAAGGTGATATCTTGTCTGGTTCGGTTGTGTTACCCTAGTTCCTAGTGATAGTTGAGCTCTTGTGCCTTGGTGAGGTGTCATGCTCCTATGCTTGGTGGTGAGCAGTCTTTTGGAGTGTGTCCTTTTGTTGGTAAACTTTCACCCTCTTTGTTCTAAGGGTGAGTTTACGTGGATTCCAGAATGATCATGTCTGACATGATAGTATTCTTGGGAAGTTTGGGATGGTTATTCCCCATGATTCCAACTTTTGTTGGAAGTGCTTAGTGTTTTGACCTTGTTTGTGGTCTTGTGGTAGGTCCATGTTTGGTTGGGCACCTGTTGATGAGGTAGAGAGGCTTGTTCCTTACCTTGTATTGTTGATTTTATGGCTAGATGGTTTTTCCTAGCGCATAGAAGGTTCCTTGTTGGAGGACCTTGTGTCTGTGTGGCACCCATTCTCTCATGGTTAACCTATTTGTGGGTTAACGTGATGGGTTGAGAATGTGAGAGTGATTTGGTTTGACTTGTAGAGAGTTTCTCGAGCCATTCCTTTTGCTCAGTTTTGGATTTTGGTTCTTGTGTGTTTTGGTTTCTATTCTTGGATTGCAGGCTTCCAGGAGTAAGCCTAGTCTTTGGGGGGGATGATGTAGTGCCTCTCCCATTTGACTTTTGTAAGTCATCCTGATGGATGCAACCTTGCTGATCTTTTTTTGTGATGGGATCATGATTGTGACCCTGAGTGGTCTACACCATTGAGGTGTTTGGATTTATGTTTCTGTATCAGTTGCTTTGCTTATGCTTTTGTCTGATCTTTGAGATTATGATGTGATTTTTGGTTCACTAAGGTTTGTGCCAGTGGTTACCAGGATCGATGTGGTATCATGAGGTTGTTTCATGATTACCTTGAGATGTGTGCAGAGATTGCACTGTGTACTTTTTACCATGCTACACTGGACTAGGTTCCTGTAGTAGTGGTTAGTCATGTTTTTGACTATGTTTGCTTATGCATTTTAAGTGCCTTATTAAATGCTTATGTAATTAGAATGGATTGTTCTTCTTGGATTATTTGGTTATGTGTTGTGGACATTTACCTTGTTTTATTTTGATCTGAGAGATATCTGTTCTTATGTGATGTTTTACATTTGAGATGACCTGAGGGTCAAATGTTACTCTTTGATTCTAGTATCATGGATGTTATACTACTATGTGGTTCAATTAATCATATTGCATGATGATGCCATTTTGAGATGACAGTGTGTTTTATGATGTTATTTGGTTATCTAGTATTTGGACATACCTCTGATTATGTTATGTGATGGATTTAATGCTATGGTTATTTACTTCATTCCTACGTTGCTATGCCTTTTGCGAACGTGAGTGATGTAAATAGATTATTTTAATATAATTAAATAAATGGTTAAATTAGGTGATTTAATGCATTTATTGCTTCGGCTATGTTATTATATGCAATTGCACTTGATCGTGTTGTTTAGTGTGCAAGATTATATCCCTGGCAGTGGCACATGGAGTTAGTGATTCAGCCATTCATATTTTACCAATGTCGTCCTTGTATGGTCGACGTATCCTTTATTAAATGTTTAATTTAAACCTTTCGGTGATTATTAAATCCGAACTCATTTGCATTATGTGATTAGACTAGTAAGCGTGCCTATGTATTTAAAGGTTTACATTGTTGCGAAAGTTGTTTAGGTGATTTCTGTGTTTTTGGGTTTTCGGGCTTTTTAATTGATTTATTTTAATTTCTGGCAGCTTTGCCATAAATGAATTCCTATTTATAGGAATAGCCTATTTTCGTTTGGGTGGATTCGGGGTTTAACTAGATTGGCTGGTTAAATGCCCTAATCGATTATTCACCCGAAAAGTGAATAAGTATCCAAAGAGGAATTTAATTCTTCACTTCTCACTTTCAAATTGGAAAGTTGGAGAGTAAAACCCAAAATCCTCTTCATGAGGATTTACTGTTTTGTTTTTTGTGGGAGCTACGGGCATGGGATCGTTGCGAGGTTGGGCTCATTGGGTCCAGCTCGGGGAAACCTTAGATTGCCGCAATTTTCAGCTACTTCTGCGGGTTATTTATTTTATGGTTCAGATTCCCGTTTTGCCCTTTTGGCTGTGAGGTAGGGCTTTCCTGTTTTACTGTTTCTGCTCCATTTCTACTTCTGTTTTTGGTAGCCGTTTGTTTGGAGGCTAAGAACTAGTGTTCCCCTCCATTTCTGTATGCTAGTTCTACCCAGTTGGGCAAGTATGAACATTTCCCTATTTTTTGAGATGAGGGTTTGGGATTTTACGCCGTTATGCTGGCCGTTTTTGCATACGGTTTCTGATTCTATTTATTTTTGGATTTTTGGGGTTTTTAAACCTAAAGGCCAAATGGGTTTTAATTTCGAAGTTTTTCCAAAATTTGAGGTTTTTACCTCATTTTGCGTGTCGCCCTATTTTCTCGAGTTTTCTTGGCACATTGTGGGTCGTGGACCTTGATGATCCGTTTGGATATCAGTCAGACCACTTTTGCACTGTTATGTTGCATTGGGATGCATGTTGCATCCGTACTCTCGACGTTGTGTTCGGTTGAGTGATTTTATACCTGTTATGGTTTTTGTTGGACCTTTGTTTTTGTTTCGTGAACGCTAGGATTCATGTAGAATCCATACTCTCAGATTGAGGCCGGTTGAGTGAGTTCATGATGTGTGGTCTTGTTACATCATTAGGATTCGTGTAGAATCCATACTCTCGGATTGAGGCCGATTGAGTGATTTTATGATGTATGGTTTTATTGGCTTTGGGATTCGTGTAGAATCTGTCCTTCTCATGTTGCTTTCAGTTGGGTGTTTTCTTTGCATTGTGTTCTCATTCCTGTCCTTGTGTTATGATCTTCGTGATGGTGGTGCGCCACACACGAGTACGTACGCGTACATTTGTTGGGTGACTTGCGAGGCCCGATCTTCCTTGGATTTGCCAGAAGTTATGATCATTGGGGTTGGGATGGGAGTATGCATGCCCACGGGCACTTGTCATAGGATGAGCATGGGTAGGGTAGGGTAGCATATGGAGGGGGCTTCTATCTCGCAGCCTGGTGACCTTAGTCCCATAGGGTTGGCAGAGGAAGTTTTAAATAAGTGATAATTAAAGAAAATGTGTGACTAATAATAAAACTTAAGATAATAAAATGTGTGTTCGGGGCCCTCCGTTGAGGAGTTGAAACACACGATCCAAGCTTGGGCTTGTCGATGCCAAGCGACTCTCCATGATGTCAGCCCCTACTTAGTAGCCTTTTGAGTGTCTGACCAAGACCTGTACTCCTTTCATTGTCTTAGGTTCTTGGTTGCAGCCATCATACTGTCTGGCATGAGTGTTAGCCATGGATGTTCTTTTGTGTGTTTGTGGTTGGATCATTATCTCCATTAGCACGGCAGGTGTGGACCTATGGGTGCCACGTGGTTGGGAGGCATAGCTACCTTTACCACTACTAGGGATCAGTGTACAGAGATGATCTTTTGTCCTAGTGCGACCGTTGTTGGATGTCTTCACTTGGTACTTCGGGTTTCGGAGTATGCTTTCTTGTGATTCATGCTTTCATTGGGATGCTTGTATATCATGTTTAGATGATGTTATTTTATTTGGCACATTCCCTTATTATGATGTTTAGCATATGATTAGATGATGTGATTTGCTTTACTAGTATATTTGTTGCTTACTACTGTTTAGCATGTGATAGGTGATGTTATCTATTGTAGGATTATCTTATGCTTTTCTACTAGCATGTTAGATTTCCTTATGCTGTTGTTATGCATGTTTTAGTAGTGACGTCCCTATTACGACAATACCGACGATCTGGTCAGTGGCTTGGGATGTTACGCGCGGGGGATGGCTAGGATCCACAATGGTCTTATGATGCTATTGACGGTTGGGAGGAACCACGTACTTAGTTTGGTTGTTTTGTTCTTGAGATGTATTTATGTACATTGCGATGTTGCTTTTGTTCTCTGCGATGTTTATTTTCAGTGTGTTCTTTGCTGCTGTAGTTTAGATGGTTTGATGTTCTTTATTCTGGGTTGTTCTTGCACTCGAGTGTTCATTTGTCGATTCACATGGATCCGGTACTCCCCGATGTGGAGGTTCTTTTGTTGGTTTTTCTTCGTTTTTGAGTTTTGAAAGTGTTTTTACTTTCTATGGGCAACATTTGTTCAGCATTGTGCGACACTGATAAAGTATCGCACGCCCATAGAAAGAATGTCGCACGAGATTGTAAAGTGTCACACGCATTACTAGAGAAGTGTTGTACGACATTGGAAGAGTG
Source organism: Cupressus sempervirens (assembly GCA_028749045.1). NCBI lineage: Eukaryota > Viridiplantae > Streptophyta > Pinopsida > Cupressales > Cupressaceae > Cupressus > Cupressus sempervirens. The sequence continues at coordinate 88,756,362 of CM053791.1, read as the reverse complement.
TCACATGACTTTATGAGAAATGTCGCGTGATACTTTTCCAGTATCGCACGCCTTCTTGAGAAGTGTCGCACTCAGTAAGGGAGAAGTGTCACCCTCCCTTAGTAAAAAGTGTCGCACGATTTTTGTGAAAAACTTGCGCGTGCTATCAACGGGCACTTTTTGTAGTGTTCTAATCTTTTTGAGAGTTGATCTGGATACCCTTTTGGGCGTTCTTCGAGCCTATGTTGTTGCATTTTGAATTAAGGAAGTTTCTTTTGAAATTCAGTTTTTGGGTTTCTGTTGTAGTCCTTCGGCGTTTAAAATATATCATTTAAGTATAAGTATTCCTTATACTTAAGATATATTTAAATATATGCGAAAAATCATTTGAGATAGGTTTCAGACCTCTCAGAGATAAGTTATGGATTCTAGGAAATTTTAGGGCTTCAGAAATCCAGACTTAGCCAATTTTCAGGGCTTCAGGATTTCAAGCTTAGCCAAATTTCGAGATTCTGCATATTACCCCAGCTTGGTGTTTTGTTGATGAGTGGTCATTTCTTGTGCCCTCATCTTGTTGTGGTGGTTGTTGGCTTTTGTTTAGGTGTGTCAGTTGGGTAGTGGCGTTCGGAGATTCGTTCGTTACCGGGATTGTGTTGAAGTCTTCCGTTGCGATCTTTGTGATCCCTACATGATGTTGTCTTGTGCATTCATACTTGCAAAAAAAAAAATATCTTGGCTTGATTTGAATCCTTGTTTCCAAGGATCTCCGTGCGGGGCATTACACTATGACCCAGACTCCATTTTGACCTTTATTAGGGAGGTCAACCCTGACATATCACCAAACAATTTTTAGGTTTTTCCCATAGAGCAGTTTCCAATCCAAATAGAGGGAATCAACCCTTTTGGAGGTCATTTGATAGCCCATTTTTTATAGGATTTTCACAAGGTATATTATGTCCCCTCTTACATTTCAATAAACTTTATCATTTCTTTATATATCATTCCTACATTGCACATCTACTTACTAAAGGATTTGAGCAATATAAATCCACAAAGCTCAAAGAATACCTACATGCAAGAACCTATCACAGAGAAGAAAAAGAAAAGAAGAGGGAAGTGTTTTGCTCTAAAAATATGCAAAAGTGTATTATTAGAAATGAATAGAATGAGAGATAATTACAAAAGATCAATCCTTATAGAAGGAGATTGAAAACCTAAAAGGAAAACCCTAAGAGGTAAATGACATTTAATAATTACTAATTAATTATTAAATGGAAATACAAAGTGCATAAAGTGAAATCTTAAGAAGGGAGTAAAGGTAATTTAATAAAATAACTTACTCTAACACCCCCCCAAGATGAGCCACAATGCCGAAAAAAAAAGGAAACTACAATGCAATGTTGAAAGCAACCTTGGGTCCCGACAAAAAGCCCTGATGAGGTACCCAATCACAAAAAAATCTCTATGAAATGAAGAAATAGAGAAAACCTAGTGGGAAAAACTCTACTCCAAAAAGAGATAGAAAGAAAAGAAGGAAGGAAGGACTTATTGTGGTTTCACAATGCATGCACCATTTCTCTTAGAAATGGGGATCCCCTAGTAAATTTTTTTAGTTTTCTTGATCCCTAGTCTGGGGTTTGAGTATTTTTAATGGTTCTACCTAGTGTCTAAACCTAGTTTGATCCGTTGCCTGAAAAACCCAGTTGTCAAAAACTAGAGATTTTGAGAGAAAATTAAATTTTAGATGTCAAGGTGCACATTAACACACCTAGTGCACCTTTAAGGGTGCACTAGTGTGCCAAGTCCACTAGTGTGGGACCACTTCCCTTTGGAAGTGCACACATACAAAAGTGCACACCTCCAAAGGTGCACTCCATCTCAAGCCTATAAAAGCCTAGGACCCCACCCCTTCCTTACCTCATTTTCTTCCTTTGTCTTCTAGTAAGTGCACCTCCGCACTTTGTAAGGTGCACTTCATCTTCTGCACCTGCACACATGACACATCAAACAAAACATCAAGAGGAAAACGTGTGCATCTTTTTTTACAAAAGCTTAACAAAACTTAATAAAACTTTTAAAAAATTAAGCATTCACCTAAGTGAAAGGTGCACATGTGCACACCTATCCAAGGTGTGCACATGAAAAACTTTCATAGAAAAACTTTACTCCTTAGTGTTGTAAGGGTGCACACACAACACACTCCACAAGGTGCACACCCTTTTTCCACACTTCAACTACTTTGCATATAGAAAGGGTGCGCACCTAGTGCACCTCTCAAGGTGCGCTATGTGTGTACCCTTAGTTTTGAAGGTTTAATAAAGGGGAAAGTCACACCTAGCACACCCTTAAGGTGCACAAGGTGCACCAAGGTTTTGTCCATCAGTATAAAATAGGGTTTTGTAGCAGTTTTATGGTGTTTTAAGGTTTTGGATTTTTTAATATCATAACTAGGTTTTATTTAGGGTTTTGTTTTCAACCTTTTAGACTAATGGATGTCTATTTTGGGTAGATTAAATGGCTTCCTCATTTTCCTCCCTCACTATAAAGATGGCTCCAAAATTGGTGGTCTTCAAATATCAAGGTGTTCCATCAAAATCACGCTTCTAGGATGCTCATTTGGAGATATGAGACACTGAGCTAGGCCATATTGACTGGAACACATTCTTGGTCCTATGCACCAAACCAAATGAGAAGCCCCCTATGGTTTCTACACTTATAAGATTAGGGTTAGTAAACATAGCTTCACACTCAGTTTCAGTACAATCTTCTAAGTTGGTTATGGCATTGGCATAAAATTATGTTTCAGAGGAAAGGGTGGTAAAAAGAATAACTGGAGAGATCATTCTAGATCTAAGGCGCAAGAATATAGAGAAAGTTTTCCATCTTCTGAGGGTAGATCAGTACATAAGACTGACATACCATCAAGCAGAAAGGTGGTACATAGAGCATGAACAAGAAGCCACATAAATTATTCAATCCTCATATCTCATTAATAGGACTCCTCTTGGGCAAAAAGTAGGGAAAGTAGATATGACAAGAGGTTATGTGAAAGATGATATCAAACATTCCGTAGTGCTCCTAAGTAGAATCATGAGATTACCAGCAGCAGGACACTTAAACATATGGATGGTAGTTGGTACTCTTCATTGCAACCATCAGAATGACAAAGATGCCAATTAACTAGGCCACAATTCTTAGTGAGAATTTAGACAAACAACTGGTGGTGGTAAAAAATGACCAAAGGTTTTATATGACATCTTATTTGGTGTATCTATTAGTATCAAGAGCAACAAATTATCTAAGGTTGTTTAAAAGAGGCAACTTGCAAGATGTTGACGCATGGCCTTATGTGGTATAACCCCAACTAGCAAGGAAAAAGCTCTTAGATTACAACAAGGAATGAAAAATAATAAATGATGCTTTCATTTTTGTAGTCATCTAGTTCATTGAGGGAGACTATGAAAAAAGGATATCAAAAGAGGCAGTAGAAAAGATTAGAAAAATAGGCACCTACTACATCCAATTCAAGACATTCACCTATTTAAGGGTAGCAAGTACAACTATAAATCCAAAGAAGCTCCCTAGGTATCTATGTGATAGAATCATATTGCTAGAGATTACACAACTCTCATCTATATATGATAGAGTAAGGAAGCAACATAAGAAGACCTCAGTATGGCCCATCACTATAGGTCCATTTGGTGTCAAACAGAAGTAGGATATCACAATTTTTGAGTCAAAATGGGATCAGTATTCCTTGTAGGATTATAACTCCTCTCGTCCATGTTTTGATAACATTGGTAGAGTTTAGTACTTCATAGGGAAACAATTCAAACATAAAGATGCCATAGAGGATCATTGGATGAATGCAATAGATGACTACAAGATTCGAATAAGAGATTATTGTAGGATGAATCTTTATTTGGCAAGTAGTGCCTTGAAAATGAAGGTCCCATTAAAAATTGTATAGCAAGATACTGAAGAGGTCCTAGATCCCCTATATAACTAAGATAAGATATATGATCAGCCTATCATTAATGTAGAGATTGATAGAGAAGAAAACACATATATTAATCATAGGGCAAGGCATATCATTTGGTTAACCAAGGAATGGATTAAGAGACCATTTAAGCTAGATCTAATTCCACAAATAGTAGTTTTCCAAGCTACAACCCTCCCAGTGAAAGGTAGAGGAGAAAAAATGATAGTGCCAACATTCACAACTTAGTCTCAAATAAGGCCGAAAGTGGTACATCAGCTTGATAGAGAAGTTGGATACTTCAAGGCACAGAAGGGTAAGAACAAGAGGAAAAGAGATTCCCCTTAGCAAGCTGAACCTAAAGAGGAGGCGACTTAAGCACCTAAGAACCAAGGGGCAAAAAATGTAGAAGTTACTCTGACTTGGGATAATCCACCACTGCCACTACTAGAACAAGGTCAAGAAGCTAAAGAAGAAGCACAAGAAGTGTCTTTGCCTACCCAAGAGGAAGAAGCCTCTCCATCGGCTCCCAAGAAAAGAAAGATGAAAAATCTAGTTAATAGGACAATGAGACAAAAGGTGATAAGAAAGGTTATACCTTTTCCATTAGTCCCAAAATTTATTCTAGAGGAAGAAGAATACGATGACAAAGACAAAGAGGATAACCTTTCCTTGAGTCAAAGGACTCATCTTTCTAGGGCTATTGAGGTAGAATGGAGAAGGAGCTCCACTATCACACCACCATCCATTCCTACACAACCTATTTAGGTTACAACTTCAGAGGATGAGTTACAACAATGGATTGATGAGAAAGAGGACCAAGGGGCTGATATCTTTAAGATGTCAAATTTTGATTTCATGCCTGTAGGCACTGAACTTGTGGGAGATTAGATAAGGGATACACCAAAAAATCCATAAGAGGATTGGAGTCAATTTTTGCCTCAACCACAAGAACCTTTAATTTCTCTACCTTCACCAAGTCAAGATTTATCTTGCTTGGATAAAGGTTTAGCTACTCCTCTAGATAATGAAAAATAGGTACAAGTTGGATAGGAAGAAGGGCCACAAGAAAGACCCGTTGATGAAGTATCAAAGGACATGCCTAATATAGATCTCTCACAAAAGGAGAAGACTCTAGAGAGGAGTTATAAAGGAAAGGGCCTAGTGGTACAAGCTCCCTCTTCATCTAAGAATAAGTCTCTGATTGAAGATACTCCAAGATGGTTGAGAAAAGAAGTGATGGTTAGACACAAATGACAACTGTATTGTACTAAGGAAGAGGGAATGAGAGAATTAATTGAAGCCCTCGAGAAACTTGAGCCACCTGCGAGTGATACACTAACATTGGCCTTTGTTAAGAGTAATCAAAATTAGGACTTGTTTGCCCATATTGCTATGCCTCCTCTACATGTAGATATTGAGGAGTTGACCCCAAAATATTATTAGATTAAAGAGGTCTTTCTTGGAAAACCCACTGTGGATGCTACCAAATTGATGGTCACTATGAGAATCAAAGAAGTGTTTAGGCACTTAGAATAGGAAAAATCTAAATTTTTAAACCTCTGGAAGTAGAATAAACTCCTAAGAGGTTATTTGCATGAAGTAGTTGGTCCATTGGATCCTGAAAATCTTGAGGAGACTTTAGGTGTGGCACTCAATAGGAGGGAGAAGGAGATTGTACAATTTGATCCATTTTCGAAGGCTTGTCAGCAATGGAAAGAAATTTTTGAAGAAAAAGGTATGTTGGTCATACAAGGAAATCTTAAGTTATTGCACCATATATATGATAATCTAGACAAGCTAGTTGCTATATTGAACCAGGATTTTGGGTTGATGGATGAGATACATGCGTGGGGTAAAGACCTGCAAGCATTACAATTGATAAACGGTCAAAGGTACTGGATCTTGATGGATGTATATATTGTAGATGAGTTAGATAAGATAGATGATTGGATTGAGAAGATTTTGGATGGTAATAAAGTAATGGAAAGATTACATGTGGATATTCATAGGCTCAAGGATCAAGCCCAAGAGCAGATTTTGGAAGCAAAGAGACATTACAATGATGCTTGCCTTGATATTTTTGAAGATGATTTAAGGGATAAAATCATGACTATGCAAGCAATTGTTGAACAATTTTGGAAGAATTTTGAAGAAGCTTCCACTAATGAGGATATTACACAAGCATTTAAGATCGAAGAGGCATTGCTAGAATTGTATGTGAAATTGGGAGATTTTGCAAAGATTCACATAGAGGTGGGTAACTATTGACAAAAAGTGAAGGATAAATATGATGCCTTAGATTTTCTAGATGCAACCCAATTGACAAAAATTATAGAGAAATTCAAGAACAAATACCTAGACATAGCTTTGGTATGAAGGGAAACAAAACCTTGAAGTTAGAATTTTAGTTTTGACACTTGGTAAAATTTTGCATTTTTTGAACCCTATCTTCTAAGGTGCGCTTCTCCCAAGGTAGACAAGGTGCACAAAGTGCACTTCTCCAAATTTGCACTAGAATTTTTTGAAGAATCCATAGGTGTGCCAACAGCTAATTGCCAATTTCAAGTTTAGAGTTTTTCATGCATCGAAAACACATTCTAATAGTAGTTTAACTCCTACAAACATCCAGAGAAGGTGAAGCTTCTATTTTTGGCATCTCTAAAGACTCCTACATCATCTAGTTTATTTCTTCTTATGTTCTCATGCTTTCTTTTTTTTAAGATATGTAAAGGCTCATGTACCCATTAAATGATATAAACAAGGGTGGAGTCCTACTTAGCACTAGTTAGAGAGTCAGTTTGTACATAAATAGATTTATTTTATTAGTTTTAAGCATATATTTGCATGAGGAATCTCTCACTCTCAACACAAATTGAGGAGAAAATTTAAAATAAATTGAGGAATTAAATATGTATTCTGGGTTGTTATTTTGATGCAATAATATATGCTATTGGTGCTCTCATTCAGAGAGTGGTTATTCTTGCATGAGTGTGTTATATTTTGTGAATTTATGTTCATGGACTGTAATGGAGCCAATAGTTTTGTTGTGTTATTTTGATTGAGTGATCTTTTAATTATGGTGTTGGTCATATGTTTATAAATTCTACTAACGTACTTAGTTGGAGAAGAGATCACCCCGTTGTTCATACATAGCTTTCTATCTTGCACAAGTGCACTTTGTGTGGCCTTTTGATCTGATGAAAAGTGAAATATCTTACAGTTACTAAATTCCCATTGATGATTGCATCAGTGGAATTAAGGAAGCGTTGCTCCTATTTTCATTGGTTACCTACTAATCTTTTGGAAGACTTAACTCATAGATGTGTTGTTTCTATGGCTTATGTCTATTAGGGATTTACTTTTCAAGTCATTTTCTTAAACTTATTGTTACCTTATCTTCATTATTTTCTTTTACAAAAACTTGGTTAATTTAGGAATTCATATAGTTGCATAGTTAAAATTGCATTCATTATAAACAAAATAATACAAAAATATATTTATTTTTGTGTGGCTTTTCTTTTGAGATAGCAAGTCAATTCCACATCTTATCCAAAATTGGTTAGAACCAGCAAAGGCCTGCTCGTGAACACTCATATTTATCTTTTACTAAGTGGATTCCAGTAAATCATAAGATCATTGGGAACCTTGGAGTTGATCCTAGATTAATTTTTCAAGAGAGGAGTTTTAAACGATTCCTATCATTAAGCATCATGCAAAATTAAAACTCAATGGGACTCATCACTAAGACCCCTCAAGGACAACTTCCTTCACCCCAAGCATAGAACATAGTTGAAGATACTACAAGGATGTAAAACATTTAGTGAAGATGTTTGCAACTTTCTTAGTAGTAGGAATGTACTCCAAGCTCAAGGTGTCATCCTGAATTAGATGCCTGATGAAGTGCACGTGAAGATCAATGTGCTTGGTCCACTGATGCTCGACTAGGTTGTGGGACTATCAGGAGGAAATCCAAACTCTATCATCAACTTTCAAAGCCACAAAACCTCCTGACTAGCTAATACAACTACCATGTACTCTACCTCTATAGATAATAATGTGTGAGCATGTTGCTTCTTGAAAAACCATGTGATAGGACCATGATCAAGGTAGAAGACAAATCTAGAAGTAGACTTGTGATCATCAATATCACCAACCCAATCTGAGTCTGTGTAACCAACAATGTGAGGAACCCCTAATGTATAATGAATGCCATAACATGTAGTACCTTGAATATACCTCAAGATATGTTTGAAAGCTTGTCAATGACTCTCATGTGGATCATGGGAGAATTGAGAGACAAGCCAACTACAAAGGAAATATTAGGACATGTGTGTCAGGTAAACCAAACTACCCACAAGATGTATATATAAAGTGGAATCTTCTGAAGGAGTAGTACAAGTGCTAGATAAAACAACAATTAACTGAAAGGTGTAGGAGTGGGCTTGCAATCAAGCATGTTGAATCTCTGAAGCAAATCAAGAGCATAATTTTTTTGGAATATGGCTATCCCATCTGAAGATTAAACAATCTGTATGCCCAAAAAATAGTGGAGAAGTCCAAGGTTTTTCATTTCAAATTTCTCTCTCAAGGCTTGCTAAACACTTTGTATCATGGAGACTAAGCTACCTATAATTATGAGATCATCTACATAAATCACACGTATCAATAAGTCAGCCCCATGATGCATAATGTTAACTAAAGGATCAGAATGACACTGAGTGAATTGTGAAGCAAGCAAGAAGGAATCAATCTTCTTATACAAAGCCCGAGGGGCTTTTTTGAGACCATATAAAGACCTCCAAATCTTGCATACTAATGAAGAGTCCTACACAAAACAATGAGGATGCTCCATATAGATCTCCTCATGAAGATCTCCATGCAAAAAGGAACTCTTCACATCCATTTGATAACTGTCCATCCCTATGAAGCTGCAAGAGAGATTACAAGGCAAATAGAATTCATCTTGGCAACAAGGGAAAAAGTCTTGGAGTAATCAATACCCTCAACCTATGGAAAACCCTTTGCAACAAGATGTGCCTTGTACCTATCAATAAAAACATCTACAACATACTTGGTACAGTACACCCACTAGCACTGAACCAAATTTCTCCCTTTTAGAAGAGGACAAAGATCCCAATGTGTGGTTCTTCACCAAAGAAGAGTACTCCTCATCCCTATCCCACTGTAAGTGTCATGTCACCTATTAAAAATTTAGTTGATCATCTGAAAAGGCATGACTTAAGAGTCTAGTACCTGTAATCTGAGCATGAGTATGGTGAGCATACCTGCTAAACAACTGGTGGACGTGGTGAAGGGGGATAAATATCAAGATCTTCATTAGAGAATACATAATCCTATGGAGGAGTAGAGGAAGTACTAGGTAGTAAGGAAGAAGTTAGTGATGGTGGGTTCATCAGAGGATAACACTCATCAAACTGAACATCTCCCTGAAACAATACAACTCTAGAATTAGGATCAAACAACCTATATATCATCATATCCTCACGATAGCCAAAAAATATGAGTGGTCAACTCTTCATCTGATTGGATTTCTATTGAGGATATGGAATAAATGCCCAAGCCTCACTACCAAAAATGCGAAAAGTAGAAACATCAAGCTTGACATGAGTTCAAGCCACCTCAAGAGTCAAGTATCGCAATGCATTGTGAGGCATTTGATTCTGAATGGAGTTGGAACAATTGATAGCTTCAACCCAAAGTGAACAACTTGTAACTCGAGGCTGAATTATACAATTGGCCATCTCTTTTAATGTCCTATTCTTTCACTCTACAACCCCATTCTATTGAGGGGTGTGGGGAACTGTGAACTGATGTTGTAAACCATGCTAAGTGCAAAAATATCTAAAAGATTGATTTGCATATTCCACCCCATTGTTAGTGCATATACACCTAATAGAAAGACTAGACCACTTCTCCAAAAATGTCTTAAAGATTCAAAATGAATCAAAGATATTAGACTTGTACATCAAAAAGTACACCCATGTGCATCTAGACAAGTCATTTATGAAGGTGAGCACATATCAAGCACCTAAAAAAGACGGAGTGGGAAATGACATAAGATCACTGTGTATCAACTCCAATGGTGCCTTAGCACATGTCGATCTACCTATTGAAAATGAATGTCTGTGATGTTTGACAAGTGCACAACCTTAACACACATTGTCAGTATAAGAGATCCAAGCTAACCCAATCACTAGCTCATGTGTACTCATCTATGGTAGATATCTATAGTTGACATGGCGAAAACACTCATGCTAAATTTTGCTCATTGTGTCTCCATGAGCAATGAGAGAAACACATGTAGAATAAAATCTCTCAAAGCCATCAAACTGATATAAGTGAGACTAAAGATCAACACTCCCAGTAGCATTAACCAAGTTAGGATCATGGAGGTCTATAATAACCCCATCATGTGGTGAGAGCTCAACTGTCTTTCCAGAGCCTGAATGACAAATCTGAAAGACAAACATTAGGTTCATAAAAATGGGAGGAACCAATAGAACATCCTATAAAGAACCACCTTATAAAGAGATATTTATTGAGCCTGTGACTAAAAGTTGTGTAGAATCACCAACTGCAATTTATGTAGTAACACTCTGCGCAAGTGAGGTAACCAAACCAAGTGAGTGTGTCATATGATGTGAAGCTCTAGAATCAAGAATCCAAGTAGCTATAGAGGACAAAATTTGTATAGAAAAAGCATGTCCTTTCCCCGAAGAAGGAGGTGGTGGCTTCAGAGAAGCAATACAATGTTGTAGCATGGCCTCCTCTAAAGCTTCAAGATGTTTCCAACACCTGGAAACTAGATGTCCTTCCTTTCCACAAAAACTACCAGGATCACTTGTGTACTTCTTAGTCTTGGAGGAAGACTCACTAGACTTAGAAGATTACCCTTATGTGAGGATTCCAAGCATCTGATTTAGGAGTAGGCTTGGATGAACTCTCACTGTCTATTGAATTTGACTTGTGCTTCAGTTTCTACTTTGGCTTCCCTATAGATATATGAGCAACTAATGCCTATGTCTTTGAACTGGTGATAGTATCTATTGGCCATTTTTAGCCTCCATTTAGCCCATCATTGATAACTGATCTAAGAGATCTTCAATGGGATAGATTCTTTTGATGTGGGTTAACATGCTTCTTGGTTTGGTTAACATCTTGTGTTAATGCAGTTCCTTCATATGTCAAGCTAGCACAATTCCTTCATGTGTCAAGTTGCGGATTAACATCTCGTGTTAACAAAATCTCTTCATGTGCTAAGTTGATTTAGCTAGTTCATGTGCCAAGTCGGCCCATTTTCCTTTCATATGTCGAGTTGCGTGTTAACACGCATTTTCATGCTAGGTTAATATTTTTCATGTCTCTTCAACCAAATGTTCAAGAAATGTGCCAACCAACTATTGCATGCCATGTGTTGGATCCTTATTGTGCTACATTTCTTTTGATCAGATGGTGGTCGTATTTTAGCATCAATGCTTGGGTCTCTTGCAAAGATATGATGTCCGTTAAATTCTGAAGCATCTTGTGGGTATTTTGAGTGCATCTCAGTCATCCATGGTTATAAACAAAAATATGCATCTATGGTTGGGTTTTATTCACTTGTTGAGGATATTTTCATAGCATCTTGGCCATCCATATTTGAATGAAGATCTACATCGATGATTCACACATTTGGAGGCAAATCAAATTTATTCCATGTAGGTCAATTCTATAATTTTCACGGCGGGTTAACTTGCGTGTTATCCCATCCCATGTTTTCTTTGATAGTGGTGTGGATTTATTTGTTGCGGCCATGGCACGTTGCAAGGATTGATCTTAAATGCTAAACTGGCATTTTGGGGCTAGTTCCATGGCATTAATGCATCTCCATGCCTCATTAATGATTGTAATGATCAAATCTCATGGGATTTGATTTCTTACGACTGGATGCATTTGTCTTTGCCCTTCCCATCACATCTACAACAAATTGTATTTCATGATCAAATTTAGTTCTTATATTCTTTTATTGTTGCTCTTTGCAACTTGACTCCATCTTGGGTTGGGGTTTGAATTTCAAGTTAACATCTGAATTATGCCTGGTCTATAAAGGGAAGTTGTAAATACTTTTTCTGGATTCTCCTATATTCTGTTATGTTTACTTGTATCAGCCTTGTGCTCTATAATTGTATTCCTTGCCTTCCATTAATTAAATAGTTTTCCTTCCTTACCTCTTCTTTCCATTTGTCAAATGTGCATGTATCTTGCCTTTTGGTGTTTGTTTCTTTCTATTTATCAAGGTTTGTATGTTGTGTCTAAACTATTTATGTCTCTCCTTTCTGCACTTCAACCAGTTCCAAACTTGCATGTGGATTCTTTGAGATAGAATAGAGTCAATACTAGTGTATTCTGGACTTTTTATTGATGTGTTGTGCATATGTGCATAGAGTCATAACCACCATTCTATCTCGATGCATCACCTCCCTTTCCCTTTCTACATTTAAAATTTAGTTCTCTTTCTCCCTTTTCCTCTCAACTAGTAGTTTAGGTGCACCCTAATAGTAAGGAAACTAAGCTTCTCCAGAGATTTAGCCTCAGAGTGAAAGTCCCACACTTGGAGGTTGTTTGCATGTTGCACAAGGTTGCTTGAGGGTCAAACCTCGTGCAAGGGTGCAGACTTTTGTGACAATAGTTTTTGGCATGCCCAATGGGACACAAATTTTAGCCTCATAAGTCTGCTAGTTAGCCAGTTGCAATCTTCATGCATTGAGAATTTGGGTGTTTTTCTTAGTGAAATCAACCTTTGGAGGCATTAAATCAAAACCATGGCGACTCATGTGTAGATCTATTGGTTTCAAATAGACCCAGTGATGGTATGTAAAGATCATTCTTGATCTTTTTGTGATTTTTCAAGTTTTCTATGAAATTGTAGCTTTTATGAAGCTCTAACAATGGACCCATTTCATAGAAACAACTACTATCCCCCCCCCCTCACCATATCATGAAAATGTTATTCCTTAGCCCTCATATTGCCAATGCCAATCTCAACCCCAAGCTAGTTATAGCTAGTATGCTCAAGGTTATTCCTATTCCCCTACCCCTATTCCATTAGCCCCAACATCTCGATTTAAAGAGCTTAAAGATATGATAATGGAGTTTGAAAGACAGATTGATTGCAAATTCTAGGGGAGTAGTAGAAAGATAGACCAGAGGTTGTGTGAATGTCATGAGCGAGTGCAGGACTTTGATAGACAACTTGATAAGGTTTCAAGGCAACAAGAGATTCAAAGACAACAGGAGGAGATGGAATACTAGGCCCATCTCCAAAAACAAGGGGAAGAGAGGGAGAGAAAGAGACATTTTGAGGAGAATCTTGCAAGGCAAGTTGCTGCAACAAGAGAAGAGGAAATGAGGCTACATTTGGTTCATTTTTAGACCAAAGAAGTAGAGGCAGCCCCTTCTCCAAAATATGTCATTCCAAGCTTCAAGAAGCCCCCTCCATTACAAGAGCCTATTGTTGTAACCCCTCCACTCCCTATGAGAGAAAGATGGTTGGGTCATGAGCCTTCCACACCCATCACCATTTCACTCTTAAAGGGTGGACCGGTTGTATGGACTCTTGATGGCCCAAACATGGAGTTTTGGGAGAGTGAAACAAAGCCCACAAAGATACATGGGAGGAGTTACAGCCTACTAAGGATGACAAAGAGGTAGCTATTGAGCTAAAGGAAGAGGACCCAATCTCGTATTTGATGAGCTTTGCTCTTTTGTTGAGGAAGAAGAAGAAGAAAAGGTTGTTCCTTTCTTTGAGGTACAAATCATGACTTTTGAGCCTTTATAAGAAGATCTGTTGTTGGAGAAGGAAGAAGATCGTTTGTTGCAGCAGATAGTAATGATCAAATCTCATGGGATTTGATTTCTTATGGCTGGATGCATTTGTGTTTGCCCTTCCTATCACTTCTACAACAAATTGTATTTCATGATTAGATTTAGTTCTGATATTCTTTTATTGCTTCTCTTTACAACTTGACACCATCTTAGGTTGGGATTTGAACTTCAAGGTAACATCTAAGTTATGCCTAATCTATAAAGGCAAGTTGTAAATACTTTTTCTAGGCTCTCCTCTATTCTGTTATGTTTACTTGTAGTAGCCTTGTGCTTTGTAATTATATTCCTTGCCTTCCATTAATGAAATAGTTTTCCTTCCTTACATCTTCTTCCCATTTGGAAAATTTGCATGTATCTTGCCTTCTAGTGTTTGTTTCTTTCTATTTTTCAAGGTTTGTATGTTGTGTCCAAACTGTTGATGGTTTTTGTATAAGTGAAGATGTCTCTCCTTTTAGCACTTCAACCAATTCCAAACTTGCATGTGGATTCTTGGAGATAGAATAGAGTCAATACTAGTGTATTCTGGACTTTTTATTGATGTGTTGTGCATATGTGGATAGAGTCACAACCACCATTATATCTCGGTGCATCACCTCCCTTTCCCTTTCTACATTTTAATTTCAGTTCTCTTTCTTCCTTTTCCTCTCAAGCAGTAGTTTAGGTGCACCTTGATAGTAAGGAAGCTGGCCTTCTCTAAAGATGTAGCCTCAGAGTGCAAGTCCCACACTTGGAGGTTGTTTGCATGTTGCACGAGGTTGCTTGAGGGTCAAACCTCATGCAAGGGCATTGACTTTTGTGACAACAGTTTTTGGCATGCTCGATGGGACACAAATTTCAGCCTCATAAGTCCGTTGGTTAGCCAGTTGAAATCTTCATGCATTGAGAATTTGGGTGTTATTCTTAGTGAAATCAGCCTTTAGAGGCATTAAATCAAACAATGTGGTGACTTTTGTGCAAATTTGTTGGTTTCAAATAGATCAGTGCTGGTATGTAAAGATCATTCTTGATCTTTTTTGTGATTTTTCAAGTTTTCTATGAAATTGTAGCTTTTATGAAGCTCTAACAATAGAACCATTTCATAGAAACAACTACTATTCCCCCTCATATCATGACAATGCTATTCCTCAGCCCTCATATTGCCAGTTCTAATCTCAACCCCAAGCTAGTTATAGCAAGTATGCTCAAGGTTATTCAAAATTCCCCTACCACTATTCCATCAGTCCCAACATCCCCATTTAAAGAGCTTAAAGATATGATGTTGGAGTTTGAAAGGTAGATTGATTGCAAGTTCTAGGGGAGTAGTAGAAAGACAGACCAAAGGTTACGTGAATGCCATGAGCAAGTGCAGGACTTTGATAGACAACTTGATGAGGTTGCAAGGAAACAAGAGATTCAAAGAAAATAGGAGGAGATTGAATACCAGGCCCATCTCCAACATGAAGCAGAAGAGAGGGAGAGAAAGAGACATTTTGAGGAGAATCTTGCAAGGCAAGTTGCTACAAAAAGAGAAGAGGAAATAAGGCTACATTTGGTACATTTTCAAACCAAAGAAGTAGAGGCAACCCCTTCTCCAAAATATGTCATTCCAAGCTTCAAGAAGCCCCCTCCATTATAAGAGCCTATTATTTTAACCCCTCCACTCCCTGTGAGAGAAAGATGGTTGGGTCACGAACCTTCAACACCCATCACCATTTCACTCTTAAAGGACGAACTAGTTGTATGGACTCCTAATGGCCCAAACATGGAGTTTTGGGACAGTGAAACAAAGCCCACAAAGATACCATGGGAGGAGGTAAAACGTGATGAGGATGAAAAATAGGTAGCTATTGAGTTAAAGGAAGAGGACCCAATCCTCTTATTTGATGAGCTTCCCTCTTTTGTTGAGGAAGAAGTAGAAGAAAAAGTTGTTCCTTTCTTTGAGGAACGAATCATGGCTTTTGAGCATTTACAAGAAGATGAGGATCTATTGCTAGAGAAGGAAGAAGATCATTTGTTGTAGCAGATAGTCATTCATGATATGGTGGATGAGGAAGAGAGCCTCAAGGATAGCTCTATCCTTGAGGAGGAACATGTTGATAAGCATGAGGTTGCACCTCAATCTATGCATTCTATTGCAATAGAGCAAGAGGATTCTAATGGGAGACTTTTTGGGATGAGCTGGAGATGTTTTGTTCATCCTTGAACATGAAACAGTCCACTCCTTTTACTAGATAATTATGAGTTGTAACAAAAACAAGTGGAGAGTCACACCATACCAGTAGCTCTAGAGGAAATGGTTCATAAGCATCATCAGCAAGATGTGGAGATTATTTTTTCACAAGAAGAGGAGGAGCCACTTCCAAACCAACAGTATACTAAGGTTGCAAAGCATAATAATGTGGTCAAGGCTGATTGCTTAGACCCAATGCCATCAAGAGGATTCCCCATAAGGCATCTAGCTCTACAAAAAATCAGCAAGTTTCATCTAGTCATGATCATTCCAAAGCATGAGAAAGAAGATCACAAAGATGAGCAAGTATGTTTTGCTCCACAAGGTAACACCCTAGTTCTAGAAGGCTTTATTATTTTTAGCATCAGGAGGAAGGTATTCCATGTAGCAACATGCTTGTCATGTTGGCTGCTATTTTCAGCTGCCCATCTACATGGGAGGAGAAACCAACTTGTAAGGAAGGGAAGTTATTTCAACAAGCCAGTCAATGGCTTTGTTTGATTTTGTGTTGTATATACTTGTACATAGTAGAGTGGGCATTTCTAGCTTTCCAAGAAGCATATGAGTACATTTTCTCCTTTTCTAGAGTCATTTTGAGCTTTCCAGAGCTCCTTGCACTTTTGTTTTTGTTGGTTGCAGAATTTTGTTAAGTTGTGGGTGGGATAACATACCATTCTTGGTAGTAACTCTATTCCCAATGGATTTCTTAAGGTTACTAGTCTATGCTTAGTAGGAAAGCATCCCCTCTAAGTCACCAAGAATGTTGGCCATTTTTGGCCCCCATTTAGCCCATCATTGATAACCAATCTGAGAGATCTTCAATGTGTTCGATTATTTTGATGTGGGTTAACATGCTTCTTGGTTGAGTTAACATCTTGTGTTAATGCAACTCCTTCATATGCTAAGCTAGCACAATTCCTTCATGTGTCAAGTTGTGGGTTAACATCTCATGTTAACATGGTCTCTTCATGTGCCTAGTTGGTTCAACTCATTCATGTGCCAAGTTGGACAATTTTTCTTTCATATGCCGATTTATGTGTTAGCATGCATTTTTATGCTAGGTTAACATTTTGCATGTCTCTTCAATCAAATGTTCAAGAAATGTGCTGACCAATTGTTGCATGCCATATGGTGGATCCTTATTGTGCTAGGTTGCTTATAATCAAATGGTGGTTGTATTTTTGCATCATTGCTTGGGTCTCTTGTGAAGATACAATGGTCGTTAGATTGTGAAGCATCTAGTGGGTATTTTCAGTGCATCTTAGCCATTCGTGGTTATACATGAAAATATGCATCTATGGTTGGGTTTTATTCACTTATTGAGGAGATTTTTGCAACATATTGGCCATCCATATTTGAATGAAGATCTACATCGATGGTTGACACCTTTGGGGGCAAATCAAATTTATTCCATGCAGATCAATTATGTAATTTTCGCGATGGGTTAACTTGCGTATTATCCCATCTCGCATTTTCTTTGATAGTGGTGCAAATTTATTTATTGCAGCCATGACACATTGCAAGGATTGATCTTTAATGTTGAACTAGCATTTTTGAGCTTGTTCCATGGTGTTAATGCATCTCCATGCCTCATTAATGATTGTAATGATCAAGTCTCATGAGATTTGATTTCTTACGGCTAGATGCATTTGTCTTTTCCCTTCCTGTCACTTCTCTAGTAAATTTTATTTCATGATTAGATTTAGTTTTGATATTCTTTTATTGCTGCTCTTTACAACGTGACTCCATCTTGGGTTGGGGTTTGAACTTCAAGTTAACATTTGAGTTATGCCTAATCTATAAAGGCAAGTTGTGAATACATTTTTTGGGTTCTCCTCTGTTTTGTCATGTTTACTTGTAGCAACCTTGTGCTCTGTAATTGTATTCCTTGCCTTCCATTAATGAAATAGTTTTCTTTCCTTACCTCTTCTTGCCATTTGTCAAACATGTATGTATCTTTCCTTTTGGTGGGTATTTCTTTCTATTTTTCAAGGTTTGTATGTTGTGTCCAAACTATTGATGCTTGCTGTATAAGTGAAGATGTCTGTCCTTTTAGCACTTCAACCAGTTCCAAACCTACATGTGGATTCTTGGACATAGAATAGGGTCGAGACTAGTGTATTCTAGAACTTTTATTGATGTGTTGTGCATATATGGATAGAGTCATAACCACCATTCTATCTCGGTGCATCACCTCCCTTTCCCTTTCTGCATTTGAATTTTAGTTCTCTTTCTCCCTTTTCCTCTCAAGTAGTAGTTTAGGTGCACCCTGATAGTAAGGAAACTAGCCTTCTCTAGAGCTTCAACCTGAGAGTGCAAGTCCCACACTTGGAGGCTGTTTCCATGTTGCAAAAGGTCACTTGAGGATCAAACCTCATGCAAGGGTGTAGACTTTTGTGACAATAGTATCCAACTGGGTAAGATTGGATTTCTCTCTAGTCATGTGATTACAAAAGACCTCAAAAGTGGGCATAACAAATCAGGGACCCAACGCATCCATAGTGGAATGGAAGGTAGAAGAGAAAATCTAAATTTTTCATCAAAGCTTAAGAGAGAATTAGGTAGATGCACTCCTTATCTATCTTCTCTTTCCTACATCCTTGTAGTAAGGCCTTCTATTATTTGAATCTCATAAGAAAGTCCTCAATATATGGGAAAGAATTAGGTACAAGAGAAGTAAGGCCTACTTCAATCTGAAGTGCTTTGAACTTGTTGATGGTGCTAAACAATCCATTAAACTTGTCCCACATTTCTTGAGGTGTGGAACACTCGTCAAGATAACAAAAAGTCATAAAAACACACCCCCACAATGCAAAAAATTGAACCCCAACTTATAGAAGGAATTCATAAACAAGAAAAGAGGAAAAATTCTTCAAATATAAATAAAAAATACCTAGTATAAAATACCAGTGAAATGACAGAGAATCTAGAAAGTTCTTGAGAAGAGCTTTTTGGTGCTTTTTCTGGATAAAAAAATGGAGCTATAATGAACAAGTTATGCCCCTGGAAGATGGAAGACATCAACAGACTTCAAGTGCAAAAATAGGCACCAAATTGGAAAACACTCCAAAAAATACCTACACCATTTTCTCCATCTCTGAATCATCTTTTTGAAACTTCTTTCAAATTGAACAAAGACCCTCGTATGCTCAAGATATTGCAAAAAAATAGACAGGGCCCCCGAAATGATAATTTTTCTTTTTAAAAATAATAATTAAAAAATCTCTTACCACCATGGTGGTACAGTGGTGGCACCCTAGCAGTATGTTGGTGGCCTATCAGTGGCTGCAAGGTGGTATTGCTAGTGGGGATGATTGGGTAGCGACAATCGGTTGTGGCGGAGGAACGGTGGCAACAACAATGGTTGTTGAAAAATGGCCAGTAAGATTAAACAAAGAGTGTCATCATTTCAAAGCCGTATGGTGACGGTTTACAGAAACCATGGTGGTGTTGAAAAAACTCCACACAGTTTAAAATAAACTATGGTGGTTATGTAACCGCATTGCACTTGAAAGTGCATTTTTTATTTTTTTTGAAGATCGTGTCTTTATCTATGTGCCAGAGGTCGTATGACCCTATTATGCAAAAAAATTTTGCCTCCTAGGTCAATGTTGTCCAAAACCAACAAAATTTATATGAAAATAGGGGTTTTGATTCCTTTTGAATCCAACCATGAGTTTTTTCTGGCTTCAAGGTGCTCTAAAAATTAGTGACCCAACTATTCTCACAAAAAATACTCAAAAAACACCAAATCTATTTTGTCAAACTCTTGTTCTTCTTTTTCTCCAAATACTGAACAAGCTACAATAGATCCAACTTTGATACCATGAAGGATGTGAGCAATAAAAATCCACAAAACCCAAAGAATACTTGCATGCAAGAACCTATCATAGAGAAGAAAAAGAAAAGAAGAGGCAAGGGTTTTTCTATGAAAATATGCAAAATGTACTATCAGAAATGAATAGAATGAGAGATAATTACAAAAGATCAAATCCTTATAGAAGGAGATAGAAAACCTAAAAGGGAAACCCTAAGAGGTAAATAAAATTAAATAATTACTAATTAATTATTAAATAGAAATGAAAAGTGCATAAAGTGAAATCTAAAGAAGGGAGTAAAGGTAATTTAATAAATTAAATTAAATTAACACTTTACTCTAACACTTAGTTGCTCTTCCTAGCTCTTGTTACATTAGAGTTTCAAGAACTTTTGTATCATTTCTCCAACTCTATAACCATTAGATATTTTTTTTCATTAGTGCTCTTTTATCAGTTAGTTGACACTAATCTTCCTAGATTTAGTTACCTTAGAGTTGGGATTGAAAGATCAACCTCCTTAACTCCTTCTTTGAGTTGTGAAAGTGTGGTTAAGTGATGAACTTAGGGTTTTATTTCCTTGATTCACATTTCTCCCTTAACACCGTTGACATATCAGTCAAGTTTTTTATTAGTGACACACACTTATTTATATTGGATATAACTACTGAGCTTATTGAATAGTTTACAATGTTTGCCAAGCATTTCAGTTACTCCTGAGTCCTTTGGACAAATCCTAGTGGTTACCGAGAAAATTCAGTCAGTGTGAAGTCCAACAGTTTAAACCATGCATTTCAATATATGATGAGTTTATCAGTGGTTACCAAGCATTGTAATATCTACTGAGTTTGCAATACATATGATGCAAAGCCAGTGTTTACCAAGCTACTCTATGCTTACCAAGTGATTCAATGTTTTTCGAGTTGCACAATCTCTACCATGTCACCAGTGTAGACTGAGTTCAAGACAACTTGAAAGGGATCATTATGGATTGAGCTTCTATGTCTACTGAGTGCATGACAATGCCAAGCATTGATAGTGGATGTTGAGTATTAGAACCTCACTAAGTTTGTCTTCAGAACCTGAGTGTCTTCATGTAGGCCAACTTTGTAATATTTGTGCTAACTTGTATCATGGTTGACTTTGTAATTTATATAATTGGATTGATATATATGTAATGAATTGTATCATATCCAATGTATGCATGTATGTAATGTAGATGTGGATGCAAAAAGTTCAAGTTATGAATGCAGTAGAAAAAGAGAAAATTGTAAAGGCCATAACATCATAAGGAGTAGTAGAGACATATCTATCACATAAAGGTGATTAGTACACAAAGGAATCTCTTTCAGCAAACCAGTTGCAAATCAGAGATCTACTATTGCTTAATCCTAATAGGTGAACCTATCAAAATCCTTTAACAAGGTAGACCTAACTGTCATTCATAAATCTCTTTATCAAGTGCATAATTCATTACATGTTTGTAAATCCTCTCACAAGGTGGACCTAGCAATCCTAATTGCTCCTAATAGGGAAGATCATCGAAAGTGGTCAATGTAAGCCTTAACAGGCCAACTTTATGTTGCAATACTAAAGTTTCTAGGTATCATCCCCACCCCAGTTTTACTTTCTATTTGGAAGGTTTCTGGTTCATCAAATCTGTGTCAAATGTTATGGATGCTTTCATGTTTTAATGCATGCAATTAGATTAGATGTGATGAATTAATTACCAATTGGATTATTGGATTTAGAATTGAAATTGTTAAAGTTTTAGAAATTACTGATTCACCCCTCCCCTCTCAATAACTTAGCATAGTCTTGAATATTTTCAACAATTGGTATTATAGCTATGTGGTTCTTAGGGAAAAATTTAACAGCCTGAGAAAAGATCAAGGATATGGAGATATTGAAACTTGACAAAGATATTGATAATGAAAAGTTGGATCTGGAAATGGCCATTGCCCAACACAAGAAAGCTAAGGAGCAACTTTCCCAATCCCTAAAAAGAAGAAAGGAACTTGCAAATCAAATGAATGATCATCTTTACATTGAAGAAAGAATTGAAAACTTTCACCCTTCAAGTAGGTCAGATGAAGCAAATGATGCAATCAAGGAACTCCTAGAGAAGAATGGTTCTCTACAAGAGGAAGTGAGGAAACTAAGAAAAGAGCAAGAGATTCAATCAATAAGGTTATGTGAAGTCTTGGAACAAAGAAACAAGATAAAAGAAGAGATAGATGGAAGGATTAGTGAAATCCAGATTCAATCCCTTCAGCAAGCAAACCTTATTGATTAGCTCTCCAATGAAAATGAAGAAATAATGAGCCCATTATTTGAAAATGAAAAAATGAGGAATGATCTAAATTCTAGAAGGAAAATCAATGAAAGAATGAAAAATGATCTGAAATCTGAAAGACAAATTAATGAAAGATTGAGGAATGATCTAAACTCTGAAAAGAAAATCAATGAGAGAATGATGAAATCTCAAGTAGAGATGAATCAATTGAATGAGAAAAACCTCTATAGGTGAAAAGGAAAAGTAAGAATTGGATACACAGAAGAAGGTGAATCCTCCAAACAAGGTGCTCAAAAGAATCAAAGACCTACTTGCAATCACTGTGGTAAGATAGGTCATACATCAAATAAATGTTGGAGCAATGGAAAAGCATAATTCAATGGAAAATGCTACAATTGCAATCAGCATGGTCATAGGGCTAATGAATGCAAAGAGAAACCAAGATTTGAAGGTAATTGTCATAAATGTAAGAAACATGAACACAAGGCATCAGAATGCAAAACCAAGACATTAAATCTTGCAGAGAAAATTGTGAAAGCAATATTTGGTTAGGACTACAATACCTAGTGTAGATGTCAGTACTATGGAGAATTTGGACACATTGGTATGAATTGTGTTAAACATCATATGAGGAAAAGAGATACTACCAAAATATGTTTCATTTGTACAAAACTTGGTCATCTTTCCAAGAATTGTATGAATACTGGTAGAATTGAAGATGAGAAGAAGGAAAAAGCTTATAACATCCAAAAGAAAATGAGACAACAATGGATTCCTAAGTCTATTGAGGATACTAGTCCAAGAAATGATGGTCAAGTCACTCAAGAATTGGGTGACTCTACCATTTCTAATTAAGTTCTCAAGAAAGAACTAGAACCAGGCTATCAAACAAGACATCCAAATCAGTTCTAGTTGAAAGGTGACAAAGATCCAAATCTATATACAAGATACAAAGGGATCACTAAGCAAGACCAATATCAGTTATTTTTGAGCTACCTTCTCTACCGAGTAAGGTCTGGTCATAGACTCTACCAAGCAAGGTCAAGATTAATATAGACACCTATGGTTATCGAGTCATAAAGATATCACCGCGTAATAAATGCCATGTAGTGGATGATAGTCTGTCAACATATCTATTTTCATACCAAGCATTAATGGAAAAATTTTATCAAAAGGAATGGAATTGAATTCATTTCCTACCATGAATTTTAAAGTGCTATTGCAAAGAGAGATTTCTAGTGCGATCTAAGAAATTTGAGCAAATTTCTAGCAATTTTTTTTCAAAGTTCTTTCAATCTACTAAGCAAAAATAGCATCCAGCAATAGCAAGGTCAAGTGAGGATCTAACATGTTGGTTCGTGGAGTTGAATGGAAGGTGCTAGATTTCAAGCTCACTCCCATAGTTGCTGAAACCCTAGATCCAAGTGGAGCTCAATCCAAAATTCCTCCTAAGGTACTTCTTATCAATGACATTCATACTCATTTAAAATATGCTATTCAAGAAATTGGTACTCTAGAAATGGATGATGCCCTAGGTCAACTATGTGTGAATGGAGCCTTAAAACCCAAGCATCAACATCTAGAAGCCAAAGGGTTGACACATATCCCTCATATGCCCCAAGAATTCCAAATCAAATGGATTAGGTTTATCCTTAGCCAAGTGCATAATGGGTAGCTGTGGTCAAAACAACCAATTCTGATAACAAAGAAGATGATTCATCAAATCACTGGCCTCCCTATGCTAGCCAAAGCTAAAACAATAAAAACCCTAGCTCGAGAAAAGTTGGAGAAGAAACCCTAGCTAAATGGGATGGAAGAGGAATGAAAATCAGTAGTTTCACTGATTAAAGAGATTAAATTTCCACAATCCATAGCAATTAAACTGATATATTTCTGGATTTGATTGTGTAAAGATTTTTACCATCAACGTTTCGAATCACACCAAGTGATCCATCATCAGGATGAAGAGAGCAAGAGATGTCAAACAGAATCTCTGTTTGACATCTCTTGCTCTCTTCATCCTGATGATGGATCACTTGGTGTGATTCGAAACGTTGATGGTAAAAATCTTTACACAATCAAATCTAGAAATATATCAGTTTAGTTTCACTGATGCAAAATTAAATTTTGGAATTCATGTTATTGCACACAAGATATACAGTTCAAGCTGACTAAATAGTGTGTCATGTGAAGCTATGGATTTGGCATACAAAGTGGTTAAGAACAACTTGTCATATGACCTTGCCGACCTATTATTGAGACAATTCAACAAAAAACATGGAAAGTATAAGAACATCAAAGAACAACCGGTGCAAGTTTGGTTCATTTTTAACCTGCCTATTCTTTTATGTATAGAAGTTCTTCCCTTCTAAAGGCACTATAGTCTGGAGAAAAGATGTGCTTGTGCTCTACCAAATAAATGAATATATTGTCAAAATGGGTGAGAACTATAGCAACATCATGGAAAACTAATTTGATGTATTCAAGGAGAAAATGAACAATAGGTTCAGGATTCTAAAGAAGTTAGTTGAAGACTATAAGGATGATGTATGCTTCATGGTGGATAGTGATAAGGTGTATATCCAAGTAGTTAAGCCTAGAATTGCATGGGTGAAACCTCTTGGCTAAGAGCTGAATATTAATGAGACAAAGGATATCATTGAAGCTCTTGTCAATGAACTAGTTGATCCCAAGGCCCCTTACTTTGGAACGTATCATGAAGCCAATGCTAGGATTGAACTAGAAATAAAGCTCCCATAGGTGGTCAACAAAGGAATGAGAAGGATAGAAAAGTTAAAATCAAGTGCACCTCTCTTGTTAACTAAGGGAAAAGGTGAGGATGTGGGGGAAGCAGAGGATGAGGAAGAATCTAATAAAGAAGAACCTTAGAAGAAAAAGAGAAAGGTGATCATCACCAAGCTTGCAAAGTCATCCACTGCAATCTTTACAAGGAGGTCATGGAAGAAATCTGACAAGGAAGGAGGTGACATTATATTCAATAGACCTCCACCCACCTTCCAAGATAGGTTAAATCAATTAGAAGGAGTAGGGATAAAAAAATTTAAATCATTGAAATATGAGATTAGAAAAATAGAAGAACATAAGAAAGTTGAAGACCTGGTGCTAAATAAAATAGGTAAATAGAAATACTCACTAGATCAAATAACTACTCAAGTTCCTAGTGAATTATTAGAAAAGATAAAGCCAAGATGGGACATTGCTATGCAAATAGTCAAATACATATATGCACAAACCCTGAGGTAGTTATTACTGAGCATATCAGATGCTGAGGTGAAAGCGTCATTGAAGAAAAATGAAGAAAAATTGACTCTAAAGTTTAATACTTGTCTAGTTTTGATCAAGGACATTGAGCATGTTGTTAGGAATGCTACAAACACTTGGAAAAATGTCTATCATCTTCATAAACCAAGTGAATTTCCAATTGAAGTAAAGAATGATGATGATGAAGAAGAAGGTAAGGAGAAAGATGAGCAAGAGAATGTTGAAGAAGTGACTCACTTTGATAATGAAGAAGATGAAGAGGATCAAGGACTAGAGGTTGTTGAGGAAGAAAAGTAAGATGATGAGTAGAATGACCTAGTCAAGATAGTTGTAGTCATTGCCTCACTTCCTCGCTCCTCAAGAAAACCATTGACTACATCAAGTATGGAGACAACTTCAACAAGTTTGATTGTGACTACTAGCGATACATCAAATTTCCAATCACTCTTTGCCCCAATTCAGCTCATCACGTCACTAAAAAAAGTAACTTCTACTTCATATACTAAGTTGAGTACTTCAGTTTTGACTTCTCCAATTTTTAATTCTTCAATTTTGAGCACATCAATGGTAAGCACACTAGCTTTGACTACTTCAGTTTTGAGTACTACAATTTTGACTTCATCAATTTTGGATTCTTCAAGTATTTTTGTAAGTATTCCATCAGTTAGTACAGTATCAATTTTTACCGCAAGCCCAAGTATGTCTACTATTGTTTCCATTATGGATACAAAAGCAATAAGTGCAAGGACAGTTGAGCCTAAGGTACAACTGAGCACAATTTTTTTAGGGAAAGGAAAGGAGATAGAGGAAGACATTGATTTAGATGAGGAAATAGTAATCCCCAATTGGGACATTTACAAGCTTACTCTAGACCAAATGTAGACATTTGGTGAACTCCTCGAGAAAAAGACCAAAAAACAAAGACTAAGAAAGGAGAGAGATAAAAAGTATAAGATAATTGAAGATGCCAAGAACATTTTGACTGAGGCAATATGAACTGAGGTTGATTCTTCTCAACCTATTTTGTATCAGCTAGTAGAAGCAGTCCAAAAATTCAATGAGGACACCGATGGACAAGATAAGCTAGTAGAAAAGGCTGAAAAGAAATTTAATTATAAAGTGTTGGAGAACATTTCTTAGCAAATAGCAATTTATCAAGAGCTTTCTACAATTTTGGTCAATCTTGAATCATCCTGTTCAAATGTGTCATCACTTTTTGGGAAACTATGTGATGTCCTGAGTTTACAAAGGAAATAAATGACATATTTTTCAAAATAGATATAGATCTAAAGAATAGTGCTCAGTAGCTATAACTTGACCTAGTTCAAGCTCTACACATTTCAAGAAAATCAGATTTTTGTCAGACATGCAAGTTGAATTGTTAAAAGAAGAAGCAAGGATCAGATCAACATTGATTGACATAAAAAAATATGATCCTTCCAAACATGGATGCAATGCAAAAACATATTGTATATTAAAAAACTCTGCTCCATGATAATAACTTCTCTATTGTGGACCATATGATTGAACTATCAATAGAGGTACAAATTGCACTTCATACATGAAAGGTCCTACAAGAAAGTTGGGATAAAACCTTGGCAATCATTCTCAAGGTACATTCAGAATTCTTATCCCATTTTGGTGTTTCTATGTAGATAAGCTAGAATAAATCTTTGGCATTACTATCAAAAAGGGGGGGAGACACATAGTATGAAGAAAAAGACAAAAGATAGTATGGAGGAGAAATATGCCATGGTGGAGAACTTGTAACAAGTGTGATGATCAATAAGACATGTTCTATATAGCAAAAGAAATATGGTATACTCTACCGAGCTAGTATCACATGGTGATGAATACAAGGTATTTAGTTTTGGCTAATAAGTATTTTTGTCACTAATGCCAAAGGGGGAGATTGTTGACATATCATTCAAGTTTGTTATTAGTGAGACACACTTATTCAGATTGGGTATGCTACCAAGCTTATTGAACAGTTTACAGTGTTTGCTAAGCATTTCAATTGCCACAGAGTACTTTGGACAAATCCCAATGGTTACCGAGTAGATTCAGTCACTGTGAAGTCCATCAATTTAAACCATGCATTTTAGTATATGTCAAGTTTATCAATGGTTACCAAGCATTGCAATGTCAACCAAGTTCACAATTCATGTGATGCAAAGCCAATGTTAACTGAGCTACTCTATGCTAACGAAGTGATTTAGTGTTTGCTAAGTTGCACAATATCTACTGAGTCACTAGTGCAGAACGAGTTCAAGACTACTTGAAAGTGATCAGTATGGACTGAGCTTCTACATCTACTAAGTACATGATGATGATGAGAATTGACAGTGGATGTTGAGTATTAGAACCTCACCGAGTCAATCTTCAGAACCTGAGTGTCTTCATGTGGGCTAACTTTGTAATATTTGTGTTAACTTGTATCATGGCCAACTTTGTAATTTGTATAATTGGATTGATATATATATGTAATGCATTGTATCATATCCAATGTATGCATGGATGTAATGTAAATGTGGATGCAAAAAGTTCAATTTATGAATGCAGCAGAAAAAGAACGAATTGTAAAGGCCATAATAGCATAAGGAGTAGCAGAGACATATCTATCACAGAAATGTGATTAGTACATGAAAGAATCTCTTTCAACAAACCCAGTTGCAAATCAGAGATCTACTACTACTTCATCCTAACAGGTGAACCAGTCAAAATCCTTTAACAAGGTAGACCTAACAATCTTTCATAAATCTCTTTACCAAGTGCAAACTTCATTGTATGTTTGTAAATCCTCTCACAAGGTGGACCTAGCAGTCCTAATTGCTCCTAACAGGGTAAATCATCAGAAGTGAACAATGTAAGCCTTAATAGGCCAACTTTATGTTGCAATACTATAGTTTGTGGGTATCATCCCCACCCTAGTTTTACTTTCTATTTGGAAGGTTTCTAGGTCACCAAATTTTTGTGTCAAAATGTTATGGATGCTTTCATTTTTTAATGCATGCAATTAGATTAGATGTGATGAATTAATTACTAATTGAATTATTGGATCAAAAATTGAAATTGTTAAAGTTTTAGAAGTTGCCGATTCACCCCTCCCCTCTCAGTAACTTAGCATAGTCTTGAATATTTCCAACAAACACTTACTTATGGATTAGGTACTTATTGATGAACTTATACATATTGAAACTCCCCAAAAATTAGCTAATATCTTACATAAGGCTTTAATGGGGGTTCCTTTTGACATGTTCCTTGAGAGCATCTTCTTGTCCACCTTATATCTCATCCTCTTTAGATTACTCATCCTAGGACAACTACCATGACACTTACCACTCATCACAGTAACCCTAATGTGACCCCTTCCTCATTCAATCATAACTCTATTGGTTTGTTTATAGGTAAAAGGTCTTAAGACCAAGAGTCTAAAGTATATTAGAAATCCATATTATTTGATTTCAAGGATCCTTGGTAATTCTCCTTAGAATAGCCTTAAAGATATTCTAATTTTTGTCTACTTTTTTTAATTTCCATATTTAAAGATTTTTCCTTTTTGAAATCCTATAAATTAAACTCAACTAAGATCAAATTGTTAGAGAAAAATAATCTAGATTGGAAATATACAAAAAATAATTTATGGTTTTATTATATACAAATTGAACAAAAATAAATTTTTACTTAATTTCAATTCATGAAAGTTACTAAATTTAAATAAGATCTAAAGTTATTGTAATTTTAGATTAGACAAAGATAAATGAAAAGGATTTATATTTAATCCACTTTTACATTTGACAAAGGGAAAATATAAATGTGTTATTGAGAATGGGTCTCTAAATCAAAAAAATTGTCAAAAGGTTGATTTGGCTTAACATATTTGAGATTGATGTTTTCAATATCTTCCCACAAGCCAACTTGATCCTCCATCATAAACTGATCTATCTAATCATACCCAAAAGGATATTTGACATGAAGAAAATGCATAAGAAATTCCATGTTTCTTCTATAAAAAAATTTCTATTTGTTGAATCTCACTTGATCTTTGGTAAATACCATGGGGAATAGAGGCACATTATTCCTTCCCATTAGATTAATATCATAATTGCATGGCCTAGGAATCATGATAATTTCATTTTTATTGATCAATATCTTTTCAAAATCACCTAAAAACATATTCTTGAAAAGTCTCTTGCATAGAATTTCATACTTAATTTTTCTACTTCTAGTGTATGGATCATAGCTACAAACATTGAGGTGATATTAGTAGGAAATATGTATCTATCTAAGTTGACAATGGATTCTTTACCCAATATTTGATATACCGACCTTGTAACAAGAAAATGAGTTGATAATAACATATATTTGATTATGGTACTTGATATAGGCCCATTGAAGGTTGTTTGAAATGGTGGCCCACGAAGCTTGATTATGAGTTTCGTAATTAATTCTAATATACAACAAGCGTATACACATGTAGTATCCCAAATGCCTTTTATATTAATATTAATACCAAGATCGATAGAATGTGATAGGGTGGAAAATCAAATGGACCAGATTGATTACAAATACATAACATGAAGAGTCAAGAAATATTGTAATGATAATCTAATAATATCAAATGACACTTTATTTTCTAGGAATGGTTTTTATTGTTAAATTAAAAAGAATTAAATCTTCTTCATCCTTCCCTAGTAGAAAAAATCAATATATCTAGAGATAAAAGATATTTACCATCTGAGTATTTATTGAATGAATCGCCCTTAAGAAATATTGGAATGAAATAAAGAAAAATCATTTTGAGATGCCCAAAACCAAACTAATCTACAAACAATATCAATCCTACAACATACACGTAAGAATCTTTGACAAATATATAAAGAAGGCAAACAAAATCATTAAAACTTATGCATTCCCTTCATCTTAATAGGAAAACAAAGTAACAAAAGCAAAAAAATCAAGGAAAAACATTTCTAGGGACATTGTTATGTTTAGAAAGGCTATTCTCGAACATACAATGTCACTTGAAATGTTTTTCCTAGACCAATAATCAAAGAAATAAGGCTAGAGAAAGCCAAATTGACTAGCCAAGAGAGCAAAGACAGAATAAAACTAGAGAAGCTCTTAACTAAGAATATAGAGATGAAGGGAATGGAATATTCAAACATACTATACAATACACTAAATCCAAGAGGAAAAAGATGCTAAACCTAAATCAAGAAAATCATACCCTCTGAAAACTGAAGATAATAGAAGAATATTCATAGACAACTAACATAAATTAAAAAAATAAGCCATAAAAGATAAGGAACCAAAATGGAAGAAAATAGAGAAGTCAATGATAGGCTAAAAAGAAAATTGAAAACAAAAAAGAAGAGGATTCCAAGTTTAAAAATAACTTATAGATTTTTAAGAAAGTCACAAGAGAGCCTAAAAATAGTGTAATTTAAACTATGATATGAATCATGATTACTAAAACTTTAAAAGGCAAGATTTATTATCCTATAATTTCTAACATTTAAATGATTAAAAATTTGTTATTAGGATACTTAGTTTATCCCTTTCATACACACTAAACTAGTATCTTTGCCTAATTAATCATTTAAGGACCAACAAGCTCTACTATATGAATTTTCCAAATTTAAAAAAACTAAAAAATCTACTACTTACACTTAAATATTTTGAATTAGGTTTAAATCAATATTATTAAGTTCTGAAAGGAAAAATCCTTATGTACAATTTTTTTAAAGAATATAGCTATAACCAAAATTATTACTATATTTAATTAATTAAGAATATAGCTATAACCAAAATTATTCCTATGTTTAATTAATTACTTTAGATCTTCTAATATAATCCTACTGCTATTGTTATCACTACCTTCCCAATGAATTTTCTACTCACCCATATTCAAGGTAAGGTCCCATGAAGGTTGGGGGTGTAGAAGATGTAGTTTAAAGCATGTGGTCCCATTAACTTCAATATTGCAGTTTGGCTTAAGAATTTAAGCTCCAAATTTTAGGGAAGCTAGTGGTCTTATGAAGAATAATGTGAATAAAAAATTAGTCATCAAACACCATTTTATTTCTATTTCTTTTGTCACAGAAATTTAAAATATCTACTAAGTGACAAGTGGTAGAAATTTTTCTAAACTAGTGAGACTATTTCTTGCCCCACCTCAAATTCACTCACTATAATATAAAATCTAAAAGATAATTCTTTTTTTTCACAAAATAATTGTAAATAATCCTATAACAATTTTTTAATAAATTTCATAATATCTCCTCCATATAATAAGATTCATAATTTCATTCTCAAGATCTTACCCTGATACCTTGGGACTACCTAACCAACTAAACTAAGAGGGAGAAAAATAACTACTAAGCTTATCCTTGATAAGTTATGCTATATAATTTACTCTTTTGAAAGACATTTATTGTCACCTTTTATCAGTATGTTTCTCATACATGTCTTACATTTAATCATTGTCTAATATAACTAGAAGTTACATGTTATGTATGTGCAACAATTAGCCAATACGAGTAATTTGTATAATTGAATGTGTAGTGCTTACCCCAATTTGCCTTCAGTTATATTATCAAACACTTTTAGGCCAATTTTCATATTATGTTATTAGATGTAGTCATACTTGGTTACTCAGATGGGTTGATACTATCTTCATGATTTCCTTATATATTTGATGAGATACTTCATACTTGGGATATTTTATGTATTACTGTGATTTATGGTTATTCACATGATGATGTTTAAATAATTTTATATAATGATTATAATTAGGATTATGATGATATTTTACATAGATTATGGATACTTATCTCATACTTGCATGTGTATGGTGTGTGTGTCTATTTTACTTTTCTATTTGTCATGCCTGATGTGGTTGAGGGAGGGAGTTGTAGTCACCTACTTGTCGGGATCTACATGATGTACCACTCCCTGTCATTTCCTATTTAGCTTGTGTGTGTGTGTGTGTGTGTGTGTGTGTGTGTGTGTGTGTGTGTGTGTGTGTTGTGTTTTTGTGTGTGTGTACATGCTCGAATTTTATGTAGGTTGTAGGTACCAAGCATTGAGTTTCTTGAATTGCCAGAATGAGTGTGTCATATCATAGTATCTCAACGGTAAAAGAGGGGAGATAGTTTTCAAGTCCAAATCCCAACCCTCATCCTATTTTTTTCATGGGGTAAAGGACAAGTATCTACTTACTCTACCCTTCCAAAAATTTCAAGGTGTCATGAATTCGAGTACTCAAGCTTGGAGTTTCACTATTACATGTTGACTCATTTTTTGATGAAAATTGGTCAAATTTTTTACTCATGTCGGTCAAATTTTTGAAAAACTATTTTTTCACTATTTATGTCATCCAAACTTTGACCAATTCTTGTCAGTGTTAGAAATTTGATGATGCATTTGGTCAAAAATAGCCTCCCTTGTTAATGAGATCATTGGTCAAAATTTTGACCAAGTTTCATCGAAAGTTCCACCAAAGCATTGACTAGGATGCCAAACCCATGATAACATCTTGGTTGATGCTTTGGTCAAAATTTCAACCAAACTTGGTCAAAATTTTGACCAATGTGGGCCCTCGATCGACCAAGATGCCAAACCCATGATGACATCTTGGTCGATGACTTATAGTGATACAACATCTCTATCGCTCATCATTGTAATGATTATATTTGTTTTTTGTTTGTTGATGATCGCTATATGTTATACTAATAAACCTCTTTTATTTCTCATTGCTATATTATTTTTTTAGTTTCTTCGCATAGCAATAAAAGGGATCACTACATGTCATGGCAATATACTTTCCTCATTGATCAACGCTATGTCAAGATTAGGCCTTCTCCATATAGCAATAGAAGAGTTCGCTATATTCTATAGTGATATAGTACCCAAAATCTTTTTTGACCATACTACGATCGCTATAGTGTATCCCGACTCATGAAGCCTAATCATTGTAACTATAGTGGTATATGAAACATTGAACAAGGAAACAACATTTCTATCGATTGAGGTTTCTAACACACTTGTGCGAAATAAATCTCATTAACGGTTAAATAAAATGTTGAATGATGGATTTCAATGCTTATTCGGTGGTTTGAGTGAGGTGGGGCATCAAAGAAATATACAAAGAAGCCAAGGTAGGGTTTGGATGAAACTGTTATGCATATAAATGTATCGGATTACATAATGAAAATAAGGATGAAACTATTCTGCATTATCTATACTATGACTCGTTAAAAATATCATAATATGTATGAAAATTTAATGCAATTTCGATAATACTCATAATGACCAAAAAAACTTATCAAGATACTAACCCTAACCTAAATACCTGATAATAATATCTAATTATGGATGAAACTATAATGCATTTTTGATAAAACGAAAAGCTTCCCAAATAATTCAACACATATCATATAAATGTATTGGATTACATAATGAAAATATGGATGAAATTATTATGCTTTTTTTATATCTCCTTATTTTCGATCACCAAAATAACTCATCGCCATGACTTATAGCGATACAACATCTCTATCACTCATCATTGTAATGATTATATTTGTTTTTCATTTGTCGATTATCACTATATGTTATACTGATAAGCCTCCTTTATCACTCATCGCTATATTGTTTTTGCAGTTTCTTTGCATAGTGATAAAAGGGATCACTATATGTCATAGCGATATACTTTCCTCATCGCTCATCACTATGTCAAGATTAGGCCTTCTCTGATAGTGATAGAAGAGTTCGCTATATTCTATAGTGATGTAGTACCCAAAATCTCTTTTGACCATACTACAATCACTATAGTGAATCTCGAATCATTAAGCCTAATCATTGTAACTGTTGTGGTATATGCAACATCGAATGAAGAAACAAAATTCTATTGATTGAGGTTTCTAGCATGCCTATAAAAAATAAATCTCATTAACAGTTAAAAAAAAAATTGAATGACAAATTCCAATGCTTATTTGATGGTTTGAGTGAGGTGGGGTGTCAAAGAAAAATATAGAGGATTCAAGGTAGGCTTTCATAGCATCCACTAAATGTTTGGTGGAATTAGTGTGGCAAATGCTTACACAATTTATAACCACAACATCCAAGTGAGTTACTCCATCCATTCCTAAAGATATATTAATAAAGCTAAACCTAGCATTTCATATGAACCCACCAATGTTTTGCTGAATGAGGGTTACAATGTTTGCACCTTTGATGCTTCAGTTAACATGACCTGTACAAGGCAACAACGGTGTGAAACATAGCGACTCATGTGTTTGCCAGTTCACTTAAAGTTTAAATTTTAGGTGTCGTAGTTATGTGATCATAACTCTACCATCAAAACATGGGACTCACAATTGGGTGATCGAAAGGATAAGTTGAATGAAAAAATAACACTTCTATTGATGCAGGCTCATGATGCAACAATCATTCAAATTGGGGTATGTGCCTTCACACATGAATGATCAAATAATGTGGTGACAACTCACAAATGATATGGTTAAATCACTTCAAATGACTTAATTTTTAGTGAAGTAATAGTAATGGCTAATGTGACAAAGGTTTTGTAGTTATCAAATTTCATGTAACATCATGTTAAAATACCATATCAAATGACAAAAATTTTCAAGTAACAATTCATACAAAAAGGGTCCACGGTGACAATTCTATTGTCAATCCATTCCTTTGCATCAGTACTACTACCTAATTAATCAAAAATTGTCAAATCACCTGCAACCATCCAACTTGCAACCAGTCAAAACTGAGTTAGCATCTATGCTATGGAATATTTTCTATTACCTTGTCTTTGCCTTTCACTTCCTTTCCTGTGGTGTTGATCAATCTCATGTGGCAAACCATACAAGCCTTTTCCTCTATGAAAGAAGTTGGTTCCTCAATAAATAGGGCCTTAGAGTGCATTTGATCCCTTCCCAATAGTCTACATACACCAAACATATCCATTGTTACATCTATAATCATGTAATAACTCAGCCAAAAATGTTATAGAGCTCTTGAATATTCAGTTCAAAAAAGATAGTAAATTATTTCTTACTTCTAAGGGTATTTTCATCTAGTTTCCAAGGGATCATCCTTGAGACTTCCATGGAACACTTGAGGGAATTGAACAAAACCACATTCTTTCTCTGATTTACATTCAAGTAAAAAACACATAGCATGTTCTATAGCTCAGCAATCATTGACATGCATATCACTTGTCCAGATTTAGTGTAAAAGGAGCATTTTTCATCAACGCTGAGACTCTTGCCTGAAAACCTAACACCACATCAGATCAGTAAAAATCATATTAAGAAATAATATATGTTCAATGCCATCAAAACCTATCATAGTTGATAGCACAATATTATATATTTCATGTTATTCTTCATAGTTTACATTACTATTAAAATTTCCAAACAATTATTCAAAAACTTTTTCAATCACAATTTATACCAGAAACTTTGTAAATAAGTTCTAGAAAGATAAATAACAAAAATCTACTAATCATGACATTAATGGCACTAGCCTTATAATGATGGTTGACCTTGGGGTATTTCTCTCTAGCAACATATATTAGGTGGGGTAGAGCATCAACTTTCTTGTCATGAACCATTTTTTTTCATGAATAACTTGTACATAAAAAGAATTAATAGTGTGAGATATTCATCCTTTAGAGAAGCTCTGACTATTTTGATTGAATTTTATACTGCAAAAACATAATAAAAAATCATTTTAACATCATACTCTCCTTATTACCTATACAATACTTGTATGGTTTCTAACATCTAGGCTTCTATACACAAAACCATCAACACTATGATGAGAAGTAAAATCAAGTGGAACTTGTTTTTATTCCAATGTTCTCCTTATCTTTTCTTGAAACCTTCATACTCATCCTAAAAAATATCATTTAGCAATGTTAAGGAGGCGTGATGATTTAATAACATTGGAACTATTGATTTTTTATTTTAATCACATCATCATCACCTTCATATCTTGTCAGTCTCAAACAAAATCAAGATCAAATGACTCATTTTCTTTGGAGAAATACATAAAGGGTGCCTTGTTCTTTATTTTGAACTTTCTACAGAATGGTACCCATTTTTTGGCAAAGCTCAAAGTTTCTACAAGAGAGTAGAAAGTGATGGGAGATGTACCATCATTTGGGATATAACAAGAAAAATTTTCTACTAGATAATCAAGTGCAAGAACAGAAAGAATTGTATTGGCAGTTATCAATTTGGGCTCTTTAAATGGATCTATTGTAGTGATGATAACATCCATAGCAAGAAGCTTGGAAACAAATTCTCCACTATATCTACAAGATAAAAACATAACACAACACCCAAGTTTTTGTAGTGTTTCAAAGAGGAATAAACATATAAGACCTTCACTCATAGAGAAATAAACTCATAAAACCTCCACTTTTTATGATAATAAAATAAATGTATAAATGAACAACATTAATTTCTACCTCTCTACAAGCCTCTCTAGGTATGCATTATACCCAAAAAACTTCCATGCCATGTTGTAATAGAGCATCCACATGAAAGAAAACCAAAGCTCACATGCAAAAGTTATCATCCAAAAATTCTAAGAAAATGTAAAAAAAAATTTGGCTCTCAAAGTCATGAGGAAAGGGAAGAAGATAATAAATGATCTCATAATTCATATAGAACAATGAGGAAGATGAAAAACATTTGAAGAGTGGAACTGAAGTTTAGAGATGAAGCAATATAATTCCTTGAGGGATGGTGGGATGAATCAATCCTCCCTCATGCTCAAATTTTTCCCCATGAAGAAGAGGACCAAGGAAGAAAATGGAGATGCTTTGAGAGATCAAAAGATAAAAACATGCTTTCAGTTCACTGTATAAACAAGTCAATCTTGTTGTAGGAGGAATAAAATGATTAAAGAAAATATTTTTACTAGCTTAAATAGGTCAAGTTGGCCTTCATAGGGACACACATCATCAAGGTATTCACTTCCTATATTAAGGACACATTGATTCATTTTAACATTTTAAAAAAAGATGTTTTAACTCTCTTAATTAGCAACAACTTCTTTTGTTCGTAATGATTGAAATATCTAAAGGGCCGGGGGGGGGGGGGTATTTTTTATGAAGGGAAAATTTAGAAAACAACAAGAAGGTCTCTTCAAAAATTAGAGGTAAGGACGACAATAAAATGAAAAATATGGGTATGTTATATTGTAGAATTCATTGGTTTTCAAAATTTAGAAAAGTTTCATTTCAAAATTTTCAAGAGGTGAATATGGGATCACTAGAATAGGTTTCATTCTAAGTTCTAGTTTTCTTTCGGAAACTACTTAGAATATCTTAAAGAAGGAAAGCTAGGAAGTTATAAATAGAATTCTAATCCACTTAAGCATTTGGAAAGAGAGCAATAGACCTATGGTCAAGGAAAAGTTTTGGATGCTGGAGATATAAAGTTAAATGTGGAGTTTGAGAAGGCTAAAATGAGACAATTGGTAGGGATAGGGTTGTGGTGCTCCCATCCAGATCCAGCTGCAAGACCCAAAATGAGGCAAGTGGTAAAGTTGTGGAAGCTGAAAAATCATGTACCTAATCTTCCTCTAGAGATTCATACCTATACTATAGAGTATCATCCCATCATTCTAGACCTACAATGAGTGACAGTGATTAATTAATGAAGGTATGTTAGTTTGAGCTTCACTTGGTTTAGAGAATACTTTAATATTCTCTACTTAACAAGACCAACCACATGAAAGTGGAAGCTCATCTGGCCTCACCCCCCCTCCCCCTAACATCAATCTAAATTCCCCATTAACATCTAATTACATACTTCATTCATTCATCCATTTATGAACTATAACATTCAATCAATACAATCACATAATATTCATTAATATGATCTAAAATTCATTAATACACAATACTAATCAAGACTTCATTAACACATAACAATATTCATCAACATGACATAAAAATCAATTTTAATATGCAACATTCATAGATAATTACTTAAAACAACATTCTTTCTTTATCCAATAAAGTTTATCAAAGAACATTTGTAAAAAATCATTTCTTCTTTTTGTTATTCTAAGTTTTCTTAAGGTAAAGGCTAATAGGAGCATCAATATCTTCCTCATTCTCCTCCTACTATGGCACATGTAATGTAAAATTATGATGCTTCCTCTTGTTTTGAGGAGCATGAGGTTACTGCACTAAAGGGTGCTCTATTGCCATAACAAATAAATATGTTAAATTGGCATACTCTTTTTCTTTTTTTTTACTATTACAAGTATTTCATTAACCATTAGAACATAACATGCATTTTTCTTACCTGACAATGCCACATCATGTACAATAACATTTTGATCTACCGCCTCCTCAACATGTTGAACACTTCAAACATGCTCCACTCATTCACTATGATGTTCAACATGCTCTAAAATATTCAAGAAAAGGTTACGCATCAAATTGTAATTGAAGATGTTAAATTCTATTCATAATTAAGTAATTAATTTCCACTATCAAATTAATACCTCCATTGCTATGATGCACATCATGGCCTTCATCATGTGTAGGTTCTGTGATAGGATTTGAAGGCTATGGTGAAATGTTATGTGCATTGTTATGCAGTCAATTTATGTTGGAAACTAACACCAAAAAAGAAATTTATCAACTATTCAATTTGATTTACTTTTCATTTAACCAATTCACCTGTGTTTGATTTGGTGCACTTGATTCTTGGGTATGGCTTTCATATTCTTGGCATAGGCGTGCAGTCATGACTTTATAGCCTTCCTTCAAGGCAATTTTTTTATCTTCATCAATGGGCTCTACATTGAATTATATGTCTTGTAATTTTTGCTTAATATCATCAGTTTTGCATGTATGATTTGATTAAACAAAATTGTTTGCAACATTATATAGAAAAAATTATATGAAATTTCATTATTGCTACTTACAAGTCAAGAGTGAAGATTCATATAGCCACCAAAGCCAAGTTTGTATTGGCCAACCTTTTGCAGTCTCACTTTTGTGGCTTTTGATGTGTCCAGCAATCTATGAAAAGTTTTAAACATGTTAGATGTATATTTACAAAGATCACTAATTAGTGCATGATTACATTCTACTTAATACTATCATGACATACCTTCTTTTTCCCTTTTCTGGTTTAATTACTTTACCATGTAGCCTTTTCTCTTTTGTATCTTCTATTATTTCATTCCACTCCATTGATGAAATCATAGGACACTCGTACTTTGGGTTATCCTTTAGACCCCTTCTATATTGGTCCCTCACAACCTTTATATGTTTGGATGCTTTTTTGAGAAGTAGGAGGGCCCTGTCAAAAATATTTTTTCCAAAGGGGTCATCAAAAGATGTAATGTGTAGTGCGTCTTGTGTTTGCATTCTATACTTTGTTTATTGTGATTCGAGAGATACTTGTTACTCATGTTTTGTTTACATTTGAGATGACTTGAGGGTCAGATGTTATACCTTGATTTCAATAGCATAGATTTTAGACTACTATGTTGTTGAATTGATCATATTTGCATGTTGATACCATTTTGAGATGAAAGTATGTTTATGATGATATATGGTTATTCAGTATTTGGGCATATCTTTGATTTTTTTATGTGATGGATTTAAGGTTATGGCTAATTACTTCATTCTTGTTTCACTATGCTTTATGCAAATGTGAGTGATGTAAATGGATTATTTCAGCATATTGAATAAATGATCAAATTAGGTATTTAATACAATTATTACTTCGGCTATAATATTATATGCAATTGCACTTGATCATGTGTTTTAGTGTGCAGGATTTATATCCCTAGTAGTGGCACCTAGAGTTAGTGATTCATTTGTTCATATTTTACCAATGAAATCCCTATGTGGTCAATGTATCCTTGATTATTTTTTAAATTAAACCTTTCAATTATTGGATTAAATCTAAAATCATTTTCATTATGTGACTAGACCTATGAGCATGTCTGTGCTTTTAGAGGTTCACATTGTCGTGAAAGTTGTTAAGGAAATTTCTATGATTTTGGGCTTTTGGGATTTATTTAATTGATTTTCAATTTGTGGCAGCCTTTCCATAGATGAATTCCAATTACTTGGAATAGCCTTTTTTTGTTTGGGTTGACTCAGGGACTAACTAGCTTAATTGGTTATTTACCCTAATTGATTATTCACCCAAAAAGTGAATAGGTATGGAAAGAGGAATTTAATTCCTCACTTCTCACTTTTGGAAATTGATAATTTGAGAGGTTTTTCCAAAATCCTCTTATGGAGGATTAAATTTCTATTCACTATGAGAGCTATGGGCATGGGATCTTCACGAGGTCTATCTCATTAGATCCAGCTTGGGGAGACCTTGCTTTACTGTGATTTTCAATAGCTTTTGCAGGTTATTTATTTTGTTGTGTTGTTTCTTGTTTTAGCCCTTTTTTTTTTCAAGTAGGGCTCTTCCATTTTCATGTTTTAGCTTAGTTTCTACTTTTTTTTCTGGTAGATGCTTCTTAGGAGGTTGAGAAATAGTGTTCCCCTCTATTTTTGTTTGTTGGTTCTGCCTGATTGGTCAAGTATGAATGTTTTCATTATTTTTGGGATGAGGGTTTGGAATTTCGCACCATTATGCTAGTCATTTTTGTATACGGTGTCCAAACCCAAATTTTATTTGATCTCCATGGCTTTTGTGCCCAAAGACTAAATGAGTTTGAATTTCAAAGTTTTCAAGTTTTGGGGTTTTTATCTTGCTTTGTGTGCCACCCAGATTTCTTAGGTTTCTTGGCATGTTGTTGATCGTGGACTTGTATCATCCATAGGATGTTAGTTAGATCATTTTTGTACTTTTATATTGCATTGGGATGTGTGTCACATCCATCCTTTTGAGTTGTTATTAGTTGGGAGTGTTTGCTTGTGTTCTCATCCAACCCTTGTGTTTGATCATCTTGATAGTGATGCACTACACATGAGCATGTGCATGTGCATTTTTTGAGTGACTTGCATATTTCGGTGGAGTTATGTTCATTTGGGGTTGGGTTGGGAATATGCATACCTACAAGCACTTATCATGTGATGAGCATGGGTATGTAGGGTAAGGCAATGGAGGGGCTTCTCTTGTAACCCTTGTGGTGATCTCGACATAGTGTACATGTAGAAGTTTCTAATAAGTGATAACTTAATTAATTATTAGAAAATTAAATAAGATAAGAAATGTAAAGTCGGCCTCCCAAGGGTGGTGCTAAGCGGAATGGCTAGTGATTCTTAGTCCTTGTGGTTTAGCCAAGGACATAACATGTTATTCTTCCAAGGGAGTACTAAGGGGAACTGTTTGTTAGCATGCTCATTGACTCTCCACCAGAGTCCCTACATAGTTACGCATAGAGTGTTTGATTGGGACCTGTTGTACTTGCATTATCTCATGTTCTTGGTTTCAGTCTTCATTATTGTCTAGGATGAGTGATAGCCATGGATGTTTTCTTTGTGTGTGTTTGTGGTTGGATCATTATCTCCATCATCACAATGGGAGTGTACCTATGGGTTCCATGTGGTTGGGAGGCATAGCTACCTTCACCACTATTGGCGATTGGTGTGCAGAGATGGTCTATTGTTCCAGTGCGACCATTGCCAGATGTTTTCACTTGGTACTTCGGGTTCCAAAGTATGCTTTCTTATGATTTATGCTTTCATTGGAATGCTTGGTTATCATGTTTGATAATGTTAGTTTATTTCACACATTCCCTTATTATGATGTTAGTTTATTTCACACATTCCCTTATTATGATGTTTAGCATTTTATTTGATGAGGAGTTTGATTAGTTGGAATATCTAATGCTTTAATTTTTAGCATGTTAGATTTCCTAGTTCTTATGTTGTAGTGCATTTTTTTGGTCAATAGATAGGGATGTTATGCGTGGGGGATGGTTAGGACATTTGAGGTCTCATGATTCTATTATGGTTGGGAGGAACTACACATGAGTTTTGTTATTCTTGTACATTGTGATGTTGCTTTTGTATGCTGCAATGTTTCTTTCAGTATGTTTATTTTACTAGTATGCATTAG
This sequence comes from Cupressus sempervirens, assembly GCA_028749045.1. Classification (NCBI taxonomy): domain Eukaryota; kingdom Viridiplantae; phylum Streptophyta; class Pinopsida; order Cupressales; family Cupressaceae; genus Cupressus; species Cupressus sempervirens. The sequence continues at coordinate 88,713,827 of CM053791.1, read as the reverse complement.
AGGGTTAGATGTAGTTCCTTCTTTCAGTTATATTGTTTGAGTGTCCATGCCTCAACTATGACTCAAATCAAACCTTAGGAAACTATAATAGAAAATAGCTTGGCTAAAAACTACATATGTTTAAATGGGTTTCATGGTGTTGTCTTTTATCTATTAATGGGTTGGATGGGAACTTTGTAGTTGGCTAAATAGGAATGTTTACGAGAGGCTTGGAGAGTACTTGATTTTTATGATGGCTTTTATGTGATATTCTAGACACAATCATTTCTCTCTCAACAAATGATTCTAAACTCACGCGCTCAATGACAAGAACTAGTATTTCTATGTAAGCTCGTGTGTAGTGATTCTTTTGATGTGACCTGATGAGATTTTTTTTTTATATATGATCTATTTGTGATTCCAATTGCTTGTATAGAACTGAGGTGTTATGGTGACTTTTTCTTGAGATTCATTTCTATTAGCTTAGGGTAGGTTATCATTGTATATGTTAGGAAGTGGCTTGCAATGGGGACCAAAGCCCTAAATCCTAGGTAATTCATTGTAAGTTGTACTAATAAGTGATAATATTGCCATTAATGAGGTCAAAATGAATTAACAAGATGTCAAATTGGTACCTCACTCATGCCTTGAGTGCTAGTACATGCTAGGATGGGAGTAGAGAGAATGCTTGGTTGTGACCTTGCTTCATCAATATGCCTTGTCTGTATGAAAGATTATTGATGCCACATAGAGTCACTATGGGGCTAAGGTTCTGGAAGACAACCAAGGTATCCTTAGAGTTCACTCATGTGATGATACTTTCCCATATGAATATTACATTTCCTATATATCTTGTTGTCTTTAGGATTAGATGTTGTAACCTTGTGTACTTAGTACCTTTGAGATAGACTTCTTTTAGGATCATGAAATTTAGATTTTTTTTGTGACTTTTGGATTGCTATCCATTTGGGACTTGAGATTATCTCCTCAATACAATGGGAATGGGGCCACTTAGGTTCCATTAGGTCAGATGATGGTGATTCTTTTCCATTGAGGTCTGACAGATGGATACAGATGCTTGGTATACCACTAATGCAGATGTTCTATTCTTTCTACCCGATGATTATGTTGTATATTCATACTCTGATATTTTGTACTTCAATTGTTGAGATCCTATGAGATGATGTCTCCTATCATGATATATATTCTTTTAGCATTTCATGCCCTACAACATGTGTAGTGGATGAATATGCACCTTCTATACTTGTATTTTCTTTTGTGAGATTTTGCATATGTGGATATTCCTATAACATGGCCTTGTTTTATTGTTAAACTTAAACTTCATAAAACTTATAAATGTGATTTAACGTTATGGAACCCTTGAGAGATGTAACAATTATTGCCTTTCTTATGTATGTATGTGATGAGTGTGTGTGTGTGTGTGTGTGTGTGTGTGTGTGTGTGTGTGTGTGTGTGTTATTGTTTCTACATTATTATCTCTTGTAAATTGTTTAGCAAAAGTTAGCATTATTATAGGTTGATTTCTCTTGGGTTCCCTATTGGGGTGTTAGAAAATGAAAGTAAAATAAAAGGTTTTATGCTACAATAGGGAGAAAGTAGTAGCAATGTAATCTTAAATGATGATTATAGAAATGCAAATTTGATATATGGTTTTGAGTTAATATATTAAGAAAGATAGAGAAATTTGGGGGATTCAACAAAGTTTGAATGCTTACAATCATCTAAGTTGATCAAGGCAAGAAAACATGTATTGAAGGGGAAAATAATTGCTAAATGAAGACAATTTATATTTACAAATATGAAAACCCAATAGTTGGATGTAGAAATTCATTTCAAAACCCAAGAAAACCTACTTTTAAACCAACTTTATTAGATAGTTGCAAGGTGAGGTTGGAATCTAACCTAAAATAAATAAAATTAATATTATTTGATTCTCACACAAAACAAATTAACTTAATATTTTGTTTATTCCATCTAGACATGTGCATCTGCTATGTCATTTCCCTTCATCCATCTATGTGCTAATTATAGGTCCTATGCTCTATCAAAATTTTTCATTTATTAATTTTTTAAATTAATCTCAACCATTGATCAAATACTATGCAAGAAATAAATAAGGCCTCTAGTCATTTATTGTCCCTAGCTTCTACTCTTATAATCAAGTACCATTTTCAATCTATTAGCAAGCATGCATCCATTATTATCATTAGATAATTTATTGGACAAAAAAATTAGTTAAGAAAATAATAAAATTATCTAACTAAGAGAAATAAATTTAGCTTCTTAATATTGATGGAAAAATTAATGAGAAGGTAATGGTATGACAAATTAAATATATAGCTTAACCTCTCTTCATGTTCTCTTCATGGGATGGGGGCTTTAATCAATATTTTGTGTTCATTGTTTGATTTAAAACAAACTCATATTTTTTAAAAAATCATTTTTTAAATTTGAATTGATTAAGAAACAAAAAAACAAACAATCATCTACATACTATTAATTATTAATTAATTAATTTAGAAAATTATAGATAAGAAGGAGAAGTTGAATAATAAATTTATATTAATTGTTTATTAATTAAAAAATTATAATATAATTATTTTTTTAAAAAAATTAATCAAGTTTAATTATCATTGTTTTGGCTCCATAGACAATGGTTCAAAATTTTCATTAGCCAATTCAAGACATGCTTGTGTTTTGATTGATATATATCCTTTCTCAATAAATATATTTGACATATTATTCTAAGTACAATAATTTGCAAAGCACAACCAACTTCATCAAATTCTATTATCAAAGTTCTTGCCTTCAGTGAAATAAGAATTGTGTTTGGTAACATTGGTCTAGTGAAGATGGTTTTTAGTTGAAATAATTAAATATCATTGAAGCTGCCAAAATAAAATTCAATCAATTAATATTAAAAAAATTGACATGGTTGGCTTTCCAATAAATTATGAAATTTTATGTAAACAATTTTATGAATGTTTTTATTTAGAATAATCCAAGAAAATGTTAAATAACATACACTGCAACAAAAAGGAATAGCATGGAAGCCAAGAAATTCATAACACTAAAGCTAAAAATGTCAGAATCGTGAACTATTTTATACATATTTATATTAAATTAGCTCTTGCATCAAGGATGCAATGTTTAAGCCGATATAAGCATATGCTCCATAGTATTGTCTAAAATGTAATTTTTTTGGAATTGTTAGTAAGGGTATTTAACAAACAAATATAAACAATAATCAATGTCTTCAAGGTTACTCCTTAGAATTATCTAGTTAAGTTTACAATTCAATTTTTTTGAAATGCTATAGTCAAGGTTGCTTGCAAGTTTATATATTTTACTAAAGAGCTTAAATTGTTTAGTTAAATATAAAACTTTAGTTAAATATTATTAATTTTTAACCTTCCTCTTTATAGAGTAGTCATCCAACCACATTTTGTTTTTGAAATCTCATGAATGAAGAGCTTAGCTGAAATATTTTTCTATTTTTGTGTTGTACCTTGTGCAGTGAAAAAAGAAAAAGAGGTAAAAGTAAAATTTATAGAAATAAAAATAGAATGAAAATAATTTCTAGAAATTTGATTTAAATAATATATTAATTTGAAAAAAATTGACTTGTTTTGTAGTTTATGCAAATATATAAGTGACATTAAGATTAAAATTATTTCAATATTTTTTATAAGTCGAAATTGTAAGACTATTTTATTTTATTTTATCTTTTATTTTTTTCATTTTAATTAAAATCTTATTGTTAAATTTATAGTAAGTGTGAACACTAAAGTAAAGAATAAAGAAAAGTAGATTAAAAAATGATTAGATATTTAAACTCACATCAAATTAGTAAAATAATTGCTAATTTTTTTATTTTATTTTTAAGTTAATATAATTGAAAATTGTTAAAAGATAACATAAAGAGAAAGTCAATACATTCAAATAGAAGATTAAATCAATAAATATTACTAAAACAATTTAATTAATTAAAGAAAATTATTAATTTATTTAATACATGATATCCATCAAGTAATTGTCCACACTACTATGAATTTTCCTTTTTCTAGGTTGATGGGGGTATAGCTAATTAGTCTCATCGAATATAATATGATCCTCCCCTTAACATTTTCGGATTGGTGTAGCTTCTAGATCCTATGCCTCTTCTAAATCCTTCTATTTCATAGACTTGGCTAGGTGTTTTATAGCTGGGGATAGTGCGAAGGGCATTGTTGTGCACCATTTCAGGATTATGGCCTCTAAGGCATTTGTTTCAGCCACGAGAAGCAACATGCCTATGTAATATTTAAGTATTTGATCTAGAAGTTTCTAAACTATTGCTAATTTGGAGAGCAATTGGAATAGCTTCAAACGATGTTTTATCCTACACTAAAATTCAGACAGAATAAAAAACCGCTTATATAGAAAGATTTAAATGATTTAAATTATCTTATGAGAACAAGGTGAATAAAACCCTAATGTAATGATTGTAGAAGCAAATTCATAAAAATTTTAAATGAAAAAAACCTTTGAGATGTATGGATTTATTTTTCAAACATCTTTACATTGTATAGATCTAAAAGCAACAACAACATGAAAGCATCATAAGCATCAAGTTTATACTCAACAATGTATAACCCACTCTATCAATTTTATAGATTCATACAACAACACATATTTTTCTTAACTTAATCTCAAGATATCGAATAAATCCATTACACTATACTTTTCCATCATCATAGCTTATAAGAAAATTCAACTACAACCAATCTAGAAAAATATGAGAAACCCAAGTTCAACTCATTACATATTTCCTTCAAATTTTTAGAGTTGATAAATATACAGGCACATGTCATAGCTACACAACTTCATATGGCTACTAATATTCTAGACTCCACTCTACCTATGTTACATTCTTCTATAGATTTCAAGGTCCAAGCCCTTCACCAACAACTCTAGAATCAGAATCAAAATCTATCGTACTCTAGCCTAAAACAAAGGGAGCATTAACATGCTCGTATGCCCCAAAAAAATCACATAGCAGATCTAAAATTCACTACGAAAAACAAAGCTAAGAAAAGAAACCCTCACAAAATGAACTGATACATTTTCCAGAGAAAACCTAGTTTAAGCCCTCCATGTGATTCAACTCTTAAAGAAAACTTCAACATGCAGATTTTAAACCCATGCATATAAACAACTCAAATGTGAAAACTATAAGTCTTGGAGTACGAGACATTAAAAAAACCAACAAGCATCCACAAGAGAATAATAACAAATCTTGTTGGAATACAACTTAAGACAAGTTATATAAACTATGCATGCATCATAGATCAAAACCGGTATAGATTCTTAGTCCACAAGGACACAATCATAGAAAGAGATAACATTGATTTCAATAAGCATATTCATCCTATACACCAAAACCCTAAAAGTAACAAGCTAAAGAATAAAGATCAAACCCTAACTAACTTTTCCAACCACCATCTTCAAACACACCACCTCTGCAATAGCCAACCCCTCCTCCACAACCATCACCACCTCTGGCTTGGGTATAGTTTAAATTAATATATTTTCCATCCAAGTCCTATCCATTTTCAATGGCATCCTCATAGACTATTCATCCATAAAGGTTACAAATCTAAACCCTCAACATCTTCTAGTCTCATGGTTGCTTACAACCTAATACAATTGCACAAACAAAAATAATTAATTAATAGATAATATAGATCTATGCCAATATTTGAAACACCAAAACCACAAATAGAAAGAAAGAACACACATGAATTTAAATGACCGTTGAATCCATAACTTACCAAAATCTTGAAGGTGTTTGTCAAGCTCCTATAATTGGTGGATGAGGAAAGGCTACCAATAAAGCAGTGGAATTCGACATAAGCCACAACCATTTTGGATCTATAAAAAAATCCTACAAACCTAAACTACATAACTGGGTGGGTGTGCTAAGATGGTCTACAATTTAGTGGACACCACACAAAAAAACTCAAAACATGAATAAGCCGATCGGGTTATATGAAATTTCAAAACGTAGCTAGGCTTGGTTATCAAGCCTACCAAAAATACATTAAAAAATAAAACCCAATTGGGTTTTGAAGAAATAAAAATAGGCTCCACTCTAGAAGCCATAACTTTCACATCCGGACTCCAATTGACTCCATTTGAAATGTGTTGGAAAGCTATTGAAGAGATCTACAATATAATGCAACTAAAATAATAGTAGGAAATAATTTTTTTAATTTTCCATCCATTATAATCAATCATGGTCTAAAATAAGCAATCATTATTTTCCAAACATGGAGCGAATAGGTAGGTAAGAGTATTATCATAGTTTTTATCTTTCTATCATCTCCCTCACTCCCTCTATATATTTATCACACACAAAATCACTCACTCATTCACTCACTAACTCCTAATCTCTCTTACTAACTCTTAACCTCTCTCATGCTCACACCAACTCCTAACATCTCTCTCTCTCTCTCTCTCTCTCTCTCTCTCTCTCTCTCCATATTTATCACTCTCTATGTCCATGTTTGATCCCCTCTCACTCTCTCCATCCTATCCTCCTATCTATCTCTCTCTCTCTCCATCTCCCTCTCAGTCTCTCTTATCCTATCTCCTCTCTCTCTTCCTATCCCCTACCCTCTCTTTGACCCCTAATCCCTATACCCCCCCCCCCCCCCCCCCCCCCCGCTCTCTCTCTCCTTGACCTCTGATCCTTGAAATGGGAACTTCACGTAGAGAGAGAGAGAGAGAGAGAGAGAGTACGGAATATGAAGAGGGAGAGAGGATAGGATAAGAGAGAAAAAGAGAGAGATGGATGTGTGTGTGTGGAGATAATGGGATAACATGGAGAGAGAGAGAGGGGGGGTGATTAGAAAGAGAGAGGGGGGGATTAGGGATTACTCGGAGAGAGACAACGCTTAAGGGTAATAAGTTAGATAGAGAGAGAGGTTAGGAGTTAGTAAGAGAGATATCTTAGGATTTATTTAGCTAGTTTATGAGTGTTTTTATGTGTGCTTGAGAGGGAGAGAACTAACAATATGTTAGCATTCACATGTTTACGTATTGATTACGCATTTGGAAAATAATGACTACTTGTTTTAGATTATACTTAATTCAAATTGACATAAAATAAAATTTTGATGACATAGGAATGATTTATCTACATGACGTTGTAGATCTCTTCAATAGCTTTCCAATGCATTTTGAGTGGAGTCAATCAAACTCCAAATGTGAAAGTTATGGCCTTCAGAGTAAAGCCTACTTTTAGTTCTTCAAAACCCAATCGAGTTTTGACTGGCCCGGTTGGGTTTTTAATGCACTTTTTCATTTTCATAACCTGATCAAGTTATTTGAATCCTAGAAACCCGATTAAGTTGTGGCTTGGTGATAGTATAGGGAAACAACACAAAGGCTTGGGAGACTATTTCCCTCCAATTTTTTCCTTTAGATGTTTTTTCATCTTCTAAGATGAATTCTCATCATTGCCTTCATCAGGTTTGTTAATCGTGAAGTAGGTATCTCTAAAATTATTACCATAATATTACAGTCTTCTTATCTTTCTAACCATATAATTTTTTCTATTTTTGGACAATATTAACAATGCATACTTTAATTACTTTTACCAATGCCTTGACTTTCCTCACATACATATGTCTACCATTTTTTAAATAACTTTTGATATACTTAACCAAATTCAAAATAAATTATATATTATTTTTCTACACTTGATTCTAAACATTTATTAAAAAAGGTTTCCATTTTCGATTGTTTTGGTGGAATTTATGCTCAGCACACGAACATGTACCAAAATTTCAGAATGTAGTCAATTCAATAATTCATAAAAAATAAAATACTCATCATAAAATTACAAAAAAATGCAAAAATTCTAGATATGACTCTTAATTATCATCCTACTAAAGGGTTATGCAAAATACTAAATATAAATATATTTTTTGTGCTACACACGAAAAGAACTATGTTATGTTTTCTAAAAGAATCAAGAACTATTTTTCGTGTGTATAGGGTTTGACCTACCTAATCTTATCCATTTTGTACAAAATCTAGTAGTTTAGAAAGTAGATTCAAAGCACTACAATTTATATATATTACACATATTGTCATTTTGAGTGGATGAACCTCAAATGTCTCCTCCAAGTTTAAATTTACCTAATTTCAGGAAAAAAAAAAAAAAAAAAAGGTGTTCACTTATACCCTGCTTTTTAACACCATCTTGGTGCACTCACCCAACTTTCAACTATCCAATAACCATCAACTTCACCTATTTAACACAAGTAACTCCTCATTTAATGGTTGTAGTTTTTGTGTTTAACTGTTTCTTTCAAGGCCCGTTTGGTTGCGGGAATATAAAAACTGGAATAGGAATACCTATTCTGGAATACTTATTCTTGAATAGAAAATGGGGTTACATATTCTTGTTCTTGTTTGGTTCACCCAGAATTTGATGCGGAATACACGTACTGAAAATTTTATGTTTTCTAAAATGAAAAAAATTGGAATAGGAATACGTATTCCTATTCCATCTATTTTGGTGGATTAACAAATCCTTATTTTTGAGCCAAAATTGGAATACGTATTCCAATTTTATTCCTATTCCAATTCCGATTTGGTGCATCCAAATAGAGAATTCAAAATTTTAAGAATATGCATATGCCTATTCCACTTGTATTCTCGATGCCAAACGGGCCCTCAGGGAATATCGTTCAATTCACAATTTTTTTTGCTTGTAGTCCAAGATACAAAAACTGCTTGTATTTATAAATTTAAAATTTTCGGCCATTGAACATTTGACAGTTTTCAGATATATGACAAGTTTCTAACTATTGTGTGCCACAATAAAAAAGCCTATCAACTTAAATATTATTATTCAAAAATACGTTAAATTTTTTTTTTAAATAATAACTTGTATTATTACACATAAAAATATGATATTCTTGAATTTTTCTTAAGACATTGTTCTAAGATTTCTAAGATTAAACATTTAATGAAAATTGAATTAGAAAAATTATGCATCCAAAGATGTCCGTAAAACAAAAATCCATGTAAATGATATGTTGTGTTGATGCAATTATAATAATGTATTAGATTACTCATACAAAGCAAACTAGGCCACATGAATAATAATAATCTTTCTCAATAGTTCTAAAGGTCAACACAAAATCCCACCACAAAAGCTAAAAAAATCTTCAAATTGGCTAAAACTTTACACATTCAATACGAAGTAGCCACAAATTTCAAAGTGGTTGCAAAGAAAGATGTAACTAAAAATTAATATTCTTCATCTAGCATAGCCTGCAATAAAACTGAAAAATAACAAAATTCATGTATGACAAAAAAATCGAGCTGAAAATTAATTATATTAGAAACTAAAAAATACGAACCAGTAGTGAAGACTTTGATCAACTCTGAGTCATTCACCCACCTCAAAACTCATTCAGCATTGTCATTCAAAAAGAAAAATTGTAGAAATCGATAAACACCTAATGCCTTTGAAAGCAACAATAATGTGTGAAAAATGCAAAGGAAACTTGTACCCCAAATAAAATAAATTTTGTGCAAAAAAGGGTTATTTATCAGTATTTATTAATCTTACCAATTAACATCTCCAATTTTGAACAGCTCTAAAAGCCTCTTATATAAAAATTCAGGAAAATTTAGAAACTTGCTCATACAAAGATTATAAACATGCCCTTAGGATTCACAATGTAAGAAGAAAGTATGATTATTGAAGTATAATAAGTTTTATTTACAATTTTCTAAAAGTAGGTTTTGTTTATATGGGAAAAGGATTCACAATATAAGAGGAAGTATGATTATTGAAGTAGAATAAAGTTTTACTTACAAATTTCTAAGAATAAGTTTTGTTGATATTGGAAAATGTTTCACAATGTAAGAAAAAAGAATGATGAATAAAGTTTTTTTTACAAAGCTTCTAGAAATGAGCTTTGTTTATATCAGAAAATCTAAAATTGGGAAGTCTTACAACATTTCTCACAAAAAAATAATTTTTTGAAACAAAGCTCACACAATAAGTCTATCGACTTAACTAATAGTTGTACATTTATGTACGTCCAAAAATAAGACAGAGAGTAATTTTGATTTTCAATATTCCAAAATTGTAGATTAATAAAATAAATAAATTTATGTATTTATATTTTATGATATTAAATATCAAATTGAAATAATTACTACTGATTTATAATATAGTTTCCATGTTCAAAATATCAACATGGAAAATGGATGTGATCACTTGCCTACAAGTGAGAAGAATAAAATTATAATTTTTAAAATTTTCAAACATATGTTTAATTCAATACCTAGCTCATCGAAAATTTAGAAAGCAAAGCTCCATACTTTTATCCATATATTCTCTATGTCCTCTCTGTTTGACGGGTTTCCTGCTATATATAGTTCATTTCAGTCATGCCTGCGTGTATCATTCAGCCATGGCTTCCATTTCATCCTGATTTGTTCTTCTTCTTCAAGCCGATGTAGATGAGGCGAAACGCCTTTTTAGTGAAAGGAAAAGATTTGTTGTGAATGGCGCAAAACTGGACAACTTTATATGCTGGAATCTTGATTTACTATCTCTCACTGACCAGGTTTGATTTTGGAGAGCTAGGGTTTTAAGAAATTAATCCTCAGATGCTTACTTTTCGGAGGAAAGCACTGAATCCTTTCCTGATTCGTCAAGTACTTTCTTTGTTAGAGCCCTATCTAAAGTTCGCTGTTAACAGGGCTGAAGCGAAGCCGTCTTTTGTGATCTTAGGCAAGGTCTGCTATAAAGAGGACGATTTTAGGGTTTACAGTCGTGCTAACGCAGAAGCATCTGAATCATCAGCCAGCGATGTATTTGGGGAATGTAATGCAATTTCTTGGACAAGTAATGGTTTCACAAATTCTTTGATTGCTAACGCAAACGCATCTGAATCATTAACGTGCGGAGTAGTTAGGAAATCTAATCCAATTTCTTGGCGAAGCAAGGGTTTATCAGATTCTTTGATTACTAACGCAGAAGCATCTGAATCATTAACCTGCGAAATAGTTAGGAAATTCAATAGTAACGAGATCACTGGCTAATGATTCAGATGCTTGGTAATGGTTGACCTGATTGTGGTCAGATTGTGGAACTCGGGCAGGAAGTTTCACAGTAAAGATTGCTGCAATAAAAACGGTGATTTTAGAGTTTATAGTCATTGGGCAGCGATGAAATTAGGAAATTTAATCCAATTTATCATACAAGGTTAAGTTTATCAAATTATTTGTAAAAGGGAGCTGACATGACTCCGGAATCGTGGAATCTGTGGAGGAAGTTTCAAAGAAACACGGAGAGTACTTTCGTCTACAAGTTCCAGAATTTGTTGGCCTGGCTCAGATTGTATGACAGGTCTTTGCTGGAAGAGGATTTTACATCGTGCCGATGTGATGTGAAAGGTTTTTACATTGTGTCGATGTGATGTGACATATGTTGTATATTTAAGTGGTTCCAAAATTTAAGAAAAATAAATAAAAAATTAATTAAAAACTTAATTTCCATTTATAACTATTTTTTAACTAAAAATTTAAAATTCAAATATTTGACAAGTGGCAAAAAGCATTCTTAAGTTGGTGGAGCTATTTCCAGTCCCACCTTTTTTCCGACCACCCGCTTCCTAAAAAATAGAGCTTAAGCCCCCCTCATGGGACCCCTACCTCATACATCCTAAAGACATGCAAACTCTACAAGTGGGTTAAACGCTGGTTTTCAGAAGGTAGTGCAACAAATTTTTTTCAATTTAAGTTAGATTGATTAACCCTCCTCTTTAGCTTTGGAGTGGTGTTTGTTTTTTTTCTATTGAAAACATGACATGGAATTTCATAAGGGAGAGAATCTCGTATTTGATCGAGCTTCAATAGTTGTGATATAGTTGAGATCAGAGTTATTGACTTGATATCTATATCTATTGACTTAATGCCCATTTTTTTTTTATAATATTGTACTAATACTTATGACTTCAAAGTTCTTAGTACAATGATAACCATCCAAAATTGAAATGTAACCTTAGTTGTAACAAGTAACCAATGATGTGATGTCACGTCAACTGTGCAAGTATGGGTGCCCTTTATGCACGACCATTGGTCTCACTTTTTATTTGGGTTGTTTTGGACAATTGACAAAAAGTATGTTGATGTGGCATCATAAATGATAATATGGACTTGCAACCTTAGTTGGCATCATAATTGATAATGCAAACTTGGAACCCTAGTTATAAGCAAACGACTCACCAAATAAAATGTTAATAAAAAATTGGGAGTGGTTTAAAATATCTACGTAGGATTTTGATAAGTGCAAAGTTAGAGTGTTCAAGTATTGGACCCTCTCCCCTAATATTTTTCTCTCTTGATGTCAGTAATATAATTTGGAATTAGAAGTTAGATTTTGAAGTATTGAGTTCAAGTATAGTTTGAAATTAAAGGGTCTTCTATTTGTTGACAATCATTGTAACATTTTAGTTTTTCTTGATATTCATAGTAACATTTTCTTAGGTTCTCTTCACATTCATTGTAACATTTCCTACAAATTATGTTCATTATATCCATCTATATTTATACACGCATGTATATGCTAATTTTTGAATGTTCAACATAGGACATTAATTACATCCATACTCTACATGATTAGTGATTTAACATGTATAATTGAGTTTGATACCTCGTACTTCAAAAAAGTTACAAAGTATTGTATAGTAGGCTCTTTTGCTTGCCCTTAATTAGGTACCTATTACCACTAACCCGTGAACCCTAATCTCAACACTCAATGCCTTGTTCCTTTTGAAGTTCTCATTTTGGCCTCCCCCCATATCACATCTCATCTAGTGTGACTTCTTTATCATCATCAATTCTATAATTCTCCAATGTTCTAATCATTGGCATATGGCATGTGTTACTTTTGATCCATAAATGTTCCAAACTTCATATAATTGTTGAGGAGATTGGTAAAAGATGACAATGAAGTGTTTTGGGATTTCATGTGGTTTACAAACTTTCAAAATAGTTCATAGTCTTTTAAATTTGCCAACAGAGTTTCTTTGCAACTGTTGCAAATGCTTTAAATGATTTGTAAGAAAGAAAAGGACACTAAGTTAGTGATGATAAAAAAAGGTTCAAAATGTAGAAGGAATGATATGTTGTGGTACAAGACTAAAAGAAAAAGTAGTGACCCATTAAAATGTCTTTCAAATGTTGAGTGTCAAATAAAATGGTGTGTTTCTTCTCCACCCACTTTCATCTATTTGGCATTATTGTAAGTCCCTTTCTAAGCTACCTACATTTATTCCTAGATTTCCTTAGTAATCTTGGGAGTTCATCTTATATGGAGAGAATCTATGTCCTTGATTTTCAAATTGCTACAATATTATTTTTTAGGGTAGATGATGCCTAATTAGGCTATAAGAGAGGTTGAGGTCTCATTTTGAAGTAAATGAATTTGAATATTTGCAAAATCAATGAACTAGTGGTATTTTTAGGAAGTCTTAGTAAACATTTCTAACTTTTGTAGATTAAATGATTTAAACCATAATCCACCTTAGTTAAGTGTCTTCTTGTATGGAGTGCATTTATGTATTGTATCATTTAGTTTGTTAGCTAGATGATTGTAAAATCCTTGCAATTTTTTTACAAGGCATCTTTAAAATATAATAAAGTAAATGTATGGACATAGTCATATATTACTAAGTAAATCATTTAAAAGTTTGCACCCATTTACTATTATTCTAAATGTGCGTTCATAATCCAACCTACTTGTACATTTTGAAAGCATGGTCTTTTCTAATATCTTGATTAAGATATCAACATTGGTTTCCATGATTACATCTTTTGTATAAATTTATATCCTCTTACCCAATTGAATAAAGGTACTAGTCTACAATTGACTTCATCTCCCCATCATGCCAACATGCACAAAAAAAACTAATATAATCATCCTCTATTTTTTTATTTTTTTAGTGTGTTTTCATTGTCATGCCTACATGCATATAATAGCATAATAATTTATTATTAAATTCTTTCTTAGACATCATATAGCATGTAATCTACTTAGATAAGTTGCGTAGCTTTGAATTCCCCAAATCGATAAGTTCACAAAAAAATAGGGGTGCATTATGTGAAGGGTTTGGTTTGTGGTGATATGTATGTTGCATCACCTTGGGAAAATCCTCGATTGGTTTAGCCAAGTCAAAAGGGAAGGATATCTTTCCCATCTCAAAAATTGGTTCTTAATTGCCTTACTTGAATGTATAATTGTGTGGTATTCTTTTCAAGTTTGAAAACCTATGACTTAGATAACCAATAATTGTGACATGTATTTATAAGTCCATTGTTATTATATCATACTATATAGAATGCTATTTGATAATCTAACACTATCTTTTGAGCATATGATTTTATTGCTATATGAATTTTAGGAAAGTATCATTGATCTCTTACATTAAGCTTATATTATCTTATTATGTCTTGATCCTATCATGTATTGTGTCTTCATGGATATATCATTCAATCATGTCTTGAGCCATCCATTATACTATGATAACATGTAATATTGCAACTCTATCATATTGGTCATACATTAGGGCCATCATGCTTTTTGGCCTTGTCATATTGAATTGTATTGTCATGTACTTGATAATGCAAATCTATTACCACTTATATGATCACCATATTTGCTTCTTGTCATTAATAATTTGATCAAATTAGACTTCATGCCACTCTTGGGCTTGAATTCATTGATCTTTCCTTGAAAATGATCTTACTCGTGGATTCCACATTGGGTCTTTTATTATACTTTAATGGGTGTTTTTTATTATTGTCTTAATCTTATTTATCCTATTGGTGTGCTCTTGTGCTTATAGATGTCATATTAGGGACATTTATTAGACTTTCATGGGTGTTCTTATATAAGCCCCCATCACCATTATCTTAATCATATTGATTCTAATGATGTGTGCTCACACTCATAGATGTTACATTAGGCCCATTTATTATACTTTAATGAGTCTTTTTAGCCTTCAAAAGCCACATTGCCATTATCATGCCCATGTAAAGGTGGAATAACCTTATCTTTGATAGTTTTCTCGTATATTTCTTATGAAATTCTCTTTTGACTATGATTTCCATATTCAAAAACTTGAATGATTATATGTGCTCATATGCTTAAATTTAATAGTTTTTTCACATGGCTATGATTATGATTGTCCCACAATATATTTTATTATCATTCTATTTCAACATGTGTATGCTTATTATTCATATATTGACTAAGATCACCCTTCATCCAATCACAATGTATAGTGCAATCAATTGATCTATCTTACAAGTTAGAAGCAACTCACCACATTTGTTTCCCTTCTCTAGCAAGATCCATAAACAATGCATGTGAAAGAAAATAATATGGAAGAAGAATATTTATCCTTTATACATTGCAAGTTCATTTGTCCACAACATTTAATTTATGCAATATTGAGAATGAGCATACTAGGAAATGCTTGATTCATAGTTAAAGATGCACTTCTAGCTCAAAGAGGGGGACAAATGTACCCTTTACATGTTTACATTTTTTTACATGTCTTTGGATGAGATATTCATGTAGTTTTATAGCTACAATAAACACAATTTATGCATAATTGGGCTTGTAAACTTAGTTCATCTTGAACGTATCCCTATTCTCATTTCTTACCATTGTGTATCTATGCATGCACTTGCAATCCAATTACATAATATGTCATAAATTGATTAATAATCCAACTATGTTGGATATTGATCTAACCTAGTTATATGACCCAAGTTTGCAATGTTAATCCTTTTAAATTTAAAATTCAAAGTTCAACATTTATTAGATGGGATTTCTCTTGCACTTGGGTCGAAGGTTGAATTTGCACAAATATAAACAACTTGGTGTTATGTTTCTCTATAAAGTGGTGAAGGAGCACTTACATAAAGAGTTTTTATTTTATTTTTTAATTTCATTTCCACATTTACATATGTCCATCATGCATTAGGTTAGGTCATGTTATTCATTTTTGATAGGTTGTGTTCATGTCATCTAGTCTTTTAATTGCATTTAGTTATAATAAAGGCTTATTTTGTAAGGCACTTACATGATTTGGCACACCTATAAGCCATCATGTTCAAGTTGTCAACTAGCCTATAAGCATGTAATTAGTTCATTCAATTCAATATTAGGATCATCTAAGTGTTTCATAGGGGTCACACAAATAAATATGCATGGTAGTTTAATATTGCTTGCTTAATACAAAGTTGCACTTATAAAACTAGGAAATTTTAGATATTTTGGAAGTCTAAGAGTCTTTCAAATATGCAAGAGCTCAAAAGGCCAAGAATCACATTTATATATGTCTTTTTGGTTGAATTATATCATAGAAAAAATGTATGAACAACAAAAAGGGTTTTTTTGACAAGTTTGGATATAGAAACAAGAGAGATTTTCTAATTTTTGAAAAAAAAATGTTTGTCATTGTCTTGTTCCCATTTGTATATGAAACCTAATTAAGGTCTGAAACTTATATGGTTGGATAAATATTCGAATTATATTTCCAATGAATCTAGTTAGAGGTTCTAACTCTTCTATATGAGGGAGAAAATTGAAATTTACTGAACAATGGTTAAAATTTTGGTTATTGTTCTTCACTTTTTTTTCTTGTTTCTAGCTTTGTCACATGTTTGTGTGGAAGGATAAGGGTTTGAATCCTTCATAAATGTTTAAGGGGTTGAAATATCTTTCAAATGAATTAGGTTTGAAGTCTTGAGATGGTCGTATGTGTGAGATATGATAAAATCTTTGACAGAAGGTCTGATTTTGCTTGAAAACTAAGGGTTTTACAAAGAAATTTGTTGTTTTTGATATCTCTACATCATTATTTGTATCAAATCTTGGGGAAAGCTCTTGAAGCAATTGGGTTTTATGTCAGAATCATAGTCTAAAGCTGAGACATCAAACATGGTCACCAATGTTGAATTGGCAAAGAAGATGCAAGAACACAAAGAAGGCATGATAGTGTGCTTGTTGTAGTGGATAGGTTCAGCAAGATGGCTCACTTCTTACCATGTAAATCAACTAATGATGCTTCCCATATGGCCGATCTCTTTTTCAAAGAAGTCATAAGGATTCATAGGCTACCTCTCAACATAGTTTCAAACAAGGATGTGAAGTTTGTGGGACACTTTTGGAGGACTTTATGGAGAAAACTTGGAACCAATTTATCATTCCCATTAGCTTATCACCCTCAAACTGATGGGAAAATAGAGGTAGTTAATAGAACATTGGAAAATTTGTTGAGATCAATCACAAGGCAACATGGAGAAAAGTGGGATGCAATCATACCCCAAGCTAAATTTGCATATAATGACTCCATCAACAAGAGCATAGAAAAGTCACCATTTCAAGTGGTGTATGGAATTCATCCTAGAGGGATCTTGGAGTTAATATATATGAGTTCACAAGAACAATTTAGTGCACAAGGAGAGGAGTTTTCTACAACCATAAAAGAGATCCATGATGAGGGTAAGTGCACAAAGTTGTGGTGCCAAAAGGGGGGTATAAGTGGACACCTTTTTCCTGAAATCAGCAAATTCTGGACTTCAACAAGAATTTGAAGATAGTTACGCTCAAAATTTTAAGATATGACAAAAACAAAAGTCATAGTCCTTTGAATCTAGTTTCTAAACTACTAATTTTTTTTCAAAATGGTTTAGTTTTAGGTCCTCAAAAAAGGGGGCCACAGAAAGTGGTACTGTTTATTCCAAAAAAACATAACATAGTACAAAGTGTGGCCCCCCTAAAATTTTAACTTTTTTTTTGAAATTCTTTAATCGCTCCGGTCAAAAGTTACCTAACACTATGTAGTTTATCCCAGATTTTTTGGGTAATTTATAATGTGTATTTTTTTCTTAATGAATTTTTTAATTAGACCCATCCCAAAAACGTGAAATATCTGTGTGCTCCCCCTAGAAATGATTGAAAACGAATCTAAAATCAAAACTCCTTTTTTTCAAAGTGTGTAGAATGGAGTCTAGTTTCTAAAAAACTAAGTTGTTACAAAATTTGATGAATGAGCTAAAATCTACAGCCCAATTAGTACATGGTGGTTTTTGACAAAAAATGAACATACATTCAAAAGAAATTATAGATGAAAGACTTAAAATAGTCCAAATTAAAATAAATTATATGGTTAGATGGCTAACACAGAGACCTATAATGTTATGTAACCTGATCTTATCGATACCCAACCACGAGGAATCTTGAAGGGGAGCACACAAGAAAAATCAATCATTTTTTGTATGTTTGTTGGAAAACACGTCTCAGACCTGTTTATAAACTCCAAACCTTTGGGTTGGATCTCCAAGGCAAAACCAAGCCTTAGGCTTGGTTCTAATGCAAAGCTTTGAATAGCGCGTGCGCCCTATAGCGTGCACGTGCTATTAAAATGCTATTGAATTCGAGGTAGTGCGCACGCGCTATAGTGTGCACGCACTATTGAGACCTAAATTGCAAACCAAAACCAAAAGAGAGCTAGGGGGTGGGGCGAGGGAATGGCTATTTGTGTGTGTAAGAGAGATAGAGAGAAAGTAGGGGATGGGAGAGGGGAGAGAGGAAGTGAGAAAGAGTAGGGGTGGCAGAGAGAGTATAGGATGGGAGATAGAGGAAATGTGAGAGAGTAGGGGTGGCAAAGAGAGTACAAGATGCAAGAGAGAGGAAGTGTGAGAGAGAGAGTAGAGGTGGCAAAGAAAGAGTACGAGATGGGGGAGAGAGATTGAAAGTAAGGGATGGGAGAGAGAGGAAGTGTGAGAGAGAGTAAAAGTTGGGAGAGAGAGATTGAGAGTAGGGGATGGGGGAGAGAGAGAGTAGGTGGTGGGAGACGGAGTGGGAGAGGAAGAGCAAGAGAGAGGAGGATGGGAGTGCATGTGTGTGAAAGAGAGAGAGTAGGGAATGGGAGAGGGAGAAGATAGAGTAGCTTGAGAGAGAGTAGGGGATGGAAGAGAGAGTAGGGGATGGAAGAGAGAGTAGGTGATGGGAGAGGGAGTGGGAGAGGGAGAGAGAGAGGGGGGATGGAAATGTGTGTAAGAGAGAAAGAGAGAGAGTGTGAAAATGTGAGAGAGGGTAGGGGGTAGCAGAGAGAGAGTAGAGAGGGAGAGAGTGAGAGTGAGAGAGAGAAAGAGAGAGAGTGAGAGAGAATGAGAGTAGGCAGTGGGAGAGGGAGAGCGAGTGAGAGAAAAAGTAGAGGATGGGAGAGGAGAGAGGGGTGATGGGTGTGTGTGAAAGAGAGAGAGTAGGGAATGAGAGAGGGGAGAGAGAGATAGAGAGAGTAGGGGATGGGATAGAAAGAGAGTAGGCAATGGAAGAGGGAGTGGGAGAGGGAGAGAGAGGGCAGATGGAAGAGAAAGAGATTAGGCAATGGCAGAGGGAGTGGGAGAGGGAGAGAGAGCGGGGATGGAAGTGTGTGTAAGAGAGAAAGTAGGGGATGGGAGAGAGTGTGAGAGTGTGAGAGAGAGTAGGGGTGGCAAAGAGAGAGAGTGAGAGTAGGGGATGGGAGAGAGAGGGAGAGAGTGAGAGAGAGAAAGATAGTAGGCGATGGGAGAGGGAGTGGGAGGGAGAGAGAAAGGGGGAATGGAAGTGTGTAAGAGAGATAGAGTTGGGGATGGGAGAGAGTAGGCAATGGGAGAGGGAGTGTGAGAGAGAGAGAGGGGGGAATGGGAATGTGTATAAGAGAGATAGAGTAGGGGATGGGAGAGAGTGTGAGAGTTTGAGAGAGAGTAGGGGGTGGTAGAGAGAACTTGTACAGGATGGGGTGAGAGAGAGAGAGAGAGAGAGAGAGAGAGAGAGAGAGAGAGAGAGAGAGAGAGAGAGAGTAGGGGATGGGAGAGAGTGTGAGAGAGAGTAGGGGATGGAAGAGAGAGAGTGAGAGTAGGGGATGGGAGAGAGAAAGTAAAGAGGGAAAGAGAGTACTTGAGAGAGAGAGAGAGATAGTAGGTGGTGCAAGAGGGAGTGGGAGAGGGAGAGAGGGGGGGATGGGAGTGTGTGTGACAAATCTAGAGAGTAGGGGATGGGAGAGGAGAGAGAGAGGGGGGGGATGGGAGTGTGTGTCTATGAAAGAGAGAGAGAGTAGGGGATGGGGGAGAGAAAGTAGGCAATGGGAGAGAGAGTGGGAGAGGGAGAGAGAGAGAGGGGGAATGGGAATGTGTGTAAGAGAGACAGAGTAGGGGATGGGAGAGAGTGTGAGAGTGAGAGAGAGAGAGTAGGTGGTGGCGGAGAGAGCTCGTATAGGATGGGAGAGAGAGAGTGAGATTAGGGGATGGGAGTGTGAGAGAGAGTAGGGGATGGGAGAGAGAGAGAGAGTGAGAGTAAGGGATGGGATGGGAGAGAGGGAGAGAGAGTAGAGAGGGAGAGAGAGAACTTGAGAGAGAGAGAGATCTAGTAGGCGGTAGGATAGGGAGAGGGAGAGAGAGAGGGGGGATGGGAGTGTGCGTGACAGATGTAGAGAGTAGGGGATGGGAGAGAAGAGAGTGGGGGGATAAGAGTGTGTGTGTTTGTAAAAGAGAGAGAGTAAGGGATGGGAGAGAGTGTGAGAGTGTGAGAGAGAGAGTAGGGGGCAGTAGAGAGAGAGAGTACGGGATGGGAGAGACAAAGTGAAAGGATGGGAGAGAGTGTGAGAGAGAGTAGGGGATGGGAGAGAGTGTGAGAGAGAGTTGGGAATGGGAGAGAGAGAGAGAGAGTAAGAGTAGGGGATGGGAGAGAGAGAGAGTAGAGAGGGAGAGAGAGAACTTGAGAGAGAGAGATAGTAGGTGACCTGGGAGAGGGAGTGGGAGAGGAGGAGAGAGAGGGATGGGAGTGCGTGTGACAAATCTAGAGAGTAGGGGATGGGAGAGAAGAGAGAGGGGGGATGGGAGTGTGTGTGTGTGTGTGTGTGTGTGTGTGTGTGTGTGTCTGTGAAAGAGAGAGAGTAGGGGATAGGAGAGACTGTGAGAGTGTGAGAGAGAGTAGGGGGTGGCAAAGAGAGAGTACGAGATGGGAGAGACAGAGTGAAAGGATGGGAAAGAGTGTGAGAGAGAGTAGGAGGTGGCAGAGAGAGAGAGTACGAGATGAGAGAGATAGAGTGAAAGGATGAGAGAGAGTTTCAGAGAGAGTAGGGGATGGGAGAGAGTGTGAGAGAGAGTTGGGGATTGGAGAGAGAGAGAGAGAGAGTAAGAGTAGGGGATGGGAGAGAGAGAGAGAGAGTAGAGAGGGAGAGAGAGAACTTGAGAGAGAGAGATAGTAGTTGGTGGGAGAGGGAGTGGGAGAGGAGGAGAGAGAGGGATGGGAGTACGTGTGAGCGATCTAGAGAGTAAGGGATGGGAGAGGGGAGAGAGAGAGGGGGATGGGAGTGTGTATCTGCAAAAGAGAGAGTTTAGGGGATGGGAGAGGGGGGAGAGAGAGTAGCCTAAGAGAGAGAGAGAGAGAGTAGTGGATGGGAGTGTGTGTAAGAGAGAGTAGGGGATGGGAGAGAGTGTGTGAGAGAGTAGGGGATGGGAGAGAGTGTGAGAGAGTAGGGAGAGGGAGATAGAGAGAGGGGGATAGGAGTGCATGTGACAAATCTAGAGAGTAGGGGATGGGAGAGAAGAGAGAGGGGGGATGGGAGTGTGTGTGTGTGTGTCTATGAAAGAGAGAGAGTAGGGGATGGGAGAGAGTGTGAGAGTGTGAGAGAGAGTATGGGGTGGCAAAGAGAGAGTACGAGATGGGAGAGACAGAGTGAAAGGATGGGAAAGAGTGTGTGAGAGAGTAGGAGGTGGCAGAGAGAGAGAGAGAGAGTACGAGATGAGAGAGACAGAGTGAAAGGATGTGAGAGAGTGTGAGAGAGAGTTGGGGATGGGAGACAGTGTGAGAGAGAGTTGGGGATTGGAGAGAGAGAGTAAGAGTAGGGGATGGGAGAGAGAGAGTAGAGAGGGAGAGAGAGAGAGATAGTAGGTGGTGGGAGAGGGGAGAGAGAGAGAGAGAGCAGCACAAGAGAGAGAGAGAGTAGCGGATGGGAGAGAGGGGCAGATGGGAGTGTGTGTAAGAGAGAGTAGGGGATGGGAGAGAGTGTGTGAGAGAGAGTAGGGGATGGGAGAGAGAGAGTAGAGAGTAGGGGATGGGAGAGGAGAGAGAGAGGGGGATGGGAGTGTGTATCTGTAAAAGAGAGAGTTTAGGGGATGGGAGAGAGAGAGTAGCAGATGTGAGAGTGTGAGAGAGAGTAGGGAGATGGGGGAGAGAGAGAGAGAGAGAGAGAGAGAGAGAGAGAGAGTAAGAAGTGGGAGAGGGAGGATGGGAGTTTGTGTGAGAGATCTAAAGAGTAGGGGATGGGAGAGGTGAGAGGGTGAGAGAGATAGAGAGAGTAGGCGGTGGGAGAGGGAGAGTGAGAGAGAGTAAAGGATGGGAGAGGGGAGAGAGAGAGAGTGTAGGGGATGGGAGAGGGGAGAGAGAGTAGGAAGAGAGAGAGAGAGTAGGGAGGGTGGAGAGTGATGTGTTCTCAAATAGTGCGTACATGCTATAGCACATATGCGCTATGTGAAATCACCTAAAAAAGGTCAAAAAACAACTTTGGGCCCGTTTCATTCATTCTCTACTTTTGTTCTGTTCTGCACTCTATTATCCTGACAGAAATTGCGAGTTTCAACACAACAAACACTCTTTCAAGGTGGCAAACACTATTTCAAGGTGGCAAACACTTTTGGAAGCTAGCAAACACCAAATTCAATCATTGGATACATGATTTGAAGACTTTTTGAATATTCCTTGTATAGAAAAGGTTAGTGCAATCTATTTTAAATATTGTTTGTTGATATATAGATACAAATTTGATTATAATTTGACATGTTGTTTAATATATAGTGAATTCATTGAAATTTGTATGTTTCAATGAAATATTATTTCGAAATGGTTAGAAATTTGACAAGTCATTTTATATATATATTGTGTATTCATTCAAATAATTATAATTTTTATATGTATTTGAATAATTTGTAATTTACGCATTTTAAGTAATTCAAATGTTTGAATAATTTGACATGTAGAAATTATCATCATGCCAAGGAAGAAACCAAAAAATCAAACAAATGAAGATAGGGAGAGAGATTTGGCAATTAAAAGAGATAAAATGAAATTACTACGTGAGCAAAGAAAATTTCAAAGCAATAATGAAGAATTGACTTTCGAAGAGGATCAAGAACCACCGGTACCAAGAAACAAAGAGGAAGAATTGGAAAGACAAAGAGAATGAATGAAACTGTTACACTCAAGAAGACAATTGAATTGTGAAGCTACACCATCTTCTAATGTTGGAGTCATAATGTCCGCTACACCATCTTCCAATGTTGAAATCATATCGTCCTCTCATGTTGAAGAGACACCGATTTGTAGATCCGACGATACACACACTCCATCATGCCATGTTGAAGGCACAACATCAATACATCAAGTAGGTGATATTCCATCTTTTGCATCTTATTGCTAAGGCACATCATCTTCGGTTCAAGGTACACAATACACTCAACCTTATGTTGATGTTCAAAATGTTGAGAGAATTGAAGAGATTATAACACCTTCTAGAATTTATTTTAGAAGACCAAAATATTTGATTGATATTGATAGTAACATTTTGAAATCAATGCCTGACAAGATTAGCAAGCGTACTTGTCAAAGAAAAGTTAATCATATGTGGAGATTATTTTTTGATGAATTAAATATTACAGGGCAATGCCAATTATTTGTTGAAATGATGAGGAATTTAAAATTTAGGCCTATCATGAAGATTCTTGGGCTAAGAACGATGGATGATTCAAATGAAAAAACATTGTAAAGAATCTAATGAATGCTTATGAAAAAGTGGGTTCTAAATCACGCACCAAAGATAGTAACATCGCAAGACGAGTACTTACATCGACAATAATAAGTAGCCAAATGAAAAAATCTCGACTCATGAGAAAGACAAGCAAAACATTAAAAATTGGTAGAGGTACTCTAAGGAGAGCCATGCTAAGGCGTGAGAGATTGGAAGATCCAACAAAAAATGAGTTATGGACATTTAGTGGTAGACTACCGCGAAAGGATAAAGAAATTAGTGAAGCCTTGAAATCATTGATCGAAAATTTTTGAAAAAATAACACACGCGTTTCCCCTAATCAAAGAGATGTTGTAAGAAGGAGGATTGGTAGCCAAAATCACGAGCCACATGCGAAACATTTTTTGGACACAACTCAGACACAATTTTTTGCAAAATTTATTGGTATGTATCCTCAAATTCGAATAAGTCAAAGATTTTTTGAGATGGGTAAACCTTTTTATGTGAAGATAAATCACACACGCACAACTTGTTGTTGTAGGATACATATTGAATTTTCTAACCATTTTGATGTTTTTAGGCATATATGCGTAATTTTGCATTCTCAGTTTGTTTTGCAAGGATTGTGACATAAATGAACCACCAAGATCTTCAAGGGAATTCATATCCAACATTTTATGTGAAATAAGGGACGGCCAACAATTTTACAAGACATCATGCTTGGATGGTACGTGCTTATTTTGTGGTTCTTTGCAACTTTTATCAACTTGTCAACATATGGATAGTACACATGCAATTGGAAATGAAATAGTAGATTATGAAAAATTTAAGACAGTGACATATGCTCTAAAAGATGGGAAACATGGTAAAAGACGTGATTTAGTCATTGAAAAGATTCCAGTGTATGAGTTCATGAAGATTTTTCGTGAAAATATTATTTACGAGTATGCAAGGCATACCCATAGAGCTCGGTGGCTGGATTTGCAATTCAAGTTGTGCAAGGATACGTTTCCACTGGATACCACTGTTTCAGTTGTAGATTTCACAGAGAACTACACACTACAATCACAAAATGAGGTGCAAGCAAAGTATTATACTTCTCAACTGGTTTTCATATTTGTTCACATAACATTCATGCATTCACCTACAAGTACAGAGGATGACAGGAAGATTTTGAGAGAGTACCATTTTTACATCAGCGATGATCGATCACATTCTACGAAGTTCGTACATGGTTGTTTTCAACTATTTTATAGAGATTTGGCTAACAGGGGCATCACATATCGTCAACACATTATTTGGTCAGACAATTGTGCATCTCAATTCAAGAATGCACGGATGTTCTATTGGTTGAGCAAGATGCACAAGTTGTGTAGAATTCAATACATGTGGAATTTCATAGAGGCTGGTCATGGAAAGGGAGAGCACGATGGTGCAGGCGCATGCATCAAAAGAGCCTTAGCTCGTGAAGAACTAAAGTACAAAGATGGAGCAATATTGACAGATGCAAAATCCATCGCCCAGTGGTGTAATGCTACAATGGGTCCAGGTAAGGAAGGTGAGTCTACGGTTCGTAGATTTTTTTGGTTGATAGATAATACTAACATTGCACCATATCAGGATTGTTGCACACTAACAGGATCCAGTGAGTTGCACTCTTTTAGAAGCTCTGATGCAGGTTCATGGAGTATCCACACACGAAAAATGGCATGATATTGTCCATCATGTGCAGAGGAAAATTGGGATGACTGTGAGTTGACTGAATGGGTGGACAAATGGGATATACGAGTTTTGGACCCAATTGACACCTATCGTCCCCCACAAGCACTGGAAATGGTACAGATGAAATCGTCTATTGACTTTGACTGCTTGTCTGATCTAGTGCAACCTGGTAATATATATATTTATACATCTTTGTAATTTCAATATGTAACTTTATAACTTTTACGCAAGTATTTTCTGAATTAATGACCGCATTTTGTTCATTTGTCACTGCAGGCCATGTTTTTGCTGTTATTGCACCTGAAGACAATGAAGAAGGGACAGATTATTATTTGTGTCATTGTGTTCAAGCCAAAAAAAAATTGGATCACTCGGTTATAGATGGTGAAGGTTTAGAGTACCATGTTGGTGCGGTGGTTGTAACCGGCACATGGCTTAGACGATATTCTATGAAGAACCCTAATTTGTGGTGATTCGAGGATTGGCAAACAAAGAGGAAGATTCTTCATTATTCAAATCTTGTTGTCGCATCAAATGTCCACTTGATAAAATATGGTGGAAAACCACATAATAAGAATCTTTGGAAAGTTCGCGAGTCAGACCATGAGGCAATACTTGAGACATTAAAATGTCGAGTAGATCCAGTTGGCTCATTAGATTGAATACAGAGAGAGGGAGAGAGAGAAAGAGTGATCAACTGGATCCAAATACATTGTTGCAACCTCTTCCCCAAGACTGTCCACATGACTAAGGTGGACCGTATTGTTATGATGTGTAAGTGATGAGATTTATTTTAAATCATAGATTTTATGTTTTGATTTGTTTAGAATCTAGATTTTATGTTTTCATGTCTCCAATTTTTTTAAAGCTAGAACAATATTTTTCATATTTTCTTATTGTGATGATATTTTTCTTTCATTGCATGTTCTCTTGGATGACAGGAGGGAGAGAAGAAAAATAAGTAGATTTCCAAACAGCCAGCCACCCTTCTTCATGTAATTTATTCATTTAAGGTAAAAGTCCCATTTCCTTTGTTTGGCTTTGGCATTTGGTTATTTAAAGTCATTATTCTAGTTGGACCTTCGTATGTTTGAATTTGGGATTGTTTAGTGTCTATTTGTTATGATTATACTGAATTATTAATTCTATGATGTTTCTATTATTTAATTATTTAAAATAAATTAAAACTTTTTGTATAAAATTATTATTTTTTATTTCTATCTATTTGTTATGATTATTTCTATTATTTAAAATAAATTAATTCTATAATATCTCTATAATGAACTATTTATATTTCTAAACTTTACATATTTTAAATTAGATATCTCTTGACTTAATTTACCAAAAAAATTAATTAAAATTTTAGGTATGCTAGTAGTACACCGTGACCAACAATCAAACTATTATAACAATACAAATACATTTAAATAGTAATGTAAGAATGGTTTAGTTCACATAAAAAATAAGTCTATCTTAGATATTCTAAATACATCACAAAACTTTATCGCTTCAAAAAAATTGGAATTTCTCCCATCTACTTGAGTTCCCATCAATTGTCCATAAAACTGGGAAAGGGAATAGGTGCTATGCTCCCAATCCCAACATCCTCATGTCCACTACTAGGAGATGTGTGTAATGTAGGATTCAGCTCCATCAACTTAGTCATTTTTTTCACTAGTTGATTGGGACTCTCACCATTTGTTGCCAACTATGGTGACAATGCTTGGGGTTACACTTATTAAGTAAGAATATTTCCTAATCTAGGGATTAGAGCATTGAACATATCAGAATGTGATTTATGCTATGGGAGAAGAGGTATATCAGAATATTTCCTTCATGTAAAGTGCATTAGCCTCAAATAACTTCTTAGTCTCTCTGGTTCCTTAGAATTTTGTAGCCTTTTCTTTGGTAGCTATAGGAATCTACTAGGTAAACCACTATGTTGTTTTCTGTTTAGTGGCATGTAACGTATAAAATCAACATCTCCATCATAGTCATTTTGGGCCTGGGTATCAAAAAATTGTTAACTATTTATTTCATCATGGTTGCCACCATTTTCAAAGCATTAGATGACGTCCTTGGGGTCAACATGTGTTGGGGATGGAATTAAAAGGGAAACATTTTCATCCCCACAAGTATTTGGTTACCCAAGGTTTGTGACAACCTCCTACAACCAATCTGGTTGTGAATCTTGCATTAGCAAGCTTAATCTAATATAAATGTTTGTTGTATGCTCAAGGTTTTATCTCCTATAATAGTCCACTAGCTAGTTCAGGTTTTCTGGTTGGGTATTTTTAGGTGCAATTGTACCTAGTCCCTTCATATTTAGTCCATAACTCCTCAACAAAGTGTTAATTGGTTCATCTAATAAGCCATTGATTTTTAGGAAGGATTCAATAGTGATTTCCTCCCCCTCACTTTACAACTCATCAATATTTGCATCATCTACAGTAGTTGTTTCTTCCGATCCACTACTTGTGGGTTGTGGTTTAGATCCCTATTTTCCATCCTCATCAACAATGAAGCACTTTCTTGGGCTTATATCATTCACTAAAACCTCCCTATTCAAAGACCATATCCCTATCCTATGGAAACCACTCATTATATTATCGGGTGTAAGTGCCAAATTGGAGGCTTTGCTGGATAACATTCCTAACTCCTCACGACCAATATTGATTTGAGGGTTCCTAGCCAACCACACATTCCAAATATGTTTTAAGTAAGATTTTAATGGTGAGAAAAAACTAACATCCAATGATTGACACCTATAGATGGTATACGCTACAAGCGACACACAATCTATGCCCAACTTCTTTGCTTTATCAATTATTTTCCATGTCATATGGATTCCATGATCATCAAATACTAGAAGACACCTTTTTGAGAGAAACACCCCACATGGAATTGTTCTTACAAAGTGGCCTAGCCAATTCAAGAATAATTATTTCATCATCCATCCATGTACTTGGACTACCATGCATGCCTTGAGATCATAATTGAAAATGTAATTTTTTATATGTCTCTTAGCCTTGAACAAATAAAAATTGGAATTCTCTAACCAACGGTAATGTAAGGAGACCCACCCTGCTAGTTTAGGCCACTATGCCCAAACTAACCAATGACTTCTTCTGATCCTATAGGGTTTCTTCCTGACCCTATTCCCAAGAGGATATCTCCCAACTATCCCCTTCCCTAGGATCTATGCACACCAATTGACTATGTCAACTTCAATCACCCCAATATTCAAATGAAGGCATTTTCTCTCTACTAGGAAAAATTGGGCACACACCCCAATGCAATATCTAGGGTTATTATATGGTCCTCAACTTGATATTTCCAAACTCTCCTAATCATCACAAGACTCCACTCACCAACCCAAATCATAGATGTCCTTTTCTTTCTTACTTGACCTACTAGGTCTAGAGCCCCAATTAGGCCAAAATTTTCAAACTCACTAGGTGCTCTTGCACCATTCTCCCCATGTGACAAAGAACTCATGGTGGATAAATCTGAAGGAATTTCGTAGGAATACCTTTCTTTTCAAAATCACTCTCATCTATCCATGTTACTTCAGATTCTGGTTGATCCTTCCATTTGATAAGATGCTCCATACAGGTGCCATGACAAGTCTTCTTCTTGATTCTTGAATCCATAACCTTTTCAGCTTTTGGCTGAGATTATAATGGGATAGTGACTTCTTCAACCTTTGATTTTGTTTGTCCTTCTATGAATCTAGGCCCTTTATATTGAACTTAGTCCTTTACATTAAAGATAAGGTAAATTTCCAAGTTTGGTGGGAGTTCTATTTTGTCAGCATTAGAACCATAATTTGCAAGTACCTTACAAGGTCCTATCCTATGCATTTGTAGCTTGGTTGGAACACCCTATGCAAGTACCAAAACTCATCCTTGACATCATATCATGGCCTCAACACCTTGGATCATCTCAAAACATCTCATCTAACATGTTCCAACTCCTTGCACACTCTCAGCAACTCATCTCTTACACTTTCTCAATTTTGCCTCTTCTAGGCTTGTTCCAACTAGCCCTTGCCAGTCACTAATTTGTTGTTTTCTCCAAAATTTTCCACAGAACTTCCTAAACTATTGGGTGATTAAAATACCCTTTTCCTCACTCTAAAATATACTCCAAAACCAACTACACTTTTTTTGTAAAATATCACTCAAAACTGGCTATTTCAGTCTGCCAACTAAGCCTAGTTTGAGGTCATTTACAAAGCAACTCACAATCCCTTGACTTTTGGAACTCCCATGACCCAAAAAAGTCTTAAGACACGACTCAAATGCAAGGATTCTTCTATTTTTTTGGTCTCATGATCAACTTTACAATGGTTTTTACAAAACCCTCCTTTTTAGCCCCTTTACCCTAGGGCTTTCTAGAACTCTTACTTTGCAACGTCTCTAGAACCCCAAAATGGTTCAAACACCTTCACTTTGGTTATATTAGATGACTTCAAACATAAAATGCAACTCCTATTTGGAGAAAACACTAAATCCACCTTGGGAGCAATCGCATACCCCTTTTTATGCACTCAAATTTTAGGGAAAACTATTGAAATACTTCTTAAATGGTTTCAACACTCGACTTTTCAGATGGAAATGGTTATTATAGACTCAAACCAACAATAAAAATCCCAAACTTGAGGTTTCTCAACACTCAACAATCAAATTTCAAAACTATTACCAGCACTTACTACTAGGACAATTTCTAGTTTTAACGGTCAAACTCCCAAACCATACAAAGGACCCCCCGCTGTTTTTGCATTTTTAAACACTCTTTTTGGAGACCTACAATAACCTCTCTCACTTTTTGGAGATCACACTCCGTTTTCATTTTACGACGCCATCTCGGGTGATGCTGAAACTTGCAATGTCGGCTAGTACAAAGTTGCCAATTGCCAAATCTCTCTCACCTTTCCTCGTGGGATTGAACTGTCTACTCTGTTAGCTCTGCGTGGCTGGGTAAACCCTATCCCCAACCTCGTCCTATCCCCTTCAATGCTCGAACGTTCTCAGGCACGCCAATCCAGAATGTCCCCAAGGGTCACTAAATGCCATAGGGCTGCAATCTTTGACGGGGCATATCTCGGAGCTCGTGCGAGGTATGGATGCGATTCTAGTTCCTACAGGACCATGTTGCGGAGACCTACAATAACCTCTCTCACTTTTTGGAGATCACACTCCATTTTTGTTTTACAATGCCATCTCGGGTGATGCTGAAAGTTGCAGTGTGGGCCAGTACAAAGTTGCCAACTGCCAAATCTCTCTCACCTTTCGTTGTGGGATTGAACTGTCTGCTCTGTTAGCTCCAAGTGGCTGGGTAAACCCTATCCCCAACCTCATCCTATCCCCTTCAGTGCTCAAACGTTCTCAGGCACGCCAATCCGGAATGTCCCCAAGGGTCACTAAATGCCATAGGGCTACGATCTTTGACGAGGCATATCTCGGAGCTCGTGCGAGGTATGGATGTAATTCTAGTTCTTACAGGACCATGTTGCGGAGACCTACAATAACCTCTCTCGCTTTTTGGAGATCACATTCTGTTTTCATTTTACAATGCCATCTCGGGTGATGCTGAAACTTGTAGTGTTGGCCAGTACAAAGTTGCCAACTGCCAAATCTCTCTCATCTTTCATCGTGGGATCAAACTGTCTACTCCATTAGCTCCGAGTGATCGAGTAAACCCTATCCCCAACCTTGTCTTGTCCCCTTCAATGCTTGAACATTCTCAAGCACGCCGTGTTAGATTGTGGTGACTGATCAGGGATTGGGTGAACCACGTTAAATCTTGGTGCCTTGTGTTCATTTCTGTATGTTCTATTATTTTCTGTTATTGGTTATATTTGCATGTAGTTTTTATTTCTGTCTATGGTTTATCCTAACAAGTGGTATCAGAGCAAGGTTGTCTTTCAGTTATCCTCTGCAGGAAAGTCTCACGGTTAAGTGGGAGTCTCACAGTTGAGTGGGAGCGATGGTAGATGAGGGTAAGTTGAGGGTTGACAGGTTTAATGGGTAGAAATTCCAGTTATGGAAGATGCAAATGGAAGACTATTTATATCAGAAGGATTTATGGAAGCCGTTGGAAGGAAAAGCCAAGAATCAGGGAACTATGTCAGAGGCTGAATGGGATCTTTTGGACAGAAAGGCACTCGAAAGCATTCGGTTATGCTTGGCACCATCGGTGGCATTTAATATTAGAAAAGCAAAGACGATAGAAGATTTGATGAAAACCCTAGCGACACTGTATGAAAAGCCCTCCGCTTCAAATAAGGTATTTCTCATGAAGCGTTTATTTAATATGAAAATGGCAGAAGGTGGATCTATTGTAGATCATTTAAATGAGTTTAATACTATTACTAGTCAATTATCTTCTGTGGGTATCAATTTTGATGAAGAAATTAGGGCTCTCTTGATTTTGTGTTCTTTGCCTGAAAGCTAGAATGGCTTGGTAATGGCGATGAGTAATTCTGTTCCTGGATCTAGTACCCTAAAATATGATGATGTGATCGGTGTTATTTTAAGTGAGGAAAGTCGTAGAAAATCCTCAGGTGGATCTACATCAGGAAGTGCTTTAAATGCACAAAGCAGGGGCAGAACGACTGAAAGAGGAAGTAACTCTGGAAATCATGGGAAATCAAGAGCAAAGTCAAAGGGGAGGAGGTCTCAATCGAGAGGACCAAATGATTGCTGGTACTGTGGGAAACCAGGGCACAAAAAGAAAGATTGCTGGACTCGAAAAAAAAATGAAGGATGGTAAGTAACAAATCCAAAGAGGATGCTTTGCTTCTGTCTTTAGAGAGTGTTGATGATTCATGGGTTTTAGATTCTGGTGCTTCTTTTCATGCTACACCTCATAGAGGTTATTTTATTGATTATGTCCAAGGGGATTTTGGGCTTGTTTATTTGGGGGATAATGAACCCTGTCAGATTGTTGGAAAGGGAAAAATTAAGATTAAGTTGCAGAATGGGAATCATTGGCTACTACATGAGGTAAGACATGTTCCAAAACTAAGTAGAAATTTAATTTCAGCAGGGCAACTCGGTGATGAGGGTTGTGTAGTTACTTTTAATGATAAAAATTGGAAGGTTTCAAAAGGTTCCCTTGCAGTAGCAAAAGGTGTGAAAGTAGGCACCTTATATCTTTGTACAGGTCATATTGTTCCTTCTACTTTGATTGTTTCAGAGAAAAATGAATATTCAGGAACAATTACTGCAGTTGAGCAGGGAGAACAAATAGCTGCTGTAGATTCTGATACAGCGTTGTGGCACAATAGACTTGGGCACATGAGTGAGAAAGGTATGAAAGTACTTCATTCAAAGAAAGTTTTACCAGGTCTAAAATGTGTGAATATGGATTTCTGTGAAAGTTGTGTGTATGGAAAACAAAAGAGAGTGAGTTTTGTAAAGACAGGGAAGGAAAACAAAAAGGAGAAATTAGAGCTTGTGCATACAGATGTATGGGGACCGGCTCAGGTATCTTCCCTTGGTGGCTCTCATTATTATGTTACATTTATTGATGACGCAACTAGAAAAGTATGGGTTTATTTTCTTAGACAGAAATTTGATGTATTTCAAACTTCTAAGAAATGGAAATGCTTGGTTGAAAATGAGACTGGTAAGAAATTAAAATGTCTCAGATCTGATAATGGTGGTGAGTATTGCAGTCATGAATTTGAAGATTATTGCTCCACTAATGGTATTCGTAGACAACAAACTGTTCCAAGGACTCCACAGGAAAATGGAGTGGCTGAACACATGAACATGACTATAATGGAGCGCACAAGGAGCATGAGGTTGCATGCTGGGTTGCCCTTACACATGTGGGCGAAGGCTGTCAATACTGCAGTATATTTGATTAATAGAGGTCCCTCTACTCCTTTGGGCTGTGGGATTCCAGAGGAAGCATGGACTGGTAAGAAGGTGAGTTATTCTTTTCTCAAGACCTTCGGTTGTGAAGCTTTTGCTCATATAGACTCTGAAAATAGAACCAAGCTAGAAGCTAAATCAAAGAAATGTGTCTTTGTTGGATATGGCATTAATGAATTTGGCTATAGGCTTTGGGATTTTGAAAATCATAAAATTATAAGAAGTTGGGATGTCGTATTCAATGAAAAAGTGTTGTACAAAGATCTGTTGCAGCAACATGAGAAGAAAGAAGATGATTATGTAGTGCTGGATGATACTCCAAAAGCTGATGTTCCAGCCATTCCTCATGATGTGCAACAACTGCAACAACAAATACCACACACACCAGTGAATGTTAGACGGTCAACAAGGCCAATTAGACCTCCACAAAGGTTTTCTCCCTCTTTGTATTCTATTTTACTTACTGATGCTAGTGAACCTGAAAGTTATGATGAAGCTGTGCAGGTGGATACTAAGATTCAGTGGGAGTCTGCAATGAAAGATGAAATGGACTCTTTGCTGAAAAATAAGGCATGGGATTTGTGCAAGTTGCCTGCAGGTAAAAAGGCTTTACAGAATAAATGGGTTTATAGGTTGAAAGAAGAGGAAGGAGGTAAGAAAAGATTTAAGGCCAGGTTAGTTGTAAAAGGATTTGCACAGAGTAAGGGAATTGATTTTGATGAGATATTTTCTCCTGTTGTTAAAATGACTTCTATTCGTACTGTTTTAAGTCTTGTGGCTACTAAAGATTTGCATTTAGAGCAGATGGATCTTAAAATAGCCTTTCTTCATGGTGATTTGGATGAAGAAATATATATGGCTCAGCCACAGGGTTTTGAGGTCAAAGGTAAGGAGAACTTAGTGTGCAAATTGAAGAAAATTTTATATGGCTTGAAGCAAGCACCTCGGCAATGGTATCTGAAATTTGACAGTTTTATGCATGAGCATGGATATAATAGGTGTCATTCAGATTACTGTGTTTATTTTAAGAGGTTGGATGATGATAGCTACATTATTTTATGTTTATATGTTGATGATATGCTTATAGCTGGGTCTAACATGGATCATATTAAGGGGCTAAAATGCCAATTAGCACATGCATTTGCTATGAAGGATTTTGGGGCAGCAAAACAAATCCTTGGTATGAAGATTTGCAGAGATAGGAAGAACAGAACATTGACGCTATCTCAAGCTGATTATGTTGAGAAGGTGTTGCAACGTTTCTCTATGGAGAATGCTAAAGCTGTCAGCACACCTTTACCTGGTCATTTGAAATTGACTAAAGAGATGTGTCCCAAGACACAGGAAGAGGAGGATAAGATGTCCAAGGTACCCTATGCTTCAGCTGTAGGAAGTTTGATGTATGCTATGGTATGTACTAGGCCAGATATTGCACATGCAGTGGGAGTCATTAGCAGGTATATGAGTCATCCAGGATTTGAGCATTGGAATGTTGTCAAGTGGATTCTCAGATATTTGAGAGGAACATCCAATAAGTGTTTACACTTTGGGGGCTCTACTACTGATTTACAGGGCTATGTTGACTTAGATTTGGCTGGGGATATTGATACCAGGCAGAGTACTACAGGTTATGTCTTTACTGTTGGTGGGGCAGCCGTGAGCTGGGTTTCTAGGCTACAGAAGATTAATGCTCTCTCCACTACAGAGGCAAAGTATGTTGCTGCTACAGAGGCAGCCAAAGAGATGATATGGCTTCAGTTCTTCTTGGAAGAATTGGGACATCCTCAGAAGGATAATTATTTGTTCACAGATAGTCAGAGTGCCATTCATCTTGCTAAGAATTCAGCTCTGCATTCTAAGACCAAACACATACAATTGCAGTACCATTTCATTCGGTCAGTTTTGGAGGATGGACAGTTAAAGCTAGAGAAGATACATACCAATGAAAATCCAACAGATATGTTGACAAAGGTTGTAACAAGGGAGAAGCTGAACTCCTCTTCAGCTTCAGTTGGTCTTTTAGACTAAATGTCAATAAAAGAAC
The DNA here is from genome assembly GCA_028749045.1 of Cupressus sempervirens. Classification (NCBI taxonomy): domain Eukaryota; kingdom Viridiplantae; phylum Streptophyta; class Pinopsida; order Cupressales; family Cupressaceae; genus Cupressus; species Cupressus sempervirens. The sequence continues at coordinate 88,678,293 of CM053791.1, read as the reverse complement.
AGCAGAGTCTAGGGTGGTTTGATCTAGTGGGAGCCCCATGCGGTAGTTGTATTGCTACAGGATCAGTCTCCAAGTGGGAGATTGTTGTTTAGTGTGGAGCCTAATCAATCCCTAAGTGGGAGATTGTTAGATTGTGGTGATTGATCAAGAAAGTACTGTACATACTTCATAAATAGTGGGGTTCGGGGCACCGCCCCGAAAAATTTTTTTTTGGGAAGTAGCCGACATGGTAGCCGACATATTATGGCCGACATATGGCCGACATGTTATAACACTAAAGCGGTTTAATACTTGTATAAAAAGGGCTTAGGGTTGGGTATTTTTCATATGTGGTGATACGAAATTGGTTCTTGCGGCGGTATTGAGCTGTAAGGGATTACGGATTGTAATCAGGTTGTAATCACTGGATTGTAATAAGATCGGACTTGCTGTTTGGTGGACGTAGCCCAGGGATTGGGTGAACCACATTAAATCTTGGTGCCTTGTGTTCATTTATGTGTGTTCTATTATTTTCTGTTATTGGTTATATTTGCATGTAGTTTTTATTTCTGTCCATGGTTTATCCTAACACACCGAACCCGAATGTCCCTAAGGGTCACTAAATGCCATAGGGCTATGATCTTTGATGGGGCATATCTTGCAGCTCGTGTGAGATATGGATGAGATTCCAATTCCTACAGGACCGTGTTGCAGAGACCTACAATAACCTCTCTCACTTTTTGGAGATCACATTCTATTTTCATTCTACAATGCCATCTCGAGTGATGCTAAAACTTGTAGTGTTGGCCAGTAGAAAGTTGCCAACTGCCAAATCTCTCTCATCTTTCATCGTGGGATCAAACTGTTTGCTCCATTAGCTCCGAGTGGTCGAGTAAACCCTATCCCCAACCTCTTTCTGTCCCCTTCATTGCTCAAACGTTCTCAGGCATGCCGAACCCGAATGTCCCTAAGGGTCACTAAATGCCACAGGGCCGCGATCTTTGACGGGGCATATCTCGGAGCTCATGCGAGATATGGATGAGATTCCAATTCCTACAGGACCATGTTGCAGATACCTACAATAGCCTCTCTCACTTTTTGGAGATCACATTCCGTTTTCATTCTACAATGCCATCTCGGGTGATGTTGAAACTTGTAGTGTTGGCCAGTACAAAGTTGTCAACTGCCAAATCTCTCTCATCTTTCGTTGTGGGATCAAACTGTCTACTCCATTAGCTCCGGGTGGCTGGGTAAACCCTATCCCCAACCTATTCATGTCCCCTTCAGTGCGTTCTCAGGCATGCTGAACCAGAATGTCCCTAAGGGTCACTAAATGCCATAGGGCTGTGATCTTTGATGGGGCATATCTCGGAGCTCGTGCGAGGTATGGATGTGATTCTAGTTCCTACAGGATCATGTTGTAGAGACCTACAATAACCTCTCTCGCTTTTTGGAGATCACATTCCATTTTCATTTTACAACGCCATCTCGGGTGATGCTGAAACTTGTAGTGTTGGCCAGTACAAAGTTGCCAACTGCCAAATCTCTCTCATCTTTCGTTGTGGGATCAAACTGTTTGCTCCATTAGCTCCGGGTGGCTGGGTAAACCCTATCCCCAACCTTGTCTTGTCCCCTTCAGTGCTTGAATGTTCTCAGGCACGCCGAACCAGAATGTCCCTAAGGGTCACTAAATGCCACAAGGCTGCGATCTTTGATGGGGCATATCTCAGAGCTCGTGTGAGATATGGATGAGATTCCAATTCATACAGGACCGCGTTGCAGAGACCTACAATAACCTCTCTCACTTTTTGGAGATCACATTCCGTTTTCATTCTACAATGCCATCTCGGGTGATGCTGAAACTTGTAGTGTTGGCTAGTACAAAGTTGCCAACTGCCAAATCTCTCTCATCTTTTGTCGTGGGATCAAACTGTCTGCTCCATTAGCTCTAGGTGGCCGGGTAAACCCTATCCGCAACCTCTTCCTATCCCTTTCAGTGCTCGAACGTTCTCAGGCACGCTGAACCAGAATGTCCCTAAGGGTCACTAAATGCCACAGGGCTGCGATCTTTGACGGGGCATATCTATGGGCTGTCAATACTTTGACTATACTTTAAGTCAACGATTATCAATATGTGAAAAAATGGAACTCGTTGTATTTTGAAGTACTGAGAAGATGGCCTTGCCCTTCCCCAGGAGTTTCAAAAATGGGAGACATTAGGTAAGAGAGTGAAAATGTTACTATCGCTTCAACGCACATGACACAATTGGAAATGCAAATTTTGATGGTAATCATTTTGTGACAAGGGAGAGACTAGGGATGATCATTGTTACTATCTCTTTAGTAGTGGAATTTTGTTTTCTCTTGAATTTGGTGGTGGGGGATCAGTGGTAAGTCTCCTTGGATATTCCTTCTTATGATGTTAGTGACAAGTGTTGCTCTTTGAAAACACTTGTACAATCTTTTTTAAATTATTAGATAAAAATAGAGAATTGTAAGTATTAAACATGATTAGCCTTTAGTTCTTAGAAGATCTTTATTTCCCCATCAATGCATTTAGAAAGTTAAGTTTTAAGAAGATCATAAATAGAAAAAATTAGAGAAGCGATTTAAACATTTATATTGATTGGAAACACGTGAGTTTTGAGTTTCCTCTACCTTTTAAATAACGTTCCTTAGCTAGCAGACCTAATTCCACATTCCATAAGACTGTCATTGTGCTAAAGATTTAGGAAACCAACTGCTCTAAGATAAAGCTTCCTGGTCAATAATAATCTAGCCTATTGAGGAACATAATACTTCTCAATTAAACTTGTGTTAATTCAGTATTAATTTTGTAATTAACTACAATTTCAGTATCTGTGTACAGGGGGTGACTGAGAAAACTATTTGAGGTCCAATTTGAAAATATATTTGTAAGGATCTCGACCAAGGTTCACAACTTCGATGATTAATACATTCATTCAGGCCAGAACCTCACTACAAAAAAATAATATATAAAAAAGGTAGTGAATAACGTCATGTCTAGACCCAAATCAACCAATGAAAGTCAAATTAGCATAATGTGGAACAACAATATATGCATTGAGTGGGTTGTCATAAAAAAGCTTCATAATAAAATTCATGTCTAGAATTAAAAGACCTTAAAGAACATTTATGCTTGTAACATAAATGGACATTGAAAACTAAATATGATTACAATATGTGAAATAGCATTACAAGAACTTGTAATGCTCTTGTGAACATCGTGTTAATTCTTGTAAGAATCCCTAAGATGCTTGTTATACTCAAAATTTTGTTGAAATTGAATTAATTTTTATCTAGTCGGTTAATTGGCTTAGGGTGATATATGCTTCTTAGATGGAATAATGAGTTTGTGATTAACTCTGTATTAAGATTCATAGCATCTTCTAGTTATTTGCAAAGGAAATTTATAAATTACTTGCTAATGTCATATGGCTTGCTTGAGAAAGATGTCTGTGTTCTTATTGATGGGTACTAATGACTATACACATTTAGTTCTTATGATCACATTGCTTTAGGACGTTTACCAATATTAGTTGTTGAAGATTTAACAATTCAAACAATTTCGAGCTAAGCATATTAACTTAATATGTCTGAAGAAACTATGGACAAATTTTATGATTAAATCATTTCTATGATTATTTAGATTGAGCTCCGATTAAAGAATATCTAATAAACAAAATATTTCTAATTTTTGACAAATCAAGAATAAATAATTCTATTGACATCCCATTAATAATGTCAGATGTATGATTGATCAGAATCAATTATTGAGCTATAGATTAATTAATCAGTGCCCATATAAAAAAAGATCCTATTTATGATCCCATAGATTAATTTATATCCTATTTGACAAGCTTTCCATAGACATTTCTTTGCCATACTAAATATTTTTGAAAACATATTTGAGTAGAAGGACTATAGTAGATACTACATGATGTTTTAACAAATAAAGTAATGGGTTAAAGACTATTATTTCCAAGGTATTATGTCATAGTATTTTAATTGTAATGATCTTAGACTAATGATATTCTTGAAGGTAACTTCGACATGCAGCAAGAAAGACAACCTACAGCCAAGGATATATTGTGCCTACAACCAAAGCCATAAATGCTCACAGCGAAAGCCACTAATGCACATAGCCAAAGCCATGTATGCTTATAGCCAAAGTTACAAGTGTTCGCAACCAAAGCCATGAGTACATGAAGTCGATGATCACAATTGTTTACAACTATTCACCAGAAACAGCTTCTTTGCAATTTTTGAGAAATACTAATAAAGCAAAAAAGAACATCTACTAGTTGGTAGACATAATGGAAACTCTCTAGCAATTGAATTTAATTGCATACATGCACATATCTAATTTAATGTCATACACGAACATATCTAATTTAACGTCATACATGAACAAACATATAATATAAAATGATAACCAATAATGTCATATACATTAACAAACACATAATATATTATGATAACCAATAATGTCATATATGAACAAACATATCATATATTAACCAATAATGTCATACATCAAATATAGAATGTCATATGTACATCAAATGTGTATCGAATATGTCTCTCAGATGCCTATATATATACATGGGGAAGGAAACAAGTCTCTATATATATGTATCAAATATCTCAACTACATCTTTTACTTCCCACGAGGGGAAGGAAACAAGTCTCTCGACATCCTCTGCCGTCGTGTGGAGGGAGACAGTGGAGATGATGGGGCCCTCCTGACATGCTCACTTGACCTCTTATTGAGGCTCTTCTCCAAGTCCAACTGATACAAAGAAAGTAGATATGAATCAATATTTATTATACGTTGAAATCAAATATGTGTACTCACAAAATCAATTATTTTCTTACTGCCAACAAATAGTCACTCTATAAGTCCACCTCAAATGCTCGTGGATGATTAGGCATGACAAGACCCTACAACAATTCAATAAATATAATCACTTATAAATAACATTAGAAATTTTGAGATTAACTATTATAAGCAACAACTAAAATGAAGAAAATTCTTTGATACCTCCGTCAGTGGCTGTGAGCTAGCCACAGTTGCGGCCACTCCACTATCAACAGACTATCGCAGATGAGGAGGTGTGTCCGACATCATGAGCTGCATGTCATACAATACACGTTATATCTAACATGAAGCATGGAATAAATATAATCAAATGAATTAAATTAACATGAAACAACTGTACTTGTGTGAAGCTCGTATGATGTCTCTGCTCTGTGTCTGTGGTAAAGGTTGAGGGTCCTGTGGAGAACTGATGCACATGCATATTTTTTTTGGTCAATCCTTAATATGATTACGTAATAAATATATGTATTAATTAAAATGATTAAATTGATAGATACCTCAGGACTCATCGAAGGGACAAAAAATGGGCCTAGAGGATCGCTGCTAGGCCCAGGAACACTTTGACCCTAAATTTTGAACAATGTCAATAAATCCTAATTAATTAATCATTCACTATATGTATGAAATGTGATCAAATTAGTAATTTACCTGTGTGTCAATGCCAAATGTCTCATTCAAGAACTGATCGGTGACAAGCCCATCATCTGCACCATCTCTGACATGAGTGCCAAATGTGCATAGGGATCCGCATGAAGAGCACATGTGATCACGACGTATAGAAGGCTCCCCCTCAACTAATGGGCTTGTGGAATGGATGAGGGTCTGCGTCAAAGCATTAATGGTCCCTAGAGTGCTGGCCTCTACATGTTCCTTCACAACTAAAGGAATAATCACATGCTCGCGCTGTGGATGGACCACGGCTGCCCTAACTACATTAGGGTCACGACGTGCTCCTGGCCTCTCAAATGATGACCCCCCACCTCTACCCTAGGAGTCTAACATATCAAAATAATTGGGGATCTCCCCAAGGACAAACTCACAATATAATTTCTTCAAAAAATACATGGGGACCTCGTGATTGTTGCAAGGAGGGGCATCAAAAACCATCCACCATCTATCCCAAAAATTATTTCTAATAGCATCATGTATGCTCCAATGGATGGGGAATCATTTAGTACCCTCTCTAATAGTATTTTGCTCACCGGGTTTTCTAAATAATGCACATATACTACCTTTTGGTATTTCCTTTTTTCTAACATCTTCATATGACAATTTATTTGCATAAAATATTTTTTGTTCATCCCTCTTAGCCCGCCAAATATCTAACTAACCACTAACTGAGGCTATCTGAGTGTTAATGGATTCGAGGGATGATGCCAATTGAGCCCTCATTGGATTGGTTTGTCCGAATTCTTTCAACGAGCAATGATTCCTTCTAATTCAGTTTTGCCTCTCTCTATTTCATTTCTTATATTTTCTTGTGTGCCTGGTGGAGGTCTTGCAATTGGTTCGGGTTGTGGAATTTGTTCTTCTTCTTGAGGAGGGTTTTGGTTTTGGGGTTCTTGAGGGTTTTGATGTTCTTGTGGATTTTCTGGTTGATTATGAACATTTCCTGATAAAAAAATCAATTAAAATTCAAATAAATAAACAAATCTAAATGAAATTTGTAAAAACCCTACAAAAGAATATAAAAAACTTACAAAACAATATGAAAAATATATCAAACAATGCAAAGTTAGGTTTATATCACTTACGGCGTCGTCGTGGGTGCGCTTGTGGTCTTGGATTTCGTCGACGAGGAAGCATTTTGGCAAATGGTGGTGCAAATGTTGAGTCTTCAACTCACATACGCGCTGCTCGCTGTAGGAGTAGAAGAAAATGTTGATGAAAATGATGGGATGCGGGTTTGCAGCCCATCATATATACTTTTTATTTTTAAAAAGTGTGTACGCACTATAGCGCGCATGCGCTATGGCTTGGGTTGCCCAAGCCATAGCGCATGCGTGCTATAGTGCGTACGCACTATAGCATGCACGCGCTTTTTAAAATAGGAAGAAAAAAAATTCCTTGTCACCTTTTTGGCACCACAACTCGGTGCATATGCCCGTGAAGTCAAAGCACAACTCCATAAAACCTCTAAAAAGTATAAGAAGCATGCAGATAAAAAAAGGAGACACTTAGAATTTGAAGTTGGAGACTTAGTGTGGGCTAATCTCAAGAAGGAGAGACTACCAAAAGGTAAACATACCAAGCTCATGTTGAGAAAACTAGGTCCTTGCCAAATAGTGAAGAAGTTTGGAACCAATGCTTATGAGATTCAATTTCCACCCGAGATTGGAATCTCTACCATCTTCAACATAGCAGACCTCACACCATTCAAAGAAGCCAATGAAGGAGTTGATACAGGTCAGATTGCTAATGTAGAAGACATTAAAGATCTACCATTGAAGGAGGCACCAAAGCTAGAGAAGATACTTGACACCAAAGTAGTGAAGAAGACAAGAGGAAAGGAGTACAAGCAGTACTTGGTAAAAATTAGATGTTATTCTGACGTAGATGTTGTGTGGATGATAGAGGATGATATAAAGAAGAAGGGTACCACTCTACAAGAGCTCATCTCAAGTGGGCTTGAGATAAATTTGCCCGGGGTGTATGGTGCAGGAGCACCTACATAAAAAGTTTTTTTTTTTTTTTTTTTATAAATTTTTAATTTCATTTCCACATGTACATATGTCCATCATGCATTAGAATAGATCACATTATTCATGTTTGATATGTTGTGTTCATGTTATCTAGTCTTTTAATTGCATTTAGTTATAATAAAGGCTTATTTTGTAAGCCGCTTACATGATTTGGCACACCTATAAGCCATCATGTTCAAGTTGTCAACTAGCCTATAAGAATGTAATCAGTTCATTGAATTCAATATTAGGATCACCTAAGTGTTTCATAGGGGTCACATAAATAGAAATGCATGGTAGTTTAATATTGTTGGCATAATACAAAGTTGCACTTTTAAAACTAGGAAATTCTAGAAATTTTAGAATTATAAGAGTCTTTTAAATACACAAGAGCTCAAAAGGCCAAGAGTCACATTTATATATGCTTTGTTGGTTGAATTATATCATAGAGAAAATGTATGAACAACAAAAGGGTTTTTTTTGACAAGTTTGGATATAGAAACAAGAGAGGTTTTCTGATTTTTGAAAAAATATTTTTCGCTATCTGGTTCCCATTTGTATATGTGACTTGGTTAAGGTCTGAAACTTATATGGTTGGATAGATATTCGAATTGGCTTTCCAACAAATCTAGTTGGAGGTTCTAACTCTTCCGTATGAGGGAGAAAATTGAAATTTAATGAACAATGGTTAAAATTCTAGGTATTGTTCTTTACGTTTTTTTCTTGTTTCCAGCTTTGTCACGTGTTTGTGTGGAAGGATAAGGGTTTGAATCCTTCATAAACGTTTAGGGGGTTGAAATATCTTTCAAATGAATCAGGTTTGAAGTTTTGAGATGCCAGTATGTATGAGATATGATAAAATATTTGACAAAAGGTCTGAATTTGCTTGAAAACCAAGGGTTTTATAAAGAAATTTGTTGTTTTTGATATCTCTGCATCATTAAAAGACACCTATTTGTACTCATTTTGATCAATGATATGAAAATTAAACATACAATGAAAACCTATTTATTCACATTTAGACTTAAATCAAAGAAGGCATCTAATATATCCAAAATCATTTATTCTAACACGTGAATTAACTAATACTCATTCTAGAATCTATATACATGTTTGGATCTTGTTGTTTGTCAAGACATTTTAAATTTTTACCAACTTGAAAAAAAAAATACAAAGAGTGATAGAGAATATTATTATGTAGATGGTTATTTATGTGAGAAGTTACATGGTAGAATCAAGAAGTCAACAAGGAATGGGTTCTCGGCCATAGCATGAGGGTATGTCTATGAATTTGATCCAGACCAACAAACTTGACTTGACACAAAACAAAAAGGTGCATGAATCTTATTACCTTCAATAAATGATAATTATTAATATATTATGTGATTCAACCATTTCTATTTTTAATTTCACCTAAACGATTTCATATCTAGTCCAGCAATTCCTAAGATTTTGTTTAAATTATAAATTTCAATAGAAAAGATTTTTTCTTCTTTAATAGTCTATTAAAGAAACATCTTTGTTGAGATCTCTCTTCTATAAATACCTTTGTTGAGATCTCTCTTCTATAGAAGGTTTTAAAGATTATTATACCTATGATTATTTAATTTTTTAAAATTTCATAAATCAAATCCTATTAAATTATCACAATTTTCTTAGCATTGACATTTTTATTTTTATTTTATTCTTATAAATAAATAAGTAAATTATGCACACTTGTTGGACACTAATTTAAAAGTCAATCTTAGCTCAATTAAATCTAACCTATGTTAGAAAAAAATAAAGAGATGAAGAAGAGTGTGAAACTAAATAACTTTCAATACAAGCATACCATTCTTAATGTAAAATGATTATAGATTCCTTTCAAAACTTCAAAATGAGGAAAAAAACATCATTGAATTCATTGAAGTTGATAAAAATATAAGAAAGGTATCACTTGAGTCAAGTTTTTACTAAATTTAACATAATTACAATCAAGGACATAAAAAAATCAAAATAGTTGATATAATATAGTCAATAGGATGACACTTCACATTAAAATAGTTTATTATTATAAAATCTCCAACATATCAACAATTTTAGATATACTCAAAATCTTAGAAGAATGTTCACACCTTTAGGCTTTACCCCTTTGAAGATGTTCCTTTAAGGACTAAACATGCTTTTCTTGTCCACCCTAGCAAAATGCTTTTCAATGCCTTGTGGCGACAAGAAACTCCTTATGCTGCCTTTCATTCTCCATGCATTTGTGGAATCTTGTCACTTTCTATATTTTAAGGTGACAAGTAATGCATGTTTGGCATTTGCAAGAAGGAAAACCCTAATTTGTTGGATACTTAGTAGGAAATCTGATTGGATTCTTCTATCACTATGGTGGTCCCGTGAAGGATTAAAATTGTGGCTTTTAATTAAAAACAAAAAACAAATGCCATCCATCTTTTTAAAGACAAAAATGGTCAGATTTTAAGTAATGATGTCCAACTCAACCTCTTTTAACTATTTTGGTCTTTGTGAACGTTAACAAAAATCACGTCTTCTTTTGGTTCGTCTCTTGGACTTTGCCTTTGGTTTGATATTTTTTAAGTTGAATATGCTTTGTAGCCCGGGGCTCCTATAAAATAATAATAATAATAATAAAAGTATGGAAAGAAACATTTGTCATGTTAATTATAAAAGACTAAACTTTATTTCTTCTTTTTCTTAGTTCTCTTTGAACTACTTTGATTTAAAAAAAATAACAATAGTATAAGGACTAAGCTTCTAATAATTTAGAGAAAGAAGAACTATTATTTTTTAGTTGTAATTTCAAGAATATTATTATTTTAAAATTAATTATAATCTATAAAATAATTGAAAATTATAAGAATTATTTCATTTGATGGTACTAAGAGTATTATTTGCTAGTATCATAGAATAATGACAGATGTTTTGATAGTGAAGGAAAATTGCTAGAATTAGGCACCTTTCTATAAACTAAAACATATTGGGTAATTTTTTTTATGTGATCAATGGTACAAGTATGACACGATCTTTGATTGTTTGTACCAGGGAGAGATTGGACATCATGACCTTATGCCTACTACAAGAAGCTCTCACTAATTGAGTAAACCCCAACTAAAGGGAAAATGTGATCAACTACTCTAGTAGAATGTGCATTTTTAGGGGTAGAGGAGGAAATGAAAAATCACATATTCAAACATAATAGTAATTGACGGAGTTTATAGACATTACACATATTAAGGTGTGTAATCTACAATATTATAAAGGTGAATATTTCACACCCTACACACTTTCTCTTCTATTTTAAGATCATTTAATTGTGTTGTCCTTTATGTAATCTTTTTTAATGAAAAATAGAGATTATTTAGATTGGCCCCATACTAGCAAATTCCACAAGGTGGAGCTCCTCTTCAACATATTCAATTTAGAAACTACTTAATAAATTTTATTCAACATAGAAGCCATAATGGATGTTCAAGAGCAACTACTCAGAATTCCAACTTAAGATGTTACTTTGGGATCTAAACATGGATTTCCATCTTGAGAACCTTATGGCCTTTCCATGTTTAAGCACAACCTGGTTGACTTGTAAAATTCACATAATGGTGACATTCATGAAATATAATTCTCTATTCCATTCATTTGAGACCCATTTTGATTTAGTAGTACTTTGTTTAATGATTATAATGTATACCAAAAATGGGGTACACTTCTATACACCATTACACTTGAGAGAACCCATGAAATAGGAAGTCTCATGAAGTGGTTTATAGCTTCCTACTTGTAACGTGCAAGGGAAATGAGAAAAGTATTGTGATTGTGGCTCTCAAATGAACCAAGATAGGTGACCCATGCAAGGTGCACTACAGAATGGAAATTTCAATGGGTAAGAGTAATGAGATACTAATATCCAAGGATTTAAAAGTGAGAATGCAAGTGCAAATGAAAGTAAACTAAGATAATAATGCAAGAGTTAAGCTATGATGCAATGCAAGTACAAGGAAAGCAAAAGCTATTCTAACAATGCAATATTACAAGTCCTCCTAATTAAGCTATGTGATTTAAGCTAAATGCAATAAAGGACAGACTAAGCTAATTTTATGAATGTATACCAAAAATGGGGTACACTTCTATACACCATTACACTTGAGAGTACCCATGAAACAAGAAGTCTCATGAAGTGGTTTATAGCTTCCTACTTGTAACGTGCAAGGGAAATGAGAAAAGTATTGTGATTGTGGCTCTCAAATGAACCAAGATAGGTGACCCATGCAAGGTGCACTACAGGATGGAAATTTCAATGGGTAAGAGTAATGAGATACTAATATCCAAGGATTTAAAAGTGAGAATGCAAGTGCAAATGAAAGTAAACTAAGATAATAATGCAAGAGTTAAGCTATGATGCAATGCAAGTACAAGGAAAGAAAAAGCTATTCTAACAATGCAATATTACACGTCCTCCTAATTAATGATGCAGAAGCATCTTGCATGGAAAAATTATTGGAAAAAAAAAAATTGGAAAAAAAAAAAAAAAAAATCTGGAGGAGAGAGAAAGTGACGAAAATTAGAGGAGAAATAATTAAAAATAGAAAATAGGAAAAAAGGAGAAAAGAAAGGAAAAGGTGATTTCTATTTTCGAGGTGCATAGGTGGCATAATAGAAAAAAATTAAAAAATAAATGGTTGTCATTCCATTTATCGAGGTGAGTGGGTAGAATTCTAGAAAGTTATGAATATTGTAGAAAGTTTTGGAAGTTGTAGAAGGTTGTGGAAGTTGTAGAAGGTTGCGGAGGAATTCTAGAAGGTTGTGGATAAGTCATGCATGGGGTGGTAAGTGCCTATTTAAGCAAGGCATATGAGCATTTCTAAATCAAGCTCAAGGAGTAGCTTGAGAAGTGGAAGCTCAAGAAGGAGCTCAAGAAATAGAAGCTCAAGGAGTAGCTTGAGGAGTGGAAGCTCAAGGAGAAGTTTGAGAAGTAGAAGCTAGAAGGCATAAAGACTTCAAGGTGTGAAAACTCTAAAGGTGTAGCTCTTCAAGTAGAAGTTATTGGTGAAGCTCTTGGTGTGAAGACTCTTATTTAGGATTTCTCTTATGTTGAAGAAGTCATATCATCTTGTGGGTGTTGTAAGGATTTTTCAAGTATAATAAAATTTCTTGTGAAGCATTTTTTTTATTGGTCTCCATATTGTTGCATTCTTGGTTGTGAGTTGTTAGAGTGGTGTGACCCTCTATCAATTAAGCTATGTGATTTAAGCTAAATGCAATAAAGGAAAGACTAAGCTAATTATATGAAAGTAAACTAAATGAGCATGCAAATCATGAGTGCTCAAGAATTTAAATGGGAGCATAGCAACATAAAAATAGCATAAATATGGCATATATGAGAGAGTGAGGGGAGAGCCTCCTTTTAAGGAGAAATGGATAGTTAGAGATTAAGAGGCAAAATCAAGGGTGAAGAATTATTCCTATTTGGACTTTGTGCTCAAGATTCTCAAGAGGCAAAATCAATGGTTGTGTTTAAGAGGCAAAAGATGTGTGGAGGAGATGAAGAGGCAAAAGAAAGATTCCTCTCACCTTGGAAAGTGTGTATTCAATGTGTAGACACAAGTCTTTTTCTTTTATTTTAAAATTAGAAAATTCCTTTGTATGTGCACACATAAGATAAAGAGGGGTTTTATTCAATTAAAAGGGAACATGTTCTTCTAATCAAATGCAAACATGGGATAAGGTAGTCAAACCTAGGTTAAAATCAAATAAATGATTAATTGATGATTTGATCAAAGATAAATGATTGATAAATATGCAAAATTGATTAAGCATAAGATGTAGTGTAGCATAGAGATTAAAATGTTGAAAAAGGGGCTTGTAGTTTATGTAAGGAAACTTGCAATAAAGAATATAACCATTTCCACATAACCCATCGTAGATCTGAAATAAATATGCAATTAAAATCCACATGCAAGAGAATAGACAACATACCCACAAAAATTATGACATAAGATATACCCTAGGAAACCCTCGTTGAGGGAAAAACCCAACCTTTGAAAGCATCCATCACCATGTTATTCAGCATAAACACCATTGCAATACAATCATGGAAGCCTTCAAAGTCATAACCACAACCAAGCAATCCATGTGAACAAGCATGAATCTACACATCCCATGGCATGCTTCCAACTTTCACAAATGCTCCCTTGGCTAACTTGTCAAGCATTGTCTCACTCAATTCTTGTCTTTTTACCTTCTCCTCACTATAACAACTACCCTTGTGGCTACTTATACAGTAGCAAGTCCCACAAAACCACTAAGTGGTATTACATAAACCACGTGCTACCTAACCCATTGACCCCACATTTAATATTGGAAATTTAATTATTTTTCCCCAATATTAAATAATTACATAAAATACTATCACAATATTACAATACAACTCATCAAGTATATCCCATGGGAATCTTTACATGTTGCACGTCCATCTAGGTACACCATTACATAACGAAATAAAATAATACAATATAACAATATTATGCAATGTGTGCAACACCCATTATCTCAATAGTTTATCGAACCATTTTTGGGCAATTACATATAGTACATATGGTACATTTAGACATAAAACTTGACAAATCTTTTGATCCCTCTTTGATTTCATCTATACACATTCCAAAGGATCCACCCTCTTTGACTCATTTATTTATTATCCCATGAAAAATTATTTGTAAAAGTAAACTAGTATAATTTGATATAGTATATAAATGCCACCTAAATTTGTAAATTCATATTTAGTTTTTAGGCCCAAACTAAGTCTCACTAATTATACTTTATGTTTCAACTTAGGTACAAAACTAATTCATTTATATTCTAGGGAACAATAATTTATTTCAAATCTTTAAGGAGACATCCAAAATATTTATGTGAGCATTCATGACATCATTGAATTTTTTCTTTTTATCTTTAGTCAATTGTGTCAAACCATTGAACTTGTAACAAGGTTTTACTGAAGTACAATAATCATAGCCTAGGAAGTTGTTAAATAGTGTCTATTGAGACTATCTATTTGAAAGCATAGGTACATATGTAAAGGTGAGTAGACTTTCAACATTATTTTATGTGAGTGATTATCATGTCTTCCTACACAATGTTCATATTTGTGAGTAGTGTTCAAGTATTTTGTCATAAAATCAATTCTATAATCACATAAGTGAATCCCAAGAACATTTCAAGGTCGAGAGTGTCACTATCCGAAAACAATTTCAAGCTTTTGAAGATCGAGGGCATTGGTATCCCTAAAACATTTTGAAGGTCAAGGGTGTTGAAGTCCTAGATCCATTTTGGATGTCAGAGGTCTTTGGACCCTTAAAATCTTGAAATTATATTTTAGCTATTTATTCAAAAAAAATTACGGGAAAATTGCAGTTTTAGGGATTGCGCACCATGATGGTCATTGTCATCCATGAATCCCCAAAACTATGAAAGAAAAAAAAACAAAAGACTGAAAAGGAAGAAAGAAAACAAAAGAAATGGGGAATGAGATTTCATCATTTGAGCTCCAAAGTATCGAGAATCTCTTCACAGTCTTGATGAAACCTTCTAAAACCCACCAATGTGAGAAAAGACAAGGCGATAAAGAAAAAGTAAATAGAGGGTTCTCACTTGTCCAATTGGCCAAGTGGGTTGTGAATTGTGAGGTACAAAAAGCCCTTGTAGAATTAGAACTTGTGTCGACCCAAGTCAAATGAGACGTAGTGCAAGATAGTATAATCCCCAAAGGAGATGTCCTAGCCCCCAACAATTAACCACTCATAAGAATATAAATAATAACACAAAGACCTAGATCCAGAATATCACCAATTCTCATAATAGAATCATAAGATTTTCATTACACGTGTTCGACTGTAAGACCTTCCAGGTTATGACCAAATACATCAACAATTACAATAACAATTTTGCAAGACCTCTCAAGATCCAACCACTAGTTAGCCTAGATCCACAATTTGGTAGAGAACCTTAGGAAGAATCTGAACTTGTGCTCACAAACCACCAAGCAACCTTCTTGTTTCCCAAGCCCACACTTAGCTACTAGCTCTACTAAACTCGCTCCTCTCACCTACTCCATGTTGAACTTTATTCTAAATTATGACTCTAGACTTCACAAGACCCCCTACCTAAACTAAACCAAGCCACATGCTGGCCTAGAAGAATACATTAAATAAATACATCCACATATTAAATGAACCCTCAAGCTAGAAGTCATCTTGGCAAAAAAACATAAAATAACTAAATACTTAGGACAAGCCCCAAGTTTACAATGCATAACTAACTCATATGACCACATAAAAGTACATGCACTTAGACATAGGTCCATGTGTCATCAAATGATCCAAATCCAAGAGTGCACACACCAACTCCCTTGGATCAAATCTCGTGAATACAATCTCCAAAGTCTGCCAATAAATTAGGAACACATTACTAGCATCCACCAAAATGACTATAACTCCATGATGATAATTCCAATCTTTATGTGTGCTTAGGAAAAGGTTCCTCAATATGCCTCAAATACATCCCCACTCACGCAAACCATAGGTCAACAAAATACGAGCTCGATGCTCCTGCATCACAATGACTATTGGGATGTTTGTATAGGGAAATAATGTTTGGCCAAGATATTTTGTCATAAAACCTTCTTCTTTTTCAGTTGAGCTACTCTCTACCCTTATCTTACTGTGTTTGTAAACCTGGCCAACTTGATCCAATTGTCTTATGTCTTCCTAATCTCTCTTGCCTATTGAAAATTGTACTAAGTTTTTTTTTTTTTTTAAATATCATCTAAGGCCTTGTACCATACAAAGACTTCTTAACCATTAAACCCTTAACAAATACTCATAGTTGATATTCTAAAATTCAAAATATTGATATTTATCATATTGTATGGATGATTAAAAGAATAAAAACATGAAGAGGAAAATAATTTTGATATACAATCTTTTAAAATTAAAAATAATTAATGGGTTAATACTGATATACTAGTGGTATTTGTGGCTACGCTCTTGCATGTGGAAGAATCCAAATATGATAATGTGAATTTATGTCAGGAAGTGTTTAAGGATGAATTCCTTGGAGATTTGGATAGGTTATGGATACGATAAATGATGAACTGACAATCTTGTATCCCAGGGATTACCATGTTATAATCAAGTGGGATGGAAAACCAATGCCTAGAATGTTGATGTTGACAATTACGGATGTGGGATTTTGGAAGTAAAAAAAAAGATACCATTAAGAAGAATGTGGACTTCTTGATGAAGCTCTTTAGAATCAATAAACATGAAGGAGATGATTGTATTCACAACTACATAAGAGAAAATGGCTTGCAAAACATTGGAGCAGAATATGGACTGAGATCAAGCAATCAAGTAGATAATTGCAAATTTGTGATTCTCCCAAGTGTAGAAAAAGCTATTGTCATGGAATAACTTTTCTCCTAAATAATCTATATTGTCTTGGGCATCAAAAAGAAAACGTGATGATTTTGGATATAAGGTGAGGGTCATGTTTATATATTAGCAAACATAACTACAAATAAATACATTATATTAAGGATAATTTTGTCACTATAACCTTTTGATATGAAGAGTAGATAACTTGAAGCATTACTTGTCTATTCTACAAAAATATAAATCCTTAATATTTTATTAATATAAGATATATTTTGATCAACTTCGACCCTTTTAAAAATATAAAAACACAATGTTTTTTTTAATAATATTTAAGATAAAATTACACTATTTTTAAAATAATTTTTTGTTTTGTTTTAAGCAACCTTATTAACACCATTTTGCTTAACGAGATGCAATTCAAAAGAAACCAAACTGAATTTGTATGTAATGGGCCTCCTCTCGACCTATGCAAAATTCCGAAGAGTGAAACCAAAAGGAAATAAATACTCTATTTTACTTTGTTCTATCATTTCAAAAGTTTTATTGCTTTAAATGTGTATAATTTGCATCTTGTAAAATTATTAAGGTGTGGCAATGGGTCCTATAATAATTTTTTTAATAATTTATGAGCATTATTTTATTTTATTATTGGTGGTGTGTGGGGATTAGAAAATGCCTTATGAGATCTCATGCAAAGGTCTTTTCAATCATAAGCACGTTCAACTATTAATGAATTATTTGTGCAAAAGATCATATTATATTTTTCATTGAGAATATCACGTGACACAACGAATTTTGAGATATAATATAAAACATACTTTTCTACTTAATTCATGTGGGCCCTCATCTCACACACCCTTGTTTTCTCAATTCACTTTTATATTTTGAGTTTTTATTGTAATTGGTGTAAGATACATTGAGTGTATATCATATAACAATTGATTGTGTTGGAGATAATTAATGTTTGGAACTTATATAATATGTATATATATTAAATTGTTGGATACTATTTATTTTTCCCAATATTTGTGAATTTATTTTCATAGCAAGAGTTCTAATATAACTTCTTTTAGATGAGATGATGTTAAATATAAAATTACAAAATTAAAGCTTAACAATATTTGTATATTTAGTTTTACAATTATAAAATAGAATTGTTTATAAGTTTATTAGAAGTATATCTATTTTATTAAAAATAATTCTATTGGTCCTTGTTTATGATGGGACTTATATTGTTAGCTTGTTTTGAAATGTCAATTATTTTCATATAATATTTGGTTTCCTAGTTCTTATTTTTTATTTTTCTTTCTTTTTAACATTTTTTTATTATCTTTCCTTAACATAATTGGAACTATTTGTGAATTTTCGCTGAATTGCATGTAAAGTAAGAGAAATAATAGATGATAATAGTGATATAATGGGGACAAAACTTTAGGAAAAAAAGAAAATTGTTTCCAAGGTCTATTTAAAGGCTAAATATAGGATCTATGTACACAAATCATTGAACAAAAAGGAAGACTTGAATAGGAGGGGAAAAAACTTAGATAATCAAAGGTAACACTAATTATGACAACAACAACTTCAACAAAAAGGAGAAAAAGGGAATTCCTATTTTTGAGGGGCATAGGTGGTGTAAATAGAAGATTAAATAAAAATGGTTGTCATTCCATTTATGTAGGTGTGTAGGTGGAATTCTAGAAGTTTGTGGATACTTTATTAAAGCATGCATTTAATATTTGTTGGCCACATGGTGGTGCTTAGTTATATTTGGGTGGGAACTAAATATTTGTTGAAAGGTAGTTGTATTTACCTTTTATCCCACATTGGTTGTGTTTGTAATGTCTTGGGTTGGAAGTGTCTATTTAAGCAAGGCTTATTATCATTTGTAATCAAGTTTTGGAAGTAGAATTCTTCAAGTGTAATTTCTTGTAGAAGCTCTTGGTGTACAAGCTAGTTGGAAGCTCTTGATTTGGGAGCCCTCTCATATTGTAAGAATTTTGAGTTCTCTCATTTCAAGAATATTGTAAGGATTTTCAAGTATAATAAAAGCATGCTTGGTAAGCATTTTATCTCTCTTGGTCTCCATATTGTTGCATTCTTGATTATGAGTTGGTAGAGTGGTGTGGCCCTTCATCAAATACCATGACTAAAATAATGTTTACAATAATTAGCACCAAATACTCATAAATATGAACAAACTACAGTTATTAATTTTTAATTTGACTGTAAAATAGATACACAACTAAACTCAAATATACACTCAAACATTATTATACAAGAAGAATTAATATACTATCAAACAATATCATATCATACAACATAGAAACATTATAGTTCTTAATAATTTAAACTCATCGACAACTCAAATCATCCTTTTATTCTTAATCTCCTTTGTTGAGCAAAGAATATGAGATCTATAATCCTCAAATGTGATTAAGATACATGGAATTATGAATTCATTTTCACGCAAACTAGCTTAGGAATATATTCTATATTGGGTGTATTTTTGTTGTACAATCTCACCATCATCTTGTGTTTATAGTAATGTACTTATTTTTTTAATAATCTATTATGCATAAGATTTTAAATATTAAGATTGTATCTATATCTACTACTTCTACAGTTATTGTAGTGCAGTTCATAAAAAGAATTAAATTGTGTCTTTGAGCTTCACTAGGAATTTTAATATTAATTACTAATTTATATAATTATATTATTTTTGTTATAAGGGAAGGTGTTAGGAGCCTATCTAGTTTGAAATAAGATTTTAAATATTAAGATTTTATTTGCTTCTATTATTATTGTACACTTTGTAAGGAATAACTAAAATGCTTGTTTGGCTTTTACTAGGAATTTAAATATTTGTCCATTAGGGAAGGTATCAAAATCCTTTCTAATTAACTTTATGCACCATGAGCTTCTAAATAGTAGATTAGTGTTTACAAGTTATTTTCTTATTTTCTTTGTATACAATAAAAGAGCTCCTAACTAGTATTTCAACTTTTGAATAACTGCAACGAACATAGGCAGATTTGTTATGTGTATAAGGGTTGAAAATGGTCATTTTGAAGACCTCCAACATGTATTCTCTATTACCACAATGTCAATTATTCACTTTGACCACTACAAAGTTTGCACCAGTCAACCAATACTTATGAAAAAAATACGTTATAATTATGTGTTATGCATTATGCATACCCATAAAGTTGGAAAATTCTTCTAATTACGCAATCATTCCCAAAAGACAAAATATCAATTCTTTTAATTAGTAAAAAATTTCTCCACTACTAGGTACCCAAGCTTGTCATCATATAAATTCCAACAAATGAAATATTCAAACTCATCATCACATTAGAACTTACAAACTAAGACAACCAATAGGGTATTTTGATAATGAAGAACTTGCATAACTAGATGTTAGAGTAAAAAGTTAATTTAATTTAATTTATTAAATTATCTTTACTCCCTTCTTAAGATTTCCCTTTATGCACTTGAATTTCCATGTAATAATTAATTAGTAATTATTAAATATCATTTTTACCACTTAGGGTTTTCCTTTTAGATTTTTGATCTCATTTGTAAGGATTGATCAGTTGTAAATTCATTCATTCTATTTTGCACAAGTAAATACAATCTTCTTGTTTTTTGAGCAAACCCTTCTCTCTCTCTCTCTCTCTCTCTCTCTCTCTCTCTCTCTCTCTCTATTTTTCTTACTTCCTTGTAATAGGTTATTTGCATGTAGGATGTCTAGGGATCTATGGATTTGTTCATTATCAAATCCTTCATGATATAAGAGCCTTGCTTGTGGCTGCCTATTCTTGTTTGAAGAAAAAAAGAACGAGGCTTTGACATAACAAATTTGGTATTATTTTTTGGGTATTTTCTATGAAAATAGGAGGGTCTCTAATTTTCGGAGCACTTTGAGGCTAAATAGGCCTCACAGTTGGATTCAGAAGGCATCAAAACCCTCATTTTCATATAAAATTTGTCAATTTTGGACAATGTTGACTTGGGAGGCAGAAAAAATTACATACCTGGGTCATACGACCTCTAGCATGCACTCGAAGGCAATTTAAAAAAAATCATCAAAATTGCAAAAAAAGATTAAAAAATACAGTTGTTGACTACTAGTGTTTTAAAATTTACTGCAACAGTTACCAAAACCGCTAGCAGTCTAGCTAGCCGCTAGCAACCAACTACTTTAGTTGCCACCACACCACCATCTTGCCATAGCCATTGCTAGTCATCAACCACCACCACTTCGCTTGACCTCCACCACCCAACCAAAAGTCATATTGAGGGTTGGGGGGTTTTACCTATTAGCCCTTTTTCACTTTTTTTAAAGGGGTTTGTCATCTTTTTGGTTTACGGAAGCCCTCGTAGTCTTTCCCTCTAACTTGAGCATATAGGGGTATTTTTTGGATCTGAAAGAAGCATTAGAAATTTGATTCATAGATAAAGACAATGATATAGGTATTTTTTGGATTTTTTTTCAGTTTGGTACCTATTTTTTCTCTTGAAGTCTGATGATGTCTTCAATTTCTAAGGGGCATAACTTGCTCATTTTAGCTTTGTTTTTTGATCCAAAAGAAGCATCGAAAAGATCTTCTAGAGCCCTATCCATATTATCTATTATTTTAATCAGTATTTATTAAAGGTACATATGATTTTCAAATTGAATCCAATTTTTCTCTCTTCTTGTTTATGCATTCCTTCTAACAACTAGGGTTTGGTTTTTTGTATCGTGGAGGGTGTTTTGTATTATTTTTTCTATTGTTTACATCAGTAAACCATAAATTTTTCAAAAAAAAGTCCAACAACTTCTAAAACAATGGTCAAGACCTCTTTTTTCTAGAGCTTCTGACCCCTCATAACTATCACACATGGAAGACCTTGATGACATGACTTCTTTGGTCAAAAGGGTTGTGGTCTTATTTAGATGCAGTGTAGCCAATTATACAGAGGCCTTTTGAGGTCATGCAACACATGAAAAAGATGGATGAGGCAATGGAGTTGATATCTTTATAAGCATCCAAAACTCCACAATTTCATCTTGATGGGTGCAATACCCCTCTAGTTATGTGGACCAAGCTCGATGGCTTGTTTGGTATCATGAATGAGTTTAGGGCACTTCAGATTGAAACAGAGCTTACCTCTCTTATACCATATTATTTTCATTCCATTGAGGACTTCTTGATGAAGTTCAAACAACATAGATCTTTATTATAGGGTTGTGGGAAAACCAAGACTGACACTGAGTGCATCTACTTTATTCTTTCTAAGCTGCATGGAAACTTTTAGGCTTTTGGCTTCTACCTTTTATTCCACCAAATATGCTTTGGGTAATAGATTTACCATGCGATCCTTTGAGGTTTTTTGTGATCATTTGACTCAAGAGAAAGCTAAGATCTCTCAATTGGATTCTTTCATAGGCTCATAAACTTATGCATTGGTAGGTTAGTCATATTCTGGGATGAAGGAGAAGACACAAAAATCACATTCTATAGAGTCTCATATTGATTTTAGCTCTCATAGTTCATCAGGTCCATCTCCTCCTAAGGGGGTTAAACCAAAGCCAAAAAGATCGAAGTGTGCTTATTGTAATAATCACAATCATGATGAGTTACATTGCTATGAGAAGAAGTTAGATGGCTATGCCAAAAAGGTTTCAGATTTGATAGCTCTCCTTCAAAAGAGCAACATTGATATTCCTTCTTCTTCTCACGGATCTTCATCATCATCATCATTTCAGTCCAATGGTAAAGATATAGGAAAGGGTCACGTACTATCTGCAACTACTACTCCAACCTCTTCTAAATGGTTACTGGATTCAGGTTCTTCACACCATATGGCATCTTCTCAAGATTTGTTCTCTTCTTTTGAGGCTTCTCCTACTACACACATTTTGATGGGGAATAACACTATTATGACTGTATGTGGGAAAGTTTCTATTGGAATTGATTATGTTACATTCCATGTTGTATTTTTTGTTCCATCTTTGTCCTCTAACCTTCTCTCTATTTATCATATTGCACATAGTGGGACAGGGAATATAGGTGAGTTTACAGAAGATTTAGTACACATCAGAGATAATGAGACAAGAAATATTATTGCTATAGGTACTATTGATCATTCTTCCCAACTATACTCATTCTCTCATTTTGGTCCACCATCTCCACTATTGGAGACACACTCTCCTTCTTTCTGATAGACTACTGAGGTTAAGTCAGGTCATTTGAACTTATGTATTGTTCGTGAGACCAATGTTGTGACTTCTACACCTCCACCTCCTATTTGGATTCCATTTATTACACAAGATTTCTCTTCAACATTGCTTACCATTGTAGCTCCAATCATCAAGCCACCTATTGCAGTTGTTGAGGATATATCAGAGGACACACATCTCCTCTCATATGAAAGATTCAACACACTTGTTATCCCACCTCTATTGGAGATTCCATTTTAGGATTCTCATGCATTCTCCTTTGAGCATCAGCTAGGACTTCTAGATTCAGCCTACATTCAGGGGTTTCACCCTCCTTGTCCATTGCATTGGCTTCTTTCAGATTGAAGCCACATTGGTATGTTCATCGACACAGGAGTTCTTCCATTTTGGGGGGCTATGGAGTCTCAAGCTTCTATCATGGGGGCTTTCATTGTACTTATGGTCTTTAGAGAGTATCTGGAGATATTTCATTTTTGCATCATTTTTAATCTCTTTTTGGAGTAGGGTTTTTCCCATTGTATATTTCTCTATTTCATAGAGATTTGGTTGTGGTTGGGTACTGTTAATCATATTTTCCCTCTTGCGAAAATTTAAGTTTTGTCTATCAAACATGCCCAATGGTCATCTTTTAAAATATTCAAATGGTCCAATATTATAAAAAGTACATTTTAAACCATATGTTATGTTTTATTTCCTAAGTCTTCAAGTGGTCACATGTTATTAAGATCTAGGCAGGCCCACATCTTCTCATATGTTTGATCTTCCAAGATCCACAATTGTTGCTTTGTCATTGTCAAAAGGTGCACGGAAAAAAGTCATAATGATATAGCAACAAGGTACCAGGCACTCGGTGGACCTTTCAACCTTATGGTTGGTGTTAAAATTCTATTCATTACCTTTTGACGTGGGCAAGTTCTTGATGTACCTTGTCCACCATCAAATTGAAGATTGATCAACGGTTGTTACCTTGTTCCTATGTAGAAATGTATGAGGATTTTTCATACCAATATAGAGACACACTTACATGTGGACAAGTGGGGCCAGTTTGAAGCTTAAGCCACGTAATAAGAAAAAAGTTAGGTAATCTGATGATGTGGTGGTACTTGGTGGGTTAGAGGTACTGACGAGGATGGTCAACTAGGGCTTTGTCATGGTTGTTTGATCTTCCAAGATCAACGCATGTCACTAAGAAAAATTGTATGATGAAAATGCATAGCAAGATAGTGATGGTGTGACATGTGGATGTGTGGTTCCTATTTCTATTGTGGGCCGCAAGTGAAGGGATGTTAGATGAGTTGGTGTAGAGCAGGGTTTTGAATGGTCAAAGTACTGATAGGGGTCAATGCATCTTTGGGACCATCAGATTGAATGCAGATCGAGCATTGTCATTATGTCGCTAACCAAAGATGTGAGGCCATTATCCATAGCGACATAATGATAGGTAGACATGTGTCTTAGTAGGATTGGGTGGCAAGTAAGCAATGACGGTTAAATTCACAGTTTCACAAGGTTAACAGTTAATAAAGATAAAAAGGCAGTGAAGTTGTGACTAGGCTTAGGTCAATAGGTCAACATAAGTTTGAATGCTGGCTAAGTGGTGGAATGATAAAATATGACTGGTCCATATGGTGAAGCCTGAAGATTGACTCTAATTGACTAATGACATGGCTGACTTGGCATGTTGACAATAAAGAAAGACAGTTTTTAATGGCAAATATGAACTTCTCGATCATCTGCAACCACTTTCATCATTCTTAATGCTCAATAAATGCAAAGGATATTCCCTTCACTTCCTGGTTATCCATCTAATCGGTTGAAGCATTAATGGTCATCATTTCTATCTTCTCAAGGTTATGTTTGGTGAATAGAATGATTTTCCTGCATTTGGATGTGTACCATGATTAGATCTTCATAGATTTGCAGTGATTGTTCTTTGCAATCTTAAATGTAATTGTTGATTTTTTCCTTAGGGTAGGAGCTATTTGAGATATGCTTGAACTGTAAAAGAAGATTTTGTAACCCTTCTTAGGGTCGATCATTTTTTATGATTCTTTAGTAGTAGTATTTTGTTATGTTACTATAATTCCCTTTTGTCTATGAATGAATGTAATCTCTATTATGCCTCATTCTGCATTAATATAAGTGTAAAACCTTCTTACCTTTGTTAATGTATTTTTTTTCATTCTTCAATCTACAAAAAATAATCTAATATTACCCTTTGAATATTATGGAGTGAAGTCCCTTCCTCATAGTACCCATTTGGTTTCTGATTTGTATGTGGTTGTTGGGTTAAAAAAAACATTGAATCTGTGTCTTGTAAGATTGCCTTGATGAGTAGTGCATTGTTAGGCAGAAATAGGACTAAAAAAACTATTTTGGTGTATCACCCCCTTCATATTAGATTAGGTAGTTTTCTTTCATGCATTCCTTCTCCCTTTTCCTTCCAAAAAGTAGTTAGGTGCACCCTAATAGTAAGTAATTTGGCCTTCTCCAAAGACTCAATCTCATAGTTCAAGTCCTACAGCTTGGAGATTGTTTCCATGCTTCACAAGGTTGTCTTTAGGTAAAAGCTTTAGGCAAGGGTGCAAGTGTTTAACAACATTTTTTGGCATGCCCAATGGGTCCCTCATATTGAAGCATTCTAAGTTCACTAGTGTCAAGAAGAAAAGAACTCCAAATACATGCTGAGGAGATAGTGCTGATCTTAGTGTTCCAGGCCTTCAAAGTGGCTCATTTTCAAGTACTTGGTGACTCCAACTCTATATTTTGGTTTCTAGACTAAAGTTGTTGTGATTCATGCCCAAAGCTCACACAAGAGTATCTTCTAGAGGTAATTTTCAATATACTAAGCTCTCATTTTCAAACTCTAGAAGGAAAAGAAGTAGATTATCTATATAACCAATTAGGAGTGCAATAGTAGCAAATACACCTGCAAGATCTCTTTCCACTCCTCCTATTGATAGATCACTATTGAGGGCGTCATCCTTTCATCTAAATAGATCATTATTTCATATGGCTCAACCTAGAGCACATGCATTTGACACCTTTAATGGTGGGACTCCTCTCTTATTGGCTCAAAGACATGATATCCCATTGTTAGCTCTTAAAAGTATATCTAATTTTACTGGTGAAACTTCCATTTCCCCTATAGAGCATATCCAAGAAATATCAAATGTCTGCAATATGCATGGTATTACTGAATATGATTTTGTTGTTAGACTTCTAGCTTCATCACTAAAAGGAAAAGAATTACAATGGTATAGAGGTTTTCCCCACAACTCTATTACTGATTGGGATGGGTTAGGAGTAGAACTTTGTAAACATTTTGAAGATAAAAGTGATCATTTATCACTTTTGGAGCAGCTAACAACTATTAAGAGAGCCCCCCATGAATGTATGACAGATTTTAATAATAGATTTCAAAAGACATGGAATAGAATACCTACTGCAGTAAAGCATTCCCCTGGTAATGCCTTCTTACATTACCTTAGAGAATTTAATAGTGATATAACTACCATAATGCAAACTATGGGAGGGGATACCTTACCTGATGCTTATGGGATTTCCATAAAGGTAGAAAATATATTGATTCAAGGAGGGAAGTTAACTCCAAGGCCTCCAATGCCTTTCTTCCCTGATATGCCCAATCATCAACCTACTGTAGCCCCCATCCCTACCACATCTACAAGTTAGCCCCTTTATCTTGTCCCTTTAACCTCCACATCTTCAAATGGAATAGATGAAATTAAAGATATGATGTAGTTCATGATGCAAAATATAGACAACAAGTTGCAAGGTCCGAAGAAGAAGCTAAAGGATAGCTTCTCAGTAATAGAAAAGATGAGTAACAAGGTGGTGACCCTAGAAAGAAAACAAGATCAAAATAATAGGCCTTCAGTATCAAGGTCCCATGCATAATAGGCCTCCAAATCAAAACCAAAGTTATACTCCATATAATCAAAATAGGCCTACTTGTAATTCCCCTACTACAAATACAAATACAAATTGGGCCTTAGTCCCTCAAAATAATCTTTCTCAAGATCAAGACTTTTGCCCTTCTCGTAATTACTCCTATGGTTATTGTATGTGTCATAAGGTAGAGTCTTACTTAGCATTGACCACACAAGAGTAAGTAGCAAGACAACAATATAATGTTAGTCAATCTACTGATGGTTCTCATATACAATAGCAGGGTGATTGTTCTTTCATAAACCATCATTCAGAGGAGCATTGTCATTTCAATCATGATGATATAGCCCATAACACCAAAAGTAAGATGAGAGCTATTGAGGATGCTACTCCCTCACCTAATTAGGCCTCAACTTCAGGTGTTGCTCCTCATGTGCCAGTGACAAATGCTCAATCCAATGTTGCTCCTCAGTAGAAGCATAACACAAGCAATAAGGGTGTTCTTAAATCTCAGAGTGCTCAATTTCAATCAACAGAAAAATTGGTACTCTTTTCAATGTGGTGGATCAAATGAAGAGGAACAATGTCAGGGTCCCTATATGGGATGTTGTTATTTCTATTCCATCACATATAAGTTACTACAACAGGAGTTAGAGAGCATAGAAGTGAAAGATCAACCACCTAGAGAAGAGGATGCAACAAGCCTAGTGCAACCAATAAAAGGAGGAGAAACAAGTAAGAAAATTATGCCTCCTCCCTTTTATGTCTCTTTGATCATAGGAGATAAACTAGTCCATAATTGCATGATTGATTAAGGGTTTAGTAGTTTAGTAATGTCTAGAACTGTAGCTGATATCCTTGGCATCAAGTATGAACCAATGGTTAGGGATGTGCTCCAATTAGATGGTAGTTCTTTCAAGACTGTAGGAGTCTTGAAAAATATAAAGATGGCATTGTATGCATGCTCTAGTTGTAATGTTACACAAGATATATTAGTAGTTGAGGTCAAACCATATTTTGTAATCTATCTTTCTAGAGACTTTATTGAAAAAATAAGTGGTTATATTTCATCTAATTGGTCTTACATGTTTTCTAGAACAAGGTATGGAACAAAATCTTCCATAACAACAAAGCCTCTATCCCTTAATCATATAGAAACCTATATCCCTAGTCCCATAAACATGAATTGCCCTATTTCTGAAGAAGAAGATGGGGACATATCAAAGGAGCCTACTACTCCTTTGGTAGAAGTGCTTGATTATCGTTTGTATGAGTGGGCCACTACTTATCAATTTGATCTAGTACAAGAAGCCCTAGAAATTGGCCTTGGCACATATTACATAATAGAAAAGGATGCTCCTATTCCTAATCTCATAAATAAGGAAGAGGACACTGATGGATTGTGGAGCATGTTTTTTGATGGCTCAAGAACTAAGAATGGTTCACGGGCTGGTGTCATGCTCATTTCCCCTGAATTGGAGAAGTATTATTTCTCTTATAGACTTCAATTTAGCTACACCAATAATGTAGCAGAGTATGAAGCTTTGATCCAAGGTCTCCAACTTGCACAAAAGAGAGGAATCAAGGCTCTAAGGGTATTTGGGGATAGTGAGTTGGTTGTTAATCAAGTAAGAAATTAGAATGTTATAATGAACAACCTCCTCAAATCATAGAAGCATAGAGTGTGGGATCTTCTTGAAGGTTTTCAAGCATTCAATATTCAAAGTGTTCCTAGGAACAAGAACAAACATGTTGATAGGCTTGTAGTCATTGGTGCTCACTATGATGTACTAGAACATGTTGAGGATGAAAAGGAGAAGCATGTCAGATTGGTTTTAAGATTTGCAATCCCAGACAACAATACCAATTGGAAAGTCTTTGATTCTGATGTACAAATTTGCAAGTTCCTGCAAAGTGAGGTAGAGTTCTCAGAGAGGAATCAATCTAGGCTACAAGGGCAGTATAGTGATCTAATCGTGAACCTCAATTCAAAAAAATTACCCAAAGGCCTAATCACTTCGAAGAGTATATTCAACCCTAATGATCAGGCAAGGAATAGGGGTTTGAATCTAGCTACCAACAAAGATGATCACATACAAGTTGAAATTGTTGATGGAAGGACACTTAATTTGGGAAAGGTATGTTCTGAAATTGAACAAGAAAGTTTTGTTCATCAATGTCGAGAACTCGATGACGTATTTGCATGGACATATGATGATTTGAAGGTTTTTGACCCAAGTTCATTCCAACATACCATAGATTTGAATGATAATGCTAAACCTGTTTGACAAAAGCAAAGGCCAATTAATACTTGGATCGAATCCATGATGAGAAAATAATTACCCAAGATGATAGAGGCTAATATTATTTTTTCCTTTTAAGAATTCTTCTTGGGTAGCTAATCTTGCCTTTGTTAAGAAGAAGAGTGAAGAAATTAGATTGTGTATAGATTTTAGGGACCTTAATAGGGCTTCTCTTAAAGATCACCATCCTCTCCCTTCCATGGAGAAAATATTGTCCAAAGTTAGTGGTTCAGAGAGATTTTCTTTCTTAGATGGGTTTTCAGGTTATAATCAATTGTTAGTCAAAGAGTCGGACTGATACAAGACAACCTTTACTACTAAATGGGGCACTTATGCCTATAGCAAGATACCTTTTGGACTAACTAATGCAAGTGCTACTTTTCAAAAGGCAATGGAGATGGCTTTCAAGAATATGATTGAGAAATTTGTCCTCGTCTACCTTGATGATATAACAGTCTACTTCAAGAATGTGGTAGATCATTTTGGTCATTTGAGGCGGGTGTTCATTAAATGTAGATAATATGGTGTATCCCTAAATCCAAGCAAGTGTGTGTTTGCTACTAATCAAGGAAAATTGCTTGCAAAGATTGTGTCTAAGGAGGGTTTGACTATTGATCTAGAGAGAACAAAGGTAATTCTTGCTCTCCCACTTCCTACTCATAAGAAACAATTGCAAAAATTCCTTGGTAGAATCAATTTTGTAAGGAGATTTATCCCTAATCTTGTTACCATGGTTAAGCCTCTTACATTTATGGTAAAAAAGAACATGTTGTTTCCCTGGACAAGGGAAGGGAGAGCTAGTTTTGAAGAGATTAAAGAAGCAATAACATCAACTCCTACCCTTATCAACCCCAAATTTGGTAAGGATTTCATTCTCTATTCCCTTAAAGGTGAGTAAAATATATTAGTTGTCTTGACACAACTAAATGATACAAATAAAGAACAACCTATAGCCTTTTGCAGTGAAGGGCTAAAAGATTATGAAGGCAAGTACAATTATGTGGAGAAGCAGGTTCTTGCTATCATAAGTTCCTTAAAGAAGTTAAAACATTTGTTATTACATAACGAGATCCAACTCTTGGTTCCTCATGCAGGTGTGAAGGACTTTCTTTTAAATAAGAATGTCAATGAGAAGAGGATTGGATGGATCACTAAAGTCATGGAGTATGACATAGACATCAAGATCACTAAAGTTGTAAGAGGTAAAGGGTTATGTAAATAGATGATTTCATCCCAAGAGCTAACTGAGGTTGCTCTAGTTATAGAAAATGCATAATTATTAGGGGATGAAAATCCAAATAATTAGATGCAACACATGACAACCTTCTTGTTAGGAGGAGGGTATCTAGAAGGATTAGACAGAGCTAAAAGAAGGCAATTCAAATCGCAATCTATCCCCTTTATCCTAGTGGATGGGATTCTTTTTAGAAAATATTTCAATGGAACCCTATTGAGATGCATCAATACTGATCAAATAGATAGGATGATTAGGGATTTTCATGATGGTCTTGATGGTGGTCATTTCTCAGCTAGGAAAACAGCTATGAAGATCATGAAAATTGGTTATTGTTGGCCAACTCTATTCCATGATTATAATAAACATGTGAGAAAATGTGAGAAATGTGCCTTCTTCTCAAGAAAATAAAGGTTAGCAACCCTTCCCCTACATCCTATTTAGGTTGATCAACCATTTTCCCAATAGGGGTTAGAATTTATTGGTCTAAGCAATCCACCTTCCAGCTCTGGTCACAAGTGGATCTTAGCTGAAATTGTTTACTTTACAAGTTGGATAGAGGTAGTAGCTTTAAAGGATTCCACAAAGACTTCAGTGGTTGATTTCCTTGATGGAATTGTAACTAGATTGGGCACCCCTTCAATAATCATATCTGACAATGCGAAGTCTTTTGCTGGGACTCATATTTGCTCTTGGGCAGTTGACCATGGTATCTATTTGAGCAACTCCTCAAATTACTACCCCCAAGGAAATGGCCTAGCTAAGTCCTCTAATAAGAACCTAATTAAAATCATGAAGAGGACTATTGATGATAACCAGAGGTGTTGGTATTCAAAGTTAAAGATAGCTCTCTAGGTTGATAGAATCACACCTAAGAGAGTAGTAGGGAATTCACCTTTCGTGTTGATGTATGGAACGGAGGCCGAACTTCCTATTCCCCTTGAAGTCCCCTCCCTTGAATTAGCTCATCAATTGGAGCTAATGGAAGATGATTTCATGACAGTCAGAATGGAATAGTTAATGGAACTAGAAGAAAAGAGGCTACAAGCTTTGCAGACACTTGAACTTCATCAACAACAAGTCAAAAAAAGCTTTGACAAGAGGACCAAAGTTACCTTGTTCTCAAGTGGGATGTAGACATAGCCAAACCAAGTAGGCACTCCAAATTTGATGCTATCTAAAGTGGACCTTATGTTATCACCAGCTACAAGCAGGCCAATGCTTTCAAACTATCCAGACCCAATGGTGATGTCCTGCCAATTCCAGTCAATGGAATCTATCTCAAACCCTATTTCTAGTGAGGGTTAGGGTTTTCTGTATATATTAGGTTAGTTTCCAATTTTCCAAGAAGTGTCAAGCATAGGTTGTCTCTTTGTTCTTCTAGAGATAGCTAGGTTTTTTGAAAAATTTGAGGTTGCAGAGAAGATAGAGGTAGAGTTTTCAAAGTTTTTTTCTATTGCAGATGTAGCAGTTCTTTAGTATTTCTAGTTTTTTGCAGAGAAAATTTCATATTTTTTATGACTTTGTAGCCCAATGGATACTAAAGGTCACTGATCATATACTTAGCAGGCCAATATCCCCTCTGAGTCACCAGATTTGTTAGTCATATTTACCCTCCTGCCAAAATTTGAGTTTTGTTTGTCAAACATGCCCAACGGTCATATTTTTAAATGTTCAAATGGTCCAATATTATAAAAAATATATTTCAAACCTTAGTTATGTTTTATGTCCTAAGTCTTAAAGTGGTCGCATTTTATTAAGATCCTGGTGGGTCTGCATCTTCTCATATGTCTGATCTTCCAAGATCCATGACTGTCGATTTCTCATTATCAAAAGTTGCATGACAAAAAGTCATAATGACATAGCAACAAGGTGCCATCCATCCCAATGGGCCTTTCTTCCTTGTGGCTTGTGGGGATGTCAAAAATAATGACATGTGTTAAAATTCTATTCATTGCTTTTTGATTTGGGCTAGTTCTTGACGTACCTTATCCAATGTTAGATTGAAGATTGACCAACGGTTGTGACCTTGTTGCTATGCATAAATGTACGAGGATTTTTCCTAAAGAGATAGTGATAGACCTACACGTAGACAAGTGGGGCCGGTTTGAAGCTTAAGCCACATAGTAAGAAAAGAGTCAAGGTAATTTGATGATGTGGTAGTACTTGATGGATTAGAGGTACTAACAAGGATGGTCAACTAGAGCTTTGTCATGGTCATCTGATCTATGCATGTCACTATGTCGCTAAGAAAAAATGTACGATTAAAATGCATAGCAAAATAGTGAAGGTGTGACATGTGGACGTGTGGGTCTTGTTTTCATTTGGGCCGCAAGCAAAAGGATGTCAAATGAGTTGGCATAGAGCGGGGTTTTGATTGGTCAAAGTACTAATAGGGGTCAATGCATCTTTAGGACTATTAGATTGAATGCAGATCGAGCATCGTTGTTATGTCGCTAACCAAAGATGCAAGGCCATTATCCATAGAGACATAACAATAGGTGGACACATGTCCTAGTGGGCCTGGGTGGTGAATAAGTAGTGACGGTTAAGTTCACAGTTTCACAAGGTTAACAGTTATTAAAGATAAAAAGGTGGTGAAGCTATGACTAGGATTAGGTCAATAGGTCAACATAAGTTTGAATTTTGGTGAGGTGGTGGAATGATAAAATATGACTATTCCACGTGGTGAAGCCTGAAGATTGATTCCAGTTGACCGATGACATGGCTGACTTGGCATGCTGACAATAAAGAAAGATAGTTTTTAATGGCGAATATGATCTTCTCAATCATCTGCAACCACTTTCATCATTCTCCATGCCCGATAGATACAAAGGGCATTCCCTTTACCACCTAGTTATCCATTTACTCGATTGAAACATTAATGGTCACCATTTTTGTCTTGTCAAGGTTATGTTTGGTGAATAGAATGATTTTCCTGCATCTAGATGTGTACCATGATCAAATCTTTCCCAAATTTGCAGTGATTGTTCTCTACAATATTAAATTGTTGAGCTTTGCCTTAGGGTAGAAGCTATTTAAGTTATGCTTGAACTATAAAAGCAAATTTTGTAACCCTTCTTAGGGTCAGTCATTTCTTTTGATTCTTTAGTAGCAGTATTATGTTCTGTTAATGTAGTTCCCTTTTGTCTATAAATGAATGTAATCTCTATTGTGCCTCATTCTCCATTAATATAAGTGTAAAACCTTCTTACCTTTGTTAATGTATTTTATTTTCATTCTTCAATCTACATAAAAGTATCTACTATTGCCCTTTGAATATTGTGGAGTGAAGTCCCTTCCTCGTAGTATCCATTTGGTTTATTATTTTTATGTGGTTGTTGGGTTAAAACAAAGATTGAATCAATGTCTTCTGAGATTACCTTGATGAGTAGTGCATTGTTAGGAAGAAATAGGACTAGACAAACTATTTTAGTGTATCATCCCATTTATATTAGATTAGATAGTTTTCTTTCATGCATTCCTTCTCCCTTTTCCTTCTAAAGAGTATTTAGGTGCACCTTGATAGTAAGGAATTCAGCCATCTCTAAAGACTCAATCTCATAGTTCAAGTCCCACATCTTGGAGATTATTTCCATGTTTCACAAGGTTGCCTTTAGGTAAAAACTTTAGGCAAGGGTGCAAGCTTTTGTGACAACAAGTACCTCATTATGCCTTGTTGTCAGGACCCAAGTTTGCTTTCAACATTGCATTATAGTTTCCTTTCTATTTATGCATTGTTTGTAGCTACATTTTTGTTCATCTTAGTGGGGGTGTTAGAGTAAAAGGTTAATTTAATTTAATTTATTAAATTACCTTTACTCCCTTCTTAAGATTTTCCTTTATGCACTTGGATTTCCATTTAACAATTAATTAGTAATTATTAAATGTCATTTTTACCTCTTAGAGTTTCCCTTTTAGGTTTTTGGTCTCCTTCATAAGGATTGATCATTTGTAAATTCATTCATTCTATTTTGCACAAGGAAATACAATCTTCTTGATTATCGAGCAAACCCTTCTCTCTCTCTACTTTTCTTACTTCCTTGTAACAGGTTATTTGTATGCAAGATATCCAAGAATCTATGGATTTTTTCATTACCAAATCCTTCACTAGAAACTCATAATACCTAGGTAATGTCATGTATATGTGAAAACCTAACCTGTTAGGAGCACGCATAAACAAAAAAACATTAGTTGTACATGTGCATATCAAAGATTAAAAACAAATCAAAATACAACTAATGTTAGACTTGAGTTTTACAACTTAATACAATCGAGAAGAAAGAGTCCCCATGCAACCTCAAAGCAACTCAACAATGTGCCCATAGGAGGCCTTGTTAGTATCCTTTAGATTGTAATTGTGAGTGTGCTCTTCCAAACACAACTATGAATCCCAATTATATAAAATTACAATAATGAATGAAAACCTATGCTAAATGATCAAGAATAGCTCAAGAGTTGGCTATGGAAAAAACCATTCTTGAGAGCATTCAAAGAGGTGAGTGATGGATGCAAATAATCAAACTAACATTGCAAATCTAGAATGTCAATACAATATTAAGGCTAGAATGTAAACAACTACCAAAGGTTAGCTCTACACATAAAAATCTCTAAAAGATCTAAAACTAAACTAGCATGATAACAATGCAAATGAGGAAGATGAAAAATGCTTGAGACAAACACTCTATTTATAGGTTTGAGAGAGGCCTCGAGGAGGTGGCATCTATGTGGCATCCACATAGCTGTCACAAGGGAGACATATGGGCTAAGGAGACAAACCATGCAAAGGTCAACACAAGCCTTTTGGATGAAAGGGATGGCTCAAGGTGTGCTCACACATGTGTGAGCAACCTTGGAGGAAGGAAAGGGGGACAAGTGTGTAAGAGGTGTGAATAAAATAATAAAATGGAAGCTTTATTAGACCTTGAGTTTCTCACACGTGTGAATAAACACTTATGAACTAAAAGGTGTATAAGATAATTAAGTGGGATTAATTAATGGGTAGGCTTAGAAGGATGAGAGTGATGGGTGTAAACTAGGTTTTAGGTGTGATTAAGATTAAATTAAATGGAATTTTACTTAATCACAGGAATATAGAATTTAATAAAGTGGAGAAGATTAAATAAATTGAAATTTATTTAAAGGGGATTGTATAGAGCACCATGCATTAAATAAATTTAATACATTAGAGGGGATGTATTTAAATTAAATTTAAATACATTAGAAAAATGAACCTATTTAATTAAATAAGTAGAAGAATATGACAAATATAATTAATTAATAAATAAATAATTTATAATATCAAAGGAAATATTAAATGAATTAATATAGTGTTTAGGAAAATTTTAAGTGTCTACATGTCAAAAGATCAAAACATACTAAATCTACTTATAACAATAACATAGATGATGTGGATAAATCCTCTATTACATTGTTTAAATGAAACATATAATTATATGTGTAAAAAAATCTCATTACCAATCTCTAAATAGCTTTCAAGTCCTCTAAACCAATGAAAACATAGATCAAGGAGCTACATAATTATTACAAGGTGTTCAGTGGTAAAATGGAAGCAGTTTAATAGGATGTAGACTTCCACTTTATGGGGCACTAAGTCATTCAAATATGTATATGTAAGGCAAATAGGGGGATTCCCAAGTATGATTCCACTTATGATCCAAATTAGATTAGCTAGTACCCAAAGGGAGAAGGGTGCTAATATTAAATATAGGTTGTAAAATGCAATACAAAGAAATACACTCTATTAGGCCCTTGATAGGATAATGTAAATGCAAAATTGAACTAATTGCTTAGGAAATGTAGATCTATATGCTATGTGAATACAATCAGCCCAATTAAGATACAAATCTAGGATAAGGATATGAAAGGAAATAAAATATAAAGGACTCACCTCTTAATATGTAGAGGAAGATGTATTCAAGCTCCAAAACTCGCAGATCTGAACTATAGCTGAATATTCATCCATGAATCTTGGAATGAAATGACAAAAGGAACAAAACCTAAAAATATCCCTAGAATCTAAGACTGAAGGACTCGGCTTGGAAAGACATCCTACAACTAGATTGACGTAGTCTGTGACTCTGAAACTGATGACTCCATAAAGCTTGTGAGCTATAGGTTCCAAATTTGTAATTATTTTCACTCCCAACCTACAAATCAACATAGAAAAGAAAGGTTTGGAGGTTTGGTTTTGATGAGGGCTTTCCTTGAGCCCTAGGTTAGGGAATTAACCGTATTTGACAAATGTAAATGTGAATGATTGTAAAACTAGATAAAGTTTAGGATACACCTTGCTTGAATGTATGTAAATGTGTTGTATTGTAGGTCTTGAATTTGGTATGAAGGAGGTAGGATATCTCCACAATTGCAATGGATCTATCATAACCACATCATGGAAATGAAAAATAAGAGTGAAATAGAAGAGGAGAAGAGAGAAAGAGACATTGAGCATAGGTCCAACCATGGTCCAAAAGAGGAATTATGAAAAAGGGTGCTAAAAGGTCTTAAAATGCAAGTGTGTCCATTTTGAGACAATACACAAGGAATAATGAATTACAAGCAACAATAGTTGACTCCATATGAACCTCAACTTCATAGACATGAGAACCTTAAAGAAGAATACAATATACCAATAAAAAATAAATTTGCAAATCAAACCATATTTGTATCAACATCAATCATGTGCTAAGCTTTGTAAAGTAAGGTCTTCTCCCCAATACCTAAACTAAAGGATATAAAATTCTAATGTTCAAATTATGATGAAAATATGACAAAAATAGATTTAGATATCTCACATAAAGTAGATTAATTCATCAAACATTTCTAGAGACTAAGGAATATGTTGAAAACCAGATACCACTTCATGTATCTCTCCAAACAAGTCCTCAGAATTAGTTTGATATTTCAAGATGAGAGACTGGGAGTCTTGGGATTATTAGATAGAAACATAATACTTACATGAAAATATAACCAATAACACAAAGGACTTGTTGGTAAACAGATTTGTCACAGAAGAATTTGCCCAATGGAGTGTATGTGGCAAATCGTTCACAACAGTTGGATAGGCCCTTGATATCTGACCTTCCTCTACGTTTCGAGGGGCAACTCCCTCATATGATATAATTTTGAAGCTTTTCAAATAGATATAAAATTAAAATGAAAGGGGAGAAATCTCATGATGACGAATGCATCACACGACTTCAAAGCTTTCTCAAACTACTAACTTAAAATTGCTAATAACAATGATCAAGATCTACGCTTGAAAAACTATTACTAGCACAACGTTGATCCACAGATTCATAAACATCTACACCATACCGTGAGAATGCTCACTACAAAGAGAATCAACATTTGAAACAATTTAGATTCAAAAAGAGGGAACTCAAACTGCACATTCCATTATTTTCTTGCACCAAGAAAGCAATAGAGATTTTTCAATTCAGAGATAAAAAGTGTACATACTTTCCGAAATTTATCCCTAGATCAAAACTTCAGCATGGTGTTCCCTTATTTTTCCAACCAAAAAGTCCCCTTTACAAAGCCCAAAAGAGCCCTTATATAGACAAAGAGGTTAATAACTACCCTTCTGTGGTTAATAACTACCTCCCAAATACGTGATTTGGGTGAGGTTAATTAACCTCTACAAAATTAACCTTGAATGACTTGATACTTTGACCTCACACCTTCTACTTTTTCACTGAGCTCCCAAAATATTACATAGTGACCTGGTTCAGTTGACTTATCTGCATAGCTTGTGAAGTCAACCAGCTCCACATTTTCTTCCCTCACTAGTCTGGTAGCCTTCTCAACGGCTATCTATAAATCTTTGTCTGTGATCTTGTCGATGTTTAATGTGAGGAGGAGGTTCTTTCGGCACATGTATGACAATTGTGGAGTAGAATTGTAAAATCTAGTCACTCTAACAACATCACCGAGCCTGTACCTGTAAAGTCTAGCACATGTTGTGACCACCACCTCATAATCCTGCCCGACTTTTAGTTCTGTCAGACCCATAGTTTCAAATTGAGTATGGTGGGCATTACTACATTCTAAACCATTTTCCCATTCTCATGATGCAGATGGAGTGGAATGAATTCAAAATATGCAAGGTTGGGTACCACCGTGAAAGTTGCATTCTCTGGTGGGAATGTGGGATTCACATTGGCTGCAAATCCACCTTCAGTGGCACCGTAATCTCCACTCATCAATGGAAGATCACCTACATAATGTCTCAATTTTCTTAGGCATGGTTCCACGGCACCAGTAGTGACACAATGGATATACTTGATACTGGGCCAAAGCCGTGGGATGATTCCATGCCAATTCTCCATGTCTTTACATTTTTCATAGATGTGACTTGCTAAAGTTGGATTTGGTTTAAGAAATTTTGAAATGGCCCCTCTCATAGAAGGCACTTTGATTCGTTCATTAAGTCTCACTTCCTTGATATCAGAACAAAGTTCTTGCCAGACTTGCTCGAGTGTCCGCAGAGCATCCACTATGGAGTAAGAAAAAAATTGATCAGAAATATTCTACCTCATTTGAATATAGCAGTGCACATAGTAGATGGCAATACAAGGATTGTTGAGGATCATTCCCAAATACAACCTCATCTAGACTGCATGGAAAAATCTGGCTTCTCTCCCTAAACATCCTATAAAGTTCACTAGCAAATATATGTGAAGTCACAGTGCAAGCTACAAAGCCCCCCTTCACTGCGAATTTGTTTGCTACCATAAATGAGTTCAAATACTCTTCCCCCAAGTCTGATTGGAAATAATCTAGCTCGATAGGCGGCAGAAATATGAAAGACCTGCACCATTCCTGAGAGCAATTCTTCATTAAGAGGGATGAATTTGAGCCTCCCGTCAGTAGTCCCAAAGCTCAATGAGAACGCAGAGATTGGCTGAGCAGTAAGAAGGGGGGATTGATCTCTGTGGGCAACTTGGAGAATGTAGGGCTCGAGGTCAGCGTGAATGGCGAGAGGAACTTGTGCTTTGAACTCCCCCGGATCTGTGCTTCCATTTACTTCCCATTTCCGCAAATACTCCGTCGCACTGTTACGCTCCAGAATCTTCTTCAGCGTCTCCCGCTGCACGAGCTCTGCATCCCTCGTTATCGCCTCGAATTCCTCAATCACATTCTCATTTAGATTTGCATTCGCCATTTTCGGCCTCAAATTCCTTCTGCTCTTCCTTTGTGCGATCTTCCTCGGTGCAGACTTAAAACATTTAAGATCGCTTTATAGTGAATCAAAGAGACTCTGCATGTTGTGTCCATGTTTCTCCAATTCTTATTTAAAGTCAAGAAGATTGTACAAATCTTCCAAAGTGTTGGTAAACAGATTTGAAAATTTTCACTCCCAACACCAAAATCTCTGAGTATTTCGAAAGTATTTGTGAACACAACTATTTTCCAGCCATCCTTTTCTATTTCCTCCACCTTAAGACTAACCAGGCGTAATATCTACACTTGTCTTTTAGATGATCTTTCTTCTAGTTCTTAACCTCAATCAGCTAAACAAAGAAGGTTAATGATTGTCTCAGAGAGGTTAAGAAAAATATATTTTTGGAGGTTATCATTTACCTTTTGAGAGGTTAATGGTTAGGAAAAACGTATTTTTGGGTGTTAACATTAACCTTTTCTTTGGAGGTTAAGAAAAACGTATTCTTGAACGCTATCATTAACCTATTGGAGAGGTTAAGAAAAACGTATTTTTAGTGGTTAACATTAACCTATTGAGAAGTTAAAGGTTAAGAAACACGTGTTTGGGTGGCGACCATTAACCTTTTATAACTTGAGGCTCAGAAGTTGGATTTCAATGATCTCAAGTGCTGTGCGGAGCTGGTAATGAGTCGGAGACATGAAGATTTAGAATTCACAAAAGCTCAGAGATGAAAATTGCCAATTTAAAGCTTAAAATCAAGCAATTTTCAAAAATCAACGAAGACTTATAAAATTGAAAGAATTTTATAACCGGGCAACAACTAGCTGTAACTGGGGACAAGGACTGACAAGGACGAAGCTCGAATCCAGAATGAATAAAGTAGTGCTTTATCCATTGGGCTGTGAAATAGAGTCATTCGAGGGGCCAATTTGCAAAAGGGAGGAAACTAGCACCGAAAACCAGACAACTTGAAAGAAAAACTAGACACAACAAAAACTCCTAACTAGACTATATACAAGGTAGGTTTCCCTACCACCAATGACTCAAAGTATAATCATGCAAATCCATTGACTGGATGGGGAAAATAAATACCATGGCGTGCTAACATGTGACCACTTTCAGGTTCCTGTGGACTCAAGTGTAAGTTCTCTCTTTGAATTCCAATTCTGAGACTCTTAGCATTCTTCACATCACTTGATAAAGGAATGTATCCAAATAACCGGGCTTCATCAAAAATCTCAGATTTCGAAATCATCTCCACTTCCTGTTGCCTGTCATTGATGAATTCATCTTGAGAGAGTTGAAGTATAAGGCTTTCAAGTTTCTCAACACATTTATGATCTTCTCTTGTACTTGGAAAACCCTCTACTTGAGTTTCTAGTGGTTGATCATCAAGAAGTCTTGAATTCATTTCTAACACCAGACAATCTTTCTTTTCCACGGGAATGATTTTGTTTGTATTTTCCATGAAATTATTCCAATATGAATGCACTTCCTTTCCCCACTGAATCTTCCCATAATGTATTTCTTCCTCTTCTTCCATCATATTGCTCAAAGAAGAAACAATCATCCTTTCCATTTGGGTGCACGTATGCTCCATTGAGTCTATCTGATCAAGAGAATTGATCATTAAGTGACATTGATGTAAGGAGAATTCTTTTTAAAAAGTGTCGTCATCTATGCCTTCATCTTCACATTTTTCAATCATTAAATCACAACACATCTCTTCAAGGCCAATTACTTCTCTAGTGCAAGGTACCATCATAACGTTCTCTTCAATATGGTTTCCACTTGTGAATTGGAATGCTTCAACTTCAGGCTTCATGCATGAGGAAGAATAAGAATATGATGTGTCACCTTCTCTTACTTGAAACTTATCTTTCATTTCCATGTCTATTGTACTTGTCATTAAACATTCATCAATGTTTACACAAGCTTGGTGCATTAATTTTTCATGATGACCATCTTCACAAAATGAGAAAACTTCATATTCCACTTGCATGTAACTTGGAAGGGGATCCCTTGACAGCTCATCATCTTTCTCTTGAAAATGATCTTCTACTCTTGTG
This sequence comes from Cupressus sempervirens, assembly GCA_028749045.1. Lineage (NCBI taxonomy): Eukaryota > Viridiplantae > Streptophyta > Pinopsida > Cupressales > Cupressaceae > Cupressus > Cupressus sempervirens. Next base: position 88,636,365 of record CM053791.1, on the reverse strand, counting down.
ATGATCATTCCACTTTCTAAAAACTCCTCAACATCTGCAAAAGTAAAGACTTCAATCTCAGGAGTTAATGAAGATGTCTGCAAGATTTCACTCGAGGTTATTTCTTCACTAGTGGTGGTAGAAGATTGTGAAAAATATTCTAAATAATTGATTTCATCAATAGAGTCCTCATCATTAATGATTAGGGGTGAATTAATAGGAAGGTCTTCTCCACAGAGAAAGTCATCATCTGAAGCATTTAGGCACCAAGTAGGAATAAAAGTAGTATGCAATTCATCTTGATCCGCATTTCCCCCATCTTTAACCATATCTTCTATAATTCCTTGAGAAATACTTGATATTTCTTTTTCCTTCTCATTAGGATTGAGATGGTTGAATATGTTCTCCTGTTTTACATTACTAGACCCTTTTCCTATAGACATCATTTCTTGACCATTTCCTTGACTAGACATAGAATCCTCATCTTCTTTCATGCATGAAGATTTAGATGAGTCATTTCTAACATTGGGATCAAGAGATATTTTGTTATCAAGGAAATAATTCTTGGATGAGTCTTCTTTCTCAAGTTCTCGCAATGTTTGTAGTAAAGAAGGATGCACATTGCCAGGATCCAGGTGTGCATTACCATAGAATCTTTTTAAAAATTCAACTTGATTAGGATCAATGGGAGCATGATTTTGATGAGCAATAGAGGCAGGCTTTGGGCTATTCTTCTGACCACCATTATCCATTCTCGATTCACATGAATTATTTTTCTGATCAAGTTCTTCATTATGCTCACATGCGAAACTTCTCTCCAAAGATGAATTTGTCTTGTGAGAGAAAAACTGATAATCTTTACCATCTTCTTCTTCTATCTTTTGCAATGTCTGGAGCAAAGATGGATGAGTCTCACCTAGATCTAGTTTCCATCCACCATAGAAACTCTTCAAAAAGCTAGCTTGTGTAGGATCATCAAAAATCCGATTTTGTTTAGGCGGAGGCGCATGAGAGATACTTTTATTATTCTTCATCACTGATTTAGATGAAAGACATTTTTTAGTAAAGCCTTCTTTATCTTTATATGTTGAATTTCTCTCCAAGAAGGATTCTTGATAATGAGAAAGAAACCCATATTCTTTTCTATCATCTTCTTTGATCTTTTGAAAAACTTGAAGTAAGTGGGGATGAACCATTTTAGGATCTAACCTCCTACCGCCATAGAAATTCTTCAAGAATTCAACTTGCAGAGGTACATCGGGAATCTGTTTCTTAGGATATAAAAAGTATTCATCATCACTGTCACTATCACTATCGCTTTCAACTTTTCCCTTGTACCAAACCATGTTTTAAATTCGAACCTCAGATAGAGTCGCCAATATTCGATCTTCTAAATAGAGTCACCAACCTTCATTCAAGGGAAGGTACCTTCATCAGCTGAGTTACTGATTGTTATTTACTTGAGTTTGGATGTGACCAAGATTTTGCTTGTTCCTTCTTGGAATGACTACTACTCTTTCAACAACGTTGTGACCAATACGAGCTCTTCACAAGATTTTCCCAAATTCTTCTTCTTTTTCGAGAACTTGATTCACCAGATGGTATTGTTGAGCACTTCGTCTACACCTCCAGGCTAGAGTGTTCAAGTCTGAGATGATATCCACCTAGTTGTCTTGGAAGCCGAGGTTTGGTTGGAGAATTGGAAAAATGTTCTCACATGGTAGCACCATTGTGCTTCATTACAGGTGACTGTCAATCTTTCTCGTTCAGTCTCCCCAGCAGAGTCGCCAAAAAATCTGTTGGTAAACAGATTTGTCACAAAAGAATTTGCCCAATGGAGTGTATGTGGCAAATCGTTCACAACAGTTGGATAGGCCCTTGATATCTGACTTTCCTCTGCGTTTCGAGTGGCAGCTCCCTCATATGATATAATTTTGAAGCTTTTCAAATAGATATAAAATTAAAATGAAAGGGGAGAAAGCTCATGATGACGAATGCACCACACGACTTCAAAGCTTTCTCAAACTACTAACTTAAAATTGCTAATAACAATGATCAAGATCTACGCTTGAAAAACTATTACTAGCACAACGTTGATCCACAGATTCATAAACATCTACACCATACCGTGAGAATTCTCACTACAAAGAGAATCAACATTTGAAACAATTTAGATTCGAAAAGAGGGAACTCAAACTACACATTCCATTATTTTCTTGCACCAAGAAAGCAATAGAGATTTTTCAATTCAGAGATAAAAAGTGTACATACTTTCCAAAATTTATCCCTAGATCAAAACTTCAGCATGGTGTTCCCTTATTTTTCCAACCAAAAAGTCCCCTTTACAAAGCCCAAAAGAGCCCTTATATAGACAAAGAGGTTAATAACTACCCTTTTGTGGTTAATAACTACCTCCCAAATACATGATTTGGGTGAGGTTAATTAACCTCTACAAAATTAACCTTGAATGACTTGATACTTTGACCTCACACCTTCTACTTTTTCACTGAGCTCCCAAAATATTACATAGTGACCTGGTTCAGTTGACTTATCTGCATAGCTTGTGAAGTCAACCAGCTCCACATTTTCTTCCCTCACTAGTCTGGTAGCCTTCTCAACGGCTATCTATAAATCTTTTTTTGTGATCTTGTCGATGTTTAATGTGAGGAGGAGGTTCTTTCGGCACATGTATGACAATTGTGGAGTAGAATTGTAAAATCCAGTCACTCTGACAACATCACCGAGCCTGTACCTGTAAAGTCTAGCACATGTTGTGACCACCACCTCATAATCCTGCCTGACTTTTAGTTCTGTCAGACCCACAGTTTCAAATTGAGTATGGTGGGCATTAGCTACATTCTAAACCATTTTCCCATTCTCATGATGCAGATGGAGTGGAATGAATTCAAAATATGCAAGGTTGGGTACCACCGTGAAAGTTGCATTCTCTGGTGGGAATGTGGGATTCACATTGGCTGCAAATCCACCTTCAGTGGCACCGTAATCTCCACTCATCAATGGAAGATCGCCTGCATAATGTCTCAATTTTCTTAGGCATGGTTCCATGGCACCAGTAGTGACACAATGGATATACTTGATATTGGGCCAAAGCCGTGGGATGATTCCATGCCAATTCTCCATGTCTTTACATTTTTCGTAGATGTGACTTGCTAAAGTTGGATTTGGTTTAAGCAATTTTGAAATAGCCCCTCTCATAGAAGGCACTATGATTCGTTCATTAAGTCTCACTTCCTTGATATCAGAACAAAGTTCTTGCCAGACTTGCTCGAGTGTCCGCAGAGCATCCACTATGGAGTAAGAAAAAAATTGATCGGAAATATTCTACCTCATTTGAATATAGTAGTTCACATAGTAGATGGCAATACAAGGATTGTTGAGGATCATTCCCAAATACAACCTCATCTGGACTACATGGAAAAATCTGGCTTCTCTCCCTAAACATCCTATAAAGTTCACTAGCAAATATATGTGAAGTCACAGTGCAAGCTACAAAGCCCCCCTTCACTGCGAATTTGTTTGCTACCATAAATGAGTTCAAATACTCTTCCCCCAGGTCTGATTGGAAATAATCTAGCTCGATAGGCGGCAGAAATACGAAAGACCTGCACCATTTCTAAGAGCAATTCTTCATTAAGAGGGATGAATTTGAGCCTTCCGTCAGTAGTCCCAGAGCTCAGTGAGAACGCAGAGATTGGCTGAGCAGTAAGAAGGGGGGATTGATCTCTGTGGGCAACTTGGAGAATGTAGGGCTCGAGGTCAGCATGAATGGCGAGAGGAACTTGTGCTTTGAACTCCCTCGGATCTGTGCTACCATTTACTCGCCATTTCTGCAAATACTCCGTCGCACTGTTACGCTCCAGAATCTTCTTCAGCGTCTCCCGCTGCACGCGCTCTGCATCCCTCGTTATCGCCTCGAATTCCTCAATCACATTCTCATTTAGATTTGCATTCGCCATTTTTGGCCTCAAATTCCTTCTGCTCTTCGTTTGTGCGATCTTCCTCGGTGCAGACTTAAAACATTTAAGACCGCTTTATAGTGAATCAAAGAGACTCTGCATGTTGTGTCCATGTTTCTCCAATTCTTATTTAAAGTCAAGAAGATTGTACAAATCTTCCAAAGTGTTGGTAAACAGATTTGAAAATTTTCACTCCCAACACCAAAATCTCTGAGTATTTCGAAAGTATTTGTGAACACAACTATTTTCCAGCCATCCTTTTCTATTTCCTCCACCTTAAGACTAACCAGGCGTAATATCTACACTTGTCTTTTAGATGATCTTTCTTCCAGTTCTTAACCTCAATCAACTAAACAAAGAAGGTTAATGATTGTCTCAGAGAGGTTAAGAAAAATATATTTTTGGAGGTTATCATTAACCTTTTGAGAGGTTAATGGTTAGGAAAAACGTATTTTTGGGTGTTAACATTAACCTTTTCTTTGGAGGTTAAGAAAAACGTATTCTTGAACGCTATCATTAACCTATTGGAGAGGTTAAGAAAAACATATTTTTAGTGGTTAACATTAACCTATTGAGAAGTTAAAGGTTAAGAAACACGTGTTTGGGTGGCGACCATTAACCTTTTATAACTTGAGGCTCAGAAGTTGGATTTCAATGATCTCAAGTGCTGTGCGAAGCTGGTAATGAGTCGGAGACATGAAGATTTAGAATTCACAAAAGCTCAGAGATGAAAATTGCCAATTTAAAGCTTAAAATCAAGCAATTTTCAAAAATCAACGAAGACTTATAAAATTGGAAGAATTTTATAACCGAGCAACAGGACTAAAGCACAAAAAAATAGAAAATAAAACACATAATATTTAATGTGGTTCACCCAATCTTAGGCTAGGTCCACAAAATATAGAGTCCAATATTATTATCTAATAATTCAGTTTGATTACAAACTGTAATCCCTTACAACTCAATACTATTGCAAGAAGGTACTAATTCATAAAATGAAAAAATCCCTAACCCTAAATCATTTTATACAAGACTTATGTCAGCTAAGAAATTAGGGTTTGAATATATCATCCAATAGAAAATAAAATTGAAATGTCTTTTATAATTAAAAAATCACTTTTAAGACCCGACAAGAATCATTTCCCCTTGACCTCATCATTGGCGTGCTTACCCAAAACCCCCATAGAAAAATATTGGAGAAAACTGCATCGATAAAAGTGGAGAAAAAATCAACCTCATAGTTTGATTAGGCTCCACATAACAACAGGGAAAACAAATAAAATCATGAAGATGCATCAAAAATTTCTAAGAACTCCTACATTCAAGACTAATTTACATGAGAAAAATATATACAAAAAATGCATATGATATTCAAGCAAACAACAACCAAATAGGCACTTGGTTTTATAAAAAAAAGATCAAGTTGTAGTCACCTAGCTGGTGTTGAGTTCAAATCTTTATCAAGAAAAAATAAAGATTTTTAAGCAAGAAACGTTGCTTAGATCATTCTTCAACCAAGTAGACCAAGAGTGGGTACACCATTTTCTGATACATAGAGAAAAAAATAATAAAATCTTACTATAAAAGAAACCTTCTCATTAGATTCATAATGGACTTATGACCATATCAAAGTGTAGATTCATCAATCTTATTATTTAAAAATTACTTAACAAGTAGCAGTTCCAAGTCATGTTTCTATGTACAAGAGATATCTAACTTCAATCAAGTATTTCTATTATACATGAGCATCCACCAATAAATCTATGCCAACATCAAATAAAAATTACAGTCACAAAGCTAGCAAATGTTTAATTTTCAAAACCAAAAAATAACTAACTAGAACACTATCAAAGCCTCAACTATAGAATTAGGTACATGTGAGGATCATGGTCTAACATCTTCTTAAAGGATGACCATATGCTCACTTAAACATGTCTTGTTCCCAAGATATCCTGCTGCAGACTCTCAAAAATGGTTCACGTCTACGATTTCATCACATTTTCACACTAACTCATCCCATTTTCTCATTTCACTAATTTTGATCTTTTGGCCAACTTGATTACCATTGGAGAACATTTCAAAAATATTCTTCATAATTTTTTATTGGAGCACATTTCAAAAATATTCTTCATAATTTTCTATCCCCTTTCAAATCAATTACATATCGCTTTGAAAATGATTACAATTTTGTCCAAACTTTTTGGAATTAACTCAGAATCACCCCAATCAACTCAAGATCATCCCAAATCAACCCAGAATCATCCCTAATCAACCCCAAATCATCTCAAATCAGCCATAATCATCCTGAAACATGTCAAATTTGTCAAATCAATCATCATCTATCCAACCCTAGTCATTCTCGTGTCTCTCAGTGCCTCATAAACCTATCAAATCTTATCAAACCCATCAAATATGACCTTAGTACTATCATTATTGCCATCCAATCATTGGCATTTTCGAGTCCCTCTGTATCAAATCGTGACATTATCAAACCATTTTAATAACATTGACAATGTCTATCGATATTATGATCAACCTTATCAATTAGTTTTGATCCTATAGCATTTACAATTTCTGTTAAATGTTACATATTCTTAATCCATGTCATGTTTCCTTGGCATGTTATCAGTCCTAATCAATCGTTCAATTTGATCATGGCTTTGATGTACCTGTCATCATCCTAGTCAATCTACATAATTGTCACATTTCATCAAAGGATATTGTCACCTTTTATCAAATCAAACTTGCCAATCATGTACTAATTTATCCTATACGATTAAATAACCCATAATCTAATCCTATGTTGTTTCAATCATTTTCATCTTGCATTACTAATCATTCTTCCTAACTAACATTCTCAATTAATTGATATTTATTAATTAATTGATTCGTCTTTGCAAACTGTGGGAATTCATTACAATTTCCTAAGTTCTATTTTCCACCTCTAATTTCCATTTGTGTGGATATATGGATTTTGAATTCAAATATTCCACATAATCTTGCCACATGGACATCTTACGTCATAGATTCTATCCTCACACTTGGCTAAAATATGTCATAACCCATATATTTTATTCCTTACACATGTTTATAATAAGACTAATTCACCATAGATTATAGACTATAAGTGGATTTGAGGTGTTATATGCATGTCATAGATTCTCCTCCACTTTTAGCCATGTTGACTTCCATGTGTCATAGAATCCTACAAGTGGCTTTGAGGTGTCATATGCACATCATAGATTCTCTTCTACTTTTATGCATATTGACTTTCATGTATCATAGAATCTCACATTTGGCATCTTATGTAATATGTGTCATGGATATCCTAAGAAATATAGTGCCAAGTTGTGTATTTGTGTTGACAAGTGTCACCCTTTCATTCAATTCTCTCCTATTGCATGTTGGCTATAAATTGAGCCTTCTTAGTCCATTTTTCGGTCCTCAACATTTTGTCCTCAACACTTTTGTCTTCAAAATCTATCATCTCTTAGCATCCATTAGGCTAGAAATCACTCTTCTAGTACTCTCAATAGCACCATCTCATCATAGGCTTTTTCTTTCAATTGTATGTAAGATAGGCAATAGGAGCTACATCAAATGGAGAAGAAAGGACGTGGGAGCTACAACTAAAAGAGGGAGTTTTACTTTGTGTTTCTTTCTTTGTTTTAGTTGGATTTTATGGTAGACTAGAATGGTTTTAGTGTATTTTGATTGAGTTTTTTTGATTGCTCATAATATGCTAGGTATTAACTCATTTTCTGGTCCTACACCTATATTACATGGAAAATCTAACTCATAACCAAGAGTATATCGTGACATAATACCATATATATTCTAAGTCAAGTAAAATCCATTAAAACTAACAAATCATAAATCTCACACACCATCAAAGACTCCAAGAGCTCTCCATGTGAAAAATTAGGATATAAACACCTCTTCATATAACAAGAAGATCAGGAAACCTTGTTTAATGTAGCAATGGAATGTATATGAAATATTTTTTAAACATGAGGATAGAAACCAAGAGATCCTTATAATCAATTGTTAGAAAATATCATTCATCCTCTAATTAAGAAGTATACATGGTTCCATACACAGTTCAACACAAATAATCAAGAATATAATCCTAAAGCAAAGAAGATAGAATACACTATATAGCTATACAAATATCCCACTAAAAGTGATTTTGTGCTATACATCGCATCATGATCAACATTACTGCCAAAACTCTATTGCAAGTAAATAAAGCTTCTCATGCACTGTTAACTATTATTATATATTTGACTAAATAAATATATCAGGTACTCCCATTGAAATGTCCCTTTTCTAATTTTATATGATATTTCAAGCCTCAAATCATATCTTTAAAATCAAACAACCAATATTTCAAAGATCCACCAATTTCTCAATAAACCCCAAATCGGGTATGCCAGAAATAGTGCCAAAAGCTTCACAGCTTCACCTATTATTAATAAATCTGAAAGTGGACATTTTTACAAAAATTTGAGCAGCAAACAGCCTATAAAATGATATTTCCAGATCTGTATAACATGCACACAATAGCTCCCAAACGGAAGACAAAAACAATGCTCATCGGGCTCCCGAAAATAGCACAAAATAGCCCAGAATCACCACAAAAACTTAATAATCTATCAAAGAAGTATAATCATATCCAAATACATATATTCAAATCTATTTTAACATCTAAAAGTTTGAAATACAACAGCAACCCAAACTGATATGAAATACTCAACTAGAAACACCAAACTCTTACAAAAACCACACCTGAAAACCCACAAATCTGCACTGTTCAGCACAAAGGAAAACTCTGCATGAGCATGCACATGGAATGGCTTCAAACTCCCGTCCTTAGCCTTCCTAGAAACCTGCAAACTCCCGTTCTTGGGTCTCCTTCTCCACAAGTTTGGCAGCCTTTGAAGAACAACAAAGCAATGCGCAAAAATCAAGTTCTGGAATCCACCCAAAATGCCTCCAAACTCCTTAAAAGAGGGCATAACCCTAACTCACGTCCAAGAGGGGTTAATAAAATATATTTTAATAATAATTTTCATTTATTAGTCCATTAGCTTCCAAAGATTATCCCCTTTTTCCGAAACTTCACCTTTTTGGGCCTGCCTGCCTTAGAAAAGATTATTATTTTTAATTTTTTGAAAAGGGGACATGACACCCATACCTTTTTTTTGTCTCACTATAATAAAAATACTAATGTAATTGAGGTGACCAAGAATAAAGCTTACTATAAAATATCCACATCAAGTAATTTACAAGATTTGCATAAATGCGACATGCATAATTGAGTGATGGAATTTGAATGCATTTATTCCCACCCTAGTAGAATGGATATTCCCAACATAGATACACTATAATGATTGATATGAGGGCTCATTAGGTGTTGACAATGCCTTTGGCTAACTTCTAGGAGCTTCTAATAACATTTTTTTATCCCTTAAACTATCACCCAATATTCTTTCTCATGATTGCAGAGGACTAGACACTATCCTATCCATGGGTGGTGCATTGGGCATTACTCTATTGGGATCTACTCCTTTTCTTGGCATTAAAGATATTTTGGTGATTGCAAAGGGTCTTCCTAGTTCAAGCACTGGTAATGTGGAAATATGTGGTGGGAAGGGTGCTTTTTGCTCTTGGAATTTTTTTAGGTGAATTAGGTCTATTAAGCATCTTTGGTGGGAATAACTTTGCCAAAGATACTGATCCATTTTTGTTGTTCCTCCTAAGGTGAAACCTTGACCTCTAACTTGTGTCAAGACCTCCCCTATGATGGCCTATGACATGGATGTGGTTGAAAATGTGGAGTACTTCCAACGTTATGTGTTAGCTTTTAGATTATTTGAATGCTAGCCATTTTTACCTAATGTACATCAATGGGTGACATATTCTCAAACCCTTGGTTTTAGGTAATATTAAGCTTTTCCCTTGTGCAAGGGGATTGTATTATTATTGTTTTTCCTTGCTTTAAGGAGCGAGATCTAGTAATGAGCAAGTTGTGGGCTTAGATGAGTCACTATCTTTTGACCAAACCTTGGGCAGCCTCCTTCAACCCTTTGACAAAACCTCTCAATGTGTGTCTAAAGTGGCTTTGTCTTCACAATATTTTCCTTCATTTTCAACATAATTCTTGTTTTGAGGACATCAACAACTATATTGGCTATTTTCTATAGTACAACTATCATGGGCCTCTCCACCTTTGCATGCATTTTGGTTGATATCAATATCTCCACACCTCTCCCTAGATATGTGGTTCTCATGGTGAGGGATAGGTAATGGACCCTATCGGTGGATTTGAGGGCCTACAATTTCGATGTTGTTGATACTTCTCTACTAGTCACCTACAATAGATTGTTCACTCTTGCAATGTATAGATGTTGTCACTTGGTGGAAGGATGTTAATGATGAACATTTAACTAATATGGGTCTAACAATGCATCAAAATTGATGATGACTACCCTCTCAATGATACTCGTATTGCATTTATGGCCTTTGCACCCTTGTGGATCCTACTCATCATGTTGGTGCAACCCCCTATGACCACAACGACCCTTCTTTATCTGCTACTTTACTCTTCCCCAATCTTTCACTGGTAATTCACAACCTTCTTAACACTATGCCCCTTGTGTTGGCAGCTTTTCTAATAGGGTTTTACTACTTTCTCACCCTTGTGGTGGGGATCCTAGTGATAGTATTGTCTATATAGTTGTCTGATGACATAGGGAAAATCATTCTTTAGCTTCTTATTCCCTTCTCCATGTTGTGGGTGAGTTGTGGACCCACTCTTGAGGTGGGCTACTACCTTTTATTCGAGAGAGTAGTTTATGGTGTGTCCTTGTAACAATGAGCACCTTTACTGTTAGTGTATTTTTTCTCTATTTTGACACCTATGGATTGTTGTTGCGTAAGGGACAACACCCTTGTTTCGATACTGTTTTATGTTCCAATATCTCAACACCAAATCAATGTCATCTAAAATGAAGATAACTAAGGATAAAATGTATATTTCCAAGACTTAAACACCAAGATTAATGCTATAATTTATTCCATAAACAAATACACATAAGAAAACCAATATATTAATAAGAAAAGTCCAAATACCCATGTGTCAATCTATAATCATTTCCAACTGAAAAATTTGTAAGAGTTTAAACACAATCTTTCCACATATGTACAAATTGGAGATATTGATTAACATATAAACTTGCAAAACCATCTCTCTTTAAATCAAAATCCACTGCTCCCAAACATTCATATCATTAAATAATCTAAACCAATGGAATATTATAGATCTACAAATCAGCAACCTTTTAGAAAAACTACAAAGTCCACTAAGGAACCAAGTTGTCCAAATCATTCAAATAATAAAATGACCTACTCCACAACTCCCCATGAAATAAAGGAAACAAGTTTTTTAGAAGTCTACAGAATATAAACATACTAGTTTCACAACCCATAAAAATCAATGGTAAATCATCCAATGTTTCATGCAACCAAGGACTAAAACCACGAACCCAACATAAGAACTTCAAATCATATTATAAGTAGTAAAATTTTTCCCATGTTACTAGGGACCTAAATCACCCACCCAAAATGAACAACCTTTTCACTCCACATGATCATTGTTTTACTGCACATAACCACAAAGAACATGACCAAAGATACCATGCAAGAGGAGTGTTGCATATTGCTCATAGGAGCTTCATGTCACCACCACATGACTACCTTCATAGAATATTAGATCCTCTTCTATAAACTTGCATTGCTCATTATAAATCTCATTGCCAATATCCATGTAACAGGCAAATGTCACAACTTCCAATCTCATGAATATACAAAGTAATGTTAATACACAAAACCTCCATTGAAGTCCACAAGCCTCCAATAACTCTTGCTTATATAAATCAAGCTATAATACTAAACATCAATTTTATTAAAAAAATCTCTAATCTTGTTGTTAATCATCAAGGCTCCATTCATATTATGATATCAATTCTTGGGATATAAGACAAACTACTAAAATATGAGTATCTAAAAATTGTATGTAAATGAAAAACAAGCTAACTTAATTTGGAACCAACATGCAAAGATCCAACGTCTCTAATGCTGAATCAACCACTTCAACATGCTTGATTAAAAAAAAACTTAAATAGAATTAAAACTACAATAAAATAAAGATAACATTACCATAAGATATTAGTAATAAAAGTCACAAATCTCAAGCATGAAGTGATCACCTTACAATACAAGATTTACATTTGAGATGAAACTATGCTAACAAGAGAGGCCATTCATGTATTATCATCTTCAAATGCAAGATTACAATACGTTCACTTTTTTCTCCCTTTTTTTATGTCTTCAATTCAATAGCAACTTTGTAGTCATCAAATTCTATTTCGACCACCATTACTTCTACTTATATAACATTTCTATCATTTAAATGGGACATCCTAGTTGCTTATCATATGCCAACTCCTCCCTCAGATAAATAAGTATTAATGTCATAAAATAATTTATTGTTATTGTTTTACTCAACTATTTGATTGTTAATGCTTATCATATCCCAACACCTCTCTTAGATAAGTCTAAGTATAAATGTCATAATTTGATATGTTACAATTGTTTTACCCTACTACATGAGTGTTCTTATTTTATATGGTGCTTTTCTTTAAATATGACTGCATTAGGTGACAAAACAACCTCATAGAAAGTTAGCTGCCCCAAACTACACTGTCCTCCAAAACTCTTATCCAATAAATAGTAAATATTTATTGATAAAATTTATTTACCAATATATGATTAAAAACTAATTACCATACAAATAACAATTAAACTGTGGATAGTGAATCCCTCATCCCTTATAAATGGTTTATAAACAATACAAAAAAATAATTATATGACCAAAGGTTTACAAAATCCTAATTGAAACCATAGCTTACGATACCTAAATGCAAAAACACCCCAGCATAGATTGGAATGCTTCGTTAATAAAGGAAATATCTCGTGCCTTTTATGTAGAATGTGAAGCAATATCTAGCGCAGAAAACAAGTATACGTTGAAAGTGTTTTAAAGGTGACAGAGTTTTTTGGAACTTTTTAATTTTCAAACATTAGAGCAAATGCAACAGACGTGTTCAAATATGGAACTGTTGAGAAGACATGTGAAGTGTTTGACATAATACTTGTGTGAATGTGCATGGAAAATTTTACAATCATGATATTGCTATTCATAAGAATTTGAATAATATGAATGAATGAACTATGAAATTGTATTGTATCACTATTGTATCTTCAGTACTACCTAAATACTTGTTTGTGTTTCCTCTAGATCTAGCTGGAAAAAAAATCAGAACTCGTGTAAATTACAAAGAATAAATAAAGCAAGAAACATATAACTTCTGAACAGGTGGAGAAACCTGTGTAAATTACAATGAATAAAGAAAAACAAATGCAAAAATTAAGCATGTAATTTCTGACGAGATGGAGATCTGGAACTAACAGAGAACTGCAAGTGTTAACCCAAGAACTCAAATTGCAGAAACTTAAAAAGCCCAAATTATTAAAAATAAAGCTAAAAAGATTACCGAAAAGAGGAATATAGAGAAATAGAAGTATGTCATTGAATAATACAGTTATGAAAACGGTGACCAGTTAACAGAGATTAATGTTACAGTAGAGCTTGAAAGTTTCTAGACCCTGGTTTTATGCAGATTTGTCATATGTTCCTGACTTAACATATTGCAGCCTGCCATCTGCAAAGTACCTGGTAGAAATTACCCTCACCCTGTTTTCATTTACCACCCAGCTCACATAGTATGCATGAGCTTTGCCTATTGCAGCCTCTAAAGGAGCAAAAACAGTGAATCCATAAGGAAGGTGTATCAGAATATACTTGCAGTCCATGGCACTTTCATCTTCTTCACTCAATCCACCTCTGAAGCCTTTCCAAACTGCCCGTCTACTTGACATTTCAAGATGTGTATTGATGCTCATTTCTGTCCCAACAAAGGTTCCCTCTGGCTCACTTCTGCTTTCTTCAAGAAGGGCTCTGTGATGCTTCCAAATAGTTCCCTGCCATGAAGGCTCTGGTCTCTTATCATTTTCCCTCGTCTCCTCAAGCATTAAAGCTACCCCCATCTTGCCTTCAAAGTCATAGCCAACAATAACAGGGGCCCTGGCATCAGGAGCTGGAAGCAAAAACAACCAAATGATTGAGTTCTGAAAGGTGTTTTTTGGAATCAACGTGGCAAACTGATCAAATTTGAAGATTTGTTTCATAGAATCAAGCTTTCTTGGAGCTCACACCCTTAGTTGATCCTTCCCAATTTACAACTAGCATGAGTCAAAATTTAAAAGTTTCATTTTCCTTTTCGTTTGCAAGAGGCTCGAGCATAGAGTTAGAAAAAGTAAACTATGATTTGGGCGCTTTACATAATGAAGAGGAATTAGAAAGGATTAGCATCACAGGAAATCTATGTATTTTCAGGCCTATCCCAAAAGAATGGTGCATGATCCGTAGAAATTCAGATAATAGCATTCCACTTACATAGCACTGATATGTCAAACTAAAAATGTTAATGACATTCAATTACTCATTTTTAAAACTGCAAAACTAAACTCACAAAAAAGACAGAAAAAATATTTATAAAATCTTAAGGGGCAAAATATTATTTAAACATCATACCCAATAAATTGAGTATATATGAAATTTGTTGTGTTGCCAACTACAAACTGTAAATTGGAAGCTTTACAAGCAAGGTTGCCAGTTGCCATGAAACGATTCAGAATAGAGACGAAACCATGAAAAATTTAAGTTAGCATTGAAGACCCTATGGAGAAGACTTATAAAAGCTATTTGCAAGCAGGTGATAAAACTCAACAGAATTATCAGAGTTTGCGGGCAATCCTCAAACAGAATTATTTGTTGAATTGATTCAAGAGCTGGAAAAGGATGATATTGTGGGCAACGTCTAACCAGAATGGTAGATGCACTTTTAACCAAATTAATTATTAATTAAACTTTTTTCACATCTTGTACTGTATATAAAGACTTACGGTAAAATAGTGAATCTAGTGTGCTGGATTGACATTGGTGGGATTGTGGTGGGATAATTTCCAAGAGCGCTTGTGTAAGGTGTATTTCCTCCAATAGAACCGAAGTAGAGACTGATCTCATTATGGCTTTTGATTCTTCTTATTACCATTAGAAGGCTCGCACATGTTTATGTGGGTGTGGAGGTTAGATGATATGTGAACACCTGACAGCCAGGAATATTAAAAAGTATGTTCAATTCATCTCGTGTCACAGATGTAGTAGAGAATTGTTCTTAAAACACTTTCTGTCAATCAATCAGTTTATGGGATCACAAAAATTCATTTTTCAGTGTTTTGAAGCCTGAGCTATTCTAGTTCTATGTGTTGCAGCATGAGGGGCTTGTTGAAGAGTGTGCTGAAGATGAAGAGTGGCAAGTTGGGCTAGGCGAATAGCCAATTTCATTATACATCCCAATGAGTGGGGCTAGAATGATTCGATTCCTCAATGATAGTCTAGTTAGGAGAGACTTAAACCCAATTGGGTTAAGTCAGAATTAAAAGCAGCGGTAGATTTTAAAGCAGGGGTTTTGAGAGCACTTCTCGGTTCCTCTGTTCCTCTGTTTCAGTGATATTAGAATTGTTTCCAAGAGATAGTTCTTCTATAAAACTCACAGGATAGAAAAGTCTAAAGGTGATGGGTGGAGATGTTTGTGGGAAGAGGCCATTAAAAATAATGCGTGAAGGAATTGTAACTGGAAGATGAGGGGATGGCAGAAGAAAGAGAAAGGGATGATACACGGGATGAAGAAACCTTTTTTTATCAGCAAGGGTTAATACTTTAGTAGCTGGACCTGGAGGACGGGAAGGGACATGGGAGAAAGTTTGACTTTGAAATGGGTTCAGCTAAAGAATGTGCTTTGGGAAAGAGGATGCCATCATATGTAGTTGCTTATCCTCTTCATCATTCAATTTGATGAATTTCTGCTGTCAAATATTGAGTTTGGTTATCTATTGAGCATTCTACTGAGAGTTGGTGACCATTGAGCTTCATTTAACTAACCTTCATTTGTAGACATGTTCAGGTTTATATCTGACTCTGGCAGTGTCAGCAATGGCTTGTATCAGTCTTTTATAGAAATGATGAACTGAAGTCATGTAGTTCTTATATGCATTGCAAAGTATTTGTAATTATATTTGGAATGTGCAGATGTGAAATCAGGTTTGGAAGAGCGAGAATGATGTTGGTGGATCTTGCACAAGGGATTAGGATTTGTTGGATGTAAGAGAGGGTATTTCAGGAGTTTAACAACAAGTGGCTGAAGCAGATTAAGTGAAGAGCACAGGATAACGAAGAGGTGCTGTGGAAGAGAGGAAGAAAGCCTCAATTGGGAATTTTCCTGTGGATGCTCCAACCTGTTCCTGCATCCCCAAAGCATCCATTGTGCCCCAATTTAAAAAATGCAATTGGAAAAAAAATATATGATGTCGAATGAAAGCATTTGAAAAACCTCCTTACACTACTCTTCTCTAATCAGTAGCTTTTGGATGCATTTGATATGGTTTTTGACAGTTTTATACTTATTCGATATAGTTGTTAGCAGTTCCGATACTTATGTGAATGAATATTGGACTGTTTGCTTTGCACTTGTTTAGTTTGTATACTTGTCGACTTTAACTTAAAATGATATCATTTTGAATTGATCCAATGGCTAGATTCTCGCTCTCATGCTATAGATATAAAACAATAGCTATCTCTACAAGACCAACAACAATACCAATCTTATTTTGTTTTATGCTCACCATTTTGTGAAATTATATAACTAAACTTAATCTGAGAACATGATGGAATCATTGAGATACCCTAGAATGATGATTGGAAAAGAAAGGCTTATCTCACTAACCAATTTATTCATTTATCTTTCTGGTAAGACAATAATCCAAAGAGGCTCTTTCATTCTGGTTAATGAATGTTCCAACATAGTGGGCTTAGATCTCAAGTCAATTAAGCCACCATGTTACCAAACTGTGCTAAACTTAACTAATTTGTCACTCGATATAGAAAACACAGAATTAACATATGAAAAAGCATAGAGAACTCTATTTATATGTTCCAAGGTGTTTCCAAAACGAAGACACTAGGACAGCAGGGGACGTGCTTCATGGACTACAGAACAGTAGAGGATGTGTTTTGGGGACAGTAGTCCAAGGGCCATTGTTTGGGGAAAGAGGATGAGCACATTTGAAATATTTCACTCACTATGTCAAAGAAGAAACCCCCTCAAGAAAATTCACACATCTCACAAAGACTTTCAAACTTCTTCAAATGAAAATGGAATTCTAGAAACTACATAACAA
Source organism: Cupressus sempervirens (assembly GCA_028749045.1). Taxonomy (NCBI): domain Eukaryota; kingdom Viridiplantae; phylum Streptophyta; class Pinopsida; order Cupressales; family Cupressaceae; genus Cupressus; species Cupressus sempervirens. The sequence continues at coordinate 88,618,987 of CM053791.1, read as the reverse complement.
TAGTTGGAACAATGCACCGCCAATAATTTGACTTAGATCATCACAAAAAAAGGGCAAAGCAAGTCCAATAAATTCTTAAGATTTGAGACTCGACGAAATTAGCAAGAAGGAATAAGATGTTCTTACAAGGAAAGACAACAGGCTGAAACCAATGAAGAAGTTAAATTAATTGCATAGATCACATATAACAATAGTCTCAGAACCAACTTTAAAGAAGCTAAAAATATTGAAGTGTGGAGGAAAGTTATGCAAATTGACTATGATACTCTTTCAAAAAAATAGACTGTAGTTGTTGGTTAATCCTCCATGATGTTGCAAGCCTGTTAGCTGCAAATGGGTCCTTCAAAACAAGTATAAAGCAATGGGCTCACTTGACAAACAATATATGATGAAGAAAACTTTGCACCTATAGTGGACTATCATTCATACTTCGAATAGTGCTCTCAAGGAAAGAGTGTATATTACTCAACTAAAAGAATATGTAGTTAACGGTCAAGAACGCCTTGCATACAAGCTTATCCAATTTTTATGGTTTGAAGCAAGGCCAAAGAGCATGTTATGAAAAACTCCCCAAGCATCTCTTGAAGAAGAATTTCAAGCACTTTGAATTTGATAATCCAAAGGTTGACAAAACAGTTGTATACTTAGTTGTTTATGTGAATGATTTGTTCATAACAAGTAACAACAAACTTTGATAACCAAAAGGTTCACAAAACAGTTGTATATCCAGTTCTTTATGTGAATGATTTGTTCATAATAACAACGAAGACACATAAAAGGTTTGAAATAACTAATGTGGGACACCTTTATTACTATCTGGATATTTAAGTGATTGAAAAAACCAAGTATATCTTCATCACCCAACTAAAATATATTGGTGCGTTTCCAAGCAGCAGCTAGTGCCAATGCTTACCTCAGAAGAAGCAGTGTATATGACAGCTTCCAGAGCAATTAGGGAAACATTATGGCTCAGAATATTCTTAAAGATTTGTAGAAATGACAAGCTTCCTCAAGTCCTCGCCTAGTTGACAATACCTTTGCTATCAAAATGGAAAATGTCCAATCTTTCATGACCAAACCAAACACCTCAACACAAATTTTCATTTGATTTGATATCAAGTGAAAGATGATAATGTACAACTCAAATATTTTCTGACTAGAAACCAGCAAGCAGATATTCTTACCCAAACATTTGAACAAAAGAAGTTTGAAATATTTAGAGAAACGCCTACTTCAGCTGCAATCCCTTTAAAATGGGGAAATTTAAATATTGATGTTTATAAGCTAGTTCTATAAATCAATTCTCCTATTTTAGTTTCTCTGAGGGAATTAAAAAATTCGTCAATTCCTTACCAATGACTCTGTAATTATTCAGTTGTTTTTAACGAATATATATCATTCCGCAAAGAATTGTCTTGGAAAGTGGGGCACATAAGATACTACACCTACAGTATCCAACCATAATGGGTACTCAATTTTAAGCAATCAATCTGATAACCTTAAAAAATATTATATGATAAGAATGATCCACTCACATGCCATGAAATGCATCTCATTGAAAACAACAGATTTGGGGTCATTGGGCTTGAGGGCGAGCTGTACCCAACCAAGATCTCCATTAGGGAACTGAAGAATTCTATGGTCAATAGAATTAGGATGCCAAATACCATCTTGGAGGCTGTGCTTAAATTCATACATAGCCCAGGGCCCTCCCTCCCAATTAACATCAGGCCCCTCTCCACTGCTCTCATACCACTGATTCCTGTGATACAAATGCACACGCTCCTTATCCACCGGCCACAGAGACCTCACGGACTTGTAAATCTTGGTAATCTGAGGGCCGTCCGTGGGCTGCCACATGCTCCACAGCCCATGCCAGTGTTTCCAGTGATGTCGCGAGTTCCACTCCCAATGCTCATCTGGGGTTAGCTGCTGCACTTCAGTTTCGCCCTCAGTTCCTTCTGTGTCGGGCACTTTTTCCAGTTGCTGTGACATGCTGAGTGCTCTTGGAGGATGAGAAAGTGATATATTTGTGGGCTTCAACGAAATAGGTTGAATCTTTGATACCTTGATAAAGGAGGGTTCAGCTGGTAATTTGAATTTGGGGGCTAACCCGTGAGATTGGAAAGAACCCACAATCTGATTTGGGAAACTAAATAGTTTGGAGCCCCAGGATACTTGAGTTGGGAGTTGCATAACTGTATTTGAATTGCTCGCAACATCTAGAGATCGTCTTGCCAAAACCTACATCTTATAAAAGCCATACGTTTCGGCAAACTCCGAATGGACAAAATAATTGCTACAGGCAGGCTTTCACCATCTCGGCACCTTCACTAAAAGCTACTATGTTAATCTAGTGATAAAATGGTGCATGTTGTGAATATTCAATGTAAACTAAATCTGAAATAAATGGTACACAATGTCAGCTTTTAATGGGCCCGGCTATCCTTCCTACTATCGAGTAAATTTGAAATTTTTATTTTTATTTTTTTACTTCTTTTGGTGCATTTTGTCCAGAAAAGCCGCTTTTAATAGTCTACTTATATTGTCAAGTTTCAACCTTCTAGATTTGTTTTTGTTATATACAATATCCAAACTATGTCCTTTCTGCATAATATTAAAAGAATACAATTTTTTTTTTTTTTAAATTTTAATCTTTACAAAATATTTGTAGCTATATCATATGGGAGCACAAGTCATCCATTCAGCCAAATCAATCCTTGCTTCATTCCTTTTCAAATTTATTTTTATAACATCTTTTTATGTAATATTTATTTTATTTAATTTATTTAATTTCTTTACTTTGATATTTTTATTTAATTTTTCTATAAATTTAATATATCTATATTTCTAGAAATGTATGTAAAGCGTATGAAGAGATATTAATTAATTTAAAGATTGTTGTTATCTAATTGAATGTAGTTTAACCTACATAAATGACTAGACATTATTTTGTTGTTTCTTTTTGTACTTTCGATCATTGATGTTAAATCCATTTGAAGGGTCATTTAACTTGGACGAAAATATAATGACAATCTACATTCTATTATGTTGATTTTCAAGTTTTCAAGAAATGTTTGTTTCAATAGAATTTTCTATACACAAGTACACTCTTCACATTAAAATAACATTTGGATTGAGTTCATATGTTATGTATTTAGTGCAACATATCATAAATATTTAGCTATGTAGTCAATGAATTTTTTGAAAAGGCTTTAGAAACTTTTGAGAAAATGTAATTGATGGATGCAAAGAAAAAATTGTGGCCTAATGCTTAAGGACTTGAGTCATCTTAAAATTAGTCAAAAGTGGTGACTTGTTGATGTGAGTATTGGGACCAATCTCATATGTAAAATAAAATACTAAGTATCATATCACCTTATGAACAAGGAAATTTCAAATGCTAAATAATGTAACAAATGTTTGGGCAAATGAAGCAACCCCAAGGTTTACAATGTGAACAAACAACATTGTATTGGATATAACTTAGTTGAATTTGATGTTATATTGATGGTATTCATAAAGGGACTTACACTATTCTTCCCAAACTTTACCAATTGTTCTCTCTCAAAGTGGTTGGAACTTGAATATCAATTTACTTGAACTTCAAATAAAGATAAGAAGAACAAAATCTTTTGATAATCTAAGATACTTTCTAAGGACAATGATATTAAAAGATGATGCTGAGATGCGTAAATTCCTTAAACAAGCTTTGCTTCGCCAAGTGCAACTACACAAAGATGATGAAATCCTCAAAGGTAACAAAGAACTTTTATATATTTAAACATTCATCCAAAAACCAATTTTGGTGCAATCTAAACGAACAACCACAATCAAAATTAATGCTTAAAGTGAGTTCATACTAACCATACAATTCTTTTTGCAATCAACAGACAACCAATGAGATGTGTTGGAAATATAAGAGGAGTAACTAAGAGGGGAGGGGTGAATCAATTACTACTAAAATAAATCCCAAATCCCTTAGATGTTGGTACTAAATTACAATCTGAGAACTGATTACTGTTGATGCTTGGTAAACACACATAAATGTTGTAACTCGATAAGTGTTTAATCATGCAAACTTTAGATGTTATTTGTGATTACCATTACTTTAACTTAGTTGCAAACACATAAAGAAAATAGCATGAACATATTTGACACAAGGATTTAACGTGGAAATCCAATTTGGGAAAAACCACTAATTGCAACTAGTTACTATTTTCACACTTATGAAGTGAGCCTTGTTAGGAGCCAACCCTATTAAAGGTTACAAAACACACTGTTACGTGTGACCCTGTTAAAAGATTTAATCACCCTATTAGGAGTGGCATTGTTAGAGGTCTTGAGACAATTCAATAGAACTACCACCTTGTTAGAGGATTTACAAATAGTTGTTAAGCCAACTATGTTAAGAGATTTCAGATCACTGCTATAATGGTTAGAGAGTGATAATGAGATGACCCACTTTTAATGCAACTAAATTATTGAGTGCAAATCTCAGTTCTAGCTTGTACTTGATCCTTCCTAATTGAATATAGCTTTTTTGCTTCGCAAGGATATTTTGCTTATCCTTCAAATTTGCTTCCTCTCTTCATCAGTTAATCTTTAATACATTCATCACATCTTCACACTTACACTCTTTGAATCCACAACTTGACCTTATGCTTGTATCATTCATATTGTCAAGTTGGCTCATATACAAATTAGAATAATTATATTCATCACCTTAGTTGGCTAGAACCAATAGACAAATAAATTAAGCTTAATATGCCCAAAATAAGAAATTCCTTCATTAGCCGACCTAGCTTGGTAGACACTAACTTAGAAATGATTTCCTATGTTAAACAACATAAGCTCAGTTAACACTGCAAACTTGCAAAGATCCTTTGGCAACCGAGTGAGCTCGGTTAACAATGGTTCCATCCAACTTTCCTTCATTAACCAAGTGTTCTTGGTTAACACTCATCTTCTATAGACTTTCCTTTGACACCTGAGTGAACTTGGTAGATACTGCTTTCTAAACTAGGCAATCATAGGAATGCTTGGTAGACACAGAAAATTGTCTTCACTGCCCGAGTGTGCTCGACATAAACTGACTGATAATGATATGACATTTGTGTAACATTAAAGACAATACACAATTAATCAATTGTATCCAATAGAGATGAACTTGGAATTAATCATCCATCTTCATGTCTCCATTCAATCAATGAACTTTAACTAAACTTTGAAGAAATAGAAACCATGTAACATGTTGAAACAATACATAAAAGATCACCATATCTTTATTGAAAGCAATATATTGAATTCAAATATAGTTCTAGCAACAGCCTCTGATCAAGCCTCCTAATGCTACTTTGACTTTTTTTCTCTTAATATTAATGATTAATTGGCTAAGTCCTTATAAATGAGAAGGTCAAGCCTTTTATAGGCCTCTCAGTTATAATGAAGAGCCTATATTAATTTAAATTGATGACAAAGATAATTCTAAGTAAACCCTAAATATTTTTTTTACAACTACTAGTACAAAATATTCAATATCATATAATGGTGTATTTCATATGATATGTGTTGAGCACAACATACCATAATATTTAGCTAACTTTTAATCAATGAATTTGTTGAAAAGGCTTTAGAGACTTTCAAGAATATGTAACTAATGGACTCAAAGTGAAAAATGTGGCCTAATGATTAAGGTCTTGAGTTATCTTGAAATTAGTGGGGAGTGGTGACCTATTTGTTAGTATAATTAAATATTTTATTGAAATGGATTGATTGGGACATTTCTTATGATATGACTTTCCAATATCATCAAGCCATGTAATCAATGCATTTACATTGACACCTAATCAATCCCTGATCCAGTGAACTACCAATCTCCAAGCACACTGCAACATGAATTGAAGGCGCCTCATCCATTGCCTTGTTGACTTGACCACATTCATGTGATCTAAATATGAAGATCCTCATCAATAGGAGACCCAATCCATGCCAGAAATCTAGTAATTTTTATATTAAAAACTTGCATTTCTTGCATCATTTTTCATTAAATTTGATGGGCATATAAGTTCCATTGGGATTTTTTCCTTTTTGGCCATGCCAAGACCCAAACCATCAATGTAAACCTTGTGCTTATATCAATAATTAGTAACATATAATTTGATGATCATTTGGTTGTCATGATTGACCACTTTTGTTTTGAATGTGCATGATTTTTTAACTACTTTCTAGATTGGTGTCAGTTTGGAGCAATTATAAGTGGATATAGTACTTTTAGTATTTGGTTATTTTTGACCTATTTTGGCACTTGTAATTGATAAGATCCTTAAGTGATCTTGTATCTCATATTATTGAGTCTCGTATCGCTTCATATTTTCTATCATAATTATCAAAATCAGAAGCCCAATTTGGTCTATTCTGACAAGTGGCAACTGTACACACACTAAGTATAAAGTGTCAAAATCATCCATTTTATGGTGTTTCTTTTATTGACTGAATTTGGGGTGGACGGGGGGAGGGGGTGGTGTCTTGAGTGCTTGTATTTCTCTTTCTCTTATGTTGTTTCATTTTTTGCCATGGATTCTCCTAAGTTTCCACTTTTAACTCCGCATAATTATGCTACATGAAAATTTGATGCGTGGAGTAAGTTAATAGAAAAATGATATATTGATTATATTGATATCCAACTACCAATGCACCATCTGATCTTGAAGATCTAAAGGAAAATAAAAAGGTTGTTGGAATTTTGAGGGAATATGTCTCAAAAGAGCTTGTTTTTCATATTGATGGTTGTAACATAGTCAAAGAAGCTTGGGAAAAACTTGGCAATTTGTATGGTCGAGTTGAAAAATCTAAGGGTTTTCAACTTGATAGATGTCTCATCCTTTTGGATCCCAAGGACTTTGATAGAATCCAAGACTAGTGTAGCCAAAGCCATATAACTTAGAGCCTGACTTAAGGATTGTGGCATGGACAAATTAGATAAGAACTTGATTGAAAACTTATTGCATCTTCTTCCATCAGAGTATTCAACAATTATTTCTAGCTTCAATACCAATAAGTTGACAATAGGTCGTTTATCCACCATGCCTTCATTTGATGACTCCACAAAGATGTTAATGGTAGAACAAACAAAATTGATGAGCAAAGGAATTAATAAAGGGAATCAAGGAAAAGGGTCTAACAAGAAGCAAAAACCATGGGAACAATAGATACAACAATAGAAAGAACACTCAACCTCCTCGCCACAAGACACCTTCAACAATAAGGGAAGATCATCTAAGAGGAAGTTTCTTACTTGTGCATATTACAAGAAGAATGGACATGTAGAACATCATTTCTACAAAAGGTAGTTGATGAACTCGAGAATCTTCTTAAGAATAATCAAATAAGTCTACCTTCAAGAATGACTACTTCATCCTCATCTTCACATTCAAATTTTGATAAAGAAAAAGATAAGGGGAAAATGTCAAGCCTTCATTGCTACTTCAAGTCATGATTTAGGAAGATGACTTCTAGATTGAGGGGCTTTACATCATATGGAATCTCTATAGTCTATATTTTTATCATTTGAACCCTATTGTACTCCACCTATTTTGATGGGAAATCATACTTGCATGAATGTTATTCAGAAAGGAAATATTGATAAGGGGAAGGGATACCTCAAAGATGTGTTGTGTGTACCCCAACTAAGTCATAATCTTCTTTCCATCTATCAACTTGCTAATGGGGAAACAAGAAGGATTTTGGAATCCACAATTGATTCAATTTGTATCATAGACTTGAAGATTAGAGATATTCTTTCTACAAGGGTGCTTGATCATGCATTTCGGCTATACTACTTTGCAGACTTTTCTCATGATGATGACAATGATTATTGAATAGATTCTTTCTTTAGTTTGATCACACTTCTAGTATTGATTCAAACTTTGAGGGGAACTTTGGTTACTTGAACTTGGCTATTCTCACATGTGATCAAGTTATTGAGCCATCCATTTCTTCTCCTCCTTTGGATATTGCATCTACTATTATTTTTTATGATGTTCACATTCACACAACCATGGCTTCAAGTAATTCCGCGTAGAAAAATATGCATTGTCTTCAAGAATTAGTTCTATGCGATGACTACTTGACAAACATTATAGGTTTGTTTGTGGAGTCCTATATTAAATATTTGGGATACATAATTGATGACATTCATCTTCTCTATGGTAAAGATGATCCTTCTTCAATTGTTGTGAGGGAAAATGTTGACCCTCATCTTCATTCTCTACTTGATCATTCTTTCAACATTGACATGGTGGTGAATACTTTCATACAACAATTGGAGGAGGTCACTTTATCTTTAGAGGAGACACTTGAGTCTTTGATGCATGTTCTACATCATCCTCAATTTATCTTGATTTGCCTTTTTTCATAAAACTGGCATAGTACACATGATTTGGAGGAGGCATCTTTCATTGTTGACATGGGAACACTTGAGTAGGTTTCAAAGATTCCATACAATTAGATGTTTGTTCCTATAGATATGGGAGGCTTCATTGATGGACATTTGGTTTTTTTTCTTCTTAAGGGGAGGAACATTGCTCTACACTCATGGAGTAGTTTCAACATTGATCCCTGAGCATCTACCACAAGTATTCATTCTACATCGAGGGGGGGCTACTTGGTCTATCTTCCACTTCTTCTCTCCTATATGAGGATTCTCTATTGTATATGCATGGTGCATGTTATAATGGGGGGATCTTGATTACTCCATGCATCTTGCTTTCTTTTTTCAACTCTCTTTTTGGGGAGGTTTTTTCCTATGAGTTTTTCCCTCTCTTTTCTTTATGAGAGATTATTTGCACTTGCATATTTTACATGGGTACATAACATGGCCTAGTAGCTAGGACCCATCTTGTATTGTCATTCATCTTTTGTAAGCTTAAGCTCATTCCTCTAAGTTGCACTGAAGGGGGCATGGGTGTAATTAAATATTACTAAATACACTTTACTTAATTTTACTTAGGATAATGTATTTGCATATTGATTGTCATATAGAAACCTAGGAGTTTGCATTCTATTTTAACACATGGTGCAAGAGAAATTCATTTGCACTTAGTTGTTGTCTCCCACCTCATTTTTTGTGAGTTGCACCTTTGCGCTCTTATCACATTATCATCCTATCATTGTTGCACATAGTTTGTTACATAATGGATGAGGATCCACCTTTAATGCACATGTGATTACACCTCGTCTAGTTGATAGGTTATATCTATAATAACTCCTAGTTATCATGGATTTCCTATATCTTAAGGCACATCTACATTGTATTTTAATTGATTTGGATATCCATTATTATTTGATCAAATATCATTTTGTCTCTTTTGTGCCATCAATTGAGCTTCTACATCTTCGTGTTTCATTCTTTAGAAAATTCTTACACTATTAATGTGAGTTTCAAGATCACTTCCATATGTAGAATAAAATGTTAAGTATCATATCACCTTATGAATAAGTAGACTTCAAATGTTGAACAATGTAATAAATTTGTAACCAAATAAAGCAGCCTTGAGGTTTAAAATGTGAACAAACAACTTTGTGTTGGATATAATTTAGTTGAATTTGATGGGTATTCATGGTAATCAAAGAGGGACTTACACTATTCTTCCTAGACTTTACCATTTCTTTTTCCTCAAAGGGGTTTTACTTGAATTCAACTCAGTTGAATTGTAAATAAAGATAAAAATGACACAGGGTTTAGATAATATAAGCTACTTCCTAAGGACAATGTTATCAATAGATGATGCTTAGATGCTTAAATTCTTTAAATAAGATTTTCTTTTCCAAATAAAACAACTACAAAAAGATGATGCAATCCCCAAAGATAACAAATATTTTTCATATTTTAATCATGCATCCAAATACCAATATCTATGCAATCTAAATGAACATTCGTAATGAGAATTATTGCTTAAAGTTAGTTCAAAATAATCACACACTTCTTCTTGAAATCAATAGACAACAAATGACATGAACTTGGAATTCATCATGAACCTTCACATTCCTCCATTTCAAACAATGAACTTTAACTAAAATTGAAGAAGGAGAAACCATGTAACATTTTGAAATAATACATAAAAGCTTTCCAGATCTTCAATAAAAGTAATATATGCAATTGAAATATAGTCCTAGCAAAAATATTTGATAAAGCCTCCTAATGACAGTTCTACATTTTTTTACTTAATATTATTGCATTATTGGGTAACTCCTTATAAATGAGAAGGTCAAGCCTTTTATAGACCTATCAATTATAATGAAGGGCCTTTGTTGATTAAATCAATAACAAAGATAATTCCAACAAAATCCTAAATAGGATTTTTTACAACTACTACTTAAAACTATTTAGTGTCATATAATGATAAAATTTAATGTGGTTATATATTAAATGTTTTTTCACACATTCACTTGTGAATGAATTTGATTGGATGAACTTGAATATGTCTACTTGGAATAACTTGCTTGGTTGAAGATGAGTGGGTGTCACCTCTACTTGCATAATCCTTGAAGTATTCTTCTTTATTTAAATTTTTTTGATAAATTTCACTTTTTAGTCATCATAAATAAGTTTCTACATCTTTGTTAATAGATCTTAGCACTCAACATTACTTGGCCTTCAAGGGATTGTGATCGCTCATATTCCATACTTTCTTGATCTTAAAAAAAATTATTCATCACCATCCCAAGGGATTCTTCATTATTTTGGAATTCTTTCTTGGGTGACTAGATATCTTCTTGATGTCTTTATGTCTTGCCTTGATTGTTAATTTTTGGAAACTACAATTGGAACAATTGTTATGTTGTCATTGACATCAAACCTATTGGTAAGACATTGTGTCAAACCTAATGGAGAGATATTTACTAACAATGTAGAGTGCCATATCATTTGATTGATGAAGAGGATTTGAATATGAGATGACCTAGTGAAAGGTTGAGTTAAGATGTGTTAAGTATCATGGAAATACAATGCACATTTGATAAGTTAGTCCTTGACAAAATGATGTGATGTCCAATCAATACATGAAGTGTAGAAAACATTTGGATGAAGCTATGAGTTGAAGCAAGTCAAAAGGATAAGCTTGACCGAGTATTAGTGTTGCATGGTCAATGAAGGAATTGAAACATAAGATTAAGGAACTTAAGTAGGACCCGAATGAAAAAATTCAAGCTGAGTGTTAGTTATTGCCAAGAAAATGTATGAGCAAGTGTAGTTGCGATTGAGCGTAGTAATGACCAAGTGACCATGTTGATGCTGAGTGAGAAAGTATAGTGTGTGCCAAGTTACATAGTATTGATCAAGCTAAAGAATACAGTGATTGTTGAATGATAACAAAAGTTAAAGTTTGAGAAAGTTTTAAGTTTGAGGTTGACATAGTTGGAATTTTCAATTAGTCAAAGTGCATGGAAGATAAGGATTGATGAGTTGGAATATTTAATGTATAGGTTGAGTTTGTTACATGATCAAAGGAAAGGATTTGATCATAAGTTTTTAGAAGAAGGAGAACAAAAGATGGAAGGACTTGATGAATTTGACCTAACCTTAAGATCAACGATGATGGTTAAGTAGCAAAAGATCAAAATTACCTATTTAAAGAGGCATAAGGAATGAGATTTAAGATTAGTTGTTGATTGGTGACCTTAAGGAGAAGTTTTGAAAAGTAGAACAACAAAGGTGAAGTGTGAAGAGTTTGTGAAGTGTGATTGCTTGAGGAGATGCCAAGAAGATTAGTGATGGAGATGTTAATGAAGGCTACTCAATGAACCAATAGGTGAATGAATGGATATTTCAATTTTCAAAGTGAGTTGTACATTACTGATCAAACCTACTAATTACATTCTAACTAATGTATCAGTCCAAAATCCTTTAATCAAGGTTGACCTAACAGTCATTTTGTAAATCCTTTAATCAAGATGACATTCTAATGGAATATTCTAAAGTCCTCTAATAGAGCCACTCCTAACAGGGTGATTAAATCCTTTAATGGAGTCACATTTAATAGTGTCTTGTATTTAACCTTTAACAAGGTTTGCTCTTAACTGAGCTCACTTAAAAAGAGCAAAAAATAGATAGCATGTTACTTGGTGGTTTTTTCTCGATTTGGGTTTCCGCGTTAAATATGAGTGTCAAAAGTGTTATTATCATGTGTGGATGTTATTATTTTGCATGTTGTATTTTTTAGTAGTTTATTTACTGGTAGAAGATACATATAGAGATACATAGTTAAGTAAAACACATGAAATGTTAAATTATTGATGATACGTTATAGAGATTAAGTGGGTATCTGAGTTTGTTTAAGTTGTTTGAAGTGTTTAAAAGTTGAATTGGTAGATCTAGACCTAAAGATAACTAATTCTCCACCTTCTTCCATCTCCCCCTCTTAGTTATTCCAAATCATTATAACAATTGGTATCAAAGCATTGGTGCTTGTCAGGAAAGTTTGAAGGGACTCAAGTCAAAGATCAAGATGTAAAAGAGAGAGATACCTAAACTAAACAAAGAGAACTTCCTAGCATGGAAAAGGTTGATGGTATTGCACTTATCTAGAATTGGAGATTCTACATCCTACTACTTGGACAATGACTAAATTGAGATTCTTAGACCTATGTTTAGAAAGGAAACCAAATGATGATTGAACTTTCGGTAGCCCTCAGTTATGTAGAATTTGATGATGTGAAGGAATGCACTACTGCTAAGAAAATGTGTGACAAGTTATAAAAAAATCCATGGTTGAGACAATAATGTATTAATATCTAAGGAATAAAGTTGAAGAGGAAAGTTTGATAACATGAGGATGCAAGAAGGTGAGAATATTGCACAGTATTGTAGTAGAATTAAAGAAGCCGTGGATGCTACCAGAGGTTCTAAAGGATATATAACTAATGAGACAGTGATAAGTAAGGTATTAAGGACTTTATTTCCTATCTATGCAATCACGGTATCTGCAATCCAAGAACTGAGATGTACACCTGGTAATGACTTGACCTTGGATAGTCTGATTGGTAGACTTGCTACATTTAAATTATCAAATTTTGATAATTATTCCCCTACTAGTGTTGAATATGGATTTAAAGCTCAAATAACCCTTGATGGATCTAAGAAAAAGAAGAAGAAAAAGTATGTAGCAAGTGACAATGGATTTGATGATGACCTTGATGAACTTGAAGCATTATCGTCAAGAAGACTTCATAGAGGAAAAGGCAAATGCAAAGGTAAAATTCTTATTGTTTGTTTTACATGCAACAAAGTTAGTCATATTACATCTAGATGCCCTAATAGATATGACAAAGAGGATAGTAGAAATTTCAAGTACAAAGGAAGGAGATATGATAGAAGCAACATAGAAAAAATAGACTACAAAGAAAAAGGTAAGAAATCTTTCTATATTGTTAAAAAGGATGGTTCTGATAGTAATTCTGATGATCATGATGAAGAAATTATTTATGTTGCAATGAAAGATGATTTTGATGAAGATGAGAAAACTACATTGATCTCACATGTGAGTAAGAATGATAGATGGATAATTGATGGTGGTTGCTCACATCATATGACTAGTGATACAAGCAAGTTTGATAAGCTAGAACATTATAATGGAAGTATTGTTAAGTTTGGTAGTTATGCACCATATATGAAAGGTAAATGGTCAATTAAATAGAGTGAAAAGATCAAGTGTGACAATGCATATTGGGTTTATGGTTTGAAGTATAACTTTTCGAGTGTAGCACATTTGATAAATTTAGGTTATAGTGTTGATTTTCAGAACAAGAAGGCAAAGATCTATGATGTTACCAGTGAACTAGTTGGAAGTGGAGAGTATACAAGAGTTAATTTGTTCTATCTAGACCTATATGAAGATAATTGTTTATTTTCACAATGTGAAGATGTTTGGTTATGGAAAAAGAGGTTATTTCATGTGAATTTTGATAACTTGGTAAGCATTAGTAAAATGAAAAGGGTTAAAGAGTTACCAAAACTAAGAAAAACTGATAAAGTGATGTGCAAACAATGTCAAAAGGGTTATGTGGTTCTATTGGAATATAGAGCTATTATAGTAACAATTACTTTATTCAATTTTTTTATGATTTTTCAAGAACGATAACTGTGATATTTCTTAAGGAAGAATTTGATGCATTTCAAATGTTTAAGTGCTATCTTGCTAGAGTTGAGAAATAAATAGGTAAGAGTTTGAAATATATGGGAGCAAATAGAGGTGGTGAATTCATCTCAGATGAGTTCAACCTATTTTGCAATGACAAAAGAATCAAGAGGCAAATGAGTGCACCAAGGACACCACCATAAAATGGTATAGCAAAGAGAAGGAATAGATTAATTATGGATTGTGCAAGAACACTGATGATGGAGAATGATGTTTCAAAAAATTATTGGAGAGAGGTAGTTAATACTGTAGTCTACACTCTGAACCGATTTCAAGTGAAGAAAGGAACAAACAAAACACCGTTTGAACTCTGGTATGGATATGTACCAAATATGAATTATTTTAAAGTCTTTGGAAGCAAATGTTATATATTGAAAGATGCAAGAAAAGGTAAATTTAATGCTAGAATTGATGAAGGAATATTTCTAGGTTATTCCACTAAGAGAAAAGCTTATAAGTGTTTCAATTCTAACACTAACAAAATTGTGAAAAGTACAAATGTTAGAGTTGCTGAATTTGCAGAGGAAAATGAAGAAGAACACAAGAAAGAACCTGAAGACTATAGAAAGTTTTTTTATATCTATGAAGGTGAACCTAGCACTTTACCTAAACTAGAAAAGGTGATTGCCAAGCATCAACAACCAAGAATTGTTGAGCATCAACAATTTTCCAAGCATTAGGCTATAGGAGCTAAGTTGCCAAACAATAGACAAAGGAAGTCAAGTTGCGCCTAGAGAGAATAGAAGATATTGAACATGCAGAATCTAGTGAACAATAGCAAGAGGAACCCAGATTTGAACCTATATTGGAAAAGTATGTAGGGAGACATCATGCACCACATCAAATTATTGGAGATAAAGATTCAAGAGTCATGATAAAAGGAAGATTTAAGAATGAAAAATGTTTACTATGTGAATTTGAACCTAAACCTATAAAAGATGCTTTGGAGAATGAATATTGGATAAAGGAAATGAATGAAGAAATTGAGTAGATTGAGAAGAACAAAACATGGACATTGGTACCAAGACCTAAAGATAAAAATGTGATTGGTACTAAATGGGTGTTCAGAAACAAGTTGAATGAGAAAGGTGAAGTCACAAGGAATAAGGGTTTGTTGATCAAAATAAAAGAAATATGTTATGTAAGTTACATAAATCTTTATATGGTTTGAAGCAAGCCCCTAGAGCAAGGTATGAAAGGTTACACAATTAGTTGGTAAAAAATGGTTTTGCAAGAATTAATGAAAATAACAATTTGTATATATAAAATGAAGCTGGAAACAAGATATTGCTAACTGAAATTTTTGTTCATCACATCATATTTGGAGGAAAATATTCAATGAGCAAGTCATTTGTTGATCAAATAAAAAAATATTTTGAAATGTCAATGTTTGGAGAGATTAAATTATTTTTTAGTTCGCAAATTTATTAGATGAACAAAGGTATTTGCATTACTCAATCAAAGAATATTAGAGAAATTTTGAATACCTTTGTTATGGAAGACTGAAGACCAGTTGGAACACCAATGGTGTTTGGACACAAATTTTCAAGGAATGATGATTCTACTAAGTTGAATCAAACATTGTATAGGTCTATGATTGGGAAACTACAATATGTTGTACATATCAGACTTGACATTGCATTAGTTGTTAGAATTGTTGCTAGGTTCTTAGCTAATCTTAGAGAAAATAATATGATGGCAATAAAGAGAATACTAAGATACCTAAAAGGAACAAAAGACCATGGCCTATGGTAAAAGAGAAGTGAAAAATTTGAACTAAAAGTCTACACAAATACTAATTGGGCAAGAAATATTGATGAGAGAAAGAGAACAAGTAGAGGAGACTTCTTCTTGGGTAGAAAATTGATATAATGGACAAGCAAGAATCAAAATTGTATTTCACAATCTATAGCAGAAGTTGGATATGTTGCTACAACAGTGAATTGTTCAAACATTATATGGATCAAGCAATTGTTGAAAGACATAAAGGAAGATATTAGTGAACCTGTTGTGATTTATTGTGATAACACAAGTTCAATAAACATATCAAAGGACCATGTGATGCATAAAAAGACTAATCATATTGAGATCAAGTATCATTACTTGAGAGAATTGGTACAAGAGAAAGAAATGAGACTAGAATATGTGAACATCAAGGAGAAATTAGCTGACATATTCACTAAAGTACTATCTAAGGATGCTTTTGAGTATCTAAGAGGAAAGTTACGAGTCATCCCCCTACCTAACACAAACTAAGTAGAAATGTTGCATTGCATCAACCTGTATGAATCAGAATGTCATAAATATTGATGCATAAGGTCGCACTTTAGGAGTTGTCTATATTGGAAATATAAGAGGAGTAACTGAGAAGGGAGGGGTGAATTAGTTACTACTTAAATAAATCCCAAATCCCTTAGATGTTAGTACAAAATAATCTCTAAAAATTGAACGCTGTTGTTGCTCAATAAATACACTAAAAATGTTGTAACTCGATAAATACTGAGAATGCTCGGCAAACACTTAATATGAAAATCTTAAGATGTTATATGTAATTACTTATTACTTTAACTTAGTTGCAAACACATAAGATATATAGCATAAACACATTTTATGCCAAGATTTAATCTGGAAACCCAATTTGGGAAAAACCACCAATTGTAACTAGTTTTATTATTTTTCACTCTAATGAAGTGAGCCATGTTAGGAGCCAACCCTATTAAAGGCTACAAAACACACTGTTAGGTGTGACCCTATTAGAGGATTTAATCACCCTATTAGGAGTGGCCTTGTTAAAGGTATTTGGACAATTCAATAGAAATGTCACCTTCTTAAAGGATTTAGAAATAGTTGTTAAGCCAACTCTATTAAGAGATTTAGATCACTGTTATAATGGTTAGAGAGTAATAATGACATGACCTGATTTCTTATTGCAACTAAATTGCTGATTAAAAATCTCAATTTTGGCTTGTATACTTGATCCTCCTTGATCTAATGTATCTTTTCAGCTTCTCAAGGATATTATGGTTATCCTTCTAATTCTCTTTCTTTTAGCATCATTAAATCTACAATTGTCTTCCATGCATTCTCACTCATCTAATCCTCAACTTGACCTTATATTTATATCTTTCATATTGTCAAGTCAGCTAGAATACAACTTAGAATAATTAATATTTATCTTCTCAGATGGCTAGAACCAATAGATAAATCAATTGAAGTCAATATGCCAAAACAATAAAATCCTTTGTTAGCTGACCCTGCTCGGTAGACACTAACTCATAAACAATTTTCCTATGTTAACTAAGTGAATTTGGTCAACACTACATATTCACAGATTTCCTTTGGTAATTGAGTGAGCTTGGTTAACACTGGTTCCATCCAACATCTCCTTCATTAACCAAGTGAACTTGGTCAACACTCATCTTCTGGAGACTTTCCTTTGGCACCCGAGTGAACTTAGTAGATATTGACTTCTAAACTAGGCAAACTCTAGAATGCTTGGTAGTCATAGAAAACCATCTTCAATGCCTGAGTGAGCTCGATATATACTGACTAGAAATTAAATGACATTTTGTGTAACATCAAAGACAATACACAATTAATCAAGTATTTCAACAATCTCCCTCTTTGGCATTGATGGCAACACAACATGTCATAATAAAATGAAATATTGGAGCAAGAATAAAGTAAGGAACATATCCTTAGTTTCATTCTAATTATTATCCATGAGAACTCTCTCTATCAGTGTGAACTCTTTCTACCTTCACTTTCTCCCTCTGTTAGAAAACTTCTATCTGCTAGAACTTCTTCTAATGAAAACTCCGCTTTTGATATCAAACCAAGTTCATTCTCCCTCTTTGACAACTCTTTCTTTTTACAAAATTTCTATGAGATATGACAACAAACTTCTCCCTCTTTGACATCTCATGCCAAAGATAATAATCAGTTAATATTAATGTACCTCAAGTAATGATTCATTTGCAATATGCCCTTCTCAATATTGCACCAACTAATTGATCTTCAATAATGCTCTGGTTGATGCATCACCAAACTTAATTTAGTGAGCTTCAGATAGGGGAATGATCCCTAGCTTACCTCTTAGATACAAAAATGCATCCTTAGGTAATGGCTTGGTGAATATGTCTACAATCTGTTCTTTTGTATTCACATATTACAACCTTACTTCTTTATCTTGTACCAATTCTCTTACCAATTCTGATATTTTATAGCAATGTGTTTTATTTTGGTATGCATCATTGGATTCTTTGATATATTGATTGCACTAGTGTTATCATAGTATATAACTATTGGATCCCTGATCTCCATCTTCATACTTGCCAGCAATTGTTTGAACCAAACAATATTAGAATAATTGATTGCTACTACCACATATTTTGCATCTGTTGTGGACTGAGAGATACAATTATGTTTCTTGCTTGTCCAAGACACTAGTATTTTACCAAAAAAGAATGCTCCACCATTGGTGCTTTTTTCTGTCATCAATACTTGTTGTCACAAAGGTTTGCACCCTTGTCCAAAGTCTTACCTAAGGAAAACCTTGTGAAACATGGAAACATCCTCCAAGTTGTGGGACTTGAACTATGAGGTTGAATCTACGGAGAAAGCCAGCTACCTCTTACTATCAGGGTGCACCTAACTATTCTTGGAGAGGAAAAGGGAGAAGGAGAGCATGCAAGTAAATCTACCTATTCTGATCTAAGGAGGTGATGCACCAAAATAGAGTGTTCAAACCAATCTCTGCCCATATATGCACTATTGAAGCATTATGACACCAAAGATATACACATTCAGACTTGCTTTAATCTAACAACCACATGCAGATTAGAAAACCAGAATAAATGATACAAGGAAAGAGAGATTCACTTATTTATCATTCATAGGTCAAAGAGATATAGTCATGTAGATCATAGATTTCTACAAAACATCAATGAGAGGCAAAGGATTCTTGCACTTTCACACCAATGGCTGAAGGAGATAAGTAGGATGTCATTCAATTCAGAGGCAAGGGAATTTTACACTGAAAATTTGTAGAGCAATATTAGAGAAATCAAAGAAGGTTTGACCCCTTGAAAATTTACAAAAATTGCCTTTATAGTTCAGGCATAATTGAGATGTCCTCTTACTGAAGCTACTCCATAACCACTGCCATTAAGTCCTGCAGAGAATAATCATGGGGATCCAGATGCAATGATATCTAATCTTGTTGGAATAGGGTCCTGAGAAGATAAAAACAATGCCATTAAATCATCTGACCAAGTAGATGGATCGGATCAGAGGTGGTGGAGTGTTCTCCTGGGGAGAGCATTCATTCCAGAGTGGTTGGCATCGATCACAAGGATCAGATCGTGTGGGAAAACTTGATTTCCCCTATTCTAGCTTGTGGATCAGCAAAGTAGGCAGGTCAAGCGAATCCTGCAAGCAGAATGAGCCATGTGGGCCAATGATCTTCCTTTTTTTTGCCACTTAGCAGAGTCTTCCCGAGTCTGAACACATCCTACTGACTAACTACACCACCTCACAACCTATCCGCGATGGTCACATTAACTGTCAGCGCCTAACTATCAATACCTAGCCACAATGTATCTCCTCAGGCCTGCGAGGACACATGTCCTTCAGGCACTTTCTCACAATGTTTAATCTCCATGCAATTCCATATTGCGCACAAGTGCTAATCATCGATCTGTAGAAGATCAATGATTGGGAAAGATTCTCTGTATACTGCACTTGTTCTTCAAAATTTTGGACCCACGAAACACTTGGCAGCTAATTCAGCCTGACCTAGCCCCATCTAGCATCACCCTGGCACACAACTAGCAACATCCTGGTGTCACCCTGTGGCTTATGAAACCAGCCTAGCCCCATAGGGACACGCAGCAACAAGGTGCTTGCTCGCATTACTTAAAGTCCTTGCATCTTGTTATTGGAGGCATGCACCAACCCTTGATTTGTTTGAATCTACGATGGTCAAAGCTCTGCAGGACTATAAGCCAAGTCAGCTGGATGGACCAATGAAATACCTCCATCGTACTCTAACTCACTTGACAACTGCCATAGAGGATGAGCTGTCTTTACCTTCTGAGAAAAGTAGGCTCGTGATGTCATTCCTTCCATGTGTCACAAGGAGGCATGCCCGCATTTCTTAAAACCCTCACATCTTGATATTGCAGGCATGCACCAACCATTGATCCTAGGCGATCTGACGGTGCTTGTAACATGTGTGTCCTGGACCTCTGCAAATACCCACTGTGATGTCATCCAGACACGCATCACCAAAGCACTTTTCTGCATTGTCAGAAAGTCTAACGAAGCTCAGAATGCGAGAAAGCGAACATCAATAGAATCGCCAGCTTAGCCTGCCACCTATCCACCCTGTTTGTGACGGCCCAAGGGTAAAAGCACAAATCTGTGTCACCATTTGTGATATCAAAACCTGTTTTGGTCAAATTTCATCTCTATCAAAATTCAATTTTTTTCAAAAACTAAAAATACCCTTTTATAGATCTTAGATTCAATATCATCATTATATAAATTTTTGAGTGTTTTGATTAGTTATAATATGTTAGAATTTCAAAATATTATAAGTTGATATTTCAACATTTTAGAAGATGCTCACTTTAAAAAGGGAAAAAAATAGTAAATCATACCAAAAAAACAAAAAATATATATTTATCTCTAGAGGAGAGAGTCCTCTTCATGAATATGTAATTTTTTCTCAAGAAGGTGTAGATTTGATTGGGAATTTTTGACAGGAGGAAAAAATTGTTGGCTTTTGAGAAGGTCGAGCTTGAGTACTTATAACAAAGAAAATATAGATCAAAATTAATTATTTCTTTTTTTGTGCACTAGATATACATGTCATCTATAAGATATTTTCAAATCAAAACAAAAAAAGATGATTTGCATTTTTTTTTGATGGGAACTACACCCTATATTTTTATAGTTAAAAAAGGGACTTCAAAATAAAAGAAATGAATAAATTATTACTCAATTTTTTTTAAAAAAATGATAGGCATAAATTTCATCCAATTCTACACATTTCATCAATTTCCATCAGTTTCAAATTCTAAACACAAATACCTTTTTTTTTGTCATTAATGTTGAACTGTTGCATTCTGATATCACGTTTCTTCATAAAAGGTGACACAGGTTTGTGCTTTTACCCCCAGAGAAGATGGACCCACTCGAACCACGTGTTGCCAAGGGGATTTCCCGCAATGCGTAAGGATCGTGCATTTTCAAAATTCGAGGAAGCGCCCACCGTAGATTTGAATAAGATTTGACGGCACAAAAAAGTGCAGGCCACCAAAGCAATTTCGGAAATAAAGAAATAACATAAGGATTTTTCATTCATTTTTAAAAATATTTCTCGGGCATTAAAATAATGTAAAGATGGGAAGTAGCCATTGGATGGGGTCAAGCATTTGAATTTAAATTTTTCAATGGGAGGCAAAATAAGCAACATTTTTGGTGACTCAGAGGGGATGCGAGCCTGCTACGCATAAACCAGTGACCTTGCACATCCATTGGACTATAGAGTCAAACAAATTGTGGATCTTGCACAATAAAACCCTAACCCCACCTCTGTGGAAACAAAACACTAAAAATTTGGAGAACCTACCCTCTGCAACTAAAACTAGAGACTGAAAACCTTCTGCAAAACACATGTGCTCGTGCACTTCTTGGAAAGCTGGAAACAATAGAAAGGAAACTACACTACCTATGTACAAGAAAAATCAATCCCTGTCAGAAACATGGTTTGAGATAGATCCCATTGACTGGAATAGGCAAGATTTCAGCACCAAGCCTACTCAATTGAAAAGCATTGGCCTGCTTGCAACTGACAATTAGATAGGGACCACTCCACAGTGCATCAAATTTTGAGTGCCTCCTTGGTTTTTCCCTGTCTACATCCCATTTCAAGACCAAGTCACCCTCCCTAATGGTTCTCACCCTAGCCTTTTTATCAAAGTCTCTCTTCACCTGCTGTTGATGTGTCTCTAGGGTCTGCATGGCCTAATTTCTTCTTTCTTCTAGCTCCATCAACTCTGCCATTCTCACTGTCATGGCATCATTGTCAATTAGCTCCAGTTGATGAGCTAGTTCCAGGGATGGGAACTCCCATGAAATTGAAAGCCTTGCTTCTCTACCATATACTAACATGAATGGTGAATTCCCCAATGACCTCTTAGGTGTTATCTTGTCAGCCCATAGAGTTGTTCTCAATTTTTTATGCCAATACCTCTGGTTATCTTCTATTTTCCTATTTATGATCCTAATTAAATTCTTGTTAGATGACTCAGCTAGGCCATTACCCTGAGGGTAGTAGTTTGAAGACATGCTCAAATAGATATTATGGTCAACTACCCATGCGCAAATCTGAGCTCCTACAAAAGACTTCACATTATCTAAAATAATGCTTGAAGGAGCACTGAACCTAGTCACAATTCCATCAAGGAACACAACAACTAAAAATTTTGTGGCGTCCTTCAATGCAACTACCTCTGTCCATCTGGGGAAGTAATCTGTAGCAACTAAGATCCACTTGTGACCAGAACTAGAAGGAGGATAGATAGGGCCTATGAAATCCAATCCCCACTGAGCAAAAGGCTGGTCCACCTGGATGGGATGAAGAGGAAGGGCTACAAGATTTTGTTTACCAGAGAAGAAGGCACATTTCTCACACTTTCTCACATATTTATGACAATCATGAAATAGGGATGGTCAGTAATAACCAGCTCTCATGATCTTCATTGCATTTGTTTTGGCTGAGAAGTGACCACCATCAGGAGCATCATGAAGCTCTTTGATCATTCTTTCAGCTTGGTCTATGTCAATGCATCTTAATAGGGCTCCATTTAAATATTTCCTGAAAAGAATACCCTCAACTAAGACATAAGGAATTGACTGCAATCTATACTGTCTGCTTTTAGTTCTATCTAACCCTTGAGGATATCCATTGCCTAATAAGAAATTCCTCATATCATCCATCCAATTCCTTGGGTCATCATTTCTTGCTTCTTGTTGCTCTATTAGTATCATAACAACTTCTTCATCTGATTTCTAAGATGATAACATTTGTTTACACAATCCTTTCCCTCTTGCCAACTTGGTGATTTGGATGTCAACATCATATTCCATCACTTTTTTAATCCAACCAGCTCTTTTCTCACTAATATCTTTGCTCAAAAGTAAATACTTCATGCTGGCATGAGGTACTAACAAATGAATCTTATTGTGAGATAGGAGGTGTCTGAATTTCTTCAAAGCTCGGATGACTACAAGGGCTTGCTTCTCTACAAAATTGTACTTGTCTTCATACTCTTTAAGCCCTTCACTAAAGAAGGCTATGGGTTGTTCTTCATTCTTATCATTTGTTTGAGTCAAGATAGCAGAAATACTTGACACACCACCTAGAGTATAAAGAATGAAATCCTTTTCAAAGTTTGGATTAATGAGAGTAGAGGCTGAGGCTATGGCTGCATTGATCTCTTCAAAACTTTCTCTCCCTTCCTTGGTCCATGCAAAGACCATACTTTTCTTGAGCATAGTTGTAAGGGGTTTCACCATGGTAGCAAGATTAGGGATGAATCTTCTCACAAAATTTATCCTACCAAGGAAACTTTGCAGCCCTTTCTTGTGTTTAGGAAGAGGAAGAGCAAGTATTGCTTTTGTTCTCTTTGGATCAGTGATTAAGCCATCTTTAGATACAATGTGTCCTAACAATTATCCTTGATTGGTAGCAAAGACACACTTGCTTGGGTTAAGAGATACCCCAAACTCTCTACACCTTAAGAACACCTACCTGAGATGATCAAAATGACCCTCTACATTCTTTGAATATACTATGATATCATCAAGGTAAACTAACACAAGCCTTTCAATCATATTCCTGAAAGCCATCTCCATTGCCTTCTGAAATGTAGCACCTGCATTGGTTAGCCCAAATGGCATCTTACAATAAGCATAGGTACCCCACTTGGTAGTGAATGCAGTCTTGTATCTATCAGACTCCTTGACCAGTACTTGATTATAACCAGAGAACCCATCAAGAAATGAAACCTCTCTGAACCACTGACCTTGGAAAAAATCTATTCCATGGAAGGAAGAGGATGATGATCTTTAAGGGAAGCATGGTTAAGGTCCCTAAAGTCCACACACAATCTAATTTCTCCACTCTTCTTCCTAACAGGGACAAGGTTTGCTACCCATGATGAGTGCTTGATAGGGAAAATTATGTTGGCCTCGATCAATTTGGAGAGCTCCTTTCTCATTAAGGGTTCAATTTTAGGATTCATTGGCCTCTATTTTTGTCTTACTTGTTTGACATCATCAATTAAATCTATGGTATGCTGAAACAACCTTGGGTTAATACCCTTTAAATCATCATACGTCCAAGAAAATACATCATTAAATTCTTGACATAGATGAATAAAACTTTCTTATTCAATTTTAGAACATACCTTCCCCAAGTTTAAGGACTTTCCATCAGTGACCGTGACTAGGGTGTAGTCATCTTCGTCAGTAGCTAAGTTCATGACTCTACATCTTGCTTGGTCATTAGGGTTAAAAACACTCTCTAAAGTAATGAGACCTTTAGGCAATTTTTTGGAGCTAAGATTAATGATTTGGTCCCCATACTGATCTTGCAATCTTGACTGGTTTCTCTCTAAAAAATTTGCTTCATTCTGCAAGAAGCTCACAATTTGTTCATCAGATTCAAATACTTGCCAATGTATGTTATTGTCAAGGACAACAGGCCTTACTACCATCCTGATTTGTTGCTCTTTCTTCTCCTCAAGATTCCCTTGCACATCATAAGATGCACCTATTGCTGTAAGTCTATCAACATATCTATTTTCCTTTTTAGGGATGCTTTGAATATTGAATGCGTTGAAACCTTCAAGAAAATCCCATACCCTATGTATATAAGACTTGAACAAACCATTCTTGGTGACATTTTGATTTCTCACCTTATTAACCACCAACTCACCATCTCCATATACCCTTAAGGCTTGAATTCCTCTTTTTTGAGCAAGTAAGAGACCCTGAATCAAGGATTCATACTCGGCTACATTATTAGTGCAACTAAACTGGAGCCAGAAAGAGAAGTAGTATCTTACTTGCGTAGGAGAAACCAACATCACGTCAGCCCCTGATCCATTTTTATTTCTTGAGCCACCAAAGTACATACTCCATATCCCACTCATATCTTCTTTAGTCCCCACAAGATCAAGAACTAGAGCATCCTTTTCTAATATACAATAGGTACTAAGGCATATCTCAAGGGTTTCTGACATAGAATCAAACTGATATGCATCAACCCATTCATCTAAGAGAAAATTAGGTATCTGTGCTAAGGAAGTGGTAGGCTCATTCACTATGTCATTCTCATTTTCTTCTAGGATAGTGCAATTCATGTTGATGAGATTAGGGGTGTAGGGCTCAGTATGATGGAGGGCTAGAGGCTCTACTCTAATTGAAGCTTTGGCCCCATATCTTGTTATAAAAAACATATATGACCAATCAGAAGATATGTAACCCCCTATTTGGGCGATGAAGTCTCTTGACAAACAAATGGCAAAATGTGGCTTGACCTCAGCTACTAATATATCTTGAGTGACAATACAACCAGGGCATGCATGTAGGGCCATCTCCACATTCCTAAGGATCCCTACGGTCTTGACAGTACTACCATCTAATTGTAATACATCCTTAACAATGGGCTCATATTTCATCCCCAAAGTATTAGCAATGCACCTAGGCATCACTGAACTACTAGCCCCTGAATCAATCATGCAATTCTGGACTAGTTTATCCCCCATAATTAAAGAAACATAGAACGGAGGAGGTTCAACCTTTTTACTTGTTTCTACCCTATCTGATGGTTGCACTAGACTTGTGGCACTTCCCATGCTAGGTGTCTGATCCTTTAGTTCAATACTCTCCAACTCTTGTTGTAGCAACCTCTTTTGCATGGGTATAGTAGCAACAACATCCCACATGGAAATATTCACATTTGTCTTCTTCATTTGTTCTACCACACTGAATGGAGTAGAGGGCACTTTGGTAGAAGCCTTGGGAGTTGTCCTTGTAGGAGGTTGAGATGGAACAACCGGAGGATCATTCACATCCTTTCTGACATTATTTTGCCTTTGTTGCTGGAAGACATTTGGTTGATCATTTATTGCTTGTTCATGGGGTATTGGATTTGAAGTTGAGGCCTAATTGGGAAGAGGAGGGGTAGCATCTTTAATAGCTCTTCTTTTGCTCCTAGTATTGTGAGCAATGGAATCCTAGTTTACATTACAATGTTCTTCCATTTGATGATTCATAAAGGAGCAATCATCTTGTCCATGCATATATGAGGCCTCTTTAAATTGGTCCTCCTTGTATGATTGTCCTCTTGCAGGCTCTTGGATGGTCAAATCCAAATAAGATTCAGCCTTCTGACACATGCAACGAGCATAGGAGTAGTTAAAGGAAGGATAAAAATTCAGATCTTGGGCCATGTTGTTTTGAGGGACTATGGCCCTACTTTGGTTCACATTTGAGGTTGAAGCATGGCTATTCTGTCTATTCTGATGAAAAGAATTGTTCCCATAATTATGATTTGGAGGCCTACCATTAGTTAGAGTTTGATGCAATAATTGATGAGCCTTGCTACCTTGAGCTTGCTGCCTCTCTAAAGTCACCATCTTATTGCTCATTTTATGCATCATAGAGAAACTATCCTCCAGCTTCCTCTCTTGGCCTTGCAATCTTTTATCTATGTTTAGCATCATAGATTGCATCATCTCCTTGATTTCATCTATTCCATTTGAAGATGTGGAAGCTTGAGGGACTGGAGCAAGGAATTATGATGTGGACGTTGTGGGAAGAGGAGCCATTTTTGGTTGGTGATTTGGGACATCAGGAAAGAAAGGCATGGGAGGCCTTGGAGCTAGCTTACCCCCCTATATTAGGCTATTTTCTGACTTTATTGCTATGTCATAAGCATTAGGCAAGGTATCTCCTCCCATAGTTTGGATTGTAGTAGCAATGTCACTGTTAAAAGCTTTGAGGTAATGCAAGAAGGCATTACCAAGAGTAGGTTTTATTGAAGCAGGTATTCTATCCCATGTCTTTTGAAATCTATAGTTGAAATCAGTCATACATTCATGGGGGGCTCTTTTTATAGTAGTCAACTGTTCTAAAAGTGACAAATGGTCACTTTTGTCCTCAAAGTGTTTACATAGTCCTGCTCCTAATCCATCCAAATCTGTTATAGAACCATGAGCCAAACCTCTATACCACTATAGTGCTTTTCCTTTCAAAGATGAGGCTAGAAGCCTAACTGCAACATCATCTTCTGTAATACTATGGATATTGCAGACATTTGCAACTTCTTGAATATGTTCTGAGGGAGAGATAGAAGTTTCACTAGTAAACTTTGGTATACTTTTAAGTGCAGCTATTGGTATGTCATGTCTTTGAGCCAATAAAAGGGGACTTCCACCATTAAAGGTGGCAAAAGTATGAGCTCTAGGCTGTGCCATATATACAAGTGATCTATTGATATGTGCTTATGGCAACCTAGGCTGAGATCTAGTAGTAGGAGGGGTAGAAATAGATCTTGCAGGTGTATTTGTTACTATTGCACTCCTAACTGGTGATAAAGATACTCTAGTCCTCCTTCTTCTAGGATTTGAAAATGAATGCTCTTGGTACTAAAATTTACCTCTAGAAGATGCCCTTGTTTCAACTTTGGGCATGAATTACTGCAACTTTGGTCTGGAACCAGATGTGTTTGAAGCTCAGAGTCGCCAAGTACTTGAAGAATGAACCTCTTGAAGGCTTGAACACCAAAGCTAGTACTATCTCCTCAGTATTAATCTTGAAATCTTCCTTTTTGATACTAGTAGATTTGAAATCTTCTGATATATGTCCCACTAGGCGTGCCAAAAACTGTTGTCACAGAGGTTTACACCCTTGTCCAAAGTCTTACCTAAGGACAACCTTGTGAAACATGGAAACAACCTCTAGGTTTTGGGACTTGAACTGTGAGGTTGAATCTCTAGAGAAGGCCAACTTCCTCTTACTATTAGGGTGCACCTAACTATTCTTGGAGAGGAAAAGGGAGAAAGATAGCATGCAAGCAAATCTACCTATTCTGATCTAAGGAGGTGATGCACCAAAATAGAGTGTTCAAACCAATCTCTGCCCATATATGTGCTATTGAAGCATTATGACACCAAAGATATACACATTCAGACTTGCTTTAATCTAACAACCACGTGCAGATCAGAAAACTAGAATGAATGACACAAGGAAAGAGAGATTCACTTATATATCATTCATAGGTCAAAGAGATACAATCATGTAGATCATATATTTATACAAAACATCAATGAGAGGCAAAGGATTCTTTCACTTTCACACCAATGGCTGAAGGAGATAAGCAAGATGTCATTTAGTTCAGAGGCAAGGGAATTTTACACTGAAGATTTGCAGAGCAATATCAGAGAAATCAGAGAAGGTTCAACCCCTTGAAAATTTACAAAAATTGCCTTTATAGTTCAGGCATAACCGAGATGTCCTCTTACTGAAGTTACTCCACAACCACTGCCATTAAGTCCTACAGAGAATAATCATGGGGATCCAGATGCAATGATATCTGATCTTGTTGGAACAGGGTCCTGAGAAGACAGAAATGGTGCCATTAAATTGTCTGACCAAGTAGATGGATCAGATCAAAGGTGGTGGAGTGGTCTCTTGGGGGGAGCATTCATTCCAAAGTGGTTGGCATCGATCACAAGGATCAGATCACGTAGGAAAACTTGATTTCCCCTGTTCTAGCTTGTGGATTAGCAAAGTAGGTAGGTCAAATGAATCCTACAAGCAGAATGAGCCATGTGGGCCAATGATCTTCCTTTTTTTTGCCACTTTGCAGAGTCTTCCCGAGTTTGACCATGTCCTACTGACTAACTACACCACCTCACAACCTATCCGCGACAGTCACATTAACTGCCAACGCCTAACTATCAATATCTAGCCACAACGTATCTCCCTGAGCCTGCGAGGACATGTTTCCTTCAGATGCTTTCTTGCAATGTTTAATCTCCATGAAATTCCATATTGTGCGCAAGCGTTGATCGTCGATCTGTAGAAGATCAACGATTGGGAAAGATTCTTCGTATACTGCACTTGTTCTTCAAAATTCTGGACCCACGAAACACTTGGCAACTGACTCAGCTTGACCCGACCCCATCTGGCATCACCTTGGCACACAACTGGCACCATCCTGGGATCACCCTGTGGCTTATGAAACTAGCCTAGCCCCATAGGGACATGTGGCAACAAGGCAGTTGCCCGCATTACTTATAGTCCTTGCATCTTGTTAGTGCGGGCATGCACCAACCCTTGATTCGTTTGAATCTACGGTGGTTAAAGCTCTGTAGGACTATAAGCCAAGTCAGTTGGATGGGCCAATGAAATACCTCCATCGTACTCCAACTCATCTGACAATTGCCATGGAGGATGAGCTGTCTTTACCTTCTAAGAAAAGTAGGCCCATGATGTCATTCCCTCCACATGTCACAAGGAGGCATGCTCGCATTTCTTAAAACCCTCGCATCTTGATATTGTGAGCATGTGCTAACCATTGACCCTGGAGATCTAATGGTGCTCATAACATGTGCATCTTGGACCTCTGTGAATACTCATCATGATGTCATCCAGACACGCATCACCAAAGTACCTTTTTGTATTGTCAGAAAGTCTAACGAAGCGTAGAATGCGAGAAAATGAACATCAATAGAATCGCCAGCTTAGCCTGCCACCTATGCACCCTGTCTGCAACGGCCTAGAGAAGATGGACCCACCCGAACCACATGTTGCCAAGGGGCTTTCCCGCAATGCGTAAGGATCATGCATTTTCAAAATGTGAGGAAGTGCCCACCGTAGATCTAAACAAGATCTGACGGCACAGAAAGTGAAGGCTAGTGAAGCAATTTAGGAAATAAAGAAATAACATAAGGTTTTTTCATTCATTTTTAAAAAATATTTCACGGGCATTAAAATAATGTAAATATGGGAAGTAGCCGTTGGGTGGGGTCAAGCATTTGAATTTAAATTTTTCGGTGGGAGGCAAAACAAGTAACAATACTTCTTGCCCAATCAACATTTGTGAATACTTTTAAATCCAAATTGCCTCCTGTTTTGTACCATAAATTATATTCTTTGGTATCTTTTAGATATCTCATGATTCTTTTAACTGCTATCATGTGATTTATTTTTGGATTTGTTGAGAATCTTGCCACCATACTGACTACTAATGCAATATTAGGCCTTGTGTGCACTACATACTACAATTTTCCAATCATTGATCTATATGTGGTCTGATCTACCTCTTTGGAATTATCATTTTTGGAAATTTTATGTCTAGTAGACATAGGGGTTCCAACTGGTCTTGAGTCTTCCATTCCAAATTTTTTTAGTATCTCCTTGATATATTTAGATTGAGTAATGTAGATACCATCTTTCTTCTATTGAATCTATAATCCAACAAAGAATTTTATCTGTCCAAACATAGACATCTCAAATTCTTTACTCATTTCTTTTGAAAGTGCCTTGCACAAATCATCATTTCCTATGAATAAAGTATCATCAATAAATATTTCTACCTACACAATCTTTTTGTCTAGTCCTTTGATATATAGACTATTATTATCATTGGTTCTTTGAAAACCAATATGTACCAAGTAGTTATGAAGTCTTTTGTACCAAGCTCTAGGAGCTTGCTTGAGACCATATAATTCCTTGTGTAATTTGTAGACCATGTCCTTTTTGCTAGTATCTACAAAACCTTTAGGTTGTTCAATGTAAACTTCTTCATCAAGAATTTCATTCAAGAATGCAGATTTTATATCCATTTGATAAACTTTAAATCCTTTGTGAGCTGTATATGATAGTAAAGTTATAACACCTTCTAATCTTGCAACAAGAACAAAATTTTCACCATAATCAATACCTTCTTCTTGAAAATAGTCTTTACATACCAACCTTGCTTTGTTTCTAGAAACTTTTCCATCTTCATTCAACTTGTTTCTGAATACTTACTCTGTGCCAATTACACTTTTATCCTTGGATCTAGGAACAAGAGTCCAAGTTTTGTTCTTCTCTATTTGTTCTATTTCTTCATTCATTGCTTCAATCCAAATTTAATTTTTCCAAAGCATCTTTAACATTTCTAGGTTCAAATTTAGCAAGTAAACATGTACCTTTCAATTTTCTTCTTGTCATTGTTCCATCTAATTTGTCTCCAATGATCTAATCAGGTACCTGATGCCTTCTGACATATCTTGCTAACACAGGTTCTTTGGATTTAGAATGAGTTTCACTAATTTCATCATGAACTTCAGTATCAACCTTAGGGCTCACTATTTGTGACTCAGGTCCATCAGACTTGATTTTCTCTAGCTTTGTAACTTCTGACTGTGACTTGGGTTGCATTGTTTGCAACTCGATAGCTGTTTGAGATTTTGGAAACTAGGGAGGTGAGGCCTTCTATCTACTAGATAGATTTGGAAAGGTATCAGGTTCAAGGTAAACAAATCTTCTATAATCCTCATGCTCTTTGTTGCTTTCTTCTTCACTTCTTTCTACAAACTCATCAATTCTCATAGGTGCACTTTCTATGATTTTATGAGTAGACAAATTCAAACATTTGCATGCTTTACATCTATCATAATATCTTAGGAATATGCCTTCATCACCTTTGACGTCAAATTTTCCTTTCATAGATTCTTTCAAGATATAATATTTGCTACCAAATACTTTTAAGTAACTTGTATTAGGTTTGTAGCCATACCATAGTTCATAAGGAGTTTTATTTGAATCTTTCTTCAGTTGTACTTGTAAGAATTTTCCTTAGGGAGGAAACACTCAAGACCAAGAAGCACAATAACTAGCACAAAATAGACCAACAGACTATGATCAAAATAAAAATATGATATTCAATTGATGTAATAGTACACTAGGAGTGCTTGTATATAAAGGCCTTTAGAATGCTACTAGAATGTCTAGGAGGTATCAATATGATAAGCCTCACAACTAAGCACATGTCCAACAAGAGTGGATTATCCCCCATTAAGCATAGGAGTTAGTGCAATAATGAGAGGATAAGCCTACAAAGGTGTGTCACATAAAATTATGTTGTAGACACCATATGCTTAATTAAGAGTGCGAACAATTATGTTGTCAACATGACAACTTAGTTGATTTTGCAAACTCCAATGTTGTAGACACTTGTGCTAGATTAGAGTTGCTAACTCTTGTGTTATCAACAAGACAACTCATATGAGTATGCATACTCCTAGGTGTGTAACCTAATAAATAATGAAATAATGCATTTATCCTAAGTAAACTTAAGAAAAGTGTAAATAATAATTATTTACACTAACAACCCCCCTTAAGTGCAACTTAGGGGAATGCATTGAAGCTTACAAAAGCTATGATGGGTCCCAGTTACTAGGACATGTTAGGTACCCATGTACAATGCAATGAAATGAAATATAATCTCTCTAAAAATGGAGAAAAAGGGAAAACCTCATGGGAAAAACCCTCCCCCAAAAAGAGAGATAAGTACAATAAAGAAAGATGCATGTATGGATGGAGTAATCAAGATTCCCCCCCACCCCATTATGACATACATCATGCATATACAATAGAGTATCCCTCGATGAAATCCCCCTTTAGTGAAGGATCTCCTAATGATGAGTGTTTTAAGACAAAAGAGAATCCAATGCTTGCAAACAACATTTCTCCCTTTAGGAGGATGATACACCAAATATAGGTGCTAAGTATGCTTCCCATTGTGGATAGGAAGATGGAAGAGGAATCCATATGTAGTATGTTGTGGATGCTACCTCTAAAGTTTTCTCATATGTCGACAAGTCCTTGATGAATGTAGATAACACAAACCAATTTGGTGGATGCCTAAAAGAAGGTGGCAAACAAGGTAGCATGTCCATGCATGAAACTGAATCAACCTCCAAAGACGATGAAGCATCCTGATAGGAAGATGTAAGAAAAGAAGTAATGTCACCTCCCCTCAATGATGTATGCACACCCATGATAGAAGATCCTTGATGACTGATGAAGTTAAACCATGAAAGCTGAATGATGTTCCTCTATGTGGGAAGAAATGGTGCCATAGGTGTAGTAGAGAACGCTCCCCAACTGATAGGAAGAATCCTCAGAAAATATGATGTTTAAGGAAACTAGAAGACAATATCCAAAAATTGATATGACTCATCATCAGTTAAAGAGTCCTTCTCGATTTGTTGCAAAGAAATGTCCACAATCATGTCAGAATGATCAAGTGGTCGAGGGTCAGAGTGTGCCCTCATAATGAGTGAAGAAGTCTTGTCAACAAAGAGAAGATGAATGTCATCAATGATGTCTCCCACATCTTCAATGTGAGACTCCACGAACAGCTCTGTAATGTCTGGAAGGAAGTCATCCCATGAAGCTAAAGTAGGAAGACATGGTATATCTTGCTGCACTAAATCAAGAGCATTTGTGGCTAGAACTAGATTAGTAGAAGTGATAGGAGCATTAGGAGGTAAGATCTCATCTGTAGTTGAAGGTACCATAACTAGAGTGACTGGAGGTAGAATGTCCTCGGGAAATGAAGGAACTATGTGGTCTCCATATGCTTTCCAAAGAGCCATCCAAATGTCATAATGATCATTGAACTTGTCAATGACATCAAAGCAATATTTATTGACACTGAAATAAACAAAATTTAAAATTATTTTAACAGGAGATCAATGGAAGAGGGTGGTTCTTTGGAACATAGATAAGGAAATACTTCCTTATGCTCTCTTCTTAGATGATCAATTATCAAGGCACTCCATTTCTGATAGTTCCTATTTGTCAACCTAGGTCTTACACCAAACTGACATGTGAAACAAAACTCCATGAGATCAATATATGTATACACCCCCCAAAATGCAAAAATAATCAATCAACCCCCCCTAATGTATGATTTGGCACTTTATACTTAGTGGAATTACAATAGCCACTTGCCAATTTAGGCCTTAGTGGAGTTCTGATTTACCTATTTACAACCTCCTTTTATAGTTCAAATCTAAAACTTTACAATTTAGCTTAGAAATACAATAATTTTGAAGCAATACAACGCAAAGAAAGGACCTATTTCTGAAAGTGGTATTTTTTTCCACATAAACCTATAATCTGATTGCAAATCTACAAAGTAGACAAAAAATTATTCACTTTTAAAAAAATGGAACTTGATTTGGAGTCCAAATGAGCCTGTGCGAAGCAATTGAATTTGTAAAATGCAGGATTAGATAGGTACAGTCACCAAAAAATGCAATTTCTAACAAATATGTGCACCAAAACCAGAAAATAATAGCACCTCTAAAAAATTTAAGAAATTCTACCTAAAATCAAAATAAATTGCACCTGATTTGGAGCCCAGATGACTGATGTATGGCCTCCCAAAGGCGGACTATCAAATGAAAAAATTTTTGGAGAGAGGTCTGATAAGAAAACTACGAGGTTAAATTTGACGTCCAAATAGCCATCATAGTAGTGCAATTTGGCTTGCGAATGACGGTCAACCGATTGTCAAATTTAATAACAGGGTAGGTTGACGTCAGCAAAAAAGGATTTCTTGGTGACATGGCAGTACAAATATTGATGTCACTATTGACGTGGCATATAGACTCTGATGTGGCACCTAACATATTGTCAACTAGGTTGTTGACCATGAATACGACTTAGATGAGGTGGTAGTTGATGTGTCGACTGTGATGTGTTAGTTGAAAAGTTGATAGGGCACCGCAGAGCTGTAGCTGACTGGGCAGAGTTGGATCCGTGTGGAGGGCTAGCATGGACCACTAAGGTGGTGGTGGGCAGGCCTACGAACATCGCGTGGTAGGGATTGTTGTCGTTGTTGTGGCAGACGAGATGGGAGATGCCATGGTTGAAAGTGTAGTTTTAAAAGTAGTCAGCGGGAGTTTTAGATTGCCAAAGGTTGGATTTTTGGTGCCAATGGTTGTATGGGGTTGCCGACAGTGGGATTAATAATCCCACATGCACAGTGCAAATAAACAATGTTTGTTTTAAAAAAAGAAGCTTGTTGTCATTAAAATAATGTGAGGCCATCGAGGTTGTTGATATGGTCGGTCGTGTGTGCAAAGGCAGTCATCGATTTATGTGTGCTAGCCAAAATGAGAAGCCCATGCTGAAATTTGCTGGGGAAAAATGGAATATTCTATCGAATATTCTACGGGGGCTGGGGTTTGACCACCTAGTTCCTACAAAAAAAAATTCTTTGCAAGCCTGGTAGGCCAATTTTTTTTTTTAAAATACAAATTCAAAAAATCCAAAAATTCTAAAATATTGGAGAGAAAAAAAAGACAGATCCATAAATAAATTAAGTAGATTTGAAAATGATCATACTAGATTTGCAAATTGGGCCTTTAGGTACCAATTTGCAAAAAAAATTTGCCTCAAATTTGACTTTGGCCCAATATTGGTGTATTTATAGTTAATTTTCACTAAATTGATGCTCCAGATGCAATAGTGAGGTCCGCTTTGGCTCTAGACGCTTCCAATAGCTGCAAATACTCTGGATCTAAATCAAGGTGTCCTTAGAGAGGTGAAGCAAGATTAGTCTCCAATGGCTATGAAATGACGCCTCTATGGCTCTGATACCATGTAAGAATTTTTCTTAGGGAAAAATCACCCAGGACCAAGAAGCACAATAACTAACACAAAATAGACCAATAGAGTATCATAAGAATAACAATATGATATTCAATTGATGTAATAGTACACTAGGAGTGCCTGTATATAAAGGCCTCTAGAATGCTTCTAGAATGTCTAAGAGTTAGCAATATGATAAGCCTCACAACTAAGCACATGTCCACCAAGAGTGGATTATCCTCCATTAAGCACAGGAGTTAGTGAGATGATGAGAGGATAAGCCTACAAAGGTGTGTCATGTAAAATTATGTTGTAGACACCATGTGCTTAATTAAGAGTGCGATCAACTATGTTGTCAATATGACAACTCAGTTGATTATGCAAACTCCAGTGTTGTAGACACCATGTGCTAGATTAGAGTTGCTAATTCTTGTGTTGTCAACAAGACAACTCATATAAGTACACATACTCCTAGGCGTCTAACCTAATCAATAATAAAATAATACATTTATCCTAAATAAACTTAAGTAAAGTGTAAATAATAATTATTTACGCTAACGGTACTCTATTTAAAGTATGAACAGTAGTGTTGATAGCTTCCTTCTAGTATTTGAATGCAACATTCTTCTCTGTCATCAATGTTCTTGCACAATCCATGATAGATTTGTTCCTTCTTTTAGCTATGCCATTCTACTAAGGTGTACTGGGAGTTTATAGTTGTCTTTTAATTCCTTTTTAAATGCATAATCCATTAAATTCATTGGAGATGAATTCACCACCTCAGTCTGATCTTAACATTTTAACTTCTTTCCAGTTTCTTTTCCTACTCTTGCCAAATACCACTTGAATTTTGAAAAGCTTCTGTTTTTTCTTTTAGATACATTATAGTCATCATTCTAGAATAGTCATAACTGAAAGAATGAAAAACTTTTCTCCATTGTAACTCTCTATTCCAATAAGTTCACATAAGTTTGTATGCACAAGCTCTAAGACTTCCTCAAAATGATAGTTCTTGCTTTTGAAACTAGTCTTTCCCATCTTACCAATTTTAAAAATTTTGCATAGACCCATATTAGGTTTCCTCAAGCTAGGAATACCTCTTACTCTTCTATGTTTGCTTATCTTAACTAGGTTATCAAATTTTACATGACATAATCTTTTGTGCCATAACTAGATTTCTTATATTTGAGCAATAAAACATGAGCTTTCACTGAGATCGAGATAGAATAGGTTATCTTTTGTTTGTTTTCCAGATCCAACTAGATTTCCTTTCCATCCAACAATTTGGCCTTCCCATTCATAAATTCTACCTTGAATCCAATGTTATTCAATTGTGCCACACTTAGTAGATTATGCTTTAGTCTTTCAACCCAATAAGCATTGTAACATATAAGTTCATTGGTTAATGAAATACATTATTTCCCTTTTATGCAACAAGGTTCATTATTTCCAAATCTCACACTACCACCATCATAACATTTCATGTTTTCAAACTTTGTTTTGTCTCTAGTCATATGATGTGATCAACCACTATCAATAATCCATGTATCATTTTTTATAACATGAGAGATAAGTGTCATCTTATCTCCTTCATCATTAGATTCATCCTTTATAGTAATATATATCATTTCATCTTCACTGTTATCAGAATCTTTAGCCATAAAACAAGATTTCTTACCTTTGTCTTTGTAGTTCTTGAATTCCTTCTTGCCTTTGTACTTATTACTTTTTTGTTCATCCTTGTTTTCTCTATTTGGGCACCTAGCAACAATGTGACCAACTTCTTCACGAGAAAAATAGATTAGAGGAGTCTTACCTTTGTACTTTCCTCTACCTTTGGAAAATTTTCTTGCAAGTAGGGCTTCAACAACTTCAAGATCACTGTCAGAACTTTCTTCTATTTCTCCTTCACTTCCTAATTGATTGGCCTTTGATTTCTTACTCCTTTTCTTGAGTGAGAGTTTGGCTTCAAATGTAGATTCAATACCTTTGGATCTAGGAACATAGTTATCATAGTTATCCAACTCAAAAGTTGTCAATCTTCCAACTAGAGCATCCAAAGTTATATTGCTATTTGGATCACATCTCATCTCTTGAATAGTAGACACTCTAATTTCATAAATGGGAAGAATAGTTCTAAGTACCTTGCTTACAACTAATTTTTTCATCAATGTCTCCTCCAGATGCTTTGATTGCACTCACACTTACTTTGATTCTTTCCACATATTTTGCAATGTTTTCATCTTGTTGGTGTAATTAAATATTCACTAAATACACTTACTTAAGCTTACTTAGGATAATGCATTTCATAGTAGTTTGTGATTGAGATACTTAGAGTTTGCACCTTAATTAAACACATGGTGTAGGAGAATTCCACTCTAGGTGGTCATAGTTGTTATCTTATTCCACCTTTAGTGCACATATCACATTATCATCCTCATCATCACACATACTTCATTGCATAATGGATGATGATCCACCTTTCATGGACATGTGATTCCACCTTGTGTGGGTGATAGATTATTTTCTTCTTATTATTGTCTCTTATCGCCTCTCCTATATAAGGAGGCCTACTATGTACATTTTAAATCAATCCATTGGATGTCAATCAAATCCATTATCAATAATATCATTATTGCATCTTCATGCAATTGTCTTGCCAATCTCTTGTGGAATTTTTCTTGGTCTTTCATTTGATCTTAGGGGTTTTGTAGAGGCACCTAAAACTCTAACTTGGTATCAGAGCTCTCATGGTGTGAAGACCTCTTCTAAAAAAGTGTAATCTTGGCTCGACTCATTGTTGGTGCAGCATTGGCAATTTGGAGGAGATTTCAAGAGTCATATTTTGTGACCTTCTATTGCAGATGAAAATTGGAGCTTGTTGGTGTAAATCAGAGGTTAGCATCATATAGAGGAGGTCCAAAAACTCCTAAATCAAATTTTGTTTCATCCAAATCGAACATCTGAGGCCAAATCTAGAGCCATTTGATTTTTTGAAAGTGTGACAGTGGCAATTCAGAATTGTTGGTGCAACATTGGCAATTTGGAGGAGATTTCAAGAGTCATATTTTGTGACCTTCTATTGCAGATGAAAATTGGAGCTTGCTGGTGTAAATCAGAGGTTAGCATCATATAGAGGAGGTCCAAAAACTCCTAAATCAAATTTTGTTTCATCCAAATCGAACATCTGAGGCCAAATCTAGAGCCATTTGATTTTTTGAAGGTGTGACAGTGGCAATTTAGAATAAATAATTTCAGAGGTGATTTTCAAATAGGGATATCTCCCTCATATGGACTCCTTTTTCAGAGCAATTTTTTGTTTTGTTTTGGGGTAGAATTTCACAATCTACACAATGGTGCAGGTGATTTTGGATCTCTATCTCTGATTTTTTCTAAAAATTGCAAATCTCATTTTTCACAACTTTCAAGGCTTTGTTTGGGCACATCTAGTAACATTTTTGGGTGTAGCATTTTTTGGAAGTGCATGATTTTTTCTCTAATTTCTAGATCTATGATCAGATTTTAGTGATTTGGAGTGGGCATATCACTTTTAGAAATAGGTCTTTTTTGGCTATATTTGCACTTGGTGAATACTTGAATTTTAATTTTCTTAATTGAATTAGTAATTTGAAGGAGTTATCAATTTATTTCAGTCATTCTTTGATTCATAATTGGTTTTTCAAAAGTTTCATTACTCACTCCATATAATTATCATGAATGGAAACAAGCAGTTTCTAATCAATTGATGAGTATTGGATTGCTTAGAATGATTCTTGGACAGGATCTAGAACCAACTACAGGTTTTGTAGAAAGAAGGAAATGGTTTGATAGAAGGGATAAAGCACTTGGCCCTCTTAGATCTACCATCTCCAATGATTTTCTATATCATATTGCATCCTACACACATCCTCATGATGCTTAGACTACATTGGAAGGAATCTTTGGCAAACCTGATAGAGTAAGAAAATTCAAATTGGAGAATGAGCTTATAGGTCTAAGTCCATGTGATTTTGAAAATATTCAAGACTTTTTCTCTAAGTTTAATTCCATTAGATTGGAGCTTTCTAATTGTGGCATTACTAAAGATGATGAGCAATTGATATTATCTATTCTTTCCAATCTAGGTCCTGAATATTCAATATTTGTTTCCACATTCTATGCTACTATGGATGCTCTTGGTAGTGCATACAAATGCCCTCTCTTGATGAGTTTGTAGCTCAACTCACAAAGGAACAAGAAAATTTAGCACACATGGGTCAATTGAAGCCTTCAAAGTATCAAGCGTTGGTTACAAATGACTCCTCTCCAAAGGCTCCCAAAGGAAAGGGAAACAAACAACACAAGGATCCTAAGCAACATGAAAAAGGTGATGACTCTCCTTTAGAACACAATATTGAATCCAAGTCCTCTTCAAGAGAGGAAATATCTAGAAGAAAGAGAGATAAATTTATTTATTGCAAAAAGTTAGAACATGATGAGCATAAATATTTTCATAAGAAGATTGTGGAGCTCACTCACATTCTTCAAAAGAATAATATCCAGTTGCCCCAATCAGTGTCTTCTCCTTCTTCTCAATATCACGTAGCTGCTACATCTACATCATCATTCAAAGGTAAAGGATAAGCACTTCTTGCTTCCACACATCCTGAGCAAGGTAAATGGCTTCTTGATTCAGGTGCATCACATCACATGGCATCTTCTATGGATATGTTTTCTTCTATTTTTATACTTCTCCATCTATATTGATGGGTAATAATACATACATAAAGTTTTGTGGGAAAGGTTATATTCCTATAGGAGAGGGTACATTTAATGATGTTCTTTGTGTACCATCCTTGACCACTGATATCTTTTCCATTTATCAAATTACTCATGGGGCACAAGGTCAGTCCTGATTATGTCTATATTAGGGACATGGAGACTAGAGATTCAAAGCTATGTGAGTTGTTGATCATACATCACACTTTTATTCTTTTTCATATTTTGTTAATAATGATGATGATATTCATGATGTACCTAAACCTTAATCAAGGGTGAATAATTCATGTGAGGAGAACATTGGACACTTGAATCATTTTGTTTTTGAGAAAAGTGTTGAACTTCCTACTCCTCTTCAGACATGAGTTCTACTATTTAGCAAGATGATCTTTATGCTTCCGATCTTGCAGTGTGGGATGAATTCCTAGATGCTCTTTTAGATGAGTCTCATAATATAGGTTTGGTTAATACATCTGAGGAGGTTTCTCTTCAAGATACTTCTTCACCTTCTTTGGAGATTGGATTTCCTAACTCTTCATGTTCTCTTGATTTTTCACATCTCATAGGTCAGCTTGATGGTGTGACAGAATCTTTGAGCTTGGAGACACCTATTCAATCTTTAGAGATGCATACATGGAGAACTTCTTCCTCCTTCCTCACTTTTTACATGGAGTGGCTTCTTCATCATTTGATGTATTTATCTCTTCCTAAGGGGAGACATGTTTCTTGTAGGCATTGGATTATATTTTTCTTGTAGGTACTCTTCATATACATTGGAGCTTCTTCATTATGGGGGGGATATCATGTCTCCTTATTTCTTTCCTATCGGGGGATCATTCTTTGTATATAAATGATGTATGCAATTTTTGTGGGGTCTTGAGTACTCCATCCATCCATACATCTTGTTTTCATCTCTCTTTTTGGAGGATGGTTTTTCCCATTAGGTTTTCTCTCTTTCTCCACTTTATGAGAGATTGCACTTCATGTATTGCTTTGCATATTGTGCATGGTGTAATTAAATATTTACTAATTACACTTACTTAAGCTTACTTAGGATAATGCATTTCATAGTAATTTATGATTGAGACACTTAGGAGTTTCCACCTCAATTAAACACAGTGTAGGAGAATTCCACTCTAGGTGGTCATAGTTGTTATCTCATTCCACCTTTAGTACACATATAAAGTTATCATCCTCATCATTGCACATACAGGATGATCTACCTTTTGTGGACATGTGATTCAACCTTGTGTGGGTGATAGATCATCTTCTCCTTATCATTGTCTCTTATTGCCTCTCCTATATAAGGAGGCCTATTATGTACATTTTAAATCAATCCATTGGATGTCAATCAAGTCCATTATCAATAATAGCATTCTTGCATCTTCATGCAATTGTCTTGCCAATCTCTTGTGGAGCTTTTCTTGATCTTTCATTTGATCCTAGGGGTGTTGTAGAGTCACCTAAAATTATAACGCATCTTCTCTCATTTTCATTTGATCAAATTGTTCTATGAGACTTTCTGCTTTAGCTCTTCTTACATTGTCATCTCCTCCATAGATGTCTTTTAGTTTGATCTACATTGCATGAGCTATAGTGTAGTTATTTACTTCATCAAATTCATCATAATTAAGAGTGGATGCAATATCAATCATCATGATGATATAATTTTTCTTTTCAACAATATCTTCAACTAATAGTGTTCCAGTAGGAATCTTGTATTCAGTATCAAGATACTTACAACCTTGCTAGATGTAACCTCATAAGTCCTTTCCATGCTACAAAGTTGTCTTGATTCAACATGGGAATCTCTCTTCTATAAGACATCTTGATCTTTAGCTTAGGTCTTTGAAACCTTCCCTACAAGCATTAAAAGCTCTAATATCAACTATTGAAAATATAAGAGGAGTAACTAAGAGGGGAGGGGTGAATCAATTACTACTAAAATAAATCCCAAATCTCTTAGATGTCAGTACAAAATAATCTCTAAAAATTGAACTCTATTGTTCATTGATAAACACACTGAAAATGTTGTAACTCGGTAAATATTGAGAATACTCGACAAACACTTAACATGAAAATCTTAAGATGTTATCTATGATTACTTATTAATTTAACTTAGTTGCAAACACATAAGAGAAATAGCATGAACACATTTGACACCAAGATTTAACATGGAAACCCAATTTGGAAAAACCCATCAATTGCAACTAGTTACTATTTTTCACTTTTCTGAAGTGAGCCCTATTAGGAGCCAACCTTGTTAAAGGTTACAAAATATACTGTTAGGTGAGACCTTGTTAGAGGATTTAATCACCCTATTATAAGTGGCATTGTTAGAGGATTTGCAAATAGCTATTAAGCCAACTCTATTAAGAGATTTAGATCACTGCTACACTGGTTAGAGAGTAACAATGACATGACCTGATTTCTGATTGCAACTGAATTGCTGATTATAGATCTCAATTTTGGCTTGTATACTTGACCCTCCTTGATTGAATGTATCTTTTTAGCTTCTCAAGGATATTTTTCTTATCCTTTTAATTCACTTTCTTTTAGCATCATTAAATCTTCAATTTTCTTCCATGCATTCTCACTCATCTAATCCTCAACTTGACCTTATATTTATATCTTTCATACTGTCAAGTCGGCTAGAATACAACTTAGAATAATTAATATTAATCTTCTTATTCAGCTAGAATCAATAGATAAATCAATTGAACTCAATATGCCAAAACAAGAAAATCCTTTGTTAGCTGACCCTACTCGGTAGACACTAACTCAGAAATAATTTTCCTATGTTAACCAAGTGAACTCAGTCAACACTGTATATTCACAAAGTTCCTTTGGTAACCGAGTGAGCTCAGTTAACATTAGTTCCATCCAATATTTCCTTCATTGACTGAGTGAGCTTGGTCAACACTCATCTTTCGTAGACTTTCCTTTGGCACCTGAGTGAATTAATAGATACCAACTTCTGAACTAGGCAAATTTTAGAATGCTTAGTAGTCATAGAAAACTTTCTTCAATACCCGAGTGGGCTCAATATACATTGACTAGTAATGACATGATATTTTTTGTAAAATCAAAGACAATACACAATTAATCAATTGTTTCAACAGCCTAAAGGCGTGTAATGGAAGACATTGAAGTATGAGTAGAGGAAGCTAGAAGGAGTTCATGAGATGAGATTGTTGTATCAATTAGAGCAGTGACATGATCTATATGGTATGGTATGTCTTTGGAATTATTGTCAGAGAGGGAGATTAGCATGATCAAGTTACCATACAATTTACCACAAACAAAGAGGGAGAGACTATATG
Source organism: Cupressus sempervirens (assembly GCA_028749045.1). Taxonomy (NCBI): domain Eukaryota; kingdom Viridiplantae; phylum Streptophyta; class Pinopsida; order Cupressales; family Cupressaceae; genus Cupressus; species Cupressus sempervirens. Next base: position 88,574,976 of record CM053791.1, on the reverse strand, counting down.
AATTATTAGATAAAGAGCAAGAAGTTATGTAGAAGAGATTGATTGTTATAGATAAGATTATATACTGAATTGATGGAGGGAGCATACTGAGATTGATTGAATGAGAATCAAAATGAAACTAAGAAAGAGAGAAAAACAAACCCAAAGGGAGCAAACAATATAGTCTTGAAGCTTTTTGGATTGCATGGTAACCTAGTAAAGTAAGTGAAGTACATGAGGTGCTACCATCAATGCCAAAGAGGGAGATTATTGGAAACTATGATTAGTAAAATTGTTATGTTGTCATTAATATCAAACCAATTGGTAAGACATTGTGTCAAACATACTGGAGATATATTTACTAATAGTGCAGAGTGTCATATCATTTGATTGATGAAGAGGATTTGAAAAAAAAAGATTATGAGATGATCAAGTAAAAGGTTGAGTTGAGATGAGTTAAGTATCATGGAAATATAATGGGCACTTGATAAGTTAATCCTTGACAAAATAATGTGTTGTTTGATCAATGCATAAAGTGTAGAAGATAGTTGGATGGAGTTGTGAGTTGAAGCATGTCAAAATGATAAGCTTGACCGAGTATCAGTGTTGCATGGTCAATGAAGGAACTAAAACAGAAGATTAAGGAACTTAAGTACAAGCCAAGCGAAATAGTTCAATCCAAGTGTTAGTTATTGTTGAGAAAATTTATGAGCAAGTGTAGTTACGACCGAGTGTAGTAATGGTTGAGCAAGCATGTTGATGTCAAGTGAGAAAGTATAGTGTGTATCAAGTTACACAATGTTGATTGATCTAAAGAACACATTGATTGCCGCATGACAAAAAAAGTTAAAGTTTGAGAAAGATTCAAGTTTGAGGCCAACAAATTTAGAATTTAGAATTAGTCAAAGCATGTAGAAGATAATGATTGATGAGTTGACATATTTAATGCACAAGGAGATTTTGTTATATGGTCAAAGACAAGGATTTGACAAAAAGTTTCTAGAAGAAGAAGGAGAACAAAAAAATGGAAAGATTTGATAAATTTGGCCTAACCCTAAGATCAATGGTGATCTTTAAGTAGAAAATGATTGAAATTGCCTATTGAAAGAGGCATAAGGAATGATTTTTAAGGTTGGTTCGTTGTTGATTGGTGATCTTGATGAGAAGCTATGAAAAGGAGAACAATAGAGGTGAAGTGTGAAGAGTTTGTGAAGTTTGATTGCTTAGGGAGATGCTAAGAAAATTAGTGATGGAGATGTTAATGAAGGCCAGTTAATGAACCGATAGATGACAAAATGGAGATCTAAATTTGCAAAGTAAGTTGTACTTTACAGATCAAACCTACTATTACATTCTGGCCATTGTATCAATCCAAAATTATTTAATCAAAGTTGACCTAACATTCATTTTGTAAATCCTTTAATCAAGGTGACATTCTAATGGAATTTTCTAAAGTCCTCTAACAAGGTCACTCCTAATAAGGTGATTAAATCCTTTAACAAGGTCACATTTAATAGTGTCTTGTATAGCCTTTAGTAGGTTTGGATCATAACTGTGCTCACTTCAGAAGTGTGAAAACTTGGTAGCATGTTACCTGGTGGTTTTTTCCAAATTGGGTTTCCATGTTAAATCCCGGTGTCAATAGTGTTATTATCATGTGTAAATTTTATTGTTTTTCATGCTATATTTTTTAGAAGTTTATTTACTAGCAAGTGACACATATAGAGATAGAGAGTTAAGTAAAATGCATGAAATTTTTAAAATTTTGATGATATTTTATAGAGACTGAGTGGGTATCTAAGTTTGTTTAAGTTTTTTGAAGTGTTTAGAAGTTGAATTGGTACATCTAGACCTAAGGATAACTAATTTACCCCCTCTCCCCCTAACCTCCCTAGTTATTCCAAATCATTATAACAATAATTGGTCACTTTCTTGTGTTACACTTATGTGTTAGGTGTTCATTGATTTCAAATTTGGTGATCCAAATATGTTGTAGTGTATAGAGCAATTGGTGTTAGTATTAGTAGCCAAGACATGATTAAATGGAGATATAACATGTTAGTATGACAAGTCTAGACAAGGAAATAAAAGCTAAGTGTTGAAGATCATGGTCTCGATTAGTGACAAATTTTTTTTTTTTTCTTTCCTATTGTAGAGTGATATTAATTACATATATGCTTTATAGAAGATCCTTTTTTTTGAAAGAAATGATTATGGTGTAAGGAGTTGATCCTCTCAATGTTTGATTTCATGTTTTGGATGCAGTAGTGAATTTCATTTTTCAAATGCTTTGGATGTTTGTGCAATAATGATGATGATGTTTAAAAATTTGATCATCAATGTGTTGAGTACTCTCATGTAAGAAATAATATCATGAAAATAAAACTATGTGACATAATAATTAATGTTTATCAATCTATGAATCTTGTTGGAAAAATGGTCAACACACCCCTGGGGGCTCATGAAAATGGAATAACAATCTCTTCTATATTCTATAAGTCTAGTGGTTATGTTGGGCATTGATAAGTCAATGTTTTGGTGCAATGAAAACCACACTTGTAATAAGTAGTATTAGAGATTGGTCATAGGTTTTAATACCCTTGGGTAATGCTACAAGGAGGATTGTTATAAAAATGATTATCATTTCCATCAAGATTCATGACAAGGGACTAATTTGCATCTTGTGGATTCTATAAGTCTAGTGGTTGTATCGGGCATTAGCAAGTCAATATTTTGGTGCAATGATAGCCACAATTGTAACAAATCTCTAATGCTATGGATACGATATTGATAATTTAGTTTCATTTCACTCATTGCCTTATCTTTAGATATTATATTTTGGGTCATGTTGACGTGATCCAAAGGCATGTTTGCTAATTGTCTTGTTTGGTTGAGGCAATGTGTGTGTTGTGGTCCACTTTTCATTTCTTTCCATTGCAATATTGTTTAGTATAAACCCATTTCAAGTTATGGTTTGATGGTTGACCTTGGTTTTTGGGTTTTCTCTGATAATTGTAGTGTATGATCTTTGACTATTGGTAGACGTATTGACAAAAAATTCTTGGACAAAGTGCTTTGGAGCTAACTTGGTGTATACACTAGTGATACATACATACATGCATATATATACACACATACAAGTGACAATATGCAAAGATATATATATATATATATATATATGTTGGAAATGATTGAAAAAGATCATGAGGGAGATTGTTGAAAATGATCATATATAAAAAGTAATGGAACTGGTAAAGAATGTTCTCAAGCATTGTTTTATCATTGGTGTCAAACTTGCTATTTGCAGGAATGACAATTGCTTTAGTGATTCAAATACTATCAATTGATTGATTGACAAGGAGGAGGCAATCAATAAGATGTAACCAGAACACCTAGAGAAAGGTTGAAGTTATGATGTTGTAATGAAGTACCCATTGATGAAAAAGTGTATTAATGACATACTCTAAGACATAAGAAAATGGGCACACTGAAACATATCAAAGATGCAAGGTTTTTGCTAAGTCATTTGTAAAGCCGAACTAAGTTCATTAGAGAGAGAGAGTCGAGCAAGCTAGTAAGTGCCGAATAGATTCCTAGTTGAAGCCGAGCAAGTTCAACTTCACTAAGTGCCGAGTGAACTTCAGATGCCTAGCAGAAATAAGTGCCGAGTGAACTTTAAGTGCCGAGTAGAAACAAGTGCCGAGCAGATATAAGTGCCGAGTAGATACAAGTGCCAAGCAAATACAAGTGTCAAGTAACATAGAGATGTCGAGCATCAGTAAACCAATAGTGCCAAGTTGCTGCATTATTTCAAAAATCGTAGATTCATTAGATCTGAGCCGACAAGGTTGTTATCTTGAATTTTGTGAATTAAATAGAAGATAAGAGTGATGAGCTGGTGGCACAGAACACTATGTAGAACATTTTTGGAGAATACAACTGGACTCTAGACGAAGTTTTTAGAAAAGAGCAAGATATGGGGTAGATACATTGTATCCTACCTAATCTATTTGAAACCCTAAAGTTGGAAAGGGAGAATTGAGTGGCAAAAGGCAATCCAGATTTCTATTTAAGGAATAACAAGGTCACGAAGCAAAGAGAGAAGAGAGGTCAAGCATGAAAGTATAAAGTGCTGAAGGAGGTGCTAAGGAGTAAGAAAGCACAGTTACTTTGCTTCAACAGATGACCACGGATATGATTGCATTGGTGTGATGAGTAAGAAGACTAAAGGAGATGAAGCTTGAGATGACAAGCTGTTAGAGCTGAAGTGATTAAAGCCAAGCAAAGGATTGAGCTGAAGTGTGATCTGAAATCTGCAAGATATGTTGTAAGTTGTATCAGATCAAAAAGCCATTATTGTTACTTTCTAGCAATTGTAACAGTTAGTTTAAATCCTATGGACTTAGGTTGGTTTAATAGCCATGTTGTAAATCCTTTAACAGGGTGACATTCCAAGTGAATGTTCTAAAGTCCTTTGATCAGACCCATTCCTAACAATATGGTGAAATCCTCTAACAAGGTCACATTTAATAGTGTGTTGTAAGCCTTTAACAAGGCATCACTTTAGAAGAGTGAAAATCAAGTAGCATGTTACTGGTGGTTTTTCCCAAATTGGGTTTCCATGTAAATCATTATGTCATGTGTTGATCTTGCATGTTTTATCTCTGCATATTGATTTACTGTAATTTGCTAAGGATGATTGATTTAAGCTTGGATGGATGAAAAGTTTATGGATTCACTATAATTTGTGAAGAAGTATTATTAGGGCATTTGGACCTTGAATAACTGATTCACCCCCCCCCCCCCCCCCCCCCCCACCACCACCTCTCAGTTATATATATATATATAAAGCAAGCATGAAATAAGACATATATAAGTGAACAAGGAGTGGCAAATAGATGTGTAGGTGAAAAATATAATTTTGGAATAGGCAGTTTGGTATATGTTAGTTGGGATTAAGTTGCATAGATTCCTAACCTAATTTGCTTCAAATAGTTGTGTTGAGATTAAGGCTTGACATGAGCTAAACCTATGCATGTAATATTCTCAATTTATATTTCACTTCTTGAGGAATTGATCCCACCTATAGTGAGAATTCATGCAATGAGACATCCCTTGTAAAAATTACCTTAATCAATGTTACCTTAGCTAGTGTTTTATACTTGAGAATGAATATTCTCTATGGTTTTTCCCATCTCAGGTTTTAACATATAATATAATGTTCATTTCATATATTTCATGTGTGTGTATTTATGTTTACATATATTTTAGTTAAGTGGTTAAGTATTTGATTTACTAGATCTAGATCAATTAGATTAATAAAAAGGTTTTAATTTACAACTTACTCACCCCCCTCTTAGTTGTCAGGAAATTCAACAATTGGTATTAGGGCTTGGTCCCTTATTACTAGTTTGAATGCTCGAGGTAGATCTTGGTTGTTTGGATATATGTGATAGAAGAGTATTACTCAAATGAATATTTGAAGACTGCTCTTGATGATCTAGAGAGTGTGAAATCAAAGAATGAAGAAAAAAAAGAAAATATCAAGTAATAAAATAAATGTGTCTAGGAATTAAGAAGTTAGATACATAAATTCAAGATGTGAAGAAAATTTAGTAAAGGGTTGAAACAAGAAAAAAACTAATTGTCAGAAACTAAAGATTAAAGAAAGCAAGAAACTGGAGGAAAGTTTGAAGAATACCATAAATAAGAAAATAAAACAATGCAAGAAATTGAAACTAGAAATTATAAATATGAAATCAGAGGTCAAAGTTAGTAAAATAAGTGTGGCATTAAATGAGCTATTGAAAATTCAAAAAACATCAGTAAGAAAAAATTGGTAAGGATCAAATGAAAAAGGGGAAAAACTGAAGTAATATCCAAAGATGTGAACCTAGTCTAGAATTGAAAAACCCCTACAAAAAGGCCTCTAGTTTGACAATCCAATGCTCAAAGGTACCCATCATTTAATGGTTATTCATTTTAGTGTAAAAGATTCATATATGAGGTAATTAAATTAAAAAAAACCTAAATCAAAATGCTCATGCTTTAGTATTAATGTATTATTGTATGTCTCATTTGAAAATTAATTTATTTGTCAACTTTTTATTTTATATTGATAATACGTTTTTATATATTGATTTTTTTAAAAAAAGTTACATTGTTGGCATGCCACATAGGTTATAGACCAGATTAATCCTATACAAAAAGATGCCAACTAAGCATCAGATGCAAACAAAAAAACCCAAGACCACCCCGACCAAACCAGAATCATAGACATCAAGGGATCACAAAGTATACAAAATGTGATCTTGATTGAACATCAAAACATAGAGGGCCTAAACATTAAGGATGATGTTAATCCTTGAACCAAATTGTAGTGTCTTCCTAACTAAAATTGGGGCATTCCATGCCTAGGTTTGACCTTTTCCTCTTTTTGCTTCCTCCTACCTCCAAACTGCTTGAAGGTACCTCGCTTTGTTGCAACAAAGATATATCGATTCCATACACTGAGCTCCCAAAGACTGCCTCACAAAAATTTTCATGCCTTGGCCTATGTGGTTTGGGTTTCATAGTCTTCATAGGCTGATGTCAGTCATCCTACTACGCATGCATCAACATACTCTTCCCAATTCATCAGCCTTTAAGAGGCCATTAAGTCCACCTCCATTTCCATAGAGGGGGATTTTTGATGCATGTCAACACTTCAAGATTGGCCAATGTGTCATCGCATGATGATTATTCTATGGGGAATTATTAATGGCAATCATGGGGGTACAATGGGGAAATTTCCACTTAGCATGCGTTAGTCACTAGTCCATCTCCTGTGGTGAGATGGAGCTAAAGTCCTCCAAGGTTTCATAATCATTGTTTAGATCCTTCAAAGTTCCAATATTAGAAAGTTTATCTGCTAATGAATTAGCCACACGATATATATGCACGACTTGAAATTCTTCAAATTCATCAAGTAGTTACCTAATTCGATGGACAAATATATCCATGTGCCAAGAATCTACCTTCTAGATGTAGTTTCCTAACTCCAAGCTTGATTCCAAGCATAATCACATCTAAGGCCGCCACACATTCAACTTGATTATTGGTTCCATTAGCAATCCTTCTAGCACTAAAATCCAAAATGTTACTATCCTTAGACCCAACCACAACACCAATGCCATATAGGCCAAGGTTGCCTTTTGAGGCACCATCAAAATTTATTTTGACCTATCTGGTATTAGGTGGGGTCCATTCTGAACATTTGTGTTCTTTCTTCAATTTTATGCTTGTACTCATATAGGGATCAACACCAAACTGCCCCTAAATAGACCTCCACTTGATCATAGGCAAACTTTTCTAAATGACTACATTATGGGAGTAAAAGGGAACCTTGGTAGGGTTTACCCGGGAAGTAGCATTGGAGACTACCTTTGATATGGCTTTCTCAACCTTGAGCAAAAATCTCTGCACATTCTATGTTTTGTCCTAGAAGATTCACCTATTCCATTCTTTCCAGATCTCCCATAATGTTGTTGATGGAATGGTTGTCCATATGAATGCCAAGCAAGATCTACGAGGAGGGTCTGACCGTGCTTCTAGCCAATTCTTGATCCTTGTTGGGACTGGATTGTACCACTTGAGTTTTTGAAGACAAATTCCCATACTTCCTTGGAGAAGTTACATTCAGTGAAGAGATGGTCTAAAATCTCCTAGGCCTTGTAACATAGGGGACATCTGAAAGGGCCCAAAATACCCATTTTCATTAGTCTCTCCTCTGTAAGAATTCTTATGTTATCAGCAAGCCATGTGAAAAATCCCTAATTTGGGTAGACACAAGTTGTGCCAATTGAGCTTTCTTTCCCAAACGATAGCGTCATACTATTTTGCTAGTAGTGAGTATCTGATCTTGACTGAATAGTTCCCACTTTTTGTTGCATACCAAATTGACCTATCTTCATCTTAAGAGGCAATCACTTTTCTACTGTTGATGATGTTTCTAAAGGCTTCCACTTCATCTAAATTCAGACTCAATGATTATAGATCTTTCCTTTTTGCCTCCCATCCTAGAATCAAAGATTGTTGATCAAATAAATCTGCTATTTTATCACCTTAGATGCTACTCATATCTTGGATGATACTCTGGGAGATATTTGCTTCAACCAAAGTTGCTTTGTCATCAAAAGAATCTAGCTAGAAGTTTTCTTTGTTCTCCCTGACCACTTGCCATGACACATGATAAAAAAAAAAACTTCTACAATTGATAAGAAAATTTCAAATTGCAAATCCCCTAGGGGCATTCAAAATCATTAATATTTTTTCATCCTCCATTCCATCTAGATATTTGTCCCTTAGGATTCCAGCGCATCTCTCTTTTGGTTGAGAATACATCTGTCAGGTGAGTTTAGCTCCAAGGGTTGTGTTCAAAAGTTTCCAGTCATGTAGACTTGCTCCACCCCCCCTTTGGCAATGCACACTTTATCCCAGACCATTCGTGGGATCTTGTCAGTCTCCTCCTTCCCATTCCAAAGGAATTTATGCATTTGATCTTGTATGGTTAGGATCACAAAACTTGGGATTTTGAAGCAAGTCATGGGATACACTTGAATAACTAAAACTATATATTTCAATAGTAGAAGTTGGCCAACTAATGTAAGTCACCATCCTTTCCAATTTTCCATGTGGCTTCTTCTACCATCAATGATATCTTTCTAGTATTCTTTCCTTAAAATCCCTTCAAAAAAAGGAATTCTGAGAAATTTCCCTGGTAGTTTCCCAATTCTAACCGCAAATATTCTCACAATTTCTTCTTGGGCATCTTTACATATATTAACAAAGTAAATTTTTAGACTTGTTCCAGTTAACCACTTGGCCTGAGGAATTGGTATAGCTGTCCAACATTCTCTTCATTATCCTTGCTTCCACAATTTATGGATTCTCTGAAGAAGAAAGTATCATCCACGAATTGGGAGTGGTTTTAGCTTGAAGGTCCCTTGCAATATGAATTCCTTTTGATTGTCCACTTGTTCTATGTTTCTGAATCAACCTTCCAAAAACTTCAATTAGTAAGATAAATAGGAATAGAGAGATGGGGTCCCCCTTGAGTTTTCAAAGAAGCCTTGAGGGATCACATTAACCAATATAGGTGCTCGATAACTTTTGATCATTCCTCTTATCCAATTGATCCAGTGGTTGCTAAAACCAACCTTTTGTAAAAAATAAATAAGGAAACCTTTGTCCACCCTATCACAAGCCTTCCTAATGTCAAGTTTCAAGAACATGTTGTTGGCTGATAGGGACATTGGACAAACCAATGACAAGCTCATGCTCCTAGTCTTCTTTAAGAATCATGGGGTAACTTTCTCTCCTACCCTAGCACCTATAGGACTCTTTGTTCACTAGCATCCCTTGATCCCCTTAAGCCAACCTACCTACCAATAAGTTTAGTATGCTCATTCCACTTCTTGTTGCATTCTTTCTCACTAGCCTTAGCCCTTAAACCATCTTTAAAGGCCTAAATCCTCCATATTATTCAACTAACCCTGTTGAGGTGTGGAGGTTTCCTAAGGGACTTTAATGCAATCAACTAGGGGTGTTAGATATCCCTCCTAGTCTAGTTCCTTATTGATGCAAGAGCATCGCTGGTTGGCTTGCAATCTTGCATGTTGGAGGAATTTTGGCTTGAAGATGTGGACTCGATCACCAATGGAGTGGTGCTTGATTGTTATTGGGCATAGTTTTGGCCTGGGAACTCAGTATACTATATGGAGCTTAGTAGACACTGGGAGCTTGACATACTCTATGCAGCTCAACAGACACTAGGAGCTTTACATACTTTATGGAGCTCAACATGCTTTGGGAGCTCGACATGCTCTAGAAGCTCAACATTGCTTATGGTTTAGTTGATGCTTAGCTTGGTTTTCTCTAGCACTCGACTTGGTCTTGGTTCCTATTGGTGGCGAATTGTCCGTGAGTCGACCTTGGCATTTAATTTATGTAGGGGTATTTCATTTGTGTTGTAGTTGACTTCTGGCTCAACATATATTTAATGTGAGGGATTTATTTTATTTTGTAATGGATTGGGCTGACTTGTGGCTTAGTTGGGTATAAGTAGGGGTTCTTGTAGAGTCTTTAGGAATTATGAGGATCCATCTTGGAGAAGCAGATACAAACTTTGAAGATCTAGTAGTTGTGGATTGAGAACCAAAGGATTGCTTGGTGGACCTAAGGGTACAGGTGTGAATTCTCCTTGGTGTTCTTATCCAGTTGTGGATCTGGACTAGCTGGGATTGAGATTGTAAGTTGGAACTTGTGGGATTTTGTAGAGAGACCTATCGAAACTAGGGTTGGTCAGTTTTCTAGGTCTGGATCTCAATTGAAGTTGAAGCATAAGATGGAGGTTTCTAATTTCTTAGGTACTTTGACTCTGGAAGACTTGATTGATTGGATTGGTGAATTGGAAGACTACTTTGAGCTTGAGGATATTGAGGATTTTCTCAGAGTGAGGTTGGCACAAACTAAGTTAAAAGAACATGCCACTCTTTGGTAGAAATAACTATAAAGAGATACAGAAGAAGAAGGTGAAATGAAGATCACTAGATGGAGGTTGATGGTGACTAAGCTAAAGGCTAAGTTCATTCATTCTTATTATGAACTTGAGTTGTTTAAAAGGTTACAAAATCTGAAGCAAAAAGATATGTTTGTGAAGGATTATACCGAGGAGTTCTATAAGTTGACTATTTGATCTAGGCACAAAGAATTGTCAAAAAAAAAGGTAGCTTGGTACATTAATGGTTTGAGATTAAATGTTTAGGATGAGGTCGGTATGTTGAATATTTCTTCAATTGAGGATGCTTATTAGTATGCTCTAAAGGCATAAGATAAGTTGAAGAAGAAAATTCAAGGTAATGCTAGAGGGAAGGAGAGGCGAGATAGCTTGGTAAAGGTTGAACTAAGTGTAGAAGGTGAACGAAAACCTGTTGATCAGAAGAAAATGGTCAGTGGAGGTGGGTTTAGTGGTAATTGTATAAGATGTGGCAAAGAAGGGCATAAATCTTTTGAATTTCCTCCTGGTAGAAAGCTATTGTGAATGAGGTTGTAGTCCAAGATAATCAACCAGAGCAACGAGAGAGTTTACTAGCTCAACAAGTATTGGTTGGTTAGAGGTCACTGGATTCTTGTCAGAGAACTAGTTTGTTCAAGACTCATTGTAAGTCTAGTGGTAAAGTCTGCAAGGTGATTGTGGATAGTGGCAGTACTGATAACCTTGTTGTCGAGGAGATGGTTCAGGAACTAGGTTTGAAAAGAGTGAGACAACATTATCCTTATAGGATTGGTTGGTTGCAAGGTGAGCATTCTTTGGAAGTGAGGGAGCAGTACCTTGTTGATTTTCAGATTGGGCAGTATAAGGATCAAGTTTTGTGTGATATTGTGGACATGAACAATTGTCATGTGTTGCTTGGTAGACCTTGGCAATATGGTTGTAGGGGTATGCATAATTGTATCAAGAATGTGTTTACTATTGAAAAAGGTGGCATGAAGTATTCCCTAATTCCTTTACATAATGAAGAGCTCAGTAGGAGGAACCTAAGTATTGGAAGTTAAGTTGAGTTGGAAAATTCTAAGAAGGTTGGAGATCAATATGGAAAACAAACTTGTAGCACACCGAGGATGGACATGAAGAAGCAAAAGAAGAACAAGTGAAAGATTGTACAAGTTGAAGACTTGAAGGATATGTATGTGAAGAACTAGTTTGGGATTTATGTGTTGAATCCTCGAAGATGTTCTTCCTACTATTAAGAACATCTTTTCGAACCTAAGGTGTCTGATGCAGGAGCATCCCTAGTTGGCTTGCAATCCTACATGTTGGAGGGATTTTGGCTTGAAGATGTGGACTCGGTAACCAAAGGAGTGGTGCTCGGTCAATAATGGGCATAATTTTGGCCTAAGATCACTATGATCAACATGACCTTATATCCAACACATCCAAAATTCCCAAAGGCGAAACATTAGATTGCCTAGCCAATCCCTAGTTGCTCTTGTACCAATGGCCCTGCTTGATCGAGATGAATTAACTATTTCATGTGCAATTATTATTCTATCTACTATGTTGTGGTTTGGACTGAAGCCAATTTTCTCTGGGGATATGAGCTTGTACAAAAAAAATTAAATATGTTTGCAACTAATTTGGTAATAATTTTATATATTGTGTTGCACAATGAGATGGGTTTGAGATCTTCAAAGGAGGATGACTTATTCTTTTTGGGGATAAAGGAAACAAAGGTGTTGTTGAAATATCTAAACATGAAGCCCTTCTTCTTGGATTCTTCTACTGCATCAAGCAACTCTGACTTCAACATATGCTAGAACTTTTCATAGAATATTGTCTGGAAACCATTAGGGCTAGGAGACTTTTCCTTGCCCAATCCAAAAATTGCATTTTTCAGTTCTTTTTGAGATACATGTCTTGCTAGAATCATGTTGTCCTCATCTGTTTATCAGAGTAACTTTTTAAAACTCATCATGTGCTTGCGATCTATCAGTTAAGTTACTGCTCCAAAGCTTAGCAAAAAAGTTGATTGCCTCCTTGTTGATAACTTCTAGGTTCTCAATGATTGATCCATCTATTGAGGTTATGGAAAAAAATTTGATGATGCTTCTTCATTCCTTAATAGAGTTGTGAAAAAAATTTGTGTTTCGGTCCCCTTCATGCAACCATGTCTACCAAGACTTTTGTCTCTAGTAGATTTCTTCACGTTGTAGTATTTCTCTATAACAAGCCATGGGATCTTTCTCATTTTTGAAGTCTACCTCATCTATTCCATCATTTAATATTTTAGAATTTAGAGCTTCAAGGTGGCCTTTGATTTCTTTCTTTTCCTTAAAAATATTGCCAAACTTAGTTCTGTTCCAAAATTTGAGATTCTATTTTATGAATTTCAGTTTCTCAAAGAATCTACATGCCAAATTGCCATTGACTTGGTGGGTCAATCTTTGCTAATCCACCACTTATTCTATGAAGCTAGGTTCCCAAAACCACATTTGTTCCATTTTGAAAGGACATCAAGCTGATACTCCATCCTTGTGGATTAGAAGAGAGATTGGATAATGCTATGATCTAAACAACCCTAATATGCTTGCCTCAAAGACCAAAGGCAACACAATCCATGATCCAGTTAAAAAAGAACCAGTCCAATTTCTTCACGATATTGGAGAAACCACCCCTTTAGTTTGTCCATGTGTACAAACCATCTTTAGATTCTACCTCCCACAGACTATTTATTGACATACACTCCTGTAAATCCTTTTGCACCTGATTGCAAGAACCTCTTTCTCCTTTCTTATCAAGTGGGGATAAGGTAGCATTGAAGTCACCGTGACAATAGTAACCTCTTGCCTGATATCGTTTATGACCCTTATAATCTCTTCCCTTACAACCTTTTTTGAGTATATTAGGAGTCAAACCATAAATATTTATAATTTACCCTAAGAAATTGATAACTTTACCTAAGAACCTCATCAATTGCCAGTGCCTTGATTTGGAGATAGGGGTCATGGAAAATGTTCTTGGGTTCCATATTATTCCCATCCCCCTAGAGGCACCAACATCGTCTTCAAAAAAACCTAATCATTTTTTTCGTACTCCAAAAATGCAACCTGCCTTTTCTGCTTCTACTTTTGTTTCCTCTCCACAAACAATGTTTACTTTGGCTAGATTAGGTCCTCTCTTGATCAAGCATCATTTTTAAGGAGCATTACAACCCATGAAATTCCATGTGAGGATCTTCATGGCTTCTTATTAGAGACATGTTCTCTCCCAGATCTAAGCATTTTCTATCCTTTCATGTTACCAACATCAGCCAATAGTTGTTTGATAGATCTTCATCCTCGAGGATTTTTTTGTGCACCTTTCACTTTGGAATATTCTTCCATTGTTTGAAAAATGGTTCTAACTTCTTCTACCCCTATTTCATCATTAACTACAAAGAAATCATCCTCTGCATCAAATGATTCCCCATCTACTTTTGCCCCTTTCGATAACACCAAGTTGTGATTTGGAGATTGTAGAGAACCCATTACTATGTCATCTTCTAAAAGCATTATGTTTCTCCTATCCTCCACTCCCTATTCTTTTAGGAGCTCTATCTCCTTAAAAAGGTTTAAGTTCTCATCCTTGGATGAATCTTTTTCCTCACAAGTTCTTGGATTCTCTTGCACTATTATTGAGTTTAGGGCTAGGATTGTCAATGCTGGATCAATTTCTTCATTATTGACTTCTTTTAGTCCTTCCGCCAATTGTGCAATTTTATTGTCTTTTATTGGGACTTTTACTCTTGACTTTGTAGTTGCCATTAGTTTTTCTTCAAGCTCGAGATCTTCCCTACCTTTTCCTTTTTTGTTCATTGTGCAATCCTCACTGGAATGGCCTAATTCCTTGCAAATTTTGCACTGATCAATATTTGTTTCTACCTCAATTTCCTACCACCAAATATTCCCAACTTTCCACCAATCATTTTGAGAATTTTCTCATTCCAATATTCCTATGGTAGATTATATAGCCTAATCCAAATTGGTACCTCTTCCAAAGTGGCATCTTGTGGGTTGAAATTTGGAGTTCAATTCTTGATACAAAACTCGATACCATCCATCATGAATGGTCCATGTAATGTTACCTTTGTCTTGTTTTGTGTCGGTCCCATGATTATCATGAAGAATCCATTTGGAAGGGTTCTAATCGATGTTTGAGTGCCCCAAATTTTGTTTACCTAGCTTATGGTATTAGGGAAAACCAACCACCTCCTCCCCATTTTATTAAAAAGCTCTTTCTTTTAGTAGTTGGATTGAAGACCTCCAAGCTTCTAAGTAAATTCTTACATCCACAACCTTTTCTTTACATATCAATGGACCTGGTTTAGGGTCTAGTCTTTTGGTTGGGGATTCTTTCCTTCTCAGTATCTTTTTTTCTGATGCCCTTGGCGATTTTTTCCATTGACCATTTTGGCATAGCCCTAGTGATTACATTCCCGATCCGTGTGTTGGCATTGTTTTTGATTCACAATTCTTTCCTAATGAAATTGATTAAAAGATTATGTATTGATATTTTGAAGATTTCTTGAGGTTTTTGATTATTGATTGTTGACCCATTCTCTACGTTCAGAGATTTGTTGTTGATGTTAATTTTGACTTGCAAGGCTTGCTTCTTATCGTTTACGATTGAGATCTCCCCTTGTCTTCCAATCGTTGCCCTTATGAATCGTGCTTCTCTTCACCATTGATCATGAACCAAGTTTTTGCTGCCCCGATTTGTGCTAAAATGTCTTTGTTCTTCGCTGCGAGTCCTCTACCTTTTGTTCTACCTTCTTCTCTACCTTTCGCTCACCATATATATTTTATTAATTTATTTGTCAACTTTCTTGTGTGAAAGGATTTCTTCTCATATTTGATATTATCGATTTTATAATATTGGTGAATATTCAATAATTTAAATCACATTAGATCATTTTTACTTTTAGATTTACAATCAATTTATATAAGATAATATTATAATTTAATTTACCTATTTATTAATAAAGATTAGATGTTTTATTGATGTTATGAATAACAATATATGAAATGCATTTATTTATGAGCAGTTAGGTTTACCAAGATTGATGCATCAACCAATGTGCCATTTTCATTAATAAAATTTGTCGAAATTATCACTTGTGATATAAGATAAATGTCATCATTTGTTAATTTGCCTTCTTTTACCCTCATATTTGACCCTTCGTTCAAAATTTTGCTTTTAACCTTATTTGAAGATTCGATTTCTTGTGGATTTGCGTTCCTTATATCTGTATGATCGTTTAAAATCCAAGACGAATGTAATATAATGAAGCTAGAAAATTCAAAGCGCTCAGATCAAGAATTCTGCTCTGTAGAATTGATTTTCTTGTCATTAATGTTCATAAAACCTCGAAAAGCAGGGAATTTGCTCTCTTATTATGCTAATCAGGTCATCTATGAACGAAAAAATTGGTGAGTGGTTTAAGTTATTTGGCTTCAACCTCTGTAACATTAGCCTTTTGTACTGCTATTTATTGAGATCTGCAGAAGTTCACACGTTGAAAATTTGTTAATTTCAGCTATTCAACTGAAAACATTGAAATACTTGCAAACCATATCAATTAACTAAATTGAAAACTATTTCTACCTCTGCAGAATCAAATAGTTATTTACTTTGTAGAAACAGGACTTCCGCATTCCAGCAGCGCAATTTGAGAACTTAGGCCTGCGGGACAGGGGAAAATTCTGGACATTTGTATGTTTTTCTTCTCATTTGCCTTTGGAAAATCTGACTCGTTCAGATTGAAAAATTGAAGTATCAATTTATCAAGAGTATTTACCTCTTGTTTCTCTGGTGCGTCTGTTAAAATACTTGACAAGCTTTTGTAAAGCTGCATAGTGCACCAGAAAGGAATATAGTCAAAAGAAACCCTAGAGGAAATTAGGGTTGGAATAACTAGTAAATACAAATATATTAATGCACTCAGATTTCCACAGTCCATGATTTATAATGTTAAATTTCTGGATGACATTGTTTGACACCTCTTGTTCTCTCATCCTGATGATAGATCACGTAGTGTGATTCGAAACGTTGATAAAAAATCTCTACACAGTCTAATCCAGAAATTTAGCATTATAAATACTAATAAAGTCAAAAGAAACCCTAGAGAAAATAAGGCTTGGAAAAAGTAGTAAATACTCCTTTTATACCTTCATATAATCTCCTGTATCCCCACCAGATCTCCATATCTCTACCACTGAGAACGACGGTGTAACTTCAGTAATCTGTGCAAATATTTACACTTGAATTTATTCTTTCTTGTTCATCGATGTTCAGCTCTACAAATTTATTTCAATACACAAAAGAATTACTTGAATTTCTAACAGAGTAGAAATCCACCTGTATTCAGCCGTCTAAACTTTGATGTTTCCGATACAAATGAAAATTTCTAACTAAATGTAAGGGATATATGCTTCAGTGGATCAAGCAAAACAATATATGCTTAGCAATACAGACAGACCTGTGCTGATGCTGATAAACACGATCCACTTCTTCCTAACTGCTTTGCTCCATAAATCATTGTCTGTCATCAAAACGTAAGATTAACTATTTTGACTAAAGTAATTTATAGTCAATCAGATCTATCTCATCTTCACATTTTTTTCAACAGTCTGAACTGAAAATTTAAGTAAACTGCTACTTGCACTAAGTAATAGCAAATAGAAGCTTCTTCAAAAGAATGTTCACTAGTTTATCTACTATCACATTTGGATAAAGGGGGCTAAATGGGTGCAGAAGCTTCAGCCAAAATCTCTTCACAGTTTTGTCCAATTTTCTCTTCTCTTGTTATATAATATTAGGTTAAGTTATAACAAATAGAAGCTTCTTGAAAAGAATGTCCCCTATTTTAATTACTATTACATTTGGGTAAAAGCAGTGAAACACAAGGACACACATCCATTCGCAAATTTCAAAGTACTTGTCCTCAAGATGTCTCCACACTGGGTATTTGGAGTACTCAAGTACCCCCATCTCTACCATTCCACAACCATGCTGCCACTAGGACTGATACTTCAATTTCTATTTGATTTTTGATTTTTGAATGTTACTATTGGATATGTACTATGTTACTATGTTTAATGTTCAATAGATCTAGTTTGCGTTGCAATCTTGGTATGTTGAAGTATTTTAAATTGGTATGTTATACTGAAACATCACTTCAAAACTAGCATTTCAAGTTCTATATGTATATTATACAGCACCCATCTCTGTCCCGTTGTCCGCTTGCTGTCCCGAAATTGAAGACCATTGTTTTCCATCCCAAAAACTTGTCTCAGTGTCTTGTCGTCCCGACATACCACAATGCTGGTGTTATACTGGATAAAAGGGGGCAGAGTATTGCCTGGGTGTTGGCAGAGAGGTCAAGATCTACACCATTTTCGTGTCTACTTATAGTTTGGATCCATTATGATTTTTTTTTTCTTTTTAAATGTAGGAATTGGATAGGCTTCTTATAAACTGTAATACGTCTAGTAAACTTTTTAATGTAATCAACGATGCTAGTTTGACACGCCCTCCAATACTACTTGAATTTGGGGAGACCTCTTGACGTTGTGCTTATTATAGAAAGCTCTCACCAGACTCCACCTCACCTACCATAAATAGCTCTCACCAATCAAATCAGACTCCAGCCCAACCCATCATGATACTTGGAGAGAACAATTACTTCCAATAATTTTTTTTCTGACAATAGGGTTGGCGGCTACTAGATCCTAGGATACTGGGGTCTCAGAACACCTTTTCAAGACAGGTGCTTATGGAACTAATATAATATGTACAAGAATTCCAAAACATTTTTGAGTGCCTACATACAAAATATAGTGAGCCATGTGTGTTACATACTTTATCTTTTAAGGATAAATAGTGAGCCACGTGTTACATACCACTTTTCTAAAGGAGAAAATTCAAATTATCTATATTATGCACACCAACCTTGCGAGGATTTGTTCTTTCTACTCTTAAACCTAGAGTCTTCACTGCAGCCTCCATTTGCACTATAGTGTCATTGGCCGAATATCTGGAACCAAACCTCTTTTTGTGCTTACTATTATCCTGCAAGTGAAATTTGCATTAATGTCTTCAAGATGTCAAATAAAGCAATCAAGTTCTTGAATTGAAAGTGACTCAGACCTTAAAGAGTTTGTTTTCTCCTCGACAAGTTTGAAATAGTGCAGGGAAATTGGAAGGTACCTCGTTTTCAAATAAACCGGATAAGTCAAGATCACTGGACATTGATATAAGCTGAAATGCGTTGACAAAAACAGGGCACTGGTCCCCTGTTACCAAATGTTCCTGTGTATCCAACATAATCTGAAGCTAAAGCTGTAAGTTTTTTAATTCATGTGATAAACTCTAAACCCTAAACCCTATTTGAGGGAATAATATCAAGGTATAGTACTCTGTATAAGTGTTACAGATTTTAGATGGTAAAAAGAAAAAATGACAATAAGAGGATGCTTACATCTATGTTGTCAGAGTCAGGAGATGTATCAACCAAAGTAATGTCCTCATCATCCTGAATCTTCACAGGATTGCTGTAGTCTTTCCTAAACCATGGATCTTCATAAATCTTTTCTATCGATATCCTCTGCAACGCAAAACAACAATCTATTTTAACAGGAAACTTTTAAAAAAGATAATAAAAAGGGGGTTGAAATTCAAATGTTATAGAATGGACTCTAGGGAGAGTTTATTACACTCTTTGGTCTAGGATCCAATATCTTGGCAATCAGTCTCCGGGATCCAAAAGAGAACCATGAAGGAAAAGAATACTCTGCATTGCAAATCTATGCACCATGAAATCATAACATCAGAAAACATGATTTCACTTGTGTTCAATTGTAAAAATTGTTGAAAACTTAGAATAGTTATTCAAAGTGTTTTCCCATTAACTGCAAAGGAGATTTTTGACCTACCTTAGAATATAGTTTGATTATGTTAGCATCGTCAAAAGGAGAGAAGCCTGCTAGCATTTCGAAAAGAATGACCCCACAAGACCAAATATCTGCAGCTGTTCCATCATAATGCTTATCAAGAATTATCTGCAGTTACATGAGAATGAGGTCAGATCAAGGGAAGATGACTACACTAGATTATACCATAAGAGTCTCTTTTCAATGAGCCCTGTTTGTATACCTCAGGTGCAACATAATTTGGGGATCCGCAAGTTGTAGAAAGTATGGCATCCTTCTGCACGAAACATATAAAGTTGTGATTATGATCAACAAATAACAAATAATTAGAAATAATGGAAATATAAGAAACTTTTTAAATAAACAGCCATGACAAAGCTATGGAATAGTTCAAGTTTTTATTCATATTTGTTGCTATATGTTTTATAAGAAAGAACGTCTGTGAGCATGATTTTTCTCTGTCTGCTATGTTTATGGATCTAATGTTGGGTCGTAAGCACGAGGTGTATTTTGGAGATCAAACATGCAAGAGCAAAAAGCTTATTTACATCATTAATATATCAAATTAAAAAAACTATGGCCTAAAGGCGAGTCCCTATGAACTAGGGAGGAAGAGGCGAGAAGAATCTAGGTGTTAATAATGTTGATGAGTAGCTCAAAACATTAGAAGTCATTGAAACTAAAATACATTTTGATGCTTGGAAGTGGAATAGGAGAAAACAAGCGAATGTAAGGACAATAGATCTTACGAAGTGACTCAATGAAGTAGTCTTTAAACAAGGTTTAAAGATCAAAGTTTGTACTTTATATTTAAAGGCATTCTCAAATTGAAGTTCCTCCTAGACTAAGTCTAAAAGTTAGAACATTATTTTAAAATAAAAAGATTGGAGAAAGATGATCATAAAAAGGTGAAATTTGTATTATTCAAATAAAAGTGTCATCTTATTCTTGGGTGGGAAAATTTGCAAAAGAAGAAAAGAACAAAATTAGATTGTAGCTCAAGAGTTTGAAAGACCTATGAGTCTAATGATTTGAAGAGTTGTGTAAGAGACAAAATTAATGCAAGAACAATATCACTTTTGTGACAGTGAATGAAAATTAAAAGTGGACCTTAGAAGATAAAGACTTAGGTTTAGTGATATTTGAAACATTAGAAGATCCTACAAATACTTCTCAATAGGTTGAAAAGAAAGGGGTAGGTGAATCATGGAAGCATAATCAATAATATAGTAATTCTTCTAACAACATTATCAAGGTTTCGGTCAAAGATGACAACTCAAAGTACTCTTAAGTGTACTGGTAAAAAATATGGGTTGAACAAGATAAAGAGTTTTAGATATGTTGGTAGTAACAATATAGATTATTTTGTTAACTCTACATTAGTGACTATGTATGATCTGAGAACACAAATCAATGGTGGAATTATCACTACCTCCTCCCTAACCTTGGAAGCAGGCACTAAATTTGAGGGTTGTATTGTTCATTTTTCCACTTTTGAGTCGTATATGATAGGCTGAAAATTCTGTTTATGGATCTATTGTTGGGTTCTAAGCCCGGGGTATATTTTAGAGACCAAACTTGCAAGAGCAAAAAACTTATTTACATCATTGTTATATCAAATTAAAAAAACTATGGCCTAAAGGGGAGTCCCTATGAACTAGGGAGGAAGAGGCGAGAGGAATCTAGGTGTTAATAATGTTGATGAGTAGCTCAAAAGATTAGGAACCATTGAAGCTAAAACATATTTTGACACTTGGAAGGAGAAAAGGAGAAAACATGGGAATGTATTTGAGGACAATAGATCTTATGGAGAGACTAGTCTTTAAACAAGGCTCAAGATGAAAGTTTGTACTTCATATTTTAAAGGCAATGTCAAATCGAAGCTGCTCCTAGACTAAGTAAAAAGTTAGAACATTATTTTAGAATGAAAAGATTTGAGAAATATTATTATAAGAAAGGTGAAAATTGTATTATCCAAATAAAAGTGTCATATTACCTTATGGTAGGAAAATTTGCAAGAGAAGGAAAGAAAAAAATTAGATTATAGCTCAAGAGTTTGAAAGATCTATGAGTCTAATGATTCAAAGAGTTGTATAAGAGACAAAATTAATGCAAGAACAATAACACTTTTGTGACAATGAATGAAAATTAAAAGTGGACCTTAGAAGATAAAGACTTAGGTTCAGGGATCTTTCAAACATTAGAAGATCCTACAAATACTTCTCAATAGGTTGAAAAGAAAGGGGTAGTGAATCATGGAAATATAACCAATAATATAGTAAACCTAGTAACAACATCATCAAGGGCTAGGTCAAAGATGACAACTTAATCTTTTAGTGTAGCGATAAAAAGTATGGTTTGAACAAGATAAAGAGTTTTAGTTATGTTGGTAGTAACAATATAGATTATTCTGTTAACTCTACATTAGTGACTATGTATGATCTGACAACAGAAATCAATGGTGGAATTATCACTACCTCCCACTTAAACTTGGAAGTAGGCCTTGAATTCGAGGGCCGTATTGTTTGTTTCCCACTTTTTAGTCGTATATGACAAGCTGAAAATTTGTTGGACTATATAGATTGATATGTTAAATTCTCATAAAACTGTCAATATGACTTTTAATATTATTAATAAAGTGTAAAAATTAGTTATAGTCAATATATTTAAAACATAATATAAACTTGTTTCACTAATTTGAAATATTAGTATGCACTATGTAAACCTAGAAACTTTCTTAATTTAACATACATTACTAATATAATTATTTTCTAAAATTTTACATTATTTTATAGAACATATGAACTAAGAAACTCATTATTTTTGTAAAAAATTACTAATAAGTATATATATTATTATATTGATAAAATACTTAAATTTAAAAGATTCATTAAATTATTTATAATTTTTAAAAAAAATATTAATAATAGACAAACCAAAAAATGAGAAATACACAATACAAAGATACCTAAGGAGGTGAGGCCTCACACAGAGCGTGAAAAAAAAAATTCTAGCCCTTTTGGAAGGGCGTCATATAGACTAGTGCTTGGAAGTGCATGGGTTGAATGAAAGATCTAGTGATTCTCATATCTAGCTAAGATATTTTGAGACTAGGGGTTTGGCTTGACTTATACTAAAATAAAAATTATTTTTAAGGGGACAAGTAATATTTATAATTGACTAATATTTTTAGAGTTTGGAAGTCAAGATAGGAGCCATTCTCATTCTCATGTAACTGCAAATAATTCTCATTATGTTCACCCCATGTAACTACAAATCATAATCATATTCAATTTCTTTTCTTCTACCTTCAATTCATAAGTACAAGCCTCTTTTAAAAATTGTAGGTAGAATATATTTTTATGTTTTTCATATAGTTCTATTGGCCTATTTTAATGACTAGGGAAGACGACCTAGTAGTCGCTTAGGCTAACTTTGGGCACCTAGAACTCCTAATTTGTACTTCGAAACTAGTCAATTTTTTCGATGAACCTCCGTAGGTGCGTGAAGAGCTTAAAGCTAACCTTTCAGCTTTTCCACATTTACGAAACTCTCTCTAAAACTTGTAGAGTGCGAGGTGGTCTAAAAGTGTCATTTTAAAACGTTTGGCCGAAACCCATTATGTTCACCCCTAATAACTGCTCACAAAAAAATTAGTACTTTGTGCACAAATAGACCAATTAGCAACCAATAAAACTAAAAAATGTTCGACTATAATTGTGAAAGATATATAATGGTACACCTAACGGTCATTAGAACACGGTCTAGATCATCTCCCCTGATTTAGAAAAGATGAGAGGGTGAGGTTCTTTTTTGTTTCTTAATCCCTCACTAAAGAGTTGGCTTCTTTGGTCCATATATTGCACAAATTAGGTGGGGGACCAAGTCATTTGTCATCACAAAATTTGGGACCAAATTAAATGCCCCACTTTGTCTACTAGCTTTCCCGCACCGTCTCTTAGGCGGCTGAAGAAAGCGGATCACATTGTCACTGTTTTACTTAACCATCCTCTCTTTGAATGGAAGATGATTGCTTTGTCGTATTGCCCTTTAATTTCATTTTCATACGATAAATTTTACTCAATAATAATAATTCTTAATGCATTTAATATTTTTTAATCAAGATTATTTTTTGGCATTTCGTGTGGTGGCAAATACGTTTAATTTGATCCTATTTGTGCGGATAATGAGTTACGTGAAATTAGTGATTGTTTTAAAATATTTTAATGAATAAAAAATAAAAATAGATTCAAGCAAGTCATGTTCATTTGATAGGTAAGTTATAAATCGTTGACGTGAAAGAGTGATGGTATAATTTTATAATAATATAATTTATAAAACTAGTAATATAATTTTATAATATATATTTTATTAATAATTATTTTATTTTTTATTAAAAGTAATAAGTAAATGAATTATATTTCTTAAAAATATTAAGTGAAATAAAAGATTATAATTACAAAAATAGTTAATGCATTATTAAATTTAAGAATTACATATAAAAGTAGAATTGGAATAAACATCTTAAACTATTGAAGATGATATATTTTATAATTATGTAGAATTTTTGACTTAGTATAGAAAATTATTTAAAATTTTAAAACAAGTGTCATGAACTATCATGTAGTGACAAATATATGTTTTTTTAATATTGAGAAAAAAAATTGTATTTAAATTAGTTTTTTATAATTATTAGTAATAGGTTTAGTGAAGAAATCAACCATCTCTTTATCATTATTAGGGAGACACATTAAAAAATTATATTGTTTTAATTGAATAAGTAATGTATCTTTTATAAGAATATATGTATTTATAAGATTATTTTATAGAGGTTCAGAATCTAATATGTATCTATAAGCTTTTCCAACTAATAATAAGATCAATTAATAATATTAGATTCTATAATTTATATATGTAATAATAAAATCTTTAATGAGTCTACTAATCAATGTCAAAATGTTAAAAATTATAAATGTAGACAGAAATATTTATAAAATTTGTAATATTACAAAATCATAACTTGTTGTAATTGATAATTTTTTTTTTTACTAGAATAAAATAGTAAAAACTCACGATATAACTTTTTTATTTTTTATTTTTTTAAATATATATATAATTTGGACAATTTGAAAGAAAAAAAGACAGATTTTTTTAAGAATGAATAAATCACATATTTATATAAATTTTATTCAATACAAGAGTAGTAATTTACTAGGACTCAATCTCATTTAGATTCTTCAGCTTTTAAATTTCAAATCTATTAAAATTTTACTCCGAAGTATTTAGTTTGAAGGTAGTTTAACTTGGGGATAAATTTCAGAGACGACTTTTATTTTCAGTATTGCAGTTTTTAGACCAAATCGTCGCCAAATGGATGGGTAAAGAAAGTTAATAAATCAAAGTTCGAGATATGTGGTGCGATTTGTTAGTGAGATTCCGGAGCAACGGGATAAATTTTTGGTCCAAACTAAGTTTGCATATAACTCTAAATTTAAATTGCTTATGGAGAACTCATTTAGGCATGTTGATCGGAAAATTATCTTTGTGGTGAGGCTGTCATTATGGTTCAAATCTTATCTTAGTTCAGGTGTATACCTTTGGATTGATGTAATGTAGAGTAGTTATAACAAGAAGAAATCCTTCATAAAGTTCTTAAAATATGAAGAAATCCTTCCTAAATGATCTCTTCGAACTTGGACCAGACTAAAATCATGAGTTTCCGAAAAAAAAATGCTTATCAAGAAAAGCAAAAAGTGGTTTTGCTGAAGTCATTCATGAGGTGCATTGAGAAGAAAGAAACAAATTGTAGTCCCACAGATTTCCTGTAACAAGACCCATTTACATTGAAGGGAAAATATTCTAGTTCACTTGCAAAAGGAGATTTGCCTACAAGGCACCTGAAAGAAGCCCAAATGAATGAAAATTGGACCTTTCAAATCCATAAAAAGATTATGTATTATGCTTCTCTGGTTGAGTGCTTGATCCAAGCTGAACAAATTGCTGAGTGCCGAAAAATTGGACAAAACAGAACAAACCCTAGAAGGAAAACGAATAGATTTATTATTATTTTTGAGCTCTCTAACATCTTGATCATGGATTGCAGAGTATAATCCGAAATGTCAATGAAAAAACTAACACAATCAAATCCAGAAAAACAACAAGAAGCTACCGGTCCAAATAGAAAGGAATGGTTGGCTCCAGCTATACTTATATCTTTGAAGAACTGGTGAAGCATATCCAATAAGATGCATCTGAACTAGAATTGGTGTTAGGAGAATTTTTGGAGGTTTTAGAAAAAGAGGGAGATATGGAGATTACAAGTAGTTGTTTTTCATAGTAGAGAAGATATCTGCCGCTGTTGTCTATTGAATTTGTAAAAGTCTCTCTTTTTTAAAAAGAATCAATTTTAGCCTCAGGTCTATAATGGAATTCTGGTTTTCATCGTGGTTAGATTTTCTTTGTTGCAGGTGTGTTTTTCTTATTTTTTTATTGTGCACACCTGGCTGTTTTCCTTTCTTTCCCCATCATTTTCCCATATGAAGTTATCTACATGAGGAGCTTTGGATTGTAAAGCTAAGCATTCATCCTGGAGACTGGGTGTAAAGGATGGCCCAAAACAATGATTCAATCTCATATTCTACTCTTACTCACTTCAGTTCTTGCATCTTCTTCTCATAATAATTGTTGATTGCAGAAGCCTAAGTCTTTGAGGTTAGCATTTATTATTCCATAGCTAGAACTGTAAGTTTCACTATGGGTAATCAAGCCCATTATTGTCTTTCTTTTGTGGTCTTTATGACAACTTGAAATATCTTAGATCTTAAGATTTAATACATCTTACTGCTTTGATTGATACAACAATAAATTTGTTTTCCAAGGTAAGCATTCTCTTGCGGAGTAAAATTTTGAAGTTTGTATTCTCTGTTTATTTGGATTACTATTAGCATGATCAGCAATTCACAAAAATATATGATCTATTTTAAGAAGAGTCTTTACCAGAAGCGTTTTACTCAATATATAATCTATTAAAATATCACAAATTCAATGTAATACCTGGTCGAGAACACTCAGCCCAAAATCAGAGACCTTGAGAGTGCCTTTACCATCCAAAAGCAGGTTTTCAGGCTGCCCACAAAACCATCATCAAAATATCAAATAAATCCTAGCATCTAATTGAAAAAGACCTTCAATCGATTGCTAATGCCAGTTGAAAATGCATACCTTAAGATCTCTATGGGACACATTTCTAGTGTGACAATATTCTATGGCATCCATAAGCTGATGAAAATACTTCCTGGATTCCTCTTCAGAAAGCTTCCCGAGATAAGACTACAGGAAAACCCACAAATATTCCATCAAACTTTCATGAAAATTTTCACTTTCTAGTTTTGAATGACCTCTTTTTAAAAATAGAGTTGAAAACGAACACTCCATTACACAAAATACACAATTACTATGTCTTTTCCATCCATGGAACTTTCCCCTGGGTCTTCAGGGGAATGATTTAATAAACACACAAAGCTAAAATCTGCCCATTAGGCATAACAAGGGCTTACAATTCTGTCACATAGCTCACCCCCATTCACATATTCCAAAACAAGGTAAATCTTCTTTTTGCTGGCTACAACCTGCAGTTCACCATCATCTGAAGCTCAATTAGCAGCTGCCTATCCATAAAATATCCCCACCTCCTAATTCAACCATCATTAAGAACTGACCTCATAAAGCTGGACAATATTGGGATGTTTCAGTAGTTTCATTGTGCTAATCTCTCTTTTGACCTGCATTCATCACATAATTAACATGATATGAAATGTTGATGCTAAAAAATATACACAATCAAATTCAGAAACAAAAATTTACAAACATGATATGATTAACTCCTCTCTTTGTCAATTCAAACTATCAAATACCCAAAAGCATGTCAGCTGAACAATAAAACTAAAAACAGAGATCCTCCATACTTTAAGACCTTAAAGTGAGTAACGAAAGGGTGTGATTAAGTTGCTGTTTCTGGATTCGATTGTAGGAGTTTTTCATCATGCAATCAAATCCTAAAAACTTTATGGCTTGTGGAAATCTGATAGCATTAAAGCGAGTGTAACTTGAAAGATCTCATTACAGAAGAGCTCATTATAAGATCTCTCGTTACAGAAGAAAAAGCATCCAGGCTTCGGAATGTTTCAAAAAGAAAACTTTGAAAGAATAAATGTTGATAACCTCACTTGATACATAAGATTGTTCTTCTTGACCATATCCTTATCAATGATCTTGACTGCAAAATTTTTGCCTGTCTCAATATTTCTGCCCAACTTAACCTTGGCAAAAGTTCCTTCTCCAAGAAGACGCCCCAACTCATACTTTCCAATACGAGTAGTGAAGCCCATTAATTGCAAGCCAGACTGAGAAGCCTCAGACTGGTCTCCTGAAGGACCTCTCTTCTTCAATTTAACTAACATGCGTTTCTGCAAGTCTTCATGATTGCCCTTCGGTCTGTGGATATACCCCTCAACATCTTTATTCTCTTTGAATGTGCCCCAGTTGTTCAAAAACATGTGATCTTCACAGCTCTTTATGTACACCTAAACACCCAACAAAGCATTCAGCTTTCCACGGTCATAATCTAAGAAAATACATATACACATTTTGTTATTAATTGCAACTAAGAAAACCCATATATATATATACTTATAATATAGTGCCAATCTACATATATACATATAATATATTGCCAATATATATATATATATATATATTGCCAACCAAGTATGCAATAGCATGAACGCAGTGCATCGTTGTATGCAATCTACTCGTGTTGGCTCAAATCATGCTCGTGTTACACGTTCTGTAATGTTAGTGAATAAAAATCGACTACGTTTGCAACGAACTGAAATTGCGGGCGTTGACTTTTAGGTGTCTGAGCAAAGCCAATCACTTTTGTGACAGCTGTACTTAACAGTCCTTTGGTTTGAATGGAAGGTGATCGCTTTGTCATTATCTCCTTTGTTTTCATTGTCCCAAAAAAAATGACAACTTAATAATTATACATTTTAAGTTTATTTTTCTTCGCATTTTGGGTGGTACCAAGGTACCTGAAATTTGCTCATATTTGTTCCAGGACAATGAGGTTCACGTGGTGTGGGTGGGTAATGTCTAGTTTTTTTAAGAATATTGTACTAATACTTATGAGGTTAGTCTGTAATATAATGATGAGCTGTGACTTTAACATTGTTATTAGGATGGTAAACTTCGAGGGTCTATGTGGATTGCCACTGGACCTGCTTTTTATTTCTTCTAACTAGTTGGCAAAATGAGGTTTACCTCATGTGGGTGGGTAGTCAAAATAATAAATACAAATATGTTGTAAAATATGTTCGTTGTATTTCTATTTTAAACTAGTAGTAATTAGGGAAAATGATCTAAATATATGAATGTATTCTAATGGTTATGATACAACTAGTTGATTTAATATCCACACTTAATTGAATTAACTTCTAGTATTTTTTTGACAAAGTTATCGTCAATGGTTGTGCCTTTAACATTTTATTATAATGATCACCACCCATCACCAATAGTTGTGGACTTTAAAATTCTTATAATGACCACTTCCCATAAATGAACGGAACTGATTGTAAAAAGTAGTCAATAACATGATGACATGAGTTGAACAAATATGGGTCCCTTTTTTTCGTGACAATTAGTTTCACCTTTTTTGTGGGGGCTAATGTGGACACCTAAATTTGCTCATATTTGTTCAAGGACAATGGGGTTCATGTGGTGTCGAGGTAATGTCTAGTATATTTTAGAACATAGTACTAATAGTTATGACTTTAGTACTGTATTATAATGATGACTACCATTACCAATAGTTGTGATGTTAACATTGTTATTACCATGATAACCTTTGGGGGTCTATATGGGTTGTCACTTGGACCTACAAACTTTAACTTTTTATTTCCTCCAACTAGTTGGCAAAATGAGGTTCACCTCGTGTGGATGAGTAGTCAAAATAATAAATACAAATCTATTGTAAAATATGTTTGTTGTATTTCTATTTTAAATTAGTTGTAATAAGGGGAAATGATCTAATATATGAATGTATTCTAATGGTTATGATATGACTAGTTGATTTAATACCCGCACTTAATTAACTTCTAGTATTTGTTTGACAACATTGTTGTCAATGGTTGTGACTTTAACACTGTATTATAATGATCACCACCCATCACCAATACTTGTGACTTTAAAATGTTCTTATAATAACCACTTCCCATAAATGAACCAAATGTACCCTTGGTTGTAAAAAGTAGTCAACAACATGATGACATGATTTGTAGAGTCCCTTTTTTTTCTTGACAATTAGTTTCACCTTTTTTGTGGGGGCTAATGTGGACACCTTGCAAAAATGTGGCATCATTTTTTATGACGTGTCCTCAAAACCTTACTTATAAGGAGAGAATGTTTAAAAAAAAAGGAATGATTTGAAATTTCCATTCAAAGAAGGCCAAAGTTAAGGATGCTCAACTAGTAGGTCAAATATGCTATTTTTCTATATATGATTTTCTATTGTAAACAATAGATAAAAATATATTTATTTTTCATTCTTATTTTGTCAAATATGACAATTTTCTAAATGTGATAAGATAAATAAATAATTAATAAATACATTTCACTAAATAAAAATATTATATATCAGTCTTAATTATTCATTAATAACTTTTTTATCAATTATGTATTTTTAAGAATGATAAAAAAATTAAGTTTTTAAAAGATTTTTTTAAATTAAAAAACAAATGTCTATTGTAAATAAAAGATAGTTGCACGCACTTTTTCTGTCTCTCAAATAAAAAATAATATACTTCTTGATAAATAAAATAAGTATCATATAGTGGTTTATTTGTTATTTTAAATTATATTTACTTTAAAATTATGTAAAATTAAATATAAATTTGGATTTCAATAATATAATATATAATACGTATGTGCAAAGCTTTTCCTATGTTGAATGGACCACTTACCTTTTGAAACCAATGGTTGAGAATTGAAGAGAATAATGCAAGACCATAGAATTAATTTCAACCACATACTTTGAATTTATATTATTTTAAAAAAAATTAAGAAACATATTTTAATATTATCTATTAAAAAAAAATGCAATAACAATATTTTTAAAATTATTATCTCAGTATCTTTTAATTAATGCCGATAGGCATTGGACAATGGCAGAATGGGTGGAGTGGGATGGTATAAGCGTGTTAATGTTAACTTTTATTCTTTTAGGTTAAATTTGACAACCATCTACATGTCAAAAGTTTAAATCTTATTATAAATAAAATATACTATTTAAAATAATTTAATACCACATAAAATATTTGTTTAAATTATAATATTTGGAGGATTTATTTTTTTAGAAATTAAAATAAAAAAGATTAATTTAGTAAAAGATTAAATAAATGGAGATAAATGAAATATAAATAATTTTTGATGTCGTAAATTAAATTATAATTATTTTATAGTGGATATTGGTTGACATTTCTTTACATTTCTTTAGATAGATTTATTTAAAATATCTATACTAGTATTACCTCCTTTTCTTACTATAGTTTCCCAAGATTAGAAAAAGTTAAAATATTTTGAATCAAAATTTGTCTTTTATTACTATCTTATTTTAACTCGTGTTCTTATTTAAAAATGATTTTTATTATATTTATATAATAAATAAAATTTGAACTTAAAATTTAATTTTTTAAAAGTAACTTGGCTAAGAGAGACAACAAAACAAACTTTTGATTACTTGTTAAATATCAATAGTTTAAAGATAATGATATGCAATATTTTCAGAATTTGATGAGAAATATAGATATACACACACATTGTAATTAAAAAATTAAACATTTGAAACTAGCACAAATTAATAAATTGATTTGTTTGTTCTTTAACTTCTAAATTTTTATCTTTTAAGAATTATTTTCTTTTCAAAGAATTATTATTTCAAATCTTTTGTATAATTTTCAAAATTTTGATAACTTTCAAATTGTCTTCATTTATCAATATTTTCTTATACAATTAAGTTTTATTAAGCATAAAAATAAAACAACTTAAATTATATTATGTTTGAAATTTTAGTTTGAAAATTGTTACCTAAACTAAATTTCTTAGAATTACCAAGCATTCACTACTTAACAAAATAACAAATAACAAAATACAAAAGAATTTTTTTATATGACTAGTGCAAATAACAAAATACAAAAAAATATTTTATAAATAATTTTTTTTCACATTTACTCCTATTTTTCATAAAAGCCATTTACCTAAAATCCAAATACAATCACCCTTAATTTAAAAATTGACATTGCCATTAATTTTTTAAAGAATATTATCATTTAATTTTTATTATTATTAACTTTCAATTTTTTTAATATTAAAATTAAAATTAAATATTTTCTATAGTATTTTACTATAAATAGTGCATGGTAAAAAAGAAGTTTATTTCACAAAATTAACATATAAATTTAACTTATATTATATTATTTTATAATACATTTTATATTATATGATACATAAGTAATAATTTGACTATACAACTATCTTTTTGTTTGTCAATAAATTTTTCTATAACAATACATTCTAATGGCAAGTACATGCCACTATGTGACACTTGTTTATTTTTTACTCTTTTGTTTCGCTCCTCCTCCTCCTCCTCCTCCTCTCTCTCTCTCTCTCTCTTTCTCTCTCTCTCTCTCTCTTTCTACATATCACTCTTCTTATTTCTCCTTATCCTTTGTCCATCTATATTCTCTTCACTTATAATGACATACATTTTATTATGTTATTGAGGGCTACGTATTGATGGTGAGTAGTCAAAATGAAATAATAATAAATAAAAAAGGTTGTAATGTACATATTTATTGTTTCTCCATTTTAAAATTGGTAGCAACTAGCAAGTCATATCATAAATGATAGAAACATATTTATCTTTTATTATTTTATCAAATATGCTATATTAAGTATTAAATATATTTTATTATTATCATATAATAAATATATTTTATTAATATCATATACTAGTTTTAGAGATGCTAATAAATTATTCTTTATCAATTATGAATTTCTAAGAGTGATAATTTTAAAAAGTTTTTTTTGGGTTTTCTTCACATTAAAAAATAAATGTCTATTATAAATGGATGATAATAGCATATTTATATGTTTTGATTGGTAAGAAGTCTTTCTTATATTAAAAAAAAGATATCTTATTGTTGGAATTCTTTGGAATAACTGGGGTGGGGGGGAGGGGTTGAATCAGTTTTCCAAGGTCCAGATGTACAATTAAAACTTTTCAGAGCATAGTGAACCCATAAAACATAAATATCATCATGCATGCATTCATAAGATTATGCGATCACGTAAAACTTGTAGGTTACTATCCAATCAATTTGTAGAAATGTAAACATAAACATAACAGATTCAATAACACACTTGACACCATGATTTACGTGGAAACCCAATTTGGGAAAAACCACCAATAACATGCTACTCTTTTTCACTCTTCTGAAGTGATGCCCTGTGAAAGGTCAACCTTGTTAAAGGTTACAATGCACATTGTTAAATGTGACCCAGTTAGATGATTTCAATCACCCTGTTAGGAGTGAGCCTTGGTAGAGGAATTTAGACCATTCACTTGGAATGTCACCCAGTTAAAGGATTTACAAATGACTGTTAGGTCAATTTTAATCCAAAGGATTTACCCTAGATTGATACAATCATTAGAGAGTAACAATAAGGCTTGATCTGATAACAACTTACAACTCCATTTGCAGATTATAGATCTCTATTTCAGTCCTCCATTCTGCCTGACTTTCACACACTTCAACACTAATAGCTTGTTCACCCTTCAAGCATTTATACCCTTAAGCCTTCTTGCTTAACTTGCCAATGCAGACACTTCACTTAGGTCATTGAATGAACAATACACTAGACTTCTTGTATTCCTTAGGTTCTTGCATGTGACAACCTTTGCTTTTGACTAGCCATCCCTATAAATAGAGAATTAAGAGATTTTGTTGCTCATTCTCCATTGTCCAATTTAGGGTTAGGACAAATTAGGTAAGATTCAATGAATCTACCCCTTATTTCATTTAATTCCTTTCTAGAAACTTCTCCTTCAATCCTCTTTGAATTTACCTCAAAAAGGTTTACCATGGATTTTGTGCCACCAATCTTATCTTCCACATGGTTCATAAAATCCAAGAAAACAAACTTGTCGGCTCAAATCTATCAAATTCACGATCTTTCAAATAATGCTGACACTTGACATTAACTTGCTTCTAATGCTCAACACATATTGTATTGCTCGACATCTTTTAATAAATCACTCATCACGAACTAAAGTTTACTGGTGCTCGACATCAACTAAACTTTACTCGACATCAACTGTTTTACTTGGCATACACTAAAATAAACTTTTACTTGGTTCCAATTGATTTTCTACTCGGCTTGAACTGACTTTTCTTGACACCTATTGTCCACTCGGTCAAGCTTGGCAGACAAACTTTTTTTAACTTGTTCTTTTGAACTTGCTTAGTGTAACCCACCTTTGCAACCTTAAGTAGATTATCAATGCACTATGATATCACTGTCTTAGCTGATTTTTGTACTCCTTTTCATACCATAACTCAACCTTTCCTCTAGGTGCTATTGTTACATCATTTGATCAAATCCTATTAATTAATCAAATAAGTTGTAGTACTTAAATCATATAAGCAGTTGTCTTACCAAAAAATAGCAAGTTTGACATTAGTGACAAAACAATGATTGAAACACATTTATCATACTTGTATCAATCTATTTTCAACAATCTTCCTCTTTAGCATTGATGGGAACCATTTCCCTCTTTAGCATTGATGGAAACCAAACTAATCAACCAAACTGACTGGGTTTAAATAGTAAGACCAACAAAATACCAAAAAGAAAATAATTCCTTGTATTGAAATCTCTCCCTCTATCAACAAATTTCATCTTTTGAATAGGTTACAAAATTTGTTTTGTTTTGACCAACAAAAACTCTGTTTGAATTACTTCTTATATC
The DNA here is from genome assembly GCA_028749045.1 of Cupressus sempervirens. Lineage (NCBI taxonomy): Eukaryota > Viridiplantae > Streptophyta > Pinopsida > Cupressales > Cupressaceae > Cupressus > Cupressus sempervirens. The sequence continues at coordinate 88,540,403 of CM053791.1, read as the reverse complement.
TCCCTCTTCATTATCTTCCTCTTACTAGCTAGATGTAATCAACAGATACACTTTCTTTCTTAGTAGTCAAAAACTCCCTCTTTTAGTTTTCATTTACTAATCCCTATTTCAAGTACTATCTCCCTCAGTTACTATCTCCTTTTTTGACAACAATGACAAACTTGCCATCTTAATATGCAGATATGAATTTCTTCAGTTTCTTCCTTTGTCACCTTGCTTGTGACTAATTTGTAGTTTTAGCTCTTTGATTACTTTAGGCAACTCCTAAAGTAAGATGCACTGCATCAATTTGTAACATATGTCAATCAACTTGTTTGATGTAGGGCACTCCTGTTATTTCTTAGATAACCTTTTATAGGGGTATCACTCCTAGTTTACCTCTTAGATACTCATGAGCATCCTTGGGTAATGCCTTTGTGAAGATATCAACAATGTACTCTTTTGTGTTAACATATTCTATCTTCACTTCTTTATCTTGAACTAATTCTCTCAAGTAATGATACTTGATTGCAATGTGCTTTGTCTTTGTGTGCATCATAGGATTCTTTGATATATTTATAGCACTTGTATTATCACAATAAAGTATCACTGGTTCAGTAATTTATTCCTTCATACATTTGAGTAGTTGTTTGATCCATACAATGTTTGTACAATTTACAATAGCAACAACATATTCAACTTCAGTAGTAGATTGAGAAGTGCAATTTTGTTTCTTGGTAGTCCATGTAACTAGCCTCTTGCTTAAGAAAATTTTTCCTCCACTGGTGCTCTTTCTGTCATCAATATTTCTAGCCTAATCAACATCAATTTAGACTCTTAACTCAAATTTCTCATTTTTCTTGTAGTATAGACCATATTCCTCTGTTCCTTTCAAATATCTCATTATTCTCTTTACAACCATCAAATGATTTTCCCTGGGATTAGTAGAGAATCTTGCAATTATCCCTATAGATAAAACAATATTAGGTCTACTGTGTACTACATATTATAATTTTCCAATCATAGACCTATATAATGTTTGATTCACCTCAGCTGAATCATCATTCTTTGACAATTTATGTCCTATTACCATAGGCGTACTTACTGGTTTATAATCCTCCAATCCAAAAGCTTTCAGTATCTTCTTGACATACTTTGACTGAGTGATGTATATACCATATTTCATCTGATGTACTTGCAAACCCGCAAAGAACTTGATCTCTCCAAACATAGACATCTCAAATTCTTGCTTCATTTCATTTGCAAAGCCTTAAATAAAACATCTTGACCTCCAAATATGATATCATCAAAAAAAAATTTAGATAACAAAATACCTTTTCCTTTCTCTGTCTTCAAGTACACATTGTTGTTATCACCAGTCCTTTCAAATCCAATCTTCACAAGATAATTATGAAGTCTCTCATACCATGCTCTTGGTGACTGTTTCAAACTATATAAAGTTGTGTAATCTACATAGTATGTTATTATTGTTAACATCAACAAATCCTTCTAGCTATTCCATATAAACTTCTTCCTCTAATATACCATTTAGAAATGTAAATTTAACATCTATTTGATAAACTTTGAAACCTTTATATGCAGAATAAGCAAGCAGAGTTCTTACTCCTTCCAATCTAGCAACAGGGGCAAATGTTTCTCCATAGTCAATCCCTTCTTCTTGTGCATATTATTTGCAAACTAATCTTGCCTTGTTCCTTGTGAATTCACCATTTTCATCTAACTTATTTCTGTATGCCCACTTGGTGTCAATCACATTTTTTTTTTTCTGGTCTACGACCTAGAGTCTATGTTTTTTTTTTCTCAATTTGTTCAATCTCTTCTTCCATGAATTTACTCCAATCCACATCTTCTATGGAATCTTTCATGCTCAACAAGCATGTATAATTTCTCAACTTGTTCCCTTTCATTGGACTAGCATCTTTATCTCCAATGATTTGTGTAGCAGGATGATGTCTCTTGACATATTTTGACAATCTTGGTTTAGCTCTGATTTTTTCATTTGGTCTTTCATCTTCTAAATCACTATGTACATCTCTATTAGGTATTTCAACATCTCTTTCATGTACACTAATCTTAGAATTAGAATGTGCTTCAACTTCATTTTGTAACTCAACACTTGAATGCAGCTCAATTCTTGAATGCAACTCGATATTCATAGTATGTGACTCATCCATCACTGAAACTTGCTATTGGTTTGTAACTTGATTTGTAGCATCTTTATCAATAGGCATACCTTCATAAAAGTATATAAATGATTTGTATTATTTTAGTTCCTTTATAGGTTCAACCTCATATACTTGTGTATATTCATCAAATTTCACATTTGCACTTTTCACAACTTTGTTAGTGTTAATATTTAAACACTTATAAGCTTTAGTTCTTGTGGAATAACCTAAGAATATACCTTCTTCACTTTTTTCATCTAGTTTACCATTCCTAAAATCTTTGAGAATATAATATTTGCTTCCAAATACTTTAAAATATTTTACACTAGGTGAGTATCCATACCATAGTTCAAAAGATATTGAATGAGTACCTTTCTTGACTTGTACACGGTTCAAGGTATAGGCAACTATACTTACAACTTCTCTCCTGTATTTCAAAGAAACATTTTTCTCCATCATGCGTATCCTAGCATAGTCCATTACATACTTTTTCCTCCTTTTAGCAATTCCATTTTGTGGAGGGGTTCTAGGAGCAGATGTCTGTCTTTTGATTCCTTTGTCATTACAAAACATCTCAAACTCATTTGATGTAAATTCTCCTCCTCTATCAAATCTCAAACATTTCAGACTTTTACCTATTTCCTATTCAACTCTTGCTAATTACCACTTAAACATTTGGAAAGCATCAGATTTCTATTTTAGAAACATAACAGTCATCATTCTAGAATAATCATCAACAAGCAACATAATGTACTTATCTACTTTATAGCTTTGCACTTCAATTGGTCCACACAAGTTAGTATGAACAATCTTTAGTATTTCTTAGAGGTATTGGCTTTACTCTTAAAACTTGACTTTGTCATCTTGCCTAACTAACATTGTTTGCAGATTATATTATCAAGCTTCTTCAACTTAGGCAAACCTCTAACTTTTCCCATGTTATTGATACTAACTGAGTTATCAAAATTAACATGATATAACCTCTTGTGCCATAGCCACACATCATCAAATTTTACAACTAAACCAGTAACATCCTCTATATCAAGGTAGAATAAATTACTTTTAGTTTGATCACCCTTTCCAATCAGTTTTCCATCATTATCATATATCTTAGCAATCTTGTTTTCAAACTCAACCTTATATCCTGAATTATTCAGTTGTGACACACTCAACAGATTATAGTTAAGTCCTTTAACATAGTAAGCATTGTCACAAAATCTTTTCTGTGAGTTTGATATAACCTTTTCCTTTTATCAAACATGATGCATCATTACCAAATCTTACACTATTTCCATCATAACAATTCAAGGTAATGAAATTACTTTTGTTTCCAGTCATGTAATGTGAACACCCATTGTCAATGATCCATCTGTCATTCTTGTTCACATAAGACACAAGTGCATTTGTCTCATCTTCATCAGATTCATCCTTCATTGCAACATACACCACTTCATCATCATATTCATCTCTTATTTCCTCTTCAACAATGTAGCAAAGCTTCTTGCCTTTGTCTTTGTAATTTTTGTTTTCTTCATATCTTTTACTTTTGTACTTGTCACCACCTATGCATTTCTTCTTCTAAAGGCAAGTAAAATCTTCTAAAGGTACCTTTAAACTTGCCTTTACCTCTGTGAAATCTTCTTGCTATTAGTGCTTCAAGTTGATCTGCATCCTCCTCATCTATATCACTGTCACTTGACACATATTTTTTCTTTTTCTTCTTCTTTTTCTCATCAAGTTCCTTCAATGAAACCTTAGCTTTGAAAGTGGATTCAATGTTTTTGATTTTGTAATTATCAATGTTAGATAGCTCAAAAGTAGTGAGCCTACCTATTAGATCTTCAAGGGTTAGAAAATTCCCTGGCACACATCTTAGTTCTTGTATGGTAGAAACTCTAATAGCATAAATAGGAAACAATGTTTTCAAAACTTTTCTTAGTACTATATCATCATCTATTGTACTAGTAGCTCCTCTTATTGCATTGACAACATCTTTTATCCTAGAGCAATATTGAGAAATATTCTCACCTTCTTGCATTCTCATATTATCAAACTTACCTTTGATACATTCAACTTTGGCTCTTAGAGCATTCTTATCTCCTCCATAGATGGTGTGTAAAGCATCCCACATTTTCTTTGCACTGTCAAGACTTTTGATATCATCAAACTCGACATAGCTTAGGGCAGAGGCAATCTCCAACATTGCCTGGTTGTGTTCTTTCTTCTTTTTTAGATCCTCAACAGTAACGGCTCCAACAAGATCAGTATGCTCAACAATAATGGTAGATTGTGGATGATCTCCAAGTCCTCCAAGGTGTAGCTTCATCAGACTTTTCCATGCAGGAAAGTTATCTCTATTAAGCTTGGGTACTTCTCTTTTTGACATCTTGAGCTTTGTGCTTCTAGTACCTTCAAACTAGTCCTCTTAAGCAGATGACTCTGATACCAATTGTTGAAATTATTTAGAATAATTGGGGGGGGGGGGGGGGGGGGGTGAATAAGTTATCTAAGGTCCAGATGTACAACTAAAAATTTTCACCTTAGTGAATCCATAAAATATTTATCATCATGCATGCGTCCATAAGATTATGCAATCACTTAAAACTTGTAGGTTACTATCAAATCATTTTGTAGAAATGTAAATATAAAACATAAGAGATTCAATAGCACACTTAACACCATGATTTAAATGGAAACCCAATTTGGGAAAAACCACCAATAACATGCTACTTTTTTTCACTCTTTTGAAGTGATGCTCTATAAAAGGCCAACCCCGTTAAAGGTTACAATGCACACTGTTAAATGTGACCCAGTTAAAGGATTTCAATCACCCTGTTAGGAGCGAGCCTTGTTAGAGGACTTTAGACCGCTCACCTGGAATATCACCCAGTTAAAAGATTTAGAAATGACTGCTAGGTCAACCTTAATCCAAAGAGTAAAAGGATTTACCCCAGACTGATACAATTATTAGAGAGTAATAGTAAGATTTGATATGACAACAACTTACAACTCCATTTACCGATTACAAATCTCTATTTCAGTCCTCCATTCTACCTAACTTTCACACACTTTAGCGCTGATAACTTGTTCACCCTTCAAGCATTCATACCCTTAAGCCTTCTTGCTTAACTTGCCAATGTAGACACTTTACTTAGGTCATTGAATGAAGAAATATACTAGACTCCTTGTCTTCCTTAGGTTCTCACATGTGATAACCTTTGCTTCTAACTAGTCATCCTTATAAATAGAGAACTAAGATGTTTTGTCGCTCATTCTCCATTGTCCAATTTAAGGTTAGGACAGATTAGGTAAGATTTAATGAATCTTCCCTTATTTCATTTCATCCCTTTCTAGAAACTTCTCCTTCAATCCTCTTTGAATTCACCTCAAAATGGTTTACCATGGATTCTGTGCCACCAGCTCATCAATCTTATCTTCACATGGTTCAAAAATCTAAGAAAACAAACTTGTTAGCTCAAATATATCGAATTCACGATCTTTCAAATAATGCTGACACTCGACATTAACTTGCTTGTGATGCTCGACACATACTATGTTTCTTGGCATCCTCTATAAAATCACTCGACATGAACTAAAGTTCACTAGTGCTCGACATCAACTAAACTTTACTTGACATATACTAAAATAGACTTTTACTTAGTTCCATCTAATTTTTTTCTTGGCTTGAACTAACTTTTCTTGAAACCTATTGTCCACTTGGCCAAGCTTGACAGACAAACTTTGTTTAACTTACTTTTCTAGACTTGCTTAGTGTAACCAACCTTTGCAACCTCAAGTAGATTATCAATGCACTATGATATCACTTTCTTAGTTGATTTTTGTACTCCTTTTCATATCATAACTTAACCTTTCCTCTAGGTTCTATTGTTACATTGTTTGATCAAATCCTCTTCATCAATCAAATAAGTGATAGTACTTAAATCATATAAGTAGCTGTCTTATTAGCAAATAGCAGGTTTGACATCAGTGAAAAAATAATGATTGAAACAAATTTATCATACTTGTATCAATCTATTTTTAACACTTATATCTTTTTTTTAAAATTTTGATAAATAAAAGAAGTGCAATATGGGAAAGCACATTTTTTTCTTTTGAAAGAGGGGTAAAAAATGATTGATATCTCAAGAACAATACAAGGTAGAAAGATAGAAGGTCCAAAAAGAGGTCATGCCAAACAAGATCATAATTAAAATCTCATATCTTCCTTGGCAATCCCCTCCAAGTTTCAAGCATACTATTGTAGTAAATGCACCAAATCACTCATCTACCATCCATTTAATCTGTCAAGGCCCACTTAGCCAAACAACCAACAACCTTATTCCATTCACAAGGGCTATGGAAAAAAGTGAAACTCTACTAAGTCTCTTAAGAAAAAGAATTTCCTACCCACCACAACCTTCCTTTGCACATTCTTGATTATTATAAATTGAAATTAGTATTATTCTAAAATCATGTAAATTAACTTTTATTCTCACTTTAGTAATATACAATTAATAATTATGCGAAAAAGTATTTCTTATGAAATGAATGACCTACCTTTTGAAATCAATGATTGAAAAAGGAAGTAAGATCATAGAACTAGACAACCTACCTTTTCAATGTTATAGAATTGAAGAGAAAGCTGAAGATAATAGAATTAATTTCAATCACATACTTGTGTTTTTCTTTTGAGAAAACTTTTATGATAAAAAAGTAAAAATCAAATTTTCCTATTGAGTATATTTCAAAAACATCTTCTTTTATATCATATAGTTAGTGTCCATCATCCCAAAATAACAACTCCTAGTAAGGAGACATAACTACAAACTATTTTAGCCCATCAAGTATCATAGGAAAATGTTTACAAAAATATTACATAAAACAATGCTTAATTAGGAATATTTTTTTGAACTATCTAGACGATTCAACTAAGTGGACCAACAATATATACATGAATCTTATCATTGTGCACATCAACTCTAGGTGGAGGAGGCACAACTACGAAATTTAGTACTTCTGTAGGGTTACCTTGAACCAAAGGTCCATGTTTTAGAGTTGTCTTCTCCAAGAGATCATACAATTGTTTCTTCATATTTGTAATGTCCCCATTTTTAGTAGGTGGCGTTGTTAGATTTCGATTATGATGCTTCTTTAATTGTTTTCACAAGATGGGTGAATTATTATTATTATTCATTTAAATATGTTAAGGGTTCTATTTTTGTTGGTGTTGTTTGTTGGTCACCTTAGTATTATAGCTCCTTGGAACCATGATGAAAAGTTTTGAATTGTGGGAACAAGAAACGATGGCCTTACATGTTAGAATATTTAATTATGGTGGAAAAGGTCATTTTTAGAGCCAAAAATAATTAATAAATTAGATTATAATGACACTTTGTTATATTTTAATGTTGTGTGTGGGAAGCTTCTTAGGCGAAGTTCATTTGGTAAACTTTGTACCATTTGGAGATTATAAACATGAGCTCATGTGATGAGCAAAAAATTTGATTAATTATTTTCTTTTGTTGCCCGTGAGGAGCTTCTAATTTTTTGCCCTTACCAAAGTATAAGGGTTTTGAGATCTGAGAATTGCATTTTCAATCACTTTGCAATTTAGCTATTGAGGTATAGCTAAGATTGCCCAACTACTCTACTATTTCACATGTGGCTAGGAAGAGAATTGTTTTCTATGAGTTTGTTAGCATCTCCTTTATTGTGGTTGACTATGGTTGGGAGACACTATTTTTTTCGGGAAATGCGCTTGTTGGAGAATTGATATTTGGAGTCCTTTCTTGTTGGTGCTTCATTCTTCTATTTGAATGATCTAATTTGTACATATTGACATATTTGGTAGCTGAAAGGCACTAACTTTTCCATTTTTTAGACTTGCATTGACTGGGAAAGCTTGCGATTTTGTTAGACGGTTGTGTTGGATAGTACAAGGTCTGTAGAGAATTTTAATGGGCCTACAATCAGACCCCAAGAGCCCAGGAAGCTATTAGAGAAGGTTGTGATCAGTATTGGAGGTGACACAAGTACTAGCCCTTCCTAACATGGCCGCCACAAGTTACTGTCAGTGACTACTGCAAAGAATGTTGGAGTGTTCAGGACTACTAGAAGATTGTTGCATCTATTAGCCTTTGTATTATTGCATCCATCATCCAGGTTCCATTGTAAACACATTTAGTGTATGCAATTTCAATTTTCAGTTGTTAATCATCATGTAAGCAATCAGACTTGCATTAAATTAAGATGGTTATTAGTCTATATGATTGTGTTAGTTTCAACATTGGCATTCACTTGAAAATTGTACTTACAAAGTCGTGATACCAATAATGATTTCAGTATTCAATATATATGTTCTAAATTCAAATGTAATTAACTCCAACTTCATGAGAGATTTGTCATTACAATTATATCGAGTTAGCCTGCCAACTGTTTGACAAAATGTCAAACCATTGAAATGTGAAATAAATTGATGGTTGATTTAGCTATAACTAGACAGGTTTATTTTAGTGGGTATCAAAGCATTTTCTTGCCATTTTATGGGGTAGGATAGTATTTTTTAATTTCAAATCTACTATTGTTTTGGGAGTGATCAACACTCTAGCTTTTTCCATCTATGGACAGATACATGAGGCCTAGTAGTTCTAGGGGTTCGTAGAGTAGTGAGGAAGATAGCAGGAAACTAAATTCCTTAAGAGAGAGTATAGAGAAACTTAAGCTTCATCAGCAAAGGATGGAAAAGATCTTTTCAAATCTAGAGACAGTTGAGAGAGTCGTGAGGTACATGGTTTCCACCTTTAGAATGCCGGGGAGAAGGAGGCTTGAGTTCTTCTTGACAAGTGTCCATGATGTAGTTGTACCTATATTTAGTACAACACCTTCTAGTCCTATGAACACTATTGATGATAGTCTTACTTCATAGGGATCTATGGTTGTGTCAGTGGCATCAGAGGATAATGACACTGAGCTTCAATAGGTTGAGGCTCCCAGAGTTGTTGATGTAGTTAGTGTAGAGATAGTTGATGCCATTATTACTATTGATACTTCACATTCTATTGAGGAGGGGATTATTATTGGAGATTTGTGTTTGAGTTTCCATAGTGTTGCTCTAGTGCAGGAGGTAGTGCTTCCCCAGGTGGGACTGATGCATGTATGGAGTCACCCAGTTGTGCTGTTGGTGATTTGGGTGATGCAACAGAGTCAATAGATGTGGGTTCATGCTCTAACATTATTGATTCATAGGTTGATGTTGAGTCATGTGTCTAGAATCAGGTGTTAGTAGTTGAGGCTTTATTAGGAGATGTGGATGTAGATAGTATGGACACATCTGATGATACATTTGATGATTCTATGACTTGCACTAGGTATGATATCCCTTATTAGGTATCGAATGATGACTTCAAGGAGGTTTTGGATGGGTCCTAGGATTAGTGTTTACAGGATCTATCTTTTGAGGTGGAAGCTGTAACTTGCATGAATATTGATAGGGCTTCCATTTCTTCAAACAAGGAGTTGATTGAGGTACATAGTAGTTATATCTTAGATGTAGAGTTATGTGAGGTCGATAGCACACATGTAGTGAGTGATCTTATGGTGGGTAGTTCTGATTCAGTTTCCTATCACTGTGCAATTAGTGAGATAGAGAGCTTGCATAGGAGGTAGGGGTTATAGAGGCATCATGTGACTTGAAGGTGAGTGATAGTGACATTTCTTTAGCTCTTGAGCATTATGATGCTATCTATTAGATGCTAGCTACATCAGGTTTGGGTGCTACTATGCCATATTAGCACAACAATAGTAGTTTTTCCCTAGCAGAGCTTCATGTGCTTCAAGAGGTTGTTAGGATCTTGAAGCATAGTTACTCTCAGTTATTTGTTGACAGAGATTACCTTCTTGAGTGGGGTAGCACCTACTATGAGACGTTGTTAGGGAAAGAGGAAGAAGTGGCTGAGCTCACCCAGGAGCTTTAGGTTACTGTAGACTCTATTCAGTATACTCAATTGGTTCTTTAGGGGTCACATTCATAGTTCGAGGAGGTTACTATAGAGTTAGAGAAGGTACAGTTGACACTAGCCCCATATCCTATTTAGTTACATATTGTGGTTGGTGGCGAGTTTTTTTCTACGGTTGGGGATGATGGACATGATGATATGGTAGACACATCCATTTTAGATATGGGTATAATAGGTACAAATGAAGTAAGAGTATAAGTGGAGTTGAGCTCTCATGTTGATTTTTCTTCTTTCTATCAAAAGTGAATCTATTTCTTCATCACATACAATTGATAGCATTAGGCAATTGACAGTGCCACATTTTTAGAGGGATTAGTTGTGGGTCACATGGGAGTAGGTTGATGCTTCCACATATAATTTCTATTACACAAAGTCTTTCATGGAGTATCTTTTTGAGAGTTTGGATGTGTGGGAGGATTCATATAGAGTGTTTGAGGATAGTCTCATTTGAGGCTCTTGTGCCATTCAGAAGTTGATGGGAAAAATTGTAGAGACTCTGTCTACTATGTTTCCCCACAAGGATTTCGAGGTTGGGTTTGTAGAGAGGATTGCCCAGGATCCTGCCCAAACAGTAGTTTAGAGTCAAAGACTGGAGCCATCTTCTTATTTGCAAATTGATATTGATGAGCCCTTGACAAAGATAGGGAGTTTTTATCAACATTATGCTGGAGTTCTTTCTTGTAAAGAACATATCAGGTGGATTTAAACCTAATACCAGGAAACAAAGATAGGGACAAGCCTAAGGATGAGCTAAATCCTATGTTCAACAAGGCTAAATCTCAGTTTTGGGCCAATTAACATAGTCATTAGGACTCATTTCACTTTAGGCTCTACTAAGCCAAGGCAGGCAAACCTAAGGGATTTATCTAATTAACTTGATACTCTTCTATGCAAGACTATCCCCTATAGCAGAAATGGTCAATATCCTTCTATACATTGCTGACAAACTTCCTGATTACAGTAGCTAATTACAACCAAAGAAAGTAATAGAAAACAAGCCATGACCAACAATTCTAGTTCTTCAAAACATAAAAAGGGAAATTGATGTTCATTTAAAGTTTTGATCTCAGCATAACCCAGGTATACAAAAACAGAGAACATGTAACCTCCAAGCTGATCAGTCCCTTATCCATTGGGCATCAACTAAAACTTCACATACAGATGGATACCTGGAGTATACTCATATATTTAGACATTTGATCTATCTATTTGACTTGCAAATAGACATCAATCTTCATAACAACTCTCATACTTCTGGTAATATCCTCCTGGTGTAACCCACAATCCTGTCAGTATAAACAAGCATTTAGATGGATCTTTGTTCCACTAGCAAGTTTATCCACACATACAACCTTTTAGGACTGCAATTGAGTTTAAGCTCTTCGTTCTTAAACACAAAAGATTGCAATTAATAGAAAAAGGAGACGAGAATCAGAATGAAACTAAGGAAAATGAAACTCTTGCATTAATTTCCTTGAAACCAATACATCATCTGCATATCAAAACTTAGAAAATACACAAAGAATGACTATGTACTATAAAATGCTTCAAAAGAAATACGATATTGATGTTCATATCAGAGGAACACTGGGAAAATTGGTATCACAACTATCAAGAAATTCTCTAACTCTGGAACCAGATTGGTCTCACAATCCTTAGAAAATCTCCAAAAAATTGGAACCATTACAATAAGCAGAAAATGAAGATATATAGGAGAGAAAATCTTTCTGGGTCTTTAACCTGAATTTGACATGTGTCCCACAAAAAGAGTCTTCAATATGGAGTTGTTGAAACTAAACTTTCTCATCTACCTACTCTTTGAAAACCATAAATGATGCCAAAATATATGATATATCCCTACTTAAAATATGAAAATATCTCATGAAGGAATATCAAGAAATCATCGCAATTTGCACTGAGGCTCCAAAAATCTGATCTTTAGTTGTCATATCTACTTTGTCGTGAAGATCAACTTGTGCTGTTGTTGCCAAAAACATAACTACTCCCAATTGCATCAAGAAACATTCAATTCATCCTTACAATTGCTAGAGAAGTCAAATCAGATGAAAATATCTCTATATCTGATTGCAATTTCATTTGCAACATTAAATTTGCACAATTCACCGTGAAGCCCCCAAAATTAAAAAACCTCCTGTAGCTGTTACCGACTGACTCCTACACAAAATTTGATTGCAAAAATGGAAAAATTGCTCTCTTTTGGTTTCGACGGTTTATTACACTATACATTTCAGACAAAAATTGCCCCCTTGAGAGCCTTCTAAAAATTTGGCCTCCATGACTGAATAGAGAATATTTAAAATTGAAACATCTAAAAAAGCTCATATAGTCAAACTATTCAAATATTTCAATTTTAAAATCTGAGCGTTATTTGAAATTTGATTTTTAAATCATTTTCTTCTTTCTCTCCTCCTCCTTTGCCACATGGCAAGTCCTTATTGGCTAAGACCCGTCTTGAAATATTTTTAATTAATAAATTAATATTAATTAATTCCTGCTTGTAGCACCGAAAATCTCAAAAAATTTGTTTACGTCCATGCGGGACGCTTGCTTTAGCGTATCATCGAAAGCATTAATATTTCAACCTCCAATCTCACGGGTTGAGCATAAGCTTGAGCACCTTCAAACTTTCCTTTCCCGACTTCATGCGTCGTTGCCATGTGGCCTCTATGTTCTCCATAACTTGGGTCAAAATAAATGTAGTTTTGATGGCCAACCTTTCAATCCGGGTTGAAGCTAGTTTGACCATCCTTGACACATGGCAAGTTCTGATTGGTCGACCTAATCTGCATCATCTGCCATGTCAGCACCACCTCACTTCTAGCTAGCCCCACCACCTAGGCACTCACTATGTTGCTATACTAACTTCCCTGCAACTCTCCTATAGTGAGTTAATGACAACCATTGATTCTACTTTGATCCTATGGATGACATTTGATACAACCCAATGAGAACAATGGTGGGTCCCTCACTCGCTACCTCGCTATACATATCTTTCGCACATCTTTCCATAGTGAGTTAGTGAGTATCGTCAATTGATAAAAATCCTATAGTCATGGGATATAGAGAAAGACAACCTGGCATTCCACTTGACAAGCTGGCGAGTCAAACCAATGAAAACTGACCACATACATAACTCCTTCCTTTATGGCATTTTTGTTTGGGCCCACTGGTGACTGAGGACACATGTCAAAAGGTTGCTACCTCGCTATACATATCCTTCGAGCAATTCTTCATGGCAAGATAGTGATGGTAGTTTATTCTAGCTTAATCTGATAGTCAGAATCCCTTATATGTTCTATGCATGGGGGTGGGTCCAAGACACTGCTATCACTGAGTTGGCCTAACATGCTGGCATACATATATATATTTTAATTTCCAATGACATCACTTTTCCTTGACTCTGCCGTATTTGTCATTTTTAGGCATGTCGCTACCTCGCTACCGGCAAATATCACAAACATCCCAGTAGTGACATAGCGAGCTCTGGCAGAGTCAAAATTTTCGGCCTATAAATGCTGAGTAGGATGCCAGCGTGTCATATGTTCTGCACAACTCACCTAAACTTGCATGTTTCTACCACATCACTGCCAGTTGGGACCTGTGCCATGTGTCACGCACCCACACTCCCACTTTATTTAATTGACAAGCATCTTCTTCTTGCGAAATTGCGTCGGTCGTTGGATCTGGACACGTGGCAACATCTCAAGACTCCTTTTTTTGTGCGCCACATTGTAATAGGGACCCATTGCTGTCCGGTTGCCACTTGTCAATTTTTGGTTCACTACTTCTAGCTATCAGCAACTGGGTCCCACAACACAACCATTGTCCTTAGAATCTGGGCACTCACTATGTCGCCACTGGCAAGTCACATGGATTTTCTGATAGTGACTTAGTGAGTGGCCGAAGAAACTTGAACTCCAGTGACACCATCTGCAAAATCCTCCACATGCGTTCTTCTTAATACTGACAAGCCTAGGACATAACACGTGACCTTAATGTACCCTCTTTTGTGGCCAGACTTCACTTTTCAGCACCGGGACATAATTCTCCGATGGTCACTACATCGCTATAGGAAACAACCTCGCAACTTTTCATAGTGAGTATGCAACATTCGTTGATCCTAACCAGATCCAACAACAGGATAAGGTTTTTCAAAAAGACTTAACAATGACCTCAACATAGGTGGGAAATAATATTTAGTTGTTGTTAAGATTTTTGCGCTAGAATAAGATTTAAAAGGTATGACCTAGGGTTTACTAAAAATGAAAAGATGATCCCAACCCTACCAAAACAAATTTGAAAATTCCACCATAAATGCATAAATTTGCCATGCTCAAAAGGAGCTATCAGTGGCTCTGGCTAGGGATGATGGTCAACTTGTGTCCGTGCAAGGATTCAGAATTTATGGTTTGAGCAGACCACACACAAAACTTTGAGGAGGAACCAAAGAATATTAACAAGAATGTACATAAATACAAAGACTATACAAATTTGTAGAAGCATTTACAAAAAGAAAAAGTTTTTTGGGAAAGGAGAAGACCTTTAATCAAAAATATATTTTCAAAAATTTCCCATGAATTGGAAATTCTAAAAGGCTTCCTAATAATTCCTTAATGAAATATGAATCTTGACCCCAGAAAGAGTCAACCAAATAAGTTCCCAACCAAATGGGATCGAATTTTCCATGTTTACCCTTCTCTTGTAGCCTTGCATTCCACATTAAAACAAGATCCTCAGGCTGGAACTTCCTAATTATTGCCCTTCTATCATACAAATGTTTTGTTTGCAACTGCAATTTCATGTTTCTTGCAGAGGCTTCTTTCCTTGTTTCTGCTAATCTAGCCAATTCATCAATTCTTTGATGCATATGATCAATGATGTCATCATCATACATTTGAATAAAGTTATATAAACCTATCATGTTATTGTGAGGCATTCTAGCCTAAATTCCATATACAAGGTCAAAAGGTGATACACCTATTGCCTTCTTGATTGTCACTCTATCGGCCCAAATAGCAAATGGAAACTTTGAATCCCAGGCCTTCTTGTTGTCATCCAAAGTTCTCTTAATGATTTTTAATAAACTCTTGTTGGTAGGTTCTGCTTGTCCATTCCCTTGTGGATGATAAGGTGAAGAACTGACCTAGTGATGCCATATTTTTCATAGAACTTAATGAATTATTCAGACCTAAAGCACATTGCATTATCAGTCACTATTCTTTTAGGGCATCCAAATCTAGTGATGATGTTGCTGAGTAGGAAATTATTTACTACTTTGTTGGTTGAATTCCTAGTAGGGATTGCCTCAACCCATTTTGTGAAGTAATTAGTTGCAACTAGTATCTAGGAAAAACCACTACTAGAGCTAGGTGAAATCTCTCCTATAAAATCCATTCCCCATTTTTGAAAAGGTGCCTGAACCTCAACTAATTTCAAAGGTGCATTTCTTGAGAATTTCAACTTTCCTACGAACCTCTGCCATGAATCACACTTTCTCACCAGAACTTGAGCATCCTTAAACAAATTAGGCCACCAAAAACCTGCCTCATAACCTTATGGGCTGTAGTCTTCGCCATATAATGTCCTCCACATATACTTGAACATGCATCTCACTTAATATTTTTTCAGAGTTCTGCTGATCAATGCACTTCAATAATATACCTTCAAAATTTCTCCACCATAAGGCTCCATTCACAAAAATATATCTCATTGAATGCAATTTTGTAGTTCTCCTTTCATTTTCTATTATGTGAGGTGGATATTGCATGCCCTGCAGGTAATATATTACATCTTTATACCAATCACAGTAGTCCATGTCACATGTGCTAAGTCTAAGATCCTGATCTTCAGCATTGATTTGATTGGCATCTAAATTTGCTTGTGCCATGAGTTTTGCCAATCCTTGACCTCTTACTAACTTAGTAATATGGATATCTATATTAAATTCTTGGATTCTATTAATCCATCTGCATCTTCTACCAAATACCTCTTGCTAAGAGAAAATATCCTTCACTACTACACTTGGTACAAAAGCAATAGCAATAGCCCCTACAAGATAACATCTGAAAACTTTAATAACTTTAACTAGAGCATATGCCTATTTCTCACTAATATCATATTTCAATTCTGTAGGTTGTAGGGACTTACCAAAAAATGCTATAGGTTGTTCATGTCCACTTTCATTCTTCTGAAGTAAAACTGTTGCAATAGTATGAAAAGATGCAAAAGAAAAAATATGCATGGACTTTCCATAATTAGGGGTCCTAAGCATTGGAGCATTCTTAATATCACTTTTTATTTCTTGGAAGACAATAGAAGGCTCACCTTCCCAATTTATTGTAGCACCTTTTTTGAGCATTTTTGAGATTGGTCTACTGATTTTAGCAAAGTTAGTCACAAACCTTCTTAAGAAATTAACTTGTCCAAAGAAAGACTATATACCTTTAACATTTTTTGGTTTTTGGACCTTGTCAATTGTTGCTCTCAGGATCAATCTTAACACCCTCTTTTGAAACTATATGACCTAGAAGTTTCCCTTCTCTGACCCCAGAAGTACACTTTCTTGGGTTCAAAGATACTCCATATTCCAAAGCTTTGAGAAAAATCTTTTCAAGATGCCTGCAATGATCTTCAACTTTCTTTGAATATGCAGTCAAATCATCTTGATACACTACCATGAATTTGTCAATATAATCTTTGAAAGCCACATCCATAGCTCTCTAAAAAGTTGCCCTTGCATTTATGAGGCCAAAAGGCATTTCTCACATATACATAGGTTCCCCAAGGGGTGGTGAAGGCTTTCTTGAATTGCTCTTTTTCATCAACCAAAACCTGGTTATAACCTAAAAAACCATCCATCATGGACATCAATTCTAAACCAGTCACCTGTTGGAGCATGGCCTCCATATTGGGAAATCCATAATTATCTTTTAAAGATACAACATTCAAATTTCTAAAATCATCACACAACTTGATGTCACCATTCTTTTTTCTAACAGGTACAAGATTAGACACCCAAGAAGAATGTCTGATTGGCTTAATTATTCCTCCATCTCTAAGCTTTAATGATTCTTCTTGCATCTTTGGGGCCAAGGTGGGATTCACAGGTCGTTGCTTCTGCCTAAAAGGTTTTACATCATCTTTAAGTGGTATAACATGTTGAAAAAAATCTTGCCTATAAGCTTTGAGGTCATCATAGGACCATGCAAACACATGTCTAAATCTTTTTAATAGATTAATCAAAGATTTTCTGATCTTAGGATTTAAAGTATTTCCAATGTACACCTTTTTTGGGGTGTCAAGTGTATCCAAATTAATCTCCTCTAGTTATTGTGGGTGTTAGTGTAGTTTTTTATTTTTCCTATTTTGCTAGGTTTTTCCTACACTTTTAATAATCTTGCTTAGGTTAATAAAGCATGTCTTATTAGGTGAATGGTTGTGAGGTGTCATCTTCCTACATGTGAGCATTCATTAGCTATTTTGGGAAGATACTCTGCTATCTTTAGTCTGCTAGATGGTTGCTCCTCATTGGTTGGTGTTACCACCTCCTCCCTCTTCCTAGCCTATATACGCATGCTACCTAGCTTGTATTTGCATCTCTTGTTTTTGCATCCTCTTAATGCTATTTTGCTTCTAGCATTTGCATTACTCTCTTGGAGACTAACTCTGTGTTGCTATTTTGATTTTGTATCATTTGCATTCATAGTTTAGATATTTACTCTTTGCACTAGTTTTCTGGGTTATTAATCTTTTCAGATTCTAACATGGTATCAGAGCTTTTCTATGTGCAAGAGTAGATTTTAGTTTCTTTATTTGAGAGATTCGGGGGGGGGGGGCTAATAAATTTTATTGCAGTTTTTAAAAAATGAAGTATGCTCTTCTCTTGCATCTTTGGATGATCTTGAGAATCAGAAAAGTTTTGACAAAAATAATTTTTTCTGGGGTTTCAATCTCAAATTTAACAACCAACTTGCATATTTGG
Source organism: Cupressus sempervirens (assembly GCA_028749045.1). Lineage (NCBI taxonomy): Eukaryota > Viridiplantae > Streptophyta > Pinopsida > Cupressales > Cupressaceae > Cupressus > Cupressus sempervirens. The sequence goes on along the minus strand of CM053791.1, from coordinate 88,522,221 downwards.
AGTTTTCAATCAGTATTGCAGGTTTCAGCATGCCATTGATGGACTTAGAAAGCTGATCCAGCATTTGCATGTCATATTTTGGTTGCTGGGGTTGTTTCTTGATTTTTGGAGCCATTTTTTTTTCCTGTTAAAGGCATCTGATTTACACTACAACAACATCTTCTCTACATCAACAAGAAAAATGCTTTCTGGGTTTTGTTTGCAGCCCCAAAAAACCATCTAGGTATCTTTTAGATTTTGCATGCAATCTATATATTTTGCAGGATCTAGCGTGGAAAGCTACAGCTATACCCCTCTCCGTTGGCAGTTGCAAATTTGAACGCAATTTTCAAATGTTTTATTCTTGCTCATACGAACTCCAATTTTGATGATTCTTGTTATGACCTTGGCTATTTTTTTGTGCTCTATCCACTAGTGGAGTTGACTTTTGATTTTCATGCATAAAATTTTCAAAAATTGCAGATTCTTGGCCGTAATTGTGCACAGTTCTCGTTTTGGAAACTTTGGAGGATCATAACTTTCTCATACGACCTCATATCGAGGCAATTCTTTTTTTGAAAGTGCATAATTTTTTGAGTAGATCACAGTGGTACTATTTGTTTTCTTGATTATTGTGCCTAAGTTACACTTTCAGCATATGCTCTTCATGAGGGTTTGTAATGCATTGAAATCAAGACCACTAAGTATTTCTTTCTAGTGGTAGTTGTAAACGCACTAAAATAAAGTGCCAAATCATATTTCTTTTGGAAGGGGTTCTTTGATTGAGTAAAAAGGGGGGGGGGGGGGCATTGTCGTGGCTGGGTTCTCTTCTTTGCATTTCTTCATCATGGATCAAACAAATAAGCCCATCCTAACTCCATACAATTACTTTGAGTGGAAATCACGCATGATAATTCACTTCAGGAAAGCTGGATTAAATAGGATAACTATGGGACTTGAAACTAAACCTGCTAAAGATGAAGATAAGCCTAAGTGGTTTAACAAATGTGATGAGGCATATGGAACATTGTGTTTGTCTGTTTCTCCTGACTTTTTATTTCACATTGAGTCTTTGGATACACCAAATGAAGCATGGACAAAGCTAGAAATGCTATTTGGCACACAAGATTCAATGAGGGGTCATATGTTGGAAAATGAATTAATTAGTTTAAGTCTAAGAAATTTCAACACAATCCAAGATTTCTTCACCAAATTAAAATCACTAAGGCTGCATTTAAAACAATGTGGAATTGAAAAGAAAGATAAACAACTGATTCTTAGTATTCTCTCTAAGCTAAGTTCAGAATATTCTGTGTTTGTCTCTACCTTCTATGCTACTAAGGGTGCACTTGGTACTCAATTCACCATGCCATCTTTAGATGATTTTGTTGTCAATCTCACTCGAGAATAGGACAAGCTAATCTAGATGGGCACTCTTAAGTCCTCTAAGTCACATGCCTTGGCTGCCAACCAATGCACAAAAGAACAACAAGGACAAAGTAGTAACAACAATAGTAAGGATAAGAAACAAAAGAATAGCGAGGAGAAGAAGGATCAGATACCAGTTTCTTCAAAATGAACTATTGATACACCATCTTCCAAGGGCGATAAGCCTAAGAAAGAAAAGGTCAAATGTGCCTATTGTAAAAGACCTGGTCATGATGAACATAAATGTTTGCAGAAACAACTTGATCACTTGACATACATTCTTGAGAAGAATAATATCAGTGTTCCTGAGTCTATCAAACAAAGTTCTAATGAAGGGTCTAACAAAGAAAATGAAAATAGCAAGGGGAAAGGAAAGGGCAAGGCTCTTTTTGTAGTTGCTTCCTCACCATCCACTTGGGTTCTTGATTTGGGTAATTCACACCACATGGCTTCATCTAAGGAAGAAATTACATCCTTGGAGCCATGTACTATGCCTTCTATGTTGATGGGTGATAACACTCCTGTTGAGGTGTGTGGGAGAGGGTCTGTTGATGTGGGGGATGGCACATTCCATGATGTTCTTTGTGTACCCTCATTGTCAACTAATCTCCTATCGGTATACTAGATCACTCACACAAGTTTAGGTAAGCAAGTTGAGTTCACTCCTAGTTCAGTGGAGATATGTGAGTTGCACAATGATTCTACAGTTGTAGTTGGGAGAGCAGATCATCAGTCATGACTCTATATGTTTTCTCACTTTGTTCCTGATCCTCCTTTGACTATTTTTCTCACTCACTCTAATGATGTGAGTAGATTATGGCATGAGCAATTTGGCCATCTTAACTTCCACTACTTGCATCAGCTTAACTAGCAAAGCATGGTCATAGGGTTGCCTTCTACTTTGACATTGGAGTCACTTGGAATACATGATAGATCTTCTAATGGGTCAGATTCACTTGAGCAGTCTTCTACTTCCACTTTTGATGCAGAGAATGATTCAGAGGACTCACCTCCTTCCTCTCCTAGTCCTCTGTGTTGCTATTTTGATTTTGTATCATTTGCATTCATAGTTTAGATATTTACTCTTTGCGCTAGTTTTTTGGGTTATTAATCTTTTTAGATTCTAAGAGTGGGTTATCATTTTTTGCATTTGAAAGTATCCTGTCTTGATTGTCAAAAGCACTTTCCAATACAACCAGACCCTTGGGTACCTTGTTATTTTTCAATTGTAGAATCTCTTGTCCAAAAATTGTTTCTTTCCCATCAATTATTTCCACCCATGCACTGCAATCAAGTTCATGTCCATGATATTTATCCTCATTGAGTAGAAAATTTATAATTTCTTTGTCATCCTCAAAAACTTGCCAACTATGGACATTATCTGGAACTGAAGGTCTGTTATGTACTTCTATGGTGGACACACTAGCAAATGATAAATCATCAGGCTTTATGGCCACATTTGCGAAAAGGTCTTCCATCTTATTGTTACTTCTTTCCTTCCACATTATCCCAAAAGCATCAAAAGACTCAATCATATCCCATACAACATTCCTATATTGCTTCAGTCTTTTATTTTTTAACACATAAACACCCCTAACTTGGGAAATAATTAACTTAGAATCACTAATAACATGTATTTTCTTGATTCCATGATGTGTTGCAGCTTTCAATCCTAGTAATAAGGCCTCATACTCTGCAACATTATTGGTACATGTAAAATTTAGAGAAAAGGAATATCTAAATGTATTCTTATCTAGAGAAACAAAGACAATTCCAGCTCCTGATCCCTCCTTTGAGCTTGCTCCATCAAAATACACGCTCCAAAGATTTGGAGAATCAAAGCAACATGTGACCTCTTGCCCAATTAAGGTAGGCAACTTTTCCACCTCTTGGATGATCAGTTCAGCTCTAAATGCATTCGCATCTGTGTCTATGAAACCAGGTTGCATCATTATCAATACTTTCCTAAAAAATATGAGTCACTATAGGTTCTCTATTAACCTTGATGGCTTTTTCTTTTACTTTGAAGGTGGCATATGATAGATCACATTGCATGCTTCCTCCCATTGCAGCACTCCACTTTCTTGAAAGTAACATTCCACAGTGGGGGGGAATATCTACTAGTAGAACTAACATGGTTATCTCCTCATCAGGGTATGCAACAAGTCTAAAAGGTAAAGCATTAATAGTACCTATGACAGGTACTTCTCTAGCGTCCATTTCCCTACACTTGCCTTGTCTAGTATCAACTCCTAGACCAAGGGCCTGCATCACTTTAAAAGCCATTATATTATTTGAAGCTCCTGAGTCAATCATGCAATTTTTTAATGTTCTACCTTTTGTGATCAAACTTAGGAAAAAAGGATCAATATCCTACAAATATGCTATTGATGAATTTTCTAGATACATTTGGGGTATCTGAGACATGACCCCAATCTCTTCCTTTTCTTTATCAATCACTAGGGTCTACAATGTACTGGCTAGTGCTTGTGTAACTACTTCATTATCTTGTATCCCTCCCAACCAAGACAAAGCCTTTCTCTTATGTTCCTCTATCCTAAACATTTATGCCAAAGGGACCTTTACAGTGATTTGTGACAACATTGAGACCATATCAATTGGATCATAGGTAGTATTCTTTGTATTAACATCTAAAGGTGTAGGAATTTGAACAGTAGATGAAAATTTTTGCTTTAAACTATCAAAATTTGTTTCCTTTCCCAAGATAGTTAGCTTACCAACCTCCTCATTTTGGAAATGCACCCTTTTCTTTGGTTCCCATCTCTTATTCTTGTTTTCTTTAATCTTAGGGATCTCAAGGAAAATCTTCTTATTTTCATGGGTAACCTTTTCCATATTTTCCTTGATGAAAATGCCAAATGACTTAGGAGGGGCATCATCTACAACCCTATTTCTTAGATTGTAAGTACTCTTGAATTGTGCCACTAACTCTAAAGTAATTCTATCAATTTCCTCAATGGAAGGTTTCTTCAAAGTGACATGATTAGTAGGAGCTAAAGTGTTACATATAACATTTTCATCTTGGTCTTCACTATCAAAAAAGACTTGTTGGTGATGTATGTGATATACCATTCTCTGATTTATAATATCTTGGTTATGCTCGTCAATATCTAACTCTCCATCACTATCACAAAGATGAATCATATTGCAAGTGATATCCTCTTGGTCCTTGTCAATCATGTCTTCATTATTCTGCAACTGCTCATCATTACAAAAAGACTAAGCGACAACACAAAAATTAGGAGAATGCGGTGATTGACAAATATGACACCAAGTAATGTCATCATTCATATTTACTAAATTTCCTTGTAGAGGGTCTGGTGTCCCTTTGCCTAGGTTCCCTTGTGTAGGATTAGGAATTGGCTTTCCATCTTTCCATTGAGTAGTGTAGGGATAGTTTTGCATTCTAGGTTATCTATTAAAGTTATTACTAAAAGGATCCCTTTCTGAGATATTTGGTTTTCTAGCTAAGAGAGCTAGGGAATTTAATTATTTTAACAATTTTAAAACTTGTCCCATTTGGTCATCTTCTAGTTTCTTTCTTGAAACAGGTTTGCCATTATCTTTCTTTCCCCTAGTATTGAATAACTTAGGGTCATCCCTTTTCCCAAGCTTTCTTGCAACTCTTCTATTATTTTCAATGTTAACAGCCATTGTGTATGCCTCCCTTAATGTTTTTGGTTCTTTATCCCTAAGGACATAGGCCATCTTACTATCAAAGGCATTGAAATAAGTAGTAAGATACAAATCTTCATTCAATCTCATTACTTGGAAAAGCTTGTACATACCTTTTTGGAATCTGACATTGAAGTTAAAGGCTGATTCATTTGGATTCTTCTTGATAATTTTGAAGTCATTCAACATAAAACCAACATTTTTCTTGTCACCATATTGCTCTTTGAATAGGGTCTCAAGATCACTCCATGAGTTGATACTATCATCAGGCAGTCTTCAAAACCAATCTCTTACATCCTCAATTAGTGAGTGAACAAAAAGCTTCATCACTACATCTTCATGTTCAACCTCATAATCATTTAGCACATCAATAAACTTTCTGAGATGCTCTTCACCAGTAACAACATTATTTTTAGCAAACTTGGTAACCTTGTCCCTAAGGTCATTTGGAACAGGATGAGGAAAACCAGGGATTCCCAAGAAAGATATTTGCTTATATCTTTCCATCTAAATTGGTTTTCTTTAAGAGATTGGGATACCTGAGGAACTTGCTCCACCAGCTTGAGTTTGGAAAGGGACTTGAGTTTGATGGGGAAGATAGAGAAGGGGAAATTGACCAACAGTGGCAAGAGTTGTAAAAGGGGGTAAGAGTGGTGCACTTTGATCTATTGTAAAAGTACCAATACAAGGTGCTAAGGGTAAAAGTTGTGTAGGTTGATTGGTTTGAAATGTTAGAGTAGAGTTTGACTTGATAAAATGAATTTTCCTTCTGGCCTCAGTAGCTTGAGCTTCATTTTCTACTCTCTCAAGTTCCTTAGTCAGGTCTTCTTTTTCTTTTCTCAATTTTTCTAGATCTAGGTCAAGTTTTGTCATGACACAAGAAGTGGACTTACTAGGGGGATATGGCTCGTTGATTTGTACTCCAATAGCCTTCTGTTTACCGTTGTCCAGATCTCTCTTTTGAGGATCCTCAACTATAGTCTCTAAAGGCTTGTAAGGTTGAACGTGTGCAACAACAACATCCCGACTCTTTCTAAGCAGTTCTTCTTGCCTTTGAACATTAGTTCTTAAAGCACCCATATCCCCAAAGATGTCAGAGTGTAGATTAGAAGATATCTCTTCCAATTTTTTATTTTGTTCTTGCAATGAAGCCATTCTCCTAAGCAAGTTATCCATTTCAATGATAGTATTCATAGTAACCTTTTCTTTCTCCTTTTCTAAATGTAGGTGCTTGGCTTCCTCATCAACAACTTGCCTTCTGAGGAGGGCAAGCTATGGAAACAATTCCTCATGATTTATAGTAGTAGCCTCAAAATCAACTGGGTCAAAATCCATAAGATTTTCTATATACGGTTCTTGTCTAGGACTAAAACCCATTTCCATGTTTTCCCTGAAACCCCAACTATGGTTTATCTAATTTATCATGTTTGATCTATGCAGAAAATTGACCATAGGGGACACACCTTTGTCTTGGAAAACCTTTGGTGGGGTTGAGAAAGTCTTTCCCAAGAGTGCAACTCCTTCTAACTTAGTACTTTTAGGGGAAAGTTCCTTCTCCTCAATAGGATGATATGATGACTAGGGTGAGAGGTTACTTCTAGGGACCCACGTAGAATTAAAATAAGATCTCTTCTTATTTTGATTTCATTTTACCCCAGGGGGTAAATTAGTTAACAATGGTATCTCAGGATGATTCTTGGTAAAAGCATGTGTATTCTTCTTTTGTTCAGCCTTTGAGTATAGGGCTTCCTCAAAACCCTTTAGCAGTAGTTTCAAAACCTTGATTTGAGTCGCCACCCAATATTTGGGAAATATGAAATGAAACCAGAAAAGAAGGAACACATAGTAACCCTAACACTTTAACACTTTATGAAATAGTTTGATAGTAAGTTCTTCTTAGATCCCCAACAGAGTCACCATTTTTTTGGAGTTCTTTCTTGTAAAGAACATATCAGGTGGATTTAAACTTGATACCAAGAAACAAAGATAGGGACAAGCCTAAGGATGAGCTAAATCCTACGTTCAGCAAGACTAAATCTTAGTTTTGGGGCAATTAATAGAGTCATTAGGACTCATTTCACTTTAGGCTCTGCTAAGCCAAGGTAGGCAAACCTAAGGGATTTATCTAATTAACTTGATACTCTTCTATGCAAGACTATCCCCTATAGCATAAATGGTCAATATCCTTCTATACATTGCTGACAAACTTCCTGATTACAGTAGCTAATTACAACCAAAGAAAGTAATAGCAAACAAGCCATGACCGACAATTCTAGTTCTTCAAAACATAAAAAGGGAAATTGATGTTCATTTAAAGTTTTGATCTCAGCATAACCCAGGTATACAAAAATAGGGAACATGTAACCTTCAAGCTGATCAATCCCTTATCCATTGGGCATCAACTAAACGTTCACATACAGATAGATACCTGAAGTAAACTCATATATTCAGACATCTGATCTATCTATTTGACTTGGAAATAGACATCAATCTTCATGACAACTCTCATACTTATGGTAATATCCTCCTGGTGTAACCCACAATCCTGTCAGTATAAACAAGCATTTACATGGATCTTTGTTCCACTAGCAAGTTTATCCACACATACAACCTTTCAGGACTGTAATTGAGTTTAAGCTCTTCGTTCTTAAACACAAAAGATTGAAATTAATAGAAAAAGGTGACAAGAATCAAAATGAAACTAAGGAAAATGAAACTCTTGCATTAATTTCCTTGAAACCAATACATCATTTGCATATCAAAACTTAGAAAATACACAAAGAATGACTATGTACTATAAAATACTTCAAAAGAAATACAATACTAATGTTCATATCAGAGGAACATTGGGAAAATTGTTATCACAACTATCAAGAAATTCTCTAACTTTGGAACCAGATTGGTCTCACAATCCTCAAAAAATCTCCAAAAAATTGGAACCATTACAATAAGTAGAAAAGGAAGATATATAGGAGAGAAAATCTTTCTGGGTCTTTAACCTGAATTTGACGTGTCCCACTAAAATAGTCTTCAATCTGGAGTTGTTGAAACTAAAATTTCTCATCTACCTGCACTTTGAAAACCATAAATGATGCCAAAATATCTGATATATCCCCCCTTAAAATATGCAAATATCTCATGAAGGAATATCACAAAATCATCACAATCTGCACTGAGGCTCCAAAAATCTGATCTTTACTTGTCATATTTGCTTTTCCATGAAGATCAATTTGTGCTGATGTTGCCAAAAACATAACTGCTCCCAATTGCATCAAGAAACATTCAATTCATCCTTACAATTTCTAGAGAAGTCAAATCAAATGAAAATATCTCTATATCTGATTGCAATTTCATCTACAACATTAAATTTGCACAATTCATTGTGAAGCCCCCAAAATCAAAAAACCTCCTGTAGCTATTACTGGCTGACTCCTACACAAAATTTGACTACAAAAATGGAAAAATCACTCTCTTCTGGATCCGATAGTATATTACACTATACATTTCGGATAAAAATTGTCTCTTTGAGACCCTTCTGAAAATCTGGCCTCCATGACTGAACAAAGCATATTTAAAATTGAAACATCTAAAAAAGCTCATACAATCAAACTATTCAAATATTCCAATTTTAAAATCTGAGCATTATTTGAAGTTTGATTTTTAATTCATTTTCTTCTTTCTCTCCTCCCCCTTTGCCACATGGCAGGTCCCTATTGGCTCGGACCCATCTTGAAATATTTTTAATTAATAAATTAATATTAACTAATTATTGCTCGTAGCACCAAAAATCTCAAAAAATTTCTTTACGTCTATGCGAGATGCTTGCTTTAGCGTATCATCAAAAGCATTAATATTTCAACCTTTGATCTCACAAGTTGAGCATAAGATCGGGCACCTTCAAACTTGCCTTTCTTGACTTCACACGTCATTACCACGTGGCCTCTATGTTCTCGAAGCTTGGGTCAAAATAACTGCAGTCTTCATGCCTAGCCTTTCAATCCGTGACGAAGCTAGTTTGACCATTCTTGACACATGGCAAGTTCTAATTGGTCGACCTGATCTGCATCATCTGCCATGTTAGCAACACCTCACTTCCAGCTGGCCTCACCACCTAGGCACTCACTATGTTGCTATACTAACTTCCTTGCAACTCTCCTATAGTGAGTTAACAACAACCATTGATTTTGCTTTGATCCTATGGATGACATTTGATACAACCCAATGAGAACAATGGTGGGTCCCTCACTCACTACCTTTCTATACATATCTTTTGCACATCTTTCCACAGTGAGTTAGCAAGTATCATCGATTGATAAAAATCCTACGGTCATGGGATATGGAGAAAGACAACTTGGCGTTCCACTTGACAAGCTAGCCAGTGAAACCAATGAAAATTGCCCACGTACACAGCTCCTTCCTTGATGGAATTTCCATTTGTGCTCACTGGTGACTAAGGACATGTGTCAAAAGGTCGCTACCTCACTATACATATCCTTCGAGCAATTATTTAGGGCAAGATAGCGATGACCATTGATTCTAGCTTGATCTGATGGTCAAAATCCCTTATATGTTCTATGCGTGGGTGTGGGTCCAAGATACTGTTGTCACTAAGTTGGCCTAACATGTTGGCATACATACATACATACATATATATATATATATATATATATATATATATATATATATATATATATATATATATATATATATATATATATATATATATATATATATATATATATATATATATATATATATATTTCAATTTCCAATGACATCACTTTTCCCTAACTCTACCATGTTTGTCATTTTTAGGCATGTTGCTATCTCGCTACCAGGGAAAATCAAAAACATCCTAGTAGCAACATAGCAAGCTCCGACAGAGTTGAAACTTCTAGCCTATAAATGCTAAATAGGATGCCAACATGTCGTCTAATCTGCATAACTCACTTGAACCTACATGTTTCTGACATGTCGCTTCCAGTCAGGACCTGTGCCACATGTCACATGCCCGCACTCCCACTTTATTTAACCAGTGAGCATCTTCTTCTTGTAGAATTGTGCTGGCTACTAGATCTGAACACGTGGAAACATCTCAAGCCTCCTTGTTTTGTGTGCCACATCGTAATAGGGACCCATCATTGTTCGACTGCCACTTGTCAATTTTTGGTTCGCTACTTCCAGCTATCAGCTATCGAGTCCCACAACACAACCGCTACCCTTAGAATCTGGGCACTCGCTATGTTGCCACTAGCGAGTCGCATGGAATTTTCAATAGCGACTTAGTGAGTGGCCAAAGAAACTTGAACTCCGATGACACTGTCTACAAAATCCTCCACATGTGTTCTTAATACTGACAAGGCTAGGACATAGCATGTGACCTTAATGCACCATTTTTTGGTGCCAGATTTCACTTTTCAGCATTGAGACATAATTCTTCGATGGTTGCTACATCACTATAGGATACAACCTCACAACTTTTCATAGCGAGTACGCAACATCCATTGATCCTAACCAGATCCAACGATAGGATAAGGTTTTTCAAAAAGACTTAACAATGACCTCAACGTAGGCGAGAAGGAATATTCAGTTGCTGTTAAGGTTTTTGTGCCAGAATAAGATTTGAAAGGTAAGACCTAGGGTTTACTAAAAATGAAAAGATGATCCCAACCCTACAGAAAAAAATTTGAAAATTCCACCATACAATGCAAAAATTTGCCATGCTCAAAAGGAGCTATCACATTACACTGTGAGGAGAGCTCATCCCTTTTATTTTGACCCATAGGTAGAGGATTTGGTTTCACATCGGTGTGGGTTGGCTCCAGTTTCATGCCATCCATTATGGGCTAGGTTAGCAACATCTTTTGTAGATGGGATTGATAGCTACAAATTAGACCCCTTGAAGTATCTATACACCTAGGATAGTTTGGTAGAGGTTGGAGTTGGTGGTAGCATTTTTGGTACCTATGCTTGTTACTATTGTGGTTTCACAATGCATGCCCCATTTTGAACATAAATGGGGACCCTCTACTTTATTTTTTTCTTTTCGGATCCCTAGTCCAAGGTCCAAGCCATTTTTTGGGGTGTTATCTAATGATTTGGTTCTCGTCTAGGTCCCAGTTCGAAGATCTAGATTCTAGAAACAAAGTTCTAGGAAAAGAAAAGTCTTTTGTAAAATCAAAAGGTGCACCAACGTACCTCAATAGGTGCGCTAGTGCAGCTTACTTCTTAACAAAGAGAGAGAGATGTATTTTTGTGTGTATGTTGCATAGATGCACAGTAGCATAGTTGTGCACTTGCACAACACAAAAGAGTGTGGGGTTCCCAAGTCTATAAAACTCGGGCCCCTCTTTCTCCTTCCCACTTCTTTCTTTATCTCTCTCTCCAGCCTTCAAACTATAGCTCTGTCGTGCGGCATCCTCACACCTCAGCGGGTGCGTCTCCACTTGCCCTGCAAACACAAAAAGCCAAAAACATTAATAAAACACCAAGAATAGGTGCATTGATGTGCACCTATTTTTTCCATTTAAAATCTTAAAACAAATGAAACACACATTTTAGGTGCATAGTAGTGCACCTAATTAGGTGTGCTACTACACACCCCTATGCACCCTTTGAACATAATAATGTGCAAGTCAAAAAAATGAGGTTTGCATCAGTGCACCCCATAATATAAAATTTTCTTTTAAAAAGACACACCAAGCGCACCTATCAAGTGTGCTAGGTGCACCATGTTTTTTCATTTCAGGGCTATAACCAAGTTTTTTAGTGTTTTCAGGTAACTAGTTTTTTTGGGTCTTGTTCATGTCAATACTAGGGTGTGATTAATTAATTTCTATGACTTCAGACTAATGGAAATAATTTTTTGTATAGATTTGATGACATCTTTGTCAAGTTCGCTTGCCAACAAGATGGTTCCAAAGTTGATGGAAAAATGAAATCATGATTTCAGGATGAGTACTTAGAGATCTGGGACACCAAGTTAGGTCACACAAAATTGGGTGCATTCCTAACACTATGCAATAAACCAACAGAAAGGTCTCCCATGGTATCCACTCAAATTCTCTTTGGACTAGTAAATGCAGCATCACATCCAATTTCAATATAGTCCTTAGAATCAATTATGACACTAGCAGAAAGATATTTTCCCAAAGAAAGGGTCATCAAGAGTATAACTGGAGAGATCATCCTAGATCTTCAATCCAAAAATATAGAGAAGGTATTCCATCTACCAAGGGTAGATCAATTTATCTGATTGACTTATCACCAAGTTGAGATATGGTATAGGGAACATGTGGAGGAAGCCTTTGAAATTATATAGTCATCATTCCTCATTGAGAAAATTCCTCTAGGGAAAAAGGTAGGAAAAGTAGATATGACACGAGGGTACATGAAGGATGATATTGGATACTCGATCATACTCTTGAGCAGAGTCATGGCTTTGCAGACATCTAGAAATTTGAACATATGGATGGTGCGTTTTATCGAGACCATCAAGACAATGAAGATGCCACTTGACTGGGCCTCCATTCTCAGTGAGAACTTGGGTGAGCAGCTGATGGTAGTAAAGAATAACAAAAAATTCTACATGACATCATATTTGGTGTACTTGTTAGCCACAAGGGTGATAGATTACCCTAAGCTCTATAAGAAGGGTAGCATGCAGGATGCAAACACATGGCCTTACATTTTGTATCCTTAGCTGGTAAAGAAGAAGCTTTTAGAGAAAACCAAGGAATATAGGATTGTAAATGATGCTTTCATATTCATGATAATCTAGTTTATAGAGGGAGATCATGTGAAGAGGATGTTAGTAGAGGCAACTGTAAAGGTATTAGAAGTCGGAGCTTATTATATTTAGTATCAAACATTTACATATTTTAGGGTAGTGGGTACAACTCTCAACCCAAAGAAGCTCCCTAGGTATCCCAGTGACAGACTTGTTCTCTTGGAGATCTCTTGACAACTCTTGTCTACATATGATAGAGTTAGAAAGTAGCACAAAACATGCTAGATGTGGCCTATGGATATAGGGCCTTCTAGGGTGGATCAGAGGCAAGATATTCCATCGTTTGAGTGTGAATGGGATCAATATCCCTTGGATGAGTATAATTCCCCTTGACCCTATTTTGATAACATCAGAAGAGTACAATACTTAGTAGGTAAAACATTTTAGCATGAAGATTCCCTTGAAGATCACTTGATGAATGCCACAGATGACTATGATGTTCGCATAAGGGATTATTGTAGGATGACTCTGTATCTAGTAGAGAGTGCCTTGAAGATGAAGATCCCATTGAAGATTGTGCAACAAGATGCAAAATGATCTTCTTGGTCCATTATTCAATAGAGATAAGATCGGTGATAGGCCTATAATGAATGTTGAGATTGACAAAGAAGAGAACTTAGACATTAACCACAAGGCAAGATACATCATCAAATTGACAAATGATTGGATCAAGAGACCTTTCAAACTTGATTCAATTCTTGAGATAATGATCTTCTAGCTCAAGCCTGCCTAGCTAAAGGTCGAGGACCAAAAATCATAGTGCCTACATTCATGGCCTAGTCACCAATGAGATTAGAAACTGTACACCAACTTGATAGGCCAATTGGATATTATAGGGCTCAAAAAGGTAAAGGAAAAGGTAAAAGGAAGAGGAATTCTCCTTAATAGGTTGAGCTAGAAGAGGGAGAAATTTAGGAACCTACACAGGTTGGAGAAGAAAACATACAAGGGTCAGAAAATGTTGAAACTACAAAAACCCAAGATAATCCTCAAGTACCACCAGCTGAGCAAGGACAAGGAGGAGATGAAACCAAAGTACAAGAAATACCTCAACAGTAAGTACAAGCCTCCCCCTCCACACCTAAGAAGAGAAGAATGATTAAGACTCTGGTAAAAAGGAGAGAAAAGGTCAATAGGAAAGTGATTCATTTCCTGTTAATCTCTGAACCTATTCTAGAAGAAGCTGAAGAAGAGGATGATGAGGATGAAGATGATAACTTACCTTTGAGCAAGATGACTCATCTCGTGAGAGCTACAGAGTCAGAAAGGAGAAGAAGCTCCACCATCAAACCTCCATCTATTCTTGAACAATCCATTCAAACTACAACATCAAAAGATGAGATGAAACAATGGATAGATGAGCAGGATGTGGAAGGCACTACTATCTTTTAGATGTCAAATTTTGATTTTATGCTGGTGGGTATTGAATTGGTGGGAGACAAGATAGTAGGCACTCCAACTAATCAACCTTAGTAGGAGGATTGGAGTTAGTTACCACCTTAGATACAAGGACTTGAAATAGTTCCATCGTCACCACATCATGTTACATTTTTTGTGGATAAAGGTTCAATTACTCGTCTTCCTCTAGGCATAGAAGAAAAATAGGTACAAAAAGAGCAAGAGGAAGAGCCAAAAAAAGTATCCACTAAGGAAGTGTCAAAAAAAGGGCAAATAAGTGAACAACCTCAACAAACTTCCCAAGAAACTGAGGTGAGGATTGTGGACTCTATAGATATAGAGACTCCTAGTGTAGATCTCTCATAGAAGGAGAAGACTCCAGAAAGGAGTGATAAGGGGAAGAGTGTAGCTAAGCAAACTCTTTCATCCTCAAAAGGTAAATCCCAGGTACAACATATCCCAAGGTAGCTAAGAAAAGAAGTAATAATAAATAAAAGGCAACAATTCACCACTAAGGAGGAGGATAGCATGGAATTGATTGAAGTTTTGAGGAAGCCTGAATCACCTCCAAAAGATGCATAGGCATTAGCCTTCATTATGAGTGATCAGAGCTAGGACTTGTTTGCTCATGTGCCTATCCCTCCTCTGCATTCAAATGTTGAGGAATTGATGCCACAAGATTATCAGATCAGGGAGGTCATGCTTGGGAAGCCTACCTTGGATACCATTAAATGGTTACAACAAGAATGGAGGAGCTATTCAAGAGTTTGGAACAAGATGGGGTGAAGTTAATAACACTTTGGTGACAAAATGAAATCCTAAAGGGATATTTAAGTGAAGTTGTTAGTCCCTTGGATCCCACAAACCCTAAGGAAATTTGAACACAATAATTGAAAGAAGAGATAAGGGGGCGGTACAATTGGACCCATTTTTGAGAGCTTGTCAGCAATGGTGAGAAAGTTTTAAGGAAAAGGGTGTATAGATCATTCAGGGAAATTTGAAGCTGTTACACATTATGTAGGAGAATGTGGATAGACTAGTAGCCATTTTGAATCAAGATTTTGGTCTAATGGATGAGATACATACCTGGGGCAAGGATTTGCAAACATTATAGGAAATTAAAGGCCAAAGGTATTGGATGCTAATGGGTGTATATATAGCTGAGGAGTTAGAAAAAATTGATGATTGGATGGAAAAGATTGTAGATGGAAACAAAATAATGGAGACATTACACATGGAGATTCACAGGCTCAAGGACCAAGCCCAAGAGAAAATTTTGGAAGCTGAGAAACATTATAATGATGCTTGTTTAGATTTTTTGAGGATGATACATGAGACAAGTTAATACCAATAGAGGTAGTAGTGGAGAAATTTTAGAGAACTTTTGAAGAAGCTGCCAATGATGATGACATTAGGCAAGCATTTCGAATAGAAGAGGCTTTACTAGAACTTGATGTGAAATTAGGAAATTTTGGGGAAACCCATATTGAAGTTGGCAACCACAGGCAGAAGGTGAAAGATAAATGTGAAGCCTTATATTTTCCAAATGCAGCTCAATTCATTGAGATCATTGAGAAATTCAAGGGAAAATACCCAGACATGCTTCGATATAAAGGGGAACAAAACCCAGAAGCCAAATTTCAATTTTTGACACAGTGAAATTTTGCATTTTTTGGACCCTGCTTCCAAGGTGTGCTAGGTGCATAGGTGCACTTTTCTAGTAGTGTCATGGAAGATTTTGAGGGATTTAGAGGTGTAATGATAGTTAACTACTAGTTCTAAATTTAGAACTTTTCATGCATTAGAGACACATTCTGATGATAATTTAACTCCCACGAATGCCTAATGAGGATGGAGCTTCTATTTGTGCCACTTCCAGTCACTTCTACATCATCTGAAGGCTTTCTCTTTCTTATTCTCTCATGCTTTCTTTGTTTTATGACATGTAAAGGCTCATGCATCTAATTAATGATATAAAAATGGATGAAGTCCTATTTAGCACCAGTTAGATAGTCAGTTTGAACATAAATATATTTGTTTTATTAGTTTAGAAGAATATGATTGCATAAAGATACCTCTCACTATCAACACAAATTGAGGAGAAGATTTCTTATAAATACAGGAATGTAATATGTAATCAAGGTTATTGTTATTTTGCAATAATATATGCTTTTGGTGCTCACATTTGGAGTGTAGTGATTCTTGCCTAAGTGTGTTATATTTTATGGATGTATGTTCATGAAATGTAATTGTGCTAAAATATTATTGTATTATTTCTAGTTGTGCGATCTTTTAATTCTGGTGTTTGTTATGGGTTTACAAATTCTATTGATGTACTTAGTTTGAGAAGAGATTGTCATATTGTTCCTGCATAGCTTTTCGTCTTGCATGAGTGTACTTTCTATGGCCTCATGATTTGATGAATAGTGAAACATCTTATAGTTACTGAGTTCCCATTGATAATTGCATCAATGGAATTAAGGAAGCTTTGCTCCTATATTCATTGGTTATCTACTGATCTTTTCAAAAGCTTAACTAACAAATGCGTTGTTTCCATAGCTTATGCCCATTGGGATTTACTTTTCATGATATTTTCTTAAGTTTCTCATCACCTTATCTTTGTTATTTTTTTACTAACCCCTTGGTTAAATTAGGAATTCATATAGTTGCATTGTTAGATTGCATTTATCCTAAAATAGAAAAATATATTTCTTTCTTGTACAAGAAAATCATGCATCTTATCTAAATCATTTCAGAACTAGCAAAGGCCTCCTCATGAACATTCACATTTATCTTCAATTAAGAAAATTCCAATCGGTTGCATGATCACCCAAAAACTTGGAGTTGATCCTCAAATTAGCTTTTTAAGAAAGGATTTCGAAAGGATTCCTTCCATTAAGCATCGTGCAAAATGATAGCTCAACATAACCATCACCATAGTGTAGTTGGGTGTGAGTATTAGTTTGATGAGGACTCAGGTGTGGAAAGAGTTGGTATTTTAGTTAGGTTGAGTTCTAATGAGTTGTTTCTTTCATTAGCACCTTGGGTCAGTTTTTAGATGATTCTGATGTTGATGCCTATTATTTGGGTGTTGGTGCTACAAGAGTTGCTTGTACACAACAGGGATAATACATAGTTCTACCTTTGGGATCCATGTGGATTGTTATGTCTATTTTGCTCCAAGATTGTTTAGGGACAAGAAATCTTATGAAGGGAGGACTGTAATGTCCCCATTTTTAGCAGGTTCTTGCAGTTGGCTAGGATAGTTCACCATCGCAACCCTTGTGAGTTGATGGTAGGATTTAAGGGTCTTAGTTGTGTGGTTATAGGCTTTCTAGTAGCCTATGGTTTGTTTTGGCTCCATTTGAGGGACTTACTATTTATAATACACAATCTGTTAGTTTTGATGAGCTCAATTGAGTTAGAGGAGTTGGGTGATGCTCTTTGTTTTTATTTTGGGCTTCCAATTTGAGCTCCAAGAATCTTGGAGGGAGTGTCTATGTATAATAAGTCACCCCATCAGGTTCATTCATCATCTTTCATCATCAAGATGACTTTGGTGTTATTAGATTTTGATTTTGATGCTTCTTCAGTTGTTTCCACAAGATGGATGAATTATTATTATTTATCTAAATACGTTGATTTGTTATTTTTGTTAATGTTGTTTGTTGGTTGCCTTAGTATCATAGCTCATTGGAATTGAGACAAAAAGTTTTAATTCATGGGAACAAGAAACAATGCCTTACATGTCAGAATATTAAGTTATGGTGGAAAAGTTCATTTTTGAAGCCAAAAGAAATTAATAAATTAGATTATAATGACACTTTATAATATTTTAATGTTGTGTGTGGGAAGCTTCTTAAGTGAAACGTATTTGGGAAACTTTGTGCCATTTGGAGATTATAAATATGAGCTCATATGATGAGTAAAGCATTCAATTGATTATTTTCTTTTGTTGCCAGTGAGGAGCTTCTGAGTTTGTGCCCTTATTGAAGTATAAGGATTTTGAGATTTGAGAATTGCATTTGCAATCACTTTACAATTTAGTTGCTGAGGTATAGATAAGATTTCCCAACTTCTCTACTATTTCACATTGTAGATGAGAAGAGAATTATTTTCTATGAGTTTGTTAGCATCTCCTTTATTGTGGCTGAATTAGCTAGGAGATACTATTTTTGTTGGGAAATGTGCTTGTTGGAGAATTGATATTTGGAGTCCTTTCTTGTTGGCACTTCATTCTTTTATTTGAATGATATGATATGTACATATTGGTATTGCCAAGGTTGGCATATTTGGTGGCTGAAAGGCACTAACTTTTCCACTTTTTAGACCTGCATCGACTAGGAAAACTTGTGATTTTGTTACAGGGTTGTGTTGGATAGTACAAGGCCTGTAGTGAAATTTAATGGGCTTGCAATTAGATCCTAAGAGTGACAAACTTAAGACACTCAAGTGTGAAGAAAAAGGCCTTCCTGGAGGAACAAGTTGTGAAGTTAGAGGAATTTAAATGTATGGAAGAAGAAAGACAAGCTTTCTTAGAAATAGAAAGGAAAAATTTCCAAGAGGAACAAGATAGAATCTTGACTCAACAACTTAATGGTCAATTTAACAACATGCATGTTGGTGGTGGAAACAACTCTCCTCAACCACCCCTCCTAAGACTCCACGAAGTGGAAGACATTCAAGAACACCTTCATGATCTCCTAGCCCTAGAGGAAGAGGGGCTTCAAGACATGATCAGTATAGGAGACCAACACCTCCTAGGATTTCAAGAAAACCTTAGCAACATGCTCATCATGGTTCACTATATGGAGGAGGTAGTTCAAACTTTGACCATGACTCTCAAGATTTCATCAGACTGCAACGAGACCCTTCTTTCAAAGAGTGTGTGGAGAAGTATATATATCAAAACAAAGACATATTCCTAAAGAATTTAATTGATAAGGGTGCTAAAGTTCCCTACAACTATGATGTAGACAAAAGAATTAGGAGGCAAGATCCATCTTTGGAAGAATAGTTTAATCAAGTGAAGAGTATGATGGACAAGTTCATGGCACTTAAGAGTTCCTTCTCACTTGATTTGATTTGTCCTAACCCTTTTGATAAGAGTGTTGATATGAAAGACTTTCCTAGGAAGGTTGAGATCCCCCAATATGACAAGTATGATGGGAATGGGGTTCCAAGTGATCATGTGCATTAGTTTCATGCCATGAGCTTTGAATTTTACCATGAAGACTCATACCTTATGAGATTATTTCCAAGGAGTCTTAAGGGTCAAGCAATGGAATGGTTCACCAACATAACTCTTCCTCTTGAGACTTTCAAGGAGCTTATTTAGAGATTTTTTCAACACTTTGCATATAACCTTTCAAGATCTATCACCCTGTTGAACTTGTGTAACACAAAGCAAAATCAAGGAGAACCCTTTGTCACTTTCTTCCATAGATAGAGACAACAATGCTCTCACTACTCCAAGACTATCCCTGAAAAAGAGAAGATTGAAATTTTATTGGCAACATGATTCCTAAAATGCAGTATGCAGTTAAGAAGATGGTTTTTGAGTCTTTTGACACGATGGTGGAAACAACATTTAGAATTGAGGATGTTTTGAAAGAACAAGGAATTTTGGCCAAATATGGAAACAATAACAACAATAGCCAAAGTAACAACAAAAAAGATAAAGGAAAGAATTCATATTGGAATCCAAATCTAGGTATCCTTCATTTGGTTAGTGCTAATCAACAAGGAAGTAAGCCAAGATACCAAGATAGGCCAAAGGGAGAAAGGTGAGATTTTGCAACTTTTGGTGAATTGTATGATGAGATATTGACAAAGCTTTTTTCTTGCAACTTGGTGCATCCTTTTGATCTCACAAATTTTCATATACCCGAGGTTAAGCCATGGTGGTGGGATGAGAAAGCCTATTGCAAGTTTCACAATGGCATTGGACATAATGTTGAAAACTGTGGGAAACTCAAGCATATCATTCAAGATCTTATTGAGAATGGTAAGCTTCAAGTGGATGGATTGAACACAAATTCTGATCACACAACCTTCAAAGAACCTTTGCCCAAGTATGATAAGGGGGAAACCTCTAAACCTAGGAATGACAAAGCTAAGATCAATTACATCTACATGAATGTAGAGAATGTTGTCAACATGCTTGAAGTAGTAGAAGAGAATGTCAAAATGATGTGAAATAAAGATCCTTATGGTTATAAGCTAGACATGGACTCTCATCCTATCTTTAATAAAAAATCCATCTTGGTGCTAAGGGGTCCTCACTCTAGAGTGTCATCTCAAAGTCTCAATGCTATCACATGAAGTAAAGGTCCCCTTGTCATTAGAGAACCCAATTCAAGTCAACCAAGTAAGCCAAAGAAAGTGACATCTAAGAATGTTACCTCAAAACTAGTAGTGAATCCTAAGTCAAAATGTAGTCTTGTTGATTAGTTGTAAAGAACCCCGGCTCATATTTTAATCTTTGAGCTCTTAGAGTTGTCTCCGAGACATAAGAAAGTCCTTGAGGATGCTTTAGACATAGTGTATGTTCTCAACAATTTGGATGTTGATCAATTGCAGAAGATGGTTAATAATATTGCTAGCCCTCATTACCTCACCTTTTTAGAGGAAGATGATAAATCTTTTAGCCACCCACATAATCTTTCTCTCCATATTGAAGTCATGATTCAAAAAACTTGTGTTAGGAATGTGTTGATAGATGGGGGTGTTATGCTTAATATTTTTTCTTTGAGTCTTTTAAAGACATTAGGTTATTTTGAAAACCTCATATATAATAGAAGAAAAATCACTATCAAATCCTATGATGAGGTACAAAGAAGTTCAAAGGGGTTGCTCATTCTTCTTATTAGGATTGGCCCTATTGAGAAAGATATTTTATTTCAAATAGTTGATGCTAGTCCCCTAGAGTACAATATATTACTCAGTAGACCATGGATTCACGATATACAAGTAGGTTCATCTACCTATCATAAGTGTGTTAAGTTCCCTTACAATGGAACAAATATTTTTATACCTGGGGATAATACTTTATCTATTAACTCAATTTCAATAAGTACTCATGTTCCCATCAATAGAGAAGCAGATGATTTTGATGCAACTTTAGCTGAATGTAGAGATAGGTTCAAATCAATAGACCTTGGCATGGGAGGGTATCAAATCAACTCCTTCACAACATTACCAATTTTTCCTAGGTCTTATGGAAAAACTTTACAATAAATGAGACCTTCCTCTTTAGCTATGACATTACTTGACACATTTGTATAGTCATCAATGCCCATTCAAAATGAAAAAGAGGACATAGTGGTTAGAGACTAGATTTATAGAGAAGAGAAATATATGTGCAATGAGAACTTATCTCCCTCTCCTAAGGCCTATGGAAGAGGGTATACTTTTATCAAAAAGATGGGCTATCCTAGACATGACCCTCTAAGTCATAGAATGAATGCTAGAGCCGAACTCCTTGATCATGTTCTTTTTGGACGTAAGTTTAAGAAGACAGTTGGAATAGGATTTGCAAATCATAATAAAAACACTACTCCTATACTTGAGAATTTAGATAGTGAAGTTGAACTAGAATATGCACCTAATTAGGAAAATCAGAAAGATATGTGTGAAGATTGGGTTCCTTCCACTAGTCTCCTTTGGGAAAATTTAGATAGTGCAATCGCTCATGAGACAATTGTAATTATGGAACAAAATGAATCAAGTTCAGATAGTTTAATGAAAAGAGAAGGTGTTACCCTTGATGATATTCAAGCTTCCACATCAAGGCATACCAAGCCCCTAGTAGAACTTCAAAAATGAGTTAACATGAGTATGAATGGGATTCATTCTTAGAGCCTTCCATAGTTGACATGGATGTTGATGTCATCCACTCGTATAGTTCTCAACCCAATGTAGATGTTGAGTCACATGTAGGATTAGAGGATTTAAACTCACATGTTGCCTTAGGGAATGATTCTTTTCTTGTTAGGAAAAATCTTGATTTGGGTAACTTAGGAAGTTACTTGAAAAACTTTGACTTTTCGATCACTAGAGATGAAACCATTCACATTCACAACCTTGAACTGGTCATTGATTGCCCCTTATTCATCCTAGCCTTATTGATTGGTCTCAATGCTATCAAGAATTTGAGCTCTTAATATTTCAAAATGACTATGAGATAGCCTGCTACTTGAATTTCATTAAACCCATAGTCTCTTCCACCAGTGAACTGACTACCAGCATGACAAAGCTAGACATCAAGTATCTTAGTCATAAATTTAGAAAAAAAAAAGAGAGTAAGAGTTTTGATAGCGAAAACCACTGTGTGGCGGTGTTAGAACAAAAAAAAGTTAAAAGAAGGGACTTATCCAAGGGTGAAAACCTCTTTGAGGCACCTACAAATGAGGTACTTGATCATCTCCCTAGATATTTTTAAGATAGATCTTCAAAATTTATTGAATCAACACAAGCAATCAATTTGGATATGGATGAGGATCCATAGATGGTACATTTGGCTCAATCCTTGTCACCACAAGAAAAGTATGAAGCTTTAACAAATGGACTTAAGATGGCCATAGAATGGAGAATCATAGAGTTATACATTTATGGGGATTCACAACTAAAAATCAATCGAGTCAATGATGAATATTAAAAAAAAAATGAGAAACTGGTACCTTACAAGCAATTGGTTGATTCCTTGAGATGATATTTTAAATTTGTTATATTTTAGAAAATCCCTCGAGTAGAAAACAAAGAAGTTGATGCCATGGCTACACTTGCTTCACTTCTTCAGTTAGAGCAACATGAATCCAAATTTGAATTCCTGGTGGAAGAGCTACATCACCCTATCCATGATTCCCAAGAAATTCATGTTATTTGCACCCTTGTTGTTCATGAGCCATCCTGTTACAGTTCAATTTATTCATACCTTTGTGATGGTATTATACCCAAAACCATTAACTGATATGAATGTAGAAACCTTATTTGAAACACCTCTCGCCATTCCCTTATTTTTGATGATTTGTACAGGAGGGGTCTAGATGGAATGCTTCTTAGATGCTTAGAAAAGGAAGGATCCAATCAAGCATTATTTGACATCCATGAGGGCATTTGTGGGGGACATTCCAATGGTCTTTCCATGGTTTGAAGGTTTCTTAGGGTAGGATACTATTGGCCCATGATGCATATTGATGCAATAGCTTTTGCAAAGTCATGTGAAAAGTGTCAAAAACATGGTAACCTAATACATGCTCTAGGTAGGGAGCTCATTCATTCTATTTCTCATTAGTCATTTTAGCACTGTGCCTTTGATCTTGTTGGGAAGATTCATCCCAACTTGTTAGGTGGACACAAGTTTATTATCACTGCTACTGATTACTTTACTAAATGGGTAGAAGTTGTCCCACTTTATGTTGCCTCAGGAAAAATAATCTCTCTATTCATTGTGAACCATATCATCTGTCGATATGGAGTTCCTTCTAAGATTATTAATGACAAAAAAGGCCAATTCAAAAATAAGGACCTCAAACAACTCTGCAAGAAATTCAAGATTAAGCAACATTGGCCCTCCATTTACTTTCCACAAGAAAATGGTCAAGTAGAAGCATCAAATAAGGCCATTTTGAAGATTCTACATAGGATAGTTCATAAGAGTGGTAGAGATTGGCATTTATAGATAAATCCAGCTTTTTGGGCCTATCGAACAAGTATTTGTACTCTAACTGAGGCTACTCCTTTTGGTGCTTATTTACTATCTATAAAAGAGAGAGAGAGTAGCTCCCTAATCCTATCAATGTCTTACAACTGAAGAAGTTCTATCCATGATGCCCATTCTTTCTAGGTGCATCCTTTGTATATATTTATTGATCCTGAAAAAATCCAAAAAAAATTGAAATATTTCAAAAATAAGAAAAAAGTGATATATTTCAAAAATATATATATATATTTTAATATATTTCAAAAAATCTAAAAAAATGATACATTGTCAGAACTTCTAAAAATTGAAAAATGTCCTAAAAAATTGATCATCTTAGTGAAAACCTAGCAATAGGCACTTTGATGTATCTCCAAAAAAATTATATATTCCAAAAAAAAAATGATGAAAAAAAATTGCGATAAGATCCAAGTGGTGAAAACCTGGAAACAAGTGCTACTTGAGGCCTTTACACCCCTATTTCTTAGTGTATGTCCTCGACACTTAGCCTTTCTCCATCATTCCTTGTCCTTGTTTCCTTGGTTTGGACTTGGTCTTTGTCTTTGTCTAGGGGCCATAACTATGTCAACTTTAGTCTCTTGGATGCGTTAGTCTTTAGGACACCTCACAAATGGTGTTTTTCAACACCACCCCCATTGTATTTTTCAATACAACCCTTGACATCGAGTGTTTTTCAATACTTATTGGTTTGGTCCTACCCAGTTTTGTCATGTGATCCTACCTACTTGCAAGCATTTAATCCTTATCCTCAGTACTCAGTATTAGTTAACACACTTAAATTTTTAAACACAAACACTTAATGCTTGAGCTATGTCATGATATTTTCTTTGTTTACTGACTATTATTGATTTTTGTTGAGTGTCCTTGTCTGATAAGTCTCTCCGGTATGCATACTAGAGGACTTGGGGTTTGGGGCATGTTTTTTTTTTCTCTACTTGTGGGTGTGGTCTTAAAACTCTAGAGTGTCTCTTGTTGTTCCCTTGAAACACTTAGGAGATTTGAGGCATCATCCTTGACTATTTTTGCACAACCATTCTTATGGTCATCCCAAAATCTATGCCTTGATGCAAGCATGGTTTTGCTACATTAAATTGGCTAAGCTAACATCAAAGTCATCTTGATCTTTATGTCTTTGATGCTTATGTTAGAATCTTTTCACATTCCAATCCAATATAAATCACATTCATATCTTCATAGTTGCACTTGTGACTAGTGATGATTGTATGATTTTTTGATGTCTGTTAATAATGGCCCAATGATGAAAATAAGTTCCTTAACATTTTCTAATGAATGATAAACAAAAAATTCTATGTTACAGTTGCTCCATTGCAAGTACACCTTTGCATTTTCATGTAGCTTGCATTGTTAGACTTCATGTTACTTTGCATTATGAGTTTGAGAGGGTTTTCCTTCATCTTTCTTGTGGAATTTTAATCAACTATGGTCATGTCTTGATCTTCATTTTCTTATCTTCTATCATGATCTCAATCAAAATTTTCTATCTTAAACAGTTGATTGATTTTGAGGCATTCTCTTTCTTGAGGAAAATTCTCTTCTTTTGATTTCTTCCCACCTCTTCCAAACTTCTATCTTTAATTTGCTTTCACCCCACTTATTTTTTTCAAATTCAACTTTGGGGCATAATCTTTCATGCCTGATGATACCTTGGTTTTGTGATCCTTATATTTTTCATTTTACATCAAGAACCTTATCTTTAGTTCGATTTGATCAAATTTATCAATTTGATATTTCTCCTATATTTTATTTCAATTTTGATCATGGGCGGTAATACCTATCAAACTTCAATCCTTAATTCAAATTTATTAGTTCTTCTTGGGACAACGTTGTCTTTGTCAAGACAAATTTGTTATCAAAATTTTTATTCTTTTTTTTGATGCGTTCCTAAGTTGATCACACATCTGTGTTGTTTTGTGATCCCAAAATGATCTCACACTTCAACTGCATTCTTTGACTAAATGTGTTCTCAAAATGATCACACATTAGTCAAAGAGGGGCAAATGTATGTACCCTAAAATGGTCACCTAGACTATGGGCCCCCATTCTTCAATTTATCAATTTTCTGAATCAATGCATTGCAATATTTTATTGAATCAATTCAAATCATTTTCCTTGATCAAATTGCAATTAATTTAATTATTTCAATATTTCCTAAGGTTTCATCATCTTATTCTAAGTCTTATTTAATTAATAGAAAACGTCTCTTTTAATTAAATAAAATAGTTCCTATTTAATTAAAAGAACTTGCTCCCATTTAATTAAATAAAATCATCACTTAGATATCTCTTTTTGATAGAAAAAAGGAAATAAATTAAATAAATAAATCCTTTTTCTCTACACTTGAATACACATATTTCTAAGTGAGATTCCTTAATTTCTTGTTTCTATTTTCTTGTCAAACGCTCTTCTTTTCTCATTGGTGGAATTTTGTGTCACACAGATCAAGCCTTATTATCCCATATTGGTTGTGAGAAGCCTCCCACCTCCACAATTTCCTTTATAAGGATCCCTCTCCTTCTCATTTCATCAGAAAGAAATAATAGGAATAATAAGAAGAAGAATAAAAAGGAAGAATAAGAGATGTTAGTTGCTATATTATTGTTATGCTATAGGTTTGGAGAGCGATTTTGGAGGAGTTTGAGCTTTAGGGACTGGACATTGGATCTTCATTGCAACTTCTCTCTCCTTGTCTTCTTCTCTTATGCATCCAAGGCTTCCATCATCATGCTTCATCCTTGCATTTTCATATCATCTTAGAGTCATATTTTTTTTCATAGATTAATTCTGCATTGTTATTTTCTTTCTTGCATTGATTTGCATTGTTATCACTTAGATTGGTGTGCATCTTCATTTTCATACATATTTAATGATCATGGGGACTAACACTCTTCCTTTTCCTCTTTTAATCTCTCATTTTATGGTGTACTTGCATGGGTACAAGCTAGGTCAAACTGAGGGCCTTCATTACAAACCCTTGCACTTCATGAATAAAGAGCTATAGATCACCATTTGAGATTTCATTATTGAGCAATATTGGATATAATGACTCATAGAAGTGTGTCAAAATTTTTGCACACATCAGGAAGCTATTAGAGAAGGCTACAATCAGTATTGGAGGCAGCACAGGTACTAACCCTTCCTAACGTGGCTGCCAAAATTTATTGTCAATGACTGCTATAAGGAATGTTGGAGTGTTCAAGATTAATGGGCTGATTATTGCATCTTTTGGCCTTTGTATTCTTGCATCCATCATCTAGGTTCCATTTTAAGCACATTTAGTGTATGCAATTTCAATTTTCAGTTGTTAGTCATCATGTAAGCAATCAGATTTGCATTAAATTAAGGTTGTTATTAGTCTATGTGATTGTGTTAGTTTCAACAATGACATTCACTTGAAAATTATTCTTACAAAGTTGTGATACCAATAATAATTTCAATATTCAATATATATGTTCTAAATGCAAATCTAATTAACTCAAAATTTATGAAAGATTTGTCATTATAGTTATATTGAGTTAGCTTGCCAAGTGTTTGACAAAATGTCAAACCATTGAAATGTGAAAGAAATTGATGCCTTATTTAGCTATAACCAGACAACTCTATTTAAATATTGCTCAAGACCCACTTAAAAGGATGAGGCTTTGTTTGTGGTTGGGTTATGATATACCCAAACACAATCTCTTTTTGAACCACTTCTATAACTCCCTCATTTAGTAGATCATGAAACTTGTTTGCTTCAAGCTTCAAGATAAAAGCTACCTACAAAAAGATGTTATGATATATGAGTCTGCAAAGAGGCTCGGTAAGGTTTCTAATCTTACCATAAAATATATCTTCATTCCTCATTTTCCAAATAGACCACAAAATCTCAACCCAAAGATCATACCAATGTAAATTATTGTTGCTCCTTAAACCTAGGAATTTACTAGATAATAAATTCATATGATTAAAACTATGGTGAACTAAAAAGAAAAAATACCCCATATCTGATTAGGAAAAAAGATATGCAAAACATAATTTTATAGTTCTTGCAAAAAGAGCATATATATTGATATCGCCTTATGGTATCTTGACAAGTAATTTGTATAGAAAAAGGCACCTTATGAAGCATCTTATTTTGGGTTCCATAGGTCTAAGCTAAAGGGCAGTCAAAATCTTGCTCCATTCTAAAGGTTCAAGGCTAAGGTTCCATCTAAATTTAAGATGCACATAAATTTCATTGCTAGAGGTTAGACTTTACTAAATGAATTTGGATTTAGTGTTAGACATATAGGTATCATCAAACCATTTGAGGATTGAGAATCTATCATTAAAGGTTTTAGAGTCTTTAGGAAGGCAAATCTTTCCATAGGCTTCTCTCATCATAACATAGGTTATCCATTGTGAATGAGGGATATCAAATCTCCATTGTGAATGAGGGATATCAAATCTGGTTTGTAAGTCCTCCCAAATAATAAGATTACCATAAACTATTATGTTAGAGAAGCATGTAATCCCCCCAACATCCCATCTCTTGGTAGAGAATCCTTGAGTGAGGGCCAAATACTTCTCCCTATGCATAAGATTCGACTAGATGGATTTTTCACCACAATTTTACTTCCCTCATCGGTGCATTTGTTGTTTTTTATCAACCTCTTGAGATGTTTCCAACTCTTCCATATAACATTAAACACATGAGATCATGAAGCCCCTTTCATGGGAGGCTTTAGCAAGGAAAGTCTAAGAAATTTTATTCCTACAAGAACCTTTTTGGGCTTTTCTACTAGAGTGGCCTTGGAAATCCATTTAACTGCAAGTGCAAGACCTTGAGTTTTGAGATCTTTCAATCGAAGACCTCCACATACTTTGACCATTGGGCACCAGTACCATTTCACAACATGTTTCTTTTTGCTCCCCTTCCAATTGGACCATAAGAAGTCCCTTACCTATTAATCTTAGATTGGTTTTGATAAATGAGTGTCTATACACCTAAGTTATTTATAAGTCATGTACTTAGTTCATGCTGAACAAGTAATGCATGCCAAGCATAACATATCAAATAGTGCATACTGATTCACCCAAATGCTGAGCAATAGTTTGTGTCAAGTGATTTAAGAGTTGAGTAACTAGTAAGTGCCAAGTCACTAAGTGTTGAGCAAATAATATGTGTCGAGTTATTTAGATGTCAAGTGATCAATGGATGCCAACTCATTTAGAGGCCGAGTTACATCATTGAAGTTGTAGTTGATGTCGAGCATCAGGGACTTCAAATGCCAAGTTATATAGTTTTATCATAGTTATTTGTAATGACAAAATATTCTATGTAAACCATTTTTGAGCTGACTTAAGGATTGTTATGCAATCTTAGATGATAAGAAAAAATCTTTACTGATGATCCCCATGCAGTACATGCATCCAATTAGAAAAAAGGGAAGGTTTAAGTCGTACTATGGGTGAATCACAAACATTGATTCATACCTAACCCTAAGTCACCTAGGTCTTCTTAAGGAGGACAAACCCTAAAATTTTTATGAATGTGTAAGGAGAATAGAGAGAAGGTTTTCTTGTGAAAATAGAGCATTCATGGTGACTAAGGAGTTGTGATACATAGCAGAATCAATTAGAGGAGAATAAAAGAAAGGAATTAGTAGACAATAGAGATACATCTGATCAGACAGGGTCAAGTACACATCAAGAAAGAGGTGATCTATCATCAAGAAATAGAGTGCTAATTGAAGAATCATTGCTGAGGCACTATAACAGGTGAATCAATTAAATATCTTAACAGACTGTTGTAAATCCTTTAATAAGGTGCTTACTTCATTGTAAGTTAAAGTCCTCTAATTAGACACACTTCTAACAAGGTGTCAAAATCTTTTATTAGGGTAGGATCTTATAGTCTTTGTAAGCCTTTAATAGGGAAAAACTTTCATAGGGTAGATCATGTTTCCTGATCAAAATATTGTAACCTTCATTAGATACACTTTTTTACTGCAGTAGTGGAGATTTGTGGGTGTCATCTCCACCCTATTTTTACCTTCTCCTTGGAGGGTTTCTAGGTAACCAAATATCTTGTGTCATACATGTGTTGAATTTTTTTTACTTTCATGCTATGGTTGTTTATGCTTAAATTGGTATTTTAGTTTACATATATAAATTGTGAGATGTATGTGTGGTGAATTATTTTAAGGTTGAAGTTTTAAGTGTTGATTCACCGCTCTTCTTAGATTTTACTTTTCCTATTGTATTTCCAACAATTGGTATCAGAGCTTATTTCTCTAAAAGTAAATCTTTACAACTTTGAGGAAAGATCTTGGAGATGGAAGTCTACAAGTTGGGAAATACTATTGAGAACCAAAAGATTGAAATACAACTTGCACTACATCATCTGAATGAAGCAAGAAATGAGTTAAAGTGATCACTTAAGAGAAGGAAGGAAATAGCTATTACAAATTACCAAGAGATTGACACTACTGAATTTTTTGTAGATGGAAACACAAGAGAATTTGATACAACAATTGTAGATCTAATGGAAAAGAATGGAACCCTAACTAAAGAGGTCATAAAGCCCAAGATAGAACAAGAAGTCCAATCAATATTGCTATGTGAGGTGACCAAGAAAAAGAAGAAAGATGAAGAAGAAAAAATCATGATTGAAGATGAAAAAAGGATATTGACCAATAGATTGGAAGAGAAAACATCAAAGGTAAATAGGATTGCTAAAATGTGATTGGAAAAATTGAGTCAAATGATGATTGCAAATCATGAACTGAATGGAAAAAATATTGAGATCACAACACTAAAGTTGTAGAATGAAGAACTGAGAAATGATCTTAAAAGAGAAAAAGAGTTCGTTGAAAGCTTCAACAGACCCAATGAAACTATCAAGTACTTTGAGCAATTGATGAGATCTCCTAGATCCAACAATGATACTTTTGAATTGGGTTACACTAGTATTGAAGAAGGAGATTAATCCAAAAAATGGTGAAGAAAGAAGTAACAAAGGTAAGAACTCCAAACCTACTTGTCATAATTGTGGTAAGATAGGTCATACTGCCAATATTTGTAGGAGCATGATTGCAAATCAGAATCCTAAGTAGAAGTTCATGGGTCATTGCCACAAATGTAACAAACAAGGACATTAGGCACATGAATGCATAACCAAGACCATAAGTACACAAAAATTTGAAGGATATTGCTATAACTATCAAAAGTATGGACATAGAGCATATGAGTGCAAATCCAAGTCTAAATGGTCATCAAACAAGTAGACAAAGGTAAAATAGAATGTAACTCTTATAATTTGGATTATAATACTAGGTATAGTTATCACTATTGTCAAGAGTATGGACATGTTGTTGAGAATTGCATAATAACACATTTCACAAGTGACTACAAAAGATGGTTGAGTTAAACTACATGTTTTAGCTATTTAAAGACTAGTCACATAAGTAGAAATTGTTCAACAAGGTCAAAGGTACCTAGCAATGAGTTCAAAAAAGGAAAAGGAAAGGTAGATGTTGAAAATGTTAGAGATGATATGAGCAAGACATGGAAGAGAAAGGAAGATTGCAACACAACAAATTTAGATGGGATCATGTCACCCAATGGGTCAGGTGATCACACCATCTCCAATTAAGCAATCAAGAGGTATGTGTGGGACTGATATTTAAAAGATATACTATATATCAGTTCCAAGGATTTAGTTCTGAAAAGATTATATATTTATGAAGAAAGATAAAAAGTGTTGATTATAAACTGGAAGAAATCTTTAAGTTGTGATATTTTTCATGTTACTACTGAGCATAAAGAGTTTCACTTTAATTGTTAAATGAAATGTTAGTTGATGCTAAGCTATCAAAGGTGATAGTGTTGGTTGAGCTCATAGTAGTTCCTGAGTGGGAGGAAAATCGCATGGAAGCTAAGTGAGTTGAAATTTCTATTTAAGCCAAGCTTATATCTGTGTAAGAACTGAGCATTAAATGCAAGGTTTTAAGGTCTATATAATCAATTTCTACTCATTTGATATCATTCTAATTTGAAGAAGATCATAAAGAGCTAAAGGAGAATTGAAGAGATCATTTCAAGAATTTTAAAATAGGATTCAATAGTTTCTCAACACCATCTCAACAAATTTCCAAAGGTATTTATCGTGTGTCGAGCTATGCAGTTTGAATTTTTGCAAATCCTAGGTTTTTGTAATGGCATCTAGTTCTTTAGCTAGTATAGTTAAAGAGGGTAAGGAAGTTTTGAATTACAATTGATAAGCAATGATATCAAACAACCAAACTTTAGAGCTATTCTTGATATTACTTACAACTAAGGTCCATCTAGTGTGTTATCGATGATACCACCATGAGTTTTAATGATTCAATATGTGAGATGTTGCTACACATGAAAGGTGGGTAGCATAGGTGACATGGAGATTAGGGAAACCTATGGGAATCTATTCAAAAATGGAGTATTGAAAGATGAGTTCAAATTTATATAGACAAAAGGGTTAACCTATGTTTTAGATTTCCCCAATGTCTTCAAAACAAAATGAATAAAGATAGTCCTAAGCAAAATTCATGATAATTCTATATGGTTGGATAATGGAATAGTAATGATCACAAAGAAGATTGTATACAATGTAACATGGTATCCAACCCTAGACCAACCTAAAACCATGAGGAGTGAAGCAAAATAAGTTATTGAGAAGAATATGGGGGTAGTATGGAACAAATGAGGAATGACAATTGACACTATCTTAGATCCCCCAATTTCTTTTGTAGTGATGATTATATCACACAAATTCTATCAATCTACTAGGATCAATAGTGTACCTTGTATTCCTATTAACATGGGCTACAAAATAGTTTAGGAGCGTACTTATGACCTTTCTGAGTCGCAATTGCAACAATTGATAGAAAATTTGGGAGCAATAAGGAAGAATAATAGTGCACAATGCAAATTTGATTCAATTCTTGTATGTATATTCTTCTATGTACAAAATAAATTCCATACTTTTGGTAAAGTTGCATGGAAAACAAAAAAATCTATTTTAGTAAAAATAGGTGAATTTATTGAGCAACTTAGAGAAAACTTTGAGTCTATAATGACTAGCTACTTTGAAGATTTTAAGCAGTCAATGAAGAAAAGACTGAGGATACCAGTTTCACTAGTTGAGAAACATTTCAATGATGTTTACTTTCTAGTTGACATTGATTTCACATATGTACAGGCTATTGTTCCAAGAGTTAGATGGCTAAGGCCACTAGGCTATGCGATCAATGTAGATGAAGCCTTGATAGGAATCACAACTCTACTTGTGATTGTCAAGAAAGAAAAAAAAAATTGTCAAGAAGTTTAAAGAGAAACTTGGTGGAGCAGAGGAAAATGAAGAAGAAGAAGAAGATGGTCTTGCTCAAGCACCACTAGCCTTAACTCAAGATCAAGGGGAAGATCAAGCAGAAGAGGTAGAAATTGAATGAAGCACTTGAGAAGAAGAAAAAGAAAGATAAATCCTAGCAATCAAAGAAAAAAAAAGGTTGTAAAACCTAAGTTTGCAGTTCAAGCTACTCAAACTAGCACAAGAGTTACTTGTAAAAAGGCTCAAGAAGCAATAAAGCCAAAAGAGAAGAGGGATAGATCAACTATCAAAGAAGATGAGTCCGAGAAGAGACTGAGGAGAAAGTATATAGCTCCAACTAAATTTGATGAAGAGAGGATAGATTCTGATGACAATAGCCAATTCAAAGTGGTAAGTCACAATCCTTCCTTAGATTTAGACAATATTTGTGAAAACATAAAGAATAATGTTGACTTATCTAGTTTCACACTTATTGAGTTTGATAATTTTAGAAAAATTGAGATGAGCCAAGTAGAGAATTCAATATATGCCATGATGGAAACATTCAAACAAACTCCAATTGAGATTGCCAAATCATTACCAAAAGATCTATATTACAGAGTTGAGCAAAAGTGGCAATATAGTCTCAATATAGAAAGACAAATTAGAGAGACTACACTTGCACAAGTGATGCCATAATTGGATAGGACAACAATAACAAAGGAAATAAAGAAGCATGTAGGAAAATTTGCATCTAAATATAGAGCATTTAGCATTTTGTAGAATAATATTGAGGATGTTGTATTGAAGACCACCCAGTTGTGCAAGTCACTATATGGTTTGACAGCACCCAAGGAAATAATGCAAACATCTATTGAGGTAGGTGAGGACAAAGATGAGCAACAACAAGTAACTAACGTTACTATAGTTGAAATTGAGATAGCTGCAGATGAGGAAGGCAATGAGACAAATGGAGATGCACAAGCTACAACTGAGGTTGACCAGTAGACAAAACAAAGTGTACTAGATACACTGGTGCCGAGTGCCAGTCCTCAAATGAGTTGAATACAAACACTGACACTCTAAAGATTAAGAATGTTTCTGATAGTATCATTTAGAACATCAAACCCCTTATAAAGGAAGACTTGAAGAAGATACTAATAGAATCCACTACCCAAGAAAAAATTTGTGAAAATCCTATACCAATAAGTGTTGATGAGGTTGAGAAGGTAGAAAAGGAAACTGCAAAGGAGAAAATCCAGACACAAGAGACATCTACTACCCCTCCTCAATTCACCATGGTACCTATTACATTACCTATTGTAGTATATCAAAGAAAGGAGACAACAACTTCCACTATTAGTACATTGGTACAAAGTGCTCTTGTCTCGAGCAATGAAAAGGAAAAAGAAAATGACAAGGATGAGACAAATGGAGAGCAAAAAGATGAAACGATAGAGAATAAAGGAACACGAGCACAAATAGGACATGATGATACTCTTGCACCTACAACACAAGATCAAGGTGTAATTAAGAATGTAGAGCCAACAAAGGATAAGACTAAAGAGCTAGGTTCGACTACAAAACCTGAGGAGTAACTAGCAATACAAACATTGGTGACTTTTCTAGGAACTACTACTCCTCCAAGTTGAACTCTTCATAGGCTGAGTATAGAAGCTATACCATTACCATCATCAAGGACAAGACCAAGCACATCAAAGGTAGATGAAGTTACATCATTTGGTGGTGTGAACTTGGATAAAGTGATTGAGTTACCAAAGTTTGATCTTGAAACCATCACTATTGAACAGATGAGCATACTATAGGATGCTCTTGCAAATAAAAAAAACCAAGAACTACTCAGAAGGGAGCATAGGTAGAAGCAAGCTTTGCTAGATATCAAAGAATTTTTTCTTGATGCATGTAGCCTACCAACACCAGAAGAAACAAAGCCTATCACAAAGAAGATAACCAGCTTAGTTGAGAAGGTTAATGACACATACCTAGATTCAAATGTGAAATTACTTTAATGGTCTCAAAGAATGTTTAAAAGCAAGGTTAATTAAAAGATATCAAGTGTTATTGCACTATCATAGGTTGAATTAGCAACCAAAATTGACAATGTGAAGAAGGTACTAGAGAACATTTTCTCTTTATACACCAAATTGTACAATCCAACACTTTTCACACAAGAAGTTAGAAGCCACATTATAAATTTGAAGAGTAATATGTGGTCAACTGGCATAACTCTACCAAGGTCTCCAACCCAAAGTGAGAAACATTTCAGGAACCTCCCAAACTCCCAGAGTTAGTTAGCAATGCTACATGCAAATGAAGCAAGCATAAAGGCTAAACTTATCAATGTCCATTCTATGCTAACTCTACATATGGAGGTATTTCATAAGGAACTAGCCTTTTCTAAAACACTCATGAAGAAAGATCCACAATTTCTACTCATGAAGGCTCAGTACAACTTGTTGCCGAGCTGGCCATCCAAATCAAATCATTAGAGGTAGCTTGTGACAATTGCAATGCTACTTTTAAAATTATGTTTTAGGTCCATAAATTTTTTTTTGATAAACACACTATAAGTGTATAACCCTTTGACATAAGTATCAAAAAGAGGGAGAAATAAGGGAAAAGAGAAGTACGAGGGATATAATATTTTTGGGGAGCTATTATTTTTGAGAAAGGGGGAGTCAATTAAAAAAATTGAGTAATAGATCAACTTATATAATCTACTCAATAGGAGGAATGATTTTGGTTTTGATATAGAACAACATAATTAACTTAGGGGTTGTTATTGAATTTTGAGGTATGATTAATAAGTCATGTTTTGCAAAATTTTGAAATTTTGTATATAAGCTGAACAAAGATATTGAATTTCTAAGTTATGCTCATAAGTAAAGATCATTCATGCATGACCAAGGGGGAGATTTTTTTTTTTTTTTGGAAAAACTTTATATTTATATCAATAATCATATGGTTCAAAAGGGCTCCCAGAGAAAGAACTAGGAAAGAAAACTCAGTTCATAACCCATGTACAAAAAAACAATAGAGATTATCTAATTTAGACCTCAAACTACCCAAGATTTTTGGACAAAGAGGTGCCAAGGAACTAGATTACAAAAAGAGGTAGAGAACAAACTACATATAAAATATGAACCTAATGAGAGAGGCAGAGATATCCTCATACATTACAAAAGTAATAACACCCGTACCCCAATTACATAGGAAATACATAGATACAATACATTTGTGAAGCTAAACCACATAGATGAGCCATCATGAAGAAGATGGGAAGATGCATGAAGACACCTCAAAATTGCAGCTAATCAATATGAGTGGGAGCAATAGGCCACAAAGGGAAATATGATATCAAGTGAAAAGAGCTGACCAAAGAACTTGCAAATTAGTTGAGACAAAAAAGAACAAACATAGGAAACAAAAAACTTATGGGTTGCCAGCCCCAATGTAGACATCTATTGAGGTAGGAAAGGACATAAGAACTCAATCACCATCTCTCCAAATGTAAATGAGTGTCTATACACTTAAGTCATTTATAAGTTATGTACTTAGTTCATGCCAAACAAGAAATGCATGCCAAGAATAACATGTTAGATAGTGCATGTCGAGTCACTCAAGTTTTGAACAACAATATGTGCTAAGTGATTCAAGTGTCGAGTAACTTGTAAGTGCTGAGTCACTCAAGTTCCAAGTAGATAGTATGTGTTGAGTTATTTAGATGTAGAGTGATCAGTGGATGTCAAGTCATTTAGAGGATGAGTTATAACATTAAAGTTGTAGCTGATGTCAAGCATCAGTGACCTTAGATGCTGAGTTATACAATTTTATAATGGTACAAACTTCTATGCAAACCATTTTTGGGCTGACTTAAGGATTGTTTTTCAATCTTAGATGATAAGGGTGAATCTTAAATTTTGATCCCTATGTAGTATATACATCCAATCAAAAAAAGGGAAGGTTTAAATGGAAATATGGGTGAATCACAATCATTGATTCATACCTAACCCCAAGTCACCTAGGTATTCTGAAGGAGGAAAAACCCTAAAATTTTTATGAATGTGTAAGGAGAATAGAGAGAAGGTTTTCTTGCAAAAACAGAGCATTCATGGCGACTAAGGAGTTGTGATCCATAGAAAAATTAGGTAGAGGATTACAGAGGAAAGGAATTAGAAGATAAT
Organism: Cupressus sempervirens; assembly: GCA_028749045.1. NCBI lineage: Eukaryota > Viridiplantae > Streptophyta > Pinopsida > Cupressales > Cupressaceae > Cupressus > Cupressus sempervirens. Next base: position 88,484,677 of record CM053791.1, on the reverse strand, counting down.
AGAGATACATCTGATCAGAAATGATCAAGTACACATCAAGAAAGAGCTGAGCTGTCATCAAGCAATAGAGAGTTAACTAAAGGATCATTGCAGAGACATTCTAATAGGTAAATTAGTTAAATCTCTTAACAGAGTAGTGTTAATAGGCTATTATAAATCCTTTAATAGGGTGCTTAGTTCATTGTAAGTTGAAGTCCTCTAATCAGGCACACTTCTAACAAGGTGTTGAAATCTTTAATATGGTAAGACCTAACAATCTTTGTAAGCCTTTAACAAGGGAGATCTTTCATAAGGTAGATCATGTTTCATGATCAAAACATTGTAACCTTCATTAGATACACTTTATTACTGCAGTAGTGGAGATTTATGGGTGTCATCCCCACCCTAGTTTTACCTTCTCCTTGGAGGGTTTCTGGGTAAACAAATATCTTGTGTCATACATGTGTCGAATGTTTTATTTTTCATGCTATGGATGTATATGCTTAATTTGGTATTTCAGTTTACATATATAAATTGTGAGATGGATGTGTGGTAAATGATTTTAAGGTTTAAGTTTAAGTGCTAATTCACCTCCCCCTCTTAGGGTTTACTTTTCCTATTGTATTTCCAACATTACCATCTTCTGGATGTAGTTCATTTGACCTTGGTTAAACAACTAGGCTGAAGCATAGTATATTGTGTAAGAAGAAAGAACCTTTTGGGAAAATTGAGTTCTTTTTACTAGAGAGAGATATCTAGTGTTCTAGTTGCTAATTTTTTAAGCTTGAATGTTGATGGTATTCCTTTGGGGGAGTTTGTTAGCATGTTTGGAGAGATGATTGAGTTCTTATGTGTTGCATTCATGACTTGGTTTGTCATTGATGCCAACTTATATTTATTATGGTTGGAACAATTAGAGTTGTAGAGAGAGTTTTGGTTAGTGGTCAGAGGTTACAAAAATATGTTATGCAAGCTTATATTCAAGATTGTGGATATGTCTTGATGATGTATTTGTGTTTGAAAAAATTAATTTGAAGGATTGTGTAAGTTACAAAAGATTATGTGGAAATAGGTCATAGGGCAGTACACATGAAACTATTTATTGGTAAATCTATTGTACCTATTCAACAAAATGAAAGCTTGTTTAGCTGGTGTGAATTTTGGTTGAAGTCATGTTCATGATGTTATATTCGAGGTAGTAGATGCTAGTGATGATTTTTTGATGGTCATTGAAGTGGAATGTGTCATATGTTCATTGTCAGGCCAACTGTGTATTAGAATTTTTTTTGGGATGTATAATTGTAACGTAACATGTAATGTAAATCTTGATAAGGTCCTATATTGTTCATTGTACATTGGGGAAGCCTCAAGACCAACTCAATTAGTTATTAGAACTTGGTATAAAGGAAATATGTTTTCCTTGGTTGGAAGTTTCATGTACATATACATGTGAATTTTAATTGATATATTTATGCTGAGGATGTGAATTTAATGAGATTAGAGAAGAAGATTATTTTGAGGATATATTGAGAACTTCAAAGGAACCTTATTGGAAAAGAGGTTGTTGTATCAGTCAATTAACTCTTGGATATGTTATCCTACAATTATTTTGTGAATACAATTTTGAAGGAATTTGGATAGTATGTTTAGTTGACTTCCTATCAACTCCTAACGTGGTTGAACCATCTCCTAATAGGATTGGAATCTTCATGTAGGGAGTCAAAGTCTCCTACAAGAGACTAAATGTAATGATAATTGTATGTAATTGGATCCTAATAGATTCTTACCCTTTCACAAGGAATATTTATATTAGTAAATCATCTAATGGGCATCATTCCAAACATGGTTTTCCCTTTGATCAAGGGTCTCTCTAGTTAACAAACCTTGTGTTATTGGGCATGATTTTTATCTTATGATTAAGGCATGCATTACTTATATGTTTTGGATTTTATAAGATTAAATTTAAGTTGTTTAAGAACACAACTCATTCACCCCCCTCCTCTCAATTGTGTTGGTGGAATTTACTTTCTAATAATTGGTATCAAAGCATCAGATCCTTGATCAAGAAGTTTAAAAACTTAAGGAGATACATGGTAGTCATGAAGAAAATACTAAAATTTTATGGAAATAACTATGACATCTTGAAGGAGAAAATTCATACACATTTTCTATGCATGGGGATTAAATATTGGTTGGCTACAAGGGATGAAAATACTTTGATTGAAGAGAAATATTTGGGAACTTGTTCTTCTTAACAAAAGGAGCTATCCATGTTTAACATGTATGCAATTGAAGCACTAATTACTACACTACTTGAATAAGAATTTGTTGAGGTAAAGAATTTACAACTTGCTTATGATATTTGGGTTGGACTAGAAGCTCTTTTTAAAGGTGATCAGTGTGCAAAGAGATCAAAGCTACAAAATTGGAAAATCTATGTTTGATAGTGCTAAGATGTAGGAAGATGAATCTATAAGGTTATACTTTTAGAGGATAGTAGAGATTGTTGCAGTGATAAAGAGCTATGTAGGAATTGTTATAGATGTTGAAATAGTTTGGAAGACCCTAAAATAAATTCTACCTTCTTATGAGAACTAAGTAATAGTTGTGGAAGAAATTATTAGTGTCACACCTAACTTTAACAGAGACATTATTTGGGAACTTTTAGGTATTTGAGTAGAGATTGAAGGAAAAACATAATCAACCTAGAATAGAGGCTTCTTTTAGAAAAGAATGTGCAATTGGACGAGAGAACCTTAACCAAAAGTGCAAGAACAAGTGGAGATTATGCTACAGAATGGACAACTAAGATAGAGGAAGACATGAAGATTGATGAAGGACTTGCATTACTTCTAAAAAGAGAACCTAGAGGTAAGAAATATTTTGCTTGTTGGATTTGCAAAGAGTTTTTTCATGTTTCATATCAATGTCTTAAGAGATAAAGGAGGACAAAACCTAAGAAGCCTTACAAGTCTAAGATTACAAAAGATTGCTTCTTTGTTGATGAATTTGATTTTAAAGCTATAAATTTATTAGAAAGTAATTATGAAGATGATGAAATTAGATTTGTTTCTATTAAAGAGGAAAATCTTGAAAAAGAAGAAAAATAAATAGTATCACACGTAGAAAAAGAAAAAGGTTAGATTGGATTATAGATAGTAGATGCTCTCATCATATGATTGGTGACATGAATAAATTTATTGAATTTAATAGTTATGATGGAGTAGTTAGATTTGGAAACAATGCATCATGTCCTATTAAAGGAAAATGATATATTACTCTTGATAAGAAAACTTACTCTTGATAAGAAAACTAACACTAAAGATGTCTATTTTGTTGATGGATTGAAACATAAATTGTTGAGTGTTAGAAAATTTTTTGATTAGGGATATTAGTTATAATTCACTAAGAATACTTGAATAATCAAAGATAAAGATGGTACACTGATTGGAATAGGTACAAGGACTAAAGGTAAAAATTGTCAATTGAATCCTACTAAGATGACATGTTTGGTTGCTAAAGTTGATGAGATTCGGTTATGACAAGATATACTTTGTCACATAAACTTTGATAACATTGTGAAGGTCAGCACTACAAATGCAGTAAGAGATCTACCAAAGATTTGAAACCATCTTACATTGTTTGCATGGAATGTCTGATGGCTAAACAAAATAAATCTTTTTCAAGAAAGGTGTATACTATTGTAGAGCTATAGAAGTTAGCATGAAAAGAACATTAAATAAACATTATAACATTCACAAAACAAATGACTAAACTCACATATAGATTAGACAAAAGGAAATGTAAAAAGGGGATGCAAACCGAAAGGAGAGCACTCAAACAAGCCTCCTTGATTGTGTAGATGTGTCCAACAATAGGGATGTATGCTTGATTTTTCTTCAAGCCTTCAATATATGAGAGTCTTCAAAAGGTAAAACATGGTGTGGGGAATAAGTGAGGATTCTTGCATGGTAATTGTGTGATTCAATGATCTGTTCTCCAAAGGGGTATTATGAGTTTGCATGTAAGTTGGTTGATTTAATTATGAACATAGAGGTTTTAATTTATAGGCCAAGGGCATGAGGATGGAGGGATAGGATGTAAGGATGAAGGAAGGAAGAGGGAGGATTAGGATGCACGGAAAGGAGAGCACATGGATTGTGCTTCTTCAAATCCATAGCCTTGTGACAAGTGTCACAAGGGGATTGGATAAAAGAAGAGGGTCAAGATGGGTTGAACCAAGGGAGTTATGAGGGAGGAGTGTGGAAGGAGAATGTAAGAGGTTTTAAAGAGCTTTCAAGTCATATAAGAGCTTTTAAGGCTCCTGGATAGGAATGTACGAGGGATAGGATAAAACTTTGACTTTGGTTTGGTTGAGGACTTTCTTAACCCTTGGTTAATGTTGTGAACATGCTTAAGGAAGGGATTAGGTTTAGCTTAGGAGAGAATTAGGGTGAAAGTGGCATGTTAGAAGGATGCAAGTGGGCTAGTATTTATGAGGTAGGTTAATTAGTTGGCTAAGTGAGATAAGCATGTGTGAATGGGTTAGATTTAGCTAATGGTAGGGATTTAGGGATAGTTAGGGTTTGAGAATTGTTTTGAAATTGTTTATTAAATCAAAGTATATTGCTAGGATTAAATTAGCATTTATTTAATTTAATTGGAGAATAGGGATTTAATTGATATTTAGACTTTGGGTTTATCATTTGATTTTATCAATTGGGATATAGTTGATTAATTGAATTAATTAACTAGGGGATGGAAATGAATTTATTAAATATTAAATATCTAATTAATGATTCCTTAGGGGATGACTAAATAGGATTATTTAAATGATGTAATCAAAGTTAGGTGTCTACATTTTGCCCCTCTTTGAGATAGTGTTGGAACAATACTATTTCAAAGAAGTTTGAAGATATATGACATGAAGAAGATTTTTAAAACAACAAAGTTGCCCCAGTCTTGAGTAGAAAGAGGAGAGACTAGACTATATGGTGCCCCCTCAAGAAAGTGATGAGGCCCGATGATTTCTTGAAAAGTACAAGGATTTGGGGCAAGAGGGAGGACTCTGACTGGATAAGAGAGGATTAACATGGACTCAAACTCTCACTATGGGAGAATGAGCTAAAGGAAAAGTATGTACACAAGAAAAACCATGGGTTAAGAACTTAGGTGGGGTATGGGGGATAGAGTGAAGCAGGAGAGGGAAAGGAGGTGGGGAACTGTGGATATTGTTGGGATAGATAGAGCAGTTGGAGCATGATTATAGAACTGATGGTATGAATTGATAGGATGTTTGGAAAATGGTCATTGATTTTGTCAAATGGAGGGGTGAAGGAAACCATTGAAGCTTGAGCACATATTTTTATATAGGAATATTGGGTATATGCCAAGGTTATAAAGAACATCAAGGCCTTTGCACCAACATTACATAGGATTAACTCGAAACAAACACACAAGGATTGCCCCAGCATCACACATGAATCCCAAAGGAAGTAGAGTGGAAATGATACTAGGTAACCTACAAGAAATTGATATTTCCCAAGTACACCATGTAACCACAAGTGATCACATGTTTGTAATATCAAAGAGTCATAGCTGACAGACTCACAAGTAGAAAATAAAAGACAAAAGACTTAATCAAGACCTTGCTCTTAGATTGCCCCATTTGCAACACACCATGATATAAAAGATCGTAATGACCTTGAGGAGGGAATAAAAAAATTTCTTGGAAAAGATAATCAAGAACCAAAATTGAAATCTAGTATCAAAAGAAAGAGTAAATTGATAAAAAAATAACCTTTTTCCAAAGCAATTGATAGGACAAGAGACACACAGACTAAGATCAGATGAGAGGAAAGTTGTATCTAACAAGGATCTATTGGTGGTATCTAGAGGGGCAATGTAATTGAGGCAAACTGAAATTTTTAGGACAACACTTTGATGACAAAGGATTTTGCATGAGGACTTGCTAAGATGCATAGCTAAGAGAACTACAAATTTTGATCAATTAAAAAATGACATGAGGAGGTGAGAGATATACAATGATACTAAGTGAGGGACTAGTTCTGGGGGATGTGCAACAGATGAAACATGATAATTACAAAAGGTCTTATTATACAAACTCGTAGTATGATAAGATAGTAGAAGTGATATGATATTGTATAATGGAAAAAAGCTCAAGATGAGGAGATAGCGAATTAAAAGCTTAGGATAAGGAGATAGAGTATGAAAAGCTTAGGATAAGAAGATAGCTAGTTAAAAAGCTTAGGATAAGGAGATAGTGTGTGAAAAGCTTAGGATGAGAAGATAGTGGGAAACAATGTGTGATGCACTATTGCTATAAGTATAAGTGGACATGGTACAAGGGAGAAGTCACAAAGATATGATATAGGGGATGTAATATGCTTGCTTAGACACATAAAGTTTGCATTGTTGGGATGATAAGCATGATTGCAGTTAGGAAGTATCTATTGTAAGAAACTATGTTGTGGAACAATTGTCGAAAGGAATTGTATGCAATTTTTTGGAAAGACAGAGGTGGTTGTTGAATGGACTATTACAAATAGATAATACTAAGGGGGGGGGGCATGAATCAATATTTTCAATCTTTTTACCCACAACTGACATTTATTAATTACTTTTTCACATGCATAAAAGAGAGAACCAATAGCACATAACAAAATAAACAACCATACAAGAGGAGAACTTATAACACCATATTTTTTTAACTAGGGAAACCCTAGCCAAGGGAAAACCTCGATGGGGATGAAATCCACATGATGATTCATTATAAAAGTATCTAGTAAGGATATTGACCTTGTTAGGAGTCTGTGAAGCATGTATAGTGTCTCAAGTCTCTGTTAGGAGACAAGGCCTTGTTAGAAGCCTCATCCCTATTAGGAGTTGCTTCAACTCTATTGGGAGTTGGTAGATCAAATACAAATGTGTGCAAGAAGAGCCCATTACCCTAACATGCAACTATAGAATAAGTTCTTTAGGTGAATAGATATACATACAACATTGAAATACTTGCTATACTTCATAGATCTTCTAATTATCAATTCTTCATACAAAGAATGATTGCACACATATCAATTTGCATCATATCTTGCATAGTATTGCTTCACATCACAACTTATAACACCACATTCACTTGTTACTCGCATTTCACAAGATCATATCAACTTCGCAATTGCAGGTTACACATCACCATCAGATTCCTACTCACTAACTTCACAAAAGAAGTTCTTTACTTATACAAAACATATTGGTAAACTCTTCCTTTAGTTGGCTCACATAAAATTCTTATAGTTAGCTCACAAGAAATAATAATTAAAACAATTAATTAGGTCATTTAACACATTCTACTGATATGCTTTGTTTTGTGCTATAACATTACTGCATCACTAATTCCTTCATAACTTGAACTTGGTTGGTCATACAGACATGTGCATTAGTATACGTCATTAGTACGATGTCACACATCTCAAGTTGACTGCATAAGAGAATATTCCAAGGGAATATTGTGCTATCAATAAATTTGTAATGTTGTTGTAATGCTATCTAATACTTTGACAATTTTCCTTCACAAATTAACATGACTAAATTGCAAAACAAATATGTTGCCAGAAATGACAACCATATAACTTACCTTATCTGATTTATTGATCATATTGCCAACAATCTTCCCCTTTGGCATTGATGACAACATTTTGGGAAAATTGGCTAAGTCCCAAACATGCTGTCATACCAATCAAAATAGATAATCATAAGACCATAGAACATTGTATTCATGTTTTCAAAAGATTACAACACTTATAACTCTGATCACAAAGTTAGCAAAACTTACTACTATAATTCAAAATATAACTATCAACTATACTTTTTCTTATTTCTCCCCCTCACAATTACAATTTTCCATATTTCTCTCTCTTTGACATCAATAACAAAGGTGTCACAAAAAAAATGTCAAAATCTGGTAGCTGCATCAAAACTTGGAGAAGCAATCACTGAAGTTGGTCTTCAATTGCACAAAGTGTTTCTTCCAAGTTTCTTTTAGTACATCAGATACATTGATTAGTGCACATAAGGCATATGTGGATAACTCTACTACATTCAAGCGTGTAGCCACAAACTTTTCATATGAGATCTTTGCTACCAAGCATTCCTCCAACTGATTCTCTAGCAATGTTACTTGTAGGAACAAGTGTTCTCTTAAGAGAGTGAATCTCTTTAGAACTTTTTCTTTTTCTATTTAAGGATTCCTTATGTATCATGAAGTGTTTGCATTGTATGCTCAATGGTATTTAACTTTAGATTCTACTTAAGAAAGTCGTCAGTGAGCATTTAAAGCTCGGTTAGCTTATCCTTGATTTGATCATCAAATTCTTGAAGATGGATATATGCCAAGTTGCACTTAGCATAAGCTTTTTTTCCTTCTTCTATACATTGTCTCAATGCCTTAATGCATATATTCAGAGTTTCTATATGATTCCTTATATTAGTGCACATGGTATTAAGGAGTTTACCATCATGCTCTGTCTATGCTTGAATTGAAGCTACACTAGAAAGTGTTGAGAACTCAACATCAAAAGCTTTACACAAAATGGTTGCATGCTATTGAACATCTACAAGGTCAATAGGGCTTGTTGTCTTTTCCATTTTGTCCAAAACTTAAGTCAAAGTCTTTTCAATGGACTTAACTGATTTCTTCTTCTCAAGAAGTTTACTTAGAGAAGATATGAGATTTTTCACTTCATCTTCTTCATCTGATTGAACTGCTGATGCTATGACCATTGCTACTTGAGTAGGTGATGTAGAGGGTGTTGCTACTACCACTACCAATGGCACACTTAAAGTAGTTGCTTTAATACTAGATTCAATTTTCTTCACAGATGGTGCATCTTCTTCCTTAGGATTTTGATCTTCTTCTTCATCAGATGAGCTACTATAGTTCACAATATTGCCAACAATGTTGGCACTAAAATCTTTGAATGGGTCCTCAGTTCTATTGACTATCACATTGGTGTTATCTACATGCACATATTCACTACCAATGGTGATATGTGGTGACTCATTAGAAATTGGTGTTGCTACTGGTTGCTCAAAACTATGAGGTGGACTTCCTACTATAGGACTTGCTTCCTTTGTCTACGCACACTCCTCAGACTCCTTAGGCATAGAGCTTGCCTTCTCTACACTCTTTTTTGGCAAAGGGCTTGCCTTTTCTATCTGTGCACTCTTCTTTGTCATAGTAGACATATATGTAACTATATCCTTTTTAGTTTCCACATTTATTTCTTCATAATTTCCTCCCATGAGGAGAATAGATCTTCTTTTATTTCTTAATAGAGGTGCTATACCTTTTAGAATTTCTATTACCTCTTCCTCATTTTTTACAATGCATAGATTTTTCACCATATTGATTCTTATTTGCTTATCTTCCTCTATAATCTTCTTTTTCTATTTCTCAATCTATTATACAAGTCTTCAAGTATCTGTCCTCTTATACTACAACATTCTCTACTTGTCTTCTATCCATATTATTATAAAAATTATATTATTTATTTAACTACACAAAATTGTTGTCATTAATAATTTGCATGTTGAGATTCTCTACCTTGGGTTTCCATGCTTTTTGTTTGGCTAAGATCTTTGCTTCTTGATTAGCTAGCTCTACTAGTTTGTCACCTATTTCTTCTTCAGATTTAGAAGAACTAATTTGCAAGGTTCTTCTCTTCTTGCTTGGACCACTTGTTGTCTACTTGACTCTCTTCTTAGGAGTGGTTCTAGTCCTTTCAAGTATTGTAGACTTCCTGGGTGCAGGTGCTTCCTCAATCTTTATTGAATTCCTTGGTGGTTGCTGCTACATAATTGTTGCATATGGCACATTAGGTGCTTGTGCACTTGTTTGGGCAATTGTGACCTCTTTAGTAGGTCCTACCACTGCAATGGGTGTAGGGTTCAATAGCTCAAATTGACTATTGGCCTTCATTTCCATAGCTATCCCTTTCACCTCATCAAATTGTTTTCTTGTCATTCTTGATTCTTTCAAAATAGAACCAATCACCTTTTCCACCTTCTTCTTGGAGTCCTTTATTATCTGACTTGTTTTAACTTCTCTCATTTTTACAGAATATGTCTCCCATCTAGGACATTAGAATCAACTTTTGAGTGAAGGACTATCTGTGTATACCCTTCAATCAATTCCTCACTCATTTCATAACCCATAGGTTCAATAAAGTTGACTTGAGGAACTATAACTTCCATACAAGTGAAATTTGTTTCAACCATAAAGCACAATTCATGCTTGTATTTTTCTACTAGTATAGGAGGTATCCTATGCCTTTGCTTCATTTTTACTTGGAAAAACTTCATTACTCTATCCATATCACTATCTCTAACTGCTTCAAGTCTTGTTTTGTATGCACGAGTGATTGTCTACATTGTGCACTCACTTTCATCCCAATTCATGATTCTAGGGAACTTCTTAGATGTGTAGAATAATATGTGTGTTGGTAGGGATTTAAACCTAAAGACCACGCTCTTATATTTCTTGATTCTTGATATATTATCCAACAGCTGTGTTCAGATAATGTCACATAAATTAACATCTTCACCTTTTACTACCAAGTAGGTTGCATGAAGAAATCCTATAGGGACTGAATCTATCCTAGATCCATGATTGAATTTGTATCCCAAAACTTTTTAGATTAGCCTTACCCCATCATCTTAAATGCTATTGGCCTTCATGTTTTTTCCATCAAAACAAGTCTTGAGATTTGTTTCAACTATCTTGCACACATTCTTAATATTTATTAGATTACTTCCTTCATTACTCAGACCTATGACCTTATGTATTAGGTCATTATCAATACATATGATAGAATCTGCTAGCCATAAAAGATCATGATGTATTTTTCTTAGAATTATTTGTGTCCATTTATGATTGTCAAAATTCATGTAAAACATATGCTTAACTAGGTTAAGTTTCTCTAGATATCCATATTCAAGTTTCAGTGACAAATCATTTTTACACATATTTTTCTAGCTACTTATGAATCTCTGAATCAGCTATGGTTTCAATTTTGCATTGGGTATAACCTCTTATATCCTCAATATGAAGCACATTTTTTGGAACTTGCGAAAATGCTCCAATAGGGTCATCAAGCAAAGAAACAAATGGGTGTTTCTTGAAATTGTATCTAGGTCTATTGCTCACATTAAAACTTGTGTTTCCATTTTTGAAAAATTATGCTCAAAAATTTTAGAAAATACCTTAACTTTGCATATTAGGGTTTTTAGTGACTTTGCATATTTGTAGTCTTCTTTAACTCTTCAAATCTTGATTTGATCTCACACTTAGATTTTGCATAAACAAATGATGTATGCAAATCAAATTGTGTCCTTTAAATCTTTCATAATTTGTACTTCACATTAAATGCATATCCGCCACTAGTTTAGTACACTATATCTATATAATAGAAAGGTTATTCTTCCTTTATATTATTATCCAGATCATATTAAGTAATGCAAACTTTACTGTAGACTCCTTTAAATGTCATGTTGTTAACTGTGCAACCTATAATACTCTTTCTAACATCAGTTATCAATAACTGATGCTTTGCTCTACTAAGAATGCTTAATTATGGTAGGATGAGTCACAAACAATAAGTGACTTTACTATCTTGTTAGGTACATTAGGATGAGCTTCTTCTTGAACTATACTATCTCTTCAGGTACATTAGGATGAGCTTCTTCTTGAACTATGTGAGAACTTTCTAGTTCTTTTTCCTTTACAAATGATTAATTTTTTTTTTTTGTCATTTCTTCCCTCAGACTGTCATTATTCCTTCTTAGGTTTCTTCTATCCATTCTGTAGAACTTTTCTATGTGTCCAAAGTTATTACATAGCTAACATATAGGTATATTTCTTCTTTGTTCACTTTGTTGGTCATCAGGTGCTTTGCAATTCCTTGCAATGTGTCCAAGATTGTTGCATCTATAATAAAAACTTTGTCTTCTTTCTCCACTTTCATTGCTGTGAGATCTTCTTCTATTTCCTACATAGTTAGTGTTCCTATACATCCCACTATTTGCATTATTACTATCAAATTTAGGTTTCTTACAATCTACTACATAATAACCATATCCATGAAAATTATGACAATAAAAATCTAAAATAGGTTTGGACGACTTACCTTTGCAATTGTCTTCAGTGTGTTCAAGTTCATCACACTAGGCATGAGATTCCTTTCTTTTGTTATCCATATCTTGATCAAATTCTTTAACTTTCTCAGAGTGAGTAATATTCTCTTTGTCTTTAGATGTATCATCTGTCTTGCTTAGATCCTTATTGACTTTAGGAGTATCAAGTTCTTTTCTCTCAATAGATTTCTTGGTGGATTGTCCAAGAAAGAATCCAAGTCTAGTCTTGTCATAACCGGGTCTTTGTGCACATATTTGTTCTTCAATCTTTCCATTGCTAGTATATAATTTCTCAAGTTGCTATTTGGTTTGTACCAACTCAACTTTCACAATAGTTTTGTATTTCTCTAATTCCGCATGCTCTAATTTGATAGATTGCAATTTAGATGTTAACTTGCTTAACTAGGATCTTAGATCTGCATTTTCAGCTTTAATTTTAGCGTCACTCTTTCCTCCATTTTTTTTAAGACTTAGCTTAAGCTCAACTATCTTTAACTCATGTTTTAGGATCTCATTTTCTTTCTTCAAATCTTCAATATCATCATCATTGGTTTTCTTACTAGGACCTTTTTGTGTCAAGTCATCTATCTTGTCTTTTATTTCACCAATGTAGGCTTTTGCATCTTTGTATCTATCTTTAAGACCATCTCTTTCATCTATAAGTAGATCAATCTATTCAAGAGATTCTTCGAGATTCTTCTTCAGTTGTTCCATATCCATAGGGATCTTATTCAAGTTGTTAAGCCTCTTCTAAATAACTAGGCTCTGATACCAATTTTTAGAAATAGATAATATTGAGAGGGGGGGTGAATCAATATTTTGAATCTTTTTATCCACAACTGACTTTTATTAATTACTTTTTCACATGCATAAAAGAGAGAACCAATAGAGCATAACAAAATAAAGAACCATACAAGAGGAGAACTCATAACACCATATTTTAACCCTGGCCAAGGGAAAACCCCCGTGGGGATAAAACCCACAAGATGATTCACTATATAAAGTATTTGGTTAAGGATATTGACCTTGTTATGAGTCTATGAAGCATGCATAGTGTCTCAAGTCCCTATTAGGAGACTAAACCTTGTTATAAGCCTCAACCCTATTGAGAGTTGCTTCAACTCTATTGGGAGTTGGTAGATAAAATACAAATGTGTGCAAGAAGAGTGCACTACCCTAACATGCAACTATACAATACGTTCTTTAGGAGAATAGATATACATACAATACTGAGATGCTTGTTGTACTTCACAAATCTTCTAATTATCAATTCTTCATGCAAATAATGACTATGCACATATCAATTCGCATCATATTTTGCATAGTATTGCTTCACATCACAACTCATAATATTGCATTCACTTGTTACTCGCATTTCACAAGATCATATCAACTTCCCAATTGCAGGTTATACATCATCATTAGATTATTACTCACTAACTTCACAAATGAAGTTCTTTACTTATACCAAACATATTGGTAAAATCTTCCTTTAGTTGGCTCACATAACATCCTTAGAGTCAGCTCACCAAGAAATAATAATTAAAACAATTAATTAAGTCAATTAACACATTCTATTGATATGCTCTGTTCTGTGCTGTAACATCACTGCATCACTAATTCTTTCATAACTCGAACTTAGTTGGACATACAAACATGTGCACTGATATACATCATCAGTATGATGTCATGCATCTTTTGTTGACTAAATAAGAGAATATTCCAAGGGAATATTCTACTATGAATAAATTTTTCATGCTACTATAATACTATCTAATAATTAGACAATTTTCCTTCACAAATAAACATGACTAAACTGCAAAACAAGTTTGTTGCCTTAAATGAAAACCATATAACTTACCTTATTTGATTGATGGTTCATATTCCCAACATGGACTATAATGATGACTCATTGATGGGGGAAGGGAAAGGATAGTGTAGCTTCTCTCTGAAGATGTTATTAGCATATATCAAAAGTTATAGAGATTTCTTTTCTTTCTATAAGAACGTGAGTGAAACTGGTGATCTCCCAATGTAATGGAGTGTGTATCAAGTGCAAGAGAAGTTTAAGGAAAGAATATTTGAGTAGTATGAAGTATCAATGGAAAATTTGCAAGAGAAGATGCCAAAAAAGCAAGAGTTGGTAGAAGGAGGAATGAGGGAATGGACTGAAGAGGATAATGAAAACCAAGCGAAAGGAGAGTGGTGAAGGAGACAAAAAAGGGGAGAAAAGTGAAGCCAAGATCAAATAACAAAATCATCTCCCTATCAAATTGTGCGATGGCGTAAGCAAGAGGTGAAAAATGCTATCCAAGGCAATCCATCGTAGGATCAAATAGAGGAGAAAGAAGAAGATCCTACCTTGCTACAATAATTAGCAGAGGGTGTGATGGTGTGAAAAAAGTCAAGGGAACAAGTGAAAGAGAATAAATCTCCAAGCATGAGAGTGCTGCCAGAGGGAGTGGATGCAGAACATTAGCCACCTGTAGAAGAGACTCTACCAAAAGAAGAACATAGATCCATGATGAGGCCAATAACATCACTATGGATGAAAGGAAAGAGCATTCTAGGGGGTATGACACAGCTTCTTGAAGAACACATGGAGAACTAAGTGTTATCTACATTTCAATCATTCCAAGTAGGGTAGCCTAATGCTATAATACAACGAGCACATGAAGTAGAAATGGTGATGGGAGAACTAAAAAAAGTGCTTGCAAGTGAAAAGAGTGGGCCAACGTGGCAGAGAAATATGTAGAGTTCTTTCAAGGCTTGATTGAAAGAGCTTAAGAAGATGGTGCACAGATGGAAGTCGAGTTCCTAGTGATGATGCTATTTATGGAGAAATCATGAATGAAGATGGAAGAGGTAGCTTTGGAAATTGAGAGAGATGCTATGGAGAGAATTCAAAATGAATTGGTGTTGCTATGGTCACAAGTAGAAACATTTAGGGATTTAGTAGTGCAAAGCAATAATTTAGTGCATAGGTCACAAGAATAGTTGAATGCAAGTAATGTGTGTATTAATGGTACTAGAATCAAATGAATATAGTAAAACATGAGAGGGAGTCTATGAAGATGCTAGCAAAGAGATATGAAAGAAAGCACAACATTGCATAGAGGACAATGACTATTCCAGGGGTAGAAAGACTGCGAGGGGGGGATAAAAGACATATGGACCAATCTATCAAAGTTGCATGAGAGGTGGCATACTACATGGGGTTATACCATCAGGTGGCCCCATTAGAGAAAACAAGAGGAGTTGTACATTCAGATAAATAGTTCATGGAGTAGATAAACACTCTCTTGAGGCATGGCAGTATCCTAATTCCTATGGATACAGTTTGGATAGGTGTGAGGATGACTCCAACAGTGTCATCATCTAGAGTTGTGTAAGAGGGAATCCCCCTGATAAGAAACCCAAATGTTCCACCTCCATGAGGAGGAGCTCAATGAGATTTTGTTTTGTTTGTTTGCAGTGTGTTGTGTTGTTGTTTTCTACATTGTGTGGAGTTGTTTTGTAAACAAATATTTAGTGTTGTTGTTTGGATTATAAGTAGTGCATGTTTAGGAAATAAAATTTGTAGTGGATTTGATTTGTTGTACTTTATCTCAAATCTCCATTGGAGAAAAAAGTTGATGCATGGTTGTTTCAAAAAGTACGTAGAATATATGGATATTTTTGATATTTGATACATGTTTTTGGATGGTCTTTGTAGTTTTTTTTAAGTGTTTTGGACATTTTAGGACTTTTGGATGTTTGGGAATTGTGACTTAGATGAATATCATAATCAAATCACTGGGAAAATTGTTAAACCAGAGCCAACATAAACCAAGACTCCTGAAAGAAGGAATACAAAAATTTATCTGGATGGATTTTGAAGAAAAGAAAATGTCAATCATCCCAAAATTGAGAATTCCTTGTAAAGACTAGAAGGTGCGGGGATTTATGATAGCAATAGTGATAGTGTAGTGAGGTGATTTGGGAACAACTTGGGAAAATGGGAAGAGGACTAACTAAAGGTAGGGAGAGATATAATGGTAGATGGGAGATGGTTTGTTGATAGATAATAAAAAGGCCAAGTACACATGGCACCTATTGATATTTTTCCACCAAAGTACCTATCGAAGGTGCTCGTATTGTCAATTTTTCACCATTGGATGTCTTTTCCACTATCTGTTTTTTTGGTTTGGATATTTTTATTTTTTTGGTCTTTTTGCAGGATTATTAGGATACACCAAGGATCTTAGTCATAGAATTTATTGAGGTGAATGATGTTGGTGGGATCATTTAGTGTTTCTCCCTCAAGTGTTGATAGTTGATATGTCCCTGAGCCAAAAGATGTTGTGACAACATATGTACCAAGCCATGTGGGCTCAAACTTGCCCTTCTTTCTTGGGTCTTCTCGAACCTTCATGTTTTCCTTGAGGACCATGTCGCCTACTTGAAACTAGCATGGATGAACCTTCCTATTGAAGTTGCACTTTAGGAAATTTTGATAGACCATGAGATGGTCATAGGCCTAATGTCTTTTTTTATCAAGTAGATCAAGCTGGGTGAGTCTAGCTACTTTGTAATCCTCATCTGATATCTGCCCTTGCAAAGAAATGCACAAGGATGGGAGTTCAACCTCAATAGGTAGTACCACTTCAACACCATAGACCAGGGAGTATGGAGTTGTGCTTGTGGATGTATGGAATAAATTGTGATAAGCCCATAGGTCGGGGTTGTTTTTCAAATGCCAAACATGACCGAAATCATTAACAAATTTCTTGAGGATTTTTAGTATGGTTTTTTTAGTTGCCTCGTCTTGACCATTACATTGTTAGAAGTAGGGGCTACAAAAAGGATGGTGGATGTGTATAACTCTTCCATATTGAGGTTCTCAAATTTACCTCCATGGTTTGTGAAAATGGTATCTAGGATACCGAAACAATAGATAATGTGATAAATGATAAATTTTGATACTTGAACTCCTATGGTTGTGATAAGTAGGACTACTTCTACTCGCTTAGTGAAATAATCAGTCATAGTGATTATCCACTTGTGTCCTTCTAAAGAGAGGAGTGTTATAACACCAACAAGGTCAAACCCCCAGCATGCAAATGACCATGGTGGTCTAATAGGTTGAAGATTTTGAGCTGGGGCCTAGATCAAATTTGCATGTTTTTGACAGGGATGAGACACCTTTTGAGAAAGTCACAAGCATCATGTTCTAGTGTAGGCCAATAATGTCTAGCTCTAAGGATTTTCTTTGCTAGAACTATACCACTTGTGTGAGCACCATAAAGTCTATCTTATACCTCTTTAAGAGGTATTGCAACCTCATTTTGGTCTAAACACTGAGAGAGAGTTTCATGATAACCACAATGATATAGGGTGTTAGCTATAATAGTGTAGTGGGATGCTCTACGAATAAGGTTTTGGCACTGGGTTCTTCTAAGATGGGGAGACATGATATCATTTAGTAGGTAAGCATAAATTCATGGTACCATGGGGATTGGGGACCAACCAAGATGCATACCCATGTTGATTCATTGTTCTTTCATGTGGGCTTGAGTGGCTGCTTGACTAAGAATTCATACAATGTAGCTTCTTGAGGGATCTCTAAAAGGGAACCATTAGTGGCCATGGCATTTACAGCCTTGTTTTGCAACCTTGGCACCTATGTGAATTATATCTAAGTGAAGTGTTGCTTGAGTTGATCTATTAATTCTTTGTAAGGTTGGAGTTTATCATCTTTGGTTTGATACTCATCAAGGACTTACTTGATGATTAGCTGTGAATCTCTGAAGACATGTAGCTCTATGATGTTCCATTCAATTTCTATTTGATCCCCACAATAAGAGCTTCATTCTTTGAGATGTTATTGGTGCACTAGAAATAGATTTTGAAAGACTTAGGAATGTAGTTACCTTGAGGGGTGACCAAGAGTCTTCTAGCTCCGCAACCATGAGATGTGTAAAATCCATCAAAGTATAATTTCTAGGATGGTTGTTCCTCTATTAGGTAGAGGTGTTCATCTAGGAACTCCATAATGAGAGGGTGATCAACAAACAAGGGTACATTGGGAAAGTGATCTTCTATAGCTTGACTTTTGATAGCTTTCTTGTTGACATACTAGATGTTGAACTCATTGAGAAGCATGAAACATTTGGCTAGGCACCCTGTGAATACTATGCATGATAACATTTATTTCAATGGATCAATCTTGGATATTAGTTACATAAGGTGACTCAACATGTAATGATGGATCTTCTAAGTGGTGAAAGACATAGTTAAGAAAGCTTTTTCCACGGGTGTATAATTAAGTTCATATCTAACTAGAGTCAACTGATGTAGTAAATAGCTCACTCTTTTCCTTCATCATCATGTTGTGCTAGAATAGCACCTAGTGTTGCAAGGGTAGCTATTATGTATAATATGAGTGGCCTTTTTACAACTGACAGAACCAAGATAGCTAGATTAGCCAAGTATTGCTTGATCAATTCAAAGCTATGTTGGAATATGATCCCACCTAAAATTTTGATCCTTTTTTCAGAAAGTGTGTAAATGGTTGACACTTATTAGCTAGCCATGAGATGAATCTTCTGACTGATTGTAGCTTTCCCTAGAGAGAGAGAAGTTGTCCAAGTGTCTTGGGAGGAGCCATATCCATGATGGCCATTACCTTTTAGGGTCAATCTCAATACCATGCCTTGATACAATGAACCCCAGGAGTTTTCCAGATGTGACACCAATGACACATTTCTTGGGGTTGAGCATGAGATGGTACTTAGCTAGCCAATCAAACACTTCCTCAAGGTGAGTTAAGTGATCAAGGGCATTAAGAGACTTGACTAGAATATCATCCACATAATCCTCAAGAATTTTGTGGATGAGGGCATGGAAGATGTCTATCATGGCTCGCTAATAGGTTGCCCTAGCATTTTCAACCTGAATGGCATCATGTTGTAACAAAAGGTCCCCCATGGATGGTAAATGTTGTCTTACATTGATCTTCTTCTACTATCTAAATCTAATTATACCTTGAAAAACTATTCATGAGTGACAAGAGCTCATGGCTTACAGTAAGATTGACAGTCATGTCTATATTTGGCAATGGGAAATCATCCTTTGGACAGGCCTTGTTGAGGTCTCTAAAGCCTATCTAGATCTAGTCTAATAGTCAATGGGGCAAATGATCTTTGCATCTAGCATTATTTCTAACTTTTCTTTGACCAACAAAGAAACTTTTTGATGAATCTTTCAAAGTTTTTGTTTGATAGGTTTGACCTTTGGATCTACAGCCAGATTGTGTATCACCAACTTAGGATCTAGCCCTAACATGTCTTGGTAGGACCATGTGAACCATCCCATATTTCCTTGGAGCACCTCAATAAGAAGTTCCACTTGTTCTAGTGGTAGAGATGCTGCAATGTATGTGATTTTTAGTATCTCTATTAGACTGATATTGATCGGCCTAGTTTCCTCTATCACAGCTAATAATATTGCAAGCCTATGATCTTGTGAGGGAAGGATGAAATCTCCATCCTCAGGTGCCTCAGAAAGGTTTTCACTATTGGATACATCCTTTATTTTATTTTCATTTTTTGAGTGATTCAATGGTGCTCCAGAATATTTTTCACCAGCGAATACTTTTGCTTTTCTTTTTTTCTTTTTGTTTTCTTTTCTTTGTTCATTTTTATGATTGGAGATTTCCTCCTCCCCAAAGTAACCCTTTGGATCTAACTTTTAGACATAAGCTAATTGTGGATGTTGTTTCTTGGGTGGTGTTTCAGCTCCCATGAATCTAAGGAGCAAATATCCTATAGAAAATTTGTCGACATTGATGACACTTGGTTGATTCTAATTAATGAGTATGGGATGAGCGAGTGGTAAGTCTATGAGGTTAATTGAAAGTTCCTATGGCATAGAGGATCCTAAGATAAGTTCATCAAGGAAAATATCATCATAGGATTTCTTTTTGACTTCTTTAGGAATGTCTTCAACCTCAATGAGATTGTTTTGGATGTTTATAAATGTATGACCATCTTTTGTGGTGCTCCTAGTTGTGGGGAGTCCATAACCTAGGCCTTTCTTTTTTTCTTCTATGTAGGCTTCAATAGGCTATTTTCTTGACTCTTCATGACCTAGACCAACTCCTTGATAATCTCATTATTTGGTAGCAAGGTGATGTGACTGTGGATATTTCTATTTAAAATAGTCAAGGAGTTTTTAAATTTTTGGAGGTGTATCTTTGTATAACCATATTCTAATATCAAGACTATTTTCCTCTCTATCAATGATCCCATTAGCAAAAAATGTCATGTTCCCAAGTTTTTTGAGTTGAGGGATTGTGTCTAGCTTTGGCCCTTGATAGATCAGGAAGTCTTTAGTATGTGGATCAAGTGGTAGAGCATTGACAACAAAGGAATCTAAGAGGCTATATTCTCCACAACCTTGGTAATCGATCTTAACCATGGAAAGAGTGGAGGAAAAAATGGTGTCTTAATTGTGCAAGTGCTAGAGGAACTAGCCATGGTGTTGCTGACCTTGATTCCAAAACAATGGTTGGTGTTTGAAGCTTCTACCACATTGCAATAAGAAATGGGTTCAGGATTAGTGTGGATGGTTATCTCAGTGCCATTATACAAAAATTTGATGTACTGATGATATGTGGATGGAATGACCTTCATGGCATGAATCCATGATCAACCAAGGAGAATGTTATACAAAAGGTTAATATCAACTACATGAAAAATTATTTTTGAGTGGTCAAGCCAACTCGGATGGGTAACATGATAGTTCATTTAGTGGTTCATTCCAGATTGTCATATGCTTTGAAAATGATGACCTCACTTGGGATATCTACCTCTGTGTATCTCTCTTGTTTGATGGATTTCAAAGTATATAAATTCAAGATTGATCCATTATCTATCGTGACTCTTTTGACAACAATGTCAGAAAGCATGATGACTATGTGAAGTGGAATTATATGATTAGGTTGAATGGTTGGGATGTCTAAAGTTTCAAAAGATAATGCACATGATGTAGATAGATGGCCTAATAGATTGTGAAATTATATTGTGTTGATGTTAGTAGGGATGCATGACTCATGAAGAGAACTATCAAGGATCTCTTGATAAAGTGGGCTTCTACACAAGAGATCTAAAATGGAGATTTGAGCTAGTATATTCCCAAGGTGTTCCAAGATGTTATACTATGGCCCTAATGGGGGTGGTCATAATGTAAGTGGTCTTGATAGGGTAGATACAGATGGTCCAGCTATGTTGAGTTGAGCTCTTCTAGTGGTGACTACACAATAGTTATCTGGGCCATTGATATTGATGACATTTATAGAAGGATTTATCTAAGAGATGAAACCAATTAGATTTCCATAGTCTAAGTAGGATGAGGTATAGTTTTGTATTTTTTGTGGTTATCATCTTGTTTCACTCAATCATTGTCTGGCTAGTTGGTGATAGGCTTGTTTGCAGGGGCTTTGCCTTTTTTTTTTGTACAAGGGATATGCATTTTGATATATTACCAATCCTACATTTGGTAAGGCTTGTGCCCCCATTGTAATTTCCTTTTTTTCAATAAGATCCTAGACATAGTCCTTAAGCTACATGCTTTTGAGAGTGGTATGCCCCTTAACACGATGGAATTTGGAGACTCATTGTCTTTATACCAAGATGCTCTTGACTGATTATGTTCTAATGGTTGTGTCTATGGGGAATAAGGTTATCCTTCACCAATTTCCCAAAAATAACATCAAGGGGTTCACCCAAAGGGGTGTATACTCGAGGTTATCTTTGAACATGAGTTTTTGGTCCAGTTGAGAGTGTGATAGCATTGATTTGATTTGGGGATTGGGTACTTGGGTATTGTGTTGATTGTTTTGTATAGGTAGTTGTTGATAAATTAGTTGTTGTTGTTGATAAAATTATTTTTGATAAAATGTGTTGGGTGTGTTGGATGCTATTCCAACTATATGAACATGTCAAGTCTGTGGCTTCATCAATAACTATGTTTTTATTCTTGTTGTAGTACTGTGGTTTCTCATTGTATTGTGTTTGATCTTGGGTGTTTTCCTTGTAGATATTAATGACACCATCTTTAATAAGTCCTTATTCAAGGCCCATACCCTTTTCCTTGATGTCTTTGTATGTTTGAAGATAATTCATGACCATGTGATGTACAAAACTAGGATGGGCATTGTTGATGAACATTTTAACAAGGTGACACTCTAGGATAGTGCAAGAAATTTGTGTTGTGAGAGTTTTCCATCTTTGCAAGTAATCTTCAAGGCCTTCTCACCCTTTTCTTTGGCATGAACTAAGTCAACTATGGATAATTTAGTCTCAAATAGATGAGTATATTGGGCCACAAATGCTTCTAAAATATTAGCAAAAGTTTTAATTATGCCCTGGGGTATGGGACAAAACCATTCAAGGGTGGGGCCTCCTAGACTCTTAGGAAAGAGATGCATGAGAAACATGTCATTGTAATCCACTTCTTGTCAGTGCATATAAAACTCTTTGACATGCATGACTAGATCACCTATCTCCCTAAATTTATCAAGTTTTGGGATTTCAAAGTGTTTATGGAAAGGTGTCATCATTATAGTTTCGCCAAATGGGTATGGAAAATTATTTTAAAATTTGAATGTTTTGGATTCTTTTCCATCCTTGATTGCCTTGAGAGCATTTTTCATCTCTTCCCATTGAGTTTATAGGTGGCATAACTAGTTCCCCCAATCTCGGTGTCCTTGGTGCAAGGTATGCAGTGGATGTTATAGGTTGATGTGGAAAATAATTTTCAAAATTGAAAGTTTTGGATTCTTTTCCATCCTTGATTGCGTTGAGAGCATTTTTCATCTCCTCCCATTCAGAGTTCATAGGTGGCATAACCAGTTCCCCTAATCTCGGTGTCCTTGGTGCAAGGTATGCAATGGATGTTATAAGTTGATATGGAAAACCTTGGTTTTCATATGGTGATGGTTGGAATATGGGTTGTGGGACTGTTGGGACAAATGTTATGGGTTTTTGGAATGGAGTTTGGGCATACTACTTCATCTGCTAGGTAGATTGTTGGTATGGGAGTGGCAATTGGGATATATAGGTATGGGATTGATGTTTAGATAAATAACTCTACATAGGTTCCTAGATATACTATTGGTGGGATGATTGTGGCTGAAAGGGTAGTAATGTAGGTAGTGCATGGGCCATGCTCTAAGAGTGTATACCCTGCCCAATATATGTTGGTTGTGCACCTACTTGAGAAAGCAACTAGGTGTTAACTAGTGCTAAATAGTTGGTGTAGGGAAGGATATTAATGGCTTATTGTTGTGACTATGGGATGGTTTAGCTACTTCCTAAGGGTGGCATAGAGAAGTAGTTGGTGATGGGTGGTAACAAATATGCTAGAGGTGGAAGGGATGGATGTGGTTGGAACATAGGTAGGGATGCAATACTAAAGGGAAGACTTGTGGTAGACCATTGTGCTTGCCCAAAACTCCAAGATCTAAGTGGAAATGAAGTAGTAATACTTTGGCTAGTAATAAATGAGTTGATAGTGATGTTGGGCAGGATGGAAGGTGAAGTGCTTGACCCTAATGAAGGCATTCTTGTAGTGTAATTAGATCTAGATTAGATGTTGGTGGCACTAATGAATGGAATGGATGTGGCTTGTGGAGGAAGGGAAGATGTAGTATTTCTAGGGGGAAAAGGAATGTATTATGAAACTAGGATAGGGATGATAGAAGTAGGTGTAGATGGTATAGTCATGGTTGTTTGAGATGTGTGGATTAGGGATTGAGTGATGATTGGTTGATTGTTCTATGGGATAGAAACATTGATTTGGGTTGAAGGAATGTTTGGATCTATGGGCTTTGTTTGTGTTGATTGATATCCTTCACTTAGGAAAAAGAGAGGGTCATGAGGTTTAGATGGCCCTATAGGTGGTTTTTGCTAGCCAAACAAAGGATGTGCATGATTTGTAATGTCAACAAGTGGGGGTCTCCCAAAATTAAAGGCACCAACATTATCCCTTAAGGAATTTGCCATGATGGTCTCTCTATTTCAATCTATGATGGCATTAAGAATGGTTGCATGACTAGGTTGATTCATGAAGGTATCTATGTCCAATGTTGAACCTAATTCTTTTAGAATTTGTGGTGGTGGATCATGTGGTGTTGTAGAGACTATGGGGTACAACTATGCACTAGCTATAATACTTCTAAGACTAGGATCCATGTCCTTCTTCTATTTGTTCTTACCAAGACATGTGGTAGGTGACATGAAATGATAGTTTTTTTAAGGAGGAAATGCAAGGTGTAAGGATAAATGGATGGATGATTGTATGATAAGGTTCTTAAAGGATGGAACAACTATGATGCAAGTATACTCTAGGATGCTCGAAGACGTATGATAGATGTGCAAAGAGGATCCTATGTCTAATGATATTATAAAAAAAGATGAGGAATGTGATGCCAAAGTGATAGAAAAGATGTTTTTCCCTATGAGTAAGCTCGAGATATAATGGTGATGTCAACTCTAAGGTTAGTTTATGACCTTTGGGAAGACAAATTATGATCAAGTGTGGAGCCCAACCTTTTTCTCAAGGTGATGAGGGATACACATGACAAAGATAGATTACCACAAACAATGCTTAGTTAAGAGGCAGCTAAGATAGTGTGACATATTTAGGATATAGGGTATACAATTCTCAACAATAGGACATCAAATGCTTAAGTATGATGGGGTTGATGTAGAAATTTGATCCATGATGTGTGATTTGAATTTCTAAAACATGATTGAAAGATGATGGATCTAAGATGTCTAGGTAGGATAGAAACCTATATGATGACCTAAATCTATGAGATGGTAAGCACAAAGTGTGTGTGGAAGAAGAAGAACCTAATCAAAGTGGGTATAGCTAGTGTATTCAATAAGGCTTGTGTTAACTCCACATCTTAGGGTTAAGTTCTAAATTTTATGACCCCACTTGGTTTATAGAGAAACTTCAACACCTTTCTTCTTGATTTGATCTAACTTGGCAAGTCTTTGGTTAGGTGTATACTTTTTACATTCTATTTCTATCTCTCTATAAATTGTTGTTTGTGGAATGATGCAGTAGCATCCTGGGTTGCCTTGTTATCCTACTCATTTTGTGTTCATTATGCATGTTGATGCTAAGTTAGTATAACTCTAATGGATGCCAAGTTACTATAGCTCTAGTGGATGTCGAGTTACTATAGCACTTGTGGATGCCAAGTTATTGTAGAAATCTAGTGTTGACTGAGTGTTCTTTCATGTGCCAAGTTATCCAATGTATGTTGAGTGACTCTTCATGTGCTGAGTTACCTAGTGTATATTAAGTGACCCTTCATGTGCTGAGTTTTCCAGTTTATGCTCAGTGTCAACATTTGGATGTGATTTCTATGAGTTGACTTGTGGGATTTATTTTGATCGTGACATTTATGTTAAGATCTTTTCTTGGGATGTGTCCAAACCATTGTTGAGTTGGCCTTCCTCTTATGTAATTTTCTAGAATGATCTATAAACCATTTTGGCAAGTATTTATAGAATGTTTAGGCTTAGAGCTAAAGAATTTTTTTGGAGAGATTTTGGAGTAGAACATGAAGGTTTGGAAAGTTTGTTGCATATGTATCTGGAGCTATGAATTTGATGTTGGATCTTTGATCTTGAATATATTTTATATCTGGCCATAACCCAAAAGGCCTTATAGCTAATTATCTATGCTAATTATTTGATGAATCAATAAATGTTTTCTCTTTTTCCTCCTTTGGTTGTTGTTCTGTATGTTGTGTTTCTCCTGTGTTAACTCTTGCAAGGTGGTTTGGATAGCTAGGTGTGCCTTTGGCCCTAGTTATTCACTCCTCCCTGCATTAGGTAGTATCAAAGTGTGAGGTTCATCCTTGTGGTGATTGGATTGTGTAGAACCTTGAGTGAATTGGGTTGTAGGGTTGCAAATTTGTGGGTTTGACCTATAACTTGCAAAGGGTTACAATCTCATAGGAACCTAATTTGTAAAGATGGTTCAAGGTAGAAGAAATGATGATAATGTAATATTAGATACATTGAAACAAATTGCAGCCAAATTAAATGCTATGAAGATAGCCCAGAGGAGAGGAACACATCTAGATGATGTAAGTGATGATGAAGCAGTAGCACCAAACCCTAATCTAGAACCTAAAGAAGACCAAGATGAAGCCAGGTTGTTGAGAGTGTTGTCTAGGAAAAATTCAAAGCCTACAGAAGAAGTTGTTAATATGATGGAAAATTGGATAACAATGCTGTCTTGGATTGGATCTTAGATATGGAGAAGTTCTTTGAGTATGAAGACACTCTTCATAATAAGGTAAAGATTGTAGTTACTAGGTTGAAAGGTCATACTTCACTGTGGTGGGACCATTTACAAACTGATAGACAAAGGAGAGGAAAGGAGAAGATCAAAACTTGGCCAAAGATGGTGAACAAGGTAAAGAACAAATTCCTTCCTACTGATTACCAAGTTAGCTACCTGAGAAAGATGAAAAATTTGAGACAAGGAAACATGAGTGTGAAGGAGAATACTAAGGAATTCTATAAATTGGACATCAGATTTGGACATGTGGATGATGATGTTGAGAAAATTGCAAGGTACATAAATGGATTGAGATTAGGAATACGAGATGAAATAAGTTATGTGAAGTTAGAAAGTGTGGAAGAAGCATAGCAATATGCCTTGAAGGTTGAGGAGATCTTGACAAAGAAGCATGAACAAAGACAAAGAAGTAGAGGTGGTAGATTCTATGGAGGCAGAGGTAGATCTTATGGTGAAGGTGGAAAATCTAATAATTTTGTATAGAATAAAGGCAAATATAAGTAGAAGAATGATGACAAATGAAAGACCAAATGGAAAGTGGTAATTCTTACCAAGGAGGTACTAATTCTTACCAAGGAAGAGGTAATTCTTATTCTAGAGTTAGATTTCATGGTAATTGTTTCAGATGTAGTAAAGAGGGACATAGGTATTTTGAATGTAGATCCTCTGAAAGTGGGCAAGGTAACAAAAAAAATTGTAATTCAAGGGGATGATGAGGGTTTACCAAGTGGACCTGAGGCTGGAGAAAATATGACGGTGAGAAGAACCTTATGTAATAAGGGAAGTGATGAGGAACCTAATTTAAGAAGTCTTGTCAAGACAAGATGCAAGATGGCTGGAAAATGTTGCAAAGTGATCATTGATAGTTGAAGTTCTACAAATTTGGCATCAGAAGATCTAGTTATAAAGTTTCAATTGCAAAGACTACAACATCCTAAACCGTATCATGTTTCATGGATCAAAGGTGAGCATAAGATATTGGTAAGTGAGCAATGCCTTGTGAAGTTCAATATTGGACATTACTTTGATGAAGTTTTGTGTGATATTATGCCTATGGATTGTTGTCATATTCTATTAGGTAGACCTTGGCAATATGATAGATATGTTACGCATGATGGAAGATTGAATCAATATACTCCTTGGGTGAATGGGAAGAAAAAAATATTGTTGCCTTTAATTAAAAGTTCATATGAGGTTAATTATATTGCTATAAAACTTTGCATGGTTAATGGGAAACAATTTGAAAAAGAAATGAAAAAGAATCAAGTTTGTTTTTCTATAATTCCAAAGAAACCAAGTTGTGTCAATAGAAACCATGTGCTAGAAAATAGTGTTAATTGAGTGCTAGTCAGTGGTGATTGAGTGATAGTTGGTAGTGTTGACCAAGTACTAGAAGAAATTATAGAATTACTAAATGAGTGTAAAGAGATTGTTGCATAGGATATACCTGATGGTTTACCTCCAATGAGAAGTATAAGTCATTGTATGGATCGAATTCCTGGAGCTAGTTTGTCAAACAAAGTACTATATAGATTGACACCTACAGAGAATGAAAAACTTAATAGACAAGTGTATGAGTTGTTGTAGAAGGATTGATTAGAGAAAGCTTGAGTCCATGTGCTGTACCTATTGTATTAGCATCTAAAAAGATTGGAGAATGGAGAATGTGTACTGATTCTAAAGCTATTAACAAGATCATAGTGAAATATAGGTTTCCTATGCCGAGGATGGATGACATAATGGATTGTTTGAGTGGAGAAAAGTATTTTTACCAAGATTGATTTGAAGAGTGGCAATCATCATATGAGAATCAGAGAAGGTGATGAATGGAAGACCGCTTTCAAGACAAAAGATTGTTTGTATGAATGATTGGTTATTCCTTTTGGTTTGACTAATGCACCTAGTACTTTCATGAGGTTGATGAATGAAGTTTTGAAAAGATTCTTGGGTAAGTTTGTGATTGTTTATTTGGATGATATTCTGATATTTAGTAAGACTAAGGAATAACATCTTTAGCATATTAGACAAGTATTGCAGAGTTTGAAAGAAGAAAAGTTGCTAATTAATCTAAAAAAGTATTCTTTTATGCAAGAGGGGATTGTGTATTTGGGATTTGTAATTTTAGTTGATGGATTGAAGATGGACCTAGAGAAGGTTAAAACAATTTTGGAATGGCCTACACCTAAGAATGTGGGTGAGGTAAGATCATTTCATGGTTTGGCTACTTTCTATAGAAAGTTCATAAGAAATTTCATTTATGTTTGTAATGCTATGATTGAGACAATGAGAGGAGATAAAAAAGGAATTCAAGTGGATACATTGAGCTGATAAGAGTTTTGAGATTTTGAAACAAAAGGTTGCTAAGTTACCTTTATTGACTTTGCCTAATTTCAATATGGTATTTCAAGTTGAATGTGATGCAAGTGGTAGTGCAATAGGAGCTGTATTAACTCAAGAAGGTAAATCTATTGCTTTCTTTAGTGAGAAGTTGAAAGATACTAATATAAAATATTATGTGTAGATCAAGAGTTTTATGCTATTATTCAAGCTTTGAAGAAGTAGAGACATTATATGATTCCTAAGGAGTTTGTATTGTATACTAATCATAAAGCTCTATAGTACTTCAGAAGTTAACATAAATCAAATCAGAGACATATGAAGTGGGTTGAGTATTTACAAAGTTTTACACTTGTGATTAAGCATAAGAGTGGATTTATTAATAGAGTTGTTGATGCATTGAGTAGAAGATGTTCTTTGTTGATTGAAATGAAGCTATTAGTTTTGATGAAATTAAAGAGTTGTATGATGCTAATATTGATTTTTGTGAGGCATGGAGATAGTGCAGAGCACCAAGTCTAACAGATCACATAAGTAAGTATGATGAGTATTTCATTCAAGAAGGTATGTTGTTCAAAGGCATTCAATTGTGTATTCCTAGAAGTTCTATGAGGTTGAATCTAATTAAGGAAAAGTAGAGTGGTGGATTGGTTGGACATTTTGGAATTGATAAGACATTGAGTTTGCTAAAAGAGAAGTATTATTGGCCACAAATATATAAGGATGTTCAAAAATTTGTAAAGAATTGTGGAGTCTATCAAGTTGTAAAAGGAGTAAGTCAGAATCCTAGTTTGTATACACCTATTATTGTTCTTGAGAAACCTTGGAGTGACATCAGTATGGATTTTGTTATTGGATTACCTAAGACAATGAAGGGGTATGATTCAATATTTGTTGTAGTGGACATATTTTCTAAAATGGCTCATTTCATACCATGTAAGAAGACATCAGATGTCGAGAATATTGCTGAACTTTTCTTTAAAGAGATTGTGAGATTGGATGGATTACCAAGAAGTATTATTTGTGACAAAGATAGTAAGTTTGTTGGTTATTTTTGGAAGCCTTTATGGAAGAAGATGGGTATTGAGTTGAATTTTAGTTCTACATTCCATCCACAGATAGATGGATGGACAAAGGTTGTGAATAGAAGCTTGGGTAATTTGCTAAGATGTTTAGTTGGAGATAAGCTAAGTAATTGGGAAGTAGTGTTGGCACAAGCTGAGTTTGCATTAAACAATTTTGTGAATAGGAGTATAGGGAAAACACCTTTTGAGATTGTTATTGGAATGCAGCGTAGAGGTTTATCAGATTTGATAGCTGTTGCTAGTGAAGAAAAGAGAAGAGCTATAGGAGAAAAATTTGCTAATTTTATGAAACCTTTGCATAAGGAAGTGAAATTGAGGTTGGAACAAAGTAATCAGAAGTATAAGGAGAATGCTAATAAGTCTAGAAGACATCACAATTTTGAATTTGGTGATGAGGTAATGGTTCATTCAAAGAAAGGAAGATTTCCTGTTGGAACATATAGTAAGCTAAAATTGAAAAAATTTGGACCCTGTAAGATCTTGAAGAAGTTTGTCAGTGACAATGCTTATGAAGTTGAGTTATCTGATGACATGGATATATCTCCTATATTCAATATTGCTGATTTGTATAAGTATCATGAATCAGATGATGAAGTTGTTGTATCAGAATATTATCCTAAGAAGTAGATTGAAGAAGTTAAACAAATATTGGAATAGAGAGTTGGCAAGAGCATAAGAGGAAAAGATTACTATAAATATTTGGTGAAGTGGAAGAACAAACCTATTGAAGATGCTTCATGGATTTCTCAATTTGAGTTGGATTCAACTCAAATTATGACATCTCAATGATTCAGGAGAATCATTTATTTCAACCTCAGTTGTCTAATGCAGGAACATCTTGGGTTTCCTTGTTATCTTGCTCATTTTGTGTTCATTCTACATGTTGATGCCAATTTATTGTAGCTCTAATGGATGTTGAGTTACTGTAGCTCTAGTGGATGTTGAGTTACTATAGCTTTAATGGATGTCAAGTTACTACAACTCTAGTGGATACTAAGTTACTATAGAAATCTACTGTTGATCAAGTGTTCCTTCATGTGTCAAGTTACCTAGTGTATGCTGAGTGACTCTTCATGTGCCCAATTACCTAGTGTATGCTAAGTGACCCTTCACGTGTCAAGTTTTCCTATTTATGTCGAGTGTCATCATTTTGATGTGATTTCTACGAGTTGACTTACATGATTTATTTTGATCATGACATTTATGTTAAGATCTTTTCTTGGGATGTGTCCAGATCATTGTTAGGTCAGCATTCCTCTTATGTAATGTTCTATGATGATATGTAAGCCATTTTGGAAAGTATATATAGAATATTTAGGCTTAGAGTTAAGGGAGTTAATTTCGAAGAGATTCTAGAGCATAATCCAAAGTTTGGAAAGTTTGTTGCATATGTTTCTAGAGCTATGAATTTGATGTTGGATCTTTGATCTTGAATATCTTTTGTATTTGGTCATAACCCAAAAGGCCTTATGGGTGAGCATGTATGCTGATTATTGGATGAATCAATAAGTGTTTTCTCTTTTTCCTCCTTCGGTTGTTTTTTTGTGTATTTTGTTTTTGTTGTGTTAACTCTTGCAAGGTGGTTTGGATATTTGGGTGTACCTTTGGCCCTAGTTATTAACTCATCCCTACATCATGGAAGCTTAACCTTTTTAAAATTAGATTTTGGTGGATCTAACATGAGATATCCCTACTAGGTTTATCATTACCATGGGTTGAGGTAGTGACTATGGTAAGTATACCTTTGACTTTAGGTTGGACAAAATAAATCTCTTGGATGATAAAATAGGTCTAAGAAAATGGCATTTTCAAAGGAAACAAATGGCTTTGGTTTAACTATAAGGAACAATAATAGAACAAGTTAGGAAAAGGATTGTTGCAAATAGAATTGCTAACAATATTTTTGAGATGGTGAGGATAAATTTGATCTAATAAAGGAGTAACTTTGAATATATATGTGTTAACTTCTATCAAAAGATGATGTAAAAATGTTCATTTTTAGAATAGGTGAAATAAAACCAAATGTTAACTAGACTAAAAATTTTGCAAATAGACTTGCTAACAACTGCTTTGAAACAACAAAAATAAAACTCTTTTGGATATGATGTATTGTAAGAAAAAAATATCTCAAAGGACAAAGAAAATTTGAAAGAGAAAAACAAATGATCTCTTTTGAAGAGGGGCTTTGATAGTAACCACAAAATTGTGTATGTTCTACAAATGTTTTATCAAAGGTCTTTTGCACAAGTAAGATAATTCAAGTACACTTTTATTGCTAATAAGAAGCAGATGTAGTAATCAAAATAGTTGCCCACACTAAGCATCACATAAGAACTGAAATGTTGGGAGATGAGTGAACCTTAAGTTCAAAGAAACCCCATGCATATTTGTGTTCTACGAAGTATAGATAGTGGATGTGAAAAATCTTCGGGTGATCTGGGTAATCCACTTGGATTGATTCTTGCACAAGGATTATGATGCTTTTGGAGGTGAATCAGGTAGGATACTAATTTGGTTTGTATTTGGAGCTATGTAGTCAACCACTTAGTTGTTACATATGTGATCCACTTAAGATTCTATTCCAAACATGCTAAAATTGTGGGAATGTTTTCCACATCAGGCTACCCCCAAAAATACACCGTCCAAACTTGCTTGATGGAGAAAAAAAGTTTACCATTCCCCTAATTTATATACCAATCATATTATTTATTAGTTTGAGCTTCTCTCCAAAGGGGGTGCACTTCTCAGAGGAGGATGAACTCACTGCAAGCACTCCTAGGTTGTTCTAAATGATCTTGCAAACAAATTTTAGTACATATGTCACGTATTTAAATGGTCCTAATTTATAAAAATAGAGAAGTCAAAGATGTGCTGAAAGGCACAATCTCAACACACATAAGGCACATGATTCATTCTATTTGGAAGCTTTAAGTGCATCCTAGTGACTACTTTGAAAACACTCATGATTTT
Source organism: Cupressus sempervirens (assembly GCA_028749045.1). Taxonomy (NCBI): domain Eukaryota; kingdom Viridiplantae; phylum Streptophyta; class Pinopsida; order Cupressales; family Cupressaceae; genus Cupressus; species Cupressus sempervirens. The sequence goes on along the minus strand of CM053791.1, from coordinate 88,451,726 downwards.
AGCATACCAAGTTCATTGCCAACTTACAATGATGGTCAACATAATAAATTGTGTCAACAAAAGAAATCAAGCGAGTGAAAACTTTGAAAGAGATGGGAATAAGGACAAGTTTTCTTAAGGCATTTGTGATTGAGTGAATTCTTTTTTAGCCCCAAAGTTGAAGTATTACCACATAATATTCATTTGCACTTAAAAACTGAATGTTTGTCACATTGGTTCATTTTAATCTTTAGCATTCAAGAGTGTGTGTTTATTTATCCAATTAAGTGCAACATACATTCAAAAGCAAGTGTTTAAGTCATTCAAGTTCATTTCCAAGAGCAACAAAACTTTAAGAAAAACTTGCAAGAAACATGGTTAGTTGTTCCTAGAATGCTCCCATATGAAATGCTACAAACAAAAAATTTGGTTAGCTTACCCAAAAATCCCATAAAATTTATGATTTATGTCATGTCCCCTATTCAAATAATTTTAAAAAAAATAAACTTTGCTAAGGCAGGTAGGCTCCAAAAAGGTGAAGTTTCAGAAAAAGGGGCTAAACTTTGGAAACTAATGGACTAATAAATAAAAATTATTATTAAATTATATTTTATTAACCCCTCTTGGACGTGAGTTAGGGTTATGCCCTCTTTTAAAGGGGTTTGGAGGCATTTTGGGCTCATTCCAGAACTTGATTTTTGCTAATTTTCTTGTTGTTCTTCAGAGGCTGCCAAACCTGTGGAGAAGGAAACCCAAGAATGGGAGTTTGCAGGTTTTTAGGAAGGCTAAGGATGGGAGTTTGAAGCCATTCCATGTCCATGCTCATACAGAGTTTGCCTTTGTGCTGAATAGTGCCGATTTGTGGGTTTTCGGAGTTGTTTTTGGTTTGAGTTTGGTGTTTTCAGTTGAGTGTTTCATATCAGTTTGGGTTGCTGCTGTATTTCAGACTTTAAGATGTTAAAATAGAGCTGAATATATGTATTTGGTTGTGATTAAACTTTTGAGATAGTTTATGAGTGTTTTTGTGGTGTTTCCGGGCATTGTGTGTTAATTTCAGGAGCCCGATTGAGCATAGTTTTGTCCTACATTTGTGAGCTGTTGTGTAAAGGCTATACAAATCTGGAAATGTCATTTTGCAGACTGTTATGCTACTGAAATTTCTGTAAAAATGTCCATTCTTAGATTTATTAATAATTTGTGTTGTTGTGAAGTTTTTTGGCACTAATTTGGACATACCCGATTTGGGTTTTATTGGGAAATTGGCAGATCTTTGTAATATTGGTTGTTTGATTTTAAAGATCTGATTTGAGGCTGGAAATACCATGCAAAATTAGTAAAGGGACATTTCAGTGGTATCAGAGCCATGATCTTGCCAGCCTGAGGGTTTGTAGAAGTTGCATGTCAGTTTAATAACTACCCAGATCTTGCATGTCAGTTTTGACAACTACCCAGATCTTGCATGTCATATTTTATGGTTGCATGTTGGTTCTAATTAGTTGCATGTCAAAATTTATGATCACATGCAACTAAGTGAAAGAGAAAAAAGATATTTGCAGCGAGAAAAGAATAAAGAAATTTTGATCAAACCCCCATTTGAAAGCAAAAGTACAAAATCCAAGGAAGAAAAAATTATGGGTGATCCAGATGAGATGGCAAAGAAATTATTTCAAGACATCCAAAATACTCAGAAGCAAATAGTGTATGGTTTGGTGGAAATTAGAGAGGCTTTGCGAATATTGACAGAAAAATTACAAGGAGTTGCATCTATTAATGAGAAAGGGAGCACTTCAGAGGAGCCAAGAAATGGGAGATCCACACCATCTAAATCAGCCAAAACTATTTTCTTGCCTGCAGATGAGCCACCAGTACCAAATCCAACCATTAATCCAGTGGAAGAGGTTACAGGTAACTTGATTACATTAAGAGCTACTTATAATGGCTTAGATGATGACTTTCGTAGTTCAGTTCCTTTTAGAGAATATGTGGATATAATGAACACTTTGATGCCCAAGAAAGAGAACACGAGGGAGCATGACACAAGTGGAAGAGAGCTCAAAAATAAAATAAGAAAGTTTACAACACCTACTTTTGATGGAACAAATAAAATTTCAGCTAGAGCATGGCTACAAAAATTACAAACTTTCTTCACACTTAACCCCATGAAAGAGAGTGATGCTGTTCAATTTGCAAGTCTACACTTGGAAGATGCAGCCTATGATTGGTGGTATCATGGAATGACTACTCAAGGTCACGATCAGGTAACTACATTTGAAGATTTCAGTCAAAGAGTGATAGATAGATTTGACCTCAAGGATGATGAAGAGTACTTTAAAGAATTGTCAAAGTTGAAGCAAACCAAATCAGTTAATGAGTATATAGAAGAATTTCAAAAAGTGGCTATTATGGTACCTGATATAAGTGAAAAGAGGATCGTTTATCTTTTTCTTGATGGTTTAGAAGATTCTGTTAAGGGTTTGGTTAAGGCTTTCTCACCCTCAACTTTACAGGAAGCTATCAAAAGAAGCTTGCAACTTGAAACTTGCATGCCTATAAAATCAATCACTAATCAAAAACCCCCAAATCTTTGGCAACATAAGGGAAATTTTTAGAAAAAGACTTTCCCAACACTACCACTAAAAGATGTGACAAATGTGGCAAAAAAGAAGGTAGATGAAGAGACTATGAGTGAATTACGAAGGAAAAAGCTTTGTTTTACTTGTAGAGAACCATGGGTTCCAGGACACAGATGTTTGGGGAAAGGTCAAGTGCACTATATTGAAGTTGCTTCAGAATCTAATTCAGATGAGCATGAGGAATTTCATGATACTAAGGAGGAGGTAGAAGAAGAGAAAGTAAAAGAAATCAGCAAGGATGGCACTTTAGCAGCATTATCAGGAGTCCCAAGATACCATCCCTTTCGAATTCGAGGGGTACTAGCAGGGCAAAGGTTGACCATTCTTCTTGATAGTGGGGCAACTCACAATTTTATTGATGAGGGATTTTTCATGAAAAGAGGGCTTAAAGCAGAAGATTTTGAGGGATTCAATGTTACTGTAGCTGATGGATTCACTATGCCTTGCACACGGGTGGTGAAACAACTCAAGATGACCTTAGGAGATTATGAGTTATGTGATGACTTCTATGTGGTTGGTATTGGGGAGACAGATCTTGTATTGGTGTTCAATGGTTGCACTCTATCGGAGGCTATTACATGAACCATCAAACTATGGAGTTTAAATTTCATTCCAATGGGAAAGAAGTCATATTGAGAGGGTTATTGAATGGAGCACCTAAGGCAGTCTCTGCAAAGAGAATGGAGAGGACTTTTCGAAGAGGACAAGTAACATGGGCAGCAGGAGTCATAATCCAACCAACAAGCTCTCCAAAGAATCAAGGTAATTTCCATTTTGAAATTCAAAATATTCTTGATAAGCATAGTATAGTTTTCAATGATTTGCCTCCAGGATTACCACCAGATAGAGGTTTTGAGCATGTTATAGAGTTAGAACAGGGTGCCAAACCAGTTATAACAACCCCATGCCACCATCCAAGAGGTTATAAGGAAGAAATTGAAAAAACTATTAAAGAACTCCTGGACATGGGATTCATAAGGCCTAGCTCTAGTCCATTTGCATCATCTGTGGTACTTGTCAAGAAAAAGGATGGTACAATGAGAATGTGTATAGACTACAGGGCTCTAAACAAGAAGACCATAAAAAATAGGTATCCCATACCACGCATAGATGAACTCATTGATGAGTTACATGGTGATGTATACTTCTCAAAAATTGACTTAAGATCAGGCTACCATCAAATCCGAATGAGGAGTGAAGATGTGGAAAAGACTGCTTTCAGATGTCACTATGGGCACTTTGAATTTCTTGTTATGCCATTCGGACTCACTAATGCACCTGCAACATTCCAATCTTGTATGAATAAGGTGTTCAGTCAACATCTTCGAAAATTTGTTTTGGTATTTTTCGATGATATCTTGATATATAGTAAAACATGGGAAGAGCATCTAAAGCACATAGACACTATTTTGGGAATCTTGGAGCAGCAATCTTTCTATGCTAAGCTATCTAAATGTGAGTTTGGTTTGACAGAGATCCTATATTTGGGACATATTATAAGCTCTAAAGGAGTACAGGTTGATCAACAAAAAATCCAGGCAATTTTGGATTGGCCTCCACCCGCTAATCTTACACAGTTGAGAGGTTTCTTCAGGTTGTGTAGCTACTATAGGAGATTTGCCAAGGGATTTTCTAAGCTTGCTGCCCCCTTGACTGATTTGACAAAGAAAGGAGCTTTTGTTTGGACAGAAGAGGCACAAAAAACATTTGATAAGCTTAAGGAGGTAATGAGTTCATGCCCTGTGCTTGCAATTCCAGATTTCTCTTTACCTTTTGTTGTTGAATGTGATGCTTCTGGAGAAGGTATAGGGGCTATACTAACTCAAAGGGGACATCCAATAGCATTTGAGAGTAAAAAATTAAATCAATCAGAGAAAGGTTACTCCATCTATGATAAGGAAATTTTGGCAATCATGCATGCACTTCATAAGTTTAGACAATATTTGGTATGTGGGAGATTCATTATAAAGACAGACCATAATAGCCTCAGGTTCTTCTTGAACCAAAGGGATTTGAATGATCGTCAACAAAAATGGGTAAGAAAATTGCAAGCTTATGATTTTGATATTGAATACATGAAAGGAAAGAATAATGTGGTTACTGATGCTCTCTCAAGAAAGCCCACTTTGTGTTCCTTATCATCTATCTCTGCTAATTGGAAAGTCTCCATAATTTTAGAGTATGCTAAATATTCATTTGCCACCAAAATTTTGGATAAGTTAGTGGATGATAACAGGTACAAGGTTGTTGATGAATTGATTTATTACAAGAACAAGATCTTCTTAGTGCCAGGGTCAAAAACTAAGGAGAGGATATTGAGGGCCTTTCATGACACACCTTTGGCTGGTCATTAGGGATACTTCAAGACATACAGGAAAATTTGAGAGTGGTTTTCATGGAAGGGTATGAAGGAGGATGTCCTTAAACACATTAAGGAATGTATGGTATGCCAACAAAGCAAGAGTGAGCAAAATTTTCCTGCAGGGTTGTTGCAGCCATTTCCTATTCCCGAACAAAAATGGGAAAGTATTTCCATAGATTTCATCACTGGGTTGCCCAAGGTTCAAGGTAAGGATTGCATATATGTGGTGGTAGATAGACTAACTAAGTATGCACATTTCTTTCCTATCACATCTGATTTCAAGGCATCACAAGTGGCCGAATTGTTCTTCAAGGAAATTTTTAGATTACATGGTTTGCCTAGAAACATTGTTAGTGACCAGGACAGTAGATTCCTCAGCTCTTTTTGGAAGGAGCTCTTTCATTTGGCAGGAACTAAACTCACTCCCAGTACTAGCTATCACCCTCAAAAAGATGGACAAACAGAGATAGTTAATAAATGGATAGAGGGATATTTGAGGAACTATGTTTCAAATCAACAACATGCTTGGGTGAAATGGTTACACCTAGGGGAGTATTGTTACAATACATCTCATCACATGTCTATTGGTATACCTCCTTTTCATGCTCTTTATGGTTATGATGCCCTTTCCTTTGTTGATCTAATACTTTCCGATAGCAGAGTATCCGCAGCAAGTGATTTCATCAAGCAAAGCCAAGACATAATAAGGTCCCTTAAGGATAATCTACAACATGCACAGAACCAACAAAAGATATATGCTGACAAGAAAAGGATTGAAAGATCTTTTGAGGTGGGAGATTTGGTATTTTTTAGGTTGCAGCCATATAAGCAAAGCACCTTGAAGAGGAGTGGGGCAGAGAAACTCAAGCCAAGGTTCTATGGGCCTTATAAAATCATCAAGAAGGTAGGAGAGGTAGCTTATGAATTGGAGCTCCCACCAAACAACAAAATACAGAATATTTTTCATGTATCTTGCTTAAAGAAGGTTCTAGGCCAGCAAACCATAGTATCTACAGAATTACCACCTCTTGATGATGAAGGGAAATTAGTTTTGATACCAGAAGAGATTTTGGATACAAGAGAGAAAAGGTTGAGAAATAGGAGCGTCATAGAGCATTTGGTCAAATGGAAAGGATTACCACTAGAGGATGCAACTTGGGAAGGAGCACATATTCTTGAGAATTCCAACCTTCATTGCTTGAGGACAAGCAATATTTGGAAGGGGAGGACTTGTCATGTCCCCTATTCAAATAATTAAAAAAAAAAAAACTTTGCTAAGGCAGGCAGGCTCCAAAAAGGTGAAGTTTCGGAAAAAGGGGCTAATATTTGGAAACCAATGGACTAATAAATAAAAATTATTATTAAATTATATTTTATTAACCCCTCTTGAACATGAGTTAGGGTTATGCCCTCTTTTAAAGGGGTTTGGAGGCATTTTGGGCTCATTCCAGAACTTGATTTTTGCTAAATTTTTTGTTGTTCTTCAGAGGTTGCCAAACCTGTAGAGAAGGAAACCCAAGAATGAGAGTTTGTAGGTTTCCAAGAAGGCTAAGGATGGGAGTTTGAAGCCATTCCATGTGCATGCTCATACAGAGTTTGCCTTTGTGCTGAATAGTGCCGATTTGTGGGTTTTCGGGGTTGTTTTTGGTTTGAGTTTGGTGTTTTCAGTTGAGTGTTTCATATCAGTTTGGGTTGCTGCTGTATTTCAGACTTTAAGATGTTAAAATAGAGCTGAATATATGTATTGGGTTGTGATTAAACTTTTGAGATAGTTTATGAGTGTTTTTATGGTGTTTCCGGGCATTGTGTGTTAATTTCAGGAGCTCGATTGAGCATAGTTTTGTCCTACATTTGTGAGCTGTTGTGTAAAGGCTATACAAATCTCGAAATGTCATTTTGTAGGCTGTTATGCTGCTGAAATTTTTGTAAAAATGTCCATTCTCAGATTTATTAATAATTTGTGATGTTGTGAAGTTTTTTGGCACTAATTTGGACATACCCGATTTGGGTTTTATTGGGAAATTGGTAGATCTTTGTAATATTGGTTGTTTGATTTTAAAGATCTGATTTGAGGCTGGAAATACCATGCAAAATCAGTAAAGGGATATTTAAATTTAGTATGGAAAAATTTAGTTTAACTTTTATTATTATTTTTATATACATAAATCAACATAGAATAGTCCCTATCCTATGGAACTACTAAAAGGTATAGAACCCAAAACTCAAAGTAATAAAAAAGTTTGTAGAAACTAAAATAACAGTTATTGAGAAAATACCCTAGATAATAGAACAAGGGAGATGAAAAAATAGAGGTTGCTAGGAAATTGTAGATGCCAAAAAAAAGGTCACTGTAAAATCCACAAAGATGATGACCTAACAGAGACAACAATATAGATGGTAGGGACAACCTACAATGGAAATGCTAATTCAAAGGTGAAGATGATAGCTAAAAGTTGGAGATGACAAAACTCCTAGATAAAAATTTATAGACGCCAAAACTTAGAGAAGACAATGCCTAGATGATGAAACATCAGAGACCACAATACATATGTGTATACAACACTGTGCATAAATAGAACTAATAGCCTTGGGTTTTTCCAAAAAAAATCTTTTTGGGTATTTTAGGATATGTTTTCTTCTGGAATGCATCCTTCAACCTGCATGAACAATCAAAATCCTTGCTACGCACTCAAACAACAAAAATAATTAGATTGTTAGTGAAAAATAGATTGAAAAGGATGAATGAATGACCCATAGTGGGGTCCTACTGGGCATGCCAAAATGTAGACCATGGAAGTTAGCATCTAAAGAACATTAAATAAAAATTATAACATTCACAAAATAAATGACTAAGCTCAAATATAGATTAGACAAAAGGAAGTGTAAAAAGGGGATGCAAACTGAAAGGAGAGCACTCAAATAAGCTTCCTTGATTGTGTAGATGTGTCCAACAATAGGGATATATGCTTGATCATGCTTCAATCCTTTAATGGATGAGAGCCTTCAAAAGATAAAACATGGTGTAGGGAATGAGTGAGGATTCCTACATTGTAATAGTGTGATTCAATGATCTATTCTCCAAAGGGGCATTGTGAGTTTGCATGTAAGTTGGTTGATTTAATTGTGAACGGAGAGGGCTTTATTGATAGACCAAGGGTGTGAGGATGGAGGGACATTATGTAAGGATGAAGAAAGGATGAGGGAGGATTAGGATGCAAGGAAAGGAGAGCACATAGATTGTGCTTCTCCAAATCCATAGCCTTGCAACAAGTGTCACAAGGGGATTGGATAGGGAAAGAGCATCAAGATGGGTGGCCAAAGGGAGTTATTAGAGAGGAGTGTGGAAGGAGAATGTAAGAGGCTTTAAATAGGCTTCAAGTCATGTAAGAGCCTTTAATGCTCTTGGATAGGAATGTACGAGGGATATGATAGAACTTTGACTTTGGTTTGGTTTAGGACTTTCTTAACCCTTGGTTCAGGTTGTGTACATGCTTAAGGGATTAGGCTTATCTTAGGAGGGAATTAGGGTCCAAGTGTCATGTTAGAGGGATGCAAGTGGGCTAGTATTTATGATGTAGGTTAATTAGTTGGCTATGTGAGATTAGCATGGGCGAATGGGTTATATATAGCTAATGGTAGGGAATTAGGGATAGTTAGGGTTTGAAAATTGATTTGAAACTATTTATTAAATCAAAGTAGATTTTTAAGATTAAATTAAATAGATTTATGTATTTATTTAAATTAATAGGAGAATAGGGATTTAATTGATATTTAGACTTTGGGTTTGTCATTTGATTTTATCAATTGGGTTATAGTTGATTAATTAAATTAATTAACTAGAGGATGAAAATGAATTAATTAAATATATAATTAATGACACCTTAGGAGATGACTAAATAGGATTACAAAAATTATGTTATTAGATCTATGTGTCTACAACTACAATATGGATGTTGAATTTTGTGCACAATGATTTATGTGGTCCTATTAGAACAAGAGTATTCTATGGTGAAAGGTTTTTTATCCTTTTCATTTATGATTTTACAAGAATGATGTGGGTAGTTTTTCTTAAGGAGAAATTTAAAGATTTTCATAAATTCAAGTTATTCAAGGGTAGAGTAGAGAATGAACCAAGTTTAAAAATTAGATGCTTTAGATTAAATAGAGGAAGATAATTCACATCAAATGACTTTAATATCTTTTGTGAAGACAATGAGATTAAGAGAAAAATTTCAACCCCTAAGAGACCACAACAAAATGGGATAGAAAAAAGAAGGAAAAGATTAGTGAGTGAGGCAACTAGAGCTATGATGCTTGAAGGTAATGTATCATATGCCTATTAGAGAGAAGTTGTGAACACCATAATATATACAATGAAAAAAGTAAAAATCAAACAAGGTACTAGTAAGACACTTTATGAACTTTGGTTTGGACATACACCTACTATGATATGCTTTATAATCTTTGGAAGAAAATATTATACCAAAAGAGAGGATGATATAGGTAATTTTTATCCTAGAAGTGATGAAGGTGTTTTCCTTGGATATTCATTGAAAAGAAAGACATATAGATGTTTTAATCAGAGATCAAGAATTACAGTTGAAAGCACTAATGTGAAAGTTGATCATAAATTTAGAATACAGGAAATAATACTTGATTATGATTGAATATGAAATGTAAATACAAGGCCTAACAATAAGCATGTGGAGCAAGAGTTGTTTTATGAAACTGATAATGAAGAACCAATAGAAGAAGTAAAAATTGAATAAGGAACACCTAAATAGAGAACACTAAATTATGCAAGGAGGAATCATCCTAAGCAACATCTTATTGGAAGTGCCAACAATGGAGTATTCACAAGAAATTAGGTAAGAGATGAAATCTATTTGATATCAAAGTTGAACCTAAGACTTGATATGAAGCATGTAAAGATGAATTTTTAATAGAGGCTATGAAAGAGAAAATTGAGTAGATAGAAAAGAACAAGACATGTGAACTAGTCCCTAGATCTAAAGACAAGAACATCGTTGGCACTAAGTGGGTATTTAGAAACAATATGAATTAACAAGGAGAAGTGATAATAAACAAACAAAGGATAGTATGCAAAGTATATTCACAACAACAAGAATTGATTTAGAGGAAAATTTTACCCTTGTTAAAAACTTGAAGTAGTAAAAATGTTTTTGGCATATACATCTAACAAGAATTTCAAGGTATATCGAATGGATTTGAAGTCAACATTCTTGAATGGAGAAGTTGAGGAAGAATTTTATATTGAACAGTTTGATGGATTTCCATTGGTTGAAGATAAAGATATAGTATGAAAATTGAGAAAATATTTGTATGGATTAAAGAACGTACCTAGAGCTTAGTATGTGAGATTGGACAATCACTTGCAAAGTTTGGGATTTAAGAAAGGTAATGCAAATAATAGCGTGTACTTAAGAGAAAATTCAGACATGTTACTAATTATAGAAGTATTTGTTGATGATATTATCTTTGGAGGAAATGATGAAGAAAGTGAGAAATTTTGAAAGAAGATGAAGAATGAATTTGAGATGAGTATGATTGGAGAGATAAAATATTTCTTGGGATTGTAAATAACTCAAAATAAGGATGATATTTTCATACCACAAACTAAATATCTTAAGAATTTGTTGACAAGGTTTGGTTTAGGAAATTGTAAACTTTTGGAATACCTTTGGTTACATGATGTAAATTGTCAAGCAAAGATGAATCTCCTAGTGCAATACAAAAAATGTACAGATCTATGATAGGAGGATTGCAATATTTGACACATACATGACCATATATAGCTAATGTAGCTGGAATTATGGAAAGATTCCAAGAAGATCCTAAAGAGACATACCTAATAGTAATAAAGATATTTTTCAAATATTTAAAGGGAACATCAAACTATGGATTGTGGTATGATAGATCACATGACTTTACCTTATGTGCATACACTGATGCAAATTAGGCAGGGAATATGGATGAAAGAAAGAGTATAAGTAAAGAAGCATTTTTTCTTGGGAGGAAGATTTGTTTCAAGGATAAGAAAGAAATAAGATTGTATGTCACAATCTACAATAGAAGAAAAGTATGTAGCAATAGAAAACAACTATAATCAGATCATTTGGATGAAGAAAATGTTGAAAGACATAGCTGTAGATTTTATAGAGCCTATATCATTCATTTTGATAACAAAAGTATAGTTAGAATGTAAAAGAATGCAATATTATATTCAAAAACTAAACATAATTCAATAAAGTATCACTTTTTGAGAGAGAAGGTAGTAGAGAAGGAAATTTAAGATTTGAGTATGTTAGCAAAAAGGAGCAGATAGAAAACATATTTATTAAACCTTTCGCTAAGGATAATATTGAGTATCTTACAGGTATACTTTGGGTTATTTCCCAACCTTATTCAAAATAGTTGATGCAACATTGCATCAGTTTAGTACATCAAGAGCATAATTCTTATACGTAGATTGTATGTTTGGTGATGTTTCCTTTGGGGGCTTAGTCACTTTTTGAGAAAATTTATTGAGAACTCTTTGGTAATGTATTGAATACCAATGTCTTTTGGCACTTGTCTTTTGAACATATTATTTTGGAAATGATTGAATAATGAGAGTACTTTAGATTCTTAGATTTGTATAATGACACCTTTGTCATTGATGTCAATAGAGGAGAGTAATACATGAAAAATATTACATTGTTGTGCGAGGAAGAGTAATTGAGTAAAGGAAATATTTGTGGAGTAGAATATTCAGTATCTAATTCATGTTAATATGTTGATATCAATGGGGGATTATTTTAGAAACTTCATGCATTATCATTTGTGTTAGGGGAGTCTTGAAATTTGTGGTTTTTCATCATATGTTGCCATCAATACCAAAGGGGGAGATTTTTAGCATGAATGTTGATGGTATTTCTTTGGGGGAGTCTATTAGCATGTTTGGAGAGATGATTGGGTGCTTATGTGTTGTATTTATGACTCGATTTGTTAGTGATGCCAATAAATATGTATTTTGGTTGAAACAATTAGAATTGCAAAGAGATTTTTTGGTCAGCATAGTCCAAGGTTGTGGAACTAAGTTATGCGAGCTTATATAAATGATTGTGGATATATCTTGATAATGCATCTATGTTTGAGAAAAGTAATTTTAAGGATTGTGTGAGTTACAAAAGGTTATTTGGAAATAGGTCACAAGGTAGCCCCTAGGAAACTATTTACAACTAAATCTATTGTATAATTATAATGCAACATGTGATGTAATATCTTAATGAGGTCCTATATTATTCATTGTACATTAGGAAAGCCTCAAGGATGACTCAATTAGATGTTAGGACTTAGTATAAAAGGAAATGTGTCTTCTTTGGTTGTAAGTTTCATAAATTCATATTGTTAGAAATGCAAGAGTGTAACTGAGAGGGGAGGGGTGAATGGGTTACCACAAAAATAATTCCTTGTCCCTTAGATGTCAATACAAATTTTCACTAATCATGCAATACTGTCTAGCTTGGTTAACACTAAAATATTACTGATACTAGGTTAACAAAGAAATCTTATGATTATTAATCTATTATAAGCTTTAGTAACTTAGTAACTAATTAGTTATGATTATTATGGAAGGATGGGAGTATTTTGGTGGGTAATTAGAGAATGTAGGTTATTGAGGACATTATTGCTGAAGCTACAGGTCTTGACACTAAGGGTATCAACTTCTATTGGGATAGGAAGCTTTTAGATTGAGTAGTAGAAGAGTTTGCATATATTTAAGGAGTACAACAAGCTGGTGAAAAATTGGTAATTTGAACTTTAGCCCTGGCTTCATTTCTCACCCTTGGAGGTTTGTCATGTTTGTGGTGATTGAATATCTTACTTTAGATGACTACTTTACAAAGATATATGGACACTATTTTATGCTACTTAACCATTTTAGGCATAGGGTTAGGTTTAATCTCGCCTTCTACCTTAGGCAATTGCTGGGTAACACTATTTTAGCCATTCAAAATAATCATGTGGGTGATCATACTTGTAATGAGGGTTTAATGGTTCTAGTTATGAACCTTCTAAAATCCAAAAAAGTGGATAGACCCCGTCTGAGCAAGAAAACTTTAGATTGTGAGACGAAGGGAAGTGAACTGGAGAAGGGGTTTGATGAGGATACAGAGGATAAGGTTGCTGAGGTTGAGGTTAAGAAGAACAAGAAATGTGATCCTAGGAGCTCATATAGGAAGAAAAGGAAGAATAAGGAGATTGATTCTGAACAAGACACTGATTCTAAAGAGGAGCAGGAAGAGGGTATTAAGAAAAAAGGTATCTCAGACAAGGTTTCTAGAAATTAGGGGAAGAATATAAAAATGGATTATGTTCCTTTTGATGATGAACTCCTAAAAGAGGATGGAGAGAAAAAGGAAAAATGTGCTTGCTCAAGATTTGGATGCAGATAAAGCATTTAAGGAGGTTGAGTTTGATAGGAACAAATAGGGAGGGAATGATGATTACCCTATGCATAACAAAGATGAGGAAGACTAGGGGTTTTTGAAGTGAATCTTTAGTAACCTAGGGCTTATGAAGAAGGATATTAGCAATATAAAGCTACAAATGCAAGACATCTTGAGAGACATTGATTAGCTCAGTAGTACGACTAGGGGGGAGAGAACTCTAGGTTAGCATATTGATAGACTCTCTAAGGTTATTCATAAGGGTAAAGAGGTAAAGAATTTGATGAAAAAATTTCCACCACTTGAAGACAAGAACAAAAATTTGGATCAGGTGAATAAATACTTTAAAAAAGATTGGATGTTTTGGACAATAGAGTGGGTAATTTGGAGAAAATGGTTAAGAATATGGCCAATCAAAATTGCACTATCTTGAGGATAGTGGCTGAAAACTTTAACACCCTGTTGAACAAGGTAAAGGACAAGGCTCTAAAGATATGAAAGAGGACCAAGGTACTAGCAAGTGTATAAGGCCTAATTCCAAGAAGAGCAAGGTTGTGGAAGCAAAAGAGCTGGATGATATGAAAGCCCCTGTAGAAAAAATAAACATCCTAGTAGAACAAGTAGTAGATCTTTTGAAGAAATTGTAGTTTTCTCAGTGCTAGCTTTTTTCTTTTCTCTTGCTATCTTTTCATGCCTAGTTGTTTCCTAGCCTCTTGTTTTAGTTTATTTAGCTTGCTCTTTTTTAGGTACTAAGGCTTTGTTTCATCTGAGCTACTCTGCTCTTGTTTCTATTATACTTTGTACAAGGTTTTGGGTCCTTTAAAACTTGTTTTTATGTAATAAAAAGTTGTAGAAACTTAAAGCATAAAGAAAATAACATGAATACAGATGATACCAAGATCTAACATGGAAACCCAATTTGGGAAAACCACCATGCAAATATTTACAATATTTTTCACTCAAATGAAGTGACCCCAGACCCTATTAAAGGTTACAAAATATACTGTTAAGTATGACCTTGTTAGATGATTTAGATCACCCTATTAGGAGCAGCCTAGTTAGAGGTCTTTAAACACTTCAATCTTGAAATGTTGCCTTTGTTAGAGGATTTACAAAATGACTATTAAGTCAACTCTTAAGAGATTTCTTTTCTACTACAATGATTAGAAAGTAATAGTAATTTGACCTAATTTATGAAGCAAGTATCTTTGTAGATTTAGATCTCTATTGTGGTTTGACTTCATAATCCTTCTTGATTAGATGTTCTTTGCAACTTATCTTCCACACTTTCCTACTCTACCTTTTCCTTTGCTCATGTATTCATCTTATTTTATATTCCACTTGTACATTTTATCCTCATAACTTGAACTTTCTTAGATATCATAAACTAGGAAAAGTCATCTTGAATACCCTTCCAAAACAAAATAAACATACAAATAGTTGGCCCTAATCAATTAAATATTTGAAAAATTTATTATGCTTTCACTCAATCAATACTAGGAATGAACACTCGACCAACACTATAAGTCCTTTGATGCTCGACCATTCGGTCAATACTACAAGTAGGAATCCCTTCATTAACCAACCACTCAGTTAATACTAGAAAATTCTTCTTTAACTGACTACTTGGTTAATTCTGATATATACAAGGTTAATACTACAAACTCTACATTGGTTGGTAAATACTGACATTTGTGTAACATCAATGAAAACATACAATTGATGAATTGTTTCCAACAAACTCCCTCTTTGGCATTAATGGAAACACAACATGTCAATATAAATTGATAGAAGTATGAGCAATTAAATAATATATTTATTTTAATTATGATTCTTATCCATACTGACTCCCTCTAAGATTCTTCTTGGATTTGTCTCTATTGCTTCCTTGACAATCGCTCTGATGTGAACTTTTGTTATTTTCTCCCTCTTTGCTGTATAATCCATTATCTGAATATCTTCCTTCTAAGATACAAAACTCCTTGTCTTTCTCCTCAATCTTCCATGTTGACACACTAAATTCTCCCTCCTTGACATCAAATGCCAAAGAATACATATTTTTGAAGTTACAATGTATCTTTGTACTAATTCATATGCAACATACTCTACATTACACACCTAAAGTGTGACAATCTACATCAACTTGATAGATCTTCAGTGAAACTTGGTTGATGTCCCACTATCTTTTTCTTTAGTGATCATCAAATAGGGGAATAACCCCTAGTTTAGCTCTTAGATACATAAATGCATCCTTAGGTAAAGCCTTAGTAAATATATATGCTATCTACTCCTTGGTGTTCACATATTCTAATCTCACCTCTTTGCCTTGAACCAATTCCCTGAAGAAATAATATTTGATTGCATTTTATTTTATCTTTGTGTGCATCACATGATTTTTTGGATATATTTATTGTACTTGTGTTATCACAATAGATAACCACTGGTTCCATGATTTCTTCCTTCATTCCTAACATTAATTTCTTGATCCACATTATGTTAGAAGAATTGACTGTTGCAACAACATACTTTGCCTTTGATGTGGATTGAGAAATACAATTTTTCTTCTTGCTTGTCCAAGACACTAACCTTTTTCCAAGAAAGAATGCTCCTCCTAAACTAGTACTTTTTCTTTAATCATGCTTCCTACCCAATCTGCATTAGTAGATTCTCTCAACTCAAGATTTTATCCTTTCCTATACCATAAACCATATTCTTGAGTTCCTTTTAGATACCTCAAAATTCTTTTTACTACCATTATGTGATTTTCTTTTGGATTATCAAAAAATCTTGCAACTATGCCAACTGTCAATGCAATGTCAGATCTGGTGTATACCACATACTAAATTTTCCTAATCATTGATCTATAAGTAGTCTAATTTATCTCCTTTGAATCACCATTTTTTGAGATTTTATGTCTAGTGGACATAGGTGTTCCAACTAGCTTGGAATCTTCCATTCCAAATACTTTCAATGTTTCTCTAATGTATTTTGATTGAGTGATGTATATGTGGTCCTTCATTTGATGAACTTGTAGACCCATAAATAACTTAATCTCTCCAAACATAGACATTTCAAATTCTTTCCTCATTTCTTCAGCAAATGATTTGCATAACATCTCATGTCCTCTAGATATGATATCATCTATAAATATTTTTGCAAGCAATACATTGTCCTATGGTCCTTATTTAATATAAAAATTGATATTATCATTTTTCTTTTCAAAACCAATTCTTACTAGATATCCATGTAGTCTTTCATATCATGCTCTAAGAGCTTGCTTCAATCCATATAAATCTTTATGAAGTTTACGTTCCATGTCTCTTTTTCTTGGATCAATGAAACCTTCAGGATGATCAATGTAGGCTTCCTCTTCCAAGACTTCATTCAAGAAAGTTGATTTAAAATCCATATGATATACATTGAAACCATTTTGTGAAGCATATGCTAGAAGTATTTTGTCTACTTCAAGTCTTGCAATAGGGGAAGATTTTCCCCATAATCAATACCTTCTTCTTGAGCATAATCTTTTCACACTAGCCTTTCATTTCTCCTTATTACTTACCTTTCTCATTCAACTTATTCTCAAATATCCATTTTGTACCAATCATATTCTTATCCTTAGGTCTAGGTACGAGAGACAAAGTTTTATTCTTTTCGATTTGCTTAATTTCTTTGTTCATTGCCTCTATCCAATCTTCATTTTCTAATGCATCTTTTATAGA
Organism: Cupressus sempervirens; assembly: GCA_028749045.1. Taxonomy (NCBI): domain Eukaryota; kingdom Viridiplantae; phylum Streptophyta; class Pinopsida; order Cupressales; family Cupressaceae; genus Cupressus; species Cupressus sempervirens. Next base: position 88,434,577 of record CM053791.1, on the reverse strand, counting down.
TCTAGGCTTAAATTCACTAAGCAAACATGTACCTTTTAATTTGTTCCTTGTTAGTATGCCTTCTATCTCTCTTCTAATTATTTTTTCAGGTGCCTAATGTCTTCTAACATACTTTTCAAGTCTTGGATCTTTGTTGCTTGACTCTGAACTTGGTTCACCATGATCTTCTGTCTTCTGCATGGGCTCCTCTAGTTGATCTAGCTATAACTTAGGTTCCTCTAACTGTGACTTGGTTTGTACTACCTATGACTCAAGTTTCACTTCTTGTGACTAGAATTCAAGTTGAACTATCTATGACTTGAGTGCCTTTGTTTGAGACTCAAGTTGTACTGCCAACTACTGATTAATTGCAATTGATTGTGGAAAGTCTCAGTTTCCTCCTCATAGTAAACAAATTTCATGTATTCTTTGGGTTCCTTGCTTCTCTATTCTTCACTTCTTTCTACAAACTCATGAATCTTCATATGTGCACTTTCAATGACCTTGTGAGTAGCAAGATTCAAACATTTGTATGCCTGATTTTTATTGAAGTAACCTGGGATTATACCTCGTCACTTTTTTCATCAAGCTTTCCTTTCCTTACATCTTTTAAGATATAATATTTTCTTCCAAATAATCTAAGACAATAAACATTAGGCTTATACCCATACCACTATGCATAAGGTGCTTTGTTTGTACCCTTCTTTAGTTGAACTTAGTTAAATGTATGAACTATTGTGCTAATTGCTTCTATCTAGTATTTTGGTGCAATATTCTTCTTAGTCATTAATGTCCTTGCACTTCCACAATGTATCTATTCCTTCTTTCTACCATACCATTTTCTCTAGATTTCTAGGTGTTGATACATGTCTGTTGATTCCTCTTTTATTGCATAACTCATTGAATTCATTTGAGATGAATTCTCCTCATCTATATGATCTTAGGCATTTTAGATTCTTTGTTGTTTCTTTCTCAACTCTAGCCAAATACCATTTGAACTTTTGAAAAAGATCAAATTTATCTTTCAAAAACATTACAGTCATCATCCTAGAATAATCATCAACAAATAGAATAAAATATATGTCTCCACAATAGCTTTTGACACCTTTTGGCCCACAAAGATTTGTACAAACTAGTTCCAAAAATTCATCATAATTATAGTGTTAGTCTTAGATTGGTTTTGACAATTGAGTGTCAACACACTTAACCAATTATAAAGTTGATGTCGAGTGTAATATAGAAGTTGAGCTATAATATATGCCAAGCTAGAGAATTCAATAGATGTCGAGTGAATTTTAGGTGCTAAGTAATCTTTAGGTGTTGAGCAAAGTTCAAATACCAAGTGAACTATAAGTGTTAAGAAGAGTATAGATGTCGAGCAAAACAAAATTGCTATAGGAGCCGAGTGAGCTAATTTTCCTATATGTGTCAAGCATCAACAACTAGTGTGTGCCAAGTAACACAGAATCAACATATGAGTTTGTGCCTTCACAAACTCAAATGTAAACCATTTTTGGAGCCAACATGGGATGAACCTCAAAAGGTCTTAAAGATAAGAATTAATATTTCACATTACCTATGTAATCAACATGCAACTAATAGGAAAAATATAGAAGGCATGCAACCAATAGGACAAGTGCAAGAAATAAGTGGGAAAAGAAGATTTAATATTGATCATAGATTCATACCTAACCCTAAGTCTTCGAAATATTTAAAAAGAGGACAAAAACCCATTATGCAAGAGAGAGGATGCGCGAGAAAGAAGTGTATGGGTGAATTATAACAAAGTGCAGAAGGATGTAAAGACTTAGTCAAGAATAGAGTAGCATACCAGAATCCAATTGTTGAAGAATAGAGTATCAAAACCCTAAAGAGTGACATATCAGATCAAGCAAGGATCAGAGCAGATAGAGTAGAACAAGGATATGAAATTAACCATTGAAGATTGCAAAGCTATCAAGTCAAAAACTTTCTAATACTATTGTAGACGCTTAAAATAATCTCAAGCACTATATTAATTTATTTAATATTTCCCTTCACATTATAATTAATTAATTATATTGATCATATTCTTCTACTTATTTAATTAAATTTATTTAATTAAATAAGTTCACTTTCCTAATGTATTTAAATTTAAGTTAAATACTTCCCCCCTTAATGTATTAAATTTATTTAATGCATGATCCTCCATAAATCCCTTTTTAAAATAAATTCTATTTATTTAAATCCCTCCATTCCATTAATTTCTCTAAACTTGTGATTAGATTAAATCATATTTAATTTAATCTTAAACCTAGCTTAAAACCTATTCTACAACCATCACTTTCATCCTTCTAAGCCTACCCACTACTTAATCCCACTTAATTACCATTAATCACCTTGCTAAACCCCCTCTTAAGCCTAAGTGTGTGCTCACACATGTGTGAGGACCACTCACACTTCCCACACCCCTCACACTTCTCACACCTCTTACAACGTTTTCCCCCGCTCCTCTCTCCAAGTTTGCTCACACATGTGTGAGAAAATTTTGAATGTTGACCACTTGCATGACTAGTCTACATGTCTCCCTTGTGGCACCTATGTGGATGCCACATAGATTCCACCTCTCCAGGGCCTCTCTCAAGCCTATAAATAGAGCCCTTGTCTTAAGCATTTTCATCTCCCTCACATGCATTGTTATCATGCTAGTTTGTCATTTGAGCTTGTTAGTGACTTTTCACATTGCATACTAACCTTTGGTAGTTGATAGTTTTCATTACATTTGCATTCTTAGATTAGTTTTTTTCTTGCATATCCATTCTAATTTCACTTGCATAGTAGATTAGTTTCTTTCTTGCATTTCCACCTCCATATCCTTGAATTCTCAAGCATGACTGCATCCATAACCATTGTTTGAGGTATTCTTCATTCATTTAGCATAGCATCATTATCATATTTGCATGTTTCTATCAAGAGATTCACCATAGTTGTATTTTGAGAGAGCACATCAACATCCCTCCAATCTAAACACACCAATAAGGCCTCTCATGGGTGCCTTTGTTGAGCTGTTTGAGGTTACTTGAGGACTTGGTTTATTGGTTGCTTTGAGTTGCAAAACCCAAGCAAGTGTTAGTTAGTCTTCATTGTGTTTGAAAATCTTGATATATGCATATTGGCTAAAATTTGCTCATTTTCTCTTGCTCCCAATAGGTCTAGTTTTCTTGCATACATTTTGGCATGCTTGGTGGGACCCACATCTTTGTTTTCATCTCAAAAAATTGTCAAGAATTTGTAGTTTGTCGCCATAAACTCATGCATTATTATCTTTGCAACATGCAGTGTTATCTACATTCTATCATCTCCACAAATTAGCATCTACATAGACCAGCATCTGCGCAAATCAAGGTCTCCACCCCACTGCAGTAAACCCACCTATTTTGCATTGAACCCTAGTTCTATCATCTAAAAATCTAAGCTATCATCTTAGTGGTGGGCAGATTTGAATTGCTAAGAAACCCAAACTGTCATCTACACTATATATATTATCATCTACATTGTGGGTGCACCTAAACTTGCTAAAAACCCAAACTGTTGTCTTTATTTACAAACTATCATTTGTGATCTATAATTTTGTCATCTACGTTGTGTGCTGGGTCACTTTTGTCATCTACAAGTTTTAGCATCTTTGATCCCAAACTATTGTTTGTGCCTGATAAAGTTGTCACATGTCTACAAGTCATATAGCCTGTAATTTTTGATCTGCACATTCTGTCATCTGTGCAATTTTGTTGTCTATGCCTATAGTATGTAGTCTCTAATTTTTGGCAGATTTGTTGAATTTTAAATGCATTATTCACTGATTGGTTGTTTTGTAGAGATTTCTAATGAATTTACATTGTAGAAAATAGATCTTGGAAGGCTTAAAAACAAACTCATAGTGATTTTTATCACTTTTAAAATTTGTAGTGATTTTTATCACTTTAGGATTAAAGGGTTAATGAAATTGTATGAATAACCATTTGTCCTTGAATGTATGTTGCAAATCCAAACACACTCTTAAATGCCATTAAAGGAATGAATAGTATTTTCATTGGAATGCATGCTTAGGATAGCAAACATTTGGATTTGGTGCTTAAAATGAACTCATACACTCTTGAATGCCTTAAGAAAATTGACATGAATGCCTAGGATAGCAAACATTTAGATTTGGTGCTTAAAATGAACTCATACACTCTTGAATGCCTTAAGAAAATTGACATGAATGTCTAGGATAGCAAACATTTGGAATTGGTGCTTAAATAAACTCACACAATCTTGAATGACTTAAGGGAATTGGTTTCATTTTCAGAAATTTTCTTATGTTCACGAGTGATTTACTTTCTTATTGATGAATCCATGATTTTTATTTATGTTGACGAAGATTTCAAGTTGGAAAGAACATTTTATGCTATAAACAAATGTCTTCAAAGTAGATTACAAAACCTAAAGCTTCATTGGGAAAGAACAAGTGTCTTTTAAACCTTGAGGCCACTTACATATTCTCTCCCCTCATGCCTTCAGGTGATCTTGGGTGCACAAGAAATAAGTGGTCTTGTTTTTATTTTTTAGGAGGCCTGCTTGGGGATTTCATCACCCCTTGGGATGACCTCAACTCTAGTTTTCTGGTAGACAATAATAATCAAGAGGTGAATCGAAAGACACCTCTCTTGGAAGCAAAATCTTATCACTCTTAGCTAAGCCCCAAAGAACTTTATACCTTTGGGAAGTGAAGGTGGAGATTCTGGTTACCGTCTCCTCCCAGCTATGTGGCATTATTTTCTTTCATCTATAGATTTGGGTCTCATGTACCTTGTGTATATCAAGGATGCCCTTTAGATAATCCTTTTACATCCTAGTTGCAGCCTTATTAGGATTGTTGGCATGTCATGTGTGCCTGTTTGTTTAAACATTCAAAACCAACACCAACATCAAACAAGTGAAAAAACAAGTGAAATTGTGAGTTAAACTTTAGTGAGTGAAATAGTGGTAAGTGGGTCCTCTTGACTCACAGTTATTTTCAAGAGTTCTATATTGGTCTAGCACTTGAAATTAGTTGAGTCTAGTTACAGTTTGTGCTTGAAATTGGGTTTTTTTTTGTTCCTGCCATGACTAACAAAGTCAAACATAAGAAGGTGAAATTGTCCAAACCATTTCTCTACAAGGAAAGGAAAAACCTAACACACGGCGATAAACAATTCTGATACGCTATCAAAGGTATCCAGAAAGAAGAGGCTAAACAAGACCGTTATGATAGAATTGAGTATAATGCAAAACTGCGAAATTGGTCTAGCTTCCTAGGAGTGAACCCTAGGTTTTTATTCCTATTAAGTGAGGATTGAGTTAACTACATAAGTGACCACCACACATTCATTTTCATTTTCCAAATTTCTAGTCTTCCATTGGAAAATTTTCCTCTAGAGAGCTTGATCATTTGAACCTAAAAACTTTGGCATAAGAACACCTTCTGAGATCATAACACTAGATCTTTTGACCAAAAGCAAACACTTACCACTCATTTGGGATACAAGTCCATCACCAAATAGTGGATAGTCAATTTGGTTTCCTATCTTGCCTAGCGATCACTTGACCATCTTTGGCAAGAGAGATACTTTTAGCCTATAATCACACTTTGTTTGCTAAATAAAGGTCTTTTCTTTACATCTAGGTCATTGGCCCTTTTCATTGCATAAGGTTCAGCAGTTCTCCCTTACATTCCTCTCTTTCTTCCATAATCTTCCATCCATTGGTTTGGTCACTATTGTATGGTACATACACGATCCAAAAAATTCACATTTAATCCCATATCTCGCTTATTGGAATCATTAAGGCAAAAAGAGATGGAGAATCCTTTTCCTCCATGTGTAACATCATTGGGAGGAGGATTTCCCTCTAGTTCAAACTTTGGTATGCCTAGCTTGACATCCACACAAGAACTAGAATATCTTTTCCACAACACAACTTTGGGAACTGATGATGAAGAAGTATACCAAGAGGAAAACACTACTGACAACAACAATATCCCTAATGATGTCTGAACATTCCTTATAGATCCATACAATGTGGAAATGATGGAAACACCTATTAGGGAAAACAAGATTGATATCTTCCTAACCTTGGTTAAAGATGGCATTAATGTTCCTTTGAGTTTTGATGAAATGACCTTGTTTAGATAGATTACGAAGGGTGGTGCTCCCATATTTCCAAACACAACCCAAGCATCTAACCAAGGACCAACCATGACAACTAGTACAACATCCACATCAAGTGGCACCACAAAACCGACATTCCAATTAAGTGCAAAACATATCCAACAAATCATTAGTGCTATGCCCAAATTTTGCAGATGGGTCCAACTATAGGATGCTTAAACATTGGGCGAGTGTCTACTCAACCGATGGTGATTCCAACACAACTAATGTATTCCACTTATTTGCAGATTCCAACAAGTATGGTGAAAATATATGTGCCAATTTCCATGATTGCATATCAATATGTTGGCCAAAGTGTAGTACTTCCACTACCTCACAATACGTTTGGGACTCCCTACAATTTGGGAGGTGGATTTATGAATTCTCAACGATCACAAGTGCAACCAAACCAAGATTTAGGCCAACAGTTGCATGAACTTCAAAACTTGGTACATAGCATGAACAACAAAGGGGTGAAGGATTTCTCTTTTGGGGAAATTTGTCCCTTTCCATTTGATAGATCCATTAACATGATACAATTTCCACCCAACTTTGAGATTCCCAAATTTGACAAATACATGGGAGAAACATGCCCCATCACACATCTCAAGGAATTTTTTGTTTTATGATAAGAAGTAGCATGTATCGAGGATTATCTTAAGAGGCTCTTCACACGAAGTCTTGGAGGCCCCACACTAGAATGGCTAATGAATTTACCCAAGGGTTCCTTTACTTTTTTCAATGATTTAGCAGGAATGTTTGTAGCACAATACTCTTACAACATTGAACATCATGCCTCCTTGAGTGATTTGTGCAACACAAAACAATGAAATGGTGAAACATTTTCCAATTTTCTACAATAGTGGAGAAGTCTTGCTAATAACATGCTATATATAATTGAGGATTCCCACTTTGTGGACATATTTATCAAAAACTCGATACCAAAGATGTCTTTCCACATGAAGATGGCTATTCCCAAAGACTTTGCTACCTTAGTCAAGAAAGGTAAGAACATTTAAAATGGACTTTTAGACAAAGGTACCATTAAACATTATAGTCCATCATCCTCACACAATGACACAAACAACAATAGAAAACCCAAATTTTGGTCCAAGAACAAAGGTGTCACACACGATGGTGTCACTGATGTTAAAAGTGTACAAAACCTTCAAGGAGGAAACAACAACAACTATCATAACTGAAACAACAACAATTCAAACCACAAAAATTAGAATCAAAACAATTAGTAATCTCACAATCAAACACAATTTTTCCCTCACAACAATAACAATTACAATCGTGACTATGATCAAAATAAGAAGTTCACTAACTTTCATGAACCCCTAGAAGCCATATTCCAAAAAATAGTGGATCACAATTTGATGGTATTTCGCAATACAAGGCCCTTTGATGAAAATCAACCCAAATCAAAATGGTATAGGGAAAATGAATATTGTAAATACCATCGCATCAAATGACATGACACAAACAAGTGTATAAAACTCAAAATCTTTATTCAAAATCTTGTCGATGATGGAGAAATTGAGGTAGGAGGGCCATCCTCTAAAAATACTAAGCTGAAGATATTCCAAAAGCTATTTCTTGATCACAACAATGAAAATAACAACAATGGAAACAACAATAAAAACAATACCAATTGAGCTTCCACATTAAATGCATTACCCTATGAATATTCTACTAACCACATATGAAGGTTTGACTTCTTGTGTGGTAAAATAGAAACTAATGATAGATGTGGTTTTGACTCCATGTGTGGCCGCATTGAAGAGGTAGACACTCATGTGAATACCCTTGTCCTACAAGCAGTTGATTGTGATGCAACCACTCGACAGGGAAGACTTACTTTGCAACCTGTCACTCCTAACCTCACTAATCCATCAATTCCACATGCGCTTGCTGTGCCATCCACCTCACAAAGGCCCACTTCTTGCTATGATGTATTGTCCTTGTTAGGTAAGACTCCTACACAAATATCCATTCTAGAGCTCCTAACCACATCACCCATCCACAAAGAAATTTTGGAGAAGGCTCTTTTAGAGTCTTGTGTCCCTGAAAACATTAATGCCTCCCAATTAATCACCATGATTCAAAACCTTGCCACACAATAACACCTTGTCTTCACAAATAAATATTTCCAAGGTCTTGATCCCCACCATAATTTTTTGCTCCACATTGAAGTCCTTATACAACAACATAAGATTAAAAGGGTCCTTATAGATAATGGATCTAGTTTGAACCTATGTACATTGAAGATGATTCATTTCTTGGGATTGCCAGAAGACCTCCTAGATGTCAATAAAGGGATAATAATCAAAGAATATGATGAAAGACCAACCATCATAAATATTGAATGTCATGTCCTAGACTTGGATTTTCCATATAATATTTTTCTTTGTCAACCTTGGATACATACACTAAAAGTAGTACCATCTACCTATCATCAATGCTTGAAATTTCCTCACCAAGGAAGAGAGGTCATGATTCTAGGTGATCCCACACCTTTTTCCTTTTGTAAAAGATTGGAAGGTGCACTATTAATTTTTTGTCCAATTAGTGAGTTTGCTAAAGTTACACCCAAGCTTCTCACAATAAAAAATCACCTTCCAATAGTGCCAGAGTTAGTCAATAATGATTCCAATTCCCACAAAGGAAAAGAAAAGGTGGAAGATACTAAGGTCAATACTACAAGGAAGAAGGTTACTTTTACTAATTTAGGAATGGGAGAGTATAAGTTTGAAAATGCCTTGTGTGTTGGACAACTACCACTCTCCCCCCATTCCTTTGGAAAACCTTCACAATTACCACCACCTAGCAAAAAGGATACCATGGATGTTAACAAGACAACATTTGAACATTGGGGTTCACTTAGTGATGATCATATGAAATCTAATATCCTAGATTGGCTATTTTTTTTGGAAAAGATGAACCTGTGGAGTTCCCTAAGGATAAGTATGTTAAGGCCCCTTCGATTATCAAAAACATGGGATATCAAGGTACTGGCCTTGGACCTAAAGAAGATGGAATCAAAAAACCCCTTGAAGCTAATAGCTATCCTAAATGATGTGGTTTGGGCTCCATTAAACCCAATGTATCCTTTGCTAACAACTATTGTATGGTTGACCCTAATTCTAAGATTGAAGAGGAGGAATTCTTCAAAGTACCCTTCCAATACATTGAGGATGACCTAGATAACCATATCTATGCAATTACCATAGGAAAACTTTCATCTACTGACCTACCTCTCACCAACCCTAGCATGATAGACTTGGACCTTCAGGACACACCACCAGCTCTCGGTATCTATAAGTTTGATGAAGTAGTGATGGCACTCTTTAGTCTTAAGAATCACCAAGATTACGAACATGAGATCCAATACAATGAGGAAGCCTACTTTGGTAGCCAAGTCAACTCTCTTAGTCACAAAAGTAAAAAAGAAAAATAAAAATGGAAAAATAGAAGAAACATCCTCTAATGAAAACTCTTTTAGGGAACTTTTGGATGAAGAAAAAGATAAAATAAAGGATGCATCTTCTAGTGAAACCCTCCTAGAGATGCCAAAAGAGGGAGAGCTTGACTTGCCATTTAGATATTTACCACCAAAAAAGTCATCTATTTTGAATCAAGACACAATTCTATTCAATTTGGGTACAAAGGATAATCCACAAATCACGTACATTGTAGCTACCCTAAGTCCTAAAGAAGAAAAGGCAATGACTAATTTCTTGAAAAAAGGTAAAATCAATTTTGCATGGACATATAGAGATATGCCTAGTTTAGACATAGATTTGGTTGTGCATCACTTGATAGTAAATTCCAAGATTAAACCAGTGAAGAAAAAATTGCACAAAATGCATCCTAAGGTAGCACTTTTGGTCAAAGCAGAATTGCAAAAAATGTTAGAGGCAAAGTTCATCTGCCCTATTGATTATCTTGAGTGGGTCTCCAACATTGTTCCTATAGGGAAAGCATCTAGGGGCATTCGTGTTTGTTTAGGTTTTCAAGATTTAAATCTGGCATGTCCTAAGGATGTTTTTCCACTTCCTAACATAGACATCATAGTGGATTTGACTGTTGGACTTGAGATGTTGTCTCTAATGGATGGTTTCTCCAATTACAACCAAATCAAAATTGCAGAAGAAGATCAACATAAAATGGCATTTACCACCCCATGGGAAACCTTTGTTTATCAAGTCATGCCTTTTGGCTTGAAAAATGCAGGTGCCACTTATCAACGCACAATAACTACAATATTCCATGATCTTCTACATGTCATAATGGAGGACTATGTTGATGACATCCTAGGAAAATAAAGGACATGTGATTCCCACATTGATGTACCCACCACCATTTTTGAAAGGTTCAAGAAATATAAAGTGTGTCTAAATCTTAAGAAATGTGTTTTTGGGGTCAAATCAGGCAAGTTGTTAGGCTACATTGTGTCAAGAAGAGGTATTGAGGTAGATCCCACCAAAGTAAAAGCCATCATGGAAATGCCTCCACCTACCACATTGAAACAACTCTGTAGTTTTTAGGGAAAGTTAAAGTCCATCAGATGATTTGTGGCCCTGTTAGTAGATAAAGTTTATCCACTTCAACATTTTCTTTGTAAAGACACTAAGTTTCAGTGGGATTGCCTATGTTAGAAAGCATTTGAACAAATTAAGGCATACTTGGCTAATCCTCTAGTTCTAGTTCCTCCAATTGTAGGATGACCATTGATCCTATACATTTCAGCCACTTTAGTTGCCTTAGGCACCCTTTTGGCACAACTAGATGACAATGGTAATGAGAAAGCTATATACTATCTTTGTCAAACATTAGTTGGCTATGAGTTGAATTACACTACTATTGAGATAGCCTATTTGGTTGTAGTCTTTTGTACATAGAAACCACACCATTATATGCTTAATCATACTACACATATTAGTGTCAAAATAGATCCACTCAAATATTTTCTATCAAAAGACTCCCTCACTAGTTGAGCTACAAAATGGGTCTTGATTTTGAGTGAGCGACATTGTTTATAGGGAACACAAGGCAATTAAGGGACAAGTAATTGTAGATCAGCTTGCTGAAGCTCCTCTTATAGGAGACCATCCCATAGTAGCAGACTTTTCAGATGACACCATTATGATTTTTACCCCTACTACACCTTGGAAGTTATTTTTTGATGATTCCTTCACACAAAAGGGATCGGGGGCAAGAATTTTGTTTGTTACACCGCAAGAAGATCTCATTCCTAAGTCTTATAAGATATCATTTTGTTGTACAAACAATATAGCTGAGTATGAAGGATTAGTTACAAGGTTGTGTCAGGCTATCAGATGGAATATCAAAAACCTTCTTATCTTTGGAAACTCGCAATTGATCATTAAGCAAGTTACAAATGAATACCTCACAAAGGATGAAAAGTTATTGCCATATGATAGAATAGTTGAGGATCTTAAACAAAACTTCCCAAAGATAGTCTTTCAGTAGATACCAAGGGCTAATAAAAAAGTAGTAGACACTATGGCTACCACTACCTCCATGATTGCCATGCCTAAGTATAGTCCTAAATGTGAGTTTCTTGTTGAGAATCTTTCTATTCCTACTTATGAGAAAAATGATTCAGAGTTAGTGTGTGAGATTTTTGGTCCTAAGTCTACATGGTACACTGACATTTTTGCCTATTTACATCACAAAACCATTCCCATAGCCCTCACCCCAAATCAAAGTAAAACCTTCATCCATTGCATTGCCCGCTATACTATCCTAGGTGATACACTTTTTCGAAAACACTTTGATGGAACCCTCCTCTGATGTCTCAATTCAGACGAAGCTAGAATGATGTTAGAAGAGGTCCACCAAGGGATTTGTGGTGCCCATTCTATTGGCATTACATTAGTGAAAAATCTTCTTATAATGGGTTACTATTGGCCTACTATGGAAGTAGATGCATATCATTTTGTGAAGAGATGCATTCCTTGTTAGCAGCATGGCAATTTGATACACGTCCCTGCCCAAGACCTCTAACCCACCATTACCCCATGGCCCTTTTCCTGCTAGGGATTTGATCTTGTTGGTCAAGTATATTAAAATTCTACAAATGGCCACAAGTACGTTATTTCTGCCACTGAGTACTTCACAAAGTGGGTCGAGGCTATCCCATTAACCTACACCACCAAAAAATAGATTTTGAAGTTCATCTTGAACTTCATTATCTATCATTTTAGTATACCTCAAGATATCATGACTGATAATGGAATACCTTTCAAAAATTAGAAAGTTGCCACATTGTGTAGGAAATTTGGAATCACCCATCATTTTTCCACCAAATACTACCCCCAAGGCAATGGCCAAGCTAAAGCTACTAATAAAACCATTTTGAAAATCTTAAAGATAACCATTGATGCAGTTGGCCATGAGTAGCACCTCCATCTTAATCCCACCCTTTGGGCCTACCGTACCTCCATTTTTACTCCCACAGGAGCTACCCCATTTTCCCTTCTTTATGGTTCTGAAGCTATCTTACCCATCAAAATTGAGCTCCCTTCCCTCAGAATCTCTCTCAAGAATCTGATGTCCAAAGAAGAATATAGAGTTGCCCACTTGCAAGAGCTACAACTCCTTGATGAGAGATGTCTTAATGCCTTAAACCACCTCTGTGTGTATCAAAATTTCCTTCACCTTTAGTATCACAAAAAATTCAAGCCATAGGAATTTGAGGGGGTGGCTTAGTTTTGCAGCATAACATTAAGAATCTCCAAAACCATGAAAAGAAAGGAAAATTTGAAGCTAACTGGCTTGGTCCGTTTATCATTACAGCCAAATATGGTTCTAGGGAATATTAGATTGCCACTCTAGAGGGAGATCCACTCCCTGAGCCTATAAATATTGAACATCTCAAGTAGTTCTATGCTTGAGTCTTGCAATTTTTGTATAGTGTTGATATAGTCCCACAAAAATACAAAAAAAATCAAAAAATCATAAAAATTCAAAAAAATTCATAAAATGTTCTTGAAAAAAGACTAAAAAGAAGAAAATTTCCTTAAAAAAGTATTTTGATCCATTATCTATTAGGCTCATTTCACTTCACCCCATTCCACCATTTCATCTTCCTATTTGTGTAATGTCTTATCTAGCTTACACTTTTCTTAATGAAAAAGACCTCTTGTTTGTGAGGCTTCATTTCACTCCCTTTTTTTTTTCTAAAGACCTCTACTCTGTGAGGCATTTTCCCATCAAGTGCTTGCTCAAATCCCATTGCATTAAGATTTTTCCCACAACAGTGACCACAATAGGACTTGAACAAAATCACCTTTGAGACTTAATGATTCAAGAAACTTGTTTTTTTCACGGCCCTTATCAACACACAAATTGTGATAACTGACGTCAAAAAAAAAAAACTCACATAGGATGAATCCTTCCTACATGTGGCATTACGACATTCACTTCTTGACCTAAGGTTCTTGGCAGGAACTGTGGACTGAATGACTACTTGGTCATGAGGTCTCTTTTTGGTTGATTTCATTTTTTATGTTAGTGGAAGCCTTTTATGGTGCACCTTGATCTTCCATATTTTTGTCCTACCTAAATTTCTTTCATTGACTACACATGTTGTTTGTGGTATGATCTATTTTTTAGGCTTTACTACATATTTGTCAGTTTCAGGTATGTTTCTGCATTGTGGACTGGGGGCAACGGGTTACTAAACTTTCCACCAAAGATCCATAAAAAGACTTTGGGTGTACCTAGACCTCTCCAAGGCATATATGACATTTGTTCCATCATAACTATACAAACTATACCTATTGTTCTAAAGTCTCTATTCTACGGAAAAGAGTCATGTCATTTTTGCTTCTATAGCATATAATGCATAAACTCGTTTGTAAAATCAAAACTAAGGTGTGCTTTTTTATATAAATAAACTAAATCTCTTGGTATCATGTAGTTAGGATTCATGTAGTATAGGGTTTAATTGAGCCATTCTTGAGACAAGGGTCCTATTTATTTCCCCCCTCCTATGCTACACTACCTGGTTCTTACAAGTGAGAAGTTTTGACACATGATCATTCATGTTACATTAGGATCATTTCAATTTTCATCATTAGTTATTGACATTTTAGGATACATTCATTATTCATTAGGCATTTTTATTCATTATTAGATTGTATCATTAGTTCATTTTATTAATTACATGCATCCATTTTAGTTATCATGTCTAGTAGTATATACATCCTAAAAACATCTCATGATACATACAATGCATCCATACATAAAAAATTAAGACAATGCATACATCTCATAATTGCTAGCAACACCTGCATCATCCACACATTAGGCATCATATATATAAATCATATGCACAATCACATCACACACATCCTGTATAAAAAATGTCAGTATCCACATCATAGATATCATATGCATAATCATACTCATACATGTACACATAGGACAATCAAATCATGTCATATATATATATATATATATATATATATATATATATATTCAAGAATAAATGTTTGTATAGTCCATATACAAAAAGAATCATATAGAATCATCGTGTACAAATGCATCATCAAAAAATTGGTGCATCTGCATCTCTGTCAAAGTTGCTCATTGTAGAAAATTTGGAAGCTAAGCTATGAGGGCCTAGCCCCCCCTAAACCCCCACCTCATGGAGTTCGGTGTTGTCCCATAGAATGCTCTGATCTCTGCTTGCCCCCTGTGGTCCACGAGCTATAACCTCTCAATGGGGTCTATGGTTGCTTTGCTTCTATGCTCTCTAGGTGTGGAAATGACCCTTCCTTAAGCCCCTTGGAGTCTTGTATAGGCTCTCCAAGGACCCTTTTTTTGATCCCATGTCCCTTCTGAGCTACGTCAATCCCCTATTTTTTCTCGAAAGTCATGCAATGTGTTCATTTAACCCATTTTCTTCTCATTCCTTTCTTCCAAAGACCCTTTCACAAAAAATTATCCAAAATTTATTTTTAACGCAATTTTTGCGAGGGGGCACCCTCCTCCTCTATCATCACTTCGACACCACTCCTAGGACTCCTACCTTCTCTGGGGCAACCTATATTTTCTTTTCTTTGATATGATGTTGTCTCGACATCACATCAAAGAGGGGGAAAATGTAGATGCTTAAAATCATCTGAAGCTCTATATTAATTTATTTAATATTGCCTTTGACATTATAATTAATTAATTATATTGATCATATTCTTCTACTTATTTAATTAAATAAGTTCACTTTCCTAATCTATTTAAATTTAATTTAAATACTTCCCTCCCTTAATATATTAAATTTATTTAATACATGATCCTCCATAAATCTCCTTTTTAAATAAATTATATTTATTTAAATCCCTCCATTGTATTAATTTCTCTAAACCTATGATTAGATTAAATCATATTTAATTTAATCATAAACATAGCTTAAAACCTACTCTACAACCATCACTTTCATCTTTCTAAGCCTACCCACTACTTAATCCCACTTAATTACCCTTAATCACCTTGCTAAAGCCCCTCTTAAGCCTAAGTGTGTGCTCACACATGTGTGAAGACCACTCACAGTTCCCACACCCCTCACAATTCTCACACCTCTTACAACTTTTTCCCCACTCCTCTCTCTTTGAATGTTGACCACTTGCATGACTTGCTTACATGTCTCCCTTGTGGCACCTATGTCGATGCCACATAGATTCCACCTCACCAAGGCCTCTCTCAAGCCTATAAATAGAGCCCTTGTCTCAAGCATTTTCATCTCCCTCACATGCATTGTTAGCATGCTAGTTTGTTATTTGAGCTTGTTAGTGATTTTTCATGTTGCATACTAACCTTTAGTAGTTGATATTTTTCATTGAATTTGCATTCTTAGATTAGCTTGCTTCTTACATTTCCATTCTCATTTCACTTGCATAGTAAATTAGTTTCTTTCTTGCATTTCTACCTTCATATCCTTGAATACTCTCAAGCATGGCTGCATCCATAGCCATTGTTTGACGTATTCTTCATTCATTTAGCATAGGATCATTATCATACTTGCATATTTCTAACAAGATATTCACCATAGTTATATTTTGGGAGGGCACATCTACATCCCTCCAATCTAAACACAACAACAAGGCCTCTCATGGGTGCCTTTGTTGAGCTATTTGAGGTTTCTTGAGGATTTAGTTTATTGGTTTCTTTGAGTTACAAAACTCAAGCAAGTGTTACTTAGTCTTCATTGTGTTTGAAAATTTTGATATATGCATATTGGGTAACATTTGCTTGTTTTCTCTTACTCCCAATAGGTCTAGTTTTGTTGCATACAACTCTCTAGCAATTGTATTAGATATAAAAATCCTATGGACTTAGGTTGGCCTAGTAGCCATTTGTAAATCCTTTAACAGGGTGGCATTCCAAATGAATGTACTAAATTTTTTTAAATAGGCCTACTTTTAGCAGGGTAGTGAAATCCTTTAACTAAGTCACTTTTAACAAAGTGTAAAGTCTTTAAAAGGATAGGCATTCCATAGGGCAGACCATTGGAAGTGGTCAAAATTTATAACATTGAATAGTTACACATTGTTGTAGTGATATTTTGTGGGTGTCATCCTCACCCTAGTTTTACCTTCTCATTTTGGAGGGTTTCTGGGTTACCAAATTTGTGTGTTATCTATTTTCATGCATGTCTTTACTTTCATGTTTATTAGATGAATTAGATGCATGTGGATGATATTAGTTAAAAAGATTAGAAATGTTAAAGTTAGTTACTTCTGATTCACGCCCCCCCCCCCCCCCCCCCCCCCCCCCCTCTCAGAAGTAAATCTTCCCACTTGTTAATTCCAACAATTGGTATCAGAGCCTAGTTCTCACAAGGAGGAGCCTTACACCTTGGAGAAAAGATCTAGAAATGGAAGTCTAGAAACTTGGGAAGATAATAGCAAATTAGGCAATTGATATACAACTTGCTTTACATGCACTAGAAGAAGCAAGAGGAGAACTGAGAAAATCCTTAGGAGATTGACACCTCAAATCTGTTTTCAAATGGAGATTCCAAAGAGTTTGATGTAGCAATAGAAAACCTGATGGAGAAGAATAGAGCTCAAGCAGAAGAAATTAGAACACTCAAGCTTGAAAAAAAATCACAAGCCATGATGCTTTGTGAAGTGACTGAATAGAAGAAAAGAGACACTAAAGACAAGGCTATGCTAGAAGAATAAAATAGAAACCTTGCCAATAGACTTGAAGAAAAGTTAATTGAGCTTGCAAAAATTTCAAACATGTAGATAGACACTTTGAGTCAAATGATGAATGCACATCATGAACTGAATGTCAAATATATTGAGATCTCTACACTAAAGATACAAAATAATTTGAAAAGAGAAAATGAGATTATAGAAAGCTTCAACAAACTTAATGAGGCCATTAGGTATTTTGAGCAGCTACTAAAATTACCAAGGGCTAGCAATGACACTTTATGACTAGGTTACATCAGCACTAAGCAAGGAGAGTCATCCAAAATTGTAGAAGAAAGAAATAACAAAGGTAAGAACACTAAACCTACTTGTCATTTTTGTTGTAAAAAGGGACATACCTCTAATGTGTGTGGAAAAAAGAATACCCATCAGCATGACAAGCCTAAGAATGCAAGTTATTGTCATAAGTGCAAAAAATAAGGACATCAAGCACACAACTATAGGACTGGGACTATCCAAACACCAAAATTTGAAGATCATTGCTACAATTGCAAGAAGTATGGACATAGAGCTTTTGAGTGCAGATCAAAGCCTATGTGGATATCAAATTAGATAGCAAGGGAAGGTAACCATGGACATCACTACAATTGGGACTGCAACACCAGGTATAGTTGTCATTACTATTAGGAATATAGACACATCCCTAAAAATTGTATAAGGACACATTTCAGAGGGAACTACAACATATGGTTGAGCCAAACCACATGTTTCAATTGCTTAAAGATTGGTCATATTAGTAGGAATTGTCCAACAAGGTCAAAGCAATCCAACACAAAGAATGACAAAGGAAAAGAGAAGGTAGATGTTGAACACATCAAAGGAGAAATGAATAAGACATGGAAGAAGAAAGATGGAAGTAGCACATCAAATGAAGGGATCACTTCACCTAATAGGTCAAGTGGTCACACCTCATCAAACTAAGTAAGAAAAGGCATAAGGGACTAATTTACAAAGTTTTATCATACATCCGTTCCTGGACAAGAAAGTACTAAAAATAATAGATCAGTATGAACAAAGATACAAAGTTAAAAGTTCAAGAATTTAGTTGAAGCTTAGTAAGTACTACTCTTGTAGAAGATGAGTAATGTAGAATCCTTTAGAAGTTGAGTGGATAGTTGTAACCACACTAAACATTAAATGCAATAAAAATATGGTATATTATCACATTTTGAATCATTTTTCTCTCATCGTGAACAAAGAGAAAAGATGATAAAGAGCGCAGACTGACTTCAAAGTAGAGAATCTAGTGTCTGAGTAGATTTCAATAGCATTTCAGCATGATTCCATCAATTTCAAAGTATTTATGTCCATGCCGACCTACATATTTTAATATTTTCTTTGTGTAAAAACCCTAGAATTACAAAAATGTCTTCTAGCTCTAGGAAAACTCGGGAGAAGGAACCATTTGAAGTCCAGCTAGTCTCCAAAGAGTCAGACAACCCAATTTTTTCCCAATACCTAGAGTTTCATTTAAGAACGATCTAGCTAGAGCCTTATCCATCATACCCCCTAAGGTTGTAATGGTTGAGGATTTAAGGAGATGCTATAATTGAAAGATTGGAGCCATAGGTGACATGAAAATGAGGGAGGCCTATGAAAAATTATGTGATAATGGAGTGTAAAAGGAAGAATGTCAAATTGTTGAAAGGAAGGGTTTAAAACGAGCCCTTGAATTCCCCACCATTTTCAAGACTGAATGGATTAGGCTAGTGCTGAGCAGAATGCATGATGGTAGCTTATGGTTGGAGGATGGCCCTATAAAAATCACAAAGAGAATTGTACATAGAGTGATAGGGTACCTAACCCTAGATCGGTCGAAGACCCTTAGGAGTGATTCTAAGGAGGCAATTGAGAAGAATACAGGTGCAAAATGGAGTAAGAGAGGGATGATAATTGACACTATCCAAGACCATCTTGTTGATTTTTCTATCAAAGTTATTGCACATAAATTCTACCAATCCAGTAGACTCAACAGTGTGCCTTGCATTGCAGTAGATGTAGGCTATAAATTGGTGAAGAAGGATCATACCTATGATCTTGCAGAGCTACAATTGCAATAGATTAATGATAATCTAGCAGTTATTAGGAAAACCAAGGGAGTCCAATGCAAATTTGGTGCCATTTTGATTTGCATTTTTTTTTAATGTTCAGAATAAATTTCCTTCTTTTGGAAAAGTTGCATGGAAAATTGATAGGTCAATAATACCTTAGGTTAATGAATATATTGAGAAAATGGGAGCTAATTTTGAGACCTTGATGACTAGCTATTTTGAAGAATTTAAAAAGTCAATGAAACAAAGGCTCACAATTCTAGTTTCCTTAGTAGAGAAACATGTAAATGATGTATGATTTATTGTACATATAGACTATACATACATTCAAGCTACCATACCAAGAGTGAGATGGCTAAGACCTCTTGGGTATGAAATAAACATAGATAAAGAATTAGCAGCAATAACTACATTGTTGGGAAAAGAAATAGACAAAAATGCACCACATTTTGGAACTTATGATGTGGTAAGATCAAAAGTGGATATGAAGTTGAAGACTGCTTCCACTTTGAAAAAGAAGGACAAGCTTGTTAAGAAGCTAAAAGCTAAATTTGGGGAAGGTACTGCAGAAGGAGTAAAGGAAGAAGGTAAAGATATCAAGGGTGATGAAGAAGAACAAGATTAGTGGCCACTTTCCTTAACCCAAGGTATGGGAGAAGATGCCAATGAGGAGGAAGGTGCTAAGAAGGAAGCACAAAAAGCCAAGTCAAATAAGAGAAAAGCTCAAAAACAACCATCTGCACAGCCCAAGGGAAAGAAGAAGGCTACAAAGCCAAGCCCAGCTAAGCCAACTACAAGGGCTGACACCAGAGCTACAACTCAAGGGGCAAAAGAGTGGGAGAAATAGAAGGCAAAATAACATGGAGGACCTGTAGAGTAGAAGAAAAGAAGAAAGTATGTTGCACGTCCTGAATCAAACGAAGAAAGAATAGAGTTCGATGAAGAACAATTCAAATTGGTAAGTCATTCTATCATATCTAAATTGGAAAGCATTTGTAATAATATTAGAGACAATGCTGATTTAACTAGTCTAAAGACCATAGATTTCAATAAGTTGTCAAAGGAACAACAAAACATAGTGGAAGAGTCAATCTGCACTATGATGGGTAAGTTCAATACCACCCCACGTGAACTAGATAACTCAATGCGTAAGTAGCTAAGCTCATTAGTTGAGAATAAATGACATTATTTTCTCAAAATGGAGAAAGAAATAAGGTAGTCTACATTGGCTTATGTAATGCCAAAACTTACTAAAAGTCAAATAAGAAAGGCTAGTAAGAAACATGGGATAAAATGTAGGATTGACAACTATGAAAGAAGGGTAGGAAGACCCATTTGAAGGTATAAATTATGAAGAAGAAGGAGAAAAAGAGAAATATGAGGAAAAAGAAAAAGAAAAGGATGAGAAAGAGGAAAAAGAGATAGAAGAGGAGATAGTGGAGAAGACACATGGTGGAGAGGCAATAGCTAAAGAACAGTAGGAAGAACAGAGTGTCCAAGACACCCAATTGCCACCACCAAGTCCTCCACAAACAACACCTATAGATATAGTAATATTAAAGGATATTCCTAACACTTTAGCTTAGAACATCAATCCTTTAACTACAGAGGATCTCAAGAAGATCCTTTAGCAATCTACATTGCAAGCACAACTTTGTACAAATCCAATTTTGGTGAGTGTTGATGAGTTGCACAAAGCTATAGCAGAGAGAACAAGGGAGAGGGAAAGCACACAAGAGAAATCTACACAACCCCCCATAACTACAATAGATCAACCCAAAGAGCAAGAAGAACAAGACAAAATTGCTAAGGTTGATAGTATAGTTACAACAACAACAACTATCGAGGAACAAGAAAAGAAACAAATAGGGCAAGATGTTCCTACTGCACAAAGTCAAGGTGCACTTTCTCAAATTATCATTATTGATCAAGGAAGTAGAGAAGAGGAGAAAGAAGATGAGAAGGCCCCTAAGGATTAGGAGGCAATACAAACATTGGTGAACTTTCCTACCTTAGGGACTCCTAATAAGAACCTGAGCAATGATGCAATACCATTGCAGATTTCACCACCAGGCTCAAGCTCTACCAAGGTTGCAAGGATATTTCACTATGGAGACCCTAGATTTGATGAAGAAATAGTCATACCCAATTTTGACTCAAAAAATATGAACGTAAAATAGATAAATGAAGTGCAAGAGGCACTAGAGAGGAGGAAGAGATAAGAAATACTCAGAAATGAGTTTAGGTAGAAGCAAGCATTGGTGGAAATCAAGGACATATTTCTTAATGCATTCAACTTGTAAGTACCTAATGAAACCCAGCTCATCATGGAGCAATTATCAAACATTGTGGACTAGGTATAGGATGAAGACCTAGAAACTAATGTTAAATTATTAGAATGGTTAGAAAAGAAGTTTTAGATGAAAGTGAATGAGAAAATATCAAGTAAAATAGCACTTTCACAAGTTGAATTGGCTAAGAAGATTGAAAAGGAAAAAATAGTACTTGGGAATGTATTCTCATTGTACTCCAAGTTGTGTGATTCATCCTATTTCACATAGGAAACTAGCCAAAGGATACTGAGATTGGAATGAAATCTAAAGATTTCCAACACATAGCTACCCAAAGATCTAGCTCAGAGTGAGAAGCATTTTTCAACTATGCTTCACACACAAAAAGAATTAGCTATATTGATAGTAGAAGAGGCCAATATTAAGGCCAAATTGATGCAAATTCAATCTTCCATCACCCCACATTTGGAGGTACTCCATAAGGAATAACCCTATGCAGAGAATGTTCTAAAGAAAGATCCTAATCTTTCTACTTTAGAAGGACTTGATCATCTTGCAGCAGAGACAACCATCCAACACAAGTCATTAGAGAATGCTTTAGATAATTGGAATTCTTGTTCCAAGATGATTATGGAGGTAAATAAAATTTTTTTGGCAAAGTATTCTATTCATTCTTAGGACCCTTTGACA
Source organism: Cupressus sempervirens (assembly GCA_028749045.1). NCBI lineage: Eukaryota > Viridiplantae > Streptophyta > Pinopsida > Cupressales > Cupressaceae > Cupressus > Cupressus sempervirens. The sequence continues at coordinate 88,412,105 of CM053791.1, read as the reverse complement.
TAAGTGTCAAAAAGGGGGAGAATATATTCATGGGGAAGATAATTCATTATTGCATCTAATAATAATGGGGAGATATAATGTTTTGGGGGAGATGTGAATAAGAATGGTTACATAATACATTCTTTGAAGGAAGTAATAAAGAACATCAAAATGGGGAGATATTCAAATTCACATTTTAAGGAAGGAATAAAGCCAAAAAGATACAAAACTGCAAGAAGATGTGAAAAGGGAATAGATATAGAATACAAGGAGTAGAAATAGGGTAAAAACAAATACAAAGTGTAGACGAGGAAAAAAGTATCAGATATATCAGCATGAGACACATTCAACACAAGAATTTTGGAAACAGGAATAGAAATGACACATCAGCTCAGGGAGAGTTATAAGATTTTGAGGTATACAAAATTTTGAAGTCTTGTACATATGCCAAATAGAATGTGTAGAATAATCATAGAGATTAGATTCACAATGTTTAAGTTAAGTGTTTTTGCCACTCATGTCAAAGGGGGAGATTGTTAGTCTTAGATTGGTTTTGAAAATTGAATGTCAACACACTTAACCAATTCTCAAGTTGATGTTGAGTATAATATAGAAGCCAAGCTATAATGTATGCCAAGCTAGAGAATTCAATAGGTTCCAAGTGAACTTTAGGTGTCAAGTAATTTTAGGTGCTGAGCAAAGTTCAAGTGTCGAGTGAAGTATAAGTGTCGAGCAGAGTATAGATGCTAAGCAAGACAAAATTGCTATAGGATTTGAGTGAGCCAATTTTTCTATATGTGCCAAGCATCAGCAACTAGTATGTGTTGAGTAACACAAAATCATCATATGAGTTTGTGCCTTCACAAACTCATATGTAAACCATTTTTGGAGCCGACGTGGGATGAATCTCGAAGGGTCTTGAAGATAAGAACGAATCTTTCACATTACCTATGTAATCAACATCCAACCAATGAGAAAAATATAGAAGGCATGCAACCAATATTAAAAGTGCAAAAAATAAGTGGGAAAAGAAGATTTAATATTGATCATAGATTCATACCTAACCCTAAGTCTTTGAAATCTTTAAAAAGAGGATGAAAACCCATTATGCAAGAGAGAGGATGGGCGAGAAAGAAGTGTATGGGTGAATTATAGCAAAGTGCAGAAGGATGAAAAGACTTGGTGAAGAACAAAACAACATAGTAGAATTTAGTTATTGAAGAATAGAGTTAAAAACCCTAAAGAGTGACATATCAAATCAAGCAAGGATCAAAGGAGACAAAGCAAAACAAGGACCTAAAATTAGAAATTGAAGATTGTAAAGCTATCAGGTCAAATACTTTCTAATACTCTCTAGCAATTGTATTAGATATGAAAATCCTATGGAATTAGGTTTTACTAGTAGCTATTTGTAAATCCTTTAACAAGGTGGCATTCCAAGTGAATGTACTAAAGTCCTTTAAATAGACCTACTTTTAGCAAGGTAGTGAAATCCTTTAACTAGGTCACTTTTAACAAGGTGTAAAGTCTTTAACAGGACAAGCCTTTCACACGACAGACCATTGGAAGTGATCAAACATTGTAACTTTGAATCGTTACACATTGCTATAGTGATATTTTGTGGGTGTCATCCCCACCCCAGTTTTACCTTCTCATTTTGGAGGGTTTTTGGGTTACCAAATTTGGGTGTTATCTATTTTCATGCATGTCTTTACTTTCATATTTATTAGATGAATTAGATGCATATGGATGATATTAGTTAAAAGGATTAGAAAAGGTTAAAGTTAGTTACATCTAATTCCCTCCCCCCTCAAAAGTAAATCTTCGCACTTTTTAATTCCAACATATAGGACTTACTTCTAAAACTCCTTTTACTCATCTTTCCAATTTGACATTGTTTGCACATGCCCATCTCAGGTTTCTTCAAATAAGATATGCCTCTTACTTTTTTATTCTTGCTTATAGTAACCAAGTTATCAAAGTTAACATAACACTTCCTTTTATGTCATAGCCAAATTTTCTCTATCTGAGCTAGAAAACATGTACTTTTAGTGAGATCTAGGTAAAAAAAATTTCTTTTTAGTTGATTGCCAGTTCCAACTAGGTTTCCTTATCTCTCCAATAGTTTAGCTTTACCATTCATAAATTTTACTTTGTATCCTATGTTGTTCTATTGAGTTACACTAAGTAGATTATGTCTTAATCCTTCAACCTAGTAGGAAATTTCACATTTGATTCCTTCTGTTAATGCTATGATTCATTTTCCTTTAACATAACATGGTTCATTGTTTCCAAATCTAACACTTCCACCATCATAGTGTTCTAAATGTTCAAACTTTGTTTTGTCACCAGTCATGTGATGAGAACAACCACTATCTATGATCCATGTATTATTTTTTCTCATGTGAGAGATAAGTGCCATCTTTTCATTTTCCTCATTATCAGATTCATCTTTACCAACAATATAAACTACTTCTTCTTCATTATCATCACTATCAAAATATTTAGCAATGTAACAAGATTTCTTACCTTTGTCTTTATAGTCCTTGTAGCTTTTGAAGTCTTTCTTGACTTTGAATATGTTATTCCTTTTCTCTTCTTTATCTTCTTTTTTTGGACATCTTGCAGCAATATGACCAACCTCTTTATCTGAGAAATAAATCAATGGGATTTCACCACTAAACTTTCCTTTCCCTTTTGATACTCTTTTTGTAAGTAGGGCTTCAATAACTTCAAGGTCTTCATCAAAATCATCTTCTTCATCACTATCAATCTATTTTCCTTTTGATTTTCCTCCTTTTCTACCAAGGGTTAGTTTGACTTTGAATGTAGATTCAAGATTGGCAGAAGTAGGAGCAAAGGTATCTATGTTGTCCAACTCAAAAGAAGTTAATCTTCCCACAAGTGCATCCAAGGTTATATCATTTTTAGGATTGCATCTCATCTCTTGAATTTTTGAAACTCTAATTCCATAAGTAGGAAGAATTGTTCTTAGTACCTTGCTGACTACTATTTCATGATCAATTTTCCCTCTAGTAGCTCTGATTTCACCTACACTTTCTTTGATTCTTTCACTGTATTGGACAATGTTCTCACCTTCTTTCATTTTCATTCAATCAAACTTGTTTCTCAAGCATTCTGCCTTGGCTCTTTGTACATTTGTATTGCCTCCATAGACACTCTGCAACTTTTCCCACATATCAAATGTAGTAGGACAATCTTTGACCTCATCAAACTTAGAATAGTTCAAAGAGGAAGCTATATCAATCATCATTATATTTTGATCCTTTGCCTCTTTCATCTACTCCATAGTCACAGGTTTAGGTGGTGGCACATATCTATTTTCCAACTAGAACATACCAATATCACTGATTCTTGATAGATATAGCTTCATCAACTCTTGCCATGCTGAAAAGTTCTCTATTGAGCTTAGGAATCTCCCTTCTCTAAGACATCTTGATCTTTAGCTTAGGTCCTTGAAACCTTTCCTGCAAACACTTCTTTGATACCAATTGTTGGAAATGTAAGACAGTAACTAAGAGGAGAGGGATAAATTAGTTACCACAAAGAAAATTCCTTGTCCCTTAGATGTCTATACAAATTTTCACTAATCATACAATACTATCTAGCTTGGTTTACACTAAAATATTATTGATACTCAATTAAGAAAGCAATCTTATGATTATTAATTTGTTATAAGCTTTAGTAACTTAGAAAGCTCTCAATGCTACCTCTACTTGGTAACTCTCCTTCATGTCACTCTTTCATCAGGGATGTGGCAAATAAAGACATCAAGAAGTGTTTAGAATATAATATATAGGTGACCCTCCCTGCCAAATATACGAGGCAAGATTGACTAGTTGCAGAAACTTAAAGCATAAATCAAATAACATGAACACAGATGAAAACAAGACTTAACATGGAAAGCCAATTCGGGAAAACCACCATCCAACTAGTTACAATATTTTTACCTCTTTTGAAGTGAGCCCTGACATTGTTAAAGGTTACAAAATATATTGTTAAGTATGACCTTGTTAGAGGATTTAGATCACCCTATTAGTAGTGGCCTAGTTGGATTTCTTCAAGCACTTTGATCTTGAAATGTCACCTTGTTAGAGGATTTTAAAAATGATTATTAAGTCAACTCTATTAAGAGATTTCTTTTGTACTACAATGGTTAGAAAGTAACAAAAATTTGACTTGATTTATTAAGCAACTATCTTTACAGACTTAGATCTCTATTGTAGTTTGACTTCTTGATCTTGTTGGAAGAATGAATGTTGAATATACTTTTATGGGGGAGTATTTTAGAAACATTATTATATTATTATCATGGTGATATGTTATATTCATGATGGTGTTTTTTGTTGATGTCAACATAGTAGTTTTCTATGGTATCTAACAGAAGAACAATAGTAAAGATCAAGTTGGTATGGATAGATAGTTGAGCCTCTTCAATAAGAGATGTTAAACAGAGATACTACTAAGTGTCTAGTATATGTAGGTAACCTCAAAAGCATAAGATATTAATTTGGAAGAAGTTATGCAGGTTTTGGTGAAGACTATTTTGAGATAGAGTTTACAAAAGCATGTTCTAGTAAATTTGTTATATCTCTTAACAAAGTTGTTATTCTGAGAAGCTGAATTTGAAGGTGTAAAGAAGAAATTCTAGAGATGATGTAGCTAAGCCTAAACATCATAATGTCACACATATGGAAATTTATTCAAGTTATAATGCGAAAGATTAATGTTATTGCTAAATGTAACATTTTCTTAATTCAGTCCTATAATAGTTAATTGAAAAGGTGTAATAGATGACTTAGGGAATTATTTTATGGATTCATTATAAAGGAAAGATATTTTCCTTTATCATGTATGGAATGTATGAATGATTGCAAGAAACAAGAAGAGTGGAATGTGAAGATAAGTAGAGCAGAGTGAAGTTGAAGAAAACTTCATTTCTGAGGTTTTATTATGAGATTCGAGGTTTGATATTTGGATTTGAGGTTCATGACATGATCTAAAGGTTTGATAGTGATTGGTCTAGTTGAAAGGATAGAGAAAAGAGGTTAAAGTACAATATAGACAATTATTCTACAAGGAATAGTTGAAAGATTAGTTGGCTAGTGAATTTAGTGGTCTTTCCCTAGAAGCTATTTGGATAGTGGGTCTTTTTGCCTTCTACAACTCCTAATAGGGTTGGCACAACTCCTAACAGGGTTGGAATCTCCTAACAAGGATTCAAAGTCTCCTACTAGGAACTCATGTGTACTAAATTTTGTAATAGACTCCTAACAGGGTCCATCCTCTAACAAGGAATATTTATATTAGTACATCATATTGTGGGCATCATTTCCATTGGGGTTTTCCCTCTAATCAAGGGTTTCCCTAGTAAAAATAATGGTGTAATTCTGTATGTGCATCTTAGTATGATTGTTATTTACTTTGATTCAATGGTTAAGATTATTTAACGTTGATAATTTTTGGATAACTTATTCACCCTCCCCCCCCTCTTAGTTAGCTTGGTGGACTATTGTTTTTAACAATTGGTATCAGAGCTTCAGGGCCTTGAAGATAAAGTTTAAAAGCTTTGGGAGATCCATGGAAAACATATTAAAAAAGGATAGTTTGAAGTTTGATGGAACAAATTATGACAATTGGAAGGAAAAAATGAAGACACGTCTATGTGTATGCATTTCGGATATTAGATCTTTGAAAAAATTAGAAAAGAAAATTATTGTTAAAAGTGCTTTGGAAACTTGTACTAAGGAAGAGAGAAAACTTTTCATGTTTGACATGAGAGCTAGAGAAGCACTATAGTTTTGAAGGTGATGAATATTCTAAGAAATTGAGGCTACAAAGATGTATTTGTGCATTTCTAGATGCTAAAATAATGGAAGATGAATTTATAAGAACATATATAGGTAGGATATCAAAAATTACTATAGATATCGGATCTCAAGGAGGCAAGCAAGATGATGAGGTGATCTAGAAGATATTGAAGAGCTTAATACTACCATTTAAGCAAGAAATTTGAATGATACAGTTGTTGATCTCTTGTACTAAAGATTTCATAAACAAAATATCACTTGGGAGACTTGAAGTAGTTGAGAATGAGCTTAGGCACTCCAAAGAGTTGACCAAAACATAAACAACTTTTAGTGCCCTAAATATTCAATCTATTTTATCAAGGATCACAACTACTAGAGGAGGCTTTGCTAGTAGTAGTAGATCCGATGAGGATAGAAAGATAGAAGAAGGAGTAGCCCTTCTGATAAGAAGAGAAAAGGATGGTAAGAAATTTTTTTAATGTTGTACTTGTAATGAGTTTGGTCATTATGCATCTAAGTTTCCTAAAAGAGAGAAAAATTATAAAGGAAAGTTCAAACCTAGAAGAGATAGAGAGCTTTTGTATGCAAATGAAGAATATGATTCTAATGAACAAGTAGTAAGTGCTAGTGATGATGAAATAGGATTTGTAGCTATTAAAGAAGAAATTTTAGAGAAAATGGCTTTGGTATCATAAATTGAAAAGAAACTTGATTGAATAATTGATAGTGATTGTTCACATCATATGACTAGTGATATGAACAAGTTTATTAGCTTCAAAAGTCATGACTGAGGCCTTGTCAAAGTTGGAAACAATGCATCATGTTAGTTTAAAGGTATCAGATCTATAACTCTTGATGGTAAGACTACTACTAAGGATGTATATTTTGTTGATGGTTTGAAACACAATCTTCTAAGTATTGGACAACTAGGGGATAAAGGTTATCAGTTACAATTCATAGAGAAGACATGCATGATCAGAGATAAAGATGGAAAGGTAATTGGAACATGAACAAGATCTAGAGGTAATGTATTTTAGATGAATCAAACTGAAAAGACATGTTTGGTTGCTAAGGTAGATGACAATTGGTTATCACATAAGAGATTTTGTCATATAAACTTTGACAACATTGTGAAAACTAGTAGTACAATTGTAGTTAGAGATTTTCCTAAGATTGTTAAGCCTACTAACACAATTTACAAGGAGTGTGTAATGGAAAAGCATAACAAAACTTATTTTCCCAACAAGAAGTTCACTACTACAAAAAAGTTAGAGATTGTACATATAGATCTTAGTGGTCCTACGAAGACTAAAGGATTTTATGGTGAAAGGTATTTCATGATTTTAGTTGATAACTTTTCTAGAATGACGTGGGTTGCATTTCTTTAAAAAAAATTTGAGGCATTTGATAAGTTCAAGATATTCAAGAATAGAGTTGAGAAAGAATCAAGTATTAATATTAAATGTTTAAAATCAGATAGAGGAGGAAAGTTTACTTCAAATCAGTTTAACATCTTTTGTGAAGCTAATGGAATCAAAAGATAGTTATCAGCTCTGAGAACCCCTAAAAATAATGGCATTGCAGGGAGAAGAAATAGGCCAGTAACAAAAGAAGAAAGAGTTGTGCTAGCTAAGAATGATATATTCAAGATGTTTTAGAAAGAAGCTATGAATACAATAGTCTACACTATGAATAGAATGCAAGTTATGAAAGACACAAACAAGATCGCTTATGAACTATGGTTTGGTTACTCACCTACAATTAAGTATTTTAGAATTTTTGGAAGCAAATGTTACATCAAAAGAGACAATGATATTGGTAAGTTTGATGCTAGAAGTGATGAAGCTATGTTTCTTGGTTATTCATTGAAAAGAATAGCCTATAGATGTTATAATCTAAGAACTAAGACTATTGTGGAAAGTACAAATGTAAGAGTTGATGAGAAATTCAAGATACAAGAAAGAGTAGTTGATTAGAATTTTGATGATGAGAATGTTGTTACTAAACCCAAGAATCATGAAGTATTCTTTGAGACTAATAATGATTTGCAAAATGAAGGAGAGAAAAGGCATGAACAAAACTTAGAACCTTCAATAGAGCTAAGAGTTGAGATAACAACTCCCACTTCTAGTAAGAAAATGACAAATAATCATCCACCAAAGAAGATCATCAGAAGTAGATATAAAGGTGTGATGACAAGAAGTAGATCAATAAAGAACTATGTCAATATCTCAAGTTGAACCAAAGAATGTAGATGAAGCATGTAAAGATGACTATTGGAAGCAAGCTATGAAAGAAGAATTGGATTAGATAGTGAATAAATGAGACATGTGAATTGGTTGTTAGACCAGTAGATAAAAATGTGATAGGAACAAAATGGGTATTTAGGAACAAGATAATGAACAAGGTGAAGTTGTAAGGAACAAAGCAAGATTGGTATGTAAAGGTTATTGACAACAAGAAGGAATAAAATATGATGAGACCTATGCTCCTATGGGAAGAATAGAAGTAGTAAGGTTATGCTTAGCCTATACAACACATAAGATGTATCAAATGGAATTCAAGTCAACATTTTTGAATGGAGAACTTAAAGAAGAAGTATACATAGAATAGCCTAAAGGTTTTCCTTTAACAGATGACAAGGAGATAGTATGCATATTGAAGAAAGCACCCAGAACTTGGTGTGCAAGGTTGGACAAGCATTTAACAAAGCTTGGATTTAGCAAAGGTATGGTAGACAATAATTTATACTAGAAAGAAATAGATGATGGATTGATGAAAGTGACATGTTTGCAAAAGAAATCAAGAAGGAATTTGAAATGAGCATGATAAGAGAAATGAAATACTTTCTATGATTATAGATTATGCATGACAAAAAATGAATCTTTATTTCTCAAACTAAGTATATGAAAGATCCATTGAAAATATTTGGTTTGGAAAAATGTAAACTAGTTGGGACACCTATGGTACCTGGACACAGGTTATCTACAAAGGATGAGACACGTACTATTGAGTAGAATAAGTATAGATCTATGATTGGAGGGTTGTAATATCTGACTCACACAAGGCTAGATATAGAAGATGTAGTTGGAATTATTGCAAGATTTCAAGTTGATCCTAGAGAAGCACATTATGCAGCAATCAAAATTGATATTTAGATACATTAAAGGAATACCATACTTCAAATTATGGTATGAGAGATATAATGATTTCACTTTATATGCTTATACTGATGTTGATTGAATAGGTAGTATGGATGATAGAAAGAGCACTGATGGTGGAGCCTTCTTTCTTGGAAGAATATTGGTTTCTTGGTTAAGCAAGAAGCAAAATTGTACCTCACAAAGTACAGCAAAAGTAGAATATGTTACAGTAGCAAAAAATTGTAATCAAGTTGTTTGGATGAAGTAGATGTTGAAGGATATAAGAATAAAATTCATTGAACCTATTTTCATACATTGCGATAACACAAGCATAGTGAATATGTCTAAGAATCCAGTGTTGCATTCTAAGGCTAAGCACATTTCTATCAAATATCACATGTTGAGAGAGAAATTTGTAGAAAAGAAAATTAGATTGGAGTATATAAGCACTAAAGAGAAAATTGCATCTATTTTCACCAATTCACTTTCCAAAGAGACTTTTGAGTATTTGTGAGGTATGCTAGGGGTTATGTCACTTCCTACATCAAAATAGATGATGGAAGAGTGCATTAGTCCAGTGTAATAGAGCACTATTATTTGTCTAGATTGAATTTTGATGCTTCCTATATGGGGGAGTATCTATGATGGATAGAGTCATCTAGGACTCTTGTTGGATGTTATTTTGAGCAATGTCTTTGGACACATGAGCAAATGAGAGATAGTTGTTGCAAAGATTGATGGTTGCTAAAACCTTTGATATTGATGTCAATGGGGGAGAAATTATAGCATGAAAAATAGTCTGATATAGAGTAAATTTAAGGGAGAGATTGCAGCCAATATAGAGAACATTGAGGTATATCAATAAGGGAGAATGATTGATGAAGATGATTTGAAAAGAAATGATAACAATCTTTTAATGTTGATATTTTTGGAACTAGATGTTTTTCATCTATGTTGCCATCAATGCCAAAGGGGGAGATTGTTGGAAGCATAAATGCTAATGATAATTCTATGGGGGAGTATTGTAGAAACATGATTAGATCATTATCATGATAATATGTTACATTCATGACTGTGTTTGTAATTGATGTCAACATAACAATTTTTTGTAGTATCTAACAAAAGAACAGTGGTAAAGATCAAGTTGGTACAGACATATAGTTGAGATTTTTCACTAAGAGAGGTTAAAGGGAGATACTACTAGGTATCTATTATATGCAACAAACCTCAAAAGCATAAGATATTAAGTCTAGTAGAAGTTATGCAAGTTTTAGTGAAGATTTTTCTGAGATAGTACACAAGCATGTTCTGGTAAACTTGTTATATCTCTTAGTAGAGTTTTTATTTTGAGAAGCTAAAGTCAAAGATGTGAAGAAGACATTTGGAGATGACATAACTAACTCACTAGTCATAATCTCACAAGTATGGAAATTTATTCAAGTTACAAGGTGAAAGATTAATGTTATCACTAAATGTAAAATGTTCTTAATGTGGTCCTATAATAATTAATTGAGAAGGTGTAATAGCCAACTCAGGGAATTTTTATAAGGATTCAATATAAAGGAAGGAAATTTTTCTTTATCATGTATGGAATGTATGAATGATTGTAAGAAGCACAAAGAGTAGAATGTGAAGATAAGTAGAGCAGAGTGAAGGTGAAGAAAACTTCATTGCTGAGGTTTCATTATAAGATCCAAAGTTTGATATTTGGATCTGAGGTTCATGACCTAGTCTACAAGGTCTGAAAAAATGATTGGTCTAGTTGACAGGATAAAGGAAAGAGGTTAAAGTATAGTACAGACAATTATTCTACAAGGAATAGTTGAAAGATCAGTTGGATAGTGAGTTCAGTGGTCTTTCCCAAGAAGCTATTTGGACAATAGGTCCTTTTTCCTTCTACAACTTCTAACAAGGTTGGCAAAACTCCTAATAGGGTTGGAATGTCCTAATAGGGATTCAAAGTCTCCTAATAGGGACTCATATATAGTCAATATTGTAATAGACTCCTAATAGGATCCATCCTCTAACAAGGAATATTTATATTAGTATATCATCTTATGGGCATCATTCCCTTTGGGGCTTTCCCTATGATCACGGGTTTCCCTAGTTAACAAATCTAGTGTGATTGTGTATGTGCATCTTAGTATGTTTATTGTTTACTTTGATTGAATGGTTAAGATTATTTAAGGTTGATAATTATTGGATAACTGATTCACTCCCCCCCTCTCAATTATCTTGATTATTTCTAACAAATCCTTCTTTATCAGATGTTCTTTGCAACTTATCTTCCACACTCCTCCTTTGTCTTTTCCTCTACTCACATATTCATCTTATTTCATATTCCACTTGTACATTTTATCTACACAATTTAACCTTTCTTATATATCATAAGCTAGGAAAAGTCAGCTCTAATACCCTTCCAAAACAAGAATAAACATCTAAATAGTCAACATCAATCAATTAAATATTTGAAAAATGCATTCGACTGTCACTTAGTCAATACTGTGATTGAATTCTTGGTCAACACTACAAGTCCTTTGATGCCTGACCATTCAGTCAATATTGCAAGCATGAATTCCTTCATTAGTTAAACTAATCGATTAATACTAGGAAATTCATCTTTACCTGACTACTTAGTTAATACTAAGATACACAAGGTTAATACTGCCAAACAATATGTATTTTGGTTGCAACAGTTAGAGTTGTAAAGAGAGTTTAGGTCAGCACAGTAAGAGGTTGTGGAACTAAGTTATGTGAGTTTATATACATGATTGTGGATATATCTTGATGATGTATCTATGTTTGAGGAAACCAATTTTAAGGATTGTGTGAGTTGAAAAAGGTTATGTGGAAAAAGGTCATGAGGTAGTCCCCAGGAAACTATTTACTCGTAAATCTGTTTATAATTGTAATGTAACATGTGATGTAATATGTTAATGAGGTCCTATATTATTCATTATACATTAGGAAAGCCTCAAGGATGACTCAATTAGATGTTAGGACTTGGTATAAAAGGAAAGATGTCTTCCTTGGTTGTGAGTTTCACTAATGTGTATATGTGAATTGTAATTAATGTATTGATGTCAAGAATGCCAATTTTTTATGAGATCAGAGTAGAGGATGATGTTGAGTATGTATTGAGAAGTTCAAAAGAATTGTATTGGAAAAGATTTTATTGTATTAGTTAGTTTACCCTAGGATATGTTATTCTAGAATTTTTTTGTAAACATAGCTATGAAGCAATTTAGACAATGGATTCAACTGACTTCCTATCAGCTCCTAATAGGGTTGGAATATTCAAAGTCTCCTAATAGGGACTACATGTACTATTGTATGTAACTGGCTCCTAGAAGAGTTTTACCCTTTCAAAAGGAATATTCATAGAAGTACGTCATCTTGTGGACATCATTCCCACTAGGGTTTACCCTCTGATCAAGGGTTTTCCTAGTTAAAATATCTTGTGTTATTGTGCATGCTTATTATCTTATGGTTATTGCATCTATTGGTTATATATTTTGGATTTGATAAGATTAATTTAATTTGTTTAAGCACACATCTGATTCACCGCTCGGTCCCTTTTTGCTATGTTGGTGGACTTTATTTTCTATCAAAAATTTATATCAATTTTATCTCTCACCCAATTTCACATCTCCCCAAAATTGGGAGTAATCAAGAATGGAATGCCTAGATACTTAATATATGCCTAAGTCTTCCTTTTATAAGACCATATTTACTAAATGAATAAAGAGGTTTCTCATTCAAATTCAATATAATGTTTTTTGGGAAGGACACCTTACTCCCTGATGTACTATAAAATGGATCAAGTTTGATCAGCAAGTTACTAAGATTTCCTCAACAAGGTCAATAGTAATAAAAGTGTCTTTAGAAAAGTGAACATTAGATATCTTCTCACTTTTAGAGAGTTCTATACCTTTCACTTTAGGAGAAAAATAATTATCTTGAATAATATAGAATAGAGCATCTACATCAATGAAAAATAGGGAAGGGGCCAGAGGGCATCCTTTTGTGATAAAATTTTATAATTCAAATCCATCAAACCAAACACCATTTACCTCCACCCTAGAATTTGTATCACTCATGAGAGTTAGGACCATTTGCAAAAAGAAGATTGAAAACCCTAGGTTTTTTAGCGTCATGGAAATGAATCTCCATTCACTGCTATCATATGCCCTCTCATAGTCAAGTACATCACTATACACATTCATTGATTAGAATTCTTGGCCCAATTCATAGCCTCTTAGCATATAGAAAGTTTATCTACATGTATTTTTCTTTCACAAACATAATCTTGGTGGATTTAATAATGTTAGACAACACATTCTCTATCCCAAGAGAAATAATTTTGGCCAAATTTTATATGATACATTTAAGAATGGAATAGGCCTCCAATGCCTGACGAGAGTTTTGTCTCCATCTTAGGGTATAAGCTTGCAACCCAAAATTGATTTCATTCCCAAGAGACATATTGTCAATGTTTTCATTATACACTTTGAGGAGTTCCTTTGTAATCCATCTTGTATTATTTTTATAGAAATCTATTAGTTTACTATTCAGTCTAGTGGTCGTATCATCACTTAGCATCTATATGTCTTGTTTATTTCAATTATAGTGATTTCTTTGTCCAACAGAATTGCCTCCTACCCTATCACTTTCTTTTGAGTGAGATTACTAATTTTTGACTTGACATATACAATACTCTAACATATATCCTCGATTTTAAAATGTTTCTTGTAGTAATCTAAAAAGGCCTATAAGATCTTAGTTTGTGAGTTGAACTCATTGTCATTTTATGAGATAAAGTCAATTGTTCTTAGGCCTTCTAATATTATTAAGTTAAAAAGACATAAAAGGAAAAATGTATCTTTAATTACTATCTTCTTTTATCACAATATCTTTAATATTATCTTATTTTATTAGGATATTATATCTTATTTTTTTAAGATTAAGAAGAAAAAGTACAAATATTTAGAAATAATTATATTCTAAATTAATTTTTTTTACTATCTTTTTGCTAGATAATGGGTCGTAACGTTGATATTTCTATTAATAAGCAATATTTGAAATTTACAAATCCCTGGTTCATGGGGGCATACCACCAAGAAAGAATAGGGGAAAGAAAACCTCTGGTCATAGCCCCTGTAATGCCTACTCTATCAATAGATCTTACATGACTTACATTACTGTATATCAAGGTCTAATCCTTGATATATACATTCTAATTTTTATAAGAAACTTATGTTTATATTGATTTCATACTAGCATGGTTTTACCATCATATTTACTTTTAGTGAATACATCTAATTGTTGTTTACATTGTTACATGTTACAAAATTCTAATATCACTCCAATAGACTCATACGCTCAAAGGTTGTATGAACTAGAGACCTTATGTTCAAACCCCTTTCAAAAATCTTGAAAAACTTCCATATTTTCCTTGGCTAAGATCTTTGTTAGAGTCATAATAAAATGAAAATTAATAAAAGGGAAAAAATTAGGTGTATAGTCAACTTAAAAATGTTAGAACAAATTGACAGAGGTTACCTTGATAAGATCTGTTAACCTTGATACTCAAGCTGACATTGAGATGTTAGTATTGTGTCCTTCAATGAAATATCCTTTATGGAAGTTTATTATCTTTAATTGAAAGAAATAATATCTTTCTCAAGTGAATTGAATGTTCATTAATCCTTTATCTCTGAATTTTTAACAATTATTTATTTTTCTTAAACTAATCTTTGAATATTATGAAACATAATTTCCTCTACTAGGATTCTTGATACATGTAGTACAAACAAATAGAAAATCTAAGAGAATATCATTAAAAAGAGATTAAAGTAAATTTAAGAATAAGACAAAGAAAATTTTGGATAACTGAAGGCGATAGACATGAAACACTAGCTAACACAAGACATGACAAACAAACATAATAGAAGAAACTACCCCAAAAAGAGCTTACTAAGAAAATGAGGATGGGAAAAGTAACCAAGATACCATTCAACACAAGAAAATATACCATTCATTACTATTTTATTTTATTTAAAGAAAATTATTAAGTTATTTTTTTTAATCTTTCTTATGTAATTACAAATAATAACTAAATGATATTACAAGCTAAGGGAAAGGTCATGTCATCCACTTTAGATATGCGTAGATCCCTTGTTGATGTGGAATGTTATAAATGTGGAGTTGTTTGGGGGAATATACACAAAATTTAAAAGGGTAGATGATACAAATAATAAGTTTTGAGATATCTCTTGTCTTTCCCTAAAGGTGATGTAGAACTCAGTCACCACTCTACGCCTAATTCAAGGATTTTTCAAATTACAATGAGGATAGTAATTACAATCTAAACTTTTTAAGATCCAAATGGAAGACTAGGAAAGAATGATGCTAACAAAGACATGAAAGAGGAAGGAGGCTTAGGGATATAGTGCCTTTTTGTTTTATGCATAGTTGCTAATAGTGAGCTTCATGGCCGTGTTTTATTTTTTGTTTATCACTAATTCTACTATGCATAACTCCATTTGTTTATGTTGGTTAGGCCATGCATGACCACTGTAAAGACTTTTATTATTAATCTGACTAGCATTGTTAGTTATGCTAGAATTAGTTTGACTAGAATAACTAGTGTTGGTAATAATAGGAAATGTAGTTATAATAGTAGATACTCGGTTGGTTCTACTATGTGGAAGTTACTATGGCTACTTTTGTTATTGGATCTATGTGTTGTTCATGTGCTAATAGTGTCAATATGTCTACTTTTTTGCTCTTGGATTTTTCTACAAGGATAACACCCTTATATTTTTTGCTTCTAATATTAAAAATTAAAAGATTTTTTTTTTATAGAAAAATTAAAAGATATTAGAATTAATTTTCTTTTCATTAAAATTTTATTTATTGTAGAATAGTAATATTTTTATTTTTATTGTGGTTTATATAATAAATTAAATTTGAACTCAAATTCTAAACTAAAAGGAGGGGAACAATAGACAGACAAATTAAAAACTTTTAATTACTTATCATATACTAATAGTTTAAGAATAATATGTATCCTTGAGGAGTTATGATTAAGATAATATGCAATATGTCCCTTCCACCCTCTCTCTCTCTACATATAACTCTTCTTGTTTCAATTAAATGTATATCTATATATATTTCCCTATATTTACATATATCACTTGTAATTTAAAAAATTGCATAAATGAGGAAAATAAACATAAAATATGCAAAGAATGATTTATAAGAGTAAAAATTAATAATTAATTTTGATGGGGTAAACCTCCAAATATATATAATGAGGACACACTTCACAATTTGATGATAAAAAAAGGCTTCGTACCTCATATACACCCAGTTTATGCATAAGATATCACCTAAGATAATTTAACTATGACTGTATATGCCCAAGACTAATCTAAATTTTTTTTTTTTAATTTAATCATAATAATAATGTGATTCAAATAGTAGTCAAGGTAGTTATAAAATGACTATTTATAACCTCACACATACACTAGCATTAGGGGCATAACATCACTCCCTCTCCTCCTATCTATTAATATCTCTATCTCTTCTCTAACTCTTTCGATCCACACACACACATACACACATATCTCCTTATCTCTATATATCTTTCTAAATCCCTTTCCATCTCTATAGATACCTCTCCCTCTCTAACCTACATATTGAAAACTCTCTCTCTCTCTCTCTCTCTCTCTCTCTCTCTCTCTACATCTCCTTACATCTATATCTCTCTATTTCTCCCTCCTTATAGATCTCTCTATCTCTTCCTCTTTATCTACCCCTCTAATATTTTCTATATCTATATTTTTTTAACTCCCTTGCAAGCTCTGTCTTTGTGTCTTTACGTGTGTAATATATAAAATGGCGATCATTAATGATGGACCACCAAATTATATATACATTGGCAAGGGGATCCAAAATATTATTCTTAGGCCCCAAATAAAATTTGTATATCCAAAGGTATAAGATGGATACAAATGCAAGATGTAGCCAAATGATGGGATAATAGATGCTTCCTTCCTTGATTTAACTGGAAATGGAAGGAGATATGCAAGAGCACCAAAGAAATTATGGCTAACAAATATCCAATGTAATGCATGAAAAGAAAGTGCTAGAAATAATGAAAATGAAGATGTACTCAACTTGAAGGCTAGAAGAGGATGCCATTTCAAATCTAAACTAACCTTCTCAGACTATACACTAGTAAATTTGAACTCAATTTTTGATGAATATTGGTCAAAATTTTGATGCAAGTTGGTCAAAATTTTGACCAAGCAGTTGGTGGTAATTTTTCTCATCAAAATTTTGACCAACCAATGTTTGGTCAAAATTTTGACCAATACATTCGTTGAAAATTTTTAATTTTTACTAGCTTTGATTTGTTAATGTTGATCAAAATTTCCACCAATGTTTGGTTAATTTTTTTTGAATTAGTGGAAATTTCGACCAATTATTAGTAGAAAACTACCAAAAATTGGCCAAATTTTCCACTATTGTTTCGTCAAATTTTTTTAAATAATTAGTGGAAATTTTGACCAAGTCTTGGTAGAAAACTATCAAGAATTGGTCAAAATTTCCATCAATGTTTGGTTGAATTTTTTATATAATTGGTGGAAATTTCAACCAAGTCTTGGTAGAAAACTATTAAGAATTGGTCAAAATTTCCACCAATGTTTGGTCAATTTTTGTTTAATGTTGTATCAAGCAATTGTTTCTTATCCGAGCCATTTAATTTGTAACCTTTTAAATTTCTACAAAGATAAAGTTGGAGCAGGAGAATTTTTTCTTCTCAAAGGTGTCCTTTGATTGTAAAGTGTCCATTCCATTATTTGTTGAATTAGATATGTCTTGTTTGTTGAACAAATAATGAAATGGACACATTACAATTAGAGGACACCTTTGAGAGGAAAAATTATCCTACTCCAACTTTATCTTTGTAGAGATTTAAAAGGTTGCAAATTAAATGGCTTGGATAAGAAAGAATTGCTTGATACAGCATGGAACAAATAGATATTTATGCATAGGGCACCATCAATTATGTGAGTGATGCAGCCAAATTTTTTTGGGCCAAAGCCACCAATTAATATAAGGTTTATAATCTCTACAAGGCTAACATTGTGGTTGTAAGGGCTGTGGAGAGGGCACTTCTTCATTGTCTGCTTCATCACTAATTAACTTGCACCACAAATCGATGGTCTTCATCTTTGTTATGGGCTCCTATCCCTTATGCGAGTCAAAAAAATTAAACAATCTTTATCTTTGTTGTGGACTCCTATCCCCTATGTGAGTCTTCATCTTTGTTATGGGCATGAATCAGTATTTCAAAACTATTAGAACTTTTGAATGCACATTAAACAACATAAAGTATTAAAGACTAAAGAGAGTAAGCATAAAGATGCATACATTAATTTATTCACATAAAACCTTCATTGGAAAAAAACTATAGCATACAAGAGATTTTTATTAACCAAAATGAAAAATGGGCACCAACAACCCAGAATACCAATGCAATCACCAACCCAAATGTGGAACTTAATACCACTTTTCAGAACATTCTTAGCATTTTAGATAACACCCCTTTTTTATCAGCAATAACAAAAAAATGAATGTTGCACTGCAAATATCATCTTCAATGACAACATCTCAACTACAATAAAATGTAGAACATCAAATAATATCTATCACACAACTCATTCATTTCTCCTTTAATGTATATTTTCACCTCCTAGTCTACAATAAACTTCTTATCTCTATATATCTGCTCTTACTACATCATATGTTTGACTCGACTCATTCACAAGAATAAAACAATAGCTATATTCTCTAAGAGCTAGATATATAGAAGACTTGTACCCAAATGGATACTCACTCAGTATACACATGATAAGAAGAATCATAGTTAGCCAAATCTCAAGCTCATCACACATGCTCCAAGAACTGATATGACTCTCTTTATAAAATAACAACATATTCACCCTTGACTAAATAGTGCATGGCCCATGATAGCAGAAATAAAGAGTCATATTTCTAGAATTTGTAGCAGTGTATATTCCCACCAATACAAATGTTTTTTTCCTTCATTAAATTTTATCACAGCCCATTCTAAAAATAAGAAATATTCAATACAAAAGCCCAGACAAGGTCAATGTTGTCTCAAATACATCCTTTATAGAAGGCACTCCATTTTTTAATAGAAAGCATTCTCATATGCACCAAACAATAAGCTCAGACTGTCAGGAATAAAGACAAATCAAACTGTTGCCAATAAGTAAATGATTTTACTTCTAAAAAAAATGATTATTAAATAATCAATTCTGAATGCATTCAAGTGTATAATAAATGCAATGGAGTTTTGAAACACCCAGCATTAGGAAGATATTCCTTTACGAAAATCAATTCGAATAAAGATAGGTCCTAAAATATTTATTATATCAACAGTGACATGGAAGCAGTGCATAAAACATCTCAAGGTAAAACTGAAGATGAAAATGAGTACAAGCATACAGTTGACTTACCTCAGACAAGCTTCACCCTTAGAGAAATTCAACAACACGTGAACTAGAAATACAAAAGTTGTGGGATGAGAAACAAATTTTAAATAGTGTGATCAGTGTTTGATGTTTGTATTACCCAAATTGCTTGTGAAATTTCAAATTTGAATACAAGAGAAGAGGCCTAGTTTCTAGGCAACACATCTAAGGTGAAGGATAAACTAAATGCACTGCAGACATTTCTAGACCTAGCTTCTATGCTGAAAGGGCATCCATGAGAGGTGTGTTTCAAGAAGCTTGCTTATAAAAGTCAAACATATGCAATTGAAAGCAAGTGTAAATGACATACCATAAAACACAAATGAGCAACAAACATAAGATTTTTTTTACATGATTATTCAATTCAATAACAAAGTAGGGGAATACATTCATCTCAGCTTTCATCAATTTGAATATTTCCAATACTTTTTGGTTACAATGTTGTCTTGTGATGACCCCAAAATTACAAATAATTATTTCACTCAAATTTTATGAAACTTTTATAATTATATTTAACAAGAAGAACAATATGTGTACTAAAGAATCTTCAAGGTTAAGTTTTAGAGGCATTCAAAAATTTCTTGTTTTATAGCATTGTTTCATTATTGAAAGGAGGCATTATCATTTGATATAATGTACACCAGTCAAATTGGATCCATAGTAAATAAATAATATTGCAATAGGGTAGGAAGATTGCAATTTCTTACATTTAATATTGTTGGAGACAAAGAGCTAGGTCCTCTAGAGGAGAAAAATGCAATTTGTGGAGCAAGTGTCCTCTTGATAGTTGTCTCTGTAGTGGCTCGTCTCAAAAGAGGAGATCTGCAAAGTATCAATATCAAGACATTTTTTAGTCAAAGTATTTTTTTAAAAATCTTGTAGTTGCAAATGTAGGGTGATAGCTACCTTGTTTCCTTTGTAGAGATTACATATTGATTACCTTAATGTCTATATGTAGGAAAGAATACTAGTGCCCACTTCAAAATCCACTTTTACACATGGAATAATAGGGGATGAAACTATAGTCTTGGTTCTAATTTGAGCATAGATCACTCCACTTCCTTGGGCATTGTAGACACTAAGTGTTGCAGCACTACTTGGCTTTTGTGTTCTAGTTTAGAAGCACAAAACAAATTTACCTTTTGCTAAAGTAGCATTAAGAGAGTCTATTTCATAAGTCATGTAGATTTATTACTTCCTATGAGAACCATTACTTCATTCAAGGTAAAAGTTAGCAATAAATGTCAGAAGTCATACCTAGCTTGTGAGGCAACAACATCCCTAGAAGTAATGTCTTCTACATAAACAACGCTATATGACTTCGCCATATTCTTTTTGGTATATAATGCTTGACCCTTTAGGACAAAATATGCCTTATAGTAATGCCATCAAACTTTAACTTACTAAATTAGTAGAGAAAGAAAACTGGTTTAAGATTAAATTATGTACAATTTTTTTGTATCAATCTTTTAGATCAAATTTCATGATTCATCATCAGGATATTACGAATCACAGAGCGGGGTACAAAAATTGTGTACACAATTTAATCTAGAGAAAGCTTTCTCTATACAATCTGGATTGTGGAAATATCTTATTATTGATACTAAGTACGAATGATCCAACTATATTAAACATCTTACACAATTTTCTAAATAGAGAAGAATGAGTGTTTAATCTTGGAGGTTCAATTGTTTCCAAGAGTTAATGCAATAGGGAAACTTCTGTCAATTGTGCTTGTTGCTACTATGATTAACTAGGGAGTTGTATTTGTAATTGTATCTGAGTAAGTTATAGAGTTTCTAGTTGAACAAACTACAACAATTCCTTTTTTCAGAGCTTGAAATGACCCAATAGCAATTGCATCATCAAAATAAGCATCCAGTGGAGTTGGTGATCCAAGAGAAATAGAGAGCACATCCATACCACAATGAATTACATCATCAAATGTAGCAAGCATGTCAATTGAACTACAACCACCAGTAGCCCAGCATACTTTGTATGTTGCAATGTGAGCTGTTGGGGTACCCCCCCTTGCAGATCCTGGAGCTAGCTTGAGAAAGGTCACATTATCTACCAAATTACCCATTGTTTTTGAAGTATGAGTTCCATGACCTAATGCATCATGAGGTGACAAAAATTCTTTTATACTGCTCCTATTTAATGGCCCAAATTGAGCTTCATATGCTTTAATATAGCGTGCACCAATGATCTTCCTGAAGCATAAGCTCTAGTCAATAATGGATGTGTTAGGACAAAATTTGACCACTTAAAAGAAGAGATGAATAAAATTGTTTAAAGATAAATCCATAGTTCTGGGTGAAACTCATGAAGTATGAATTTTTGAAGCTTGGCCCACATAATATCTTGGCCTAAAACAAAATTATAGTATTTTCACAAATATTTGAAGCTAACCCTAGCAATAATCTAAAAAATTACAAGATCCACTAAATAAACTTCACCCCTTATACATTGGAATTTTTGAATAATGAGATGCTTGAGATATATAGTAGACCTATTGCAATGTGATGTAGTAAATAACTCTCCTTCATGACATATTCCCTTTTGATGAGATAGCATTGGTGCCATGTAAATGTCATCAAAACTTTGAGATTTTGGCCATATCCCTACAACACCAATGATCTTATGCTCAAGAGTCAAGACATCTTCATGAAACTTATCTTTGTATTACCTCTTAAGAAATTCCATGCATTAATGATAGTAGATTTCCACAATTCTTGATAGTGTTAATATTATGCTTTTGGAATACCATGCATTAATGATAGTAGATTTCCACAATTCATGACAATATTAATATTATGCTTTTGGAATCAGATTGTGTAAAACTATTTTTTCAATATTTCTATTCTTAATCTGATCAATCATTAGGACATGAAAGAATATAAAGAATAGGAAAACCATGAAGTATGATTAGAAACATTGATACAATTAAAATTTTTACACAATCTATTTTTAGAAGCATACTAAATACCATGCAAATTTAAAGAAACATGGGTATTGAACAAGGGGAAGGAAACAAATCCCTAGAGGTCTGCAGTCAAGTTTAGGCAAGCTATCTATGCAATTTTATATCATAAGAAAAATTTATTGCTTCCACAAGTCTATCAGAAGATAAGATCATTTATCATCAAAATCAGAGACCAAAAACTTCATTTTAGATTCCGGTCAACTCTGTTGCCTTCATTCTTTGTGCTTTTATAGTTTTATACATACATATCTTTAGTTAATTTGAACAAGCCCCAAGGAAAGCTCTTGAAATTTCAAACCATTAATGGCTAGAAGTAAGTATCTAATGACATTTTATAGAGACATACATTGTAACTACATTGCATTTGCATTAAATGGCATTTTCAAGAGAGACAATAGTTGGTGAATGGAAAACAAGTCATTACTACTTACACCACAAAATGAAGCATTCAGGCCTGTGGAATATATCTTACTTTCTGTTGGAATTATAGGTGGGAAGATTTACTTTTGAGAGGGGGGGGGGGCTGAATTAGAAGTAACTAACTTTAACCTTTAAAAATTTTAACTGATATCATTCACATGCATCTAACACATCTACCTAACATAAAAGTAAAGACGCACATGAAAATAGATAACACAAGATTTTGGTCACCCAAAAACCCTTCAAAATGAGAAGGTAAAATTGGGGTGGGGATGACACCCACAAATTATCACTACAACAATATGTAACTATTTAAGGTTACAAAGTTTGACCACTTCCAATGGTCTACCCTATGAAAGACCTGCCCTGTTAAAGGCTTTACACTCTATTAAAAATGACCTAGTTAAAGGATTTACAAACACTCATTTGGAATGTTACTCTATTAAAGGATTTAGCACCTTTTTGAAAGGCTTACAACTTGGTTGTTAGACCAAGCTATTATCATAGGATTTTCATTCTTAATACAATGGCTAGAAAGTATTAGAATGTGTTGACCTAATGACTTACAATCTTTAATTACTGATTCCAGATCCATGTTCTGCTCAATCTATTATGATCCTTCTTGATCTGATATATCTTTGCTCAAAGTGCTAATGCTCTATTCTAACCAACTAGATTCTGTAATGTTTCTCTTCCTTTTCTAAGTCTTTACACCCTTCTGAACTTCACTAGAATTCTCACATATAACTCTCTCTCATGCATTCCATATACCTCTCTTACACTTGCACAAATTATGGGGTATCAACCTCCTTATAAAGGCTTCAAAGTCTTAGGGTTAGGTATGAATCTATGATCAATATTTATCCTTCTTTTCCTACTCAAATCTTTACACTTTTCCTATTGGTTGCATGCTTTCTCTATTTTTTTGATTGGTTGCATGCTGATTACATAGGGAATGTAAAAGATTTGATCTTATCTTTAAGATCCTTCGAGATTCATCTTTAGTTAGCTTCAAAAATAGTTTACATCTAAGTTTGTGAAGGCACAAACTCATATGTTGACTCTATGTTACTCAGCACCTACTAATTATTGATGCTTGACACATATAGGAATTCTATCTCGCTCAACTCCTATAGTAACTCTGTTTCACTTGGCATCTATAGTGACTCAAAATCACTTATCACTTGGCACTTGATACTTGCTGTGGACCTAAAGTTTACTCAGCACCTATTGAATTTCTGACTTGGCACATATTGTGGCTCAACATCTATATCATAGTCAGCATCAACTTAGAAATTGGTTAAGTGTGTTGACACTCAATTGTCAAAACCAATCTAAGACAACCAATCTGCCCCTTTGACATGATGGCAAAAACACTTAACTAAGCATTATGAATCCAATCTCTATGAGTATAATATGTATCCTATTCGGCATATGTATAAAACTTCAAAAACTTGTTCAAAATTTTGTAGAAGATTATATACCCTGAAACTTGTAACTCCCCCTGAGCTAATGTGTCATTTATGTATCCAAAATCTCTTATGCTATATTTGTCTCATGTTGTTTCCATTTTCTACTTTATCATTCCTTTGCTTCTATTTCTATCTTCTCTATTTTTTTTATGTTTGTACTCCCCCTTTGTTTCTACTTCCCCTTTCACACATCTCCTTGCAGTTTTGTGTCCTTTTGGCTTTATCTCCTCAAAACTCAAAATTTGAATATCTCCCCCTTTGGGTATTCTTTCTCCTTTGGGTATTCTTTCTCCTTTGGGTATCTCATTTATCATCTCCCCCAAATTATTATATTTCCATCTCAAAAATGTATTTCTCCCACATTCTTATTATCCCCTATTCTTATTATATCCCCCCCTTTATCAACATAATATATTATCTCCCCCTTTTTGACACTTATGTCAACGGGTTCTAAGAATGAATGGAATATTTAGCAAAAAATGTTTTATTTTCCTCCATTATTATCTTTAGAAAAGCATCCCAATTTTATAAGGCAATTTTTAGTGCTTTGAGTTGGATGGTTGTCTCTGCTACAAGATGTACTAGGCCTTCTAATGTAGAAAGATTTGGATCTTTCTTCAAAAAAATCTCTGCATAGGCCATCTCTTTATGCAATACTTCCATGTTTGGGGTTATTGCAGACTGGATCTATATTAATTTGGCCTTAATATAAGCCTCTTCTACTATTAATATAGCTAACACCTTTTGTTTGTGAAGCATTGTGGAAAAATGCTTCTCACTTTGAGTTGGATCCTTAGGTAGCTATATGTTTGATATTTTCAGGTTCCTCTCCAAGCTCAATATTCTTTGGCTAGTCTCTTGTGTGAAATATGAAGAATCACATGGTTTGGAGTACAATGAGAATATGTTCTCAAGTACTATTTTCACTTTCTCAACTTTCTTAGCTAATTCCACTTGTGATAGTGCTATCTCACTAGATATTTTCTCATTAACCTTCATTTGAAATTTCTTCTCGAACCATTCTAGTAATTTAAAATTAGTATCAAGGTCTTCATTTTGTACCTAGTCCACTATGTTGGACAGCTACTCCATGATGGGCTTTTTTTCATTAGGTATTGGCAAGCTAAAAGCATCAAGAAAGATATCTTTGATTTCTAACAATGCTTGCCTTTGTCTATACTCATTTCTATGTATCTCCTACTTCTTCTTCCTCTCTAGTGCCTCTTGCAGTTTAGTAATTTGTGCTATGTTCATTGTTCTGTAGTCATAACTTGGTATGACTATCTCTTCAACAAGTGTAGGTTCTCCATAGTGAAGTACCCTTGCTACCTTGGTAGAGCTCGAGCTTGGTGCTAAAATTTGTAGTGGTACTACATTAGTGCTCGACTGCTTAGGAGTCATGTAGTAGAAAAATTTACTAGAGTTTGTATTGCCTCTTGCTCTCTCTCCTTAGGGTTCTTCTCCTCTTCCTTATTTTTTTCTGCCTTGATCAATTATGGTGATCAGAGGAGGTGCCCCTTGGTTTTGTGTTGTAGGATCAGAGATGTCCCTTTGTCCTGTTTGCTCCCTTGCTTGCTCCTTGGTAGTTGCAGTTACTATCACTATGGAATCAACCTTAGCAGTTGTGTCTTGTGTTGCTTGCTCTTTTGGTTGACCACTTGTAGCTGTAGGAGGTTTTGAAGGTGGTTCTTGCGTATTTACCTTCTCCTTAGTTATTTTAGCTAAAAAAATTTGCAATTCCTCTACACTCACCAAAACTAGATTTGTGCACAACTGTGATTGCAAAGTTGTTTGGTGAAGGATCTTTCTAAGATCCTCTATAGTCAATGGATTAATGTTTTGACTTGAAGTATTAGGAACATCCTTTACAATTATAGTTTTTGTATATGTAGGTGTTGTATGTTGAGGACTAGGTGGTGGCAATTGTGTATCTTGGACACTCTGTTCTTGCTATTGCTCTTCAATTGTTGCATCATCACCTTGTGTTTCTTTCTCCACTATTACCTCTTCCTTCTCTTTCTCTCCTTCTTCCTCTTCCTCTTCACTATCATTTCTTCCCTCAAATGGATCTTCTTGTCCTTCTTTGATAGTAGTTAGCCCATAAATGAATTTCCACATTTGTGTGGACTTTTTTACAACATCCTCAATTTTATTCTATAGAATGCTGAAGGCTGTGTATTTGGGTGCAAATTTTCTCCCATGTTTATTGCTAGTTGTGCTTATTTGACCTTTTGTGAAGTTAGGAATAACACAAGCCAATGTTGACTCTCTTATTTCTTTCTCCATGTTCAGGCAATAATGCCATTTATTTTCAACAATTGAACTTAGCTCCTTAGGCATAGAATTGTCAAGTTCAAGTGGAATAGTCTTGAACTTGGCCATTATAGTGTAGATAGATTCTTCTACTATGTTCTACTCCTCTCTTGTCAACTTATTAAAATCACTAGTCTTTAACTAGTTAAATCAGCATTATCCCTAATGTTATAACAAACATTTTCAAGATCAAATTTGGTGGTGTGACTTACCACTCCGAATTGCTCATTGTTAGATTATGTCCTCTCTTCATCTAACTCTGGGGGTGCCACATATTTTCTTCTCTTCTTATTTGTTGGCCCTCCTTGTTGTGTAGCTTTTTTCTTCTCCTATTCCTTGGCCACTCTTATTGTTTCCCTTGTGTCTACCCTTGTGGTAGGCTTGGTTGGGCTTAGCTTGGCTACTTTCTTCTTGGCTTTTGGTTGTGTTGCAAGTTGTTTCTGTGCCTTTCTCTTCTTGGGTTCAACCTTAGGTGCTTCCTACTCAGCACCTTCCTCTTCCTTAGCATTCTCACCCATGCCTTGGGTCAATGCTAATGGCTCTTGCCCTTGTTCATCATCATCATCATCAGCCTCTTCACCTTCTTCTTCCTCTGCCTCAGTTGCCCCTTCTCCAAATTTATCCTTTTTCTTCAATGTGGAGGTAGTCTTTAATTCCATGTCCACCTTTGATCTTACCACATCATATGTGCCAAAATGTAGTGCACTCTTGTCCACTTCTTCTGCTAACAATGTTGTTATTGTTGTAGATGCCTCATCAATGTTAATTTCATATCCAAGAGGTCTAAGCCATCTAACCCTTGGTATGGATACTTGAATATCAGTATAATAAATATCTACAAGAAACATACATCATTTATATTTTTCTCAACCAATGAAATAGCTATCCTCAATCTTTGTTTCATGGACTTCTTGAAATCTTCAAAATAGCTAGTCATAAGTGTTTCAAAATTAGCTCTCATTTGTTCAATGTATTCATTTACTTGAGCTACTATGGACCTATTTATTTTCAAGCTAACTTTATTAAAAGATGGAAATTCATTTTATACATAGAAAAATATACAAATCAGAATTGCACCAAATTTGCATTGTGCTCCCTTGGTTCTCCTTATTGCTCCTAGGTTTTCATTGATTTGCTGCAATTGTAATTTTGTAAGATCATACGTATGATCATTTTTGACTAATTTGTAGCCAACATCTATCGCTATACATGGAACACTATTAAGTCTACCGGATTGATAGAACTTGTGTGAAATAACCCTAACAACAAAGTCAATAAGAGGATCTTGAATGGTATCTATAGTCATTCCTCTCTTATTGCATTTTGCTCATGTGCTCTTTTCAATGGCTTCCTTTGGGTCACTTCTAAGGGTCTTAGGCTGATCTAGGGTTGGATAGCCTGTTACCCTGTGTATAATCCACTTTGATATCTTAATTCAGCCATCTTCCAATCATAAGCTTCCACCATGAATCCTACTTAACACTATTATGATCCATTCAATTTTAAAGATAGTTGGGAACTCTAGGGCACGAGTCAAACCCTTCCTCTCAAAAATTTGGTACTCTTCCTTCAAAACTCCATTTTCACACAACCTATCATATGCTTCTCTCATCTCCATGTCTCCTATGGCACCAATATTACAATTATAAAACCTCCTAACATCTTGGACCATAACTATTTTAGGAGGAATAACAGATAGGGCTCTGGTTGGGTCATTTTTGTATGCAACTTTAGGGATTGGCCAAAAATTTTGTTGCTTGACTTCATTTGACAATAATTGGACCTCAAATGGCTCTTTCTCCTGAGGTTTCCTAGAATTGGAGGCCATTTCTTCTATCTAAGGTTTTAAAGATGAAGAAATTTAAAACTACATAGCTCAGCACTAGTGTAAATACCTTGAAATTGATGAAACTAAGTTGAATCTCTGTTGAAATCAGCTCAAATGTTGTATTCTTTGCTTGGAATTTTTCTCTGCTCTCTTCTTCATCTTTGCTCTTTGTTCTCAATGAAGAAAAATGATTCAAAATGTGAACATATACCCTAATTACATAGAATTTAATGCTTAGTGTGTTTACAACTATCCACTCAGCTTCTTAAGCATTTCTACATTACTCAGCTTCCATTGTCTTTCAACACTCAGCATCTACTGGAGTTTCTCTTTGCTCAACTTCCACTACCAACTTAGCTATAACTAACTACTCAGCTTCCACTAACTTTGGCAATCAACTCAACATGTACTAGAATTTTACTCAACATCTAAGGGAAACTTTTCTTACTTAGAAATACTAGTGAAAAATTGAAGTTTTAACTTTGCATCTCTGTTCATGCTGATCTATCCTTTTCAATACTTTCTTGTCTTGGAATTGATGTATGATAAAGCTTTTTATATCAATCCCACATACCTTCTTTTACTTAGTTGGATGAAGTGTGACAACTTGACCTTTTGGGTGAAGTGATCCCTTCATTAGATGTGCTGCTTCCATCTTTGTTCTTCCATGTCTTATTCATTTCTCCTTTGATGTGTTCAACATCTGCCTTTCATTTTCCTTTTTTGAACTCTGAGTTGGGTGCCTTTGACCTTGTTGGGAAATTTCTACTAATATGACTAGTCTTCAAACAATTGAAACATTTAGTTTAGCTGAGCCATCTACTATAGTTTCCACTAAAAAATTTTCTTATGCAATTTTCAAAGATGTGTCCATACTCCTGATAGTAGTGACAGTTATACCCAATGTTGTAATCTCAATTTTAGTGATGTCTATGATTATTTCCCCTTGTTGGTTGATTAGGTGTCCACATAGGCTTTGATTTGTACTCAAAATCTCTATGTCCATACTTCTTGCAATTGTAGCAGTGACCTTCAAATCTTGGTGTTCTGATAGTTCTAGTCCTGTAGTCATGTGCTTGATGTCCTTGCTTGTTACACTTATGAAAATGACCCATAATTTTAGGTTTTTTATGCTAATGAGTGTTCTTGCTCCTGCACACATTAGAGGTATGTCCTTTTTTATCACAAAAATGACAAGTAGGTTTAGTGTTCTTACCTTTGTCACTTCTTTCTTCTATAGTCTTGGATGATTCTCCTTTTTCAATGCTGGTGTATCCTAGTCCTAAAGTATCATTGGTGGCTCTTGGTGATTTTAGTAGTTTTTCAAAGTACTTGATGGCCTCATTAGGTTTGTTGAAGTTCTCTACAATTTCCTTCTCTCTTTTCAGGTCATTTTGCATCTTCAGTGTGGAGATCTCTATGTCCTTAACATTTAGTTCATGATGTGCATTCATCATCTAACTTAGGGTTTCTAGCTACATGCTGGAAATTCTTGCAAGTTCAATTGAATTTTCTTCTAATCTGTTAGCAAGGTTTCTTTTGTCTTCTTCTAGCATAGCCTTGTCTTTAGTGGCTCTTTTCTTCTGTTCAATCACTTCACAAAGCATCACGGCTTGAGATTCTTGTTCAAGCTTGAGAGTTCTAATCTCTTCTGCTTAGGCTCTATTCTTCTCCATTAGATCTACTATTGTTTCATAAAACTCTTTGGAATCTCCATTTGCAAACAATTTTGAGGTGTCAATCTCCTTGTACCATGTATCATTCTTAGCTATGGCAATCTCTCTTCTTCTCTTTAACTATTTTTTGAGTTCTTCTCTTGCTTCTTCCAAAGTATGTAAAGTGAGTTGTGTATCAATCACCTAGTTTTCTATGACCTTCCCAAGTTTTTAGACTTCCATTTCTAGATCTTTTCTCCAAGATTTAAGGCTTCTCCATGAGAGAGCTTGGCTCTGATACCAATTGTTGGAATTATAGGTGGGAAAATTTAGTTCTAAGAGGGGAGGGGGGATGAATCAAAAGTAACTAACTTTAACCTTTAAAACTTTTAACTGAGATCATTCACATGCATCTAACACATCTACTTAACATAAAAGTAAAGACATGCATGAAAATAGATAACACAAGATTTTGGTCACCCAGAAACCCTCCAAAATGAGAAGGTAAAACTAGGGTGGGGATGACACCCACAAATCATCACTATAGCAATATGTAACTATTTAAGGCTACAAAGTTTGACCACTTCCAATGGTTTTCCCTATGAAAGGCCTACCCTATTAATGACTTTACACTCTATTAAAAGTGACCTAGTTAAAGGATTTACAAACACTCAATTAGAATGTTACCTTCTTAAAGGATTTAGCACCTTGTTGAAAGGCTTACAACATGGATGTTAGACCAACCTATAATCATATGATTTTCATTCCTAATATAATGGCTAGAGAGTATTAGAATGTGTTGACCTGATGACTTACAATCTTTAATTGTTGATTCTAGATCCTTGTTCTGCTCAATCTATTTTGATCCTTCCTAATCTAATATGTCTCTGCTCAAAGTGTTGATGCTCTATTCTAACCAACTAGATTCTACAATGCTGCTCTTCCTTTTCTAAGCCTTTACACCCTTTTGAACTTTGCTAGCATTCTCCCATATAAGTCTCTCTCATGCATTCCATATACCTCTCTTACACTCACATGAATTATGGGGTATCAACCTCCTTATAAAAGCTTCAAAGTTTTAGGGTTAGATATGAATCTATGTTCAATATTTATCCTTCTTTTCCTACTCAAATATTTACACTTTTCCTATTGGTTGCATGCTTTTTCCATTTTTCTTATTGGCTGCATGCTAATTACATAAGGAATGTAAAAGATTCAACCTTATCATTAAGATCCTTTGAGATTCATCTTTAGTTGGACTCAAAAATAGTTTACATATGAGTTTGTGAAGGAAAAAATTCATATGTTGATTCTGTGTTACTCGAAACTTACTAATTGTTGATGCTCGACACATATAGGAATTTTGTCTCGCTCGGCTCCTATAGTAACTTTATTTCACTCCGCGTTTATAGTGACTCAGCATCACTTATCACTCGGCACTTGATACTTGCTCGACACCTAAAGTTCACTCGACACCTATTGAATTTCTAACTCAAAACATACTATGGCTCGACATCTAAATCATACTCAACATCAACTTAGAAATTGGTTAAGTGTGTTGACACTCAATTGTCAAAACCAATCTGAGACCAACAACTTTCATGTGTAATGATAAGGTGGCTTGAGAACATGTCCATGTCCCCATACCATTAATTTATCCTATAGCATCAAATTAGTCCATTCCTTCAACTTTTTTGATGATATGGAAGCTTGGAGGAATACATTTCTTCAAAAGGGGGTTGTAATTTGGAAAATTAGATATGACAAATAACATTCAATGGCACTCTTTGTTAATTATTTTTATTTTTTGCAGTACAGTATGGGTGTTATTCTTGACGTTTCAAAGAGATAAGTTATCCTACCAGAGTTGAGGTGATGGGTACAGTAGCATTTTGACTTTAATAGCATTTTCTATTCAGGGAATGGAGTCATATTTTAACTATTGTTGAATTTGAGAGATGTTTAGCTATCAGAAGGGTCTGCCATTTTGTTGCTAGTTTTCTGTACTAGTGTTCTATAGCTGATTTAAGAAAAAAATCCCTTGAATTTGAAACTAGAGGATGAAACCCTTTTGGCTCCCTTTGGCAGTCTCATCAAGAGCTACAGTTGTGCTTAAGCTATTATCTTTCTTCATTCTTGGTGGACTGCCAGAGATGTATGCAAGACACAATTGTTGGGAATATTAGAGCATTCCCATCTCTTTAGGGACATAATAGCTATTTGTTAGTTTGTTTTAAATTTTTTTAGGACCTATGAAAATTTATTCTAATTTGTTAGGATTCATTTTTAGATTAGAATGGGAGAGGCTATTGGAACTCTTCTATAAATAGGAGATGAATCTACCATGAAAAGGTAATGAATATGATTGAACAATATAAAGAAAAGGAGTCTCTTATTCTGTGTGAAAAATATTCTTGCTTCTATATGCTCTTCCAAAATTTTGAAATTAATTGCATGGTATTAGAGTGGATAAGGGGACAAAAAAAATTTCATGCACTAGGATCAAGAAAAGTTTGATCTGCCAATCACATCACAGCTATTGGGCACATAATTTCCATATGATGAAGGATTCAAAGTCACCTTTATGATTGGTTAAAATAAAAACTTTGGTGGCTTGAACATGAGATTTGTTGGTCCAGGAATCTATCATTGATAATGTCCTTAAATCCATCTTCACTAGCCTCTATCAGTGGTTTCAAAACACAACTAAGTATTGGTGATATGGTGCAACTGTTTTCAAAGGTGTAAGTACTTGCTGAACAGGAACCTCAAGCTGGAAGCATTGATTGCATTTGAAGAAATTGAAGAATGTGACACTGGCGAAGGTGGTGATGATGTTTGTCAAACATTTGATGAGGAATTTGTATTTTAAAATGTTATTGTTGGGAGTGAATATTTTTCATTTACTCCCAACAATAACACATTATAGTGATACATCTCTTCCACTAACAGCTATGCATCCTTTCCACAAACAAGTCTTTAATGTCCATGACTTGCATTCAACATTTTTACATACCCATAGTGTAATAAATAGTAGCACTGACAAATTAATTTGTTAAAAAAAAATTTATTATTCTCCAAGTGCAGTAATGAAGAGGTCTAATTCTTGCAACATAAAAAATTAAGCTTGTAATTCTTGCAAACTTGAAGGTCTGTTGAAGAGGTGAGACTAAATCCAATTTGAATATATGAAGGGGAGAACTTTGAGTTTGAGGACATCAGCTTCGATATTCATTTTTCAAGTATTAGGTGAAAAAATTAGTCAGCAACAAATAAAATCAGACATTCATTGAAGAGATAGTTCATAAAAAGTGTCAAATCAGTAATAGTCTAGAAAATACATCAAGTTATCTGTTTTGAATAAAGGTAGTTCCTTTTAAATAGGAAGGATGAAATCCCTTTGAGTCCGCAAGAATTGGAAGGGCAAAAGCTAAAAACCCTTTCATGCTCTTATCGAGTTTGGATGGAAACCCACATCTTGGTCAAGGACAAAAACCCTTGGTATTGTCACTGTTGATTTAGGGGAGAAACCTCTTAATTTAGTAGATTTACAAGTGTTTCCACAAAATTTACAATATGATTTACTTTGGGTATTGTATTATGATTTATTGGTCTGCCTATATTCATAAATTCTTAAATCTTTAATAAATCTATTATCGATAAGTAGGAGATAATTTCCACAGCAAGTCAAATTGAGATATTGCTATTAGGATTTAACTGTGTGATTTTAAGTCAAACTCGTTGACCCATACTTCATGAGTAGTGATTCAACATGAACCCATCTCTCTTGAGAATAAATGGAACACTTACCACCCATTAGAAAATCTCTTAAAGAAGCAAACACATTTGCTAAATTGCATTCATACTAAAGCACATTATTCCTTAAACATCTCAATCATAGCCTAAAGAACATTTAAACTAAAAGTAATCTCACTAAAATTCTTTTAGATGTTCTATTGCTTCACTTTTTATAAAAAACTAAAAGGTATCTATGTTTATAAAAAGCTCACACCTATGTTAAACAAAAGCTCTCACCTATGTTAAATAATAATGTTAGGTATAATACAAATGGACACGCTCAAGCATATCCTCATTGTTTTAAGCCAAAATTTGTTTCCATTAAGAAAGATATATAATATAAGTAATTTCTTAACTCTAGCATCAATTCACAACTAAGGAAAAAACTACAAAATAAACTTCAATATTATATGTACAATAACTCATAACAGCTTACTTTCGAATAACACAAGCTTGCCAACTTCTATAAGAACTTAGAAGTCAAAAGTGGACCAGTATCTAGGAAGAAGGTTTCAAGCTGATGCAACTTTTCATGCTTATGAAGGTACTCTTTTGCAATCCATAAAATAGGCCTTTTTTGTTAGAGAAATTTGAGTATTATCTAATTACAAGTAAAATTCCTCTTTTAACACATCCTAGCAGCCCAGGACAATGGTTGACTCCCATTATTTACATCAGCTCTCCATTTCATATTTGAGAGCTAAGCTTCCCACCTTGATTTCTATTCTTCTTTCATAAATTCCTACTAGAAATCAATAATTAAACTCATTATGGAATGGTAAAATAGTAAACGTTATTGTTATAGAGTACAAACCACATCTTTATCATGCACAGAACAATAGAAGATGATTCTGGAAGAAATAAAATATTTAATGCAAGAACCCCTGACAACTAAGAGGTACATGAATCCTATCAATCAAGATAGGATCAATAATGTCATTATTGGTACTTAGCACATGTAGTCCTTGAATATGGGAAGAGGAATTGGCACTTTAAAGCTCAAATGTATTTACTTGTAATCAAGAAAGTTATAGTTCTCATTCCATGCAAACATCATCAGTATAAATATATATTATATATTTTGAGGTCCATCAGGAAAATGGTATTAACTGGTAGTGAAGTGATATGACTTGGACTCAGAGGGTCAAAAGCTTGAATAAGAGTACACTTTGCAAGTTGCCAAAATTTTAGCAAAGAGTTGATTTGATTGGTTTCACTAAAGAGGTCATCTAAGGAGTATTAATTTGGAAAAAAGCTCAATTAAAAAGAAATTGAGATATATTATAGTTAATAGATGATTAATTATGGGAAGATCTTATTCAACAAAAAGATGTTGAGTTGATGAAGTGTAGAATTAAAGCATACCAAGATGCAAAACCCAAAACTTCAACAACTAGAAGAACCATTTTTATTATTGAAAATTTAGATGTAAAAAGGCATAGCCACAAAATCAACCTTCATCCACCATCAACCATTAAAGCATGGGAAAAATATTATACGTTGTTTATACCAAAATAAAATGCCAAAAATTATAGAGAAAGCCAAGACATATTATATATGTTGGATGTTTAAGCAAAGAAAGTCATAGAGCCAAATCTCTAAAGACAAATAATGGACAAAATATGAGTCAACAAGTTGTTAATGGAGAGTTAGATATCAAAATAGAAATAGAAATTTAAAAAGATGGTCACCATGAAAAACTAGATTAAATTTTGCCTTGTGATAATATGTCAGATTACCAAATAACAATTGAAGCAAAATAGACATTGTTCTTAAATCTTCAACTCCCAAAACTTGATAAATTTACTAATTTTAATAAAAGTTTAGTTACAATTGAACTTTTGATATTTGAATAGGCACACAAGGATAGAGGAATTTTATTAAGATTTAATCAAAGAAGGGCACATATCCAGATTTACTAATGAACAAAATATAAATATATGAAAACAAAGATTGAGTTGTTTTACAATAGTGGATATTTAGGGGGATAAACAACCACTTTGCTGAGGCATTGTCAAAAAGACTAGGCAACTAAAGATTAAACCACAAGAACTTGAAAAATAAATCAGCTTATCCAATCAAAGTTGGAAAAAAAAATAGAATTTAAAAAATCAAAAACAAAAACAACAAAGTCCAAATCCTCAACCATCAGATTTAGATACCATAAAAGCATAAAACATTTATGGTCAAAGACAAACTAAAAATCATGAGCAACCAAAAACTAAGATGTTTTCATTGTATCAGATATACATTCAAAGTTCTCAAACCTTCAACCATAAGAAAAGAAAAAGATTTTACAAGGATAGTTGAAAGAAATTAGATGCCCAAATAAACTTTGGAGATTAGACAGATAAAAGAGATGGGCAAAATCTTCCACACCATAACTTGAAATATAAAACTTTCTACCCCAGACACCTATGGATTGCACAAATCTAAAGAATTATTTCTCGATCACTCATTGCAAGTAGGTATCAATTTTATTTATAAACTCAGAGCTTCAAATATTAGATAATCAAACACCAACACAAGTTAACTCCTTTGACATAGTTATGGTTGGAGATCAAAACAAAAACACCAATTTTGATTACTTAACTAGACAAAGCATAGAAGAACACAGATCTTGACCCCCAAAACATGCATTCTTTTACAAATTTGATCCACAAATCTCAATCCCTAGCATAAGAAAACCTTCACAAAGTTGAAATCTTAATAACCAAAAATTGTAACTTCAATGCATCAAATGGTAATAAACTTATCATCATCAACTTGGCTCATATAGATTTTAAGGCAAATAAACAATTGATAAATCATCGGCTTTGATTGAGTGGATCCAAACTATCCGAAAGAAAAAATCTATTTTCACTCTTGTGACCACTCTAGAGAGAGTTTTTATTAAATCTGCTTGATTGAGATTTTAGGAGTGAAAAATTGCAAAAGAGAATTGATATTCATTGAATCTACTTGAATGAGAATTTAGGTGTATAAAGAAACCAAAACTAGTAAGTATATTAATTTTTTTTGAAATATGCAATCAAGATTGATAGATAATTGTCACACAAAACTAGTAGGAACACAAGGGTAGAAGTAATAAACCAGTCCATTGGCTCTACTTGAATGGACTTCAAAACCAAAAATATGAAAATCTCTTTAGCTTAAGCAGGTTGTAAAAATGAAAAAGTCATCAAACAAAATAAAATTCATTTTCTCAATGCCCTTACCTCTTATGGAAACTATAGATCAAAGAAATTGAAACATAAAAATGCTAATGTGCTTATACCCATTAAATATATAGCAACACATCACAAAATTGGACTACTAGACATAAAAATGATGGATCTCTTCTATTACACATCTCTTTCTAAAACTTTGGTGTTAAAAATACACACAATCTAATCTAGAAACTGGAAATAAAAAAGACAACTTGCAGATGTCCATAGAATATTTTATCTACACATCACAAGACCACAAATTTTAGCTACATAACACACAAATCTAGACATGAAAAGTGCTACTTTTCATATATACTCATTGAATATATATCAACACATCACAAAACCAGAATTTGAAGTATAAAATACACACACAAATTGAGGCATAAAACTAATTTGCAAACACTCGTTGAATCATAATGTTAACTATAGTCTATAATACAGCATTTCAGACATACAA
The DNA here is from genome assembly GCA_028749045.1 of Cupressus sempervirens. Lineage (NCBI taxonomy): Eukaryota > Viridiplantae > Streptophyta > Pinopsida > Cupressales > Cupressaceae > Cupressus > Cupressus sempervirens. The sequence continues at coordinate 88,374,440 of CM053791.1, read as the reverse complement.
ATGCCACTTTGCATATATATCAATGCATCACAAAACTAGAAAGTAAGCTAGTGTGCCTATACTCATTGAATATACACCAACACATCACAAAACTAGAATGTTACCCATAGATCACACAAATTCAAACATGCCCATTGAATATAAATCAACACATACCATAGAAAATGCTCTAGCAATAGCATGAAGGTTTTTTAAATGAAAAAGTCATCAAACAAAATAATTTTTTTTTGGTCAATGCCCTTACCTCTTATGGGAATTCTCTGAGGAAATTCGTTTTTAAAATGTGCTTGTTTCTAGAAGCTCTAGAGACAAACCCCATTGGAAGATGACTGATATAAATTATTCCTCCTAGGATTAGAGAGAGTCTCATAAGCCTTGTGCACTTTAATAAACCTTCTCGTTACTCCTCTTCGTGCTCAGGAGGACACACGTTAAGATGATACTTTCTAGCTAACTGTCGATATGCTTGCTTGATATCATCTAACCCCATATTGCCAAATATACCAAGCAATCCATAAAATCTTTGAGAAGGGTGTCACTCCATAAATCCCATTGTTGTTCTAGTAGAGGGACACAAGGGAGACCTCATTGAATCAGTAGCAGGACCACCTACAGAAATTAATTGTTTGTTACCCATAAAGCCCCAATACCTACAAATTTCCATGATACCCTTATATGTAGGAATGAAATAATGATACAAAAATAAGCTTACCCAAATAAAGATTAAATTTTAACATACTTTTCGACCAATACTATTATATTATACTTTTAACATATTAAGGTTATGACCCAAGTTGGTCAAAATTTTGACCAACCTTAGAATATTTTGGAAATTTTTGAGCAATATGGGGATGGAAATCAAAAAATAAAGGAAATCATGCCTTTGGTCAAAAAATAAGTACAAATGTAGTAGTGATACTAAAATTTGGAATAAATAGAGATTTGAAACCTTGGAACCTACAACTTCTAGCAATTAAATATGATTGTGTTAGGAATAGGTCACTTTTGGGTGACCTGTATTTTGGAAATTTGTTTAGTGCCCTACTTGGGATTTGTGAAAAGGCCTTAATCACCTCCTATGTTCTATAAATTGAGCAGTTGTATCAAGCATTGAAAGATCAATCTTTTGGTGCAACAACAACCCCATTGTAACAATTGGTATCAAATCACAGTTACTCAGAGGAGTATTAATATCTTGAGTAAGATCTCTATGGATATAGATGTTACAAATAGGAAATACTAAGAGGAGGGGTGTGAATCATTATTTTACAAGCTTTAGCCCAAAACTAGATATTATTAACAATCTTATAACTTGCATATAAAAGTAAACTAATTATGTTGAACAGTAAACATAACCATGCAATAAGAGAACTAATAACACCATATTTTTTTAACTAGGAAAAACTTGGCCAAGAAAAGGCCCTGGTGGGGATGGTACCCAAAAATGATCCACTAATCAAAAGTATCTTGTGAAAGATATTGACCCTAGTAGGAATCTATTACATCCATACTATGTCTTGGTCCTTGTTAGAGGACTAGGCCTTGTTAGAAGCTACCTCAACCCTGTAAGCAGTTGTAATATACAAATAAAAAATGTATGTAAGATGGGCCCATTGCCCAAACATGCAAAATATAGTGTAGTTCTTCAATACAAAGAGATAGATACAAAAACCTTTTTTACACTATTGTTCATATCATCAATATCCGATTTTTCTTTGCTACTCATCACAAAACTTTATCTTAGTTCACATTCCTCAGATCATGCATCATAATTCACATATCACATAATACATACATACTAGGCATAACTTTGCATTCACAATCTTTCCTTTATACCTTGTTGATTGTTACCATGATTTCAATCCCCTATATTTTTAAAAATTCTAGGATTAGGATTAAGTCAATGTGATGACATGTATGTGTCTAGATTTCCTTTAAGGAACTTCTCTTCTCATCTATTCCTTTGTGTGGACCTAGGTGGGTATTCAAAAGAAATCTATGTATTTTTTCATATTAGGTGATTAGGAAAAGGGAGGGTAAGTTTATGCATTTCCTAGATGAGAAGGAAGTTTTTTCCTCAACCCTAATACTTTAAGCAAGAGTTCATGGTGAAGACAAGGTGCACTCAAAGGGAAAATTGTTAATATATGTGACATAATGAGAAAGCAACACATGTCCTATTGGGCCCATCATATTCCATGAGATATAGTCAAAACATAGTTACGAAGTGCCATGAAGAAAAGTAGTCCAATGTCAGTTTCTCTAGGTAATGAAATAGTACCACCTATTTGCAACAATGTAAATAGCTAGAAGATGGACCCACATTGTAGAGTAGAAAAAAGAGTTATGATATTTAATCATAGCCATCAGATCCCAAAGATCAATGATCATCGCATGTTCACCGGTGATTTAATGTAACCTAGAGTTGACATGGCGAAATAGCGAAAATCATTGTTTGCAGGGTTGCAGGGGGTTAAAGATTATCTAAGGTTAGTGTCACGATAGAGTGAAAAGCTTGTGTTCATAGAGTCATTGGTAGTTTAAGTCATCCTTTGGTTAACATGGCGAATAAGGAAATACCAATTATCACATGGTCATGAGGGATTAGAAGAAACCTAGTGTTAAGTCAACAATAAAGAGAAAGCATATAAATCACATGATTGTAGGGTCATAGGTAGGTTATGTTAATCACAAGTCAAAGCTACAAAGTAGTGAAAACTAAAGTTCACAAGGTTGTAGACAGTTAAGGGTAACCTAAAGGTAAGGTTGTGACAATGCGAGAGATCACATCGGTTAAGGTAAAAAATTTTTGCAAGGTCACAAACTAAGGAGCGTTCAATACACTTTAACTTGAAACCCAGTGAAAGTGATAAAAGTCAACCTCAAATGGTCATCGCAAGCTCATAGGTTAGAAATGATGGATAATTTGAATGTTGTGAAAGCACGATCATGATTAATGTGCAATTGTCACTAAGTCGTTGTGGTTAGTAGAATGAATACATGACATTTGCAAAGAAGCAATAGGAGAAAAAGTAAAAAGGGTTCTCATGCTTTAATTATGATCATTGATAGAAGATTGATGGTAGAGATTCAAACTTTCGGTGACTGTTGAGATTCAAATTATATGAATTTGGTGTTGATAGATCAAAGAAGAATATGAATCATTCTGAGAGTTTCTAATCATTTTTGCTTTCTTTCTCTAATGTATTGAATTCCAATTGATAACTATTAGATTTTCAAGCAATTCAAGTGCTCTGTTAATGTAACTGATGAATTTGTAACTGGCCAAGAATCCTAAGAGGGTGCCTATATATGTAATTTTCTAAGTTAATAGAAAATATTGGCAATTCAATCTAGCTTTTCCCCCTGTATTTCTAGATATTGAGTGAGAATCAAAGAGTTGGATGGAATGAAGGATTTGTATCATGTTTACAATTAGGTAATGTGATTATTCTGATTCCATTTATGACTAGCATGCCTAGGTTTATTTCATTATCTCCTTCAGTGTAGCTAACCTTGAATCTTAGAATAGTTTCTATGGGATTGTAGGACTGATGCATTTGAAGCTATTAATTCCTTCTCAGATTCCATTTTTGGTAAAGGGTTATTAGTTAAGATGGATTCCATTTCATCTTTCATGTGCATCTCTTCTCTCTCCCTAGACTGCATTTTAGTAGGACTAATCTGGAATTAGAATTAGGATTAGATGTTAAAAGAACTTCAAGGTAGCTTGTGATATCCATTTCAGTGGGTGTTATAGGTTGCCAAAATCTATTTCTTCCTAGGGTTTTTTTAGTTATGAACATCCTAGTTTATCCTCTTCTACTCTTAGGTTAAGAGCATACCTCCCTATCCCAATGATCTATTAAAGACACAATTCATTGCATATCTTGCATATAATAGATTTGTGTCTTATAATTTAGATGGTAGTAATATAATGCATACACTGGTCCATTTTTTTGTGATATCCTTTTGTTTCCTCACATTTTAGGTATCTAGAGTCAAGATAAAACCAAGTTAGCAAGAGGGACAAAGTGTTAACTAACAATTTGTGGAAACTCTGCTAAGGATTAGAATCTAAGCCTAGTGTTTAGGTTTCTCATTCTCAAAAATCTAAAGGTTTCTTCCCTAGGATGAAGACTAGCAACTCTGTATGAAGGACCTATTTCCTTTGGTCTAAGAAGGTGCAGTGTAACTCAATGTCCATGCAAAATTCAAAGGTTAGAAGAAGGCCAAGGCCAAAACCCACTCTCCAAGAACTTAATGAGATTACTAACAAGCTTCTGAAAGAGCTTATACTTCTATATAAAGAACAAATTTCCCATGTTTTCCAAAAGAATATTAGCATTGAAGATGATCATGTTTCTACATCCCTATGGAAATGTATGTGCTCCATTTTCTACAAATTGAAAGACATGCGAAGAGAGGAGTTGAGGTTGAAGTAGGAAAGGCTAAAGCTCATTCGTACTCTTGAAGAACTTCACATCACAGATGACAATGTGCTTCATTAGATTTTTTACTAGTATAGAGAGAGAATCTCATATCCAAGTCAAGAAAACATTAGCATAGAAGATAATCATATGTCAAAGATGTTTTGGAATCACATCGATGCCCATTTTAGAAGACTCAAGGACCTCCAAGAAAGTGAAAGAAGGAAGTTGAAACAAGTACCAAATAGTTGAACATAAAAAATCATTGGTAAGGTCACTTGACTCTATTCCTTATGGTTTTTATATGTTTAAATAAAAGGTAAATATTCCTAATGTGAGCACCAAGGAAAGGCCAAGGCCTAAGCCTACTCTTGAAGAACTCCATACAACTAAGGACAAGGTCTTTTAGAAGATTTTGTTAAATCTTACATAGAGTATAAACAAGGAGATGACCCCAAAGAAAGGAAGATATGGGATCACCTTTGCAACTGATTCCACCAGTTGAAGGATTAGCAAAAGGACAAGAAAAAGGAGCTAAAGCTGAATATAACATCTAAACCTGATTATGAAATTTCCATGGTAATGTCACCTAATTCTAGTTCTCATATTATCACAGTCTTTGGTAGACAAGAGGCTATTCCTAATGTAATATATCAAGGTGACAATACTCCATCAAAGTCCTTTGAAGAAGAATCTTCTTATGATCATCTGCTTGCACTAGAACATTCCACTTGTGATCTAGTAATAGCTACAAATTTGACTCTAGTTGAAGAAAAAATGTTTGTGTTGGAATAAGGAGGAACTTCACAAAACCATTGGTAAGACTCTTATCCTTCATAAAGATGTGATTAAAGAAGAGAGTCCTAAGATCAATTGTCAGTTTGTAGAAGAATCAGTTCCATTGGTAGATGGAACTTTTTCTTACAGTGAGGAAGACAAGATTATCTGTAAGTTCATGTCACCCCTCCAAATGGATGAACCCTCTTGAGATGAATCAACTATGAAACTAAAAATTGAAGAAGGGCCATTGGATTTTGATTCTCTTTCTATGCATTCAAATTTTGAAGGCAGTGATAATACGCTAAAAGAGGGAAGGGATTAAAATTAATTTAGTTTTTCAAAGTAATGAGGTGACTGATCATCAACTAGTGGATTCCATGGTAGAGGTGACATCTTTCCATTTTAGGGTCATAAAGAAAGTTCAAACCACTGTAAGAATGAGTTCAATTGTTGAAAGAGGTGTATGTCTTTGGCACAATAGAAGGTCATCAGGAGAATGACATGAAACATGCAAAGGGAGATAATGAAGTATATGATGAAGCATGGTTATTTGGACCTAAATGGATATATAGCTAGCTAGTACATATAATCAAATAAATGTGTGGAGTTGCCATGTCGTTTCTACTACAAGTAGAAATCATGCTTAGAAAGTAGAATCAATTATGGAGGAAGGGATCCTACTTTAGTAAATCAGTAAGTGGATTCACTTGAGTATTTTTTGCTACAGGTTTCATAAGGTGAGTTTCATCTCACCTATATAAATATTTTAGGGTAGGTTGTGTGTTTAGTTTAGTTGGCTTTCCTTTCTTTCTTGCTTTCTATGTGTCTTCTTTTCTTTTGTGCTGGTTGCCCCATTTCCCCACCACCCAAATGCATAGCATCTCCATGTGCTATTTAAGACTCTACAACCCAATGGACTAAGACAGTGATATTTTCTATGTGGTATTTTCTATAATAAAGGAAGTAGGTAGTCTATTGTTGTGTGTGTGTTTTTGCTGAGCTTTTTCTGAAACCAGAGATTGCTAGGTCCTTGCCTAGGCACTAACATGCCTAGTTCCTAGTCAAAGCCAACTATTGCCATGATTTCAGTCTCCTATATTTTTTAAACTTCTAGGATTAGAATTAAGTCAATGTGATGTCATGTTTATGTCTAGATTGCCTTTAAATAACTTCTCTTCTCATCTATTCCTTTGTGTGCAACTAGGTTGGAATTCAAAAGAAAACTATGTATTTGTTCATATTAGGTGATTAGGAAAAGGGAGGGTAAGTTTATGCATTTTCTAGATGAGAAGGAAGTTTTTTCTGAAAGCCTAATACTTTAAGAAAGAGTTCATGGTGAAGATAGGATGCATTCAAAGGGAAAATCATACTCGTATTTAGAAAAAAAGATGGTAGAGAACATCAAGGACTAATACTTAAAGATGATATGTAGATTGTGAGAACAAGCTAGAAGCGAGAACAATTGAATTTGATGCAGAGTGAATAGTGAAAGAGGAAAAAATGATGAAAAGAACTAGGTCAAAGGTGGTATGACTCTCCTTGAAATTAAATCGATGGATTATATTTGATCTGACTATTGATGTTGCTAAGTTGACAAGTCAAATAGCTTAGGGATTAAATTCATATCATTAGATGAAGATCAAATCGATAGATGACTTTTTTAAATGAAATTATAAGTACTCAATGATGCATCTCCTCAGCTGTTAGATCTCACAAAGATCTAGGTCATCATTATGTCACTTTCCAAAGCTACTCGATTGATAAACATAGTGAAATAATGATAGATCAACACGTGTCCCTATGGGCCATTTCCTTTTGTGGTTGGTATGGTTGTCAAACAAAATGACAAGTGTCTTTATTCAATTTGTTCTATACAAAATAGAGACAAGTTCTTAATAATTTCTTTTTGATGTTGATCTCTGGATTAATGGATGATCATTGCTATATTATTATAAAAAAATTCTTGATCATTAATCTATGTGATATAATGAAAAAGCAACATGTGTCCTATTGGGCCCATCATATTCCATGAGATACAGTCAGAACCTAATCACAAAGTGCCACAAAGCAAAGAAGTACAAAGTTAGTTTCTCTAGGCAATGAAATAGTGCTACCTATTTTCCATGATATAAATAGTTGCAAAATGGACCCACATTATAGAGTAGAACAAAGAGTTAAGATCTTTAATCATAGCCATCAGATCATAAAGATCAATGATTATCGCATGGTCATGAATGATTTAAGGTAACCCTAAGTTGACATGGTGAAGCAACAAAAACCATTGTTCATGGGGTTATAAGGGGTCAAAGATGATATGAGGTTAGTGTTGCGACAAAGAAAAAAGCTTGTGTTCATAGAGTCACAGATAGTTTAATTCAGCCTTGGGTTCACATGGAGAACAAGTGAATACCAATGATCACATGGTTGTGAGTGGTTAGAAGAAACCTAGTGTTAAGGCAGCAACAAAGCGAAAGCATATAAATCACATGATTACATAATCACAAGTAGGTTAAGTTAATCACAAGTCAAAGTTGTGAAGTAGCAAAAACTAAAGATGACAAGGTCGCAATCAGTTAAAGGTAACCTAAAGCTAAGGCTGTGATAGTGCAAGAGATGATAGAAATTAAGGTAAAAAAATTGCAAGGTCACCAACTAAGTAGTGTTCAGTACATTTTAAGTCATGACTCGACAAAAGTGATAATAGTCATCTCAAGGTCACATGTTAGAAATGATAGTTAATTTTAATGTTATGAAAGTGTAATCATAGTTAATGTACAATTGTTGCTAAATCATTATGGTTAGTAGAACGAAGACATGACAATTGTGAAGAAGTGACAAGAGAAAAATTTAAAATGGTTTTCATGCTTTAATCATGATTGTTAATAGGAGATCAACGGTAGAGATTCAAATCTATGGTGACCTTTGAGATTCAAATTATATGATTTTGGAACCAACAGATCTAGGAAGAATATGAATCATTCTAAGAGTTTCTAATCATTTTTTCTTTCTTTCTTTGATGTATTGAATTATAATCAATAACTACCAGATTTTTGAGTGATTCAAGTGCTCTATTAATATAATTGATAAATTTGTAACTGGACAAGAATCCTAGGAGAAGCCCTATATATGTAATTTTCTAAGTTAAAAGAAAAGATCAGCAATTTTTTCTAACTTTCCCCCTTGCAATTCTAGATGTTGAGTGAGAATTGAAGAGTTGGATGGAATGAAGGATTTTTATCATGTTTGTAGTTAGGTAATGTGATTGTTCTTATTCCATTTAGGACTATCTTGCCTAGGTTCATTTCATTGTCTCCTTCAGCTAAGCTAACCTTGCATCTTAGAATAGTTTCTATGGTATTGTAGGAATGATGCATTTGAAGCTATTAACTCCTTTTCAAATTCCATTTTGGTAAAGGGTTATTAGTTAAGACATATCCGATTTCATCTTTCATGTGCATCTCTACTCTCTCCCTAGATTGCATTTCAGTAGGACTAATCTACACTTAGAATTAGGACTATATGTTAGAAGATCTTCAAGGTAGCTTGTGATATCCATTCCACTAGATTTTATAGGTTTCCCAAATCTATTTCTTCCTAGGGTGTTTTTAGTTATGTGCATCTTGGTTTATCCTCTTCTACTCTCGAATTAAGAGCATACCCCACTATCTCAATGATCTATTAAAGACACAATTCATTGCATATCTTGCATATAAGGGAGCTATACCTTATAATTTAGAGGGAATTGATATAACACATACACTAACTCATTTTTTGGTGACATCCTTTTGTTTCCTCACATTCTAAGCATCTAGAGTCAAGGTAAAGTTAAGTTAGCAAGAGGGACAAATTGTTAACTAAAATTGATTTAAAAATTACCACCTAGTCAGTCTTCATGTCTTTATACACTTTATAAAATAGAAAATTAGCTTTCGCTAACTTAGGTTCAACATCTAGATGTCTTCCCTAATTTGTTAAGTAATGATTTTGTTTACCCAAGATACCCATTTCTTTGTTTTATCTTGTTCTATTTGTATATTGTTGTAATTGGTAATCTGATCATAACTCTTGTCGTACTATTTGTATTGTCCCATGGACTTGACTATAGTATATTCATAATATATACTATCTTTCCTCAAGTGTGCACATGCTAATATGACTTCTTTGAACTTTGCTAATCAAAACTCTAACTATTCTGATAGATAAACCATGTAACACTTAGACAATTTTCTAGGTATACATTCTAAAACTTTATCTACATACTTTACTTACTTCATATAGATATATGTTGCCATAAATGAAAAAAATCACATATTCTAACCTAGCCAAATTGCTAACAATCTCCCCCTGTTGCATTGATGGCAACCAATGAGAAAATTGGCTAAGTCCCAAATAAAACTTCAAAACTTTGTGGCCTTTACAAAATTCAAAAACTATGGATCATAGATATATACCATATCTCCTTATACCACCTAATTATTTTCTACAACACTCCCCCTTACATATATACACATACAATTATACAATTTTCCTTATCTCTCCCCTTTTGACATCAATGAAATAGGTGCCAAAATTTATGTACAATTCAAAATTGTATTACCTTTCCCTTCATGTTGAGTTTGACATCTTCAAAATTTAGTTTGCAAAGTTTGACTTCAAACTCTCAAACTCTTTTTTCAATGTGTCCTTAATTGCCTCTAATACATTAATAAGAGTGTATAAACCATAGAGTGCTCTTTTAATTGCATTAAGACCAGAATACACAAATTTCTCATATGATGTCTTGGTTGTAAGTTGTTCATCTAACTATTTCTCCATATTTAGTGAGAACCTCTTTATAATTCTCTCTTTGAGCTCAATTATCCTTATGTCACCATAAACTTGTGTAATGGCCGCTTCAAGTTCTTCAATATTTGTATCTAGTTGTTGGATCTTGTTCACTAGATTATGTAGCTCACTCACCTTTCTATTTAGCTCATCATTCATATCCTTAACATGATTGTATGACAAGGTGCACTATCCATACAATTTCCTCCCTTATGTCAAACATCTTCTTAGTTCCTTCATGCAAGCATCAAGTGTTAACAAATCATTGCTGATATTAGTGCACACTATAGAAAATAATTGTGCATCATGCTTAATATGTGCTTGTGCTACTGCCACTTCTATTAAATGAGTAAACTCAATATCAAAGGATTTTACTAGTTCCTTGGCTCTTAGTTATAGACCAATCTTTGCCACCTTGACTAATATGGCATTTTGCAATTTCTCTAAAATTTACTCTAAAGTATTTTCCATACTTTTCACCTTCTTGTTTCTTTCAAACAATTTACTCAAAGACAATATCATACCTAACTAATCATCATCATCTCTAGACAAACTCTCCATTGTTGATTCTAATGTAGATCTGGTCTTCTTAAGGGTCTGTAGTAGAATGTATGCTTCACATTGAAATTTAATTATGTCAATTAGTTTTAGTATGCTTTAATTTTGGCAATAATATTGACTCATGCATTACTATCATCCAATTCTTTTTAATCCTCTTTTCTTGTTTCAGCTCCTTTACTTCCTCCTCCTCTTCTTTCTCTTTTTCTTCCTTTTCTTTTTCTTCATTTCTCTTCTCCTCTTCAACTTTCCTCTGTTCCTCTTCTCTTCTCTTTTCTTCTTTAGCTTTCTTCTTTTCTTTTTCCATCTTCTTTCTATCCTTTGCTTCTTTCTTTTTCTCCTCTTCTTCTTCTTCCTTATTCTCAGAGTTGGTGTAGCTCACGAAATTTCCAACAATGGATGTTCCATTATCCTTGAATGGATCCTCTATTGTATTAAAGATGATTTTTGTACTATCCACTTGGATGCAATCAATACCAATGGTCACTTGATGAGTTTATTTTGTCATTAATGTATCTTTTTCTACCTCTTCCACTGATATAGTTGTCGATGTACCCTTTATAAGCTTTGCTCCTGCTGATGCAGACTCAACTAGTGATGTTTTCTTTTCTTCCATAGGGATTTAGCCCCGTAAATCTTCTCTTTATTCCTTTTGGCTTACTAAAAAGGTCATGTATTTCATAATTTATTCTTTGGTTTCCTCATTAACCTCTTCATAGTTACCTCCCATTATTAAAATTTCTCTTCTTTTATGCCTCAATAAGGTTTCAATACCCTTCATGATGTTCTCAAGGTGTCCATTATTCTTATCCTCACACAATTTCCTTATTTGATTTTGTCCTATCTTCTTGTCTTCATTAATTACTCCCCTTTTCTATTTATTAATTTATCATATAGATCCTTTGGAATTTTCTTATGTATGTCTTCAAATTTCTTATTTGATAAAATCATGTGCCTTACTATTGCATTTTATAGCTCTAATTTGTCCATACTATCATACAAATTATAAAACTTGTTCAATTATACATAGTTACAATTATTGATGATTGTGTTATTGAGTATATCTACTTTAGGCTTCCAGGGCTTCCTTACTGTAGGTACTTTCATTTCTACCTTCACTTACTCTACCTATTTTTCCTCTATTTCTCCCCCATTTGATTCTTTGGATTTAGATTAAATTATTTGAACCTTTCTTTTCTATGTTCCATGGATAGTTTTTATTTTTTTCCCAGACCCACTTGCCATTTTCTTAGTCCTTTTGTGTGCAGGAGATTCTATTTTCTCCTATTTAGTTTTAGTGAACCTTACAGACCTTCTGGTGCTAGACGGGATAACTATTTTTTCTCTAACAATATTCACACCTTCTTCCTCCTTTTACCTCTAAATTGGTGACACAACTTGTGGTTGAACTTGTGAAACTACCACATAAAGTGCACTTGTTGAGAGTCCAACTATTGTGACTCCTTGTGTAGATCCTATCTCAATTGCTAAAAGTTTTACCATTAAGATTTTAGATTTTCCACTTGCTCTCATTTCTAGAGAAATTCCCATAGCTTCCCTATACTCTTCTCTGCTCATCCTCATTTCTTTCAATATGGTCTCAATCTTCTTATCTACTCTTTTTTGATGTCTTTGATGTGAAGTTCATTGTGAACTTCCTTTACTTTTTCTTCATATGTGCCCCATCTAGGACACCCCATATCTCTTTCTAACTCAAGGATTACTTTTTCATAGCCTTCTATTAACTCTTTTGTCATCTCATACCCCATAATATCAATGAATTCAACCCTTGGTCCCATTGCTTCCATGCATGTCACATTAGTTTCAAAAATGAAACAAATGTCATCTTTATACTTCTCTACCAAAGATGGAGGGATTTTATACCTTTCATTCATTGTAGCTTGGAAACTCCTCATCATTCTAGAAATGCCCTCTTTTGTTCTATCTTTAGATTTCCTTTTGTAGTGGTAAGTGATCTTGCTCATTGTACAATTGTTGTTATCCCATTCATTTTCTGGCATTCTAGGAAATCTTTTGATTACTTGAAAAAACACATATGTTATCAAGGATTCAAATTTGAATATTGCATTCTTGGTTTTCTTAATTCTATCAATGTTGTCAAATAGTTGTTGTCTTGGAATTTCACACATATTTACCTTCTCTTTCTTTACTGACATCAAGTAAGTTACATGGATAATGTTAGAAATTCTTTAGAATAACTGAGATGGGGGGTGAATCAATTATTCAAGGTCCAAATGTCCTAATAAAACTTTTTCGCTATGTATAGTGATCCCATTTAAACTAACAATGCATCCAAGCTAAACATTCTTCTTAGCAAGTTATTGATAAAACAACATGTAGCAATAAGACATGAAAGATCAACACATAACACAATGATTTACATAGAAACCCAATTTGGGAAAAACCACCAATAACATGCTACTCCATTCTCACTCTTCTGAAGTGATGCCCTGTTAAAGGCTACAACACACTATTAAATGTGACCTGGTTAAAGGATTTCAACCACCCTATTAGAAGTGGACCTGGTTAAAGGAATTTAGAACATTCACTTGGAATGTCACCCTATTAAAGGATTTACAAAATGGTTGTTAAACCAACCTAAGTCCATAGGATTTTTCCCTAACTAACACAATTGCTAGAGAGTAACAATAAGGGCTTTTGATATGATATAAATCACAACACAACTTGCAAATTTTAGATCTCAATTCAATTCACAAATTTTCTTGGCTTTTAGTCTCTGCAGCTCTAACAGCTTGTCCTCCTTTCAAGCTTTGTCTTTCTGAGTCTCCATGCTCATTGTGCCAATGCAATCACCTCTATGGTCACCTATCGAAGCAAAGTCTATGTACATTTTTCTTCCCTCTCGATGCCTTCTCCATGACACCACACACTCTCTCCAACCACTCTTGCTTCTTGACCTATAACTCCTTAAATAGAAGTTTGGAATACTTTTCCTGCTCTAATCTTCCCTCTCTTATTTTAGATTCAAATGGATTAGGTAAGATATAATGTATCTACCCCTTATCTTGTTTTTTCTAGAAACATCATGTAGAATCTACCTATATTCAGTTAAAATTTGGTTAACCTAGAATTCTATGCCACCAACTCAACATCCTTATCTTCCATCTAGTTCAAAAATTTCAAGATAACAAACTTTTTGGCTCAAATTTGGAAAATCTTTGACTTTTCAAATAATGTAGTAGCTTAACATTATTGACTTTCTAATGGTCAACACATACTGTGTTACTCAGGACCCCTGTGGATTCACTCAGCATCAACTAAGTTTTACTGATGCTCGGCACCTATTACATTCTATCTTGCTCAACACTTGAACTTGCTTGAAACCTTATATTTCATTTGGCACACACTATATTTTGTATTTTCTTGGCACTTACTAATAATCTACTCGGCATGAACTAACTTGCTTGGCACCCACTAATGAATTTAGTTAAGCTTTGCAAACAACTTTATTACAACTTATTCTTCTAGAGTTTCTAAGTGTAGCCAACCTCTGTATCTTCAAGTGTATTATCAATACATCATTTTACCATTGTCTTAACTGATCCTTGTACTTCATTAAAAAACCATAACTCAACCTTTCCCTTAGGTACTTTTGTTACATCTTATTGATTGAATCCTCTTCATCAATCAACTAAGTGATAGTAGTTGGATCTTATAAGCAATTGTCATTCCAAAAAATAGAAGGTTTGACATTAGTGACAAAACAATGATTGAAAACTTTCTTTATCAACAATCTCCCTTCTTTAATAAGGTTCTTTTCTATCAGTTTTCAATAAATAAATCCAAAAGGTACTAAGTTTAACCTAGAGTTATAGTTCATCTTGTAACCAATGATCTTACCTATCAATCTCACTTCAATCTAAGCTATCATATCCAATCTCATTTTTCTCCCATTTGACTTTTTTTTTAGGTTTGTCTCTACTAGGTTCTTCACATTTTTCTCATTAATTGGATCAATGCCCTCATTACTTAAAACAATAAGTTTATGAATTATTTCACTGTCAATCATAATAGGTATATCACCTACCCAAAATATGTCTTCATAAATTTTACTTAGTATAATTATGGTCCAATCATGGTTATCAAACTCAGTGTAAAACATGTGCCTGACAATGTTTAACTCATTCAAGTTCTTAAACCCTTGTTTTAGTGATAGGTCATTATTTTAGAGTAAATCTAAATGTTTGTGGATATCAATATCACTAATGCTTTAAAATTTACAATGATTGTACACCCTAGCATCCTCGATGTGTAAAACATTATGTGACACTTGTAAAAATGCTCCTAGGGTATCATCCTCCATAGAAATATATAGGTGCTTTTAAAAATTTTACCTATGCTTGTCACTCACACCACATATTGTAGGATTTTCCATTTATTTAAATTAAAACTCAAATTATGACTACACACATGATAAATACCTTGATTACCCATAACTAGGGCTTCTTTCAATTCTCTTCATAGAACAATTCAAATTTGCTTTAAATTCACTCCAAAGATCTCCTTTACTTCTTGTATGATTGAATAGTACTCAATAACTCAATTTTGACCCTTAAATCACTTTCAATTCATTTGTACATTAATTGTACAAGTACATAATCAATAAAAGTTGTTTCTGATTACCAATAGACCCAAATTTCTTCGCACACTCACATATGATTTCCAAATCATCTACACACTTAACCACAACTTCAAAACATCATACTCTACCTCATACTAAATACACAAACCTTACTCACTTTCTATCATCACTTTTACCTTTCTGATGTTTGATCTCTTATGGAAAGTACTTTATTCAAATAGGATGAATCAACTATAATTTTTTATTTCAATCTACTTTGGGATGCTTCATTTGATTGATCTTCTAACACCACATGTAAACTGGATGGATCTTTGGCTTTGACAAATACCTCTTTAATTTCTTCTACATGTTCCTTTATGTTGTCTTTCTAAGTGGCATTGTTGCTATCAGTTCTTCTAGCATTCTTATTTGTAATCCTAAATTTTGGATTCCTTGTGTTGTTCCTCATGTCCATTCTATAGAATCTTACTATATGCCCAAAGTTGCTACACAGCTAGTATATTGATGCATTGTTTCCAAATCTAGGTCCAAGCTAGTTTATAGGTGTTCTATAATTTCTAGAAATATGTCCAAAGTTGTTGCATTTGTAACATGTGATTTTATTCCTTGATCCATTATTTCCTTCTTTAGATCTTCTTTGTATAGGGTTATTACATCTAAACATTCTACTATTTCTATTGTGATTATCAAACTTAGGTTTCTTATAGTTTACTTCTCTATGAGAAAAACCATGACAATTGTAATAATAAAAATTAGTAACTAAATTGAATGAATTCCCTGTGCAATTTCTTTTCATATGACTAACTTCACTATATGCATAACATCTACCTTTGAATTCATATCTTACTTCATTAGGTGATTCAATTTTCTAAGATTGCTTATGTTCATCAATTTTTTTAGGTTGCTTGACTTGCTCAACCTCCTTAGGTGCATCGACACATTGATTTGACTCAATCTTGTTTATATCTTCTTTTTATTGCATAGGCTGATGAGTTTTAGAATTGGGCTCCTTTCTAGCTTCAAATTTCATAGTTGGCTTTTCTCCAATGAAATATCCAAGACTAGTCTTATCATAAGAAGGTCTTTGAAAAGACATTTCATCAGTCTTCTCACTACTAGAATGGAATCTCTCAAGTTGTTGATTAGACTGGGTTAAATCTCCTATTACAATAGTATTGTACTTCTTAAGTTTTGAATACAACAATTCAATAGATTCAAGTTTAGATGTAACTTTTGTAAGGTTAGATCTTAGATCTGCATTCTCAAATTTCAAATCTGACTCAATTTCAATATCATCTTTTTTCAGGCTTAATTTCATATCAATAATCTTTAGTTCATTCTTCAAGATTTCATTCTCTTTCTTTAATATAAAAACTTCACCATTATCCTTGATTTGATCTTTAGGCTCTTTCTTGGATTTGAGATGATCAATCTTATCTTTCAACTTTCCAATGTAGTCCTTTGAATCCTCATATCTTTCTTTCAAAGCATCTCTCTCTTCAGCAAGAATATCAATTTGTTCAAGATCTTGTTCTAGGTTTTTCTATAATTGTTCCATATCCATAGGGATCTCACTCAATTTTTAAAGCCTCCTCTATGTAACTTTTCTCTGATACCAATTGCTAGAAATAGAAAATCCTAAGGGGAGAGGGGGTGGTGAATTAGTATTTTACAAACTTTAGCCCAAAATTGGATATTATTAACAATATTATAATTTACACATGAAATTAAACTAAATATGTTAAATAGTAAACATTACCATGCACTAAGAGAACTCATAACACCATATTGTGTTAACTAGGGAAACCCTAGCCAAGGGAAAACCTCAACAGCGATGGTACCCACAAAATGATCCACTAATCAATAGTATCTTGTAAAAGATATTGATTTTGTTCGGAGTCTATTATATCTGTATAGTGTCTTGGTCCTTTTTGGAGGACTAGGTTTTGTAAGGAGCCTCAACCCCATTAGGAATTGTAATACACAAATACAAAATGTGTGCAAGATGAACCCACTGCCCAAACATTCAACATACAATGAAGTTCTTCTATACAAAGAGATACAAATAAAAACCTCATTTTCATTTCTACTAATATATTCAATATATGATTTATCTTTTCTTCTCATCATAAAATTTTATCTCAGTTCACATTTCTCTGATCATACATCATAATTCGCATATCACATAATACATACATACTAGGCATAACTTTGCATTCACAATATTTCCTTTATACCTTGTTGATTTAAAAATTATTGCCCAGTCAGTCTTCATGTCTTTATACACTTTACAAATATACAATTAACTTTCATTGACTTAGGGTTAACCTATAGGATGTCATCCCTAATTAGTTAAGTAATTATTTCACAAACAAAATAACTCGTTAACCCAAGATACCCATTTTTCTGTTATACCATGTTCTTCCTATATATTGTCATAACTATTAATCTAATCATAACTCTTGTTATACTATCTATACTATCCTGTGGAATTGACTGTAGAATCCTCATACTTTATTCTATCTTTTCTCAAGTACACATGTGCCAATATGATTTGTATGAACTACACTAATCAAAAATCTAATTGTTCTGATAGATAAATCATGTAACACTTTGAGAATTTTCTAGGTATTCATTCCAAAAGTTTATCTGCATACTCTACTTACTTCATATAACTAACATGTTTCCATAAATGACTGTATATGAGCAATGTTAGTATGCTAATAGAAACCAAATTTAAATAGAGCTTCTACAAACTAAACAAAATTCATAAACTTCAAGATAGACTAAGATGAACTCTCAATTGAGAATATGAGCCATTAATGGACTCTCTCAATGAGAAGCTCTCTTGTTGAGTGGCTTTGTCTAAATAGATAGGATGTATGCTCAAGCTTATGCTTCAAAAAGGGCTTCAAATGGAGTTGGAATTTGGATGTGAGTGTATGGTTTGGATGTAAAATGGCTTCTCAAAATGGCATTATGACTTTACTTCATGGATTGTGTTATTTTGCAAAGGGGAAGGATCCAATTTATAGGCAAGAGGCTTGAGGGATTGAGGGCTAAGATGCAAGGATGGGAAAAAGCTTATGGAGGGCTCAGATTGCATGAGAGGAGAGCACATGGATTGTGCTTCCTTATAGCCAATCAAGGAGTGACACATGTCACATGGTGAGAGGATGGAGGAAAGGGCAAGGATGAGTCAACAAAGGAGGCTCAAGGGATAAAATCTTCATAAAGACTCTCATAATGACTTGTAAGAGCAATAAAAGGGCTTGTAAGAGTCATTTATGACCTAGTGGACTTCATAAAGTTTTATGGTTGAGATATTTTGAGGGTGATGAGAGTAATTTTGACTTGGACTTGATTAGGAAGGTTTTAAGCTTGTTTAGGCTTGTGAAAATGATTAGAGGATGGATTAGGATGGTTTAGGATTAGCTTAGGGATAGGCAAGTGGATGGCATTTAATGAGGGTGGGTGAAGGAGGAGATATTTGTTAACTTTGGCTTGGGTTAGGAAGTTTTAACTCATGTTTAGGGAATGTGACAAGGTTAGGAGGGGATTAGGATTAGTTTTAAAGACATCTTCTAGAAGAGTCTAGACTTTGGATGAGGATAAAGACTTTCTAGAATAGTCTAGAATTTCCTAGGATGAGGATGAAGACTTTCTAGAAGAGTCTAGAACTTCTTAGGATGAGGATAAATTAGATTTTTAGGAAATAAATAAAGTTTTATTTATTTCAAGGGTTTGGGTTGAGGAGATATTTATTAAAACTTTTTTAATAAACATGAGGATTAATATTTAATCTTAATTAAATATTTTGAGTTGGGATTAGGGGTAGGAAATGATGGGATTAGCCTTTAATTAAAATTAAAGAAGGATTAGAAGATTTTGGAAGAGGTTATTGGTCATAAGGAAATTGGCCAAGTTTTGGGCAATAAATTTTTTATTTATTTTAGGATTTTTGGTCAATTTATTAATTAAATAATTAATAAATAAGGAAATAATGTTTAAATAAGATTTAAACATTTTTGGGAGGGATTCCTTAATTAAATATTTTTAATTAAGATAAAAGGATTTAATGGCATAAAAATTAATTAATTAATTAAATAATTAATTAATTAATAAATGATGATGTCATCGGGAATTTTTCAAAAAATAAAAATACTTTATTTTCTAAAGGATTTTTAGGTGTCTACAATGACAACATAGAACCTAGCCAAATTTCCAACAATAAAATAGTTATAGAAGAACCTAGAAGAAGCTCTTGAGCAAATTCATATTCTTACTAAAGAAAGAGATGCTTTGAAAGAAAGATATAAAGATGCTAAAGACTGCATTGGAAAGTTGAAAGACAAGATAGATCATCTCAAGTCCAAGAAAGATCCTAAAGATTAGATCAAGGAAAGTGATGAAGTTTCAAGATTGAAAAAAGAAAATGAGATCCTAAAGCATGAACTTAAGATTACAGATCTAAAGTTGAGCTTGAAGAATGATACTAGTGAAGTTGAATTATATTTGAAGTCTAAAAATGCATATATGAGATCCAACCTTACCAAAGTGACATTTGAGCTTGATTCTACCAAATTATAGTATGTAGAACTAGAGAAGTACAATATTATTGTGAAAGGGGAGTTAACCTAGTCTAAGCAACAACTTGAGAAACCATATTCTAGCAGTGAGAAGCTTGATGAATAAATGTCTTTTCAAAGACCTTCTTATGATAAGAATGGTCTTGGATATTTCATTGGAGAAAAGTTAGTTAAGAAATATGAAGCTAGAAAGGAACTAGATCTCGAAAATCATTAGCCTATGCAAGTTATAATGTTGATTAAGATATCTAGTTTTGTGCTAAAGTTTGTGAAATAATGATTCACCCCCTCTCAATATTTCCTATTTCTAACAAGTGGGATCAAAGCTTGGTCTCAGGTTCAAATTCTCAGGCCCTTAGGTAACGCCAAGGGGGACATTGTTGGAAATTTGTTCAATGCTCTCCTTAGGATTTGTGACAAGGGCTTAACTGCCTCCTATGTACTATAAGTCAAGTGGTTGTATTGGACATTGACAAATCAGTCTTTTGGTGCAACTACAACTCCATTCTAACACTGTACTTGGGTATGGGTCACTTTTGGAAACCTATACCTTAGAGAGATAAAAATAGAGGTTTTTTCACTGTGACATAGATTGCACCTCCAAATTTGTACCTTCATATTCAAATCTTCATAAATTTACAACTGCACACAAGAGAAGGAAAAAAATTATTGAGGGAAGGGTCTTGCCTTCGTCAAGCCTATGTTTGTGAATTAACCTTGAAATTAAATAAAGGAAATGTGATCATGTATTATATATTAAACAAAAATGAAGTATATAATACCATGTAGATGCTTCTATTGCATAGTATGTGATCAAGTATAGTTGGTGCAATAATGTTGACTCAACACAAAAACTAAAAGAAGATCATGTAATAAAAAACCTCATCTTGAATATTCTTGTAAATTTCCTTGTTATGTAATAGAAGAAGAAATATTTGATGAATGGATGTAGATTTGGTGTAGGAGCACCCAGAGGTAAAGGTGAAACCCTAATGTAATTTTCATTTGTAAATGGTACAACCAACCATTGAGGGAAATAAGAACTAGGAATAAACTCCCAAGGTGAGTTTAGGTGGTTTAAATAGGTAGGAATTGGAATGTGAGTCAAGTTTTGTCAATTAGGTCCTAACAGGCAAGAATTTCTTAGAAATTTCTTAATAAGGAAAAATATGGAAAAAGGCTTAGAAGCGGGATAGATGTATTAAAATTTTTCCCTTAGGTGTTTTAATTTAATTTCCTAAGGTTTTGATACAAACTAGTCAAGTTTGAAGACTCCACTTGAAAAAATTGCAAAAGTTGTCAAAAATTTACTCAATGACAACTTTAAATATTTTGTAAAATTACATAGCAACTTTTTACACAGTTTTGGCAAGAAGGAAACATGGGTAGTTATGGGTCAAAAAAAAGGGTAAGATGGTTAGAATATTCCATAAGAATACATTCCAACTCATTTTCAAGTGTTGGAGACACCATTGTACGGACAACATATGCAAGAACGACAGTTTTGATTGACAAAAAATGGGATTTTGAAAGATTGAATAAGATATTGTATTGACTGGATTGTTGTTTCTAATGCACTAGTTTATTTTGATCATATGTAGGATCTATTCATAGTTTTTTTTTTTTTTTTTTTTTAGAGAATTCATTTTACAAGGTTTAGAAAATTAGTTAGATTGTGTGTACCTATTGTCCAGTTCTGAGTTACTAGCACTAAAATGGCTATGGCTTGAACTTCCTTGGTCAAAAAATTATTTCCCTTGGAAATCAAGAAATATACCTTGTAAATAATGTAAATATTTTTTTTGAGGTCTGTTCAAGTCAAGGAGTTAATTTTTCAAGCAAGCCCTAGGAAAGCAATGAAGGCTTGGCAAGGAGTAATGAAAGCTTGAATTGAAGTTTTGGCTAGAACAATGGATTGGCACATGCCAATATTTTTGGGAAATTAAGGAGTAGGTTGTGAATATTTCATAACTCAGAGGAGGACATTGGAAGTGGAGTTTGAAACCATTGGTGAAAGAATCATTGTCATTACCTTTGAAACTCTTGAAATAGGGGTTTTCTGAAGCCATATTGTATGGTCATCATAGGAGCCTAAGACCTAAAAAATATTCAAGATTAGGTCATTAGGGATCAAATTAATGAAGACACCAATTGGCCTTGTTAATATTTTTTGGGAGTTATAGCTTATTCCTTTTTTTAGGAGGGCTAATAGGGGCTCTTAGGGCTACAAGGTTAAATAGGGTAATTTTGGGTTGTGGGTGTGTGAAACTCAAAATAATGATGCAAAATGGTAGGAAATGTTTCAAGAACCCATAAGGGTTATTTAAACTAAATTTTGGCCCTTTAGGTGTATTTGGTGAAGTCTTAGTAATCTAGCCCAAATACTACATAGTTGGTGAATAGAAGGTAGAGGATAGAAACTTGAGCTGTTGGGTGAGTTTCTTGGCAAAAGGGGATTGGGAAGGAATCCTCTATGTTGGGGTTTGGGATAGTAACCCTAATTAGGTTAGGAGTATACTTAGAAGAGCAAGGAAGATCTAAAGTGAAGAAGCTCCCCATCAAGATCTGCTCCCTTGATGGTCAAACTCTTTTGTCTCTAATGAAGAAACTTGAGGAAGATGTGAGAGCTAAAGCTCAAAAAATTCAAGAAGAGAACCAAAGCTTGGAAGATCTTAAAAAGGAAAAAGAAAATATGAGAATTGAGGAACAATTGAAGGGGAATTTTGATTCTATGGATAATTGTGGACCTAAAAAATGATTTTAACAAAAAAAGGATTTAACTAAGGACCTTAAAAAGGTCATACTACCCACTTTTGATGGTAAGAATATTGGGGCTGATGTTGATGCAAGGATCATCTCTATGGAGAAGTACTTTCATGTCAATAACCTTTTTAGATGGTCTAGGGCTTTATGGGGTTCATTCCAATTAATTGGTGAAGCTAGAACTTGGTGGAACAATGAAATGGTTGGGAGAAGTTGCGCTCGAGGTTGATATCTTGGGAAGATTTCTTATCTCTTTTTAGAAAGTGATGGTTAACTTATCTATTTTATGAAAAGAAAGTATCTGAGTTCCATAATATAATTTAGGGGTCATAACAATGACCAAGTATCATGAGGATTTTTTCACTTGATAAAATATGTTCAACAGTATCTAAAACATGAGTATTTTAGAACATCTATGTTTGTATTTTTATTACTTCAGGAAGAAAAACTAAAGAGGTATGTGTAATTAGAACTTGAAAGAGAGACAACCCTCCTCAAGGATATAAGAGGAATTTTCAAGATAATGTAGTGAGGAACATCAATAATACACAGGAACCAAAATTAGAACAAAGGAACAATAGAAATGGGAACAAGTGGAACAACAGATTTGAGGCCAGGAGGGGAATAGTGAATGGTTTCTTTACTTGTGGAGGTAAACACTATGCTTTTGATTGCCCCTGATATACTACCCATAAATATGGGAAAGCACCTTAGGCAAGTTTTCAAGCCACACCCAAATGGACAACTAATATAGGATTTGAGAGTGGTCCTGATGGAGATCATTTGGCTTGTTGACTAGCATTTTTAGAGCATGCAACATGGGATTTGTGGATGGTTTTGATTAGATCTCTTTAGATTTTATCTATATATACTCTATTATATTTTATTTTATGTTATTAGCTATGTGTGATGTAATAGCTATGTTTGATGCACTTCCTTTAGACATCAGGTCAAAGTCTCTTTCTATTGGAGCACCTTTCTTACTATGTCATTTTAATATCTATTAGTGAGACATTATTTTACCCCTTTTAATGTAGTCAAATGTTGCCAATACAAATTGTTATGTTTCTCTTTCATATGTTTCTTGATTAGTTATTTCTGACATGTGATGGATAGTTATATTTTTTATGTATGTGATTATTATGTATTTCATAAACTATTGTGTTTTAGAAATGGAATTCATATAGCTAATTATGATTGATTATATTGATGAAAATTAAAAATGCAAATGATGAAGAGGTATGTATGCATTTCAATTTCAATTTTAATTTATGAATGTACTAACCTATTGATGAGAAAGTTTGAGTTTTTTTATTGTAACATAAGGAATTGAAGGCATAGGTGTGACTGAGGTAGAGGAGGCTAGCACCTTGGTAAGAGTGGGATCAGAAAAAATTATGGATATACACACACCATGTACTTGAAATTCATTTAAAATTTTATCATATTAGAAAATCAATGATTTGTTTTATTTATGTATATTATGTTTCATGAGTGTGTGTGAGTGTTCTTATTGTAAATTAGAAGTTCTTTTAAGAAAAAGAATAAATTTCAACATTACATTTTGTTTATTCAAATATATATATATATAGTGGAAACCTATGATAATGATTGAATCACAATGCAAAATTTTCCTCATCTCTAGCTTGTCATATATATAATACTATTAATTTATGTAGAACATAACAAAATAGAATATAGTTGAATTGAACTTATTGGATAGTTTAAATTATATTTATGTATGAAATTAGTACATAAGTGTTAGTTAACTTTATATTTTACAAGTTTAATAAAACTAATTAATCATTATCTAGTTTACATCTATACATTTCATTTGGATTAATTGAATAAATGAGAAGTTAGAAGATTTAATGGAAAGCTATGATAATTATCTAAACTTCAAAATTTTAAAGATCACTTTTTTGGAAGATTTAGTGGAAACCTATGATAATGGTTGAATCACAATGCAAACTTTTCCTCACCTCTAGTGTATCATATTGTTGTAGTGTACTCAAAGTTTCTTATGCTATGAATTTTTTGAGTAATTCAAAAGCATGTGGGGCTCTAACCGAACTTTTTTGTTTTGGCCTTTTATTTTCTATTTCCTCTTTCTTGTACAGTAGTAGCATTAGTTCAAAATGTTTCTTGAATTAGAAATTATGTATTTGCAATGTAGAAAGTAATATTTTACTCTTTCATCTCAATCCTTGGAAATTATTATTAGACCATTTTATTTGGTCTAAAGAGCTAATAAGTGTTGAGAAACATGTGTCTCAACTTTGCAAGTTTCCATAAAATTGCAATGCAGTTGTTGGTAGTTTTTCACTTGTTTATACCTTGAAAAAGGTGTTTAAGATGCCAAAAATGTGCCCTATGCATAGTGAAATATAGGAGGGCCATCTTGAGAGAACAAATGGCACATATCATGTTAGTTATAAGGATCAAAAATAGGGGAAAAACTTTCAGACATGAATACTATTTTAGCCTGGCTTTTTCCCATCTTGTAAATACAAATGTCAAAGATTGGCAACACATGGAATGGTGGTTTAACCCATGATATTATAAAACTAGAAGTGGTTTCTAGATTGTAAACTTACTATTTAATGAGGGTCTGGGGAGGAGTTTGTATCATGGAGTTTTCTTTGCAAGGCTAGGTGCTAGAAGGAGTCTCTCTGAGCTTGACTTATGGTGATGTTCCTATAAGAACTTGAATTGCAAGTGTTTTTTAATCCTCTTGATTTGATAATACATTATGCAAGTTCTAGAGAGTGGAGTTTATCTCCTGTAAGGGTTTCCTTATGGTAATCACTATCTTATGTTTTTATTATTATTTTGATTGTTCTTTTATGCATTTCTTGTGATCTTTGTGGTAATTAAATTGAAATTTTCATAGTCATCCTCCCAAGATTAGTGAATGAAGAGTTTTCACATACCTTTGCTTCCTTACAATTGGTATCAAAGACTAGCCAATTTTGCTTCTATTTGTTGGGCATGGGGTTTTTTGAGATAATCAAGGTTTGAGTGGGAGCTTGTGCAAAGTATTTCATTTCTATATTGCAGAATTGAAAAGATGTGAAGCATGTCAGGGAGGATTGATATAAAGAAGTTTTCTAGCACAAACTTTGAAATGTGTAAGCTAGAGATGGAAGATCTATTGATTGATCAAGATCTATGGGATGCATCGGATGAGAATAAGTAGAGGCCCACATATCTGACTTTAGCCACATAGTATGATGTGACATAAAGAAAAGATAAAGGTCTCATCAAATTATGTCTTGTAGACTCAACTCTGATAAATGTCCATGAAGAATTTAATGTGAAGAAGCTTTGGAAGAAACTAAGTGATATCTATCAAGAGAAATCACATGTGAATAAGATTTTCTTGAGGAAGAAGTTGCATTTCTTGATTATGGAAGGAAGATGAATATCTGACCATGTAGAAAGCTTTAATATGTTGGTGAACCAATTCACCTTAGTAGGGGTTCCAATGGATGAGGAAGAAAGGTGCCAAATATTGCTATGTTCATTGTCAAACTTATGGGACAACCTTGTCATGGCCATAGGGAGAACTTTATTTGTCTTGAAGATGGAGGATGTTAGTTCTCTACTTTTTGAGGAGATGAGAAGGAAGGTCTCTCTAAATAACAAAAAGGCTTTGAGTGTTTGAGGAAGACCAAATGAAAGAGACAAGAATGAATATTAGAATAACTGCTCTAATTCCAAGAATGAGGGGAGATCAAAATCTTGTGGTAAGTCCAAGATCTACTACAATTGTGGAAAACTTGGTCACATCCAAAAGGAATGCAAAGAGGAAAATAAGAAGCAGGGTTCTAATTCTGAGACCAAGAAGGAATATGGAGATTCTTCTATCATAGCCTTGGCTACTTGTTCATTTGACAATGCATGTTTGATAGACTCAAGTGCATCTTTCCACATGATTCTTAATAGAAATTGGTTTAGTAGGTTTGAAAATTGTTATGGAAATAAGGTGTATTTGGGTGATAACTCAGTTCTTGATATTGTTTTTTATTAAGTAAAACAAGTTTTAACGGGTGCCTGAAACCCTAGAGAAAACAAAATTGAATTGAATTAAATTCCAAAGCATAAAGTAGATTTGTAATAAACTATAGTCCAAGGAAAGCCACAAGAACATGTCCTAAGAAAAAATAGCCTCTCGAGGAGCAGGAAAGCCTAGGAAATCAAAAAACTAGGGGAAAAACAAAAAATCTAAGAGAACAAATTAGGGCAATATTTCTTTGACCAACTCTGTTGTCTTGAGCTCCATCTTTTCCATGGTCTATATTGCTTCTATCATCAGCTGAATGTCATCTAGAGTGTCTTCCCTATCTCTCTTCCTCTTCTTTGATCTCACTTTATTGCTCGGGCTCTCAACCAGGGGGTTGACATCATCTTTTGAAACCCTATTTTTCTCATTTTCTATGTCAACTTTCCCACCTATACTAGTCTCCATCATATCTTGTATTTTTTTGATAATATTAGTTAAGCCTTTGATAATATTTAGGCTCTAGTTAGAAGAACTGTGGAGAGAGCTCTCCATCCTATCCAATCTCTTTTCCATCTCAATAACCCTAGTTTCCAAAATGCTAATTTTATTCGACTCATCAGCCCCTTCCATCCTTTCTAACCCTTGAATCCTATTCTTTATCTCTTTTGTTTCATGGAAAATCCACTTGATTGATCAGAAGTTAGCTACCATGTTATTGCAGGCATTATTGAGGAGATTCATCCCCACCTCCCTAGCATTGTCATTGAGAACCACCATTACTAGATCAATAATTTCCTCCAAATAGATTTTACCATTACTTCCCTCTAAGACCTTGGTCTAGATAGTCTATCTAACAATGCCCACTTTTGCAGTCTGAGTTTCAAAGTTCCTCTAGACATTTTCCTTGGCCTTGGAGCCAAAAGAGAAGCTAGTTTTCTTCATGCCATAATCCTCATTTCTATCCTCTTGGGCATTGAGAGGGGTCTCCTGACCTTCCTGTGATTTGAGACCTTGCTAGTTTCCTATTCTTTTCCATTAATCTCCTCCTATGTATCCATCCTCTCATCCTCTTCATTATAATCCTCATCTAAATTAACCTTAGACTTGATACTTTTACCTGTCAAACCTTTCCCAACCTTATTCTTTTTATTTTTCCCAAATACTTAATTATCTTGTCCACCTCCTCTTCATCATTCAAGTGAAGTCAAACACTATCCTTAGTTTTAGATGGGAGATAGGAGCTTTCCATATCATTTGAGGATTTCACTTTATGGGCAATAGATGTTCCATGGGTTTGAGCCTTGAAGTGCTCATAAATCAATAACAATAGGCACCGATAGAAAGTTAGGTTAGCATACAATTTCTTCTTATAACCCATGATTTTCTTATTAACAAAGAAGAAGAGGTAGTAGGGAATGAAGATTTTTATGCAATACTTTATGTGGTTAAGGCTAAAAAAATGATGGGTTTGGATTCTATCATACCTAGTATCCAGCATAATGTAAAAAATAATTATCCTTAGGAAAAACCTCCAAAGTTTTTTAATTGAAGTTGGTTCATAGTACACTCCTATCTTCAACAAATATTTCATCTCCTTTGAATTCTTAGCAAAGTCTTTAATAGCATTGATGGAAACTTTCTTATCCCTAAGGAATTTGATGCCCTCAAAAGGGGATTTAGTGACCTCAACAATAATGCCTTCATTAACCTAGAAATCAACACTATCAATCTTAATTTTCCCATCTTTCCAAGATGTGACCATAAGATCAATAACCTTAGGGTACCAACCATGCAATTTCTCAATGAAATTGGAAATACCACCTTCTCTTAGTTTCTCCTATACCTTGGACTGCCTTCTTCATTTCATCACTTCATCTTTCGGCTCTCTGTGATGCCTTTTGCCCACCATATTGTTTCTTTGAGTAGAACCAATTCTTTGTAACCTTTGATTACAAAGAACACATTTTTTATAAAACTCACTAAAATAAAGCTTACCTTTTTTCTCAGTAATGCAGTCATGATTACAACTACCAATCACCCATAAAGCATGCCAAAAAGTCTCCCAATTAACATAACTTGTGTTCAGACCATGCTTAGCTCTCAACAATATAAATTTGATCTTGACATCATTACCTTTCATAATTACTCTTAATATTTCTCATCCTCCTCTGGATTCTCTCAATCTCTATCATGCTTTTTGCTGCCATTAAAAACTCATCACCATTAATCCACCTGTATGATGTGTCCCTTTTGACCACCTTGTTGGCCATCCAGTCAAAAACCAAGTTTTCCTCTCTATATTCATGAGACACATAGATCGTCTCAAAAGTGAGTAGGATTTTTTTGGTTTATTCTACCAAATTATTGATAGACTAGGATAGAGGATGATCATCTCTTAGGAATTTTATAATTTTATTTGAGTCCCCCTCTAGGCAAAGGCATTAAACACTAATATCCTTAGCCAAGTTAGTTGTTTGAAGGGTAGCACAAGCCTCAACTAAGTGATTAGTTTGGTGCCCAAAAGGAAAGGTAACTGCTACTATGCCATAAGTGTAGAAATCATGAACCACCCCACTACTGCCTGCTTGTCTCAAATTACCTTTAGTCACCCCATCAAAATTCTCTTTATGCCATCCCACTGGAGCCAAAGTCCATTGGCATTCCTCTCTTTTTTTCTTTGTGTCATTATTGCTCCTAGTGGCTCCTTCAAATAGGTTAGATCCTTTGCAAAAAAGGTAGTTTTCCAAAAGGGAATTAAGAATTTTACCTAATAGTATCCTGGTAGGGAGGCTTGCTTCCCTGAAAATTTGATTATTTCATTCTTTCCATATTCCCCAACCAAAGTGAGGCAGAGCCCATTTATTGATGGCTTGAAGACTAGTATCCTTCCAAGAGTCATCTCATTGCCACAAGAATTCAATGATCAAGGTAGGGGCACACCAGTCCAAACCAAAAACTTGACTGGAAATAGACTAAACCTCTCTGGTGAAAGAGAAATGAATAAACAAGTGTTCTACAATCTCAACCTAGTTTTTGCATAGAATGCATTTGTAAGGAATGTAAAGACCTCGTTTGTTGAGATTGTCAAAAATAAGAACCCTGTTATGGAGGAAAAGCCAAAAGAAAATGTTGGTTTTAGGAATAAGGCCAGGGTACCAAGCCTTTGCCCATATATGTTTGGAATCCTACTTCATCTAGGCTTGGTACCTTGAATCCACCTAGTACATTTCAGAAGAAGTGTACTCCCATAGTAACTGGTCTTGATCCTCATTCAAAATCACAGAGTGAAGGATAGTCATTAAAGGTTTTAGCTCCTCAGAGATTAAAGAAAGGTCTCTCCAATCTTTGCCTGATTTGTAGTTAGAAAATTTCCTACCAAACCTCTATATGCAAGTATTAGCCCATTTGTCAAAAGCAAGAAAATTGAGGAAAGGCCCATGGAACAGCCTATTTTCTTGCCAGAAAAGAATCTCTTTACCATTTCCTACTCTCCATTTCGACTTGCATTTAGCCATATCTCTAGCTCTAAGCATACCATTCCAGATGCTTGAGCAATTGGGATTGATTTCATTATTGAATAGGTGTCTGATAGAAGGTCTCTAAAGGTACTTATCATCCATGATATCATGAAAATGCCCCTTTCTTGAAAAGATTCTCCAAATCTATTTGGCTTGAAGAACTTTATTGAATGGTTTTAGTTTTCTGATACCCACACCCCCCAAGTGTTTGGAGAGGCACACATTGTCCCAAGAAATGAGACGAAATATCTTTCGTTCCTTCGAACTGGACCATAGAAAATTCCTCTGGATCTTCTCCATTATGTTAGCATATTTGTAGGGAATCCCAAATAGACTCAGCACATATATTGAAAGATTTTCAAGGGTGTGTTGGTTTGATTTTTACAAAACAAGTTTTTCCAAACCCTAGGTTAAAAATCAAAATTGAATTCATTATTTCCCTAATTAGGGTTTTTGATTCTTTGGCCTTGCATTTTAATAACTTTTTAAAAAACTTGTCAAACCCTAAGTCTTGTGTTCTTTTTAAATTTATTTGGGTGCTAAGCTTTTCAAATCTCAAATATTCCATGTCCTGTTTAAATGTTTCATGCCCCAAGTGCCTTTTCCCTTTTTATTTCATACTGTCTAATCTTTACAAGATCTACAGTAGTTGCATCATTGTCATATGAAGATGCAATTGTTTTAACCATAGTGACATAGTGACTGCTATGAAATTGACTAGCCATGTCATGAAATGGAGGTGCAACAATTGGAAAGTGCATTGTTTTAGAAGTTTTTACTCATGTGTTACATGTCAGAACTATTAGAACTAAAAAGGAACCAAGAGTAATGAAATGCAAATGGCATCATTGGAATCCAACTTTTTTGATGAGTCACTATGTCACTATCGAAAAAAGTTCACATCCCACCATTAGTGACATAGTGCTTTAATAGAAAACATAGAAGACGGCGGCTTTTCAAAATTTTGGTGACCATAAAAGCTCCCAAGTGGCATTGAGGACATTCATTTTAATCACTATGTTAGGAGTATTAATTATGATAATCATGATTGATTAGCAAGTTTTTCTAGTGCCAGATTTCATCACCATGAGGTCACTATGTCACGACCAAAAAAATAATGGATCTTGCTGGTAGCAACATAGCGCCTTGCCAAAAAGTGAGGAAGATAACAGATTATGAAATAGATGGGAGCCTAAATTCTTGTCATTAATATTAGTCATGTGACTTTATTGTTGCGTTAGAAGTATTGATTGCAATGATGATGGTGGAATTGAAAAAATTTCTCAGCACTGGAATCCCTAAATCCTTAAAGAGGTCACTGTGTCATGATCAAAAAATAAAAGATTTCAAATGTTAGTGACATAGAGCCTTGACAGAAAATAAGAACATGGCAATAGTTCCAGAAGGTGGGTCCCAATGAGTGCTTCATCAAAAATAAACCACATCATCTCATGGACACAGTAGCATCTTACTAGAGACATGTGTGCACCTAAAATTCTAAGGAATGCTAGAGGTTGCTATGTCACGATCGAGAAATCTTTGTGCCTTGCTAGTAGTGACATAGAACCTAGCCAAAAAATTTGCATGTGGACCTAAATCATCTAGTGATACAGATAAGATTAAAATATTAATTTATGTGCCAGCTAGACAGGATGTTCCCATGTCATTAGTAATAGGAACCCATGCCCAAGTCAGAAGTCAGATGTAAGATTGTAATCGTTGGATCAGAATCAGATCAATGATCATTGCTAAATTGCTATGAAAAGATGTGCATTGTTTACCCAATGTGACATGGTGACTATGGGACCCACCATAGTTATATGTATGTAATGTAGTTTCCTAACCCTCAAATTAAGCTTAGATCCATGACTATCACTTTATTACTATAGTGAGTTTCTTGAATGTTAGAGATAGAGACATAGCGATTAAATTGAATGAAGGAGGGGCCCATCATATTTGTACTAAGTACTACACCAAACATCCTCTGCTTGATCAAAATAGAATCAATGATCATTGCTTTGTTTCCATGGGAAGTTGCTCAGGTTTTATGTATGGCGACATAGCAAAGAAAGAAAATAAGGAGGGAACCACCACTCTAATATTAAAAAATGCATTAAAATGTCTGCCATCATATTGAGATGAGATCAAGGGCTATTTCTTCATCGCTATGGTAACATGTTCACTATTTATGTATAGTGAGGTAGCAACTCAATGACACATGTCCTAAAAGATTAGTGGGTCTAGTTTGAAGTGCTAGCAATGAAGAAAAGGTACAGATGGAGAGTTTTCATTGGTCTCATTACCAGTATGTCAAGTGGAAGATGTGTCATCCCTGTTTTCACTCCTGGATCGCAGGATTTTCTAAGATCAACAGTGCAAATTTGAAAAGGAAAGATAATGGCACTTTGTTTCACTCATAGTGCATTAATTAGGAATGAAAGCTTCATGTGCAAGCACAAAATAGAGTATATTTTAGAAGATCTCACCATTTTCATTTCACATGAACAAGATTTCAAGTTTTCTTAGCAGAAGGAATTAGTAAGAATTTGTATTGATCTTGAATAGAACGCGAAGCAATTTCCCCTTTGTTTTTGAGACGTTGTAGGATCACAGTGCAAGCAAGAAAATCAAGTAAATGTTTGTATACTGTAACCCTTGTAAGCAATCTTAGATTCTACTAACTATAGTCAATATGCCTCCAAAGAAGGTGTT
Organism: Cupressus sempervirens; assembly: GCA_028749045.1. NCBI lineage: Eukaryota > Viridiplantae > Streptophyta > Pinopsida > Cupressales > Cupressaceae > Cupressus > Cupressus sempervirens. The sequence goes on along the minus strand of CM053791.1, from coordinate 88,341,636 downwards.
CTCTAGGCAAGAGGATTATTTGGCTAGAAATATTCATGATGACTTGCTTAAATTGCTCCTTGAGTCCACCACTGGAACTGTACAAGTTAAAAAATTAACTTCACTAAACCCTAGGCTTAAAATCATAGATGGATTATATGATAAGGGGAACTAGGTCCACAATGCCAACACTTATCAAACTAGTCTTTTTTTATTCAAGAAATAGTTTTTAGAAAGAAATTGATTTGCCCCACATGTCAATATTTGGAATTTTGATTTAGGAAAATCAGTAGTTCTAATTTTTTTTAATGGATTATGACTTCCTCAAATCTGTTACAAAAAATTATGACCAAGAAATTAGAGTGGTGAGAAGAATTGATGGTGAAATTCTGATCACAATTAGCCTAGAGGAAATTCAGCAAGTATTTGGTTTAGGGCCTCTCACTAACTATCATGTGCCCATTGACCTGAAGGAATTAGAAAAGGAATATATGTCAAAGAAGGATGTAGTCAAGCAAGGTGCACTAAGGGCACATATAGGCAAAATTCAAATTTTTCCAACAATAACAACATCCTCTAAGGAACCCTTCAAAAGGGCATATTTCAATACCAAGGTTGTCGAGGCATACATAACTCTATGTAGAATTTTTGGAGAAGATGAAGAGGATTTTATGCCTATGGGTTTTATGTACCTGATTACTTAGATTTTCTCTTTTGGTGTGGACATAATTTTTGATTTTTCCTCTTATTTAGCAAAAGAAATTCATAATGGCTTCGTTGGGATTGTGAAAGGCAAGGTGGAGAATATTTTTAGTCACTATTCTTTGTTAATGCATATGTTTTTGGTCAAGGGAGTAACATATTTTGGTAAAGATATGAAATTGAACAAGGAATAGGATGGGGAAGCACTGCTAGTCCAATTATGGAGTGCAGATATGACCTGGGAAGCAAAAAAAACTAGTTTTGTCAGGTTTGATAGGTATTTTGCTTCAAAGTTGAGGTGCCTCTTATTAAGTGACAATCCCAAAGTACCCAAGGCATTGGAAAATCTTATTAGGCCCCTGAATAATCCTACTGGTTTGAAAGTTTCACATAATTGTGGAGACATCATCCCATATTCAGTCTCAACTATCATTAGGATTTATGGTTTCAAAGGCACTCCTCATGTGTAATCACTATGTCTCAACTTATTTGTTGGAAAGGTCAAGAGGGTCAATATTCCCCACTTTCACTGTAGGCCATCAATTTGTAATCACCAAAGGGGGTTGGCTTTCTCTGCAAAAAATATTAGATCAGCACAAGATGGTCATTTCTCACCCTCATTTTTGTGACACTGAGGGATTTTATAACTTGGCTTTTAGACACAATGTTAAGCTTGGCAAAATTGATCATGAATTTTATTTCCCTAAAGACATAGTAAGAAATGAATACTCCTTGTAAGAGCAGGAAACAAAGAAGGAAAAATGGAGAGTATTCTCAAAAGTTTTGGATTTCATTCATTGTTTTGATGCAGATTAGAGTCCTCTAGGTAATGCCATTACAGAGGTAAATAGAATAAATAAGCTCATGCTTACTTTTCTTGAAATAATGGAAACTATGAATGAGAAGAAGAAAATTCTTATTAATTCTTTTCTAGATAAGGCAAAGGAGGTGATGAGAAGACTCGGATTCAATTCCAATATAGAGGTAGGACAATTGACTGTACAAAGAAAGCTAGGGTATACTATTATTTAGAATAAAAAGACAACTATGGACAAAGGAAAACAAGTAATTGGATCAACTAGTCCTCTCTTAGAAGAGAGACCCCCTGAGCCCTCCCCAAAGAAGCAAAAAATTATAAGGGAACAAGATCCTCACATTGAGGAATATTCATCTTCACAGACCTCTTTGAGGATTGAAGAGGAACAACTTACTGGGGAATAAATTGAAAAACTGGGGTCCCAAGGAGGATTTTTTGTCACTCAAACTAAAATAAATGAAGGAAAGCCCCAGGAGCCTCCTATGCCAAGGCTAGAGTTCATAGTAGCAAATTTTAAGGGAAGAGAATTAGACCGTATAATAGAAAAAGCTAGTTAACAATTTTTGTCAGATGATAGTTTTGTCAAATCTAGAGCCTTCCACCAGTTCCCATGGAGAACCAACATGGGAAAATTCAAAGAAAGATGTAATAAGCTAAGAATAGAGCATCCAGAGTTGGAGGAGGTAGCCTTGTAGAATCAAATAAAAGAAAAGATGATGCAAGAATTCCAAAGCATAACTCCTAAAGCGGGGAGATAGATGGTAAAGGCATCAAACATTCTACTGCTAACCAATATGGTCGTTGAGGAAGGGATCTAGGGCTATTTCATCACAACTAGATGACTCAAGATTAATGGGAAATATCATTGTAAGAAGAGTAGCAGATACATCCCATGTGCAAGAAGCTCATATGGTTGTAGGAACATCTTACTTTGTTTTGGCCAGTGCAGAAAAGGAAGAAAAAACAATATTTGAATTGTAGAGTAAGTATGAGAGTGTTTTGGAGGCTTATAATAAAGAAGTTCAAAAAAGAATTGAACTTGAAAATAAAGTAATGGGGAGGTCTTCTAGGCCAAGAATAACATATCCCTATCCTCTAGTGGAACCTTTTAAATCCACTCCTCTCATAGAAATGCCAGATACCCCACAAAGGCCACAATATTACATAGCTGAAGACTTTGAAGAAGAAAATAGCAAACTGTGGGCATTCCATGTAGAGCTAAATGTACAGTATAAAGATAAATTGAGAAAAGCTCTCACATATCTAGGAGGTAAAATTGAATGGCCACTATTTTATGATCAGCTAGCAAGAACAATAATCATATGGGATGAAATGAAAGCCAATGATGAGGCCTTGAAGCCTATTGTGAATAAATGGGTAAAGAGGAGGAAGGAAATGACATTTTTGTGCTACTCTATCCTAAGGTTTTCACATGATCAAATTGAAAAGACTTATGATATTGTTTATGATCTTCCAAAATTTGATAATAAAAGAGTTTGCTTACAAAGAAGGATAGTTGCCTACTTTAATAAAAATAAGAGCTAGAAATTTGATTTATTCCCTCGTGCCCTGCATAGAAAGAATAAATTAAAGAAGAAAGATGAATGGGCTAAAGAATTAGACAATTTATTTTGCCTAAGAATGAATAAAATCATTGATGAAATAGGTCATGCATGGTGGGTTACCACAATAGAAGAAATGGTGAAAGCCCAAATATTCTTTGATTCTTTGAAACAAGATTTTTTTGACATTGATAGTAAAGTTGAATATGTTATCAAGATGCAACAGGATATTCTACAATTTGATTGGCTAGATAACACATTTTTTTATGAGTGGATGGCAAATATTGCTTCTAATGAATAGTTGGAAGAAGCTAAAATAGACGATGATGAGGTGCGGGATGATGAAGTACAAATTGTGTATGTAACAACAATAGATTAGAAAGAGGACAAAGATTCATGTCAGTAATCAATTTTAGTTATAGGTTCAGAGGTCTAGGATGTGGACATGACAGAGGAACAAACAAAAGTAAAAGTAGTTTGTTCAATTCAAGGTGGAAATAGTGAAAATCCTTAGGTAGAAATTGATTTGAAAGTGCTACAACAAGATTAATCATTGGCCACTATAGTAGCTACATATGCAGAAGGTTCAAAATAGTAGTTGTTAACCAAAGAACCAATAGCTTGTAAAAATGTAATAGAAATGGGACCTACCCAAGAGTTTCTTGATGCATTAATTTTTTGTTCTATAAAGTTTTTGTCCTTTTGTGACTATTTGTAAAGTATAAATACCTTTTGTAAAAGGATACCTATCAATTCCCTATGCCTAAAGCTTGTTGCATCTCACACTTTATAAGTGAGATTCCAAGGCTAGAGAAAGGGTTTGATTTCTAATACAATTTGGAGTTTATAGTGAGTAGAGTTTGGTCCACTTATGTAGCAAACTTCATGATGTATCTTCTCTATAAATTTTTTGAGAATACATTGATATCATATGATCCTTGTGTCTTTTTAGAGTCATTCCAAGTTTTACTATAGTTGTATACAATTTTCAAGGAAAATTAATGCAAAATTGAGCTATCCCCATATCTGTTCTTATTGAATTTTGTCTCATTTTTTATTACCTATTTATTTTGATATTATGTGAGTAAAGCTTGTCCAATTGAATGCAATTCACTTAGATTGTATGCCAATTCATTATTGATATTAATTCAATAAATTAAGTAATGGCTTTAGTGAATTTGATGGGATTTCTATGGTACTAGAAAGGATGTCTGTAAGAATGAAGTTCAGTAAAAAATTGTTGATAATATTTTTTGTAATGCAACAAATCAGATCTATAAATTGGAGTAGACTCTGAATCCCAATGGAATAGGCATTGATCTAATTAATCCAATCTACAGATAGGTAGATTATGAATAAGCATCGAGTCTAAAATCAAAATCACCTTTTTTTTATTGTTTGAAGAGTCTCAAAGCTGGTCAACACTTGTTTGCATGTAACATTTTAGCTTTAGTTAGCTGTTATGGTTAGAAATACTTGCAAATCTGAGAAGAATTCTGACCAAATTTGCTTATAAGGGATACATATCATCTGAAAGTGACAAGAAATAAATAAACTATATATATGTTAGAGCTATAAGATGAGAATTAGAATGAAACTAATAAAATTTTCATACAATAGCATTCATTCTAAATTATCCCTAGGGTATACCCACCTTGGTTTTGCAGAGCCTAAAGAGTAGAAAGCCAGTCCTAGTTTTGTTGAAGTTGGTTCCAAATAATATGCAAGCATAATTGTTAATAGGATGTAGCTAATCCTTAGATTTGTGAGTATTATTATCTTGGTATTGAGCCTTTGTTATTCAATAGTTGAAAAACACCAAAAAAATGGCAACTCTACTGGGGAGTTGTTCAACACAAGTGTAGAAAAGTACTACAATGTCTTTGTTCTTGTTGTGTATGTGTCTATCAGATCCTTTGGTATGGTTTGTGGTCATAGTGAACATGTTTTAGTGATAAAACTTGAGAATTTAAAAAGAAAAAAGAAAATCAAATGATACAAATGCACACCAATGTATACAACCCTTCCAAGTGTCTTATCTGTTAAGCAAGAGTTGCAATCGTATGATCTCATTGATTGGTTCATCTGTATGTTAGATATTTCCATATTGTCTTATGTCCTTTCCTTAAATTTAGAAGTACTTTTCATTGTTATATTTTCCCTAGAATAGGATGGTGACTTAGTCAAGTTTTTGAAGCTAGTGCCTATTTGATAAATAGTGAATATGGCTAATAAGAGAAAAAACACAAGAGCCAATCCTGATGTACCAATGTATACTAAATTACCCCAACGTGGTAGGAAGAACCTAAATAAGAAAAAGGTAGAACCAAACCCCACCTAGAAATGTGTCAATCAATTCTCAGTACCAACCAATGGTATGGAGAGAGTCCTCACCCAACTCTAAATCAGAAACCACAAGGTTTTTAGGAGGACTATTTAGTACCCCATTACCAAATGAAAGAACATATTAAGACAAGGATAGGTCACTAGTAGGGAATGCATCCCCTAGGCAAGATCTAATATATTAGATGAACCATAGGATAGGACTCAGAAATTCATCTAGGGATCCTTTTAATCCCAGAGCAACCCCATACATGGAACCTAATCTTATAGACCTAGATGATCCTACTGATTCAAAGGCTACTTCTACATATCCTAAAGAAGTACAGTCAAAGATAGGAGTTATGAAGAAATGGGTTGCTAATGAGGAGGCTGAATGTGCTCATCTAGAAAAGGAATGAGAGTAAGCCACCCTAGAGGCCCTTGTTGAAAGAGATAATCTACTTAGAAAGATGGCTACTTTAAATGAACAAAACAAGAAGTTAGAAGAAAGAACTTTAGTCCTTCATACTGATATTTTTGGAGATGTAGATAACTTGAGAGCCAAAGTTCAAGAGCAAGAAAAACTCCTAAGCCAAAAACAAGAACCTGTTATTTTCCAGGTTCAACCCTATAAGCATATCTTGTGTAACTAGGTAGAGCCCACTATCAAGCAGATAGATAAAGAAAAAGGCAAAGTTATAGGAATCCAAATAAATGAGTCGCAAGTAGCAACAAGTAAATCTGTAAACTCCCCAATGTCAAAATTAGATCTAGATCTAGAAAAGGCTAGGAAAGAGAAAGAAGAGCTTGCAAATTAACTCAAGAATGTTGAGAATGAAGTGCAAGCCGTAGAAACTAGGAGGAAAATGTAGTTCATAAAATCTAATTCCACATTGGTTTCATGGCCAAATATATCTACCCCAGTTGCAACTTCTACACCGGCTAGTGGTACAGTGATTCCAACTCAGGGAATATCTCAATCTACCCCTACTTCTTCATCTACCTTTAATACTTGAGCCCCATTTGTCCAACTTCAACAATCTCAAAATGTTGTTCTTAACCAAGCCAATGTAGCAAGCACCTCAAATGTTACTAGTTTTGAGAAGAAACCCATATACATGGAAAAATATAAACAAAAATCATTTGCAGGTATCCCTAGTGCTCCACATCCCATATCTTTTGATTTAAGAGATAAACTTGTCAAGTTCTCTAGAAATGACGATGTTACTGGTGAAGAGCACTTAAGAGTTTTTATAGATATGCTAAATGACTATAAAGTTGAACATGAGGATGTCGTGATGAAGTTATTTGTTCATCATTGACTAAGGATGCAAGGGATTGGTTCAGAAGGTTACCTGATGATAGCATTAGTTCATGGAGTGATTTAAAGAAGTTGTTCAAAGAACAATATGCAGATAATACTAATGCTAGGTTCATGCTAAATGAATTCAATAACATCAAGAAGAATCCTAATGAGTCTACATTTGATTTTGATGTGAAATTCCAAAAAGGTATGTACAAATTATTCTAGGTTATGAGGTTGAATGAGGATGTTTTCCTTAGAAATTATTTTAATGCTTTGGTAGCAAGATGGCTTACCAGTTGAGGGATAAAGATCCTAAAACTTTGAGAGATGCTTACAAGATTGCTATGAATATTGAGAATAATAGGAAAACATCTAGAAAGCTGGGTAGGAGAGATGATCCAAAGTTTTTCAATCCAAAAAACAACAATAATAAAGAAGTTGATAAAACTCCTGCAAGTAAGAAAACTAAAGAAGCCACAATAGGTCAAGTATTGGAATTGTTGAAAAAGATGAACCCTACTACTTTCAATGCATATAAGACAAATTTTGGTGAGAAAGCCCCAGTGAACAAAAACAACTTCAATAGACAACCCAGAATGCAGAATTACCCTTATACCACTCAATGGAAGGATGGTAAGCCAATTCCTAGCCAAACCCAGAATGTAAAACACAAGGGTACACCAGATCCTTTACAAAAAAAAATTGTTAATATGAATGAGGATGTGCCATGGTGTATCATTTTTCAATCACCTCACTCTTTAGAGTATTTTATAGTTGCTCAATCATTTGCTTCAGGTCATAGTACACAAAATGAGGAGGAAGAAGAAGAAAAAAACCATGATGATGTAAGTTGTAGCATGGTGAGCATGTGTATTGATTGTGCGGATTCTAATTTGGAAGAGAATGAAAGTGATCATGAAAATAAGAAAATTGCCTATCAGTTACACCATCAACAAGTGTTCTCAGATAATGAAGGGTATGATGAAGATCAGGTATGTGCCACATCTTTTGAAGTTGGTCATGTGAATTTGAGAATGCCTTCTAAAGAGGAAATTGATAGGATCACTGCAGAGATGATTTCCCAAGTACATAGTAATTACAATCTAAGAAACCAAACAGTTAACAATGATATCAGGAAGCCTTATGGTATATTTATAAAATATGTTACACATAAGATGGAGGATGAAGACAAGAAGGCTAATGTAGAGACAGTTAAGACTAAAGACATCAAAACCAAGAAGTGGGAACCCAAGAAGAAAGTTCAATTTCAAACAAATGAGATAGAAAAAGAAATTGTGCAAGAAAAGGGATCAGGATCTGATACCATCAAGCAAATAATAGTTCCTACTACTCAAAAGGTTCCTACTCCAGGTATGATTGTGAAACACACTATATCTGATCCTATTGACATGATATTCATGTTGTCACAAATTACTATTAAAGTACCTTTATCTGAACTATTTAGAATTGAAGAGCATAAGAGTAAAGCCTTGTCATGGTTGGGAGGGATAGGAAGTAATAGCAACAATGTAGAACAAAATGCCATTCAAAAAACCCCATTGGTAGTAGAAGATAGTGGTATGTCTCAAATTCCATAGATGTTCTTGGATGATTCATCAGTAGCATACATAGAAGATATTGACCCATTTTTTCTTAGCTTTATTATAAAAGGAAAAACCCTAAAAAACTATATGATAGAGTGAGGAGCTTCTAATTCTATCATGCCTTTGAAAGTAATGGAAGCCCTAGGGTTGAAAGTAGACACTAAGAAAGGCAGATGCAAAGGTATAGATGCTAGAGAACTCCTAGTTATAGGTACCATAAATTCTTTACCATTTAGGCTAGCTACATACCCTAAGTTAGAGTTGACCATGTCAGTCCTTGGAGTTGATATCCCTCCACATTATGGAATGTTGGTCTCTAGGAAATGGACGCTGCTATGAGAGGTAGTTTACAATGTGACCTAACCTATGTAAATTTTCACATAGGAGATAAGGTTTTTAAAGTAAACAGAGAGCCAAGGGTCAGTCATATTTGGGGTGAAGAAATTGATAAAAATGTTACTTATTTATTAAACATGGGTGTGAATGCATTTAGAGCTGAGTTAATTAACTAAGAAGTTAAGAAGTTGCCTGCTAAGATCAAACATGAAGTTGAGTGTTATACTAATTCACCAATATTATGGACCATGTTCTTTGATGGGGCTAGTTCTAAAGAAGGTGTGGGGGTAGGGGTAATTTTTGTTTCTCCTAAAAAGAATACTTTTAGATACTCCTTCACCCTAAATTTTTCATGCACCAACAATATAGCTGAATATGAAGCCCTGCTATTAGGATTGAAAGTTGTTACCCACTATGGAATCAAAAAGTTGCATGTTATAGGTGATTCAGAATTGGTTATTTCACAAATAAAGGGGGTGTATGCATCTAAAAATAAGAGATTGAAATAGTATAGAAATGTTGTCTAGGATCAGATAAAATCCTTTGATGCATTTGGTATTTCATGGAGAGATAGAACTCATAATAAGATGGCTAACTTATTAGGAAATGTAGCAATTAAACCATATGAGGTATCATTTGTAGGAGTTTCATAGATTGAGGTCTAGAATAGACCCTCAATACCTGATAATATTGAACATTGGCAAGCATTTGAAGATGACAAAGACATTATGAACTTCTTGTTGAATGAAGATAAATACCATGGTCAAGAGTTAGACTGTAGTGACTTGGTTGAAACTATAGATGGGAAGGAAACAATCTTTGGTCAAGAGGTTATACAATTAAAGACAAATAAAGTGCTTAAAGGTTTGGTTGTTTTGGAAAAAATATTTGATAACCAAGATAGGGTAAATCCTGGGGCTAAAGATTGTAAACTTCAAGAGCTAGAAGAGATAAATTTGGGTACTATTAAGGCCCCTAAGAAAGTTTATATTGGTAAGAACTTATCAGCTAAAATTAGAAAGTCTTTGATTGACTTATTGAGGAAGTATAGGAATGTTTTTGCATGGTCATATGATGACTTATAGGCTTATAGGGAAGATCTTTTTCAACATGTTATACCATTGAAGGATAATGTAAAACTTTTAGGCAGAAACAAAGACCAGTCAATTCTACTCCAGCCCCTAAAATGCAAGAGGAATTAATGAAGCTAAGGGATGGAGGGATAATTAAACTTATTAGACATTCCACTTGGGTCTCAAATCTAGTACCTATCTAGAAAAAGAATGGAGATATCAGATTGTGTGTGGATTTTAGAAATCTAAATATTTCTTCTCTAAAAGATAATTATGGGTTGCCAAACATGGAGGCTATGTTGTAGCCAGTAACTAGGTCTAAGCTTATGTCCATGATGGATGGGTTATCAAGGTACAATCAAGTTCTGGTGAAAGAAGAAGAGCAGTTTAAGATAGCATTTACAACTCCTTGGGGAACTTATGTATATGTGAGAATGACATTTGGATTGATTAATGTGGATGCCACTTTTCAAAGGGCTATGGATGTGGTTTTCCATGAGTATACCAATAAATTCATGGTTATATATCAAGATGACCTTACAGCTTATTCCAAGAAGGTTGAAGACCATTGTAGGCATCTGGAGAAGATTTTTATCAAAGCACTGGAATATGGAGTATCATTAAACCCTAAGAAGTGTACATTTGGGGTAACTGAAGGAAAATTATTGAGACATGTAGTATCAAAGGATGGAGTGAAGATAGATCCTGAAAGAGTAGCAACCATTGATAAGGTCCCTAAGCCAGAGAGTGTGAAAGGAATACAATCTCTATTTGGGAAAGTTAACTTTCTAAGGAGATTTTTTATAAACTTTACTGAGATTAGTAGACCCATTTCCAAAATGCTCAAGAAAGGAGTTACTATTAACTGGGATGGTGAACCTTCACAAGAATTTCAAGATATTAAAACTACTATAAAGAATGCTCCAGTCCTTAGGACTCCAAATTACACAAAAATAATGCACATATTCTCATTTGCATCTTTCTATATTGTAGATGCAGTCTTGTTGTAGAAGAATGAGGAAGAATATGAACAACCAATTGCATTCTTCAGTAAGTCATTACAGCCTACTGAACTAAAATATGAGATAAATGAGAAACAAGCATATTCTTTGGTGAAGGTTGTTAAGGTTTTTTAATTTTATTTGGTAGGTGCTATTATTAATGCACTTGTGCCTAGTGTTGTTGTGAAGGACATTTTTTCTCAACAAGAAGTATAAGGTAGAAGATGTAGGTGGATTAATAGGATTCAAGAATTTAACATTGAAATATAGATAACAAAACTGGTAAGAGGTCAAGGATCAGCTAAGCTTGTGGCTCAATCCAACTTGGATGCTAATTAGATAAATGCAGTGTTATATGACTTAAGATCTAATTTATGTGACATGGATCATTGTGAGTGGTATACTAATGTTATACATTATCTACAACACATGGAAGCTCCTTCCCATTTGACTAAAAATGAGAAGAGGAGCACTAAATTACAAGCCATTAGGTACATAATTGTCAAGGGCAGTTTATGTTGGAGAAATTTTGAGGGAGTGTTACTGAAATGTGTTGATCAAGAAAAGGCAAAAAAAATCTTGAATGAAATGCATGCTGAAGTTTGTGGAGGACATTATATGGCCAAGACCACCGCACATAAGGTAATGAGAGCTAGACTATGGTGGCCATCTCTTTTTAGGGATGCTCAAATAATGGTTAGGAAATGCGATGTTTGTTAAAGGTTTGCTAGAAAATTAAAATTCTCAAGTAATACTCCATTAAAGCTAGTTGAGGTTCAAGCACCATTTCAGCAATGGGTTATGGATTTTGTAGGTGAGATTTCTCCTAAATTTAGCACTAGCTATTCTTGGATTTTAGTTGCTACTGATTATTTCACAAAGTGGGTGGAGGCAATCCCTACGAGGAATGCAACTAGTAAAGTTGTCAACAATTTCTTACTAAATAATATTATCTCCAGATTTGGTTATCCTCAAAGAATTATAAGAGATAATGCAATGTGTTTTAGGTCTGAGGAATTTATTAAATAATGTGACAAATATGGAATTACAAGGTTAACATCTTCTCCTTATCATCCACAAGGAAATGGACAAGTTGAATCCATAAATAAAAGTTTGTTAAAATTCATTAAGAGGACCTTGGATGATAACAAGAAGGCATGGGATTCCAAGTTGCAATTAGCAATATGGGCTGATAGGATGACTGTGAAGAAAGCCATTGGTGTAGCCCCATTTTATATGGTATATGGAATTCAAGCAAGGATGCCTCAGAATAACTTAATGAGCTTGTATAACTACATTCAAATGTATGATGAGGATATCATTGATGATCTATAAGAAAGGATGGATGAGCTTGTAGGACTAGCAGAAACTAGGAGAAAAACATCTCTCAGGTACCAAAAATTATAATTACAGGTTTGGACATTATATGAAAAAAGGACAGTAAGCAAAAAATTTGAAGATGGAGATTTAGTCCTCATGTGGAATACTAGAATTGAGGATAAAGGAAAACATGGTAAATTTGATCCTATATAGTTAGGTCCCTACTTGATTGAAAATGCATGGGGAGAAGACTCTTATATTCTCAATGACTTGTTAGATAACATTCTTGAACTACCAGTTCATGGATAGTTCTTGAAAAGGTATTTTTCCTAAAAAATACTTGTTTCTTCCATGAATAGTAGTCTAAGGTTTTTCTATACATTTCTAAATCCTTTGGTCTTTATGTAGTTTCCTATACATAGTCTTTTCTCTGTTGTTGTTTCTCTCTCAAGTTTGTTAGGTTCTAAGGAAAGTCAGGTATGTGGTCCGCTCAACTATAGATTATGTATTCTTGCATAGACTTAGGTAGTCTAGCATCCCCAGATAGAGCTATTGTTGGTCTGATTTTTACAAAACAAGTTTTTCTAAACCTTAGGTTAAAAATTAGAATTGAATTCATTATTTTCCTGATTAAGGTTTTTGATTCTTTGGCCTTGAATTTTAATAACTTTTGAAAAACTTGTCAAACCCTAAGTCGTGTGTACTTTTTAAATTTATTCAGGTGCTAAGCTTTTCAAATCTCAAATATTCCATGTCACATTTAAATGTTTCGGGCCCCAAGTGCCTTTTCCCTTTTTATTTCATACCATTTGATGTTTACGAGATCTATGGTAGTCACGTCGTTTCCATATGGAGATGCAAGTGTTTTAACCATAGTGACATAGCAATTGCTTCAAAATTGACTAGTGATGTCATGAAATGGAGGTACGGTGACCGAAAAGTGCATTATTTTAGAAGTTTTCAGTCATGTGTTACATGTCAAAACTATCAAAATTGAAAAGGAACAAAGAGTAATGAAGTGCAAATGGCATCATTGAGATCTAGCTTTTCAAATGAGTTGCTATGTTGCTATCAAAAAAAGTTCACATCCCACCATTAGCGACATAGTGCCTTAATAGAAAACATAGAAGATGGTGGCTTTTGAAAATTTTGGTGAACATAAAAGCTCCCAAGTGGCTCTAATGATGTGTATTTTAATTACTATTTTAGCAGTATTAATTATGGTAATCATGATTGATTAGCAAGCTTTCTCAGTGCTAGATTTCATCAATATCCATGAGGTTGCTATGTCACGACTAGAAAAATAATGGATCTTATTGGTAGCAACATAGCACCTTTCCAAAAAGTGAGGAAGATGAGAGATTATGAAATGGATGGGAGCCTAAATTAATGTCATTAATATTGGTCACATGACTTTATTGCTATGTCAGAAGTATTGATTTCGGTGATGATGGTGGAATTGAAAAATTTTCTTAGCATGGGAATCCTGAAAGCCTTAAAGAGGTTGCTATATCACAATCAAAAAATGAAATATTTCTACTGTTAGCGACATAGCACTTTGATAGAAAACAAGAATGTGGCAATAGTTCCAAAAGGTGGGTCCCAATGACTGCATCATCAGAAATAAACCACATCATCTCATGGACACAGTAGCATCTTGCTAGAGACACGTATGCACCTAAAATTCTAAGGAATGCCAGAGGTTGCTATATTGTGATCGAGAAATCTTTGTGCCTCACTGGTAGCAACATAGTGCCTAGCCAAAAAATCTGCATGTGGTGGGACCTAGGTCATGTGGTGATACAGCTAAGATTAAAATATTAATTTATGTGCTAGCTAGATAGGATATTCCCATGTCATCAATAATAGGGACCCATACCCAAGTCAAAAGTTAGATGTAAGATTGTAATTGTTGCAGGATCAAGATTAGATCAACGATCATCACTACATTGCTATGAAAAGATGTGCATTGTTTACCCAATGCAACATGGAAACTGTTGGCCTGATTTTTCACTATGCAGAGGTTAAGGGAAAATCTTGTGAAAAATCATTTTAGTCTTGAAATTTTGAAATTTAGGGTTTTATTCCTTGTGTTTTTTTCAAATCATTAGATTGCCCTAGTTTTAGAATACCCTCAAAATTATTTTTAGAAAAATGCTTTCAATGATATATTTTTCCCTAAGGGAGGGCTAGCATAAGCATGAGGTCATTATATTTTTGTTTAATCTTATGTAACTATACTTAGCATGCAAATTGATTAAACATTCTGTTAGCAATTACCTCTAATAATGCAAAGTCTTTTTAATTGTTGATCTTGTTTAGATCAATGAGTATCGCATGCCCACAATTTCAAGATGCAAGGTTTTTAAATAATGCGGGCATGTGACTTGGTGACAGGTAGCCTTTGCATTCCTAAATTTTGGTGAATCATAAATTGTCAGGAACTTTTGTAAATTTGTTAGTACTTTTGCGCATGTCTTGATTGTCCTGCAATATCATTGGTGGATTCACCTACAAAGATATGCAGTTTATCACCGAGAAGCGCCAGCCATTGATTTCATCTCAATCAAGGGCTAACACTTTCCCACAAGAAGAATATGCTTAATAGATAAATAATGCGGGGAAGTGAAAGTTGGACAAGTGGCATGGTCTGATGAGATGGGCACGCTGTTAAAAGAATAATGGTGAGATGTCTTCCATAGTGTGTGTCAGATGAGTTGGAATAGGTAGAGGAACATCATTCATCATATTAGCCAATATGCTACTCTAATGGAAAATTTTATATAACTGTTGATCTATTAGAGATCAAAGGCCAGTGCATGCCCGCAATTTGAAACTACACAGGAAATAAGTAATGTGAGAAATCAGATTTTTGACATGTGGCAAGATGGGGTCAGGTATTTGTAATGTAGTATGCCACACTGTAAATGATTGATCATGTGTACTACCATATGTGCCACTGAAGGAGTTTGACTGCTGAATGGAAATGAAGTCTTATCAATCGTAGATCTTTCAAAGATCTACAATTAGCACAATCCCACATTATGAAGCTACAAGTCAGATAGGAAAAGTGAGAATGCGCCTTTGCGATGCGTATCATAGTGGGACCAAACTATGAAAAATGCAGAAGTCATGCCATAGGATCAACCAAATGTGCTTAGCTAGAGCTACTTATGATGTGGGCCAGAAAGGTGTCATAAATAAACATAGTAGTCAGAACACGTAGGTTAAAAGTAGTCTTGTCATTGGCCCAAGTGGATAATGCAAGCATAAAATGAAGATTTGTTTCTGATTGTTGATCCTTATCTTGATCAATGAAAGGCGCTTCCCCACATTTTGAATTCGAAGAAGTTTAAACAAAGTGGGAATGCACCCTATAAACACGTGTCCATGGTGACATCAGAAGTTTTTGCTTAGATGCCCTACAGGGTAAAATCAGTATCACCGTTGATCTTTCAAAGATCGAAAACTGGCACAAGCCCCTCAATTTGAAGATGCTCATTAGATAAGGAAAGCGGGAATGCGCCAGCATGACACGTGGATTGAATGATGCCAAGTACTTGCTCGCCCAAAAGAAGATATGGGATCTGTTGGCATGGAATGTAGTCAAACAGCATGAGCTCATATGGCAGTTTCTCATTGGTTAGTATAGCTGACTGGTTTTTATTAGAAAGTGGATTAGTCTGATCGTCGATCTTGTCTTGATCAACGAATTGCACTTCCCCACAATTCTAAGATGCAAGGAATTTAAATAATGCAAGGAAGCAGAATTATGGCATGTAGCATTGTTTTAAAAGGCGTAAAGCTTGTTACTTTGTAAATCAGAACCGTTCGATCCGTTGAAAATCTACGGATGTGATTCAAACTTGGATGCAAATTGCGAGAAATGGTTATTGAGAGTAAATATGATTCAGACCTTATGTGTGTGATTTTATTGTATGAGAAGAGCCCATGATTTCACCATTAATGAACCACTAAAGCACAGAGAGAATATCAGGGCATACAAAATTTTCAGAGCTAGGGCAAGGAAATTCTTGGTTAACAATCCAGTAAAATTGCAGAAGATATCACATAGTGTAGAAGTGCAAATTCTGGCGGGTAAGTACTCTATGACTTTCTAAGTGAATTTAAAGTATTTTCTGTTGTGAATTTAAAGTATTTTCTGTTGTGAAATTTCTAGTGTTCATTCAAAATGCCTCCCCAAAAAGAGTTTACTAGGCAAACAGATTATTTGAAATATTTGTACATGATGACTTTCTGGAAAAATTCCCCTTATCAGTGCATGAAATAACTAAGGAGAGGGAACTTATTCCAAAAAATCCTCGAATAGTTGTAGAAAAAGGTTTTTATGACAAAACTAATTGGGTAAGAGATGCCCAGGTTTCCATGGGAGGTCTAGAGTTTTTTAAGAAATGGTTTTCAAAGCAAAAACTGGACACTCCTATGAGCAATGTTTGGGAGTTTGATATTGGTAAATTAATAGTCCTCACTATTTTCTTTGATAGTGATTTATTGATGGACCTGGCAAAGAAATATGATCCTATTACGGGATGCATAAAAAATCATTCTGGAGTCAATCTTTTTAGGGTTTTCCTTGAGCTATTCAGTGAGGTTTTCAACCTTAACCCTAACCACGCTATGCATGAAATCATTGATATGGATGATTTACAAGCCATATATGATGCACAACAAATTTTCCTAAGAACAGGGCCACTACAGGAGCATGTTGCCAAGGTTGGTAATTTGCCTGTGATTACAGCCAGTACCCCAGAGCCATTGTTGAGAAGACATTTCAACTTGAGAGCTCAAGCACTATTTTTTTTCTCTTTGCAAGATTTTTGTGATAGATGAAGGTGATCAAATTCTAGGTTCTATTGTCCTTATAATGGCTCAAACCCTTCAATTTGGAATGAGTACCATTCTGGATTTTGCCACTTTTTTATCAAAAGAGATTCACAATGGTTTGGTTGGAATAGCAAAGGGAAAAGTAAACAAACCATTATGTTGGTATTCATTACTGATGCATGTATGCTTATACAAGGGATACACTTTCTTCTCCAAGGGTATGGAGTTAGAAACAGCCAAGGATGGAGAAAGGAATCTAGTGTAGTTGTGGAGTGTGGATATGACTTCAAAAGCCATAGGTGCCAGTTATGTGAGGTTTGATAGGTATTTTGCATCAAAGCTTAGACTTCTTTTAAAAAGAGATAGCCCTAGAATTCAACAAACATTGTTAGAATTGGTCAGACCCAAGGACCGTGCTAAAGGGCTACTTGTCAGTCATAACTGGGGGGATATAATTCCCTACAATGTTTCAACAATGATAAGAGTGTATTATTTTTTGGGAAAACCTCATGTGCTACCATTTCATGTGCCTTTGAAGATAGGAATAGTTGAGCTCTTATGGCAGATAGGCACTATAGATGAGAGAGAATTGATTAAGAAGGGCACTTTCTTTCCAATTGTTACTATAGTGCATGATTTTGTTTTTGTCAAAAAAGGGTGGAAGCACCTTTTTTTTTTTTGGATAGATATAACATGGCAAAGTCTCACACCAGATTCATTGACCCTAAAAGATTCTATGACCTTTTAAAAGAAAGGGTGAGAGCTTCTCATATGGTACATCAAGTTTACTATCTAGAAGATATAATTAGAAATATCCTCACATTGCTAGAACAAGAATTGAGGAAAGAGAAATGGATAGTTTTTAGTAAGACCCTAGAATTCATTAATGCTTTTGACCCCCAATATGACCCATTGAAAGATAAGAAATACTGGGGAGCTAAAATACAAGCATTAATGAATAATTTTTCCATAATAATTCAAGCCATGAATGAAAAGAAAGCTATGTATGTTGAGACACATCCAGACAAGGCTACAGAAGTACAAAGAAGAATAAGCAGTAGAAATGTGGTAGCTCTTGGCCAATATACATTGCAAAAGAGGGCAGGTTATGTCATGATTCAAAATGTGCAATAGGCACCCCCTCATTAGAAGCCAAGGTCAAGAAGTCCATCTGTAGCCAGCTCTCCAAAAAGGCAAAAATTAGAGCAGGGGTCTTCTTCTTCTCAAAAGGAACAATACTCCCCAAGCCAATCCCCAATCCATATAGATGATGAAGCATCTCTAAGGGAATAGATTAGACAAATGGGTGGAGAAGGGGATGTGATTATCACTTCTACAAACCTAGATGTTGGAGAGCCACAAGAACCTCCTACACCTTCCTTGGACCTAAACATTTCTGATTACCAAGGTAAGGAAATTGACCCAATAGTTGCCCAGGCTTCTGAAAGATTTATTAATGATGAAAATTTTGTAATATCTAGGGCTTTTGCTCAATTTTTGTGGAGATTAAATATGGGAAATTTTGAGAAATTCTGTGAGAAAATTAAGGCTGAGCAACCAGATAAACCTGACCCAGTTATTAAGGGAGAAGTGAAGTCAAAATTTTTGAATGATTTTGCCCAATTTACTCCTAAAGCTGGGAGGCAAATAGTTAGATAGTCAGGAGTCCTCCTTCTACTAGAATGGGATATAGAAAATACTATTTTTTTTTTATTCAGTAAGGAAGCAGAAAGATGTTCAACTAACAACTGCTAAAGAAATATTACAGGGTCATAAAGGAGTCAAATTTAGTGATGACCACCAAGCCCTTGTTATATGGTCCATGGAAAAGAGGGAAAATACCAAGATGCATGAGTTTCCCATTGCAGAGCATACTGGTACATTGACAGTATACAGGGCTGGTGAGGTAAGTAGTAAGTAAATAATGGGAATGGCCTTAGAAGTGCTAAAATTTGGTGGTGTTGTATCTGGCCAGGAAGAAGACAGATTTACCCAACTCAATGCTAGGTTTGAAGAATTTTTTTAAGCATATGAGGAAAGGGGTATATAGATATAGTCACTGGAAAATAAAGTATCTCAAATTAAGAAGGTACTGGGGAAAAGAAAAATGGGAGAAACTAGCAAAACCAGGATTGCCTACCCCCCACGGCCACCTATTGAACCCTTCAAGTCTACTCCAATAGTTGAGGTGCCTGATACTCCAGAAAGACCTTAGTTTTATACTACAAATGATTTTGAAGAAGAGAAGAATAATTTGTATGCCATGCATATTGATCTTAACAATCAGCATGAAGAAAAATTGAGGCATGGTATTATGTATCTAATAGACAGAATAGAGTGGCCCACATTATGTGATCAATAGTCAAAAAATTTAGCAATCAGGGATGAATTAAAGTAGAATGAAGCTATATTCAGACCCATTTTACAGAAGTGGATAGAGAGAGGCTCAGATATCACTGCTAAGTGTATATCTGTTATTCATTTAACATATCATCAAATAGAAGGAATTTTGACTTGCTAAATAAGTTGCAGGATTTTGATGATAAACAAGATTCTTTCTATAGAAGATTAACCAATTTCCTTTCCAAGTATTTTACAGAAAAATTTGATTTATTCCCTTGTGCTCTTAAGTCAGTTGATAAAATAAAAGAAAAGGAAGAATGGAAGAGGGAGCTAGATGAAGCTTTTTGTGAGAGAATAAATAGGGTTATAAATGAAGTTGGCCATCTGTTGTGGGCAATAACAAATGAGGAGTTGGTTAAAGTGTAGATATTTTATAACTCTATCTAAAAGAATTGGTTAATATGGAGACACTTGCAAATTCCCTTCTGACTATACAAAGAGAAGTTCTGAGTTTTGATTGGCTAGAAGATGTTGTCTATAATAAGTGGAAGGATAAATTCATGTCTACAGAGTAGATGTCAGAAGATGACGAGGTAGAAGATCATGCAAATGTAACTATTACTTTAAGAGTCAATGAAAAAGACAGAGGAAATCCCCAAGTTAAAGTAAACTTACAAATAAATGAAGGAGACATGTCACTTTCAAGCCTCATGGTCACCTATTCCAAGGAATCAGAAAGATAAAAGAATCAAACCATTATGCCAATTCCAGAGGATGTAACAGAAAGGGCCCACAATGTTGGGCCCATTTGCCATTGCACCAAAAGCCATGACTGTTAGTGAACATGGAACACCACATAATTAACCACCTGTGGGCAGGGGAGTGCGTCGCATCACCCAACAATCTCCCCCTCGACGCGCATACCAGGTGCTTACACGGGTCGGGAAGGCACCGAGGAGATTTGAACCCATGACCAGGCCAAAACTAGGCTCTGATACCAATTGTTGGGCCCATTTTCCGTTGCACCAAAAGCCATGACTTTTAGTGAGAATGGAACACCACATAATTAACCACCTGTGGGCAGGGGAGTGCGTCGCATCACCCAACACACAAAAGGAATGTTTGATGTAAAACTTTTTCTGTTATTCACATTTTTATCATCTTATGATAAGTATATGCAAATTTTTCTTGTAAAAGACACCTGACTCTCTCTTAGCCTAAAGCTTGTTGCATCTCACACTATTTAAGTGAGATTCCAAGGCTAAAGAAGGGTCTAAATTCTATTTTTCTAAGTGATATGCTTAGTCTATCTTTGGTCCAAATTTTTGAAAGCAAGTTTATGATGTATTTTCTCTGTCAATTCTCTGAGAATACATGAATATAGAGTGAGTTGTGTTTCTTTCTGAAGGTCATTCTGAGTCTATTGTAAATGGTATACAATTTTCAAAGAAAATACATACAAATTGTGAACTGTCCCCATATCATTGCTTTCTGAATCTTGTCTCCTTTTTATTACTTGGTTATCTTGATATTGCATAAGTAAAGGCTTGTGCAATTGAATGCAATCTAGTTAGGTTGTATATATGTTTATCACTGATGTTAATTCAATGGATTAAATAAAAGCTTTGGTAAATGTGATAAGGTTTCTTCGGTAGTGGAAAGGGTTTTGAATGATAAATTCTGATAAGAATTGTTGATAGAGTTTGTTGTAAGGCAACAAGTTAGATCTAATAATTTGCTATAGGCTCTGAACCCCAATGGATTAGGCACTGATCCAATTGATTCAGTTGAAAGAGAAGTATGTCACAAATGGTTGTCAAAATGTAGCATCAAATCAAATTTTACTTTTATTTCCTATAGATCTTCAAAGCTGGCCAGTGCTTGTCTGCATGGAATGTTTTAGCTTCAGTTAGCCACTATTGTTAAAGAACATCTACAGATCTATAGAAGAATTTTTGGCCATATCTATTAAATGGGATGTGTTTATCAAGTTATCAAGAATTATGTATGTGTTTGAGGATCTGAGATGAGAATCAAAATGAAACTAAAAATAATACTCATACAGTTTTTCCAGTTTTGAATCGTCCTTGGGTATACCCACCCTGGTTTTGTAAAGCCAAAAGAGTAGAAAACAACCTTTGGTTTTGTTGAAGTTGGGTCCAAATGCTTTGCACATGCAATTGTTAACAAGAATTGGCTAATCTTTAGATTGTATGAGTACTATCATCTTGGTATTAAGCATTTTGTTGCTTAGTAGTTTTAGTCCTATTTAAAACACCAACAAAAACTATGGGACCCACCATAGTTATATGTATGTAATGCAGTTTACTTGCTCTCAAATTAAGCTTAGATCCACAGCTATCATTTTATCACTATAATGAGTTGCTCGAATGTTAGGGATAGTGACAGAGCGAGTAAAGTGAATGGAGGGGCCCACCATATTTGTACTAAGTACTGCATCAAATATTCTCTACTCAATCAAAAGAGAATCAATGATCGTCACTTTGTCACCATGGGAAGTTTCTCAAGTTTTATGTATGGTGAAATAGTAAACAAAGAAAATAAAGGAGGGACCCACCGCTCTGATATTAAAAAATGAATTAAAATGTGTGTCATTAAATTGAGATGAGATCAAGGGTTGTCACTTCATTGCTATGGCAACATGCTCACTCTTTATGTATAGAAAGGTAGTGACTCAATGACATGTGTCCTCAAAGTTTAGTGGGTCCAGTTTGAAGCGCTAGTAGATGAAAAGGTATAGATGGAGATTTTTCATTGGTTTGACTACCAGCATGTCAACTGGAAGATGAGTCATCCCTATTTCCACTCCTAGATCGTAGGATTTTCTAAGATCAATGGTGAAAAATTTAAAAGGGAAGGTAATTTCCATTAATGAGGAATGAAATCTTCGTGTACAAGTAAAAAGTAGAGTATATTGCAGAAGATCTCACCATTTTCATTTCACACGAACAAGATTTCAAGTTTTCTTAGCAAAAGGAATTAGTAAGAATTTGTATTGAGCTTGAATAGAATGTGAAGTAGTTTCCCCTTTGTTTGTGAGACGTTGCAGGATCATAGTGCAAGCAAGAAAATCAAGTAAATGTCCATATATTGTAACCCTTGTAAGAAATCTTAGATTCTGCAAACTATAGTCAATATGCCTCCAAAGAAGGTGTTCTCTGGGCAAGAGGATTGTTTGGGTAGAAACATTCATGATGACTTGCTTGAATTGCTCCCTAAGTCCACCACTGAAACTATGCAAGTTAAAAAATTAACTTCATTAACCCTAGGCTTAAAATCGTAGATGGATTATATGATAAGGTGAACCAGGTCTAGGATGCCAACACTTCTCAAACTAGTCTTTTTTTATTCAATAAATGGTTTTCAAAAAGAAATTTATTTTCCCAACATGCCAATATTTCAAATTTTGATTTAGGAAAATTAGTAGTTTCAAGTGTTTTTATGGATTATGAACTCCTCAAAGTTGTTGCAAAAAATTATGACCAAGCAATTAGAAAAGGAATATATGTCAATGAAGGATGCAATCAAGAATGGTGCACTGAGGGTAAATATAGGCAAAATTGGAACTTTGCCAACAATAACAACATCCTCCAGGGAACCCTTCAAAAGGGCATATGTCAATACCAAGGTTGTGGAGGCATATAGAACTTTACGTAGAGTTTTTAGAGAAGATGAAGTGGATTTTATGCCCATGGGTTTTATGTACATGATTACTTAGATTTTCTCTTTTAGTGTGGATATAATTTTTATTTTTGCCTCTTGTTTAGTAGACAAAATTCATAATGGCTTGGTTGGGATTGCGAAAGGCAAGGTGGAGAATATTTTTAGTCACTATTCTTTGTTAGTGCATATGTTTTTGTTCAAGAGAGTAATGTATTTTGGTAAAGAGATGAAATTGAATAGGGAACAAGATGGGGAAGCACTGCCAGTCCAATTATAGAGTGCAAATATGATGTGGGAAGTAGAAAAAGCTAGTTTTGTCAAGTTTGATAGGTATTTTGCTTCAAAGTTGAGGTGCCTATTATTAAGTGACAATCCCAGAGTACCCAAGGCATTGGAAAATCTTATTAGGCCCCTGAACAATCCTACTGATTTGAAAGTTTCACACAATTGCGGAGACATCATCCCATATTCAGTCTCAACTATCATTAGGATTTATGGTTTAAGAGGTACTCCTCATGTTTTACCTTACCAAGTGCCTTTAAAGGTAGGAGTGGCTGAAATTTTGTGGCAGCTGGGAGAACTAGAGGAAACTTATTTGTTGAAAAGGTCAAGAGGGTCAATATTCCCCATTTGTACTGTAGCCCATCAATTTGTAATCACCAAAGGGGGTTGGCTTTCTCTGCACAAAATATTAGATTAGTACAAGATGGTCATTCCTCACCCTCATTTTTGTGACACTAAGGGGTTTTATAACTTGGCCTTTAGACATAGAGTTAAGCTTGGAAAAATTTATCATGAACTTTATTTCCCTGAAGACATAGTAAGAAATGAATACTTCTTGCAAGAGCAGGAAACTAAGAAGGAAAAATGGAGAGTATTCTCAAAAGTTTTGGATTTCATTCATTATTTTGATGCAAATTATAGTCCTCTAGGTAATGCCATTATAGAGGCAGATAGAATAAATAAGCTCATGTTTACTTTTCTTGAAATAATGGAAACTATGAATGAGAAAAATCAAATTCTTATTAATTCTTTTCTAGATAAGGCAAAGGAGGTGATGAGAAGACTAGGATTCACTCCCAATATAAGGGCAGGACAATTGACTATCCAAAAAATGCCAGGGTATTCTATCATTCAAAATAAAAAGACCACTATGGACAAAGAAAAACAAGTAATTGGATCCACTAGTGATATCTAGGAAGAGAGACCCCTTGAACCCTCCCCTAAGAGGTAGAAAATAATAAGGGAACAAGATCCTCACATTGAGGAATATTCACCTTCACAGACCCCTCTAAATATTGAAGAGGAAAAGCTTATTGGGGATAAAATTGAACAACTAAGGTCCCAAGGCGGAGATTTTGTTACTCAAGCTGAAATAGATGAAGGAAACCCCCAAGAGCCTCCTATACCAAGGCTAGAGTTGATAGTAGCAGATTTTAAGGAAAGGGAATTAGACCCTATAATAGAACAAGCTAGTTAACAATTTTTTTTAGATGATAGTTTTGTCAAGTCTAGAGCCTTCCACCAGTTCACATGGAGAACCAACATGGGAAAATTTGAAGAAAGATGTAATAAGCTAAGAATAGAGCATTCAGAGCTAGAGGAGGCAGCCTTGCATAATCAAATAAAAGAAAAGATGATGCAAGAATTCTAAAGCATAACTCCTGAAGAGGGGAGACAAATGGTAAAACCATCAAACATTCTACTACTACCCAATTGGGATATAGAAAATGCCCTAATTTTTAATTTTGTTTCAAATAAATTGGATCTATAAGATCCAAGCAAGAAGGAATTCCAAGGTACCACATTTAGTGAGGATCAAACCACCTTGGTTATATGGTTATTGAGAAAGGGATCTTGGGTTGTTTCATCATAGACAAATGACTCAAGATTAATGGGAAATATCATTGTCAGAAGAGTAGTAGATACATCCCATGTACAAGCAGCTCATATGGGTGTAGAAACATCTCAATTTATTTTGGCCAGTGCAGAAAAGGAAGAAAAAATAATGTTTGAATTGCAAAGTATGAGAGTGTTTTGGAGGCTTATAATAAAGAAGTTTAAAAAAGATTTGAACTTGAAAATAAAGTAATGGGAAGGTCTTCTAGGCCAAAAATAACATATCCCCATTCTCTAGTGGAACCTTTTAAATCCACTCTTCTCATAGAAGTGCTAGATACCCCATAAAGGCCACAATATTACACAGCTGAAGACTTTGAAGAAGAAAAGAGCAAACTATGGGCATTACATGTAGAGCTAAATGTACAGTATGAAGATAAATTGAAAAAATATCTCATGTATGTGGGAGATAAAATTGAGTGGCCACTATTTTATGATCAGCTAGCAAGAACAATAAAAATATGGGATGAAATGAAAGCCAATGATGAGACCTTGAAGCCTATTGTGAATAAATGGGTAAAGAGGAGGAAGGAAATGACATTTTTGTGCTACTCTATCATAAGGTTTTCACATGATCAAATTGAAAAGACCTATGATATTGTTAATGATCTTCCATAATTTGATAATAAAAGAGTTCACCTAAAAATAAGGATAGTTGGCTACTTGAATAAATATAAGAGCCAAAAATTTGATTTATCCCCTCATGCCCTAGATAGAAAGAATAAATTAAAGAAGAAAGATGAATGGGCTAAAGAATTGGATGATTTATTTTTCCTAAGAATGAATAAAATCATCAATGAAATAGGTCATGCATGGTGGGCTACCACAATAGAAGAAATGGTGAAAGCCCAAATATTCTTTGATAATTTGAAACAAAATTTTGTTGACATTGATAGTGAAGTTGAATATGTTATCAAGACATAACAAGATTTTCTATAATTTGATTGGTCAGATAACACACCTTTTGACAAGTGGATGGCAAGTATTGTTGGTCTCGGAATGGTTTTGACAATTGAGTGTCAACACACTTTACCAACTTTCACATAGAACCTAAGTACACTATATATGCCAAGCCAGAATTCCAATAGGTGCTGAGTGACTTCAGGTGTTGAGCATGATATAGATGTTGAGTGACTTTAGGTGCCAAGTGAACCATATGAGCCAAGTGATATGTAGGTGTTGAGTCACAGTTGATGTCGAGATAGCTAGAATGTAATAGGTGCTAAGCACTAGTAATCTAGTATGTGTTGAGTAACACAGAATTAGCATATTAGTGTGTGCCTTCACAAACTCAGATATAAACCATTTTCTAAGCTGACATAGAAGAATCTTGAAGGATATTAAGGATAAGAATGAATCTTTAATATTTCCTATGCAATCAGCATGCAACCAATAAGAAAAATGGAGAAGGCATGCAACCAATAAGAAACATGCAAGGAATGAGTAGGAAATAAAGATTTAATATGGATTGTAGATCCATACCTAATCCTAAGTCTTTGATATCTTTAAAAGGAGGAAAAAACCCCATTGTATGCATGGAAGAGAGTAGTGTAAGGGTAAACTATAATGAAATATAGAGGGAAGAGTGAAAAGACTTAGAGGAACAGAGCAACATTGTAGTATTCAGTTGATCAGAATAGAGCAAGGGCATCGAATAGATATCAGATCATAGAGGATCAAGATTTGAGAAAGCAGATCAAGTTTTTGAATTCAATAATCAAGCATTGTAAGCTATTAGGTTTATTAGTCTAATACTCTTTAGCAATTATATTAGAAGGAAGATCCTATGTTGATAGGTTAGCTTAACAGCTAGGTTGTAGATCCTTTGAAAAGGTGATAAAATCCTTTAACAGGGTGACACCTCATGTAAAGTGTTTGTAAATCCTTTAAATAGGTCACTATTGATACATTGTAAAGCCTTTAACAGGGTAGGCCTTTCATAGGGAAAACCATCAGAAGTGGTCAAACATTATTGCTACAGTGATTTTGTGGGTATCATCCCCATCCCAGTTTTACCTTCTCATTTTGGAGGGTTTCTAGGTTACCAAATTTGGTGTTATGTGTTGTGATGCATGTGTTTACTTTATGGTTGTTTGATATATTTACATGCATGAATTTTATTTTCAATTAAAATTTTTTAAGGTTAAAAGTGTGATACTTCTAATTCACCCCCCCTCTCAAAAGTATTCTTCCCATTTGATTATTCCAACAATCAGTATCAGAGCCAAGGTTCTCACAAGGAGAAGCCTAATAGCTTAGAGAAAAGATATGAAGATGGAAGTCTTCAAACTTGGGAAGATTATAGAGAATGAAGTGATTGATGTGCACCTCACTCTACACAACTTAGAGGAAGCCAGAGAAGAATTGAGAAAATCCTTGAAAAGAAGGAAGGATATAGCCCTAGTTGAAAATGACACACACTACAGGGAGATTGATACCACAAAAGTGTTTTCCAATGGAGATTCCAAAGATTTTGATGCAGTAATAGCAGAATTGATGGAGAAGAATAGAGCTCAAGAAGAAGAAATTATAATATTCAAGCTTGAACAAGAATCACAAGCCATGATGCTTTGTGAGGTAACTAAATAGAAGAAAAGAGCCATTGAAGACAAAGCCATGATAGAAGATGACAAGAGAATTCTTACCAATAGACTGGAGAAGAAGAAAATTGAGTTTGAAAGAATCTCAAACATGCAACTAGACACCTTAAGTCAAATGATGAATGCACATCATGAGCTGAATATGAAAGACATTGAGATCTCAACACTGAAAATACATAATGCTCAACTGCAAAATGACCTAAAAAGAGAGAAGGAAGTTGAAAAAAATTTCAACAAACCCAATGAGGCTATCAAGTACTTTGAGCAGCTATTGAAATCACCAAGGGCCATTAATGATACTTCAAGACTTGGTTACACCAATACTGAACAAGGAGAGTCTTCCAAGACTACATAAGAAGGAGCAACAAAGGTAAGAAAACTAAACCTACTTGTCATTTATGTGGTAAAAAGGGACACACTACTAATGCATGTAGGAGTATTAGCATGATAAGTCTAAGAATGCAAGCTATTGTCACAAGTGCAAAAAGCAAGGACATCAAGCACATGATTGAAGGACTATGACTATTAGTACACCAAAATTTGAAGGTCGTTGCTATAATTGCAAGAAGTATGGTCATTGAGCTTTTGAGTGTAGATCAAAGCCTATGTGGACATCAAATCAGGCAACAAGAGAAGGTAACTATGGTCATTAGCACAATTGGGACTATAACACTAGGTATAACTATCATTACTGTTAGGAATATGGACATATTCCTGAAAACTACATAAGAACACATTTTACAGGGAACTATAGCAAATGGTTAAGTCAAACCACATGTTTTAGTTGCTTGAAGACTGGTCATATTAGTAGGAATTTCCTAACAAAGTCAAAGGCACCCAAGTTAAAAGTCAACAAATCAAAAGAGAAGGTAGATGTTGAACACATTAGAGGACAAATGAATAAGACATGGAAGAAGAAAGATGAGTGTAGCTCATCAAATGAAGGGATCACTTCACCTAACAGGTCAAGTGGTCACACCTCATCCAACTAAGCATGGATAGGTGTATGGCACTAATATACATAGCTACATCATACATCAGTCCCAAAACAAACAAGCATTGCATAGAAGAAATCAACATGATTAGAGATGCAAAGTTGAAATTCAAGGTTTTCACCAATGTTGTCGAGTTGTCCTTAGATGCCAAGTAAATGTCAATGCATGCCAAGTAGTCAGTTGCAATCGAGTTGATAGTTGATTCCGAGTTGAGGAATTTCAATGGAACCTGAGTGAAGAGTAAATCTAGTTGGAGCCGAGTGAAGGAAAACCAATGGAAACTGAGTTATGTTGAAATCTTGGAGAGCCGAGTGTACACCTATATGCACTAAGCATTTAATGCTAGGTTTAGAAAGAGTATAAGGTCAAATTTTTTATCATTTATCATCATTTGAACGCAGAGCAAGAACAATAAGAGCACAAAAGTGATTGAATAAGTAGCATTGAAGCCTTTAGCATGGATTTTCAACAAGATTTAGCATCATTTTCATCAATCTAACATATTCTTTAAGTCTCGAGTTGTACAGCCATAAAGTTTTATATCTTTTGAAACCCTAGGTTTACAAAATGGCTTCCAATTCTAAAAACCCCAAGGAAAAGGAAGGCCATGAGGTTCAATTGGTTAGTAGTGAGGTTAAACAACCAAATTTTAGGTCGATTCTAGAAGTTGCTTATAAGAACGATCCTGCTGACGCACTCTCCATTATTCCACCCAAAGTTGTGATGGTGCAAGATGTGAGGAAGTGTTACAATTATAAGATAGGAACAATAGGAGACCTTGAAATTTTTTAAGCATATGATAAACTATGTGAAAATTGAGTGCTTAAGAAAGAATTTCAAATAGTTGAGAAGAAATTTTTAACCCATGCCCTAGTTTACCCCACAGGTTTTAAAATGGAATGGATAAGAATTGTTCTAAGTAGGTTACACAATGGTCTTTTGTGGCTAGAAGGAGGACCTATTAAGATAATGAAGAGGATAGTGCATAGGGTTACATGTTTTCCAACCCTAGATTGGCACAAGACCCTACATAGTGATACAAATGAAGCTATTGAAAAGAACACCAAGGCAAAATAGAACAAAAGGGGCATAACCATTGACACAATCATAGATCCCCTTCTAGATTTTGTAGTGAGAGTGATTTCTCACAAGTTTTATCAATCTAGCAGATTGAATAGTGTGCCATGTATTGTTATGGATGTGGCATATAAACTTGTCAAGAAAGATCATACATATGATCTAGTAGAATTGTTGCTACAGCAAATCAAGGAGAATCTCAGAGCAATCAGAAGATCTAAAATTTCTTAATGTAAATTTAGATCAGTTCTTGTTTGCATATTCTTCTATGTTTTGGAAGAATTCCCCTCTTTTGGAAAATTTAACTAGAACTCATATAAGCCAGCCATTACTCAAATTATTGAGTATATTAAGCAAATGGGAGACAACTTTGACTCTCTTATGACTAGTTACTTTGAGGATTTCAAGAAATTCATGAGGTAAAGACTAAGGATACTAGTTTCCCTAGTGGAACAACAAATCAATGATATTTCCTTCTTAGTTGACATTGATTATACTTATATCCAAGTAGCAGTTCCAAGGGTTAGATGGCTAAGACCATTAGGATATGAGATAAGCATTGATGAAGCATCAACAATAATCACAACATTGATTGTAGAAGAGATTGATAAGGAGGTACCTCATTTTGGGACATATGATGTTGTCTGTTCCAAGGTAGATATGGAGCTGAAAATTGCTTCCACCTTAAAGAAGAAGGATAAAATGGTAAGGAAATCGAAGAAGAAATTTGGAGAAGGTATTGAAGGGGCAATTGAGGAAGAAGAAGGAGAAGATGAGAGTGAAGAAGATGAATAGGGGCAAGGCCCATTGGAAATAACTCAAGGCTTAGATGAAGATGAAGAATAGGAAGAAGGTGCTAAGGAAGAAGCAGCCAAGGAAGCACCATCTCAAGTTGAGTCTAAGAAAAGAAAGGCTAAAGCTCAGCCTACAGCCTAGCCCAAAGCCAAGAAGGTTTCCAAGACAACCCAAGACAAGCCAACACCAGTGACAAGAGCCACTACAAGGGCCTCAACTCAAAAGGCCAAGGAGAAAATGAAAGAGAAGAAGAAGGCTACTAAGCAGACTGGTCAAGTGCAAAAGAAACCAAGAAGAAAATATGTTGCACAACCAAAATCTGAGGATGAGGAATGAACAAAATCAAAGGACATCAACCAATTTGCAGTGGTAAGTCATCCTCCCAAGTCACAAATTAATAAATTTTTTGAAAACATTAAGAATGTAGACTTCTCTAATTTGAAAAGTATTAATTAAAATAAATTAAGTAGAGAATATTAGAATAAGGTAGAAGAGGTAGTATATGCCATGATGGCAGAATTTAAGAACACACCTCTTGAATTGGACAATACAATGCCCAAAGACTTATATGAAGTTGTTGAAAATAAGTAGCATTTTTACTTGAAGATAGAAAAAGAAATAAGAGAATCCACTTTGGCACAAGTGATGCCAAAATTGACTAGAGGTCAAATTGCTAAGGCTAATAAGAAACATGGGGGCAAGTTTGCACCAAAGTATAGAGCCTTTAGAATTTTACCAAATAAAATTGAAGAAGTTGTCAATAAGTCCGCAAGATTGTGGAAGTCAATATATAATTTGATAGATGACAAGGATGGAGAAGAAGAGAAGGATGCAAAAGAAAATAAGACTGAGGCTAGTGAGAAGGAGAAGGAAGAGAAACAAAAGGAAGAAAAGGAAATAAAAAAGGAGAAGAAGAGAAGAAAGAGGAAGAGCAAAAAGAAAAAGGTGAAGAGGAGGAGACAAAGAAACAAGATGAAATGGCAACAACTAATGAGCAACAAATAGATCAGAGTGTGCAAGATGCAAAATTGCCACCACCTATCCCTCCTCATGTCATCACCACATCTGCAGACACTATAACTATGAAAGATGTTCCTGACAAATCTTGTTAGAACATTAATCCTTTAACTGCAGAGGATCTCAAGAAGATCCTTCACCAATCAATGCTACAAGCACAATTATGTACAAATATTGTATTGGTGAGTGTGGATGAGTTATAGAAGGCAGTAGTAGATCCAATTAGAGACAAGGTGAATCCACAAGAACCACCTTCCACCATCTCTGTAGCTACTAGTGGTCAACTCCTAATGCTTCCACCACCATTTCCAACAGTTGACACATCTATAACAAGTGATACCATGTAGTAGAAGCTGAGTGCAAAAGTAGAGAAAGATACATCAACAAAGCAAACAAGACAGATTGCTACATCTAATCCCATAGTACAAACACAAGGTACACCCCAGCTAGTTGTAATTAATTAGGGGAGATTAGATGAGGAAAAGGACACATCAAAAGAGGAGGAGCAAGCCACCATATAGACATTGGTTAATCTACCAACTACTGGCACTTCTACACAAGTCCTTCAAAAACCAAGCACTAATGCAATGCCATTGCAAATATCTATACCAAGCTCAAGCTCAACAAAAGTGACAAGGGTACTTCACTATGGAGACCCTAAGTTAGATGAAGAGATAGTCATACCTAGTTATGACTCAAAAATAATAAGCATTGAGGAAATTACTAAGATGCAGAAGCCTTGAATAGGAGAAAAAGGCAAGAGATACTCAAGAAGGAGTATAAACAAAAGCAAGCATTACATGAGATCAAGGACATCTTTTTGGATGCCTTCAACTTGCAATCACCTGATGAGACCAAGGCAATAATGGAACAATTGTCAGAAATTGTAGAACAGGTGACCAATGAAGACCAAGAAACTAATGCAAAACTCATGGAATAGTCTAAGAAGAAATTCCAAGGAAAAGTTAATGAGAAAATAGCCAGTGAAATAGCACTATCCCAGGTTGAATTGGCAAAGAAGATTGACAAAGTGAAAAAGGTACTTGAGAATGTATTCTCATTGTACAAAAAGTTGTGTGACTTTTCATACTTCACATAGGAGACAAGCCAATGAATCCTAAGCTTGGAGAGAAATTTAAAGATTTCCAGCACTCAGCTGCCAAAAAATTTAGCTTAGAGTGAGAAGTATTTTGCTCAAACACTTCACACATAGAAGGAACTAGTTGTGTTGACAACTAAAGAGGCCAACATCAAGGCCAAATTGATGCAAATACAATCTTCCATTACTCCTAATTTGGAAGTACTCCATAAATAACAAGCCTATGCAGAGACTATTTTAAAGAAAGATCCTAATCTTTCTACTTCAGATGGACTTGTACATCTTGCTATAGAGACTGCCATCTAGCACAAGTCATTGGAAATTGCTTTGGCGAGTTGGGATGCAACTCTTAAGATGATTATGGATATGGAGATGAATAGTACATTTTTGGGAAAATATGGTCTTAACCCTTAGCACCCTTTGACATAAGTGTCAAAAAGGGGAGATTAATAACTAAGGGGGAGAATACCAAGTAATTACATTCTTTCATTCTTTTGGAGAATAAAGGGGAAAAGATTGTACATATCGAAGGGGGAGACATATAAAAGGGGGGGATATGAATAAAAATTTGCAAGTGCAAAACAAGTGAAAATAGAATAGATAGAACAGGTCAGCAAGCAGGCACAAAAAATAGAAATAGGGAAAAGGCAAAGAGTATCTGATACATGAGCATGAGATAAATTCAGCACAAGAATTGTGGTTACAGGAATAGTAATGGCACAATCAGCTTAAGGGAAGTTATAAAAATTTTGAGGTATATTTTTCTTTACAAAATTTTGAACAAGTTTTTGAAATTTTGTACATATGTGAAATTTTGTACATATGTTGAATAGATTGGATAATGTACTCATAAGATCAAGCATAATGCTTAGTTAAAGTGTTTTTGACACTCATTTCAAAGGGGGAGATTGTTGGTCTCAAAATGGTTTCGATAATTGAGTGTCAACACAATTAACCAATTTTCACATAAAAGACAAGTACACTATATGTGTTGAGCCAAAATTCCAATAGGTGCCAAGTGACTTTAGGTGCCAAGCATGATATAGGTGCTAAGTGACTTCAGGTGCCGAGTGAACCATATGAGCCGAGTGATATGTAGGTTTTGAGTCACAGTTGATGCTGAGCAAGCCAGAATGTAATAGGTGTCGAGCACCAGTAATCCAGTATGTGCTGAGTAACACAGAATCAACATATGAGTTTGTGCATTTACAAAATTAGATGTAAACCATTTTCTGAGCCAACATAGAAGAATCTCAAGGGATATTAAGGATAAGAATGAATCTTTAATATTTTCTATGCACTCAACATGCAACCAATAAGAAAAATGGAGAAGGCATGCAACCAATAAGAAAAGTACAAGGAATGAGCAGGAAATAAAGATTTAATATGGATCATAAATCCATACCTAATCCTAACTCTTTTATATCTTTAAAAGGAGGATGAAACCCCATTGTATGCATGGAAGAGAGCACTGTAAGGGTAAACTATAGAGAAATTCAAAGGGAAGAGTGAAAAGACTTAGAGGAACAAAGCAGCATTGCAGTATTCAGTTGATCAAAACAGAGCAAGGGCATTAAATAGATATTAGATCACAGAGGATCAAGATTTGAGAGAGTAGATCGAGTGCCTGAATTCAGAAATCAAGGATTGTAAGCTATCAGTTTTATTAGTCTAATACTCTCTAGCAATTGTATTAGAAGATAAATCCTATGTTGATAGGTTAGCTTGACAGCTAGGTTGTAGATCCTTTGAAAAGGTGATAAAATCCTTTAATAGGGTAACACTTCATGTAAAGTGTTTGTAAATCCTTTAAACAAGTCACTATTGATATAGTGTAAATCCTTTAATAGGGTAGGCCTTTCATTGGGAAGACCATTAGAAGTGGTCAAACATTATTGCTACAATGATTTTGTGGGTATCATCCCCACCCTAGTTTTACCTTCTCATTTTGGAGGTTTTCTGGGTTACCAAATTTGGTGTTATGTGTTGTGATGCATGTGTTTACTTTATGGTTGTTTGATATGTTTACATGCATGAAGTTTATTATCAATTAAAAGTTTTTAAGGTTAAAAGTGTGATACTTCTTATTCAATGAAACAACCCCCGCCCCCTACCTCTCAGAAGTATTCTTCCCATTTGATTATTCCAACAAATATTGCTTTTGATGAACAATTGGAAGAAGCTAAAATAGATGATGATGAGATGCAGGATGATGAAGTGCAGATTGTTGATGTAATAGCACTAGATCAAAAAGAGGACAAAGATAAAGGTCAGCAATCAATTTCAATTGCAAGTTCAGAGGCCTAGGATGTGGACATGACAGAGCAACAAACAAAAGTAAAAGTAGTTTTGTCAGTTCAAGGTGAAAATAGTGAAAATCCTTAGGTATAAATTGATTTGCAAGTGCTACAATAAGATTCATCATTGGCAACTATAGTAGCTACATATTCAAAAGATTTAGAATAGTAGTAGTTAACCAAAGAACCAACAACTTGTAAAAATGTAACACAAATGGGACCTACCCAAGAGTTACTTGATGCATTAATTTTTTGTTATATAAATCTTTTGTCCTTTTGTGACTATTTGTAAAGTGTAAATACCTTTTGGAAAAGGACACTTGTCAATTCCCTATGCCTAAAGCTTGTTGCATCTCACACTTTATAAGTGAGATTCCAAGGCTAGAGAAAGGGTCCAATTTCTAATATAATTTGGAGTTTACAGTGAGTAGAGTTCGATCTAGTTATGGTAGCAAACTTCATGATGTATCTTCTCTGTAAATTTTCTAAGAATACATTGATATCATATGATCCTTGTGTCTTTTTAGAGTCATTCCAAGTTTTTCTATAGTTGAATACAAATTTCAAGGAAAATTAATACAAAATTGAGCAGTCCCCATATCTATTCTTATTGAATTTTGTCTCTTTTTTTATTACTTGGTTATTCTAATATTGTGTGAGTAAAGCTTGTCCAATTGAATGCAATTCACTTAGATTGTATGTCAATTCATTATTGCTATTAATTCAATGAATTAAGTAACGGCTTTAGTGAATTTGATGGGATTGCTATGGTAGTAGAAAGGATGTTTGTAAGAATGAAGTCTAGTAAGAATTGTTGATAATATTTGTTGTAATGCAATAAATCTAATCTATAAATTGGAGTAGACTCTGAATCCCAATGGAATAGGCACTGATCTAATTAATCCAGTATACAAATAGGTAGATCATGAATAAGAATTGAGTCTAAACTCAAAATCACCTTTATTTTATTGTTTGAAGAGTCTCAAAGCTAGTTAGCACTTGTTTGCATGTAACATTTTAGCTTCAGTTAGCTGCTATGGTTAGAAATACTTGCAAATCTAAGAATAATTGTGACCAAATATGCTTACAAGGGATATATATATCATCTGAAAGTGACAAGAAATGAATAAAATATATATATGTTAGAGGTATAAGATTAGAATCAGAATGAAACTAATAAAATTCTCATACAACAGCATTCATTCTGAATTATCCCTAGGGTATACCCACCTTGGTTTTGCAGAGCCTAAAGAGTAGAAAGCCAATCTTGGTTTTGTTGAAGTTGGTTCTAGATAATATGCAAACATAATGGTTAATAGGACATATCTAATCCTTAGATTTTTGAGTATTATTATCTTGGTGTTGAGCCTTTTTTATTCAATAGTTGAAAAACACCAACAGGGTGGATTTTTTTTAGCTAAGTTTTCCTAGCTAATATTGTTTATTATTGAAGTATTCATGTAAAATTTTCCAATGGTATAATGAGAATATTTTATGTTATCTTGCATATCCCAGGACTAGAAAAAAAATTGTTATCTACTAGAAAACTAATAGATGTGGGTGTGCACGTATAGTTTTCTGAAGCAAGTTTGATAGCAAGAGGAAACTGATTAGGTACATTGTACCAACTTGATGCATTCACAATTGAGTGCAATATAAATTCTAATAAGATTGTGACAAGTACTACTTCATTAGAAAAGGAGAGGGTTTCCCTTTTAACAGATGGTCATGGTTTTTGGGAGCCTAAAAGTTATCTAGGAACTGAATTAAAGTTGCAAGTGGGGAAGACCATGTTATGACACCAAAGATTCAACCACACAGGTGAGAAGGGTCTATGGACCTAGAAAAATAATAACATTTTTGGCAGGTTGAATGATTTCAATCTTGAGTTTGATTTTTCTAAGTATTGTATCTATGGGCAGAAAAAAAAACCACATTCAGTTTTACATGAGTTCTCATAAGTCTTCATGTATTTTTCATCTAATCCATTCAAATTCATTTGGTTTAGTTGATGTTCCTTCTATTGGTAGATCAGTTTATTATGTTTCTTTCATTGATGATTTCAGTAGAAGAACATGGGTTTATTTTCTTAAGGGTAAATCTAAATTTTTTAGTCATTTCAAAGAGTTCAAAGAAATGGTTGAGTTGTAAAATGGAAAGAAGATAAAAAAATTTGAGAACTGATAATGTTGGTGAATATTGCTTCAATAATTGTGATACATTTTGTAAATATTGTAGTATTAAAATATGGTGGACAACTTTGTATTCTCTGCAACATAATGGACTTTTAGAAAGAATGAATAGGACCTTGATGCAGAAAACTAGGAGTATATTAAGTGGAGTTGGACTAAAATAAAAGTTCTAGGTTGAAGCTATAGCCACTTCTTGCTACCTAATAAATAGGTTTCCTACATTAACTCTTGTTGATTAGATACTAATAGAACAATGGTTAGAATACAAGCCTTCACTTAGACACCTGAGAGTGTTTGGTTGCATAGCATATGCTCATGTGCCAATGGAGGATCAAAAAAAATTGGATAAAAAAGATGAAATGTATTTGCATCACATATAGTTATGGAGTGAAAGGATACAAGCTTTGGGATCATGTTAAACAAAAGGTGTTTTATTCCAGAAGTGTTATTATTAGAGAACCTAAGTGTTCTTCTATAACAGTGCAACCATAAAAAATAGAAGAAAAATATGTGATTCCACTTCATGCTACAGCTGAAAAAGTTGAATAAAGGCTCTTAGAAAGATAAGAAGTTGAGGAGAGCTCTACAAGTTTTGAATCATCAGAGGGAGATGAAGAACTTGAACCTAAACTAGATCTTGTTTGAAGGTTTAGTAGACTGAGGAAATCACTAGAGGTATGGATATTCTCCTTGTGATTGGAGGTGCATATTTTCTTTGAATGCTAATAATAATGAAATGAAATCTCTAGAAAAGGCTCTTGGTATGAATGATTCAAAAGCCAAGAAAATAGCCATGTGTGAAGAGATTGTTTCTCTTAACAAGAATGACACATGGGACCTTATACCAATGCCTAAAGATGGAAGCTTGTTGGATGTAAATGGGTGTTCAAAAGAAGATAGGTTTAGATGGAAGCATTGACAAGAACAAAGCATTATTGGTTGCAAAAGGTTACTCCCAAGTTGCAAGAGTTGATTGTAGTGAAACTTTTTTTCATGTAGAAAAAATGGCATCCATTCAATTTTTACTTTCTATCATAGAAAATTATGATCTAGAAGTTGAGTAGATGGATGTGAAAACAACTTTCCTTCATGGAGATTTGGAGAAAGAAACTTATATGACACAACCAAAGCACTATATGGTGAAACATAAAACTCAATTGGTCTGTAAGTTGAAGAAATTCTTATATGGTTTAAAATAAAGTCCTAGGATGTGGTACCATAAATTTGATACATATGTGTTGAGTAAATTTGATCTCTGTATACATTTCAACTCTGATAGTGATCATTTCCTAGTTATTGCCTTATATGTTGATGATATGTTTTTTATTGGAAAAGGAAAAGGTTTTCTTGCAAAATTAAAATTTTCAACAATGTTTGAAATGAAAGATCTTGGTGCAGCAAGGCCCATTCTGGGAATGGATACTATAAGAGATAGAAAAAATTGAAATCCTTGGCTAGGATAGAGTATGTATGTTGGTACTATTCTAAGAAGATTCAATATGTGGGATTATAAACCATTGAGTCTTCCTATTGCAATGTGAAAAAAGATTTCTAGCTCACAGTGTCCTACATCCCTATTGGAGATGGAAGAGATGAGTCAATTACTATATGAAAGTGTTGTTGGAAGATTAATGTATGGCATGGTTTGTAAAAGACCAACCATTTCCCAAGTAGTGGGATTACTTTACTAGTACATGTTTAATCTAGGAACAACACACTAGGATGCAGTAAAAAGAGTTTTTAGATACTTGTGGAGTACCTTAGAGTACTCTATATGATTTCATGGAATAGGAAATGAACATTCCTTGGATATTTAAGGGCATGTGGATTTAAGCTAGGTTTGTGATGTTGATAGAAGAAGATCCCCAATGCATATGTGTTTACATTACTTGTTGGTGTAATATTTTGGATGGAAAAGCAATAGGTTGTAATCACTTTGTCCACTACAAAGGTAGAGTATATGGAAGGTGCTTATGCCTAAAAGGAATCCATTTAGCTTAAGAGATTGTGTTTAGATATAGAGTACAAATAGGGTTCAGTGATAATTTAGAGTGGCAGTCGAAGTGCAATTTTCCTAATGAAGAACCCAAATCTTCATACCATGACCAATCACATTGATGTAAAATATAAATTTTGGAGAGACATGGTTGAGGATGGAAAGGTGAAGCTAAAGAAGGTAGAGACTTTGGTGAAGGTTGATACTTTAACTAATCCCATAAACACATATAAGTTCATATGGTGTTTAGAGTCTATGGGCCTCTTGACCCCTAGCAATTAAGTACATGATAGTTTGGATCCCCTGACACTTGCAAGGTATTTGACAAGTGGGAGAATTTGAGAAACATGTGTCTCAACCTTGAAATTTATCTAGAAAATTCTAATAAAGTTGTTGGTATTTTTTTCCTTGTTTATACCTTGAAAAAGGTACATAAGATGCTTAAAAGGTTCTTTGTCCATAGTAGAATACATAAGGGTCATTTTTAGAGCATAGATGCCACATGTCATGTTAGTTATAAGAGTCAAAACTAGGGGACAAACTTTTTGACATGAATACTATTTTAACCTAACTTTTTCCCATCTTAGAAATACAAGTGTCAAGAATGGGCAACACTTGGCATGGTAGTTTAGCCCATGGTATTGTAAAACTACAAGTGGTTTCTAGGTTGTAAAATTACTATTTAATGAGAGTTTGAGGAGATTTTCTATCGTGGAGTTTTGTTTGCAAGGTTGGGTGCTAGAAGGAGTCTCTCCAAGCTTGATTTATGGTGATGCTCCTGTAAGAATTTACATTGCACATACATATTATAATCCTCTTGACATTATGTAGATTCTAGAGGGTGGTGGTTTTCTCCCATAAGAGTTTCCACATGATAATCACTATGTTATGTGTTTACTGTTATCTTGATTATGCTTTTATGCATTTCTTGAGATCTTTGTGATACTTAAGTTGAAATTTGCATAGTTGTCCTCTCAAAATTAGTGTAAGAAGCATTTTTTCATACCTTTTATTCGTTACAATAAGCAACAATAATTATGAATGGTGTTTGATGTAAGGTATAGGATTTACCTTAGATTTTCTTGTAAGACATCTAGAAACAAAATGACCAAATGGAAAACAAAATGTAACTTGTTGTTTTGTATACCCTTTACTTTGAGGCTCTGTTCTTGCAATCAATGCTTCAAATTCATGCATCTTTCTTTCTTCTTCTTGAACATATGTCAAATCACTTGCATAATCTCCAAGACTTATACACTTATTGCTTGCTCTCTTGTTTAGTACTATCTTATCTTTATGTGCACTAGCTCTAAAAGAAGTCTCAATTCTAGGCAAAGAATCTTTCAATATTCCAATTTTAAAAGCTTGCAATTCACCAATCAATGTTTCTCTAGTATTAAAACATGTAATAAGAGGAATGAAATCTTCAATTACATTTACCTTGTTCTCAATGTTAAGGATCTAAGAATCTTTTGAACAACTTCATCTTCATATATGGTTCCTCCTTAACTTTTTATCCCTATAGTAATTTCAATAATACTTTGTACATATTCTCTAACACTCTCATCTTCTTGCATTTTAACATTTTGTAGCTTAGTTTTCTAATTTTTCTACTTCACTTTCTTTGTAAAATTATCACCTTCATATAAATTCTTTAACTTAATTCAAATATCATATTACAATATGGTTCCCACATGTTACAAAAAAGATATTGCATTTTACAATTAAAAAATATATGCTTTCTTAAAACATTCAGTTGTCAAAAAAATATACCACACGTTACATAATGACAACCTTTCTTGAATAGCCCAAATTCTTCTCTCTCAACCATTCATGCACAAACAAGTCTTCTATCATATCCCAAGGTCACTAACATTAATACATGTTCTCCAATAAGATATATAAAAATGCTACCAATTATCTATGTCATTATTCCCTATATACTAAGTTACTTATCTTCATCAAATGAGTTGTAACTCATCCAAAACCCAACATAAGACTTAGCAAACATATACACAATATCTATACTCATTCTGCTACACAAATCTAAGCTCACATACAAAATAATGTTACCAACTAACTTCGCTAATAAGATTAACAACCCATGATATACAAAATATGTATATATCAGGATCATACAAACACATGTTGTCATCAACGACAAAAATATTCATCAATACAATATATCAAATATGTAATACCCCATCTCATTAAACACTAGTAAGACCATCCATCTTAGGAGAGTGATTCAACCCTTAGATATTTTTGTTGATTACTAAAACTTGATTTATTAGTTGATAATATTGCAATATTCATTACTTCAATAGAAAATATATGGGATGTGGTTTTCTTTAATGAATAGATTATTGTTTTCTATTTATTAGCAAGATTAAAGTGGTTCCCATGTGACTTATTTAAATCTGATTATCTTTTTTTCATGCATTATTAATGGGATTAACTAGTCTTCTAGCTCACTAAATTATGTGGAAAAGTATATGCAACACTTCTTATAGAATGTTAGTCCTTCCATAGGAGAGAATATTATTATAGCTATTACACTTATGAATAATTCCTTGTACCTTCTTTCATGAATAAAAACCTTATAGACACCATTGGGTTTAAAAGAAGTTTACTTACATTGTATGAAATAACTCAATGTATATGTCAAATGTGGGCCTCAAATCCTCACACAGACTTCAACACAGTCTTTATCTGAAAGATCATCCTAGAATGAATATGGGATTATTCATTTGAGTAATCCAATAGTTTGACTTGTTGCCTTCTAACTAAAAGGATTTTGCCTTTGCTCATAGAACGAGAAGCTAGCAACTAGACCTCTAGTATGAAGGATTTATAGCTAAATGAGAATGCAAATTATACTAAGATGAAATGCAATTAAGCTAAGAAATAAAAGAGCATACTATGATAAATGAATGAATTTTTAAAATCTAGATGATATTTTAATGCAAGAAATAAAAGCTATGAAAATGTGAGCATGGTGAGTAAATATTCTAGCATAAGTTTGATGCAAATTCAATTCAACCTCCCTATTGAGGAATTGAAGGCTCCTTAAATAGAACCCTAGGATCGATTGATGGTCGAGATAAATCGAAATGAATGGTCAAGATTGAAGATGAGACTCAATCAGAATGGAAAATTCATTAGGGAGTTAACTGATTGCTTTTGAGTGGAATAAGGAGTTAACTGATCTAATTTTGAGTCAAATAAGGGGACAACTAATTTAATTTTGAGTGGAAGAAGGAGTTAACTAATTTAATTCCTTTTCCAATTTTAGTCCACCCAGAATTTCCATTTCTGAACCGAAGAGAAGATTTGGAGAGAATATTTAATTTAATAAAATATAATATGACCTATAAATGGATATTCTTAATTAATTGAATAATTCAATTCAATAATTAAAAAGAGGAGATGTCTTATTAAATCAAATACATTTAATTCCTTTATACATTAGCTAATGAGCTAATTTTAATTTAATCAAAGTATGAACACTTGTAATTAAATTAAATCAAATCAATAGGTGTATTATAGCTGATTTGAGTCAATACTTAAGAATTAAATAAATAGTGTGATTAATACAGATTAAGATTTTCTGCATTTGACACCTAGGTCAAGTAGCAATTATCAGAATTAGAAATGCCTAGTAAAATAGGAGTTAGGAATGATTGAATAGACCACAATTGGTTTAGCATGGCAATGTGCCAATTTTGGGTTATTACATTTTCCCCTCTTTGAATGAATGTGTGAGCAACACATTCGATTCAAAGAAATTAAAAGTATGATGCATAGATCAAGAAATGAGATTAGTTCTGAAATTGATGACACAGATACCAATTGATAAGCTTTTAAAGGTTATCTCCAGAATGAAGCTTAACCTTAAGAGATCCAAATAGAACACCTAGATACCAAAGTTGATCAGCTTTTAAAGATTATCTATAGAATGAAGCTTAAACCTTAAGGAATCCATATAGAACACCTAGATATCGAAATTGATAGCACAAAGATTGTCAAATTTCTTAGAATTTTTCCTAGAATGACAATCAATCCTCAGGAGTTAGGGTTTAGACTGTCCCAATACCTATCCATTAAAAGATGAAAAAACTAATCACAATTCATAGAATCATTCCCAAAATAAAGCTTGATCCTCCGAAGCTAGGGTTTAGACTGTCTCAATACCTATCCATTGAATAGTGATCACAAGCAAGATCTTAGAATTATCCCCATAATGAGGTTTAATTCGTAGTAAGAGTTAGGATTATCTCTAGAACAAAGCTTAATCCTTAGCAAGATTTTGGAATTATCTCTAGAATGGAGCTTAACCCCTAGAGTCCAAATAGAACACCTAAATAATAGTCCATAAAAAGAGATAAAAAAATATATCATGAGTCATAGAATCATCCCCAGAATGAGGCTTGATCCTCAAGAGTCTGAGTTAGACTATCTCGATACTTTTCCATCGATCTCTGACAAGATTACATGCCCCAAGTGATGAGGCCATAAGATTGAGACTGAGTTGAAGCGAGTTTTGAAAGATTCAATGATGTAATCATCCTACCCCCTTAGGAGTGAAATCGAAAGATGACACACCAAAATTGTGATGCAAAGCAGTAGTTTGGGAGATATTGAAGAAATCTAAGAGTCAAAAGAATATAGAAGAGATCAGAAGGATCAAAAGAAAATTTGGAGTTAATTTGAAGTGATTTTGAGGTCCAAAAAGATAGGTTTGACCAAAGTTTGACTTAAGTTGACTTTTTCTAGAGTTTTTTGAAAATTTGAAGCAAATGTGATTTGAAAAGATTCCAAAACGCACAAAGGATTAAAAAGATGGATTGCACAAGCATTTAATCTCGTCAGTCCCAAAATGTTAAAATACATTTT
Source organism: Cupressus sempervirens (assembly GCA_028749045.1). NCBI lineage: Eukaryota > Viridiplantae > Streptophyta > Pinopsida > Cupressales > Cupressaceae > Cupressus > Cupressus sempervirens. Next base: position 88,297,879 of record CM053791.1, on the reverse strand, counting down.
TTGAGCTAAGTGTGTTAGATTTCGAATTTGATCCCAAAAATGGATTCAAAGTAGTCAAATTAGCCAAGGGGATGATTTTCATGCCAATCAGAGCACTTTGAAAAATTAGGTCAAAACCTATATAAGGGCCCAAAGGGTCATTTTCAAATCATTTGCACTTTTATCTTTTGTGGAGAAGAGAGCTCTAAGGAAAAAATGTTGGTCCCCATACATTAACACTAATTCGAGCACTTCTAACAACATAGCTAGCTGGTGGACTATGAGCATCTAGTGAGTATTCAATAACCTTGCTTCACATTTAATTTTTCACACTTTTGAGGTGTTTTAGTATGTTTTAGGGCATTTTGAAGTCTTTTCATGTTGATTCTCAAGTGAGGATGTCTCTCTTCGCACGAGCCCAATCTCTTCTCATGTGAAGAAGTACCAGGCATGTACTTCTTTTCCTAGTGTGATGGGCTTTCTCGCATGAGAGATACCCATGTGTCACTCGAGAAACTTTTTTTTTCCTAGTATTTGATCACTTATCGTGCAAAGTAGTGTGTTCTCATGCGAAGATGTGCAATCTTGCACGAGAACATGAGATTTCATGCAAAATTTTGGTGTAAAATGCAAGTTTAAAAGTTTGGGATTTGAGTTTTCATTGTAATTTTGCACTTTCTTTTGTCTTATTTGTTTTTCAGAGACTGATCATTTGCATGTTGTATTCATGTGTGAAAGTTACCTTTCCTGATGTTAGATTTAGGTCCCATTACCTTCCTTATAGAGCTTTGTTGTGTCAGCTTGATGATGTCAATATGGCACACATTGACAGGCTCAAATTGTCATATCTTTTTTGGATTCCAGTAATGCTAGTGCATCACAGCCTGTTGACTACATTGGTAGAGCATTTCCATTCGAAGATGAACACTTTCCATCTGCCTCAAGGAGAGATGACCATCACACCAGAGGATATCTATCAGATATTGCAAATAACCTTCCATGGGCCATGAGTGGTTTATGACACAGTGTTGTGGATGGGCACAAAGGCACTGAGGGCCATCTATAAAGAGGATATGATCATTGGTCAAGCTATCACATGGGAGGATCTGGTACACACCTACAAACACACATACAGACTGCCAGTGGTGTTAGGTATATTCCTCAGTTGCTTCTTGATGCCTAATAGAGGTCAACATGGATTGGAGTGTGGATGGGACTGGATGCTATAAATGATGCTAGAGACTCTAGAGAGATATGGGTGAGGTCAGTGCATAATCACCCACATGTTCCATGAGATACATGAGATTGTTTACCACAAAGGGAAGAGCATGGCTACTAGGGTCTATGTTCTTTAGATATGGGCATGGGAGCACTTACTAGTGACAAGGCCTATTTTTGCAATTGAAAGGTAGCCCATGGAGCCTTATATATGTTGATATAGAGGCTAGCTGACCCAGACAGCTCTAGGGAAGACTGAGCAGTGGAGAGGACATCTAGATGACTTGGTAGCAGTGGTGTGGTGACCCTAGGGAGAGAAAGAGGATTGGGATGATGCACCCTAGGAGTTTGGGCACATGTTCACCTCTCAGTTGTTGATAGGTCGATCTCTATAGATTGTGGAGTATTTCCTCTTACATGAGTGTGGTGACAATACAGCCCACCATAGTACCTATCTCAGGAGTAATGTTCTTATGCACAATTGGTGACAAATATGGACTCTGGATGGTCCCCGAGATTAGATCCTAGTAGATCAATGATTGATGTGCACAACTTAGTTGCGATATAGTGGGATTATCTACCAGTAGTTGTGGATGGAGGGATGACTCTAGCTTACTAGGCATATTTTGCAAGTCATCCCTTCCCTTGGTTCACCGATCTAGTGGGGATTGCCACACCCATGCAACCAATATGGGTACCATAAGGACCACCATAGCAGCTCCATCAAGAGGGAGTTAGACATAAGACACACTAGGTATAGATCCTAGCTCGACAGATGAGAGTAGATCCAAGTGTTGGTGGTAGTGGGATAGGTCAAAGGTGACCTCGAGGTGAGATAGGTTCCTTAGGAGCTATTGGCAGAGATACATAGAGACCTTGTAAAAAGGAGCAGTAGCCAACTAAGTAGTAGGCTTAGTAAAGTGATGAGGAGATGTAGGACTAGCCTACTGTAGGGGGCTAGGGTGGAGATGTTTTGGTATAGACTTAGGAGGCCCTAAGGAGGTCTAGATAGTGGATATAGACCATGTAGCAATAGCTAGCAGAGCTGCAGATATAGGTTACAGTGAGAGACTCCCATATCACAGATCGAGATCGTGAGATCCATGGGCTACAAGAGTAGCTAGAGTGAAAGGCTTAGAGATTAGAGTAGCAATAGGATGAGATCTACTTGTATTCAACTAGGGTAGCTTACTATTTTGTAGCATATGTGGCAGTTGTTCCAGACAAGGTAGAGCAAGTGCCCAGATTTTCTCAATATGCACAAGAGTCAAGGGGTGAACAGCCTGTAGTGAGACTTGATATGCCTCCTCTTCCTCCTCCTCTACCACTAGCAAGAGGTGAGGGCTAAGGAGAGAGTTAGATTCATTTTTCTCCAATTTTGATCTAGTTGTGTATCAATTGGTGTGTCAGAACTAGTATATACCATTTTGAGATTGACAGTGCTCAACTAGCATCCAATTTTACACCAATTTACACTTTTGATATATATACAAGATTTTTTTATTTGAGTAACATTTGCATTGATCATTTTTCTATCTTTATAGCTTTTTGTACATGAGATGTTTTATGTTATGATTATGAATGCAAATATGATGTGATGTATGGATGCAAATTTGATATAATGTATGAATGTAGATTTGAAATGATGAATGATGAAATGATGCATGAAATGGAAAATGTGAATGAACTAACATCTCATGTAGTGTTTCATTTTTTTTGATAGTGATAGGTATCCTATGAAGATCGAGAGGATAAACCAAAGAACTAAATGCTTGTGTAGTCATGAGGAAGCATGATACTTTGAAGAAGCCAACAATTCTTCATGACAAAGGATGCAAGTAGATTTGTGATCGAACTATGTGCTAATGTAATGCAATCCTATGCTAGATGCAACCTTAGGCTAGATGCAACCCTAGGTCTAGATACCAAGCTTCAACAATTATCATCATTGAGCTTTTAGTCAAATCCCATATGTCGTACAATTCCCACTGGCAATGCCATCATGGAAATATGAATAGGACATATGTTCTAGTTTTGTCAGGATTAAATGTAAGCATTTGAAGCACAAGAAGCTAGAATGACTAGAACATTTGTCCCTTTTAATGTAGCAAGCTAACATAAGCATTAGAGCATAAATGCTAGGATGACTAGAATGTTTCTTGCATGTAGATACACTAGACACATGAGAGATCCTTCTTATGCTAAGTAATCAGTAAGTATTATGTCCACAATGACCCTTGCATTCGTAACCTAAGATAGAACTGTGCTAAGTATACTCATAGTGACCCACATGTTTACTTAGCAGGATGAGTATCAATATTTACTATAGTATAAAGAGTTCACTCCAACAAGAAAGGAGAATAACCAACCTCACTAATTTATCCATATAAAAGGAGTCGAGGTACACACGGCCATCCAATACGAGATGGAGGCTCTAATAGTGGACAACCCTCTTTATATGGATGCTTCAGATCATTGGAACTAAACCACAAATAGAAAGAAAAGAAAAGATCATGCCCCAATCCTCACTTCTCTAGTCGAAAGAGACATCATCGAGTCACTCGAAGAGACATGATAAAGAAAAAGAAAAACAAACCAAGAAAACATCAGCATATCCCCAACAAATTTATCATTTTGAGTTTAGTTTTTATGTTGTAGGAATGATGTCAAGTGTTAATGTTCAGAACATGTATGAAAGAAATCTCTTTAATAGGGTGACAATAGTAGAGAAACACAATTAGAACAACTAGTGATTGAAGTCAAAGAGGAATCTTTAGAAAGAAGAACCTTGGTAGAAAACTGAGCCACGATAAATAGACATGGCTAGAACTGGTGACTAACATGAGAGATCTTCCATGAGAGGAATCTCAAAAAGTCACATGAGTGATAGTAGGCAGACACAATTAGAAAAATTGGTGACTGACACTTAAGAGATTATCCGTGAGAGGAATCTCAAAAGGTAATACTAGCAATAGTAGGAAAATGCAGTTAGAACAACTAGTGACTAATGCTTAAGATATTGTCTGTGAGAGGAATCTCAAAAAGTGACAATAGCAACAGCAAGTAGACACAATCAGAATAACTTGTGACTAATGCTTAAGAGATTGCCTATGAGAGGAATCTCAAAAAGTGACACTAGCGATAGTAGGCAGATGCAATTAGAACAACTAGTGACTAATGCTTAAGAGATTCTTATGACACTGTAGGGTGTTGCCTCTAAGTTATGACAAGATTCAATCCATGGATACATGAGTGAAAGTAGTAAACTAAAGCAAGAAAGAAACTATACATGAGCTAGAAGATGTTCTGTAAGATATAGCATTGGGAACAAGAGGCTCCTATTTACCAGGTTTTCACCTTCTTGGTAGGTATTCTTTTTTTTGCTACCATGATAGTTGTTTGCCAAGTTTTCATCAATGGCACCTTTTTTTTGTTTTTCAATTTTATTTTATTTTTCTCTTTTTTTATTTTTATTTTATTTTTTGGGTTTTTCAAATGTTTTTGGTATAACCAAGGTGCCTATTGCTAGGTTTTCACAAAAATAATGATTTTTTTAGGACTTTTTGCAATTTTTAGATTTTTTTAGGACATTTAAGTATATGCAAAGAGCTTCTAAAATCATATCAGTTGTTGAACCACTTTAGTTGGAGCGTGTTGATAGGCTACTTGAGCACCTCTCCCTCGACTATAGAAAGCTGGTAAGAACCAAATCTAAACACTACAGTGACTATGTAGGGACCAAGCCAATTGAGTTCAAACTTCCCTTTTTGTATTCATTATTGCTGATTCTTAGAGTTTTCTCTCAAAATGAGTTCACCTAGTTGGAAGTCACATGGCTTAAATTTCTTATTGTAACTTCTATACATACACTACTGATAGGCTTGAAGATGATTGTGCACCATTTGCTCACATTCATCTAACAATTCTAGCTCTTGAAGCTGAGATATTATGTAGCCATCATCAATAATGAGGCCCTTCATGGAGATTCTCAAAGTAGGAATCTCAACCTCAATGGGAAGCACAGCATCCACTCCATATACTAAAGAAAAGGGCATTGTACACATTGGAGTTCTAATACTTGTTTTGTAAGCCCATAAAGCTAGATTAATCTAAAGATGCTAGTCCTTTTCAGATTTGTTAACTGTGCGATGCAAGATCTTAAGGATCGCCTTATTGGAAGCCTCTACTTGACCATTACCCACGGGAGAATAGATAGAAGACCAATTTTGCATAATTCTAAACTTTTTTCATAACTCCTTAAGATCCTTGTTTTTAAATTACCCTCCATTGTCAGTAATAATGGAGGAAGGTACACCATACCTACATATGATGTAATTTATAATGAACAGAGCTACAATTTTTCAATTTTCTATAGAGAGAGGGACTGCCTCTACCCACTTTGTGAACACAATACCTACATATGATGTAATTTATAATGAATAGAGCTACAATTTTTCCATTTTCTATCGAGAGAGGGGCTGCCTTTGTAGCTGTAATAATGAACTTGTGTCCATTTGAAGAAGATGGGTGAATCTGGCCCATAAGATCAAAGGCCCATTGTTGGAATGGCCACAATGTGATAAATTGAATTATCTCCCTAGCTGGAGCATGAATTAGATTCCCATGAAGCTGACACTATTTGCAAGACTTGGCATATTTGATTGCCTCTTGCTCCATATTTAGCCAATAGTAACCAGCTCTAATAAGTTTATGAGCTAGTGTCAAGCCATTAGAGTGAGATTTGAAAATTCCCTCATGTATATTGATTAATATACATTTGGACTCATCAGGTTATAGACACCTAAGGAGTGTTCCATTGAGATCTCTCCTAAACAAGTCATTGGCAATAATAACATACTGTGAAGCATTGTAGATAAGGTGACATTTTTCATTCTGGGTTAGACCATCCAAAATTGTCTAGTCATGTAGATAGGAGTATATATGCTAGTAGCAGGATGATTCATGTCCTACAATAGAATAGATCATCCAAGATTTAGGGGAATTATAGGTAGGGTAGCATAATGTTTCCACTAGGAACTCGTGTCGAAGATCATTATCTGGCATCTATAACATGGAAGCAAGAGTAGCCATGGCATCAGCCACTTTATTATCTGTTTGAGGAATTTGCTAAAAAGTGATATGGGCCAAGTATTTCTTTAGGTCACATTAATAAAGAATATCCTAAAAAGCTTGTCCACATTATCCTGTGGGCCAGAGTGAGGTGGAGATATCCCACACCTAGAAGCCAACAAGAAATTAACTCAATCAAAAGATAATTTTCTCATCCTTTGTCTAATATACATCTTTGACTTGATTAATTATGAGTTGAGAATCACCAAAGATGTTCAATTGGTCCTTTCCATTCAACTACAATCTTCATGTCATTAATGAGAGTTTCATGTTCTACAATATTGGTTGTACAAGGAAACATAATCTTGTGCACCTTAGGCACAAGATTGTGATGGTTTATTGTCAGATGTGTTGAAGGTAGGGCCCCTTAAGACAAATGGTGTCTTAGATTTAGTTTTTTCTTGTTTTCCCTTGATGGTAATAATGTCACAATACTCAACATCCATCAGTTCAACCATGTGGACTATCTCATCATCATCATTAGAGTATGCATAGTTGATCTTCTTATGAGATTTTTGTTTGTATTTTCTCTTTTTTCATAATATGGGAATGGCTACTTGAAAGCCTTGTGATCTACATTCTCATTATGTCCATCCACAAAAATGTCACCATCATCAATTAGGTCTTGGATTTTGTGATGCAAGTTGATGCAATTTCCAATTTTGTGACCTTTATTTTGGTGATATTTGCAAAATGTGATTTCATTCCACCACAATGGTTGTGGTTGTGGATCATAAGGACAAGAGTTATCCAATGGAGAAATGAGCTTGTTTTGTAGTAAGGTCTTGTAGACCACATCCAAAGGTTCACTTACAAGTGTAAATTCTCATTTTGGGTGTGTAACCCAAGATAAACTCTTTGGTTTATTTCCAAATGTCTTGTTGTCAGAAGGAGGTTTCTCAACATTCTTGGATGGTTTGAGATTGTCTATAAGATTAAAAGCTACCTTATTAGGTTTAGGAGTAATGTTGTCAACAACTCCATCATGCACAACCTCTCAGTTTTTGTTCACATACTTGGATTTGTCCTTATTAGAGGTCGATCCTTGTTTAGTGTCCTTTTGAAGGGTTAACTCACCCTTTTTTATCATGAATTCATCTATCTAGATAGCTTGTTTGACCATATCTTCAAAAGTGTGCGTACCTTGAAGTTGAATATTATACCCAAAATCAGGTAAAAGATTATCCATAAAGATATCAAGTTTTTCTATTTCAGGAATTTTATGTGAGTATTTGGTGTAAAGTTATCTCCATCTCTGAAGGAATGTGAGGAAAGGTTCCCTAACTCTTTGTTTTAGGTCACACAAGTCTTGAATGTTAACCAGGTGTTGTGTGTTGTGAGAGTATTGTTGGAAAAAATTGCAATCTCATCAAATGTTTTGATACCCGTAGGCAAGTGTGAAAACCACTCCATAGCCTAACTGCCTAGACTTCTTGGGGATAGACACATGAAATATGTTTGATTATGCATGAATTCCATATACAAGGCACTAAATTCCCCTTGAGGATCGGTAGTTCCAAAGTATTTAACGTACTTAGGAACTCAACTCCTCTTGGAAAGGGAGGAGTGTCTATACTCTTGTCAAAAGGAAATGGACAAAGAGCATCTAGAGCATATGTTTTTGTAGGTTTGTCATTATCACACATCATTTGGGCTAGTTGGTCTTACATGATCTTTAGTTGTTTTTTCAATTTAGACATTTTAGTTTCATCTTTAGGTGTAATGATGGTTTCAACATTAAAGTGATGAGGTAGCTTGGCTCCCTCTTGAGCAAGTTTGAGAAAGTATTTCTCTTTCTCTTCATTAAGAAAGATCTCCATAACTTTCTAGAAGTTTTTGTCCTTACAACATTTTTTGATATGTTCGGGGAGTACTTCTACCTATTCTTCATTCTCATCAGTAAAAGGTTCTGTATGTCTTTTAGTCCTTTGTTGATCTTGGTCTCTACTATGTTCTCCATGTTCTAGTTCTTGATTAGCCATTTTAGGGATGTGATAAGTCTTAGTATATGTTGGTTGAAATAGTTGTCTGAATAAGAATTCAGCTATGTTGTTTGGAGATGTATGACCTTTGCTAGTTTTAGAATCCTCTTGATACAAGGGGTTCCTAGTTTGCTGTAAGTTTATAGAAAATATTCTCTGAACATGAGGAGATCTGACAGGTGAAGGAGATCGTGAAAACTCCTCACTAGATGAATTGGACATAGACTGAATTGGACATAGATCGTGTATAAATTGAAGAGCGACCTCTACCACAATTACAACCTTTGGCTCTACCTCATCTAAATCTAGGAGGATAAAACACATTTCCACTTCTTGTTGCCATAGTCATAGACAAGGACAAAAAGAGAAAGCCTAGATAAGGACCACACTAAAACATAGTATCAAAAAAAAAGATAAGAGTTTTGTATACTAGGGTATGAGTTGTCTGAGTAATAGCTAGAATAGCCAAAGATTATGACTATCATGACACAAAGTATGACAAACATGAGAGGACAAAGACAAGATAACTAAGCAATGAGACTAGTCCATGCATAGATCACAAGTTGTTAGCTAAGCAAGAAGTCATTGTCTGACATTGTTTGCAGATACAAAAGTGGTACAACATTGCAAATACAGACTAGACTTAGAGCACAAATAGCTCAAACAAAATAGTTTGGCAATTTAAGGACAAGACCCCATGCGGAGATTCTTACAAAACTACGTGAGGAGACCCAAAGAAGGCCATGAAGATTCAAAACAAAAAATTAGGATTGTGTTCTCATGTGAGAACTTGCATAAAGCCACACAAGAATTTAATAAACCAAAAAAAGGATAGAATTTAGGCATAAAAGGATTGTACTTGCATAATCTTGCATGGAGATTTGTAGGAAGTCACATAAGGACCTACACAAAACTACACAAGGAAATGCTAATAGGGTACTTTCTTGCACAAAATTTTGCAGATCTAGGTGTGAGAATCTAGACAGATTGACAACTTTGATTGGATTTTGAAGAGATTTTGCAAGTTTCAGATAGTTTTGGATAGATTGTTGATTGTCTTGACTAGTTTTAGATAGATACAAAGATAGTTTTCAAGTTTTGGATAGCATTATGGTTTTAAAAAGATGGTTTATTTTTAGATAAAAACAAGAATCAAGTAGTAGTCGCAAACAATCCAACTGAGGGCAAAGCAACTTAGAGGGAAGAGGGAGTCTTGACCTTTTTTTCATTTGATAGGTTTGGACAAGTTAAAAGACTCAATAACAAACATGCTTTATCCCTATAACCAAAAATGGTAGAGAATGCAAAACCTTAGTCCAACAACTTATGTGCATGTGCGCACCTCACATAGCCGTGTCACCCCACTAGAGGGTGCCTATGTTTTTGGTGTATTCCAATGGCTCAATAAAATATATACTAAATGAACACCCTTCTGGCAGGGGTCAAGCATGTATACCACCTTCCAACACCTAGGTACATGCCTATGGTGAGTATCTATAGGAGAGATTCTTCCCCCTCCTTGCACAAAGATTATGCCCCCTTTTGGAGGTGATCCAAGTAGCAACTAACTAAGAGGTTTTTACTTGACTTCCATTCATATTAACCCCCAATGGATTTGCAAGTGAAGTTGAGGCCAACATCTCACACCAACATCTAAAGGTGCACACACTTGACTAGCAAGACTGAGGTCAACATCGGCCAGTGCAATAGATAGCTCCTCCTCTTGATATGCAATATCAAGAATCAAGAGGAAGAAATTAACATGGCTTTGGAGTCTTTCATTGTACAAAGCTTCTTTATTATAGTGAGTTGGAATCTTTGGCGAAAGGAGTGCGCTCACTTGGGTCATTTCGAGAGGTTGGATCACTCTAGTAGGCCCTCTAAAGGTTGACTCAGATTGGTGGTTTGGATCTAAGGGTCCAAATTTCTAATTTCCCTCAAGGGGAAAAAGCATACTCCTCTACCTTGTCACCTTACTCAAACACGCAAGACATGTTCATCACCAAGTTAGCTTATCGTTCCCACCTTGTCCTATTCTGAGACTTTGATCCCCTAAAAGGAAATCATCATCTCTTCATTAAAGGTTTCATTTGGGAGAACCACTAACTTTCTTGCCTCCCTCAAGTACCATCTTTTAGAGGCTTCTAGGTTATTTATTATCTCGGGCATCACTTCCAAGTAGTAAAGAGTGTACTCCTCTATTCCCCTATCTTGCACCCTACAAAGTTTACAAGCCCTATTTATACTATGTGTGGAAAGCAATAAAGGAAAACATGACATTTAAGTGGGTTTGAAATGAGTCTTTGACGTGTGTATTTTTGACAAGCGTCCTACAATCACATAATTAGTACATGTTTCAAGTGTTTTGATAAGGTGTCTTCAACATGCATCCTATAAACCACTATCAAGCTATTTGAAAACTACAAATCAGAAAGAGAATGCTTCAAAAAATATTGTTAGTCAAATGCATAATGATAAAACTAAATTATAGAAATTGTATTTGTATATGTTGTTGCAAAATTTCACACGAGATCACACATAGGCCTACGCAAGAAAATGATGTGCACTGCGTGAAAAACTGCACATGTATACACTTTTTTGCATGAGGAAGTGCAATGAAAGGAGGGAAATCCTTAGTTCTTTATGCAAAATTGATATTTCTCATGCAAAAATTTGGAAAATAGTACAGATGACCATGACAGAATAATTAAAAATGCAAAAAAGAGTAAACGAGGCCAAAAAAATTGATTTCTTTGCCCCACAGTGGCCACCAAAAATATATATGTGAAATGTGGGCCTTAGATCCTCAAACACACTTCAACATAGTCATTACCTGAAAGATCATCCTTGAATGAATATGAGATTATTCATCCAAGTAATCCAATAGTTTGACCTATTGCCTTCTAACTAGAAGGATTTTTCCTTTGCTCTCAAAATGAGAAGTTGGCAACCAAACCTCTAGTATGAAGGATTTATAGCTAAATGAGAATGCAAATTATACTAGATGAAATGCAATTAAGCTAAGAAATAAAAGACCATACTATGCTAAATAAATGCATTTTTAAAATCTAGATGATATTATAATGCAAGAAATAAAATCTGTGAAAATGTGAGCAAGATGAGTAAATATTCTAGCATAAGTTCAAAGCAAATTCAATTCAACCTCCCTAATGGGGAATCAAAGGCTCCTTAAATAGAACCCCAGGATCGATCAACGGTCGAGATCAATCAAAATGAATGGTCAAGATTGAAGATGAAACTAGTCAAAGTGGAAAATTCCTTATGACAAGGGAGTTAATTGATTGCTTTTGAGTGAAATAAGGAGTCAACAGATTTAATTTTGAGTGGAATAAGGAGTTAACTAATTTAATTCCTTTTTTTATTTCAGTCCACCCAGAGTTTCCATTTTTGAACTAAAGAGAAGATTTGGAGAGAATATTTAATTTAATAAAATATAATATGACCTCATAAATGGATATTCTTAATTAATTGAATAATTAAATTTAATAATTAAAAAGAGGAGATATCTTATTAAATCAAATACATTTAATTCCTTTATAGATTAGCTAAAGAGGTAATTTAAATTTTAATTAAAGTATGAACACTTATAATTAAATTAAATTAAATCAATATGTTTATTATAGCTAATTTGAGTCGATACTTAGGAATTTAATAAATAGTGTGATTAGTATAGATTAGGGCTTTTTGCATTTGACACCTAGGTCAAGTAGCGATTATTAGAATTAGAATTGCCTAGTAAAATGGGACTTAGGAATGATTGAATAGACTAGAATTGGTTTAGCATGGCAAAGTGCCAATTTTGGGGTATTACACTTAGGAAAGAAAGATTAATGCCCAAAGTAGAACTTGAATTGTGATTAACTAGGAACAAGATTCATAATTGAGATCGTGAGAATAATTATAAGTCTCTTGGAGTACTTATATAAAAATGCACCTTGAGAATAGTTAGTAATGGAGATGTAAGAAATTTTAAACTTATTTATCACATGAAATGGTGATGCATTTCTAAGACATGGGTTATGATGATTCATTTCTTTTGGAAGGATTGATAGCAATGCATTTGATGCATTTAATACTATTATTAAACTTATTTTGGTATAATCATGCATATATATTCTTAGATAATGCAATAGATTTTATTGATAAGCACCTTGTCTTATTAGATTTTATCATGTGATGATAACTAAATATTTTAAATATTTATAATATGATAAATTGAATTGGATGGGTATTGTGTAGCAAGGATTACATCAATGTTATGTAATTTATGGTTCTAATGGGTAGGTTGTATCTTTGAATATTGGAAAATAGTGGATTTATTTATTGGTTGATGATATAATTTATTTACACTACATAGGTTTATGGTTTTGTCTTCTACTGATGTATGAATTGAATTATGTAGGAAATTCACTTGGAACTAGGAGTAAATCCATGTGTAATAGTTGGGTCTACAATACCTTATAGAAATGTGAAAAAAAAATCCCTAGATGAGATCACTTGGAAGTTTTCTCAAATATGAATTAGTAAAATTGTAATTATCTAATTATCTAATAGGCATATGAAGTGGATGGTGTAGTGTACAACCATGGTGTTACTTGACACTTGTAGTTGATTAGGTGGCAAATAAAAAAGTCCAATTGAGTAAGAGAAGGTTGGAAATTATGCTTTATGTTGAGTCATTTAGGTTCCCTATGTGAAACCCTTGGCCAAAGAGCTTTGAATTTCATTTACTATGCAATATTTAAGTGGGTTTCAAGAGGGTTATGGTGGCTCCTAAGGCTGGGTTAGGACTTTTTTTGAGGGCCCACATGGTATACCTAGGGGTCAGGTACAATTTAGCATTATAAACACTCATTATAGACTTGGGGAAGCACCCTAAAGTTGGGTTTTCTAAGATACCAAATTTGAAGGACAATTCTTGAGGAATGTAAAGGTTGGGAAGACAAAAATAATTTCTCTTGAAGGTGTGTAAGTGGGACACAGACTGAGGGCATTTATTGTGAATGGGATATGTGGGGAGGAGAAATCAATGCCACCCACACTCATCCCAAGAAAACTGAGGAGATGTGGAGGGAAGGAGAGGATTTTAAGAGGGAGAGGGAAAAACATTCTCCTTGTTCACCCACTCTTCTTCTTGAAGATAGTTTTGGATGGAGTTAACAAAAAGAAAAGGTGAGGAGGAGAGATAGACCTTGCATTTGGAAGATGGATGTCTTACATAAGGAAGAACCCATACAAATTTAAGTTAATTATCCTTTTAAATTCATAGGAGGTTACTTTTGATGTGATGAGAATGTATTTTAGAGGAAATGTCTCATAATATCTTAGGAAGCACTCTTGTGAAAGCATCCATGATCCTTGGTTGCAATGAGTTCTATTTCTCAAGGGTATGGATAGGATCAATAAGATCTCATGATGCCATTACAGTTGGGTGGAAAAGAGTAATGCAATTATGTTGTGATTAATTTCTTGTATGCTTGTTAAAAGAAATATTTTTATATCATTTGAATATGGAAAGAGTTTGTATAAGAAGTGTTCTTTTTGCAAAATAAATCTTGCAACTATTCATATTCTTAAAGGAGGGTTCTTGAAGTTTCCAGTTGTAATGTTTTGAAATTTTTTTATAAATGCAATAACTTATATTGTGATATACAAACTCTATAGTTATAAATCTAGTTAAAATACAACATAGAGCATATCTATTAAAATGTATTGTAGTTATAGTCATAAATTTGTTGAAAAAATAAATTTAGTATGGTTTGGTTAAAAAATCTAGGCATGACAAAATACTTATCCAAGTGCCAACAAAGGCCTCAATTCCTAACAAGTACCACCTTTTGGGTCAATGAGAAAATTATACACTCGGCATAATATTTTTGAATGTGCTTGGACACTAGTACAACTAGAATTTTCTAATTGGTAGAAGACAAGTGGGTGTCACCTCAATATCCTTATCTAGTGTTGGTAAATAGAATTTTTACTGTTGAATTACCTTCAAAATTGGTCGTGTTTTCCCTATGAGTTGTGACAAATGTGCGAAGAGTTGGATAGAGTGCAATTGGATCACTATCAAAATGAAGTTTTCATCTATTTTTGAAAGGGGAGGCTCCCTTGTATGATGTGGATATTTAGGATTTGTGTGCACTTTTAACTTGAAAGTGCATAAAGGAGAAAAAATAAAACTAAGACAGAATGAGCAAAGAAATCCTAGAGCTAGACTTATGAATAATAAATAGGATTTTCACAACAAATAATTGATTACAAAAAGGATTTGAGCTTGTAAATGTGATGATGATAAAAAATAAGCATAACGTACCTAAATATACAAATAGATAAGCTTTTATATGAATAGATATATCTGACCACTGACTTCAAAGATGTATTTTTCAAACATTTGACATTTAAATAAAAAGGAAAAATGAGCCCGCAGGTGACCACTTAATATGAACCAAAATTTAAAATTTTGGTTACACTTGACAAGCCTTTAATTGTGATGGCATATTCTCAAATTGGTTCTTCTCAAATCTTCTTCATCCTCGCAAATTTTCTCCATCTCCATTCTTGGAAAGTTTCTCATTTCCATGATTTGAACTAATTTATACTTGGAACTTGAACTTCTTGAATTGACGAAGCCTTTTTTTCATGTAACTAGATCTTTCAAAGTGAACTTGGATTTCCATAGGAAATTCAAGTTTATGATAATTTTTCTCTAATCTTCTATTTTTGTGTTCTCATTTTTATAATCAAAAGATATTAAAAGATACAAGAGAAAATAAAAATATTTATTTAAAGAGATAAACTAAAATAATGTGAAAAATAATATAATTAGAACATATAAAAAGATGCAAAGGAAAATTTAAAAAATTATTTAAGAAGGATAAATTAAAATAATGAGATCAAATTATACTAAAATAAATAAATAAATAGCTTAATGCTAAAAAATACATAGCAGATATAATGTAGAGAAAAATAAAGAAATCACAATACAAAAATAGAAATAAATAATCATATAAAAGTAAATTAGAATATATAAGCAAAATAAATATAAGTATATATGTATTTGTATGTAAATTTTTCTATGTGTGTGTGTGTGTGTGTGTGTGTGTGTGCATGTATGTATGTCTTTTTATATAACTAGGTATTTGTGTGTGTCTACACACACATATGAAGAGACTCAACAAAAATAAAACTGAGCTAAACCAAAAGAGAATAGAGAAAAAAAAATAGAACTACACACAAAAGAGACCTAAAATTAATAAAATTAAAAATAACTATGTATGGACACACATACAAAGAATGCACAAGGAAATGAAAGAAATAGAAAGGAGGGAGAAATGGAGTAGGTGAAGAGGGCTCAAAGAGGGAGAAGGTTGAGGCAAGGGAAGGGGCAAGGGCTCTAATGCTAGATAAAAGGTGGTACTAAGAGGAACTTAAAGTCCACCCCTCACTCGATTAAGGTTTTACAAGTGGATTGAGTCTCCCTAAACTTCCTTTTGAAAAAGAAAATCCTCAAAAAGCATTGAAGTCTTCTCAAGATAGACATAGAGATTGGTTGTAGAGGAGTGATTAGCTAAATCAGATTTTAGGACATGCTCATGTTTAATATTAGCACAATTTTCTTGAATTATTTTTTTGAACAAGTGGTCAATGGAACTTAAGTATAGGGTGCCACAAGAACATACAACTTTGTACATACTAGAATCAAAGAAATAATTCTTTGGACATTTAAGATAAGTTTGGCAAAAAAAAGTGGCCAACTTGTAAGTAGGGGAGCCCATGATGTCAACAATGGGATGAAGAGGAATGTTGGGGTTATGTATTTTAATTGGGACACCATAGATGTATTGTTATTTATTCAAAGGGAAAAAAATGTCTTCCTTTGCAAGCTTTGATGTTTTCTATGTCTTCACCAAAGTCCCCTTCTCAACTCCATTGATATTATCAAACACAAAACCAATGATGAAGTGTTTTGTATTCGAGCTTATGGGTGAGATCGTGAAAGATTTTTAGCATCAACGTTTCGGATCATACTCCATGATCCATCATCATGATGTTAATGAGAGAGCTAAGAATGTAGAAGAATAATATGTTATAGACTAGGCTAAATAATAAGAGGAGAGGGAAGGGCAAGGGAGAGCTACATGCAAATCAAGAGAGAAAAAGAAGAAAAGAAAAACAAATAAGGTCAAAAAAAACAAAATGAAGTACAAACTACCAATTGAAGAATGAATTAAAACTACAATTAAAAAATGAAGTGGTATTATAAAAAGAGAAAATAGAAGTGCACATAAAGAATAACATAAAATGGAAATAATGATAATGATAATAATAAATAGATAAGTGAATAAACAAAAAGTAAACTACTAACTTAAAAAATAAAAAGAACTAAATAAGAAAAAAAAAGAAACAGAATAAGAGTTAAAAAAGGAAATTGAGTCAACATATAACCTAAAGGAGAGGGCAATGAAGAAAAATACGAGAGAAAAGTCAAGAATATGAGAAGAGAAACACACAAAACCAATGATGAAGTGTTTTGTATTTGAGCTTCTGGGTGAGATTGTGTAAGATTTGTAAGATTTTATTTTTTAAGTTAGTTGTTTACTTTTTCTTTATTCACTTATCTATTTATTATTATCATTATCATTATTTTCATTTTTACATTATTTTTTATCTTCACTTTTGTTTTCTCTTTTTATAATACCACTTCATTTTTTAATTGTAGTTTTAATTCATTCTTCAATTGGTAGTTTGTACTTTATTTTGGTTTTCTTGACCTTATTTGCTTTTCTTTTCTTCCTTTTTCTCTCTTGATTTGTGTGTAGCTCTCCTTTTCCCTTCCCTCTCCTCTTATTATTTAGCCTAGTCTATAACATATTATTCTTCTACATCCTTAGCTCTCTCATTAACAACCTGGTGATGGATCATGGAGTATGAACTGAAATGTTGATGCTAAAAAATCTTACACAATGTCACCCAGAATCTCGAATAAAAAATATCAAGGATTGTGGAAATCTATTGCAATTAATGATGAAGTGGCTTCCCTTGTTGAGCTTTTCCTTAGATCCACTTTATTTTCTTTCTAAGGGGTCATTAATGAATAGGTAGATGAGTTAGAAATGGGTTTCCCTCTTCACCTTCCTCCTCAAACCAAAGTGGTAGAAGCACTATGTGAACAATACAAACATTTGTTGGTTGCATGGGTTAAAAGAGCTTGAAAACATCAATAATTTAGCCCTTTGTATCTCTTTCACCATAGAAATTGAGTCAACCTAAAACTCCCCTTCCTCGATATTTTTCTCTACAAGAAATTTAATGGCACCGCAACTTGTACCGATCATCACAAATCCACTCACAATAACATATATCTCCATTCTTTTTTGCACTACCACCTAGCCTAGAAAAAAAATCCTCAAAACCTTGACCAGTAGAGCCTTGAGCATTTGTGATGCCAAAAGTATAAACCAAGAGTTAGATTACCTTTGTCATGTCTTCATTTTGAATGGCTATAACAAGTAGCAAATTTCTAGAACTTTCAATCAAGCCATATCTATCGCGTAAACCCAACAACATCCCATTTCCCTCATCTCTCTCTCTCTCTCTCTCTCTCTCTCTCTCTCTCTCTCTCTCTCTCTTCATATATATGGAGAGAGAGACAGAGACACACACACACACACACACACACACACACAGAGAGAGAGAGAGAGTCAACTACAAAAATGAGAAAAAGGAGGAATAAATAAAGATGAGCTAATTAAAAAAGATAACCAAGAAAATAAGTGGAAATACACAAATAAAACACCAAAAATAATTAAATGAATAGAAATAGAAATAACTATATATAGGTTTTTTTTGTATATATATTCTTCCCTTCAATTTTGTTCTCTTTCCTTTTATTTTAATTTGCATAAATATTATTTTATCAATTCAATTTTCATTATTATTATATAAAAATGTATATGAAATAAAAATAGACTAAAGAAGATATGCACACGCACACACACAAACACTTTGTTAATCTTATTTTATTCTATAACGATAACAAGTTAAAAATAATAAAATAATAAATACACATACACATATATATATTGTTAGTGTAGTTTTTTTATTTTTCCTATTTTGCTAGGTTTTTCCTACACTTTTAATAATCTTGCTTAGGTTATTAAAGCATGTCTTATTAGGTGAATGGTTGTGAGGTGTCACCTTCCTACATGTGAGCATCCATTAGCTATCTTGGGAAGATACTTTTCTATATTTAGTCTGATAGATGGTTTCTCCTCATTGGTTGGTGTTGCCACCTCCTCCCTCTTCCTAGCCTATATAAGCATGCTACCTAACTTGTGTTTGCATCGACTTCATTTGCATCCTCTTAGTGCTATTTTGCTTCCAACATTTGTATTACTCTCTTGGAGACTAACTCTATGTTTCTATTTTGATTTTATCAGTTGCATTCATAGTTTAGATATCTACTCTTTGCACTAGTTTTCTGGGTTATCAATCTTTTCAGATTCTAACATGGTATCAGAGCTTTTCTATGTGCAACAGTAGATTTTAGTTTCCTTATTTGAGAGATTCGATTGGGGGCGCTAATAAATTTTATTTTATTTTTTTGAAAAATGAAGTATGCTCTTCTTTTGCATCTTTGGATGATCTTCAGAATCAAAAAAGTTTTGACAAAAATGGTTTTTCTCTGGGGTTTCAATCTCAAATCTGACAACCAACTTGCATATTTGGAGTTTTCAATCAGTATTGCAGGTTTTAGCATGTCATTGATGGACTTAGGAAGCTGACCCAACATTTTCATGTCATATTTTGGTTGTTGGGGTTGTTTCTTGATTTTTGGAGCCATTTTTTACTGTTAAAGGCACCTAATTTACACTACAGCAATATCTTTTGTATATTAGCAAGAAAAATGCTTTCTGGGTTTTGTTTTAAGCACCAAAAAATTATCTAGGTATCTTTTAGTTTTTGCATGCAAGTTATATATTTTTCAAAATCAAGTACAAAAAGCTACAACCATACCCCTCTCCATTGGCAGGCGTAGATTTGAACGCAGTTTTCAAATGTCTCATTCTTGCTCATACGGACTCCAATTTTGATGATTCTTATTATGACCTTAGCTATTTTTTTGTGCTCTATCCACTAGTGGAGTTTTTCTTTTGATTTTCATGCATAAATTCTTCAAAAATTGTAGATTCTCGGCGTGACTATGCATAGTTCTCATTTTGGAAACTTCAGAGGATCATAACTTTCTCATACGACCTCATATCAGGGTGATTCTTTTTTTGAAAGTGCATAATTTTTTGAGTAGATCATATTGGTGCTATTTTTTTTCCTTGATTATTGTGCCCAAGTTTCACTTTCAACATATGCTCTCCATGAGGGTTTTTAATGCATTGAAATCAAGACCACTAAGTATTTCTTTCTAGTGGTAGTTGCAAACGCACTAAAATAAAGTGCCAAATCATATTTCTTTTGGGGGGGTTCTTTGATTGAGTAAAAAGGGGGGGCATTGTCGTGGTTGGGTTCTCTTCTTTTTAGCATTTCTTCTCTACATTTCTTCATCATGGATCAAACAAATATACCCATCCTAACTCCATACAATTACTTTGAGTGGAAATCACACATGACAATTCATTTAAGGAAAAAGGGATTAAATAGGATAACTATGGGACTTGAAACTGAACCTAATAAAGATGAAGATAAGCCTAAGTGGTTTAACAAATGTGATAAGGCATATGGAACATTGTGTTTGTCTATTTCTCCTAACTTTTTATTTCACATTGAGTCTTTGGATACACCAAATGAAATATCGACAAAGCTAGAAACACTATTTGGCACACAAGATTCAATGAGGGGTCATATGTTGGAAAATGAATTAATTAGTTTAAGTCTAAGTAATTTCAACACAATCCAAGATTTCTTCACCAAATTGAAATCACTAAGGCTGCAGTTAAAACAATATGGAATTGAAAAGAAAGATGAACAACTGATTCTTAGTATTCTCTCTAAGCTAAGTTCAGAATATTTTGTGTTTGTCTCTGCCTTCTATGCTACTAAGGGTGCACTTGGTACTCAATTCACCATGCCATCTCTAGATGATTTTGCTGTCAATCTCACTCGAGAGCACGACAAGCTAATCCAGATGGGCACTCTTAAGTCCTCTAAGTCACATGCCTTAGCTGCCAACCAAGGCACAAAAGAACAAAAAGGACAAAGTAGTAACAACAATAGTAAGGATGAGAAACAAAATAATAGTGAGGAAAAGAAGGATCAGATACCAATTGCTTCAAAATCAACTATTGATACCTCATCCTCTAAGGGTGATAAGCCTAAGAAAGAAAAGGTTAAATGTGTCTATTGTAAAAGACTTGGTCATGATGAACATAAATGTTTGAAGAAACAAATTGATCACTTGACATACATTCTTGAGAAGAATAATATTAGTGTTCCTAAGTCTATCAAACAAAGTTCTAATGAAGGGTCTAACAAGGCAAAAGAAAACAACAAGGGGAAAGGAAAGGGCAAGCCTCTTGTTGCAGTTGCTTCCTCACCATCCACTTGGGTTCTTGATTCGGGTGCTTCGCACCACATTGCTTCATCTAAGGAAGAACTTGCATCCTTGGAGCCATGTACTATGCCTTCTATTTTGATGGGTGATGACACTCCTATTGAGGTGTGTGGGAGAGGGTCCGTTGATGTGGGGGATGGCACATTCCATGATGTTCTTGGTGTACCCTCATTATCAACTAATCTCCTATCAATATACTATATCACTCACATAGGTTCAGCCAAGTGGATTGAGTTCACTCCTTATTTAGTGGAGATACGTGAGTTGCATAGTGATTCTATAGTTGTAGTTGGGAGAGCAGATCATCAATCATGACTCTATCTATTTTCTCACTTTGTTCCTAGTCCTCCTTCATCTATTTTTCTCACTCACTCTAATGATGTGATTAAATTATGGCATGAGTGGTTTGGCCATCTTAACTTCCGTTATTTGCATCAGCTCAACCAGCAAAGCATGGTCATAGGGTTGCCTTTAGTTCAATTCTCAGGAGGTGTTTGCCAAGGTTGCATTCTTGGTAAGAATCCTAAGGAAAAGTTTGACAAAAGTAAGGCATGGAGAGCCTCACAGATACTAGAGTTAGTTCATAGTGATTTGGCTGGTCCATTTCAATATCCTTCTTTCAGCAGGGCTCGATATGTCCTCACATTCATTGATGACCTTTCTTGATATACATGGGTGTACTTTCTCAAACAGAAGTCAGAGGTATTTGATCTTTTTCAAGACTTCAAAAATTTTGTAGAAAAGCAATCTGGGAAAGCCATCAAGGTTTTGCACACAGACAATGGTGGTGAGTATGTCAACCATCGATTTGAAAGATTTTTCAATTCAGAGGGGATTGATTTATAGCATTCAGTTCCATACAATCCTCAACAAAATGGTGTTGCAGAATGGAAGAATAGATCCTTAAAGGAAATGGAAAAATGTATGATTCACTCTAGATCTCTTGCACCATAGTATTAGGCAGAAGCCATTAACTGTGCTTATTATATCCAAAACCATGTTCCTCACTGGGCCTTGAAGGGAGTTACTCCTTTTGAAGCTTGAAGCGGTCAAAAACCATCAGTTAAGAACTTTTGAGTTTTTGGCTCCCCTGCATGGGCCCACATTCCTATAGAGAGATGTAAGGCCTTGGATCAGCAAAGCAGACCTTGCATATTTGTAGGTTATCCTGATGGTGTGAAGGGTTATCGGTTGCTCCACCCTACTACACATGAGTTATTCTTTGAGAGGAGTGTTTAGTTTGAGGAGGGATCTTCAAGCTCACTTTCTATCACTTCTCCAACTCCTTCTACCTTGACATTAGAGTCACTTGGAATACATGACAGATCTTCTAATGAGTCAGATTCACCTGAATAGTCTTCTACCTCTACTTTTGATGCAAAAAGTGATTCAGAGAACTCACCTCCTTCCTCTCCTAGTCATCATTTAGAGGTAAATGATTCCCCTCTATATTATCCATCTTCATGTCCACTTTGGGCTTGACAGACCTTACAGTCTACAGGTGATTGGGTTGGGGATCCATCAGAAACCAAGTAAACTCATTCACAATTCCAAGATGCTCCACATGTCTTCATTGCTACTACCTTAGATCCATAGTCCTTTCATGAGGCTTCTAGTATTCCTAAGTGGGATACAGCTATGCAGGAAGAGTATAGTTCCTTGATGAGGAACCACACTTGGGATCTTGTCCCTCTTCCTAAAGGAAGAAAAATTGTTTGATGTAAGCGGATCTATCAGACAAAATTTGCAGCAGATGGGTCAGTTGACAAACACAAGGCTTGCTTGGTCACATAAGGATTCTCCCAGGTTCCTAAGATTGACTACTCTAAGACTTTTGCGCCAATTTCTCAAATGAATTCCATTCGAATTGTTCTTGCCATTGTTGTAGCTAATCATTGGGAAGTACATCAAATGGATGTGAAGAGTTTTTTTCTTCATGGTGAGCTTCATGAGGAGATCTACATGGAGGAGCCACAGGGCTTCCTTCAGGATTCTTTACTTGTGTGTCATCTTGGGAAGTCTCTCTATGGCCTCAAACAGGCTCCTCAAGCTTGGTATGCCAAGATGGACTCCTTCCTTCTATCAATTGGGTTCACTCAGTGCCATTATGATCCTAATGTCTACATTTTGCAACAGGTTGATTCACTTCTATTTTTGGTTTTGTATGTTGATGACTTGTTGATCACAGGAAGTTCTTCACCCACCATTAAGGCTGTCAAAATGGCCCTTCATGACAGTTTTTTGATGACTGACTTGGTCTTGTTGCATTACTTTCTCAGGATTGAGATCCTTTAGTCTTCTTCTAGGATCACCATCACACAATCCAAGTATGCTCTAGATTTACTCTCAAGGTTTCATATGGTTGACTGTAAGTCTGCTCTGACTCCCTTCCTTTCTAGAGTCAAACTTGAGGCTCAATGTTCTTCTCCACTTGTTGATGGCACTTTGTACCACCAACTTGTTGGGAGTCTCATTTATCTAACTCATAGGAGACCTGACATCTCCTATGTTGTAGGCATGGTGTCTCAATTCATGTAGGAGCCCCATGAGCTGCACTGGAAAGCAGCCAAGCGGATCCTTCACTACATTCAGGGTTCTCATAGTTGTGGGATTCACTACACAGTAGGTATTGAGCTTGATTTGGTGGGCTACACAAATTCAGATTGGGCAGGTGATTCTAAGGATCACAAGTCTACTTCAGGGTATATCTTCTCACTTGGGTCAAGTCCTATTTTTTGGTCAAGCAAAAAGCAGTCTGATATTGCTCTATCTTCTTCTAAGGCTAAGTATCGGGGGGTTGTAAATGCCACCACTGAGGCCATTTGGATTCAACATCTTCTCATTGATTTTGGTATCCAGATTAGATGGCCATCAGTCATATTTTGTGACAACCAGAGTGCCATTCAGATCTCACAAAATCTAGTTCATCATCAATGGACCAAACACATAGAGGTCCACATGCACTACATCTGGGAGCTCATCCATGGTCATGTCATTGGCATTTTCTATTGTCTAAATTTTAAGCAAGTTGTTGATATCTTCACCAAACCCTTCACTGAGAGCAAGTTCCTTCATTTGCGAGCTTTACTGGGGGTGCGGGATGCTTCATCTTTTGGGGGGGGGCTCTTCATCTCACTTGGAGTCCTAATTTTTTTTGGGGGGGTCTCTTTTCTCTCTATTTTGGGAAATCTTATGTACATGGGTACCTCATCAGGCTTGACTTGTTGGGACCCATTTCTACATCCACCTAAGCTTTGCTTATGGGGGGTGTTAGTGTAGTTTTTTATTTTTCCTATTTTGCTAGGTTTTTCCTACACTTTTAATAATCTCGCTTAGGTTAATAAAGCATGTCTTATTAGGTGAATGGTTGTGAGGTGTCACCTTCCTACATGTGAGCATCCATTAGCTATCTTGGGAAGATACTTTTCTATCTTTAGTCTGATAGATGGTTGCTCCTCATTGGTTGGTGTTGCCACCTCCTCCCTCTTCCTAGCCTATATAAGCATGCTACCTAGCTTGTATTTGCATCAACTTAATTTGCATCCTCTTAATGCTATTTTTCTTCCAGAATTTACATTACTCTCTTGGAGACTAACTCTATGTTTCTATTTTGATTTTATCAGTTGCATTCATAGTTTAGATATCTATTATTTGCACTAGTTTTCTAGGTTATCAATCTTTTTAGATTCTAACATATATTATCAGTAAAAGGCCAAAGCAA
The DNA here is from genome assembly GCA_028749045.1 of Cupressus sempervirens. Lineage (NCBI taxonomy): Eukaryota > Viridiplantae > Streptophyta > Pinopsida > Cupressales > Cupressaceae > Cupressus > Cupressus sempervirens. The sequence continues at coordinate 88,273,260 of CM053791.1, read as the reverse complement.
TATATATTTATTTATATAAAAAGATTACAAAAGTCTCTATTCAAAGGGGCACTGGTAGGAAAGAACGAATAATAAAACCTCCAATTTAGCCCAAGACATAAGTCCACACAAATACAAGATTAAAAGGGGCATACCATAGTTTTGAAATCTTAAAGAAGGGCATTTCTTTCTTTATATTTTATTTTCTTGTATACATTTTCCATCATATTTCCTTTTATACTATTGAATTTGTTTACATGTGCCCATTTTGCCAATGGGGTCTTAGGAAGACATTCCTTCCTTTATATCTTTTTCTATATTTTATTAGATCCTTTATCCAAACTGAATGTCAATTTCATTTGGTTTCCCATCGATTACTAAATTCCCTCATAAATCTTTTCATCTTACATAAAACTTCAAACTCATGGAAAACATTAGTCTTCAAAGTCAATATCTTTCTATAATTTAGAAAACTTATTATCTTGGTGAACATTTTTGTTCTATGTTATATCTCAACTACTTCTTTAGAAATATAATGTTCTATAAAGGAGACAAACAATCAATTTATATTTAGTGTATTATTTCCAGCGAAATGTATTTTAACTCTTATGAACTTGGTAGGCCTTCATGTTTAATAAGGGCTTCTATAATATATCTATCCTTAACTCTAGGCTATTATTAAGAGGATCCTTAGTCTATTACAAAAGATATAGATTGTATTGCTTAAAAATGTTGTGTAATTTATGAGTAGTAGTTTTTTTATGTCAATTGCTCTGATAATATCTTAGGATTAATCTATTATTATCTTTTACTTTGTGATAATCCAAGAGCCTATGACCTAATATATTTTTTGGTTACCTTCAAGATTTTGGTCATTTTTATCCCTCTATATTTTGACTTGGATGTTTTGTTTTTATCTTGCCTTGGTTACTCATAATGGTTCTTCTTGCAGGATTAATTCTAACTTTATTCTTAATATGAACCATCTATGTAATTTCATGTTGTTACTGAATTACTAACCAATTTTATATATTGTCTTAGGGATTCCATCCATATTGGTTAAATAAAATTCAAAAATGTATTTAGTTTCCTTATTAACAGGTCTCTCTTCTTAGCGTACAATGTGAATATTTTCTTTGTGTATTCAATATCAAATTTAGATTTGTATGCTTATTATGATTTGTCCTTTTGAAGCCCTCTTAGAATCTCAACTATTATTACAATTTCTAAGATTTTTGAGACAAAAATAAATTTGAAGAATTGCTAATTGCAGTAAACCCCATTAATAGATTATCTCACCACTGCTATAGAAAATAGTTGATATATAAACTTTCTTCTATTATAATGATTCTAATATTTACATTATATGGTATTTGATTGAGATACTATTTGCAAACCTTGCTAACCCAAACTAAAGATGCTTATGAAAACTGTAAACCAAAAATCATTTGGTCATAATCTATAAATGCCTAACTGTGATAGAGGATCTTCTTAGTGACTTATTCACAAGAAGAGGACAAAGAGATATTGTCAACCTGACCAGAAACACAAAAGGAAAGACCCCTATAAAATGTCCTAAATTTAGTAACTAGATTCTACTATAGGTATAACTTTATCACCAGTGCCTCAGACTATTAATTTGTCCAAAAAAATGAAACAAAAAAATAGACCAACCAACATAGCAAGAAAAATTTACTCTTTCCACCATGCAATTCCAATGAAAACCATCTTCATGGAGATATCATACCATCCTCTTCCAATCGACATGAACCCAAGTATTGATGAAAAATAACAAGAATGTCCAATTGTGGATGATCAACTCCCCTCTTACTTTAAAGGCCCTTGAATTCATGATTTCTAGTATTGGGTAGACCTAAACAGGGTGATTCTGGACTTTATATTCAGTGTGCTTGGGTATGCACAAGTTGTCATCAATATTCTCTAGAAACATGTCTAATTTTTTTATAGTGGAACTTTTGAACACTACCCTATAGAAACCCCTAATTGCAGCCTTATCCCTATCTATTGTTGGTCTCATAATGGTTTTGACATTTCAATGTCAACACACTTTACCACTTTCTACATAGAAGCTGAGTACACTATATATGTCGAGCTACAATATGTGCCAAGCCAAAATTCCAATAGGTGCCAAGCATTATATAGGTGTCGATTCATAGTTGATGTCGAGCAAGTCAAAATGCTTCATATGTCGAGTAAGCCAGAACTATGCATGTGTCAAGCAAGACAGAATGTAATAGGTGTTGAGCAAACCAGGATCAAACATGTAATGAGCATCACTAATCCAATATGTGTCGAGTAACATAGAATCAACATATGAGTTTGTGGCTTCACAAATTTAGATGTAAACCATTTTCTGAGCTGACATAGAAGGATTTCGAAGGATAATAAGGATAATAATGAATCTTTTATATTTCCTATGCAATCTACATGCAGCCAATAAGAAAAATGGAGAAGTCATGCAACCAATGAGAAAAGTGCAAGAAATGAGCAAGAATTCAAGATTTAATATGGATCATAGATCCATACCTAACCCTAAGTCTATGAAGTCTTTATAAGAAGGCTTAGATCCCATGATTTTATGTTTCTGAATAGAAGTTAAGGAAGTTGCTAAGCAGATAGAAAAATTGCAAAATAGGGTAAATAGTAGGGGCATCACAAACTTAGTGAATTGAGCAGCAATTACATATCCATTTGATCAAAAAAAAGCAAGGGGTACAAACGGCTATCAGATCAAGTAAGGATCACATCAGAATGAGCAGATCAAGTGCCTAAAATTAGCAATTGAAGATTCTAAGAAATCAAGTCAAAGATTTCTAATACTCTCTAGCAATTGTATTAGATAGTGAAAATCCTATGTTGATAGGTTAGCTTAACAGGTATTCTATAGATCCTTTGAAGAGGTGACTAAATCCTTTAATAAGGTGACACTTCATGTAAAGTGTTTTAAATCTTTTAACTAGGTCACTATTGACACAGTGTAAAGCCTTTAATAGGGCAAACCATTAGAAGTGGTCAAACAATTATTGTTGCAATGATTTTGTGGGTATCATCCCCATGTCAATTTTACCTCCTTATTCTTGAAGGATTTCTAGGTTACCAAATTATGGTGTCATATGTTGATGCATGTGTTTACTTTATGTTTATTTAATATGTTTACATGCATGCAATTTACTTTCAGTTATTTGTTTTAAAGGATTTGAAAAGGTTAAAGTGTGGTGCTTTTGATTCACACCCCCTCCCCCCGCCTCTTAGAAGTACTCTTCCCATTTGAATATTCCAACAATTGGTATTAGAGCTCAGTTCTCACAAGGAGAAACCTAACAACTTAGATAAAAGATCTAAAGATGGAAGTCTTCAAACTTGGAAAGATCATAGACAATCAAGTGATTGATGTGCACCTTGCTCTACACAAATTGGAGGAAGCCAGAGAAGAATTAAGAAAGTCCTTGAAAAGAAGGAAGGATATAGCCATAGCTGAAAATGACATACACTACAAGGAGATTGATACCACACAAGTGTTTGCCAATGGAGATTCCAAGGAATTTGATGTAGCAATAGTAGAATTAATGGAGAAGAACATAGCTCAAGCAGAAGAAATCAGAATACTCAAGCTTGAACAAGAATCACAAGCCATATTGCTTTGTGAAGTGATTGAACAAAAGAAGAGAGCTATTGAAGAAAAGGCCATGATAGAAGATGACAAGAGAAATCTTACCAATAGACTGGAGAAGAAAATTGAGTCTGAAAGAATCTCAAACATGCAGCTTGACACCTTAAGTCAAATGATGAATGCTCATCATGAGCTAAACATGAAAGATATTGAGATCTCTACACTGAAGATACAAAATGAACAACTACAAAATGACCTAAAAAGATATAAGGAGATAGCAAAAAGCTTCAATAAACCCAATGAGGCTATCAAGTACTTTGAGCAGCTACTAAAATCACCAAGGGTCAGTAATGATACTTCAGGACTTGGTTACACCAGCACTGAACAAGGAGAATCATCCAAGACTAAAGAAGAAAGAAGTAACAAAGGTAAGAACACTAAACCTACTTGTCATTTCTATGGTAAAAAAGGACATACCTCTAATGTATGTAGGAGCAAGGATGTTCATCAGCATGATAAGCCTAAAAATGCAAGATTTTGTCACAAGTACAAAAAAAAGGACATCAAGCACATGAATGTAGGACTAGGACTATAAGAACACCAAGATTTGAGGGTCACTACTAAAACTACAATAAATGTGGACATAGAGCATTTGAGTGCAGATCAAAGCCTATGTGGATACCTAATCAGCCTACAAGGAGAAACAACCATGGACACCACTACAACTGGGATTACAATACTAGGCAGAGCTATCATTACTATTAGGAATATGGACACATTCCTAAAAATTACATAAGGACACATTTTAGAGGGAACTATAGCAGGGGTTAAGCCAAACCACATGTTTTAGTTGCTTGAAGACTGGTCATATCAGTAGGTATTTCCCAACAAGGACCATGGCACCCAAGTCAAAAGTCAACAAAGGAAAAGAGAAGGTACATGTTGAACAAATCAGAGGGAAAATGAACAAGACTTAGAAGAAGAAAGATGGAGCCAGCACATCAAATGAAGGGATCACTTCACCCAAGAGGTCAAGTGATCAAACCTCATTCAATTAAGCATGAATAGGTGTATGGGATTGATATACAAAGTTATATCATACATCAATCCCAATACAAAGAAGCACTACAAAGAAGAAATCAACATGAGCAAAGATGCCAAGTCAAAATTTGAAGATGTCGAGTAAAGCTCCAGTAGATGTTGAGTTGCTAATAGCGATCGAGTTGATGGTTGATGTCAAGTTGAGAAATGTCAGTAGAAGGTAAGTGAATGAAATCCAATGGGAGTTGAGTCATGTTGAAACCATCAAGTGCCAAGTTTATAGATGTATGCACTAAGCATTTAATGCTAGGTTTTGAAAGGTATAAGGTTGAACTTTGATCATTTTTACACCATTCAAACATAGAGCAAAGACAAGAAGAGTGTAGAAGCGATCAAAGAGAAACCTTGAAGCCATTTGCATCAATTTCAACAACAACTCAACATAAATTTTGTTGATCTAAGGTATTTATCAAGTTCTGAGCTATGCAATATTGAAGTTTTTAATATATTGAAACCCTAGATCAGTATGATGGCTTCTAGTTCTAAGAACCCCAAGGGAAGGGAAATTCATGAGGTCCAGCTAGTTAGTAATGAATTAAAACAACCTAAGTTTAGACTCATTCCCAAGGTAGCCTACAGAAACGACCCTGTCAGCATGTTGTCCATAATTCCACCCAAGGTTGTCATGGTGCAGGATGTAAGGAAGTGTGACAACTACAAGATAGGGGCTATAGGTGACCTTGAGATATTCCAAGCCTATGACAAACTGTTTGATAAAAAAATTCTAAAGGATGAGTTTCAAATAGTTGAGAAGAAGGGTTTAACGCATGCCCTAGTTTACCCTACAAGTTTTAAAACAGAATGGATACAAATTGTTCTCAATAGGATACACAATGGTGTCGGTGGCTAGAAACAAGAATAGTTAAAATAAAAAAGAAGATAGTGCATAGGGTTACAAATTTCCCAACCCTAGATTGGTCTAAGACCTTGCGTAGTGATTCTAAAGAAGTTATTGAAAGGAATACAGGGGCCAAGTGGAATAAGAGGGGTATGACAATTAATACTGTAATAGATCCTCTTCTAGATTTTGTAGTGAGAGTGATACCTCACAAATTTTACCAATCCAACAGATTGAATAGTGTACCATGTATAGTTGTTGATGTAGCCTATAAGCTTGTAAAGAAAGATCATACATATGATCTAGCAAAACTAGTGTTGTGGCAAATAAATGAGAACCTAAGAGCAATAAGAAGGTCAAAAGGTGCTTAATGCAAGTTTGGTTCAGTCCTTGTGTGCATATTCATTTAAGTCATGGATGAGTTTCCTTCTATTGGAAAGGTAAATTGGAGTTCAAACAAATTTGCAATCACACAAATCAATGAGTACATTGATCAAATGGGTGACAACTGTGAAGCACAAATGACAAGCTATTTTGAGGATTTTAAGAAATCCATGAAACAAAGAGTAAGAATACCAATTTTCTTAGTGGAAAAACATATCAATGACATATGATTTTTGGTTGATATTGACTATACTTACATACAAGCAACAATTCCAAGGGTGAGATGGAAAAGGCCATGAGGATATGAACTTGATGTGGATGAAGCCTCAATAGCAATCACTGCATTTCTTGCAGAAGAGATTGATAAAGAGGCACCCCATTTTGGAACATATGATGTTGTGCATTTCAAAGGTTGATATGGAACTGAAAACAACCTCCACCTTAAAGAAGAAAGATAAACTAGTGAAGAAAATAAAGAAGAAACTTGGTGTAGATATTGAAGGGGTAACAGGTGCTGAAGAGGAGGAAGAAGAAGAAGGTGAGAGTGAAGAAGAAAAACAATAGCAAGGCCCAATGGAATTGACCCAGGGCTTAGGAGAAGATAAGGAGGAAGCTGCAGAGGAAGAAGAAGCTAAGGAAGCACCCACACAAGCCAAGTCAAAGAAGAGAAAGGCTAAAACTTAGCCTCTAACCCAATCTTAAGCAAAGAAGGCTACAAGAACAACACAAGCCAAACCAAAGGCACCAGTAACAAGGGTAACCACAAGGGAATATTCACAAAAGGCCATGGAGGAAACAAAAGAGAAGAAGAAGGCCACTGAATAGACTGGTGAAGTGCAGAAGAAAAGAAGAAAATATGTTACATAGCTAGAGATTGATGATGAGGAGAGAATAGAATTAAAGGATATCAGCCAATTTAGAGTGGTAAGCCATTCTCCCAAATCTTTCATAGATAAAATTTGTGAAAATACTAAGAATGTAGATTTGAATGATTTGAAAAACCTTGATTTCAATAAGCTAAGTAGAGAAGAGAAAAATAAAATAGAGAAATCTATGTATGCCATGATGGCTAAATTTAAGAACATGCCTCTAGAGATAGACAATACCATGCCTAGGGAGCTATACAAGATAGTTTTAAAAAAAAATGGAATTGTTGTCTTAAAATGGAAAAGGAGATCAGAGAATCTACCTTAGCACAAGTGAGGCCTGAGCTAACAAGACATAAAATAAGTAAGGCTAATAAGAAACATGGTGGCAAATTTTTACCTAAATGTAGAGCCTTTAGCATCCTAAAAAATAAGATTGAGGATGTAGTGAATAAGTCCACATAATTGTGGAAGATAATTTACAAGTTGACCGATGACAAGGATGAAGAAGTAAATAAGGTAGAGGGCAGTGCCAAGGAGAAAATTGATGAAAAGAAAGTGGCAAGAAGAAGAGAAGGAGGAAGCAATAGCAAAAGGAGATGAAGAAGAGAAGAAAGAGGAAGAAGATAAGGAAAAAGGTGAGGAGGAAAAGACACAAAAGGGAGAAGACATGGCAACAATAGAGTAGTAGCAACAAGAGGAAAAAAGTGTGCAAGACACACAAATGCCACCCCTAGCCCTCCTCATGTAACTATCACACCTACAAACACAATAACTATCAAGGATGTTCCTAACAATTTTGCTTAGAACATCAATCTCCTAACTGCAGAGGATCTCTCCAAGATCCTTCACCAATCCACTCTATAGGCACAATTATGCACAAATCCTGTATTGGTGAGTGTAGATGAGTTACAGAAGGTAGTAGCAAAACCAAAAAGAGACAAGGTGAAACCACAAGAACCACCTTTCATGTACACAACTACTAGCACTCAAATTTTAATGCTTCCACCACCATCTCTAACAATTGTAATAGTAGTACGTGACACCATTCAAAAGCTGAGTGCAGAAGAAGGGAAGTCTAAGGAGAAGGAGGATACATCAAAGGAAGAGGAGTAGGCTGCTATTCAGATAGTGGTAGAGTTACCAAAAATAGGCACTCCTACAAAAACTCTTCAGAATCTGAGCACTGAAGCCATACCTTTACAAATATCAACACCAGGCTTGAGCTTAACCAAGGTGACTAGGGTACTTCACTATGGAGACCTTGAACTAGATGAAGAGATAGTAATACCTGCTTATGACTCAAAGACTATCACCATGGAGCATATTACAAAGATACAAGATGCATTAAATAGAAGGAAAAGAAAATAAATATTCAAAAAGGAGTATAAACATAAGCAAGCACTACATGAGATAAAGGACATCTTTATGGATGTCTTCGGCTTGCAATCACCAGATGAGTCAAAGCCTATAATGGAACAATTATCAAATATAGTTGACCAGGTGACAAGTGAAGACTAGGATACAAATGTCAAACTTATGGAATGGTTTGAAAGGAAGTTTCAAGGAAAGGTAAATGAGAAAATATCAATTGGCATAGCACTCCAACAAGTTGAATTGGCCAAGCAGATTGAAAAGGTCAAAATTGTACTTGAGAATATCTTCTCATTGTACAAAAAGTTGTGTGATTTTTTCAATTTCACACAAGAAACAAGCTAGAGGATATTGAGTTTGGAGAGAAATCTAAAGATTTTTTGCATACAATTACCAATAGATCTAGCTCAAAGTGAGAAGCATTTTTTCCAATTACTTCACACTCAAAGAGAGCTAGTTGCACTTACAAGTGAAGAGGCCAATATAAAGGCCAAATTGATGTAGATTCATTCCTCCATTACCCCACATCTGGAGGTCCTCCACAAAGAGCAAGTCTATGCTGAAACTATTTTAAAGAAAGATCCTAATCTTTCTACACTTGATGGACTTGTGCATCTTGCTACAGAGACTACCATCCAGCATATGTTCCTAGACATTGCTTTGGAGAATTGGGATGCAGCTCTGAAAATGATACTAGAGGTAAACAACACATTTTTGACTAAATATGGTATTACTCCTTAGCACCCTTTAACATAAGTATCAAAAAGGGGGAGATATATATAATTATTAGGGGGAGAAATAACAATAAGGAAGATATGACTAAGGTGGAGAATACTAAGTATTCTAAGTATTCTAGTGATTACATTCTTTATTCATTCTTTTGGAGAATAAAAGGAAAAAGATTGCAGATAGCCAAGAAGAGGGAGATAAGACTTATTGTGTAAATAGTATGGGGGAGAAATAATGTTTTGTGGGACATATGAATAAAACCTGCAAGTTCAAGTTAGAGTAGATAGAACAGCTCAACACACAAATATAGATTACAGAGTACAAGGCAAAGGCAAAGAATAGCAAGTACATTCAATATAGAATTTTGGTTGCAAGAATAGACAAGGCACAATTAGCTCAGGGGGAGTTATAAGGTATTTTGGAGTTATAAGGTATTTTGAACAAATTTTGAAATCTTGTACATATGTAGAGAAAAATGATTAATGTACTCATAAGGTCAAACCAATAATGTTTAGTTATGTGTTTTTGACACTCATGTCAAAGGGGGAGATTGTTTGTCTCAGAATGGTTTTGACATTTGAGTGTCAACACACTTAATCACTTTCTACATAGAAGCTAAGTACACTACATATGTCAAGCTACAGTATGTGCTAAACCAGAATTCCAACAGGTCCCAAGTGACTTCAAGTGTCGAGCATTTTACAGGTGTTGAGTGATATATAGGTGCCAATTCATAGTTGATGATGAGCAAGTCAAAATGCTTCATATGCTGAGTAAGCCAGAACTATGCATGTGTCAAGCAAGACAGAATGTAATAGGTGTCGAGCAAACCAGGATCAAACATGTGTCGAGCATCAGTAATCTAGTATGTGCTGAGTAACACAAAATCAACATATGAGTTTTTGGCTTCAAAAAATTAGATGTAAACTATTTTCTGAGCCAACATAGAAAGATTTCAAAGGATAAGAAGGATAAGAATGAATTTTTTATATTTCCTATGCAATCTACATGTAGCCAATAAGAAAAATGGAAAAGGCATGTAACCAATGAGAAAAGTGCAAGAAATGAGCAAGAATTCAAGATTCAATATGGATCATAGATCCATACCTAACCCTAAGTCTATGAAGTCTTTATAAGAAGGCTTAGACCCCATGATTTTATGTTGCTGAATAGAAGTTAAGGAAGTTGCTAAGAAAATAGCAAAATTACAGAATAGGGCAAATAGCAGGGGCATCACAAACTTAGTGAATTGAGTAGCAATTACATATCCAGTTGATCAAAACAAAGCAAGGGATATGAACAAATATTAGATCAAGTAAGGATCATATCAGAATGAGTAGATCAAGTGCCCAAAATCAGCAATTGAAGATTGTAAGCAATTAGGTCAGATTTCTAATACTCTCTAGCAATTGTATTAGATAGTGAAAATCCTATGTTGATAGATTAACTTAACAACTATTCTATAGATCATTTGAAGAGGTGATTAAATCCTTTAACACTGTGACACTTCATGTAAAGTGTTTTAAATCCTTTAACTAGGTCACTATTGACACAGTGTAAAGCCTTTAACAAGGTAGACCATCAGAAGTGGTCAAAAAATTATTGCTACAATGATTTTTTGGGTATCGTCCCACCCTAGTTTTACCTTCTTATTCTTGGAGGGTTTTTGGGTTACCAAATTCTAGTGTCATGTGTTGATGTATGTGTTTACTTTGTGTTTATTTTATATGTTTACATGCATGCAATTTACTTTCAGTTATTTGTTGTAAAGGATTTGAAAAGGTTAAAGTGTGGTACTTATGATTCACCCCCTCCCCCCTCTTAGAAGTACTCTTCCCATTTGAATATTCCAACATTTATGTGGAGGATCATAGCTACAAACATTGCCACTATGTCAGTGTTATTCTTATGCCTATCCATTAATCTAGAAAATTATTCTCCTATAACAATCCTAATAGCTCTGTGAACTAACCCAAATTTGTTCTTATTCATTTTACTACTTCTTAAATCATTGAATTCTCCCCAAAAATCAATTTCTCTCTTCCCAAAATGCATATGAATTGAGGTATCCATGCCTAACTCACAACTAACTACTCTAAAACAAGACACAAGACACTACCTAAGATTCTTTGTAGATAAATGGATCTAAATTGATCATAAAACTAAGAAGACAACCTTTTTAAATAGATAAATTTGTATCTTAGATGCAACAAGGGAAGGGAAGTATGCATTAATTAATTGTCATCATTTCCATCCTTGCTTTAGTTCAATGCTTTAAATATAATTGCCTCATATCATACTCCAATATCTTATGGTAGCTAGGAGGCTATCCTTACATCATTTTCCATGATGTTTTGTGCAAGGTCTTTGAATCTGCATGTGTGAGGGGGCATTTCTTAAAAACCATGATCACCAAAGCCATATAAAGGAATGATTAGCTCCAAAAAAATTAATGTTTCAAGAAATAGTTTTAAATCTATTCTTACATCTTGGTATGGTTCTTAAGCTTCTAAAATATGGATAATTAAGAGAAAAGTAATACCTAGAGCTTTAAAGGGGACACTAAAATGATATAGGGGATGAGTAATAAGGATCCTACAAAGGTTTTATTTAGATGCATGGCTTATATGTTGATTATTATTATGAAAGGAATGATCTCTATTTATTTTTGTTAGATTGAAAGGCTTGGCTATTTTTAATGAGAATGTCTTCTCCATCTACTCTGAGATTAGCTAATTCATCTACTAATTTATTACCTTCTCGATATATATGTTGATGTTGGAACAATTGATTAATTGAGTATTGTCTTTAATGTTACAAAAAATGTCATATCATTACCAGTCAGTGAATGTCAAGCTCACTCAAACATTAAAGATAGTTTTCTATGTCTACCGAGCGATCCAGATTTTGCCTAGTTCAAAAGGCAGTGTCTACCGAGTCCACTCGAGCATCAAAGGAAAGTGTGCGGAAGATGAGTGTTAACCAAGCTCACTCAGCTAATGAAGGAAATGTTGGATAGAACCAATGTTAACCAACCTCACTCAGTTACCAAAGGAACTTTGCAAGTATGCATATTAACCGATTTCACTTGGTTAATACAGGAAAATCATTTCTGAGCTAGTGTCTACCAAGCAAGGTTGGCTAACAAAGGATTTTATTGTTTTGGCATATTGTGTTTAATTAATTTATCTATTTTCTCTAGTCGACTGAGAAGATGAATATTAATTATTCTAAGTTGTATTTGAGAGGACTTGAGAACATGAAAGATATAAATAAAAGGTCAAGTTGAGGATTAGGAAGTGTGAATGCATGGAAGATAATTGAACATTTGATGATGCTAAGTGGAAGTGAATTGGAAGACTAAGAAGAATATCCTTATGGAGCTGAAAAGATATATTCGATCAAGAAGGATCAAGTATAAGTTAGAACTAAGATCTATAATTAGCAATTCAGTTTCATATAAATCAATTCATGTCATTGTTACTCTCTAACCATTGTAGTAATGATCTAAATCTCTTAACAGAGTTGGCTTAACAACTATTTGTAAATCCTCTAACAAGGTAGCAGTCATATTGAATTGTCTAAAGACCTCTAAAAAGGCCACTCCTAATAGGGTGATTAAATCCTTTAACAAGGTCACACCTAATAGTGTGTTTTGTAACCTTTAATAGGGTTAGCTCTTAATAGGGCTCACTTCAGAAGAGTGAAAATCAATAACTAGTTGTAATTGGTGGTTTTTCCCAAATTGGGTTTCCATGTTAAATCTTGGTGTCAAATGTGTTCATGCTATTTTTCTTATGTGTTTGCCTCTAAGTTAAAGTAATAAGTAATCACAAATAACATCTTCAGATTTCCGTATTAAGTGTTTGCCGAGCATTCTTAGTATTTATCAAGTTACAAAATTTTAGTATTTGTCGAGCATTGGTAAAATTAAACTTTCATAGAATTATGTTGTACTGACATGTAAAGAATCTTTGATTTATGTTTGTAGTAACTGATTCACCCCTCCCCTCTCAGTTACTTCTCTTATATTTTCAACAGTTGAACCCTAATTTTGACAAATTTGTCTAATAATGCTAGGGCTTCTTCTAGTTTTGAGTTGAGTTTCCAATTTGGAGTATATCTTCTTCTAAAAAAGTTTAAATTATTTTTTACTCCCCTTCTATAATTAATTGTGTTACACCTAAATTTAAACTCTATCTAAGTCCTTCTATGAGTGCTTCTAATTCTACCATATTGCTTGAAATGATCCCAAGATATTTATCCCATTTGATCTCCAAATTTTATCCAATGTGTAAATAATACAACCTAAACATGCCTTTCCTAGGTTTCCTCTAGTTTCTCCATCAAAATTTAAGTTTTCCCATTCTAGGGTGGTGGTTCCCATTGACAATTGATCCTAGCTTGTTTTCTTGCTTTGGTGTATAACATTGGGGGACTGATGAGATTACTCCAATTTTTTCGCATCTCGAAGTCCCATTCTGAGAATGCCCCTTCTTCTTTTACTAAATTTCTTAGATATCTATTCATTACTTATGTTATGCAAGCTTCTATTTTATTGAGGAGGGAAGGCATTCATAGTTCTTTATTTAAGAAAATTCTCATATTTCTTTTCCTCCATATTTCCCAAAGGAGGACGGATGGAGAAATTTTCTAAAATTTGTTATATAGCTTAGAGTATCCATTTTTGGGCTAGCTATTAAATGATCCCATAGGTTTTTAGAAAGGCAACATGTCAATTTTATTCCTAGCTTTTGGTCTAAAAAATGTTCAGGTGTCTCTAAGTCATTTTCGTGCAACATGCATCTTGAGGGACCTTTGAAGCCCATTCTTGTGAACCTATCTCTTGTTGGAATCATTTTTTGTATGGTAGCCCACATGAATATATAGGCCTTAGGGAGGTATTCTTGGTCCCAACACAAGTTTAACGGTATCTCTATCTTATCCCATCTTTGGGAGTTTGTTATTAGTTCGTAACCTTTTTTTATACTATATTTTCCATTTTGTGAGGTTGCCCAAATCAATCTATCTTTTCTTTCTTTGTGGTTGACTTATCTTTGACCTATGAATTCTTTGTATATTGTTTTTTCTTGTTCAAAGTTGTTTTTTTTATCTATAGGTTTCCATTCCCATTTTTCCATATGGTCCATTTTTACTTTATGTTTGTAATTGATGTCTGACTTTCCCTAAATTGTGATGAAGGTATCCTTGATGGTTGTATGAGGATGGTAGCTCATCCCATGAATCTTCATAGAATTTTGCTTCCTCACCATTGCCTATATCCCATATTAGATTTTTTCTTATTAAGGGTCTACATTGCATCATAAAATTCCATTTTTGGATCCCTTCAACAAGTTTTTACATCAAAAGATGACTAAAGGATCTTTGATGTTCAAGTATTTCTGATATATTATTTTTTCCCACTTGTTATTGAGCTCCTGGTGCATCTCCCATAGTAGTTTTTCCCCTAGAGCTTCATTTTCCAGCTCATATTTTGTATTCCTGGAACTCCTTTGTCTTTTGGTCTACATATATTATCCCATTTAATCATTGCTAATTTTTCCTTTTCTTTGATTCCATTCCAAAAGAAATTTCTTAGTTTTCTATCTAGTATCTTTTTAGCTCCTTTGGGGAGTGGTAAACAAGATATTTGATATGTTGGGATAGTGAAAATGACTAATTTGATTTTGGTTGCTCATCATTCTTTCATTAACCATTTACCTTTTCAATTTTCTAGTTTTTCAATCTATATTATCAGTTCCAATATTTACTTTCTATAATGTCTTTTTCTAGTTGTACTCCTAAATATTTACATGGGAATGTGCCTTTTTTTATATCCCATTAGGTTGAATATTCTATTTCCAATTTTGGGCTTGTATTTAGAAAGAAGGTTTTTTATTTTTCTGCATTAACCATTTTTCCTTGGGCTTCCATGTAAGTTTTAATTATCTATTTATAATTTTGAGCTTCTTCCATTGAACTTTTCCTGGGAAGAATAGTGTCATCTACAAATTGTCAATGTTTAATGTTTGGGATACCTTTTTTGGTTGTAACTCCTTTTATTTCCCCATTTGATTGTACTTTTTTTTATTTCTCTATGGGAGCCTTTTTCCATTATGATGAAAAGGAAAGCTTGGAAGCCATCTGGGCATAGTGATTTATCTAGATTAAGACTAAAAAGTGTTATTCTAATTTCCTCCAATGTGAAGGCTTTGTTTAATTTCTTGTTATCCTCTTTAATTATTACCTCTAGAAATATACCTTTCATAATGTTTTGGGTTGTTAAGTTTGAACTTCCAAAATTATTGAGAATGTTTGTATAGTAATTTACAAATACTTCTGCTATATTATTCAATTATTCTACCATGACACCTACACTATTTTTAAAATTTTGGTTATTCTATTATTGTTCCTATTATTGATAGTACTATTATGAAAAAAATTAGTTTTACTATCTCCTTATGTTAGCCAAGTTTCCCTACATTTTTCTTTCCAGAAAATTTCCTCTTTTGCTAATATTTTTTCTTGTTTTGCAAAGAGTTCCTTTTCGTTATCCATTTCTTTCTTAATTACTTCTTCATTAAGTTTTCTTAGTTCGTCTTCAATTTCCAATTATTTTTTAAAGATTTTGTTAAAGTTATTTTTATTCCATCTTACTATATTATCTTTTAAATATTTACGTTTGTATATAAAGGACAACATTTTTTATCTTTCAGAATTACTCTTTATACACCATTGTTTGATATTTCCCATAAATTTGTAGTCAAGAAACCACATTTTCTCAAATTTTCTCAAATTTCTTGTTGATTTAGTTTGTTTCTCTATTTCTAATCTAACTAAAATGTGATCTGAGTCTTCATTAGATAGCATTGAGGAGTGTATAACATAATTGAAATTACTAAGATCTCCCTTAAAATAAATATGTCTAATCTCTCCATTATATGACAGAATCTTGTGTTGCAAACTACAATTGAATAAGTGTTGTATTGTCATTGATCTCAAACCTACTAGAGAGAAATTTACTAACAATGCAAAGTGTCATAACAGTTGATTGATGAAGAGGATTTGAAAAGGGAGATAACTAGATGAACTAGTGAAGTTGTTGAGTGAAGAGGAGTATGTATGATGGAATTACAATGGGCACTTGATCAATTAGTCTTTGACAAGAAGATGTATTGTTTACTTAGTGTATGAAGTATAGTAGTGTTGGGTGAAACATAAGAAAAGCCTACTAAAATGTGGTCAGTCAAATAAAAGATTAAGGAACTTAAGAGATAGTTGAGAAAACAATATTAGCTAAGTGATAGTTATGGTTGAGTGTAGTGAAGATTGAGCGAGCTAGTGGAAGCCAAGCAAGATAGAATAGTAGCGACCGAGCTACATAGTAATGGTTGAGTATATGCAAAAATAATAGTTTGTGAAATAATTAAGTTTGAGGTTGACATAGTTGAATTTTGGATTAGTCAAAATGTCAGGATGATAAGGATTGATGAGCTAGTATATTTAATACACAAATTTTTAGTTTGTTATGCTATCAAAGGTAAGGATTTAAAGAGAAGTTTCTAGAAGTATCAAGAAAGGAGTAGAAGGAGAAAAAGCTAGATGGATTCATTGAATCTAACCTAAACCTAAGATCTACGATGATGTTTAAGCGGAAAAATATCAAAGCTACCTATTTAAGAAGACATAAGAGATGTTTTCTATTGTTGGTTCATTGTTAATTGGTGATATTAAAGAGAATCCATAGAGAACATAGTAATAGAGGAAGAGTGAAGAGATTGGTGAAGTTTGATTACTTGAAGGGTTTCCAAGCAAACCAGTGATAGAGATCTTAATGAAGTCCAGTCAATAAACCAACAAATGAGCCAAATGGATATCTGAATTTGCAAAGTGAGTTGTATTTTAAATATTAAACCCATTGTTACTTTCTAACCATTATGATAGCCAAAATACTTTAATCAACATTGACCTAATAGTCATTTTATAAATCCTTTAATCAAGGTGACATTCTAATGGAATAATCCACAATCCTATATCTAGGCTACTCCTAATGGGGTGATTAAATCCTTTAATAGGGTCACACCTAACAATGTATTTGTAACCTTTAATAGGGTTGGCTCTTAAATGAGCTCACTTCAGAAGAGTTAACAGTGGTAGCATGTTACCTAGTGGTTTTTCCCAAATTGGGTTTCCATGTTAAATCCTAGTGTCATATATGTGTGATGCATGATATTTACTATTGTTTATTTACTATTGGTTAATATATGTTAAACATATAGTTAAGTAATGATTTGAATGTTAAGTTTTTTATGATATTCTATATAGACCGAGTGGTTTAATGAGATTGTTTAAGTTGTTTGAAGTTAGTAAAATTTTAATTGGTACATCTAGACCTGAGGATAAATGATTCACCCCAACACCCTACCCCCATGCCCCTTAGTTATTCTAAATATTCTAACAATTGGTATCAAAGATATTGGTGCTTGTAAGGAAAGTATGAAGGACTTAAGCTAAATATCAAGATGTACAAGAGAGAGGTACCTAAGTTGAACATAGAGAACTTCCCAACATGGAAACAACTAATGAAATTTCATCTTTCTAGAGTTGGAAAATTTGCATTGTACTACTTGGAGAATGAATACATTGATATTCTTAGACCCATGACTATTGAACAAATAAAGGAGAAGTATGAGTATAATCAAATGATGATAGATATGACATCTTCTTTAAGTTACGTTGAATTTGATGATGTGAAGGAATGTACTACTACAAAGAAAATATGGGACAAGTTGGAAAAAATCCATGGACAAGACAAAAATGTATTGAGAGCTAAAGTTGAAAGCTTGAGAGGAAAATTTGATGACATGAGAATGAAAGAAGGTGAAACGGTTGCTCAATGTGGCCAATCAAGGAGGTTGTGAATGCTATTATAGGAGTTAGAGGAATCATATATGATGAGGCTATGATAAGTAAGGTATTGAGGAATTTACTTTCCATCTATGCAATTAGAGTATCTACAATTCAAGAACTGGGGTGTACACCTGGTAATGATCTAACCCTGGATAGTCTAATTGGTAGACTAGTTGCATTTGGGTTGTCAATTTTTGATAATTATTCACCTTCTAGTATTGAATATTCTTTCAAGTCTCAACTAAACCTTGATGGATGTAAAAAAAAGAAGAAAAGAAGACGTGTATAGTACTAGTGAATTAGATGATGATACTGATGATCTTGAACCATTATTAGCAAGAAGGCTACTAAGAGGAAAATGAAAATACAAAGGTAAACTCTCTATTATTTTTGAAAATAACAATGGGAAAGTAATTTCTAGGGGTGGGGGGGGGGGTAAATCAGCACTTAAAACTTTTACCTCTTAAAACATATCACCAACATCCATCTCATAACTTAACATGTAGACTGAAATAACATAAAATGCATCACAACCATAGCATAAAGTAAATAACACATGACATAGTAAATTGGTTACCCAAAAATCCTCCAATGAGAAGGTAAAAATGGGGTGGGGATGACACCCACAAATATTCACTATTACAGCTGTAAAGTGTGGCCTATTATGGCTACAATGTGTTTTTCATAATCTATGATGTACTATGTGAAAAATTTTCCCTATTAGAGTCTTACAAAGACTATTAGGTCTCACCTTGTTAGAGGATTTAAACTAAAAATAAAGAAAGCACATAGTTAAGAGATTTTCTCTGTATCACCTATTAAAATGATTTGACACCATGATCCTTCGGTTAGCACCTTATTGCTTGATGTCAGATCTTCTCCTTACTGATTAAACCTTGATCATCCTAATCAGATATGTCTCCTTTGTCCATTCACTTCTTTACTCTATTCTTCTCAAATTGATTCTGCAATGCATAGCTCTATCATAGCCATCTCAGCCACCATGAATGCTCTCTCAACTCTTCGCATTCATATCCTCCCACACATACAAACTCTCTAGGGTTTACCTTGTTAAATAAGAATTGGTGGAGATAGATTAGGTTAGAATCAATGATTGTGGTTGATCCATATTTTTTCCTTAAGATTCTCTTTTTTTTATTGGTTGTGTGTACTACATAGGGACTCACAAAATGCCTCCATACTTATCTTTAATAATTGTAAAATATGATTATGTTGGCCCAAAATGGTTTAGATAGAAGCTTGTGCCATTACAAACAACTGTGCAAAAAACTATTCACTAAGCATCCAAAAACTCTAATACTCAGCCTTCACCGTGCTCCTAATGTTGTAAATAGGCTTCTGAATAGCTTGACACTCTCCATTTACTTGGAACCTAAATCACTCAGCATGTATAGATTTCTCAGAGCTTGAGTGACTCAGCACTAACTATACATATTACTCAACATGTATTGGCTAGCAACTTATGCTTAGCATGCTTTGATCACTTAGCTCGCACTGATTGCTTGCCTCACTCTAATCACTTGCCATAAACTATGTACTCATCTTGCACTATAATTTTGCTAGTTTATGACAAAGTGTTTTGTCACTACCTTTTCAAAAACAATTTCAGATTAACAATTATATGTTTTACATGCAACAAAGTTGGTTATATTGCTACAAGTTGTTCTGACAAAGATGAGAATGAAGAAAGGATGGATAACAAATACAAAGAAAGAAGAAAAAGTAGAGACAACTGAGGTAAAAAAGACTAAAAGGAAAAACTAAGAAATCCTATCACATTATTGAAGAAGATGATTCTAATAGTGATACTAATAAAAATAATGAAGAATTTTGTTTATGTTGCAATCAAAGATTAATCTGATGAAGATGAGAAAAGTACATTGATTTCACATGTGAACAAGAATGAAATATGGATAGTTGATAGTGGTTGTTCACATCATATGGTTGGTGATACAAGTAAGTTTGAAAATCTAGAACATTATAATGCATATTGGGTTGATGATTTAAAATATAACTTGTTGAGTGTGGCACAGTTGATCAGTTTAGGATACTAAGTTGAATTTGAAAATAGGAAAGCAAAGATCTATGATGCTACTAGTGAACTAATTGGAAGTGGTGATCAAACAAGAGGTAACTTGTTCTATCTAGACCTATTTGAAGCAATTTTTCTACTTGCACAATTTGAAGATATTTGGTTATGACATAAGAGGCTATGTCATGTGAACTTTGATAATTTGGTAAGCATTATTAAGATGAAAAGAGTAAGAGGGTTACCAAGATTGAGCAAACTTGATAAAGTGATTTGTAAACAATGTCAAATGGGAAAAATGACATAGTATAGTTTCTAGAGTAAGACCAATTATTTTGATCACATTTTGGAATTGGTTCATATTGATTTATGTGCTACTATTGGAGTGCAAAGCTATTATGGTGATAAATATTTCATTCTATTTGTTGATGACTTTTCTAGAATGATGATTATGATGTTTGTTAAAGAAAAATATAATGCATTTCAAATTTTTTAGTGGTATCTAGCTAGAGTTGAGAAAGAAACAAGAAATATTGATCTAGAGTGCTTGAGATTGGATAGAGGTGAATTCACATCAAATAATTTTAACATATTCAGCAATGACAAAGGAATCAAGAGAAAAATAAGTCCACCAAGGACTCCACTACAAAATGGGGTAGTTGAAAGAAGGAATGGATCAATCATGGTCTATATAAGGACATTGTTGATGGAGAAGAATGGTTCACAAAAGTACTAGAGAGAAGTTGTAAGTATTGTAGTCTATACTTTGAACCAAGTTTAAGTAAAGAAAGGTATAAACAAAACACCTTTTGAACTTTGGTATGGCTATGAAGCTAATGTGAATTATTTTGAAGTCTTTGGAATCAAATGTTATATATTGAAAGATGCAAGGAAAGGAAAACTTGATGAAAAAATTAATGAAGGTATATTCTTAAAATATTCCACTAAGAGAAAGGCTTATAATTGTTTGAATTCAAACACTAACAAAATTGTGGAAAGTGCAGATGTTAGAATTGATAAATTTGCAAAAAAGAATGAAGAAGAATGCAAGAAAGAACCTGAAGATAAAAGAAACTTTTTTGACATCTATGAAGGTAAACCTAACACCTTACCTAGACCATGGAAAGAGACCATCAAGCATCAATATCTAGACACTATCAAGATTTAGTAAAAAATCATTGTCAAGCATCAGTAGGTTGCCAATCATCAGGTTGTAGGAGCCAAACATTAGAGAGTAGAAACTAAACACCAACTAGAACAAGACAAGTTGTAGCTAGAAATACTTGAAGTAGAAGAGCAAGTAGAACCAAGTGAAATACAAGAAGAAGAAAGAAGATCTGAACCTATCCTAGGAAAATATGTAAGGAGGAATCATACACTAGATCAAATCATTGGAAGCAAAAAGTTAGGAGTCATGACTAGAAGAAAATTGAAGAATGATACATGTTTACTATGTGAATTTGAACCTAAATCAATTAAATATGCTTTGGAAAATGAAGATTGAATTAAGGAAATGAATGAGGAAATTGATCAAAAAGAGAAGAACAAGACATTCATTTTGGTACCCAGAACAAAGGACGATAATGTGATTGGAACTAAGTGGATATTGACAAACAAGTTGAATGAGAAAGGTGAAGTCACAAGGAACAAGGTAATACTATTTTGTAATGGGTATGCAAAAGAGGAAGGAGTTGATTATGGTGAGACATTTTCCCCAGATGCAAGGTTGGAAGGAGTGAGAACTTTTCTTGCATATGCTACTTACAAAGGATTCAAGGTATACCAAATGGATGTCAAATCTATATTTTTCAATGGAATTTTAGAAGAAGTCTCCATTGATCAACCTGAAGGATATTTTGATCCTAGAAAGAGGCATATGGTATAAAAACTACACAAAGCATTATATGGTTTGAATCAAGCCCCTAGATCTTGGTATGAAATTTTTCACACTTATTTGATGAAAATTTGATTTTGCAAGAACTAATGACAATAATAGTTTGTACTTGAAAAGTGAATCTGAGAACAAGATATTGCTAGCTGAAATTTTTGTTGATGATATCATGTTTGGAGGATGTGATTTTTTTTTGTAATTCATTTGCTAATTAGATGAAAAAAAGAATTTGAGATGTTAATGTTTGGAGAGATCAAGTTCTTTGTTGGTTTACAAGTCTATCAGATGAAGAAGGGTATTTATGTTACACAATCAAAGTATATCAAGGAGATATTCAAGACTTTGGAATGGAGGACTCAAGACCATGTTGAACACTTATGGTTACTAGTCATAAATTTTCAAAGAGTGATGATTATACTGAGGTAAATCAAACATTATATAGGTCAATGATTGGAAAACTATAATATGTTAATGTACATAAAAAACCTAATATTGCATTAACAATTTCTATTATTGCTAGATGTTTTGCTAATCCTAGATAAAATCACATGATGGCTATGAAAAGGATGCTGAGATATCTAAAAGAAGCATATGACTATGAATTATGGTACAAAAATATTGAAAATTTTGACATAAAAGTGTACACAAATGTTGATTGGACTTGAAACATTAATGACAGAATGAGTACAAGTGAAGGCACTTTCTTTTTAGGTAGATGAATGATTTCATGGATAAGAAAGTAGAAAAATTGTATCTCTCAATCCACAATAGCGGTTGAGTATGTTGTTGCAATGATAAATTGTTCTAATATTATGTGGATCAAGCAATTATTGAAAGGTATAAAGGAAGATATTATTGAACCTGTTGTGATATATTGTGATAACACAAGTGCTATAAACATATTAAAGAATCTTGTGATGCACACAAAGACCAAACACATTGCTATCAAATATCATTACTTGAGATAGTTGATACAAGACAAATAAGTGAGATTGGAGTATGCGAACACAAAGGAGCGAATAGCTAATATATTCACTAAGGCATTACCTAAGGATACTTTTGAGTATCTAAGAGGTAAGTTAGGGGTGATTCCCCTATCTAAAGTAGTTTGAGAGAAGAGATGTTGCATTACATCAAATTTAATGATCAAAATATCTTACACATTGATGTAAATAAGGTTACACTTTAGGAGCTAAATAAATATTGTGAAAAGATAGACTGAAGACTAAGTAGATAAGATTGCAAGGATTCAAGGTAAACATGAAAGAGATAGTGATATTTTTATATCAGTCAGACAATGAAAAAATTGACATGTATTTTATAACAAAGAGGGAGATACATGTGAATGGTTGATGTCTTTGGCATTGTTGTCAAAGAGGGAGAATATGTAATCAATTTACCATCCATACCATTCATATCATTATCCTAAGGGATATATGTACAGTTACCATCCTATATCTATATGAAAGAGGGAGAATATATATGAAGTTGAATGCATATCAAAAGGTGAATAGAACTAGAGGTGTTTCCAATATATTTGGTAATACAATTGGTGTGTGTTAGCATTGAAGAAATATACAATTGGTATCATAGAGAGAGGTGTAAATGAGTGAAAGATGAGAATCAAAATGAAACTCAGTAAATTAATGAATACCTATGTCAAATTATAGAGGGAGCTTCTATGAGTCACTATTCTAAAATCATGAGAATGTCTTTTGCATTTTCATGGTAACTAGAGGTGTTTCCATCAATACCAAAGAGCAAGATTGTTGGAAACTACAATTGGAATAATTATTGTGTTGTCATTGATGTCAAACCTACTAGAAATATATTTACTAATAGTGCAAAGTGCCATATCAGTTGATTGATGAAGAGGATTTGAAAATAGAGATAACTAGATGAGCCAGTGAAGTTGTTATGTGAAGAGGAGTAAGTATGATGGAATTACAATGGGCACATGATTAGTTACTGTTTGACAAGATGATGTATTGTTTACTTGGTGTATGAAGTATAGAAGTGTAGGGTGAAACACAAAAAAATCCTATTAAAATATGGTTTGTTAATGAAGGAGATAAAATAGAAGATTAAGGAACTTAAGAGATAGCCAAGAAAATAGTATTAGTTGAG
Source organism: Cupressus sempervirens (assembly GCA_028749045.1). Lineage (NCBI taxonomy): Eukaryota > Viridiplantae > Streptophyta > Pinopsida > Cupressales > Cupressaceae > Cupressus > Cupressus sempervirens. The sequence continues at coordinate 88,249,380 of CM053791.1, read as the reverse complement.
TGATAGTTATGGCTGAGTGTAGTGAAGAATGAGTGAGCTAGTGGAAGTCAACCAAAACATAAGAGTAGAGATTGAGCTACACAGTAATGACTAGGCATCAAAAAAAAAAGTTTGTGAAAGAATTGATTTTGAGGACAACATAGTTGAATTTTTGGATTAGTAGAAATGTGTGGATGATAAGGATTGATGAGCTGGAATATTTAATGCATGAACTAAGTTTGTTATGTGATCAAAGGAAAAGATTTAAAGAGAAGTTTCTAGAAATATCAAGAAAGAAGTAGAAGGACAAAAAGATGGATTGATTCATTGGATCTAATCTAACCCTAAGATCTACGGTGATGTTTAAGAGGAAAAATTTCAAAGCTACCTATTTAAGAAGGCATAAGAGATGTGTTCCATTATTGGTTCATTATTATTTGGTGACCTTAAGGAGAATTTGTGAAGAACAAAGTAACAGAGGAAGAGTGAAGAGATTGGTGAAGTGTGATTGCTTGAAGGGTTACCAAGCAAATCAATGATGGAGATGTTAATGAAGTTTAGTCAATGAGCCAAATGGAGATCTAAATTTTCAAAGTGAGTTGTGTTTTATAGATTAAACCTGTTGTTACTTTCTAACCATTATGGCAGCTAAAATCCTTTAATCAAGGTTGAGTTAATAGTCATTTTGTAAATCCTTTAATCAAGGTGACATTCTAATGGAATGATCCAAATTCCTCTAACCAAGCCACTCCTAACAGGGTAATTAAATCATTTAATAGGGTCACACCTAACAATATGTTTTGTAACCTTTAACAAGGTTGGCTCTTAACTAAGCTCACTTCAAAAGAGTTAAAAGTGATAGCATGTTAATTGGTGTTTTTTCCCAAATTGGGTTTCCATGTTAAATCCTAATGTCATAAATGTGAGAATGTTATATGTGTGATGTATGTTATTTACTATTATTTCTTTACTATTGGTCAACATATATTGAACAAAGAGTTAAGTAATGAACAAAATATTAAGTTGTTGATGATATGTTATATGGACTGAGTAGTTTAATGAGATTTTTTTAAGTTGTTTGAAGCTAGTAAAAGTTGAATTGGTACATTTGGCTCAATGATAACTAATTCGCCCCCCTCTCAGTTATTCTACCTTCTTGATCATCTATTATTCTAGGTGAATAAACCACTAGACAATGGAATATCTATTAGATCTTCTTTGGAAAACCATTCTCTAAAATTTGTCATTGTTTGTGTTACTGTTTTTAATCTGCCAAATTTTTCTTCTAGATTTAGGAAGGCAATAAAGTCTCTTCTTACATAGAAGTAAGTTGTTTGACTTGTTTCCATAAAGGCACTAATTTCTTGCCATATCATCTTCATGTTCATTGTTTAAGTTTGTCCATACACATTTATAAGAATGAAATGGATGTCATTTTTGTAGCTTTGTATTTTCCCTCTCATCTAGTTGTTTGATGATGTAATTTTCTATAACTTATTTTCCTTGGATCCCATATTATTCATATTCCTCCTAAAGCTCTTGTGGATTCTATTAACTCTATTTTCCATATTCCAAGTTTCTTGTTGAACATTTCACCCTCTTCTTTGTCTAATTTAGTTTCTTTAATTGGTATTAACTCTGACTCAAATAATGATAAGTCGTGTTTTAACAAGTGCTTCTTGTTAAGGGAGTTTAAGCCCCTAACATACCACATAGTCGTCCTCATTGCTTACTGGGAAGGAACTTCCCCTTCCCTACCTTGAGAATGTCATTGATATTTTTTTGGTTTCCTTCTTTGCCTGTTGTTGTTCTTAGTTCTACCAGTGATTTCCTTCCTCTCTTTTTTAACTATTTTCTTCATCTTGATGTTGATATACCTTACATGTTTTATTCTATGCCTAATTTATCCATGTTTCCTTTTGCATTTTGTAGGTTGGTTTTCATTTCTTCATCAATAACATCATCTCCCTCTTCTCTAAGTTCCTTTAACAGTTGTTCACTTATATCTAGTTTCTTTTTTTTGATCTCTTTGGTCTTCATTCTTCCAATTTTATTTATCATGATCTTGTAAATCATGTATTCCATGATCTTCCCATTTTTGTGTATTGTTATCCCTGTCACTTCTTTCATTTCCAGTTTCCTTATCTATGCCTAAGTCTTCTTAACTAACTTTGTTCGAAGTGTTCATTAATGTTTCCACCTCTATTAGTATGAGAATGTTCATGTGATTGTCTGTTATTCCTCTCTTTTTTTATACAGGCGTGTAATAGGTGTGGCAAAGGGGTCTTTCCTATTCGATGGTGTTTTCCATAATTTGTGAATTTTCCTCTTTTTCTCTCTTTTTCTTATTGTTATGTTCTCCCATTGTCTTGAATTTTCTAGAGGAATTTCAATTCTTTCCTCCTTGTTGGATCTATCTTGTCTTAGGGGATTCCTTTCACTGCTATCATTTTATTCTTTATATGATTCTATATCCTTGAAGATTGTCTTTCCTTTTCCTTTCTATTTATGTTTGGTTGACTAGTTCCTTCTTTTGACAACCATCTATTAGGACCTTCTATGAATATTTTCCTCTTACCACTGGTTTTTTTTTGTATTACTTAAATGGGTATCATATGTGTCCATGAAATTTGCTAGGACTCTACTTACATTTGTAGTCTTTTTATTGTTCTCATTTACTATTACCTTCATATTGTCAGATCTTCAATTGTATTGATGTTTGTTGTTGTATTAATTAATTTCTCTATATTAGCATTTCCTTGTGTTTGTCCTTCAATAACTAGAGTTTCTTTTTCTGTATTGTTTGATGTTGACATGTTCCCTTCTAGTATTTCCAAATTTTGGTGATCATATATGCCTCCTCCCAGAGCATCAATTGATCCTCTACATCTCTTTCTAATAGATGTTTCTCATGAACAAATTATCTATATCTATTTATGTTCTCCTTTACTTCTCCATTATATGAATTGTTTCTTTTGCACTATATGCAATCATGCAACCTATCTATTTTAATTTCCACTTCTTTGATCTTAAATAGTTCTTTTTCTTTGTCTTGTGTTTGATCACTAGGTTCTTTGTATTTATATCTTCCTTTTGGATAAATCAAGGCACTGTTGTTTGGAATATCTCTACTATTACTATCACTTTCTCTAATTTCCCCTTCCTTAACCTCTTGGATAGGTTCGCATTCTTGGATTACTTGATTTGTTCCTTGGTTGCATTTGATGTTTACTTCTGATAAGAGCTTACTAGTATTATATTTCTATGATTTCTCCTCATTTTTTGCTACTAACTTATTTTCCTTCCATACTGTAAGCCTTGGGAAAATACGTCTTAGATTTGAAGTTCTACCCATCTGTGTGAACCTTCATGTCTCTGATCCTCTATGCTGCTCTAGAAGAATGATTTCTTGTACACTTTCTTCATATTTAGAGTATTTTAGTTTGTAGATTGATCTATTGGTTATTATTTTGATTTGTTTTTTCTCTTGCAATTTAGGCTTTAGATTGATTAGCATTTTAACTTTGTTAGAAGATTTTCAATTAGCTTCTATGCCTAATAGTTCTCCGATTGCAAAGCCTATTCTTTGAAGAGTGTGAAAGTTGATAATCTCCATTGAAATCTCTTTAAGTACTAAAAAAGTTGGGATTTCTAGTGTTTCAATTATTTCTTCATTATAGTTTGGCATCCATTTAAAGAAGTTTACACTATAACCTTTAAAGAAACAAAAAGAAACAGAGAGTCAACTATTTTTAATTGCTATTATTTTGCAATGCAAGTTAATCAAATGATTTGAAAGGGATATCATACTTACCTATTCCCTATAGAATTCATATAGCTAATTAGTTGGTTTAACCCTTTTAGTTTTAGCCTCATTTCAATAGACAAAGACTCCCAACTTTTCATGTTCCACCAAGCGATGTTCACTATAGGAGTTGCTAATGATGATTGTATTATGGTTTTTCCATTTTTCCAAGGGAAGGGGTTTAAAACCATGTTGAGGTTAGGGTTTATGTTAGGTTTCCAGGTAGGTTATGTAATTTTCCATGGTGTTCTTTTGAGTTTCCTAGGGCACATTCCTTAATCAGGGAGGGCCTAGGTTTATTGAGAGTATTGATTCTAGAGTTAGGACCTAAGGGAATCCTATTGGGTTCAGATATGTTCATAGCTTAGGAATTTTGGGATATTTACAAAGAATTGGTGGGTCAAGATATGTCATTTTTCTTCCAAGAAGCTAGGGTTCTTTTGGAAGTCATATTTAAGTTATGATTAGGTTGTTTTGAGAGAGGTTTTTTGTGTGTGTTTACCCTTAGATCTCCACGAAACCCTATTAGTGTCTATATTTTTATGCAGGGTTAGGTGATTTACACCCTTAGATCTCCATAAAACCCTATTAGTGTCTATATTTTTATGCGAGCTTAGGTGATTTACACCCTTAGATCTCCACAAAACCCTATTAGTGTCTATATTTTTATGTGGGGTTAGGTGATTTACTAGATTGAGACTATGTTTACTTTTCCCAAGTATTATGTGTTCCTCTTTTTTTTAAAACTGTCGCCCACCTTGCATTATTTTCATTCTTTTTTGGTTTATTTTCCTTGTGGTATTGGAAATCTATCCATGCCCTATTCCACACATGGTTAGTTTCATCTTGATTTGGAGGCTTTCATAACTTGACCTCACCCTTCAGTGCATATTTTGTTTTAGAAAAGTAGATTTCTTGATGTTCTCTATTTTTAAGATTCAATGGTGGATCTGGTTTTTCTATTTTTCTTGGGAAAAATCGTAACTCCTGATGATAGCTAGGACTTCAAATTAGTTGTGTGTAGGTAGGGCTTTTGAAATCCCTTATTTAGTAAGCACAAAATATTTTCCTCCTTAAGTTTTTGAAGACAAATTCACAATTTGTTGATCGTAGAGCCATTTTTATTAAATTTAAATAATATATATAGTATAATAAGATATATAATATAATATATATATATAATAATATCTATATATATATATATAATTTTATTATTATATATATTTTTATTTATTTATTTATTTATTATTTTTAACTTGTTACCATTAAAAAACAAGAGCTCTTTGTGAGTTCGAGTCCCAGTCTTTTGGGTTCATAGTAGGGGTATTAGTTTTGGATACAAGTTTGTAGTGTTTTCTATTTTTAGGTGAAAAATAGGCATGCTATTAACCCACAACAATATGAGTTATGTGAAATGAACTATGCATAAGATGTTAAAATATTTTTATCTTTTATCTTTTTCAAATAAAAGAGTTAATTTATCTTACAGCAGTTTATATAATAATATATAATATTTATATTAAATCATTTATAATCTATAAAATCTATGATAAATATTATTAGAATTAAACATAATGTATGAATTAAATGCAATAATAAATTCATAAATATCATCTCCAATTTAAAATACTCAATATTTATATTATAAAATATAATATAATATTAAATATAACTATATAAACTCAATATATAATTTTAATATTTATAAATAATATAATATTAAAATATGAGAATTGGCTTTTTGAAACTCTTAGCTTTTACTTTAGAATTAAACTTAATAACTTATAAAATTTGAAAACTTTTAAATTCAATTTTTTAACTCTTAAAATTAAATAGCTTAATTATTCATCTCTCTCCATACATACATGTGTGTGTGTGGAGAGACAGAAACTCAACTATAAAAATGAGAATAAAATGGAACAAATAAATATGAGCTTAAGTAAAAAAGATAACAAACAAGAAAATAAGTAGAACTACACACAAAAAAGATCAAAAATAAATAAATTGAAAAAAAATATATATATATAATTTTTGTGTGTTTATATAATATTCTTCCCTTCAATTTTGATCTCTTTCCTTTCATTTTCATTTGCACAAATATTATTTTATCACCTCTACTACTTTTTTGTTATGTATATGTATATGTATATGTATATGTATATGTATATGTATATGTATATGTATATGTATATGTATATGTATGTATGTATGTATGAAATAAAAATAGACTAATAAAAGAAAGAATGTATATATGTACACACTAAAAGAGAGGTAAAAATTTATTAAGACAAAAGGAAAAAGAAAAAGAAAAAGAAGAGCTCAATAAGGAGCTCTATCCTGAGCAACAAGGCCATCTAACTCATGAGACAGATCCAAGGGTAGCTACCCCCTATCCATAATATTCCAATCCTGAACATGATCAAAAGCTCATTTGGCCAAATAATTAGCAACTATGTTCCATTTTTTATGAATCTAATTAAAACTAACAACTAAACCAATTGCCAACTAACATCCTCAAGAAACTATGAAGTAAGAAAATTGACCACCACTTGAGAGTTAAATTCATAGATAATCTTGCACCATCCCCTCAAACAACATTTCTCCACAACATATAAAATGGCCAAGGCCTCCATAAGATTATTAGTATTCCAACCCTTATGCATTGAGAAAAGAAATTGAACTTGTCTAGAGATGCATCAAGCCACACCCTGAATGCTAGTAGGACCTAGATTCCCTCGAGAAGAACTATCAGTGTTGATTTTAAGAACTCCAGGTGGAGGAGGCTACCAATGACCCATATGTTTCACTCGTTGCTTCCCCTGACATCTTGGATGGTTTGGAACATTATGATACCATTGACCTATAGCCCTTGATAAATCATCCTAAAAATGAAAGTTAAGAGGATTGCAAATAGAAAAATCACCAAAATCCATACCTCCATCTAACTTACACTTAGCCTGAATAGTTTCCTAAAGAGAGTGAGAAATCTTCCACCAAAGATGCATGACTCCAATCTGGACATCCTAAAAGATTCATCAGTTTCTCTCCAACTAGATATGTCAAAGAATGAAAGAGGGTCAGCAATTCATTTAGCCTAAAGAGGTGAAGCCTTGGAGGGGGTACTCATCAAGTGATCCCAAAACTTGGGAAAGGAGGAAGCAGGTCGATAAGAGAAACCCCAAGAACTCCACCAAAGATGTCATAACTAGGTAGAAAAATAATAATGGAAGAAGAGATTAGACATAGACTCCTCTCCATTACCACATAACACACAAAAAGATGGGCCCTTAAATCCACATTTGTAAATATTATCCCATGTAAGACATTGGTTGTGAGCCACCAGGCACATGAAGAAATTACATTTGGATCAAGAAAACTTTTCCAAACTTGTTTCCACCAAGGGACCTCAGCATCCCCTAAGAGTTGTCTAGTAATCTCCTGGTACCCAACATAAATATTATATTTATTGGATAGGGTACCACCCCAAGCCAAAACATCTAGCCCCAATAGACTCCCTAGAAGCCAAAATCCTAGAAAGCTCCCAACGGTTTATCTTTAAGCCCCTTAGAGTCCAATCTGAGGAGTACTTCCATCTATAGCTAGCAACAAGACCCAACTGATAAGGAGTCTTCTAATGAGTCACTTTATCTCATCAGTAGTAAGAAAAGAATCACACATATTCTAAAGATTATGGTAAATGGATAAGATGGAAGGGATTCCATCCCAAGCATTAAACCAAAACAAATCCTTAGAGCCTCCTTTACATATCCAAAAAAATCCTCTTAACCAATTAAGCACCAATCTTGAGTGTATTCCACACCATGGAGCCATGACCTTCAAGAGGAAGCATGGAAATATACCAAGGATCAACAACTCTTAAATACTTATGATTAATCATACAAGTCTAAAGTTAATTTTGTCTAGAGCACCATCGCCACTAAATCTTAGCAACTAAAGCTTGGCTACTCAAGATAGAAGATCAAAGGCCAGGAGCACCCTCCTTCTTAGGCCTATAAATAGTCTCCCAAATAATCAAACTCCATTTAGAGTTATGCAAATTACCACTCCAAAGAGAATCAAATTCCTTGAGAAACCAAACATGAGCATCTTGAACCATGCTTCTATAAATAGGGAGTGTCTGAATAAAAAATTGAAGAAGGATAACATGACCAATAGTAGAGAGTCATCTATGGGTCTAGTTATTTACCTAATCCCAAAACTTACTAATCAAATTATGTCAAAAGATTCATGGTTACCTAGAAACAATGATAGGAATGCCAAGATATGTTAAAGGGAGTGAACCAATTTGAAACCTAAGGATATTAGCAATCCTCCATTGAATAGGTTCAGGAGTGTTAAAGAAATATATAGAAGATTTTGTGTTCATTAACTTTTCGGCTTATTGTCACCAAATAAATATCTAAAGTATGTCAAAAGACTTCAACTTCCTTGACTCGAGAAATTCCAGCAAGAGAAAATTCATCAACAAATTGAAGATGAGAAAGAGAAGGTAAACCATTTACCTAGCACCACCCCTAAATAGAGTTCTAGGACACCTAATACTTAATGAATATGCCAAAACCCTCAACCATAATAATGAAAAGATAGGGGGAAAGAGGATCACCTAGAGGAAACCCCTAGAAGCACCAAATAACTGGGAAGGTCAGCCATTAAGAAGAAGAAAGAAAGAGGAAGAAGTGACACAACTCATAGCCCAGCTCATCCACTCTAAGATAAATCCAAAGGTAAGAATAATATTACTTAGAAAGATTCATTTGACCCTATCATAGGCCTTGGACATATTCATTTTAATAAACATAGATCGCTCCCTTGAGCTCTCCATAGAGTGGATAGCTTCAATCACAATAACCACCCCATCTAAGATTTGTCTTCTTGCAAAAAAAACTCCTTGTTCTTCTGAGATAATAGTAGGCATCCACCTTTTAAGTATCTCAACAATAAACTTAGTAATAACTTTGTAAGCCACATTACATAGAGAAATAGGTCTAAAAAACTCTAGATGATTAGTCCCATCTTTTTTTGGATTAAGAACCAAGAAAGTAGAATTCAGTGTCTAAAACATTTTCTTCCTAGAACAAGATTCCCTGACAAATTTTAACAAATATTGATTAATGATATCCTAGAAGTCCTAAAAGAACTCAAAAGGAAAGCCATCGGAGCTAGGATATTTTCTCTTGGGCATACAAAAGACCACCTCCTCCAACTCAACCAAAGAGATTGGGCACATAAGATAATAATTCATTGCTTAAGAAATAAGGTAGGGAATATAAGACAAAATAATATACTCTTCATTATCAGCAATAGGAGAATCCTTAGAGAAGAGGTTGGAAAAGTACCAAGTAGCCTCCTAAAACAAATGTGGCAAGGAAGATAACATGATACCTTCATAATCAACCAAAGAAGAAATATAGCTATGATTCTAATGAGATTGCATAGTTTTGTGGAAAAAGGCAATGTTTCTATCACCTTCCTGGAGCCAATCAACTCTAGCTTTTTGCTTCCAGAATATTTCCTCCCAAAGCTCCCATTCTTCCACATCTCTAGAAGCAAGGGGTTTAGCATTACTAAGATCCTTAGAGAAACCAAGATCCCTAATCTATCTAGTTATGACATCCAAACACTCTTGAGCAAGCCTCTTCATGGAATGAAGGTTCCCAAAACAATCTTTGTTCTACCTCTTGAGCTACCTTTTGACATATTGAATTTTTTAGAAAAAGAAAACATAGAAGTACCAAAATCAATGCCACCATCCCTCCACCAACAAGAAATAAGATCATGAAGAGAGGAATCTTGAAGCCACATGAGTTGAAACTTAAAATGAGGAATATTAGGAATAATCATCTCAGTAGTAGAAAATTTAATTGGCCAATGATCAGAACCCCTCCAATCTAGAATTTTAGAAGAGAGAGTGAGGGTGCTACTAACCCAAAAGAAAGAATCTAAAAATCTATCCAAACATTTTAAGATTGCATCAGCTCCAGTCCTTCTATTATTCTAAGTAAAGAGACAATTAGTGGGCTTAATATAAAAAAGATACAAAATATCTATATTTTGATGAAGAAGATCAGAGGAAGGCCCTAACCAGGGAAAACCACCCCGCTTCTCATCTAGACTTAAAATTGAATTCAATTCTCCTTCTAACACCCAAGGATGATAAGGATGGAAGTTTCTAACATGATGAATATGCATCCAAAGTTCCACCTTTCCCACAAAATCAATAGGAACATACACATTAGTAATCAAGATCACCTCACTACAATCCAAAGAAGAGGCAACCATAGAAAGAGATGAACAAGAAGACACCCAGCCAAGGGGAGAAATTTTATGAGGATCCCAAAAGATAGCCAACTACTAGTGGTCCCCTTAGCCCCAACAAACTAGCATTACCCACGAGGCCAAATACTAGATGCAAATCAAACCATAGACTCCACTAAAAGCTTAGTCCCCTAGACACAAAAAATGTTTGGAGAATGATCAATCACAAATTATGAATATCCTTTTGTATAGGGATGTTATTCAACCCCCTAAAATTCTATGAGAGGATGATCGTCACTAAGTAGAATGGGAGGAATGAGCATCCAAGGGTTTCACAACCCCAAACTCTATCAGCATATCTCCTACAAATCTAAGCTTCTCCTAGTTTATTTTATGCCCACTCTTTAGAGAAGGAGTAAATGAAACCCTCTTAAAAGGTATTTGCAACAAACCCAAAGGGAGGGGTGACCCCTTACCCTTACCAGATGCTAAGACATCCTTAACTAAGTCCGCTAGAACACCATCATTATCTTGAGGCACCACATGAGTCACCAAAGCTCCAAACTTAGTAGTAACAGGGAGCTCGTTTGTCTATTGAACCAAAACTTGAGATGCTTCATGGGAATCATGAGGTGGAGCTTCCCCATTGCAAACTAGATCAACTAAGATACTAGGAGGAATACCCTCCTCTAGAACCATACTTTCCAGAATCTCAAATTGATTAAAACTAGAATCTGATTGTCAGTCTTTGAAGGGTCTTTTGTAACCACTCCCCTTAGCTCATGCGAGAGAAAGAATAAATCCATATTTATCTAGGCTAAATATCATTAAATTGAGTATTTCATTTTCCTGCATTATCTTCTTGTGAGTGCCCCTTAGCTATGTTATCCATCTAAGAGTTACCTTTTCTTGTAGTGTTCATCTCACCACCACCATTGCTAGTAGCAGAGCCATCTATCCCTTTAAAAGCTAAGACCTGAGGGTATTGACACTACAAATGACAATACTCATGACATATCTAACATCGAAAAGGAAGGGATTCATAATCCAATTGCTACACCCAAGAAGAAGACCCAAGAAAAATTTCCATAGAATCTGGTAATGGATTATTCAAATTAATTTTAACACAAATTTTGGCATAAGCGATAACCTTTTTTTCAATTGATTGATGTGCAATCGCAGCCAGCTTTTCAAGCAAAGCAATAATTTGATGAAGAATGTCTTCTCGCCAGAATTCAAGAGGAAGACATAGTAGGTGAACCCACATTATCACAATTGAGGGGAGATCTTCAGCAGAATTAAATCCCAAGTGTCACTATTTAACAAATAACCCCACATGGTTCTAAAAACAAGGACCCCCTTCAAAAATACAGTCTCGATCGGACATGCAAAAGAAAACAACAAAGAAATAATTATTCCTAGGCAGTATGATCTACATATCTCCTTCCACCTGTCACAAATGACGAATCCATGCCTCAAGAGCTGATAAGGATATTTGAATACCAATAATTTTACATATCAAAGAATGCTTAGTCTAGTACCCAATGTCCAACATCACTTATTTTGGAAGAATAACCAAAATAGGGTGATCTTGGCTTCGTCGTAGACAACCATTAACTTTTTAACGCTTGGAGCTTTTCCCCACATAAAATGATTCAGATCTCATTGCATGCATGTTCAGAAAAGAACCATGCATGTTCAAAAAATAACCATGCATGTTTAGAAAAGAATCATGCATGTTCAGAAAAGAGTCATGCATGTTCAAAAAAGAACCATCTGTTACCACTAGTGCTGAAGAAATTCAAACCCCTAATTTTGACTAGATTGCTGATCATTGTTGTTTGGCAAAGTCATAGCTACTGACATAGCTTTGGTGCAATTAGATTCCATACTTCTCCCCAATGCCTATGGTTGATCTGTCAACACTCCCTATCTAGCTAAATCTAGCTTAGAACTACCTCATTCGTTGGCTTATTTCTTCAAGTTATTTGAACCTACAACCATTGTTTTATTCTCCATTCTCATTCTCTAGCTTTTATTTTATAAATAATGGTAACACATGATAATAAAGTTATATATATATAAAGAGAGCTCTTTGTGAGCTGGAGTCTTGTCTTTTGGGGTCATAATGGGGGTTGTAGTTGTCAGTGTTCAGAAAGTAAATCATCTTGCAATATTTATGTGTTAGATGGAATGCGTTTTAGTATGCCATAGTTGTGAATGGATTAGTTTTGGATACAAGTTTGTAGTATTTTCTATTTTTAGATGGAGAACATGTCTGGTATTAGCCTCCAACAACACACATTATGTGAAATGAACTACGCATATTATGTTTGAAATGATTTTAAATTATATCTTTTTTCAAATAAAAGAGTTCATTTGTGTTACACTGGTTTAAATAATAATAAATAATATTTTTATTGAATAATTTGTAATATATAAAATCAATGATAAATATAACTATAATTTAACATAATGTATGAATAAAATATAATTATATATATATATATATAATCTCTAATTTAGAATATTTAATATGTATACTATTAAATAAAATATAATATTAAATATAATTATTTAAACTAAATATATAACTTTAATAATTATAAATAATCTAAAAAAATATGAGAACTATTACCTTTTACTTTAGAATTAAAATTAAGAATAAATAGAAGTTTGAAAAGTTTTTAATTCAATTTTTTACTATTAAAATAAAATAACTTAATCAATTTATTATGATTAAGCTAAATATAAAGAAAATTCATTTATGTCTATCTTGTGTCTATATTCTAATTTCTTATGTTCTTGATAGGTCTTTCTTTTATTTTTTTAATAGTGACTCTTACGTCATATGCATTATGTTTCAATAAAAAAAATGAGTTTTAGAAAAACATCTCAAATCCAATTTTTTTTGTAATTTATATTGAATTGTGAACAAATTAAATACAATTAGGTTATAATAGTGTTGAATGTGTGACCTCTAAATCTTCATTCTTTTATAAAAACTAACTTAAATAAATCTATATCTAATTGTTAGAATATAATTTTATAGTTAAATATGTTATATTATGCACATTTTTACAAATTTCACCATTACAAAAATAATAAGAAGATCTATATTAAACAATCAAGTTGTATACATAAATCCAAAGAAATTAAATAAATTATAATAATATTGATGCAAGGAGGTGTAGGGAATCAAATACAACATGTGGAATAAACTCAACTTAAACCATCCAACACTCCCCACTCAGAGATGCACAAGGAAGCTACACATAGATTAATGAAACTAGAGAGAATACAAGGCTAGATGCAACATATTTTAGGTGTAATTATTTCACTTCACATATAAATAAACCACAACATGCGTAATTGTGAGGCCTTCCAGGTTGTAGCCTTATACAAAATAAAAAATGTATAATCACATAGCCTTAGCTCGCATCTTCTATCTTCTTTCCTCCAAGAATGCTACTTTCCTACATCGAACCAAGCTTCTTTTATAGCCAGTTAAGCTACAAGTTGGCTAGTCAAGCATTTAATTACAATATAGGTCCACACTTGGAAGAGTAAACCACAATCTGCATAGGTGACAATATGAGATGATGCACATGCTTAAAGGTAGGTCTACACGTGTTACGAGTCAACTCCTAACTATGCAAGATGCCACATGATCAATGGAAACCACATCAATCATAATAACATGCTATGGAGGATAAAAACAACAAGAAAATAGGACCATGAAGAATGTCACAAAACTCGAGAAATATAGAACATAAGAATTCGTTCGCTTGGCACAAGGATCTAGGATAGGTCCTCGACATGATAACAACTATGCATAACATGAAAACAAAAGCAACAATGCCTACTTCAAAAAAAAAATACTAGTACAAAAAATATAAAATATTTTTGGTTGATGCAAGATTGCTCAAAGACCTAAGATGCTCCTATATCAAACACCTGGGGTTTAATAAGGAATTGATGTACACATCAGACATGACTGATATTCTAACCTAAATCATAAAGATCCAACTCAGCTTGTGTAATCCATGAAATCTCTTCAACTAGTTTGTCTTTCCACTGGACTACATATTCCCTAAAGTATTTTCTTCTTGTGCTTTTACTTATTTGGCTAATCAAGATATTCTCAATGTTATATGTTTTTTTCTTAGGATAATCCAATTTACCTTTCAACTTATCATCTAATTAAAAATTCTCAAAGATATTTGTAATGTTCAATATAGGTGAAATATTCATATCTTCTAGTAATTCAACTTCAAAGGCATTTCCACTATCAAACTTCCTTAGAATCTTACAAGGACCAGACTTCTTCATCTTCAACTTACTATAGGTACCAACTGGAAATGTGTTTTTCTTCAAGTGAATCATTACCTCATCACCAACTTCAAAAGATTTGTGTTTGCTCCTCTTATATGCCCTCTGTTTGTGTTCTAGATTATTGTCTTCTAGGTTCATTTTAACTTCCTTGTGTAAAGTCTTCATGAAATTCGCAAATTCTTCAACTTCAGCACTTCTCTTTGTCTCAAGGTTCAGATCTTTCAATTCAATAGTTCCCTAATGATTCATTCTAGTAATAATCTCAAAAGTTGTCTTCTTAGTGCTCATATTTATAGAATTATTCTATGCGAACTCTACTTGCGCCAAAATCAAGTCCCAACTAGTAGGCTCTCTAGCCAAACATCTAAATAGGTTACCCAAACTTTTGTTCACAACTTCAATTTTTCCATCTATTTTTGGATGAAATGTAGGACTAAACTTCAACTCTGTATTCAACTTCTTCCAAAGTGTCCTCTAGAAATAACTAGCAAATTTAGTATCTTTGTCTGAAATAATAGTTCTAGGAAATCCATGCTATCTTGCCACCTCCTTAAAGAATAATTCAGCTACATGCACAATATCATGTCTTCTTACAATGTATGAAATGAGCCATCTTTGAAAATTTGTCAGCTACCACAAAAATAAAATCATTACCTCTTTGAGTTCTAGGCAAACCAAGGACAAAATCCATACTGATATCTTCCCAAGGCTTATCAGGTATAGGTAATGATGAATATAATCTCAAATTTTGACTAGATCCTTTTGTTGTTTGAAAAATTATTCAACTTCTTACAATCTTTTGCATGTCTTTATAAATATGTGGCCTAAACTACCTATCAGGAAATCAACTTTAGTGTCCTATCAATCAACAAAGTGTCTAGCAAGTCCACCACTTTGCTTCTCTTTATGATGTTTTATCTCATAGATCATCTAGGTATACATAACTAAATTCCCTTAAACAACATGTCTTCCTAAATGAAATAATCAGTCCACTTATCTCTCACCATCTTTTTCGTGCAAGCTTTCCAAGGTTCTGCAAAATCAAGATCAGTTTTAGACAAATACTTCAAATCATTAAAACCAAGTACCTCAAGTCTTGTTTATGTCAGAAAACTCACCCTTCTACTCAAAGCATCAACAACCTTGTTTGAATATCCACTCTTATGTTTCAAACAAAAAGAAAAGTGTTGCAAAAACTCAACCCACTTCATAAGTCTCTGATTCAACGTATTCTTACTTGCCATATACTACAAAGTTTTATGGTCAGTATACAACACAAAATCCTTAGGCATCAAATAATGTCTCCACTTTTTCAAAGCTTGAACAATAGCATAGAGTTTGTGATCATAAACTAAATATTTTCTCTTAGCATCATTCAATTTATCACTAAATAAAGTTGTAGGTCTTCCTTCTTGACTCAAAACAGCTCCAATGGAACTTCCACTAGCATCACATTCAACTTGAAAAACTTTATTGAAATTAGGCAAAGCAAGTGTATGTAATTCTACAATCTTCTGTTTCAATTTTTCAAAACTCTTTTGTGCTCCATCTGTCCACTTGAAATCATTTTTATCTCCTCTCATAGTGTCAATCATAGCATTACAAATAGAACTAAATTCTCTGATGAACTTCCTATAAAAACTTTCCAATCCATGAAATGATCTTACCTCTCCAACATCCTCAGGTGTAGGTCAATCAAGAATAAATTTCACCTTTTACGGATTCATCAACTAAAATAAAAAAAGGAAAGATATAAAATTTCCTCATTCATAAATGAACATTTATTCATGTTTATCAGCAATTTCTTCACTTTCAATCTCTACAACACTTTCCCAACATGTTCAAGATTCTCTTCCTTAGTCTTACTGAATATCAAAATGTCATCTAGATATACAATCATAAATTTACCCAAGAATTTTTTCAAAACCTCATTCACCAACCTCACAAAAGTATTAGGTGCATTAGTTAGACTAAAATGCATAACCAATCACTCATACAAACCTTCATTAATCTTAAAAGTGGTTTTCCATTCATCACCTTCTCTAATTTTGATATGACGATCGCCACTTTTCAAATCAATCTTGGTAAAATACTTTGCTCCACTCAACCTATCTATTATGTCATCCATCCTAGGAAAAGGAAATCTATATTTCACTATTATCTTGTTTATAGCTCTAGAATCAGTGCACATTCTCCATTCTCCATTATTTTTAGGTGCTAACACATTAGGCATTGCACAAGGAATCAAAATTTCTTTAATCAGACCCTTTTAAAGAAACTCTCACACTTGTCTATTTTATTCATCCTTTTCATCAAGTGTCAATCTATGTGGTGCTTTATTAGGAAAACTACTTCCAACTATCAAATCCATGCAATGGCTTATGCTTCTCGTAGGTGGTAAACCATCAGGTACATTATCAGAAATAATCTCTTGAAACTTCACTAACAAGGATTCAATCTCAGGTGCATGCTCTAACTCATCTTATTTCTCATTCTTTCTAACAATCGACGCAAAACAAATAATTTGTTCCTTCCTATCTCTAGAAAATTGATTACCTTCAATCAAGCATACTCTAAGTGTGGTACAATGATTATCCTCAGGTTTCTTTACCAAGGGCTACAGTATTTGTATCTTTCCATCTACCCAAATAGTATACTAATTCAATCTACCATCATAAAAAATGCCCCTCCCAAAAGTAAATTCTTTAGGAATATAGACCCTTTTGTAGACTCTCCTCTTTGAGGCCCCGGCATACCCTAGCCCTACCGCTCCCCTCTTCAAGGCCACTATCAACATCCTCATCCTTCTTGCTTGAGGCCAATGCCAAGCATCCTCATTTAGGTTCATGGCCTTTAACCCACTTGATCGCATCCTTGAATGCTAAGCTACGGTGGCTCCAGTATGCAATAGCTTTAAAAGGCCTAGCAGGCTTATAGCAGCCTGCTATGGCTTGACTGGCACCTATACACCTTCATGAGCTAATACGGACCTTCATGAGTCAAAACAGATCTTAATGAATGAGTTGGTAACCGATTCAGACCTTCATGAGCTAGTACGAATGACAGGATTGATCAGACCGACTAGACCTTCATGAGCTGGTACAGACCTTAATGAATGAGCGGTACCTTCTTTCTTCATGAGCTAGTATTGACCTTCAACGAGTTCCTTCATGAGCTGGTATGGCCCTTATATGAGTCACTACCTTCATGAGTCAAGACCTTCACCCTTAACTTTCTTTGTCCATGTGTCAAAACCTTCATGAGCCTAGTAGCATGCTATTGCTTGATTCAAGCAAGTAGTAATGCTAGTATGCCTATTTTACAAGGTCAATCAGTATGTTGTGGCTTGTTTAATTGGAAACCTCCAGTGGTGCCCAGTACAATGTGTGTAGATCCCATCAAGCTCTCTCTAAAATTTGTAGAATGCCCTCTGCATCCACCTCACAACATTTCTCGTGCATGCCATGCCAATTAATTGCAAAATGATGAACCAGAGTTTGGTGGTAACCTTGATGGTGTATACCTAGAACCGCCTGGAATAGCTAGCATGCATTGTTAGTAGTAGCAAAAGGAGTGGTACACATTTTTATGGTGTTATAATAGGTATTCAATCTAGATTCATGACTACTTGTTGTTTGAGTAAGAATTTGTTTTGGAATAATTTTTACAACAAGATTGAGGAGTCTATCTCTAGTTATAACAAGGTTTCTATTGTCACTTTGTATCACAACAAATTTATCAAATTTTTGGTTAACTTGATGAAATCTATGAAAAATGGTAAATCTTTTAGCTAGGAAAAGTTGTTTTCTCTAAAAAAAGATATAGAAGATCTTACTATCAAATTTGATGAGAAGAATGTGTTTAAAACATATCCGAGCTTGATCAAACTATTAATTTGTAAAGATATGATGACTGCTAAGGATTATCTAAAGTAGGATATCATAAATAGATTTAAAATATATACAGGTATTTGGTAAATATACACTAGAAGCTATAATTATTCATGTACTAGGATCAGTTGAAAGCCTTTCTATCATACTACCAAGGTCTACCCAAAAGAATATGACAACAATCCATAGGCATAGTATCACACAAGATTTCATCATGATAATTCTCAATCTTGAATTTAACAAGGAATTGTTCACTTACAAGTAATTTATGCTCATTATGGATCTAAGAAACATGATAAGGCTTTAGGATGTCTCAATCTTTGCAATTGTAATTTCTTAACAAATTTCTTAGATGCCAAATTATCAGAACTTCCACTATCAACGATTCCCTTGCAACATTTTCTAGCTATCTAACATCTAGTTTTGTCCAAACTTCTTCTCCAAATAGGTTCTCCATCAACTTCTTCATTCCAAAAGATCCTCCTTAACATTAGGTTCTCACCATTTTTAGGTTCATTGGGCGTTTCAAAAACTTCCTCACAAGCCAAAGTGCTTCTGTTGTTACCTCCAATCTTCTTTCTAGAGCTAGTAAATTCAAAAGCTCTATGTCCTTCTCCACATTTATAACAAATACCTTTAAACCAAGATCTTTCTTCCCTTTTCCCACCATTATTATTCCTAGTGTAACCAGTATAGCTACCTCTAGTGTAGCTACCTCTTCTACTAGCAAGTTCTTCCTTCTATTTTGATTTTCCTTTATCTTACATTGCACTGTCAAATTTGCTAGCTTCTCCATATGTTCTATCTTTGCTTCTCTAAAATCCATTGTCTCTTTCTCTCTATATCTGATCATGTTTCTTTTCCAATCTATCTTTAACCTTTAGAATGTGTTGATATGCTTCCTCTAAAAATTTTGTCTTAACTTCTTCTACATTCTCTATCTTAACATAGTTGATCCCATCTTGAATTGATGTCCTTAAACCATTCAGGTATCTTTCCATCTTCTCAACTTCATCATCTACATGTCCATATTTGATATCTAGTCTATAAAATTCCTTAGTATATTTTGTCGTACTCATGTCCTTTTGTCTCAAATTTTGCATCCTTCTCAAAAAATTAACTTGATAATCAACAGGGAGAAACATTTTCTTCATTTTTCCAATCATCTTCACATGTGTCTTGATATTTTCTTTTCCCCTTTTTTGTCTCTCAGTTTGTAGGTTGTCCCACCAAACTTGATAGTTTATTGGTAATTGAGAAATAGTTTGTTGGCTTACAAGGATGTTTCATTGCTCTTCACAAAATATAATTTGTTTCCTTATGAGAAGAAAATGTTGTCTTAAGAAAATTTGAAGTTGTTTTGACTCATGTTGCTAATGAGTTTGTATTTCCTCCTTTATATAGACAACTTAAAACTTGAAGAGGGAGGTACATGCCTTAGGTTGACATGAATTTTTTAGACCAATTAAACCATTATAATTCATCTTTATTTTCATCATCTTGGTCAACTTTGTTCGTACAGGTAATTAAATTCAATTTTATTAAGATTCTAGCTACATTTGGATTGATTTAATCTTAACATACAATTTAGATTTAATTTGGTCAAAAAGCTATTGGATTTTGAGATGGGGTAAAAGAGTGAATAAGGTTATAAATAACAACATCATTGCACATTCTTACAATGAAGATAATGTGTTTTGATTATTTTTCTTAACCTTCAAAAAATGCCACAGTAAATGACTTGGGCATTTCATTGTGGAAAAATTTACTAATAAAAAGGATATCAGAGTATTCATCATGTCAAAGTATACATCTTGGGTAGGAGGTTCCATCGATAAATAAGTATTAGACATACAGCAATACTATTAAAACTATCAGGAAAAGAAATTGTTTTAAAATAAAAGATAATTTGAATCTGCATAATTCTATGTGTCATAAAAGCATATTATAAAATGTCTTAATTAAGGGACATTACCACATAAACTTGTTTGCAATGACTTTTGTTAGAGGAATCACAAAAAATAATGTCCACTCTCGTCATATTTTGTAAGAAAGAAGTTGATAGATATATCTCACCTAGACAATTATACATCAACATAAATTGTCAAAGTTGACAAAGACCAAATTGAATGAAATAACAATGAATTCATTCCTATTAAATTAGGTATTTGATATCTCAAAGACTGGAGAAGACAATAAAATCAAGCAACATAACACTATTTGGATGCAAAGATAATTAAGACTTCATATTTTGGGCATTCAATACATTTTCTAGCCTTTAAGTTCAAAGAGAAGACTTGAATATAGTGAATGAATATACTACAACCTTGTTTATCTTTCACTGCTATCTTGTTTATAGCTCTAGAATTAGTTCACATTCTCCATTATTTTTAGGTGCTAACACATTAGGCATTGCACAAGGAATCAAAATTTCTCTAATCAGACCCTTTTCAAGAAGCTCTTGCACTTGTCTATTTAATTTAGCCTTTTCATCAAGTGTCAATTTGTGTGGTGCTTTATTAGGAAAACTAGTTCCAGCTGTCAAATCCATGCAATGGCTTATGCTTCTCGCAGGTGGTAAACCATCAGGTACATTATCAAAAATAATCTCTTGAAACTACACTAACAAGGATTAAATCTCAAGTGCATGCTCTAACTCATCTTATTTCTTATTCTTTCTAGAAATTGATGCAAAACAAATAATTTGTTCCTTCATATCTCTAGCAAATCAATTACCTTCAATCAAGCATACTCTAAATGTGGTACAATGATTCTCCTCGGGTTTCTTTACCAAGGGTTACAATATTTGTACCTTTCCATCTACCCAAATAGTATACTAATTCAATCTACCATCATAAAAAATGCCCCTCTCAAAATTAAATTATTTAGGGATATAGACCCTTTCATAGACTCTCCTCTTCGAGGCCCCGGCTTACCCTAGCCCTACCGCTCACCTCTTCAAGGCTAATATCAAGATCATCATCCCTCATACTTGAGGCCAATGCTCACCATCCTCATTTGTGTTCATGGCCTTTAACCCACTCGATGGCATCCTCAAATGCTAAGCTATGGCAGCTCTAGTACGTAGTAGCTTTACAAGGCCTAGCAGCTCGCTATGGCTTGACTAGCACCTGTACACCTTCATGAGCTAGTAGGGACCTTTATGAGCTGGTACAGACCTTAATGAATGAGTTGACAGCTGGTACAAACCTTCATGAGTCGATATGGACAATCGAACTGACCAAACCTTCATGAGCCGATATGGATGACCAGACCGACCAGACCTTCATGAGCTAGTATGGACCTTAATGAGTGAGTCGATACCTTCTTTCTTCATCAGCCAATATGGACCTTCACAGAGGTCCTTCATGAGCTGGTATGACCCTTATATGAGCCACTACCTTCATGAGATAGGACCTTCACCTTTAGCTTTCTTTGTCCATGTGTCAGAACCTTCATGATCCTAGCAGCATGTTATTGCTTGATTCAGGCAAGTAGCAATGCCAGTACGCCTTTTTTACAAGGCCAATTAGTACGCTATGGCTTCTTTAATTGGAAAGCTCCGGCAGTGCCCAGTACATCACTTTACAAGGCTCAGTAGCACATTATGGCTTGAAAAAAGAAAAAGGCATCCTTCGCTAAAGACTTTAGGATTCCCCCCTCCCCTCCCATTGGGCTCTCTATTCCATACAATGTAATGTGGGTAGAGCCCACCGGGCTCTCTCTACAATTAGTAGAATGCCCTCTTCATTTTCCTTACAACCTTTCTCGTGCATGCCATGCTAATGACTTGCAAAATAATGAACCTAATTTTTGCAGTAACCTTGATGGTGTATACCTAGAACTACCCCGCACAGTTGGCCTACGTCGTTAGTAGTAGTGGAAGGAGTGGTACATAGTTTTATGGTGTTATAATAGGTATTCAATCTAGATTCATGACTACTTATTGTTTGAGTAAGGATTTGTTTTGGAATAATTTTTACAACAAGATTGAGGAGTCTATCTCTAGTTATAACAAGGTTTCTAATGTCACTTTGTATCACAACGAAGTTATCAAATTGTTGGTTAACTCGATGAAATCTATGAAAAATGGTAAATCTTTTAGCTAGGAAAAGTTGTTTTCTCTATAGAAAGATATAGAAGATCTTAGTATCAAATTTGATGAGAAGAATGTGTTTAAAACATACCCGAGCTTGATCAAACTATTAATTTGTAAAGATATGATGATTGCTAAGGATTATCTAAAGTAGGAGAAGTGTTGCCTATCAGAAATGGATTTAAAATATATATAGGTATTTGGTAAATATACACGAGAAGCTATAATAATTTGTGTACTAGGATCGTTGAAATCCTTTCTATCATACTACCAAGGTCTACCCAAAAGAATATGACAACAATCCATAGGCATAGTATCACACAAGACTTCATCATGATAATTCTCAATTTTGAATTTAACAAGGAATTGTTCACTTACAAGTAATTTATGCTCATTATGGATCTAAGAGACATGATGAGGCTTTAGGATGTGTTAATCTTTGCAACTATAATTTCTTAACAAAATTCTTAGATGCCAAATTATCAGAACTTCCACTATCAACGATTCCCTTGCAACATTTTCCAACTATCTTACATCTAGTTTTGAAAAAACTTCTTCTCAAAATAGGTTCTCCATCAACTTATTCATTCCACAAGATCCTCTTTAACATTAGGTTCTCACCATTTTTAAGTCCATTGGGCATTTCAAAAACTTCCTCACAAGCCAAAGTGCTTATGTTGTTACCTCCAATCTTCTTTCTAGAGTTAGTACATTCAAAAGCTCTATGTCCTTCTCCACATTTATAACAAATACCTTTCAAACAAGATCTTTCTTCCTTTTTCCCACCATTACTATTCCTAGTGTAACCAGTATAGCTACCTCTAGTATAGTTACCTCTTCTACCAGAAAGTTCTTCCTTATATTATGATTTTCCTTTATCTTACATTGCAATGTCAGATTTGCTTCTCCATATGTTCTATGTTTTCTTCTCTGAAATCCATTGTCTCTTCCTCTCTATATCTAATCATGTTTCTTCTCCAATCTATCTTCATCCTTTAGAACGTGTTGATATGCTTCCTCTAAAATGTCCATCTTAACTTCCTCTACATTGTCCATCTTAGCATAGTTGATCTCATCTTGAATTGATGTCCTTAAACCATTCAGGTATCTTTCCACCTTCTCAACTTCATCATCTACATGTCCATATCTAATATCTAGTCTATAAAATTCCTCAGTATATTCTGTCATGCTCATGTCCTTTTGTCTCAAATTTTGCATCCTTCTCAACAAATTAACTTGATAATCAACAGGGAGAAACATTTTCTTCATTTTTCCAATCATCTTCATGCGTGTCTTGATATTTTATTTTCCCCTTTTTGGTCTCTTAGTTTGTAGGTGGTCCCACCAAACTTGATAGTTCGTTGGTAATTGAGAAATAGTTTGTTGCCTTACAAGGATGTTTCATTGCTCTTCACAAAATATAATCCATTTCCTTATGAGGAGAAAATGTTGTCTTAAGAAAATTCGAAGTTGTTTTGACTCATGTTCCTAATGTGTTTGCATTGCCTCCTTCATATAGACAACTTAAAACTTGAAGAGGGAGGTACATTCCTTAGATTGACATGAATTTTTTAGACCAATTAAACCGTTATAATTCATCTTTATTTTTCATCATCTTGGTCAACCTTGGTTGTAGAGGTAATTAAATTTGATTTTATTAAGATTATAGCTACATTTTGATTGATTTAATCTTAACATACAATGTTGATTTAATTTGGTGAAAAACCTATTGGATTTCGAGATGGGGTAAAGAGTGAATAAAGTTATAAATAACAATATCATTGCACATTCTTACAATGAAGATAATGTGTTTTGATTAGTTTTCTTAACCTTCAAAAAATGTCACATTAAACAACTTGGGCATTTCATTGTGGAAAAATTTAATAAAAAGGATATCAAAGTATTCATCGTGTCAAAGTATACATCCTGGGCAAGAGGCTCCATTGATAAATAAACATTAGACACAGAGCAATACTATTAATACTATTAGGAAAAGAAATTGTTTTAAAATCAAAGATAATCTGAATCTGCAGAATTAGGAACGGCTTAAACATCACACACTAAGCTTAATTCCTAGACCAAAAGTGTTAAATAGTCAAAGTTGACTTTTTTTTCCCAAGCTAAATTCTTCCCTTAGTGTGTGATGTGTAAGGGTGGTCACAGAATTATATGTGTCATAAAAGCATATTATATAATGTCTTAATTAAGGCACATTACCACAAAAACTTGTTTGCAATTACTTTTGTTAAAGATATCACAAAAAATAATGTCCACTCTAGTCATATTTCATAAGAAAGAAGTTGATAGATATATCTCCCGCAGACAATTATACATCAACTTAAATTGTCAAAGTTGACAAAGACCAAATTGAACGAAATAACAATGAATTCATTCCTATCAAATTAGGTATTTGATATCTCAAAGACTTCAGAAGACAATAAAATCAAGCAATGTAACACCATTTGGATGCAAAGATAATTTAAACTTCATATTTTGGGCATTCAATACAGTTTGTAGCCTACAAGTTCAGAGAGAAGACTTGAATATACTGAGTGAATATACTACAACCTGAACTGAAAGCAAAAATATATAGAACAAATTCATATTTAAAAAGAATGACTCCTTATTGGCCAAATCATGATGTAAAGAGGCATCATGTTAATGGAATTAGTATACAAATGATATATCGTGGAAAGCTTAAAATACATAAATAATAGACATGTCTATTGATTTGTGCAACCACAATGCCAATTGTTCCATCATCTTTTCAATCATCATTTGGAGCTCGACGAGTCTGTAATGGGTTGTGTACATTTGGTTTGTTGGATTTTGATAGTTTTAGGAATAATCTTGCAGGTTAATGGTTTTCA